>OV702282.1:419027783-420401348 GCA_916181665.1 Avena sativa
ATCTTATATCTAAATGATTTAAATGATTATTCAAACATTTAAGTTTTAAATTCAAACCCATTTCAAAACACCCATAAAACTTTTAAGATCACATCAAAGTTTATAACAATCCTTCTTTAAGTCTAAACTAATCTTAAAGTAAGAAAGAAACATTGATCACTTAAGTTTTTATTTGGCAAAAAAATTTCCCACATTTTCACAAATAGATGCATGCAACAATACATATTCCTAATTCTACCCTTCGTTAGGTTCCTAAATACTTGGATGTTACAGACTTCCCCCTTAAATTAAACTTCGTCCCGAAGTTTGTGGAGATGTACTTGAATAGTTCTAGATAAACTTTTCTTAAATCCTCTTTCTTCTCCCATGTGGCTTTTATCTCAGGGTGATGTTCCCACTGTACCTTGCAATATTCAATTGCTCTATTCCTCAATCTTTTCCAATTTTTCTTCCCAAATCTTACAGGCTTTCTGATATAAGTTAGGTCTGCTTGGAGTTCTAACTTTTGATGGGTTATTGCATCCTCTAGAGCTTTCAAACATTTGCGAAGTTGTGACACATGAAAAACATTATGCACCTAAGCCAATCTTGATGATAATTCTAAAGCATATGCTATAGTTCTGTTTTGACTCAGTATCTTGAATGGTCTGATATATCTTGGACTCAATTTCCCTTTAACTCTAAATCTTTTTACTCCTTTTAGTGGACTTACTTTCAAATAGACCACCTCTCCTACTTATGAATGCCATGATCTTATCAATGATATCTTGTCTTTCCCTTTTGGTGTCATAGGTAATCCTATGATGAAGTCCATACCTATTTCCTCCCATTTCCATTCAGGAATTTCTAAGGTTTGTAATGGTTGCTATACTCTCCACTCCATGATGATCTTCAATGCAATTAATTGGAATATTCCATAACCTGATTAAATATCCTCATTAAATTCTTTTTCTTGAAGTAACAACTTCATTACTATTACAATTTGGAAGTTCTCATTACCAATAGTTTTTAAGTTTCTATATACGCATTTTAATGATCAACAGACTATTTTACTATTCTGGTCATTATATGGCTGATACTGGTATTCCTTCCAAGATTGAATTTAAACTTAATTTATCCATACCCCTTGGAATTTTTCATTCTCGACACTTGTTGAATTAGGGTTCTATATTACTTCTTAAGGATTACTTAAAAGTTGTTGCCTTTAAAATTTGATTGTTTAAATGTATCCTTTATCACCCTCAAGTTTGTACCTTCTTAAGATTTTTAAGTAACTTTTCTTTATTACCTATAGTATTTCCTTCAATTATCATTCCTAATGTTTACTCTTCCCCATTAAGTTTTACTAATAGTTTTGAAACTCCATACATAGAAGCTATTGATTCTTAAACTAGAATGTTGGTTCCTGTTCAGTTTATATTTTACTAGTTTAAGGTCCAATGAAAGATTATACGATGCATCCACATAGTTGTGGATCTCCGGAGCAATTCTTTCAGCACTAAATGTCGCACTTACTATTGGGGCATTCTTGTTGAATAAACTGGACCTTGCAAAGCATCTTGCCAAGCGATCAACTTTAAATCTGTTAAACTTTCTTAGGTCTTACTTAACTTAGGCCAAATTTAATGCTCTTTAGGCAACTTTTAATAAGATTTGGTTAACTATTTCAACCAAATACTAACTGTGGACAAAATACCAATTGTGGATTAGTTACTAACTATGGATCAAATACCAGTTGTGGATTATTACCAGCTGCGAACCGTCCTAGGGTGTGTGTATTACCCTATGGTTTCCCACATACTTCTCGCATTCACTCGGTATTGTCAGATCTTGAATACCATTTTGGTTTCAAAGCTAACTATTTGTACTTATTTATGATACTTCCATGATCTTGGTACAACTATTCCATTACTTCTTAGTAATATTACCTACTTTGATTGAACCTTAAGTTTATTATATCTTGTGGTTCCATACATCTTCTATACCAAACTTCTTTCTTGGATCTGGTTAGGAATAATTTATGCTTTATCTATTCTCCTAGTGGTGTTAACACTCCTTACATCTTGCTTCTTCCTTCCAGTAAGTCTTCTTTTGAAATCGTCGCTCCCTTACACGAATTCACATTCCTATCTAGGTCTATAACATCAAGTAATAACTTGGTGTTACATCATGCATTTGCACACCAAGTTAAACTTCATGTACATATCTAGTCAATCAAGAAAAATCAATAAGATCCAAAAGTCGATAAACAACCAAACAGATACCATCTATTATACATAGTTTTTAGATAATTTACAAATGTACTAGATATTCCAACGGTTTGATCCATACCTATTTACACCCCTATCTTACAAGAACTTCATGTTCCTATGGATATATCCTCACTTATTTCGGCAAACCTTTCAAACTACAATATGCATTATCCTCCATATACATTATTCAAGCCCTCATCCCTTGGGATGTCGTTCCTTTCTTACTTTCATCTTCCTCTAGTGCTTCCTGGAGTTCCGTCCATGATGACGTGAAGTCCTACGACTGCCTTCTGGGGCATAGGACCATCCAGGAGGTGCGTAATCTTGATTAGAAGTACCGAGACTGAGATTAGTCATTGAAAAATGACTAGAGTTGGCGTAATCTTCCACTGAATAGTTCAGGTTTTTGGGCAACGCTTCCTCATAGTAAGTTGGTTCCTTAACTTGTTCTTGGATCCAGTCATACAAATTGGTGTAGTAGCCATTGGGATACTCTTCTAAGTTGATTGGATTAGTATCACCCCCATATGGTCCATAAGGCTCTCTATGGTTATAGTTGATCTCCTCCTCAATACCTGCATCACAAGGTATCGGATTCCCTATGGTTTTACCTTGAGATTCTACGTCCCATCCATACTTGTTAGGCTCGGGTTTATTTGGAATAACTTTATTCCATTCCTGTTGTTCGGAATTGTACTTGGTCCATAAATCTTCAGGTGGCTTGAAGTCATTCTGGTAATAGGCATAATTTTCTGAGTTTGGGTCATCGAACTCAGTTTCCTCAAACACCTCTCCTGAAGGTACGTATTTGGGATGCCTAGCTTCTTTATCTAACTTCTTCCTACGAGCCATTGCTTTATCAGGATCAGTAAAATCCTCAATGACCATATCCAGCTCCTGAACTAAGACTTGGTGAGTGTTATGATAAGTGTTTAGCAAAGACCGATAATGACCATATACTCTACAGCTAGAGTAGGTTTTGTTTGGACTAAGGTAGAGTGGTCTAACTCATGCTCTGAGTTCAAGGTTTCATGTGGTATAATGGTGTGAGTACTACCTTCTAGAGCTTTAGATTTATGCTCTCGGATCATGGTTATGGCTGCTGCTACGGCAATCTGATATGCATATGCCATGCACCTTGCCTCTCCTGCTGGCATTTCTCCCTTAAGTCCTAACTTCTTGGGTAACATGATCATGACACGGTATTTAGCTAATACATGCCCATCATAGAAAGTGTAAATCTTGACCAAAAGTCTTGATTCACATTCCAAACTCCATAGAAGTTATCGGAGATTGTTTGTCCAATCCCCTCCGTAGTCATCCAACGTCATGTTCATCACTTGAATATTCCGGGGTGGATATCGGGTGCCATGTGGAACTGTGGATAAGAAATTATCATCAGTCACATAGAGTTAAAACTCTTGGGTAATGTTTGGAATTGCAACCATATAAAAGAGTTATCGCACCAGTAACATAACAGGATTATTCTCAAGTGAATATCCCTCATATCACTAGAGAACTCTTTATTATTGCTAGGATGTGTTCTACAGGTTCTACCCATTTACTAGGTTTCCAGCCTAAGGTCAAAGCATATGCTCTGATACCAACTGCGGTGAACCAGCATACCACTGCATGATGTAGTATACTATAGTCGTTGACATAACACCAATGAAACGCCGTTCACTAGTATTACATCCCTCAGAATGGCACAACAGAAATACAGCGGGTCCAATACATGGCTAGATGTTACAACTCACTCTTTACATAAGATCCAGAGAACAGTCTAGGTTAAAGAGAGAAAAAGAACTTCTTACTAAGAAGAATCAAAGATAAATAAAGCAAGGACAAATATAATATTGCGTCTAGTATCTTGGTAAAAGGTTGGCATTGCTACTATCACAACGCACTACAGAAATAGGTTCTTTGGCTAGAGATTATATTTCTATCCAATCAATAACTTCGTCTTCACTTGAGTTGAGGTATATGTTGTCTTCCTTGTCTTCATTGAAAAGCTTTAGCTTTTGATGATTCCTGGGAGCATAACTTGATGTAGACATATTCTTAGTGGCTTCAGAATCTAGCAAGGGTTAATAAGATACTTTGAGTACGAGCTTACTCAGCAAATTCACTAGAAAAGGAGTGTTTGATGCACTATAACTACAGCCACAGACCGTAGGTCGTAGGCAATGCAAGTTTTTCAAAATCATTTCTTCAAAGGTGGCTTTTATTCTGAAAATCTATGTCTGTCGGCCTTCACGGGTTTACCGGAACCTTCATGTGGTTCCTTTCCCGCCGCGTTCGTAGCTCCTTCCCGGAACAGGGAGTAACAAGTTACAGTTCTTACACTTTGCAGAGGTGCGTTACTTTACCCATGAGAGATCAACTCTTTGTTGCACAACCGGGCAGCTTATTCCCGTCCACAATTCCATGATGTGGGGCCCAGAAGATGATCCAAGCCAATCACTGCCCCCTTCGCGACCCCGCATGCCTCCTTGGTGTACACCATGCCCACATAAAGAATTACGGCAATGGTTTGTACAAACCGTTAGATGCCAGAACTATCGTGGGACGATGAGGGTTCCCACCCATATGCTGCATATCCTCTACGAATTACCAATTAATATGCACGCTACGAGGATAACAGCCACGACCTGCACATCCGGCTTCATGCAAGAGGAAGAAAATACAGCTGACTTCTCCGTCCCATTCCAAATCTCATGGTCAATGCGTAATATACGGCGCAAGAATCACTGGCGATATTGGTTGTTAAGTCCTAGGTGATATAGTTCTGAACAGTGGTATTCCAACTGTCAGATCTAATAGATTAGCTGATCACCCTGGATCAGTAATCAATAGTTTTCATTATTATTGAAAATAGTGTTTTCTGGCCCTTTTTCAAATGCAGGTGAAAACAACACTGGATTTGTAAAATACTTTACAGAAAATAAACAAAGGACATGAGCAAGTGTGAACTTGCCTTTTGTGATTGCAAGATTATGCACTCACGGTCTTCGAGTCAGTACAAGATCCAAAATCTGAAATCAGCATTATTGGTCCGGTAAGGACTAATGTTCAAAGAAGCGGTATGATTGTATGCATAAGTAATGTGATGCACGTTCTAAGCGCAGATCCTAAGAATAGCGTTGTTCTAGGGTTTAGATTCTGAAAGTGGTTAGTTTGGATTGTGTGGTCCTTTTAAATAAGTTTCATAGTTGTACTTTTATTAGCATTTAGGAGTGGTTGTAGACATCACATTTGTAGGAGTAAAATATACATTCTTATGACATACTAGTTAGGATTACTTATACAAGATTTCTTATTTAAAGTGGCAAAAAGGATAACCTTCGAAGAAAAGGTTTCTCTTTCAAAGTCTAAACAAACTTTTGTGGTTAATTAGTGGTGGTTGATGTTATTATTTTTGATCAAATGGTTTGGCTTGAGTTGCTTTATAGATTAACTACTTCAGACCAAAGTTAACTATAAAACATGTAGTAAGGTGTATGGTATTATATTTAGATTCTTGGAGACTAAAGTTAACTTTAAAATATAGATAGTTTTGAAAATATGATACTTACACTTTGGTATCTTGTATATCTGAAATGTTTTTCTTTAAGAATGTTTTTTTCGTTACTTGAGATAATGGTTTTTTAATTCTATGATAGAGTAGTACCATTTATCTTTTATAGATAAGTGAGTGGAGTTTATAGTTATAGATATATTTTCATTTAACTACCCTTGAACTTTCTATAGTGTTGTGGTAATTGTTGAAATTTGATAAATTAAGGTTAATGGAAAGGATCTGATTTATTCATAAGATGTTCTTCAAAGTTTTTATCATGAATTGGAATCCTTTGATAATATAATCTTCACTTAGAGTTGAAGATTGTTTAATATAAAGATGTTTACAATGTTTTTAAACCATTAGAGTTTTATTTCATTAAAATTTAAGATTGTACTATATATTAAACTTATTTTACTCATTTTAAGGATATTAATAAATATTATTTATCCTTTTATGAATTATTAATGAAGTGACTAGATTTAAATTTGAGTTCTTAAAATATTTGAATTTTTATTTAATTTAAAGTATAATATGAGATTTTTATCATGTATTTATTATTTTTATGATTATTTTGGTGTATTTATTTTTGTGATTAATAAATAATAAGTTATGATTTTTTATTATTACTTTATAATTACTTAATAAATACTAAATATTTAATAAGTGAAATAATAATACATGATTATATTTTTAATTAAAATTCTTATTTTTCCAAGATTTTTGGTATTTTACTTATCTTATAAACATTTATCATTATAGGAATTTGAATTATTAAATTTTTATTATTAAATATTTATTTAGTATTTTTCATAAATACTATAATATTAATAAATAATAAAAGTGATTTTTATTTATTTTTATCATCTTTCAATAATTTTGTAAAATTCCACAAGGAATATATAAATTACAAAATTATTATAAAGTATTCAAAAATTTATACTTTATTTTATTTGAACAGAGTGGATTATTCTGAATCCAAAAATATTTTATTTATAATTTTTGGATTTTTATTTTATTGAGGTCAGGGGTATTTTGGTCTTTTTCAATTGATCAAAAAGATTTATTAAGCAATTTGGGCTGGCCCCTTGGGCTTATTGGGCCAGGGTGGCCCAATAGGGTAGGGTCAAAAGATAACCCCGAAGGGTTTTGGCCCATCCAGCCCATTATGCCTCCCTTCTCTCCCTCGACCTTATCCCCTCCTCCTCTGTCTCGTCCCCGTGGCCGGCGATGCCGCCACCGTTGATTCCCGCCGCCACCGGCCATTCTGGCTGCCGTCGTGGTGCGAGTTGAGGTTGTCGACAACGCTTATTCGTTCTATCCACTTGGATTTGACTCTGGGGCTTCCCCGTGGCCAGGTCCACCCCATTCCCGAACCCTAGGGTTCGGAAAAGGTGTTGTCGCCGCCGTCGCGTTCCCACTTGCGGTGGTGTGCTAGTCTCGTGCGCTGCTGCGGCCGCCGCCGTGGCAGGTGCAGGTTGCAGCGCCCCTCTGGGTTCTCCCTGTGCCGCGGTTCATCGGCCCCTCTGCTTCCTCTTCGATTCATCAGCAAGGACCTCGAGTAAGTTATCTTTGGGGTGTTTGTGCATGCTACTGTCATGATTCTCTCTGTGTATCTAGTGGCTTTCATGTCGAGTGACTATGTGCTGGTTAAGTTCATCTCTGGATTAGAGTTCTTGCTCTGATTAGGGTTCATAATCCCTTGTTGATCATATCTATGATGCTTTAAATCTAGTGTTGATCATATTTGATCATGGAAAAAGATAGTTTGTTGTGATTGATGATTAATAGTAGCTTTGTTGCTGCTAATAGCCTGTCAGATTAATTCTAGTGGTAATACACCATGATCCATGCTACTGTATCAATGAAATCCATGATTGGATTATGTTGTTAATCTAAGAGTTTACTCTACTATCAGATTGCTTATACTAACGGTAGTTGCTTACTGCAATTATACTGTTGTCTTTCCTGAGATTATATTCACTTAATCAAATCATTGCTTGCAATGATTTCTGTGGATGTATAAATGAATATAAAGTTGATTCCTGGCACTTGGCTTCAGGAAAATGATATGTAGTGGTTGTCCCTTTTTATCTGTGGAAGCTAAGTAAAGATTGGTTTTAGCTCATTAAGAACTTGTCCTTGTGTTACCACTGTATTTTGGCACACAAGTGATTGGGTTTTTCTTTCTGGGCTTAGCTTGATTATTCTTGTGATTAAAACTGATAAGATGGTATGAAAGCTTTCTTATCTTGCCTGCCTATGATGTTGTTCTGAGGCTCTAGGATTTAATTCCTAGTTAGTTGGGCAATAATTTGTTTGAAATTTATAGGATTAGAGGTGCTACTCTCTCTCTCTCTCTCTGAGAGATGTGCCCTGTCCTAATAAGATCAAATGAAAATGATCTATGTTGCAAAAAAAATAACACTGAACCCAGTGATGCTGGTCTGAGGGTTTAGTGCTTGTGGTTTGAGCTTGATGTCTTATCCTTATACTTGTAATCTCTAGGATAGATGCACTCCTCTTGGGTGTTTATTGAGAGATTATCTCATAAAACAACACATGCTTTTCTTCAGATAATGTGATGAAATCATGTGATGGTTTTATAAGGCTCACCACAGATTCTGATGTGGATGTAGTGGATTGATGATGATCTTGATTTTGATCTGGATCTTGATCTGCTGTTGCTGTGCTCTTGAGCTTGCCTGCTCCTCCTAGCTCCTGGCTTGACCTTGTTGTCCACCAGATCCATTCCCCTCCTTATGTCACCATTCTGGTGATGTTTGGGTTGATCTGGGTGGTTGGGTTTGGCTGCTGTTCTTGGTTTAGCTGTTGTTTACCCTGGTTGTGCTGGTGTGTGGTGGAGAGATGCATTGAGGTTCTCCTCCATGGTTGTGTTGTGGTTTTGTGATATTGGATGTGCTTGTGAGGTCGGCAGAACACCCATTGCATGCTTGTGTGTGTGCAGCTTGTGTTCATGCTATGTACATATGGATAGGTTCAGAAAATTTGAACTTACTATTACCAATCTACTTTTACCTTAGCTTGTGAATTGGTCCCTTTTGGCTGTCATTTGCATTCTGGCTTGAATTTATGAAAAATGAAATCTTTCATATTGGTGAAACTTGCCCCTTTTTAACATTTCTCAATGATGAGATTGTCAAGTGCACCTCACTGACATATTTGAGAGAAATATATACTAACACTAATCTTGTTTTATTTTCTATTTAATCTTTGTTTTGCAGGTACAAAGATAAAGATGAAGATTTAGTGTAGTTTTAGATATAGGATAGTTAGTGGATATACAAATGTAGTTTTCTTATTCTTTTGTAATTTTTCTTTTATAATTCTTGTAATATTCATTTGGTTCATTTGTAATAAAGTTTATTTATTTATTTATTAATAAAGGATATTCTTATTCTTTACTCTAATGTAGATTGTGGAGTTTGGAATAGCTTCAGTAAGTTCATTCTTTGTATCTTGTTTATGTATATGAAATGAATTTCATATACTATATTGTTTTTAAATAAGATTTAAGTTTTAATAATTTTCTCTTAATTAATTTAAGATTCAAATCTTATATCTAAATAATTTAAATGATTATTCAAACATTTAAGTTTTTAAATTCAAACCCATTTCAAAACACCCATAAAACTTTTAAGATCACATCAAAGTTTATAACAATCCTTCTTTAAGTCTAAACCTAATCTTAAAGTAAGAAAGAAACATTGATCACTTAAGTTTTTATTTGGCAAAAAAAATCCCACATTTTCACAAATAGATGCATGCAACAATACATATTCCTAAATCTACCCTTAGTTAGGTTCCTAAATACTGGGATGTTACAGTAGGAACATAATTGCACAGTACAAACTCAAACTTCATGGAAGTACTAATAGTTCACACATCCTCATCAACATCTTTATCCGATCCTTCATACTCGGAATCCGATGCATGGCACCGCAAATAAGGGAGCTCATGGTCCATGTCCTCCTTATTGCAATTTGCATCCGCGTCACCTACCGCATTTTCATGAATCCCATGATCCAATTCATCACCCTCGAAGCCATAATCCTCCATCTAGGATCCTTCGTATATGTAATTAGGGACCGAGCTCATGGTAGCTTTCCTCATTGTTGTGCCATTGTAGGTTGTCTCATTGCAGACCGGGCTCATGGGAGGTTGGCTCATTGTTGTGTCATACATATTCCGCACACCTCGAGCTGGGCTCACGTAAGCACGCCGGTTCAAGTCAATGTGCAACCAAGACCCAACCTTTCTTGTGGAAAATATCTCGAGTGACTTATCTTTGGATTCCACCACCTTCTCCTTGTATGCACTCCAATTCAAATCGGAGTTGATAAGCATTATCTTGAATATATTGTGTTGGCCGAACATAACATTATACCTTCCTACCAATTGAATACATAACTTCGTTCCAACCATTTCAAATCCATCCTCACTCTTTCCGCAACCTTAGCATAGGTAGGACTAATGCCACACACCATGATGGCCTCCTCCGGGTCACACTCGGCACTTCCTGTCAAGAAAGCGGCGTTCTCCACATGATGAACATTAACGAATCTTGACATCTAAAAAACAAGGACAAAAACCAAAATGTATTAGAGACAATTATATTACCATCAACCATAGCAACCCACAAAGAAGAGTCATGGCAAGTTTGATAGAAAACCCTAACCCTAACAAGTAAATCTACCCCAACCCTAACAAGTAGATCTACCCTGACCCTAACCCTAGCCTACAATTCCTACATCTAGTGACTACTAACCATAGCACCAACATACGTTACTCAACATTACAACAATAAACCTTAGATTTCACTCCAAATGCAAGATCTAGGGTTTCAACAGTTTTGCCAAAATACAACCAAATTGCACATATCTAATTGTACCAAATCAAGGGGGCGGGGAAGATTACCTCTTGGGACAAAGGGGGTTGAAATCCACAAAGAAATGCAACCGATTTGGAAGGATTTGAGGGGAGGAAGAGTTGGGGGGTGAAACATGGAGAGAGAGAGAGAGAGAGAGAGAGAGAGAGAGAGAGAGAGAGAGAGAGATGGTCAGGGTCGAACAGGTATGAGGGGAGTGGGACGCGTGATGGCTTTAATGAGTCAAGGGGTATGGCGCCATCGGCAAAAACGCCATGCCCAGTAGCACAGTGACATAGCAGGGAGCATCATACTAATGGGGTGGGCCTGAGCCTGACGACGACCGCCATATCGGACGAGGCCATAGGCCCTTGACCATAGCGCCATATCATTCTTGGCGTGTTCTATAGACCATGGAGTCGCCGGGTAGAACGCCAAGCTAATAGGTCAGATCGTGAAATCTTTGAGAAGAAAGGTTATTTTGTGCTTTCAATCTATCATGATTTTTGCGACGTTAGAGCGCGCATGTGCTCTCTAGACGCACCCATTTACTTGACGGCGATACAAATCTCTCTATGACCATTAATCTGATGGCCTGAGGTTATTTAGAATGTTGTTAGTCTGAGATGATTGATTCGGGTGAAACATAGTAGGCGTCGGAGCTGGTGGCTGGGTTTTGCTTTTCATTCGGAATACATCGCTGTGCCGACGGTTTTAGTTCCCAAGCTAGCGCATTTGATGTGTTTCCATCACGGACAGTTCAAAACGGTATGTATCGAGGCTGTCACGCACATCTCTCGCAGTAGCCAGCGCAGAAACAAAAGTCAGTGATGAGTGTTTTCGACCGTTGGATGTAAGACAGGCACTACTTGGTTTTCGCCAACACGATAAGACGTACGAGTAGATAGTGTACTACTGTAGTACACGCATGCAGTCATCACATCACATATACACACACCATAATATGATACACTGGACTTAGCGTACACCACAATAAGAAGCTTTATTCCAGGTCACCATATATCAGCTTATTTAATTAAGCGCTGCACGCTAGGCTAATAGCGCCAAGCAGGCACACATGCTGACATGCATTTCATGCACACACACACGTACATACGACGTGCGTGTGAGCTCCGTGTGTGATGTAACATAAGCTTAGTCGTCGGCCCTGACGACGAAGTTCTCCTTGCGCTCGTGGAACTCGCCGGTGCGGGTGTTGATGTCCTCCTCGACCCTGCTCTCGCGCACCTCGAAGTGGCCGGAGCCGCGGTGTCCATGGCGTCCATGGTGCCCGTGGTGGCGGCCGGCCCTGTCAATCTCCTCCACGAACGTCTCCTTGACGATGTGCTGCTGCATGCCGCCGCCGCAGACCGGGTTGGCCACTGACCTCACCTCCTCCGAGCAGTAGTCCACCTCCTGGAAGTGCGCCATGGCGATCTCGACCGATGAGCTAATTGGCTTTGTGTGTGCGTGTTAGACGATGCCAATACCTGAGTTGTGTAGGATGGGGTGTCTGAAGTGTGTGTGCTTTTATAGGGTAGTTCCGGGCGTGAGTGGGGTAAGGAATTTCCGCGGGAACCACACATCTACACACTGATTTCCGGCTTCTTCTTTCGCTTTTTAGAACCCGTCTAAGAATTTCGTAACCAGGATCGATACCTTGGCGGCTTTGGTGCCCTTTTCAAGATTCAATTGGAGAACTGGAAAAGCAACGATCGGCTAACATTTTCAAAACAGAGCTAATTAATTTACCAGTGGCGACATCGATTTGATCGAGTAGCATATAGTGGCAGCATCGATACATCCAACTATGCAATTAATGGCCCTCTCCTCGTTGGGATTAATTACTTGTCAATTTTGTAAATCCAAATTCAGTTTCTTTTACCGAAACACACAAGAAAGACAACCCTGATCACTAGTCATGTAGGTCACCTTCGAGAGAGGTCACCAGAGTCAGGGAAGAATAAACTTATCTCCTGCAAGTGGAGAATATATACCTTTCATTTCGCCCTTCGGTACTACATTATCGTATCACTTATGATGGGGACAGGAAGATATTTCTCCAACGTACAGCCAACTTCTTACGGCCTTAGGGGGGGGGGGGGGGGGGGGGGGGGGGGGGGGGACGAGGAATCGAGATGTGCACACTATGAACACACATCCAAAAGATCTGGTAACTAAACAATCTCTGACACATCATGAAAGATGGTGGTAATTCAAATGGTGTAGCTGTGAGTTGGCTAGAGTACCGAGGGAATCAGTTGCTCGGGTTTGTCTTGATGATCCACCGAGTTTCATGGTACCCCTACTATGGTCTGATGTAACAATTAGTTCAAATGAATAAAAAGGCTTCAAGAGTTCAAAAGAAAAGGATCTAGTTTTGAAGAGTTTGATATGGATAACCCAGCTAGGAAAATGGATCATGATTGGGAAACCCTTTAAAGATATTTTTTTGGTTAAGGTCTCTGTGAAAAAAGGGGAAAAACACTCAGACCTAAGGCGTACCCGTGCATGAGGGAACCCCATGCACCACTTGTCATGTTGGGTTGGGCTCACCTTTCTTGTAGCAAACGGAGAAAAAGAAGCATAAAAATAAAAAACAATCAAAACAGAAAACAAAAGTAATAAGAGGGAAATAAAAAGAAAGAAATTAAGCAGCAAAACAAAAAATAAAATAGTACTTCCTTCGTTTCAAAATATATGATGTTTTAGCGCTGTGAAGCAAATATATGTTTTCATATGTAGGTTCACTCATGTTTAGAATAAATCTAGATATTAAAAAAATCTAAATACATTTTTTCACAAACCTAAAACATTTTATATTTTAAAACAGAGGATGGGCGGCCAACCATTGGAGCGCTTCAGGCGGAGCCCACCATTTGGTGATTTTCCTTGTCCAAATGGACTAACACGGCCCACCCCTGGTTCGGCCCTAACATCACGTTCGGCCCACCTAGGTTAGTAACGTGAGCACCGAGCGCATCCTGTCTGCCCCATCCGACAATCCCGATCAAGTTCACAAGAACACCAGGCATCGTAGCGTCATTCCCAGGAAAAAAAAATTCAGTGTCCCCCCATAGCCTCTCCATCGATCGTGTGATCGAGTACGTGTGCCGCCTGCTTCAAGTGCACGCACCGAGGCAGTTCATCGACATATGCCACAGAGACAGAGGCACCGTGGATCTTGGTGTCGGTGGAAGGGCTTATCTAGCTTCCGCTCCGGTGGTACGTATACGTCATCGAAGGACGCGTGTACCGAATTAATGTCTGAACTACCAAAGTATTTCCTTCGATCCATATTAATTGACTTTGATTTGTCAAATTTGAATGAACTTATATACTAAATAATGTCTAGATTTAAATTTGAGTCAATTAATATGGACCGGAGGAAGTACTATGCACCTAACCAGTTCACTTATCAGTCCGAACTAAGAGAGATGGTCGGTCACTATACTCTAATTGTGTGAACGTGTGCCTCCTTCTGATCTATGCTTCTCTGTACCGGTGATGGTCGTGCTGATTATTACTCTCATGTGCTGATTTTTTTTAGCATTAGAGCATTTCTAACTGTGTCCGTAGAGAAAAACCATAAACGTCAGAGTACGGAGCGCTAAATCCAGGATTTCCCACTTCATGGGAGGTGGCGCCGAACAGTTCCCGTAAACCGGAACCGCAAACACATATTCTGTTTGCGTTTCCGATTTACGGGGACTGCTCGGCGGGGTGAACTACAAACAAGATCGCAAACATTCATCTGACAGTTTCGACTGTTTTGACAGCAAAAGACAGCAAAGCTAACAGTTTGTAGGACGATCATCGCATAAATCTAAAACTAAAAAGACACGGCAAACTACATACGCAGGTCGAGCTCATGCCCTAGCGTCGTCGTCGATTGTCTCTCCGGTAGCAGCAGCCCTTGCAGTAGCCAAAGAAGACCATGCATCGAAGCGGCGGCATCGTCCATGACTTGCTTACTCCTTTCTAGGATCTCGCCCCTTCGAATGTCCCACCACTCTTTTGTGATAGCATCCATCAATCTCGGATCCATCATCATGATCCTATTCTCCTCGGCTAGGATCTCGGCATTGGCTTTTTTCTCCTCAAGTGTTATCCACCTTGCTTGCTTCATCTCATTCTTCTTCTCCTTCATGATCATCTTTGCTTCCAATGTCTTCATCGTCATTGTTTCCTTGGACTTCACCATTTCATCAATCTTCGATGCCATGTCCATAGCTTCTCTCTCAATCTTGATCCACTCTTTTGCCTTCTTGGCTCATCCCGGCCTCCCTCCATTTCTTCATCCCTCATCATCACTATCATCCAATTGAAGCAAAGCTCCCTTTTTGGTTTTGTTGTAGGGTTCGCAGCATAGAAAACAAAAAAAAATCCTACGATGGGAACAACTAAGTACCAAGATCTATTTACTAGATACAAGCAACGGGTGGATATACATGTAGGGGTTCGTAGCATGGAAAACAAAAAATTTCTACCGCATACAAACAAACAAGCCAAGATCTATCTACTAGATTGTAGCAACGAGTCAATAGAATAACTCACCCTCGAAGATTCCAAAGTGTTTAACGAGAGCGGATTCTCGTGGGTGATGTAGTCGTACTCTTGTCGATCTCAAGATCGTGTAGACGATCCTTCCGGCGCTGCGTTCCGGCAGCGCTCCCGCAGTCGGTCACACGTTTGGTACTCGATGAAGACCTTCCTCTCCCTTGTTCTAGCAGGCAGCGGAGGTTGTAGCACTCTCCTCGCGATTCCGGCAGCACGACGGCGTGGTACCGGAAGTAGAGGGGAGATCTCGCAGGGCTTCGCCTTAAGCCGGAGTGAGTATGGTGGACTATGAGAGAGGCCTTGGCGATCTAGGGTTTAGAGGCACCAAGGGAGGAGTCTAGATGGCGGCTAGGGTTAGGGTTTCACCCCAACTCGGCGAGTTGGTGGTGCCCTAGGCGACGGCGGCAGCAGGGGGTGGTGGCGCCGACGGCTTAGGGCTAGGGTTTGGGTGGAGAGAGGTGTGTACTAGAGGGGCACCCATGCCCCTCCTTATATAGGTGGGAGGGCGCCGGTTGGGAGGAGGGAGTCCTCCCACAACTCGGCCTCCTTGGCCGGCGGTGGAGGGAGGAGGACTTCCTCCCCAAGTAGGTTTCCTACTCTCCCTCCACCAAGCAAACTTGTCGTTTGACTTTTCAAATTGGCGTTTTGACTTTTCAAACTAGGATTTGATTTATCCCTTTATTTTGCTCAGTGATGACACCTAGTACATGATGCAACCATTCCAACTTGTTATGACACATTCATGTACCCTTCCCCTCCGGAGTGCCGGACCTTCCGGAACCTTCTAGAACATTCCCGATGAAAACACTGGAATCATTCTCCAACCCCGAAACAGGACTTTCCTTATATGAATCTTTATTCTCCGGACCATTCCGGATCTTCTCGTGATATCCTGGATCCTATACGAGACTCCGAACAACATTCGGCCTCTTACTCATCATTCCATAACTACTCAACAACATCGAATCCTTAAGTGTGTCTCCCTACAGTTCGTGAATTATGCAGACATGATCGAGACACTTCTCCGAACAATAACCAATAGAGGAATCTGGAAATTCATATGGCTCCCACATATTTCTACGATTACTTTGCGATCGAATGAACCACTTACATACGATACCAATTTCCCTTTGTCTCACGATAGTTTACTTATCCGAGGTTTTGATCGTCGGTATCTCTGCATACCTAGTTCAACCTCGTTACTGATAAGTACTCTTTTCTCGTTCCCGTGATATGTGATCCCTTGTGAGCCAGTCACATGCTTGCAAGCCAATTGGATGACATTCCACCGAGAGGGCCCAGAGTATATCTATCCGTCATATGGATGGACAAATCCCACTCTTGATCCATGTGTCTCAACCCATACTTTCCGAACACTCAATGCCACCTTTATAGCCACCCAGTTACGGTGTGGTGTTTGATGTCATCAAAGCATCCTTCCGGTGATGGTGATAAGCATGATCTCATGGTCAAAGGAATTAGGTTACTATGTATCAGAAAGCATATAGCAATTGAACTATTAAAATGACTTGATCTTTATGCTACGCTTATCTATAGGAGTATGTCCATCATACCATTCTCCTAACGATATGATCTTGTTGTTAATAACATCTCAATGTTCATGATAGGGAAACCACAATCATTTATTAACCAATAAGCTAGTATTATGAAGAGGCTTTACTAGGGACTCTAATTTAGTTTACAAATCACACAAGTATTAATGTTTCCTTGTTAATACTGTTATAGCATGAATGTAAACATTTATCATAAACACAAAGATATAATAATAACTACATTTATTATTGCCTCTAGGGCATATCTCCAACAGTCTCCCACTTGCACTAGAGTCAACTAATCTAGATTACATGGTAATATACCGAACACCCATGGTAGTTTGGTGTTGGTCATGTTTTGCCCTCGGGAGAGGTTTAGTCAACGGATCCGCCACATTCAGATCTGTGTGTACTTTGCAAATCTTTATGTCACCATCTTGGACATGTTCTCGAATAGCGTGAAAACGTAGCTTGATGTGCTTCAGCTTCTTGTGTGACCTTGGTTCTTGCGCATTGGCTATGGCGCCCATGTTATCAGAGTAGATAGACATTGGGTCCAGCGCACTTGGAACCACACCGAGCTCTGTAATGAACTCCTTCATCCATATCGCTTCTTGTGAAGCTTCCGAAGCAGCTATGTTTCCGATTCAGTTGAAGATCTCGCCACAACGCTTTGCTTTGCACTCCTCCAGCTAACTGCTCCACCATTCAAAGTAAATACATATCCAGATTATGATTTAGAATCATCTAGATCGGTGTTCCAACTAGCATCGGTGTAACCATTAACAACGAGTTGTTCATCACCTCCATAAGAAAGAACCATATCCTTAGTTATTCACAAGTACTTAAGGATGTTTTTGACCGCTATCCAATGATCCACTCCTGGATCACTTTGATATCTGCTAGTTTAAACTAACAGCATATGCAATGTCGGGTCTAGTACATAGTATGGCATACATTAGAGATCCTATGGCTGAGGCATAGGGAGTCTTACTCATCCTTTCTCTATCTTCTGTCATTGCTGGACTTTGAGTTTTACTCAAGGTCGTATTGGGCAACATGGGCAAGAACCCATTCTTGATATCTTCCATTCCAAACCTCTTTAGAACTTTGTCCAAATATGTACTTTGTGGCAATGATATTAGGCGTCTCGATCTATCTCTATAAATCTTTATGCCTAATATGTAAGCTGCTTCGCCAAGATCTTTCATTGAAAAACTATTATTCAAATATTCCTTGACACTATTAAGAAGGTCTACATCATTCCCAATCAACAATATGTCATCTACATATAGTATTAAGAATGCTACAGAGCTCCCACTCACTTTCTTGTAAATACAAGCTTCTCCATAAGTTTGTATAAAACCAAAACTTTTGATTACCCTATCAAAACATTGATTCCAACTTCGGGATGCTTGCTTCAATCCATATATGGACCGTTGAAGTTTGCATACCTTATTAGCATCTTTAGGATCGAAAAAACCTTTGGGTTGCATCATATACAACTCTTCATCAATGTCTCCATTGAGAAACGCTGTTTTGACATCCATCTGCCATATGTCATAATCATAATATGCAGCGATTGCTAACAAAATCCTCATAGACTTTAGCTTCGCTACTGGTGAGGAAGTCTCATCGTAGTCAACTCCTTGAATTTGTCGAAACCCTTTTGCGACAAGTCGAGCTTTATAGACAGTAATATTACCATCAACATCTGTTTTCTTCTTGAAAATCCATTTGTTCTCGACAGCCTTCCGGCCATCCGGTAAGTCCACCAAAGTCCATACTTGGTTTTCGTACATGGATCCAATCTCGGATTTCATGGCTTCTTGCCATTTATTGGAATCTGGGCTCATCATCGCTTCCTCATATGTCGCAGGGTCATCGGTGTTGTCCACCAACATGAAACTCATAACGGGATCATACCAATCAGGAGTGGTACGAGTTCTCGTTGACCTGCAAGGTTCTGTAGCAGCTTCAACCGAAGTTTCATGATCATCATCATTAGCTTCCTCTCTTATTGGTGCAGGCACCACAGGAACTTCTTCCGGTGTTGCGCTACTCGCAAGTTCGAGAGAAGGTTCGACAATCTCGTCGAGTTCTACTTTCCTTCCAGTCACTTCTTTCGAGAGAAATTCCTTCTCTAGAAAGGATCCATTCTTGGCAACAAAGATTTTGCCTTCAGATCTATGATAGAAGGTATAACCAATAGTTTCCTTTGGGTATCCTATGAAGACGCATTTTTCCGCTTTGGGTTCAAGCTTGTCCGGCTGTAACTTCTTTACATAGGCTTCACAACCCCAAACTTTAAGGTACGACAATTTAGGTTTCTTCCCAAACCATAATTCATACGGTGTCGTTTCAACGGATTTATATGGTGCCCTATTTAAAGTGAATGCGGTTGTCTCTAATGCATAACCCCAAAATGATAGCGGTAAATCTGTAAGTGACATCATAGAATGAACCATATCTAAGAGAGTTCGATTACGACGTTCAGACACACCATTACGCTGTGGTGTTCCCCGGCGGTGTCAATTGTGAAAGTATTCCGTATTTCTTTAAATGCTCGCAAAACTCGTAACTTAGATATTCACCTCCACGATCAGAACGTAGAAATTTAATCTTCTTGTTACGTTGATTCTCCACCTCACTTTGAAATTCCTTAAACTTCTCGAAAGTTTCGGACTTATATTTCATGAAATAGATATACCCATATCTACTCAAGTCATCCGTGAAGGTAAGAACATAACGATAACCACCGCGCGATGCTACACTCATTGGACCACACACATCGGTATGTATGATTTCCAATAAGTCCGTAGCTCGCTCCATCATACCAGAAAATGGAGTCTTAGTCATTTTACCCGTCAGACATGCTTCACATCTTTCAAGTGATTCAAAATCAAGTGATTCAAGAAGTCCATCGGAATGGAGTTTCTTCATACGCTTCACTCCAATGTGACCAAGACGACAGTGCCACATATAGGTCGAGTTATCGCTCAATTTCAAACGTTTAGCTTCAATGTTATTAATATGTGTATTTCCACTATCGAGATTCAATAAGAATAGACCATCTATCAAAGGTGCATGTGCATAAAACATATTACTCATATAAATTGAACAACCATTATTCTTGGACTTAAACAAGTAACCGTCTCGCAATAAACAAGATCCCGATATAATGTTCATGCTTATCGCAGGCACCAAATAACAATTATTTAAGTATAAAACTAATCCCGATGGTAGATGAAGAGGTAGCGTGCCGACCGCGATCACATCAACCTTTGATCCATTGCCTACGCGCATTGTCACCTCGTTCTTCGCTAGCTTCCGTTTATTCTGCAGCACATATTTCGAATTACAAATATGAGCAACCGAACCAGTATCAAATAACCAGGCACTACTACGAGTACTAGTGAGATACACATCAATAACATGTATATCGGATATACCTTTCTTCTTGATGTTGTCGTTCTTCAAATCCGCCAAATACTTTGGGCAATTCCGCATCCATGGACCTTCTCCCTTGCAGTAAAAGCACTCAGTATCAGGCTTAGGTCCAGCCTTGGTCTTCTTCGTCGGTGCGGCAACTTTCTTACCACCCTTATTGAAGTGTCCCTTTTGCTTATACTTGCCTTTCTTGAATTTGGTGGTCTTATTGACCATCAACACTTAGTGCTCTTTCTTGATCTCCACTTCTGCAGATTTTAACATGGAGAAGAGTTCTGGCAACTGCTTGTTCATGCTTTGCATATTGTAGTTCATCACAAAGTTCTTGTAACTTGGTGGTAGTGATTGGAGGACACGGTAAATCCCCAAAGAAATAGGAATCACTATACCCAAGCTTTGGAGTTTGTTTGCGTGCCCAGACATCTTAAGCACATGCTCACTGATGGAGCTGCCCTCTTCCATCTTGCAGTTAAAGAACTTTTCAGAAGCCTCATAACTCTCAACTGCCGCGTGAGTCTCAAATATCAATTTGAGTTCACGGACAATATCATGTGGGTCTGAGTTCTCAAACCATTTCTGAAGCTCCGATTCCAAACCATACAAGATAGCACACTGAACTGTGGAGTACTGATTCTTCCGAGTGAGGTAAACATTCTTTACTTCATAGGTAGCAGTAGCTGCAGGCAGGTCACCCAGCGGTGCATCCAGCACATAGGTCAAATTACCAGCATTGAGGACAATCCTCAAATTGCGGAACCAATCCGCGAAGTTGCTTCCATTGTTTTTCAACTTTTCTTTCTCTAGGAACGCATTAAAATTGATGGTAGGGGCCGCCATTGATCTACAACATATTTGCAATAATTTAGACTAAGTTTATGACAAATTGAGTTCTAATTAATAGTTAAATTAATCTAGGTGAACTCCCACTCAAAACAATATCCCTTACATTGTTTTAGTGATCACACGAACCAAATCCACCACATCAAAACCGATCATCACGAGAGTTGATGTAGCTTCAATGGCGAACAATCGACATGTTCATCATATTTACTATATGATTCATGCTTTACCTCTCGGTGATCCGTGTTCCGAGACCATGTCTGTACATGCTAGGCTCGTCAAGATCAAACCTTAGCTTCCGCATGAGCAAATCTGGCTTGCTCACGTTGTATACACTTGCAGAATCTAACACACTCGATCATCACGTGGTGCTTCGAAACAACAAGCTTTAGCAACGGTGCTTACTAAGGATGAACACTTTAGAACTTGAAATTTATGTGCATGAGGGATCATCTTATAATGCTACTGTTGTTAACTAAGCAATACAAGATGCATAAAGGATTAACATCACATGCAATTCATAATATGTGATATGATATGGCCTTTCTTCTTTGTGCTTCCGATCTCCATCTTCAAGCACGAACATGATCTCCATCATCACCGGCATTGCATCAAGGTCAATGACGCTGCTCCATGATTGTCGTCCACCGGCTTCAACTATTACAACTACTTTGAATAGACACGCGGTTCTTAACAGAAATTAAAGACAACCATATGGCTCCTGCCGGTTGCCAACTTACAATAAGGAACATTACATACATCAAATATAATCACAATCATGGCCATATCACATCACAGCACACCCCTGCAAAACAAAGTTAGACGCCTCTAATTTTCTTTGCATATTTTACGTGGTTTGGGGCTTTCAATAAGTGTCGCTCTAACTTACGAACAAGAACCACAACTTTGATGTTTGAACTATCAAGTGCCCGTTGTAAATTGGATCTATACTATAATGGGAGAGACAGACACCCGCAAAGCCACTTATGCAATACAAGTTGCATGTTGAGCGTGGAGCAAGTCTCATGAACGATGTCATGTAAGGTTAGCCCGGGCCGCTTCATCCCATCATACCGCAAGATGCAAAGTACACAAGAAGCAATTGATAATAAAAGCACCACCGCCCACAATGACCATTGTGTTCTACTCATGCAACAGATCTACATATAGACACGGCTCTGATACCACTGTAGGGGTTCGTAGCATGGAAAACAAAAAAATTCTACCGCATACAAACAAACAAGCCAAGATCTATCTACTAGATTGTAGCAACGAGTCGATAGAATAACTCACCCTCGAAGATTCCAAAGTGTTTAACGAGAGCGGATTCTCGTGGGTGATGTAGTCGTACTCTTGCCGATCTCAAGATCGTGTAGACGATCCTTCCCGCGCTGCGTTCCGGCAGCGCTCCCGCAGTCGGTCACACGTTCGGTACTCGATGAAGCCCTTCCTCTCCCTTGTTCCAGCAGGCAGCGGAGGTTGTAGCACTCTCCTCGCGATTCCGGCAGCACGACGGTGTGGTACCAGAAGTAGAGGGGAGATCTCGCAGGGCTTCGCCTTAAGCCGGAGCGAGTATGGTGGACTATGAGAGAGGCCTTGGCGATCTAGGGTTTAGAGGCACCAAGGGAGGAGTCTAGCCGGCGGCTAGGGTTAGGGTTTCACCGCAACTCGGCGAGTTGGTGGTGCCCTAGGCGGCGGCAGCAGGGGGTGGTGGCACCGGCGACTTAGGGCTAGGGTTTGGGTGGAGAGAGGTGTGTACTAGAGGGGCACCCCTGCCCCTCCTTATATAGGTGGGAGGGCACCGGTTGGGAGGAGGGAGTCCTCCCCCAACTCGGCCTCCTTGGCCGGCGGTGGAGGGAGGAGGACTTCCTCCCCAAGTAGGTTTCCTACTCTCCCTCCACCAAGCAAACTTGCTGTTTGACTTTTCAAATTGGCGTTTTGACTTTTCAAACTAGGATTTGATTTATCCCTTTATTTTGCTCAGCGATGACACCTAGTACATGATGCAACCATTCCAACTTGTTATGACACATTCATGTACCCTTCCCCTCCGGAGTGCTAGACCTTCCGGAACTTTCTAGAACATTCCTGATGAAAACACCGGAATCATTCTCCAACCCCGAAACAGGACTTTCCTTATATGAATCTTTATTCTCCGGACCATTCCGGATCTCCTCGTGATATCCCGGATCCTATCCGAGACTCCGAATAACATTCGGTCTCTTACTCATCATTCCATAACTACTCAACAACATCGAATCCTTAAGTGTGTCTCCCTACGGTTCGTGAATTATGCGGACATGATCGAGACACTTCTCCGAACAATAACCAATAGAGGAATCTGGAAATTCATATGGCTCCCACATATTTCTATGATTACTTTGCGATCGAATGAACCACTTACATAGATACCAATTTCCCTTTGTCTCACGATAATTTACTTATCCGAGGTTTTGATCGTCGGTATCTCTGCATACCTAGTTCAACCTCGTTACTGATAAGTACTCTTTTCTCGTTCCCGTGATATGTGATCCCTTGTGAGCCAGTCACATGCTTGCAAGCCAATTGGATGAAATTCCACCGAGAGGGCCCAGAGTATATCTATCCGTCATATGGATGGACAAATCCCACTCTTGATCCATGTGTCTCAACCCATACTTTCCGAACACTCAATGCCACCTTTATAGCCACCCAGTTACGGTGTGGTGTTTGATGTCATCAAAGCATCCTTCCGGTGATGGTGATAAGCATGATCTCATGGTCGAAGGAATTAGGTTACTATGTATCAGAAAGCATATAGTAATTGAACTATTAAAATGACTTGATCTTTATGCTACACTTATCTATAGGAGTAAGTCCATCATACCATTCTCCTAACGATATGATCTTGTTGTTAATAACATCTCAATGTTCATGATAGGGAAACCACAATCATTTATTAACCAACAATCTAGTATTATGAAGAGGCTTTACTAGGGACTCTAATTTAGTTTACAAATCACACAAGTATTAATGTTTCCTTGTTAATACTGTTATAGCATGAATGTAAACATTTATCATAAACACAAAGATATAATAATAACTACATTTATTATTGCCTCTAGGGCATATATCCAACAATACATCCATAGAATACATACCCTCGAAGACCGAATAGTGTTAACGAGGTTGTACTCATGGATGATGTAGACAAACGCTTGCCGATCTCAAGATCGTGATGAAGTCCATCTGGTCCAGCCGGTCCAGCACCATCAAGTCCAGCACCGCAAAGCAGTGGTGCATCCGTGATCGCACACATGTCTGGGTACCCCGACAACCTCCGCGTCCTTGCTCCAGCGAAGCAGCGTAAGCAACAAATCCTTTCAGAAAAAACCACCAGGAACATGTATCTCGCTGATCCAAGATCATGAAGAAATTCTAAAAGGGGGAGAGAGATCCTTCGCGAGGAGGTGTGTGATGAGAAGAGGGAGTGAGGTGCCTTTTATAGGGAGAGGGGGCAGCCCCCTCCCATGGCATGGTAGCCATGGAGGTGCCCCCACTTCTTCCACATTCATGTGGGTGGAGCTCTCACTCACATAAATAGCCACCCACTCAAAATTCCACTCACCTCCATTAAATTTCCATCAAATTTAATGCAATCTCTCATTAAATAAAACTCTTTTATTTATTTATTCAAATTTTTGTTAATTACTTGAATTAACAAACATTCACATAAAACCCCTTACAACATTTAAATTTCACATGCAGAACTAGTTTCAACAATTTCAACCGAAACAGTTTCGGTGTCTAGTGAAATAATTCTTGTGCTTTCCTTTTTCTTTCTCTGGCATATCATTTGCTCTGAATGGTGTCGGT
Organism: Avena sativa; assembly: GCA_916181665.1. Taxonomy (NCBI): domain Eukaryota; kingdom Viridiplantae; phylum Streptophyta; class Magnoliopsida; order Poales; family Poaceae; genus Avena; species Avena sativa. The sequence goes on from OV702282.1 coordinate 419,052,741, forward strand.
ATCCCTTAAGTGTGTCACCCTATGGTTCGCAAATAATGTAGACATGATCAAGACCCCTCTCTGATCAATAATCAGCAGCGGGACCTGCAGATCCATAGTGACTCCCATACATTCAACGATGACTTCTGTGATCGTGTGAACCTTATACGCATGTAAATCAATCCCTTTGTCTCGCGATATATTACATGTCCGAGATTCGATCATCGGTATCTCCATACCTAGTTTGATCTCGTTACCGACATGTACTCTTTTCTCGTTCCCGTGATATAACATTCTAGTGATCAAATCAATTGCTTGCAAGCTAACTAATGTGATATCACCGAGAGGGACCAGAGTATATCTATCCGTCATCGGGATGGACAAATTCCACTCTTGATCCATGAGCCTCAACATAACACCTTCATAGCACTGGACCCATCTTTATAGTCACCCTTTTACGGTGTGACGTTTGATGTTATCAAGATACTATTTTGGTGTTAGTGATTGACACGGTCTCATGGTCTAAGGACTAAGATTATTTCGTATGATGTTATAGCAATATAAACACAATGACCTTGATCGTAATGTTATACTTCGGATGAATGTTCATCACATCATTCCAACAATGTTGTGACCTCGTTATTAACAACATCCAATGTCCATGATCAGGAAACCTTTGATCATCTTGTTAATCAACGAGCTAGTTTATAAGAGAGGCATAACTAGGAACTTTATTTTTGTTTATTAAACACATATGTATTAACATTTCCATATTAATAAAATTATAGCATGGAATATAAACATTTATCATAAATAAGAAAGACGATAATAACCACTTTTATTATTGCCTCTCAAGCATATTCCCTTCATTTGTTTCGTGATCCCTCAACTTCCACTTCTCCATATGTTCAATCAACTTCCAACAATGTTGGAGCACAAATGGCTTAACTTTGGAGGCCGCCATCATCTTGTACTTTTTCATTTCTAGGATTTCCTACAAGTTAATAGAATGTATGTTAGATCATGTCTATATAGCCTTGATCACAAATTAACCCAAAAGAAATGCAAGATAAATGCACTCACATATTGGTCAATGCACACACCACTTGAAGGATTTGCCCGAATTTTCTCGAGCGCTCCACTCCATCAGCTACAAGTAGCTTTAATCACATCCCACCGGCCTTGTAGTGAACGATAGGTGCGGGTCACCAGGTTTGCTACACGAGGCATGAGCCTCAAAAATCTATCTTCAATTCTAATCCAATAACGCTTCCCGGTTTGGTCATTGCCATGGACAGCATCAAGTGACACATCCGACCATGCCCGGCACAAGCAAGTATCCTCGGTCTCGGTGTATCTCACTGTACTCCTCTTATTTTCTTTTGCCTCATCATAGGCGGATTGATCAACCTCTTCCAATGCATCCTCTTCACCATCCTCTTCCAATGCATCATCTTCGCCTTCCTCTACCTCACTATAATCTCCATCCAAATCATATGCAGCAAGTGGTGGATCGGTGATACACACCTCGCTATCCTTGAGTAATTGCTCGAATGATGAGAACGAGGCAGATCCCTCTTCGTACCTTGGTGGAAATTGGTCGAACGAGCTGTGGGCGCCAATCACGGGGACTTCCGGTGAGGCAATCCCGGCCAACGGCGGGGCATGCTACACAAGAACGGGGCAGTACTGGTTCTTGGCGCCGCCCGCCGCCGTGGTCTTCAGCGTGTGCTTCTTCCGTGTGGTGGGTACCTTCTTGGGCTTAGGTGCCGGGGCAGAGAAAGGCGTGGCGTGAGCACCGCCGGTCACGGGAGCGGTATCCGGCAGGACGGCGTGCCCGGCCGCACGCTTCTTCTTCTTGATGGCCGACGCGGTGGTGGCCGGTGAGCCCGTGTAGACTGTCGGGGCGATGGAGGAGGGATGCTGTGGGTGCGGGACCTCAACAGCTACCGGCGGGAGCTGTGCGGGCTCCATGGCATCGATTCCACGTGGCGGTGAGGGAAGGGAGCAGCGGGGGAGGTAGATCGATGGTGGCGGCAAAGCGAAAGCGGGAAGAGAGGTGGAGGAAACTTCCGTCTCGCCAAGAAAGTAGACGAGTGAGGGTTTGCGCTCGGTTCGGCCGCGGAAACCAGATTTGCTCGGTTCCGCGGGCAATATTTGGCGCGCCCCCATAAACCTTTTTTCGGGCGGGGGATGTTTACAGGCACTGATCGGCGCGCGATTTTTCCGAGGCACCGATAAACGACGGTTATTTTATGGTTATGGGCTATTTACGGGCACTGCTAGGGATGCTCTTAGCACCATGACTTCATGTATTACAACAAGATTTACCACGACAAACTATGCCAGACTTCACTGAGGGGCGAGTACAGCGGAGCGCTTAGCTCGCCAGATTACTTGTAGTTGTCACTAGGTGATCAAAGGACTTGTTTGCAATTTTTATTACTTTTAGAATTCTTTATACTGATGTCGAGGATTATGAATAGATCATTGAACTTTTCAGGAAAAGTAACTTTCTATTAATAAGAATGGACACCACTACTGAGCGAATGAGAGACAGACGATCAGCATTGATATTAAAAGAATCTAGTGTTCCTTCCCTCTCGCTGGTGACGCCGCTGGTTCGCTTCATCTTCGATACCCTTGGGGCCTTAAAAAGGTATGGCGGATCACGGTCCCTTGTCGGCGGGAGGGGTGTTCGTTCTCTGTTTAGGCCATTTTTAGTGTCTTTTCAGGGATGATAGGATGGCGGCTACATCATAAAGTTAGAACAAGGTTCTTCTCGTCCTATCCTTGCTTTGATGGTGCGTTGATGCGTGTTGATGCTCCGTTGGGAAACCCCAAGAGCAAGGTATGCTACAGCACAGGAGCAAGTTTTCCCTCAGTAAAAAACCGAGGTTATCGAACCAGTAGGAGGAAGGAAACGCCTCAAAGGTGTTGCAAACAACGTGGAAACCTACACAACACAAACTCAATACTTTGCCCCAACTAACAGTGAGGTTGTCAATCTCACTGGTTGCTGTAACAAAGGATTAACTGTATGGTGTGAAAGGTGATGATGGTTTGCAACAAGTAAACAGTAACATTGGAAGATGTATCAATGGTAAAGATTGAACTGGGGTCCATAGTTCACTAGAGGTGTTCTCCTTAGATAAACAAACATGGCATGCTGGGTAAACAAATTACAGCGGAGCAATTGACAGGACTGAGCAAGGCATAACAATGCAATACTAGACAAAAAGATCCTATGAGATTCGATTGGGCAATACAACAATATACATAGACCGCCATCCAACTGCATCTATGACTATAAGTCCACCTTCAGGTTATCATCCGAACCCCCTCCAGTATTAAGTTGCAAGAAACAGACAACTGCTTTAAGCAAAGTGTGTAAGGTAAACAATCCACTTGTTCCATAAACAAGAGACCGTTGTTTTGTCCCTAGTGGCAACAACACATCTACAACCGAAGAGATTTCTGTCACTTCCCTTGGAAACTAGAGGCATGAACCCACTATCGAGCATAAATACCCCTCTTGGAGTCACTAGCAACTACTTGGGCAAGATAGCTACTACAACGGAGAGCATGTAAGATCATAAACAACACAGACATGATAGAATCAAATAGACAAAACCATTAATTAATCTGACATAGTAATCTCAATATCCATCGGATCCCCGCAAACACAACATGCAAGATTACAAATAGATTAGATCTTGATCATGAACGGAGCTCACAATATCTATACATGAAAGCACAAAGGAGGAGATATAACCATCTAGCTACTACATGGACCCGTAGTCCAAGGTGGAACTACTCATGCTTCATACCGGAGGCTGGAATGATGAAGAAGAAGGCCTCCGAGATGATCTCCCCTCCAGTAGGGTGCCAGGAAGAGCTTCAGATCCCCCCCCCACCCTGATCTAGGGACGATGGTGGCGGCGGCTACAGACGGTTTCTTGGAATTTTGATCGAGTGCCTAGGGTTTCTGCATCTAGGGATTCTTATAGGCGAAGAGGCGAGGCAGGGGGCCACCAGGCCCCCCCCTCGGCGTGGGGTGGGCCCACCCGCGCGGCCAGGGGGTGTGGCCCCCTGGTGAGCCTGCTCCGTCTCGTATTCTGGCTTCGTGTTGCCCACGGTAAAATATTGACTTTAGCTTTTGTCCCGTCCAATTCCGAGAATATTTATTTTCTGCCTTTTTGGAACCAAAAATAGAAAAAAACAGGCAACTGGCTGTGTGGCAGCTTGTTAATAGGTTAGTTTCAGAAAACATATAAAAATACCTCAAAGTGTAGACAAAGCAAAACAAAGTAGATAGTAAACAAGCATGGAGCATCAAAAATTATAGATACGTTTCCGACGTATCATGCGTCTGGCGTCGATGGAGGGCACGTGAAGTCCTGTGTCCGACGGATCTCCTGAGATGGATTTTTGTAATCGTTTGTGTAGTTTTAGGTGAGTCTCTTCCGATCTATAGTTTTCATCATTACGATGGCTACTGCTCTGGTGCGCTGGTGTTTTTACAAGTCATCGCTAGGTGGTTCATCAACCTATTTATACTACCTCTATTCCAAGGCTTAAGGCTTTTCTTAAGTCAAACTATATAAAGTTTGACCAAGTTTGTAGAAAAATACATTAATATTTATAAAATTAAATACATATCATTTGGAGTTAAACATCTGAGTGGTCTATCAAGTTGTCAGCCATGAGTGCATTGGTCACTAATTGCAAAATGCAAACTATCAGTCATGAAGTTGTGTGGTTGTGTCCTGTTAGTCATTTCATCATGTTTGTCGTTAAGTCGCTGATATGGCTGTCTATTTTTTGCAAATATCCTCTTAAAATTTAGTTTCTTCTAATTGCTAGGTCTCTTTTCCATTAAATTGCGTAGACCAATCTTCGTGGGACCTCTTGCCGTGCTCGTGCTAGTCTCGTTACTTTTGTGGGATAGTCGTGTCATCGGATAGCAGTACCAAAGCTGGAAATGCCCCACAAGCTAAACTTTGTGCGGCGGCTGATTTCTCCCGAGCCTCCATGCTGCATTGTTGCTCCTCTTTTGCACATGTACGATTCCAGGAAGACAAAAACTACTCGAGGGGTAATTAATCATGCTTTGTTCTCTCAATAGATAGGACTAGCTCCACATTGATCTACAAGATTCTGGGATGATTGTTTCTGAAGAAGCTCAATAACTTTACCATGCTCAGAAGTGGAACATGTTACCGGTGCATCGTGAGTGGATACGTGCGCGCGTAGAGCTCCTGACCACCCTTGATCTCGCGGACATAGACTGCATCATGGCGGCAAACAAGCGCTTCAAATCAGACCGTACTAGCGGGAAAGGCGGGCTTGTTGCTGCATGGTTGGCTGGCAACCGACTTGTGCAGCACTACTGGTCACGACGATAGACGGGTGACTTTCCTGATGCGTACATGCATAGGAGGTATTTGATAGAATGTCTAGGAGAGAGTCAGGGGTGAAGAGGCTGACAGGTGGGCTTACATCTATTTTTATGGCCCAACCTTATAATAGTGGGAAAAAAAGACCTAGTAATTAAAGGAAATAACATTGTAAAGGGGTATTTGAAAAAACAAGTAGCCATGTCGGTGACTTAACAGCGAACGTGACAGGATGACTAATGGAGAACATCCACACAACTTTGTGACCGATAGTTTATTTTATTTTTAGTTGGTGACCAATGCGCGCTCGTGCGTGAAAACTTGATAGACCGTATAGGTGTTTAACTCTATCCCTTGATATAACGTGAAACATATATTCACATGGTATCTATATATTATCATAGTTCTTAATAGTTTTTTCTAAAACTTGATCAAACTTTTCGTAGCTTGATTTTTCAAAGGGCTTAAGCCTAGGACAGAGGGAGTAATTTTTATTAATTTAGAGATCTATGTATTGTTGTCCATGATAATTAAAAGATCGGTGAATTTCGAAAAAATAAAACTGAACACCACCGTACTACACGCAGCCGTCGCATCGCACACCATAATACAAGTAAAGAATCCCTCAAAAAATTAGTAGTAAGGAGAAGCTTTATTCCAGTTCACGGTCAGATTTACTTATTTAAGCGCTGCATGCAAAAGCACGCTAGGCTAACAGCGCCAAGCAGGTATGACCGTGCGCAGCAGTACACAACATGCATGCGTGCTCCGTGTATGACTAGCACGGCTTAGTCGTCGGCCCTGACGACGAAGTTCTCCTTGCGCTCGTGGAACTCGCCGGTGCGGGTGTTGACGTCCTCCTCGAACTTATTCTCGCGCACCTCGAAGTGCCCGGAGCCGTGGCCGTGGCGGCCGGCGGCCGTGTCCACCTCCTGCATGAACGTCTCCTTGACGACGTGCTGCCCCTTGCCGCCGGAGCCGCCCGCCGCCGGGTTGGCCACCGACCTCACCTCCTCCGAGCAGTAGTCCACTTCTTGGTAGTGCGCCATGGCGGTCGGTCGATCGATGTGCTTGGCTTTTGGCTTTGTTGTACTTACGTTGCCGGGATCTGAGTAGTGTGCGGGACGAGACGAACCGTGCGGCGTGCCATTTTATAGCGTGTAGAGTGTTCTGAGTGGGGAAAGAATTTGTTCCCTTCGGTCCTGGAACGAACATGTGGCATAAACACTCTGCTTTCTGCCCTCCGATTCATCCAGAACTTCTTGGACTAAAAAAGGGAAAGGCTGCTCTTACCTGGCTAGCAGAGCTCCTGCATGCGTGTAATGAGGATATATTCCATGACAAAAGAATTAGCTAATTTAAGAGTAACTTGTAATGAGAATATATTCCATGATAGAAATACTTCCTCCCATCGCGTCGCTCATCTAGTAAAAAGATTAACGACACTTATTATAATACTTCTTTTGATCCATAATAAATATCGCTCGTCTAATACAAAGATAAGCAACACTTATTATGGACCGAAGGGTAGCTAATTTAAAAGTAGCTTGCCAGTCTCTGCCCGTTGTCATCTAATTTAGGCCGGCTTACGGGTACCGGTCAAAAACTGAAGGACTAGCACCCGCAAAAAAAAAAGAGGTAATAATACTCTTAGTCCCACAACTTGTACAGATGCAGATTAGTCCTATAACTAGCAAAAGTCTATTTGGTCGTCCCACATCTAGTTAAACCCGAACGAACCCGTTCAATCATGTGAAAACCGCGCCGTCAATTAGAACTTGGAAAAAACCGCGCCGTCAGTTGGAACTTGGAATCCAGGCACGACCGCACGGGCTAGACAGTTTTGCAGTAAGGTACCTAAGACAAATCAGATCTCTCACTTGGACCCGTCACCAGGTTTCCCTTATCCACGTATCTCGTCTCAACCCGAGCGGCACGGAGCCCATGGCGGAGCTGAGCGAGTCGTCGTTCCAGAGCACGAGGAGGTCCCCTGCACCTCGTCGCCCTAGGGCGCGGTGGACCCGTGCCCCCAGATCCTGGTTGTTGCGCATCAGCGCCGCGTAGGCATAGGCACAGCCGCACAGGCGAGGCGGCGGCGATTCTTCAGAGGCAGAGGCAATTCGGGGGCATCCGGATGCGGCGGAGATAGATATGGCGGAGGATGCTTGGGAGGTCATCGATCCGCATCTGTATCACAAGGTCATCTGCCTGCACTTCTTTCTGGCTTCGGAGGAGGATATGGAGAGCATGTTGGAGCCGACGGGCTGGCGGCCGCCCCTCCCGTCGAACATGAGCCTGCAGATGCAGGCACACATATTGCAAGGCAAGCTCGGCGCTAGGAATAGGCATCCGTCTCCAGGCCGTCTGCGCCGGCGTGGTGACTGCCACAGTGAGGTTTGTTCCCTTTATCTTCACAGAACAGAAACTACTAGTTTGATTGCATTCATGAAGGAATTGAAATTTGTAATATGCACAATGATTAAATCTAGGAATGAAAAGGCTAAATCAGTTCCTGTAGTTGTAGTTGTTGTTCAGCTTCCAATTCCTACAGAAGCTTGCGAGCTCAGCTTCCAGTTCCTGTACTTGTTCTCTTTGAGCAAGTAGGCTTGTCATAGTTGAAGAATGTAGCTGTAAAACTATTATATTGATCATTGGATTGCAATCTATATGCTTCTTATCAGTCCCCTAACAAAGCTAAATTTCTGTTTGGGTGTGGTGACTAGTTCTGTTCCCAGAACCGGGAGGTTCTTTTCTTCTCCTAAAATTGCTACAAGCGATCAGAATTCAGAGTAAAACCAAATCTGCATAGCATGGAGATCACAAATGCTTAATTAACTACTCAAATTTGTCCATATTTTGCCCATCTTAATTTTTCTGAATTTGACTGAAATTACAGAGAAGAAGGAAGGAGACACAAAGAAGACGGAAGGAGATAGATAAGAAGGAAACTTGTCTAGTATTGTTTGGTAGTGAAATCAGTAGGATGTCAGGCCGTATGTGGTCTTTATAATGCAGTTTGTATTCCACTGTACTTTGGTTGATCTTTGTACAAAATCAGTGTATTTTTCTTGCTCTTTGTATCAGCTCCCTTTGTATGGAATCATTGTACAGTGATATATCATAATAAATGTTACTTTTGTCATTTACAAAACAGTTCTGAGATGATCAAGTTATTGACACTGAAAAAAGGCTAGCACTTGTCATGCAAGATATTTGTTGTAGTACTGATAATGCAATATATTTGCTGCAAGATAATCTCAGATTGATGCTTGATACTGGAGTATACAGATTGGCTACATATATTTACAAATCAGCAGTACACGCATACCTATTCGACAACTTGACAAGTTCTCACAAGAGGAAATGACATAATTCAAGCTTATAAGAGAGTCATACATGAACTAAGAGAAGCATTAAACCAACTCTCATACGAATTGACGTAAGCAATATTATTGGCAAAATAAAGAAATATATAGTGGTACAAATCCCGTTCCTTGAAGGCCACAACACACATGAAGAAGAACATCATAGAGAAGGAAACTCACAACAAAATTAGCGAGCGCGCAAAGCGGTTGACGGCCAGGATACTTACGCGACGCCCCCACCTCCCAAAAATGTGTGGAAGGGCCTCAATGCAAATAGCCTTCACAGCTTTTTTTATAATGTGCCTGGGTTCCAACTAATCGGCAAAACTGCTTGGCCCCTGCAGTCGTGCCTGGGTTCCAATTGATCGGCGTGGTTTTCAGATAATTGGACCGGTTTGTTTGGGTTTAGCTAGTTGTGGGACCGCGGAATAGACTTTTGCTAGTTGTGGGACTAATCTGCACCTAGTGTGCAAGTTGTGGGACTAAGAGTGTTATTATCTAAAAAAAAAAAGAACTGAAGGACTAGAGGGACACTGGTCAAGAACATCTTGGACACTGAGGTCGTTGTGACTCGGGCTCGATGGCCACTCTCACTCCTCGGGCTGGGAATGTCCGAGGGAGAGGAGCGAAGTAGAGGGCATTCTCCAGCTTTGATGCTTCACCCTACACCAACGTCTAGGGCAGGTGCCCCGCGCTAAGCTGGCGCGCATAGCTTTGACTTTTGAGCCTCATTGGCTCGTGGCGGTGCAGACGCCACCAACATTGTCAACAGCAATGCCGACTCAGGTAAGAAAGCCGATATGTACGCGCGGAAAGTCTGTTTTGGCACCCCGAGCTCCAGCTCTCCCTGCTTATTATAAAATAAAAAATAAATTATAAGTTTTAGAAACCTTGAAAAAATCCCAAAAGTTGCTAATGATATGTGTCCCATAGGGCCTTGTTTACTTCTAGGGTATTTCAGGGGATGGGAGGGAATTATTTTGTATCCCGAAATTTTCCCGATAGGTGGTTTACTAGGCCGGGTTTTGAGGGGATAATCCCGGAATATCCCCACAAATCCCCTCCACACTAGTGTATTTTTTACTAGATTAAAAACTCTCCATCATGGTAGAGTATTTTTGGGGAAGGGTATTTGAGAGGATTTGAGAGTATTGGGCGAACACCAAATTTCCGCATATCCCCGCGTCTTTTCGAGACAAAAATACCGAAGAAGTAAACAAGGTCTAAAGGTGTAAAATCTCAGTTCGAATTGTTTTGTATTCTGAGCTACATAAAAAGACGAAGTGTGACTTTTTGTGATTTGAAATTACTATTACTATAGTCTATATTTTTATCATTTTTTGTATAGCTCAAAATACATATTATTTTGAATTGCGATTTTGCACGTTTATGATATAAATCACCGGCTACATCTTAATTTATTTTTAGAATTTTTTGAAACTCAAAAATATAATTTTAAATTTCTTTTTATAAAGCGGGATACTAGTGCATGCCCATGTGCACCAAATCTTCACTCGTACGGTACAATGCTGAGATAGTTTGGCCACACTAGTCATGTAAGGAATAAACTTATCTGTTTCAAGTGGAGAATATACAGCACTGTTTTCCGCCGAACTGCATTATCATTACAGATTCGTTCGCTAGGAAAACGTACATCCCATCTGGTAATTAAACGATCATATCATCAAGCTTCAGACGATCTCCCTCCGAGAAGCCATCTCGCCAGCTCCGGTGCCCACGCGACTACAGATTGATAGAAATCAATATAGTGCCTCCAGGCTATACTGATGGTGCACAGTTTTTACAGAATTTCGCCATGAACAGCACGAACCATTAAGCTGATCAGGGCCGTCTTCAGAAATTCGGGGCCCCTGTGCAAAATGCAAAATGGGACCCTAAATTTTAATTTTTTAACATAACATACAATATCTAGATACATCAGGGCCATCATCAATATTACCAAATGGAGCTTGATTTTCAGAATTAACTTGCAAATCTCTCACAATAATGAAGCTATCAAGATCGACCCTTTAAGATTGTGCCACGGCCTCTCGTCACCGGAATCATATTTTCTAGAAGACATGATTGACATGTTGTTTTATAAGCCAAAACTAAGTAATTTCAATGAATTAAAATACCACATAGATTTAACTTGGCAGTAAGTTAATACTCCATACAAGAAGGTACTACGAACCTTGATCAACCTTGAATTTGAGTTGGGGCGTCCAGAGATGGTATACCGAGAGCAGGGGCCTCCTAGAGAATATCAAGCGATTTGCTGATTTGACCTGGAACCATGAATCCAAAGCGGCAGTACCCAGCCGGCTGAGATGATCGATCGAATTGGGGCAGACCGCAGAAAAACCGATCAGCGATTGGACGAACAGAACAAATGCTAGCGGGCAACTAATCAGTCTCTCATTTTGGACGAATAGGCGTTGGGCGGTGGCGGAATCAATAGATCGTGGAACAACCGAACAGGCACTGGGAGACCTAGAGCTGACGGTCGATCCGATCGATTTGACTCAAATACTGCATATTGGTCCATCCAACGAGCGACGACGCCACACCCTGGCCTCGCGCGGTAGCGCCTCCTCGGACCGAGAAACAACAGAGAATGGGCCGACTTTGGAACCCAGGAAAGAATCCTTGCATGGTCGTGCGATACATGAGCGTTGGCACTTCGGTCTGGTAAAAAATTGCAGAGAATAGACTGTACCTATGGGCTATACGAGCTGGAAAATGGGGCTCCCCAGATTTTCGGGGCCCAGTGCGGTCGCCCAGTTCGCACTGGGCCTTGGACGGGCCTGAAGCTGATTCGGCTAAACTATAATGCTAGAGAAAGGAAAACGCACTTCACTCGTGTTTAGCCCTTTCTAAATCCTTTTTGAACATCCAAAATCTTATTCATCAAGCCACGATGATCATCAGCGTGATGAACTAACGAAGGCCATGTGCTGTCATATTGTTGTTTGTGCCCTGTTTGTCATGAGCAAACTAAAATCTTTTGTTCTGTATACAACTTTCTTAAGAATGTCTCTTTCAGTTCACATATGTTCAACGACAGGTCTAGAATATGAACTCTTCAGCGAGGGCACTTGAATTGGGTAGATACAGAAATACACTCCCTCTGTTCTAAAATATAAAATGTTTTAGCTTTTATTAAATCTACACACTAAAAAACATCTATATACATTTGTTTCACAACAGCTAAAACGTCTTATATTTTAAAAGGAGTGAGTATTTTGTTCTAGTCTGAGTACGTCACATCACATTGATCTCTTACAAATCTATTTCCTTCTGGTCTGAGTTCCGACCCTGTACTAGTTTCGTTTCACCTGTATTGTTTTTCTTTTGTGGAAACATAAACTAATTTTGCAGGACTATCTGCACTCTTCACCTTGCACGTCTACACACGTTCTCTCAAGCAAAAACGGATAGAAGAAACAGTTACTATTAGTACCTCAAAACCTGACTTTTTCAAGAGTCTGTTCTGTTCCAGCCCTATATATCAACCAAAAACAATTGAGCATTCACAATTGCGTTAAAACACTTCCTTGAAGTTATCAGTCGGTCTGAGCTAGCTTAAGCAAATGAGACAATACAGCCAAACATTATTGGTTGTGCGGTCAAGAAGACCATAAGTGAACTTCAACACTAAGCCAGCCAAACAAATTTTAAAAGATAAATCTAACTTGAATACATATGACTAATTGCTCACAAGTTTTCTGTCATTTGTATAATTATCCGTAGCCCTTATACAAAACAGAATAGATTTTGGTCGTTCTAGCAGTAGGGATATCAAAGAAATTCCCCCAAAAGAATACCTAAACAGTATACAGATAAAACTTCATTGTTCGTCTTCAAAACCAGAACGGATTTCATCATTGATTGTCTTCAAAATCAGAATGGTCTTCATCATTCTTCATTTGCATCAATATCTTCTTCGTACTGGGATGCTATTTGATCCAGAACGGTTACCAAACCCGCCTCTACCCCTTGAGCGGAAATTGCCTCCTGAATACAAAACAAACACAAATTAAAAAGTCAAAATATGCACGCTACAAGCATTTCAATAGAAATATTTTGGTGGAACGCAAGTAGATACCTCCTCCCATAGAACCGGCATTCTTGGACATAGATTCCAGCGCTGGATTCACAGTCTGGCCAGCTTCACGCAAGATCTTGACAAGATTCCTCGAATACTTTGCATTAGAGTGTGTGAAGAAAGTAAATGCCATTCCAGTTGCACCAGCACGACCAGTTCGACCTATCCTGTGAATATAATCCTCAATTGTGGTTGGGAAATCAAAGTTGATCACGCACTTTATATCCTTCACGTCTGCAAATTTAACAGAATCATGATTAGTATTTAATCAAGATAAATGTGTTGTCCTGATTCCTGAATACCACAGCAGACCACACTGGGGTATCAACATTGTTGATCTCCACAGAAGGTAGCACATGGCTTAGACAAGATCCAAAGAACACTGCACATGACTGCACTTCCAACTTCTATATCTAACACACGTCGAAGGGGCTGCAGAACTGAACTGGGTACCAATCACTGATGGATGTGGAATTGATGGTGCTTAAACTCTCAGTCCTTTTTGGTGCTGTCAATGTGCACCTGGCATGCCCGAGCATGAATTTATCCCCTTATGAGAGTCAAAATATATCCATGTGAAGCAGAACAAAATCTGTCATTCATTCCAATCCCATCCAACAAAGGCTGCAATGCTTAAGGTGCTTCATCAGAGGTCAGTATGAGGATTTCACTGGTGACACTACAGACCATCTTGGACAAATTGGCAGTGATACCGATATACATAAGGCACTTACGATATAGCAGCATAGTAAGATAGGGAAAGAGGGAAATCCATAATACTAAACAATACTGAACAAAATTACCAAACAATTAACTGAAGTACAAATTGTAGAGGTGTGAACCTAATCTATTGTTTTACACCAATAACTATTACACTAGCATTTTATTATGTGTGCATGCTGAACAACCCTCGTGAACTCAAGTGGGGGCATGTTCACATTTTAAAGATGATTAACATTAAAACGAAAATTCTAAAAAAAGCATTACATGGTAAAGCTATAAGGGTCTAATTAAATGCAATGGCAATTAGAAGGCCATTAAGATGTGCGCCAACTATTTAGCAAACCAAGTAAAACATGGCAGACAATTAACTATTTAGCAAACCATTCTACTTATTCATGGTATGTAAGGATGATATTTGTAGCAAAGAAGACAGCAACTACTACTAGCTAGCAATGCTTTGGAAGAATATGTCAAAAAGCAATTCAGAGACTTAATTGCAGGGTAAGTTAATAAGTTAAAAAACCATTAAGATGCCCTTGCATAGTTATTGCTCAAGGATAAATGAAGATGCAAAACAAATCATATATGCTATTGTCAGGATCAAAACAGATACCCTCATGCCCCGTTCTTTATCCAAAACTATGTATCCCCCTTAAAAGGCAAAAACCTGCAGGTCTCTAAATCGTCAATGACCAATAAAAGAGATGGTGGTCCCTGGTAACACTGCCAATTGCTTACGCTCAAGGGAGGTAATCGGAGGGAAAGATGGTCTACCTCTGACATGATAGCACCTTGCATACACCACCAACCCACAAGTTCAGTTCACTCAACCAAAAACAGCTGAACAGCCCTCCGACATATCATGCTTGAGCACTTGGAACTATAAACTAATCCTAATATTCAAACAAGTCACCATACCAAGACCACGTGCTGCTACATCTGTGGCAGCCATTATAGGACTCTTCCCACTCTTAAACTCAGCCAGAACATAGTCCCTTTCAGATTGAGCCTTATCACCATGTATAGATAATGCTGGCCATCCATCCATTCTAAGTTGTCGAGTGACCTTATCACATTCCTTTTTTGTTTGAAAAAATATCAAGATTCGGCTCCCATCCATTAGATCAGATAAGAGCTTACTTAGCCTGTGAGTAGTGAAAACGAATCCACATTGTGTCAGTTTTGTGATTAATAATAGACTGAACTGCAACTTAGTATATATTCGACAAAATGTGAGTAGTACATACCTGGGATACTTTTCATGATCTGAAATAACTTCAACATTTTGCTGTATAGAATGGTTAGCTTTAAGTTCAGCCGTTCCTATCATTACCTGCATAGCATAGCATTATATGCAAAAATGTTAATGACAGGAGGATGAAAAAAATTAACATAATGAAATGAACACAAAAGGAATGCAAAATAATGACAACAGCAGAAACCATATGCACCTTGTAAGGGTTTTGCAGAAATTGTCTAGCCAACGTTTCAACTTCTCTTGGCCATGTAGCACTCCAGTACAAGGTTTGCCTGTCTGGACGGATCTATTTACAGCAAAAGCATGTTGTACCATAAGCAAACATGGAAAACAGACAAAATCATCACAAATGATAAGAGAACTTCTCAAGAACATACTTGTGCCAATATTTTCCGAATCTGAGGCTCGAAGCCCATGTCGAGCATGCGGTCCGCCTCATCCAGGACAAGGTATGTAACCCTACGTAGGTTAGTGTGGCCAGCTTCCAGCATATCAATCAACCGCCCTGGTGTCGCAATGACGATTTCAACTCCTACATTATAAGTCACAGACAAAAGATTTAGTTTTGAAAACATAACCCAAAAACAAACAGACAGAAGTACCAAGTACAAGTCACAGACTTGAGATTTAGCTTTGAAAACATAACCAAAAAACAAATAGACAGTACTAAGTACCTCTCCTAAGGTCACGTATTTGTGGTCCCTTTGGTGCTCCACCGTAGATACAAGTGCTTCTAGTTCTTGAGTATGATCCAAATTTTGTAGCTTCTGCCTGTATCTGAACGGCCAGTTCTCTTGTTGGAGCAAGGATCAAGACAATTGGGCCATCCCCTTGTTCTGCGCCCATAGCAATCATTAATCAACAGGGAGAATTTAGCATTGCAACGATTGATCAACAGGGCATATAACATGCACAATATGCAATCAACAGGGACAAACCTAGCCGAGGCTGTGCACCAACATGAACCAAACCAGGTAGTATGTAAGATAGTGTTTTCCCCGAGCCTGTTTCTGCGATGCCAATCACGTCTCTGCCCTTCAAAGCCATGGGCCAACCCTGAGCTTGGATAGGTGTTGGCTCCACAAATCCAGACTTTGCTATCGCTTGCATACAGTAATCTGTTCAAACAGAGTGAAAAGAGCTTATAATCACAGCGATCTTCATCCAAGGCATGCTGCAGAGCCCAGAGGCAGCTAGACTAAACTATGCTTCAACCAAACGCCACAAACCTGGAAAGCTGGCTTCGTGGAAGAAGCGGATAGGCTTGGGCACGTCCTGGCCCTCTACGGTGATATCCCGGAGCTGGCGATACTGCGCCACCTCCATCTGCGACATGGCCTGCACCTCGGGGCACTCGACATAGAAGCTCTTCTCGAACGGTATAAGGCCCCTGAAATCCGGCTTCTGCAGGGAGATCGAATCTAGGCCGTCCCTCCCGTTGCCGCCTCCTCTCCCGCCGCTACGGAAGCCGCCAGGTCCACCGCCGCCACCGCCTCTACCCCGCCCGCCGTATCCCGTGCCCCCACCGTAGCCACCTCCGCTGTAGCCACCACCGTAGCCTCCTCCGCCGTAGCCACCGACGGAGGCAGCGATGGGCGTGTACGGAGCAGCGTAGGGGTTCGCGGCGGCCACGGGGACCGTCGGGGCGAGTATAGGAGCCGCTGCCAGGTCGCTGCAAAGGACGAATCAGCCGAGCAAGCTCGTATCAGATCGGATCGGATCGCGGAAGCTCGGACGGGAGCTAGGGTTAGCTTAAGAGTCACGTACCTGCGCCTGTCGCGGTAGGAGGAGGGGTCGGCGTAGCGGTTGTCGGCGTAGGGATTCATGGCGCCGAGCGGGTGGGGATTGCCGGGAGATCGAATCGGGGGGTCCGGGAGGAGGATTGGACGCCGCTGCCGCGCGCAAGGATAGATTTCGAGAGTAGATCTGTCGGGGCGAGGCGGCGGGTGAAGGCGTGGGGGGGCGGTGGGTTTGCTTTTGATGATGGAGGTGCAGCGTAGCGTGTGGGGACGGGACGGGCTAGGTTTCCGTGACCGACGTATTGGAGGATGCCGACGGCGGGGTCCGAGCACAAGTCCCTCACGCAACTCGCCGCGGGCGTGGGCCGAGTCGGGGCTATGCCAGAGTCTCGGGCTCTCGGCCTGCTTCTGCAAATATCCTGGTATCTACATATATAAGCCCACGTCGTAGCTCGCGTAGCAGAGCCCTGTCCAGTCGATGTTGCATCCTAAACTTGTCACCGCGGAGGAGTACATTGCACAAGACCGCCGCAAATCTACCAACGTTGCGTTTGGATACTTATACAACTAGATGATGCCCCGCGCGATTGCTGCGGAAATCCATAAATGCTATAAAAGTATGGTTATGTATTGATTGAAAATTCAAGACATACACATTTGAAGGTTTCGTATTACAACCAGAATTGTTATTTCAGAAAGCATTATATTGCCAAAAAAAATCATATTTCATATAGAAACTGTCGAAATAGTAAATAAATGTAGATACACTTTATGGGGAACTCGAGGTCAATTTTGTAGAGAAAAAAAATCTGTGAATAACAGACCCACATACGTCAGTGCACCAATTGTATATGTTTGCCTTTTGCATATTCAACATCTAAGATGCTCCAACCTGGTATAAAGGTAGTAAGAAGAATGATGTGTGCAAAAGATGCATAACAATGATAATCTCAACTCATTACAACCACATAATTCTAAAGCCTGTTTCGAGGAACCACATACAAACTCAAAGGGCCGGCAAAAGGCAAACGAACTGAATAGCTACTGTGAGCATATGAACCATCTCTCCATGCATCCAATACAATCTAAATAGTGCAGAAATATTATAGAAAAGCTATTTGACTGTCATACATGAAAAACTGCCAAAAAGATATCAGTAGATGGTTGAGAACAGAAGGATCGAGACCACAGACCAAAGCTTAGGCTGACTTGTATGGCGTTGCTTCAGCTGAAGGTTCCTCCTTATATATGCTCAAAAGAAACATGTGTGCGCTCTACCCGACTTAACTATCAGTCAGAACAGAATTACAATGATGTAATCTAACCTGGAATGTAATTGGATAGAATAAGAGAATATTGACCCAACCAATCTGCATGTATAGGAAGAAAAAGGAAAAAATCGAATACTATTGTCAGATAAATTGCACGATTAACTTGGGCAGCTGACCACAGACCAAGGGATGGAAGCAACCGAGTCAGTCATATCATGGCCCTTGGGGCTGCTCTAGTGGAAAGCAAGTGTCTACCGAACGGCTCTGCATGCTTCTGCACACTCACGCCTTCTGCAAAGAAACGCATTTGTATTCTTGTGACAACAATGTAGGCGGCGTAGGAGGTCCTGTGATGGATGTCGATGGGTGATTGAAAGGAGATTGGTGATGGTAAAAGGCATTGGCGGGTGGAGAGGGAAGAGGCGGCGGCAGACAATAACGCCGGTGATGGGTTCGAGTGCGACATAGGAGTGCTTGTCTCCAATCTGAGAAACCAGTCCATGCCATGGCAGATCGCCTCTGCGTGGTGTACCTCCTATTGTTAACCGCAGCGTGAGATGGGGTGACCTTTATAGCTAAGAAGATGAAGGGGAGAAGACACCGATGGTTCAGTTCTAGCGTGGAGTGCAGAGATATGACGATGAACCAGGCAATATATGGGCAAAGTAAATTCGGCTCAGCAACGGCTGGCCTAGAATAATGGGTTGATTGAATGCAATGCAACACTAAAGGAAATAATGGGCTGATTGATTGCAATACAACTTTAAGGAAATAATAGAAGCTCGCACCCTTCAGTTGAGAAACAGACTGAACATGCGGAGGACAACGTACTTAACATAGGTGCCGAACTAAGATTTCTATTTGGGGTGACGTGGCTGCATAGAATTGCAGAGAAATTTAGTAGTGGGGGATTGCTATTTAGATATAGAAGATGTGCGATGATTATCGATTTTAGCCGTGATAACAATGATTTTTTGAAAATAGGACCCATCATCAAAGGTACTCCCTCCGTCTCGGTTTATAAGACTTACACGTATTTCTAGATTGATAAATTAACCAACTTAGTATGAGGTACATCTAATAAAAACTATATTATTAGAAACTTTAAATGTTATATTTTCTAATGGTATAATTTTTGTATTATATAATTCATATTATATATCTCATGCGGACGACCTAGGTATACGCACAAGTCTTATAAACTGGACAGAGGGAGTAATAAACTAAAATGGCAAGGAGTGTAGAAGGCCAGCTCGGCTAGCCGTTAATGACCCGTGGGGCCCACCGTGAACGATTTTCCCCACTCGTTGTTGACCGGAGTCACTCGTCATCATCCCTCACTCTTTTCGCCGTTGCCCCTCGTGCGTTGCCACCACCCTCACCATCGTTCGTGTGGGTCGTCCTCGTTTGTCGCCATGCCAAGCTAGACTGACGGCTCTTCTTCAAGCAAGTCACTACTAGGGGTAAGTTCCATTGCCCCAATCTCTTTCTAGGGTTAAGGTTCCCGATTTGGGAATTTTCAGTTTCTATTTGAGTTCGTCTATTTAGCTTGTTTTAGCGTGGATATAGAAAGTGGTTATATGCATATACGTGATTGATCTTCTCTTTCAATGCTATTGACGTTGGTCAACTAACCTCTTTGAGAAGGATGAAAGGGAAATACCGTCGGCAGCTCCTCCCTCCCTAGTTGTTGCAACCTCGATCTCACTTTCACTACCAACTTGGAGTGGGTTGACTGGAGAGGGCGTACAACTTCACTAAGGGTATGCACAGTGGTAAACTATGCACGTCTTACCCTATCCCTCCACAACTATCGAAGACGGTCAATATAAATCGTACAATGCATTAACTATTGTCTTCATCAATAGTAGATAATGAGTATTAATTAAATTTGGTGAATAATTATGTTACTAAGATAAAACACGTGATACAATACAGAAAATAGTGTTCCCTTAAATTTTTAAGAATTCGTCGCTTAGCTAAGGAAAGAAAACATTTTTTCATCATTCTCCATGTTCCAACTAAGTAAAAAATCCAACGTGGCAATTAAAAAATAGTATAACTCAACCACCTATGACCATCCACAGCGATTTCGTATTCTCGGCCATCGGATCACGTGATTGTACAGTCCAGATTTTCCAAACTCCCCGAAACCTCGATGCAAGCAGATTGCATAGCCAATCGCGTCAAATGGACCAGCTTAACGTTATAGGGCCGCTACTCCGCGGACGGAGTTGCACATTCTGTGCTTGACCGGACCGGAAATACCCCAAATGGGCTGATGGAAGGTCCGCTTGTCTTGTCTATCCTAGGCAGGCCTTCTCTGACCATACGCAGTTTCAATGGAACCGGTCAATGCGGAAGCGAGACACGAACAGTCTTTTCAGCAGAGCATCGCGAACGAAGCTGTTTTAGAGGGGAGCAGTAGAACGAAGCTGTTTTAGAGGGGAGAAGTAAAGCATCGAGTTACTAATTGTATTTATGGCAAGTCCCACTTAAGTTTGCGTGCCAATATATGGTTCCCTTTTTTACTCAGGCAACATCAGCCGGTATGTTTTTGGGTATGTTCATCTTGTGTTTAGATTTTTTGGCGAGACAGCGGACAATCCCCTCTTCCTCTTAGTGATTCTATTTTGTTCAATATTCTTCTAATTGTCGTCCTCAAATTTCAGGTGCTACTAGTGGAAGCTTTCATCCCAATTTCGGTAGATTTTCTCAAGAAATTCTTCAAGGCTCGTTCTGATAGGTGGAGTATATTGGTTCGTCTACCATGTTCTCTTGCTCGCCTTGCAGCCCCTCCCAATGCTTATGCCGTACGCCTGGATTCCTGTCTTCATCGGTTTCGGATTTTAGGCTCCTTTGAATCGTGAATTGGCATGCCGGCTATGAGATCCGCACAACTACCCTTGCACTTAAGTTAGGAAAGCTGCAAACCCTTTCCCTTTCTACCTTCTACCTCGGTGAGTTCTCTATCTCCCTCTCCCTAAATTTTTGCAAACGTTAAACACATATTGGTATAAATCCGCGATTCACTACCATTATGTTGGCGGACTCAGTTAGACCCCATATTTTCTCATAGCCTTTGTTGCTTCATGTGTACTACCCGATTCCTTATGCTCTACTCCTGTATATTTGCATGCATGCTTAATGTTCCTTCTTTTTCTCGAGATTCTAGACTACAGAATTATTTTCCCACTACACTGTTTGGATTCCATTTACTCATGATGCAGCAAAAGGAGGGGTTAACAACAGATTATTGTTATGCTGGCACACTTCCTGATGTGTGCTTGAATCAGATAAAATACATGTTTCTCAAGAGATTCTAATTGTACGGTTCAGAGTGGCAACAAATACAACCTTCATTGTTGCTAGGTACTTCCCTTCTGTTTATTGATTAAGTTCTCGATGTCTCCATTTTGTTCAATCCGAATGCATATATATTTCTGAATTTCAGTTAGACATTTGTCCTCCCATTCCATTAAATTATATTTCATATTTGTGCTATTTTTGTTCCCACTCTTATACCAGCTTTTATTTTAGTTATTGTGCAATTTGTTATATCGTATATTCTGATTGCGCTACAACTACCTCTGCTTGCTAATATGATTTTTTCCACATTCCATGTTTGTAGGCTGGTCTATTAAATTGTTTTGCAAATCAAATAACAATGAGATTCAAAGATAACGTTTGAGCGTAGAGGGACCAAACCTTGACAAGGTCCATGCATACTTTGGAAATTGAATGAATCAAACCTAACTACGAAGTCTGTTTTTCTAAGGAATCTCCTTCAAAATTTATCATTAGCACTTGAGATGATTTTATTATTTTAGTTAAGGCTATTTAGCCCTTTATTGGTGAGCTTTGTAAATTTTACTACATGATAGAAATTTTCCATGTAATCTTCCATTTGTTGGGTTTAGTCACATACTGTAAGATATACGAGCTTTAGAACCTATCCCCCTTAATACTGTTGTGTATATTATTTTCCGTTCAACTAAAAAAAATGTTACTGTTTTTTTGCCTTTTTAAAGAAGTTTTAGCATATCGTCCCACATAAACTAGCCATGAGTATCAATTCAATGAAGAAGTGAAAAGTGTAAACATTATCATTGGTGGTATCCATTAAAATTGACACACCGGTGCACAATAGGATGGGTCATGCATTGCATTTATGCTTCCGTTATACATTATTGTTGATCCCTTTTATATTTATTATGTTGGTGTGCCTTTGAGAAGGCCATAGCCATGAGAATCTGCAGGCCTTACTTCATGTATTATTGTCCCTCTATTGTTGGTAGTAAATAATTGACTACGGTTGAAGAGAGACTCTTCATGGTTGATGAATTCAATATGGATGGGTGAAATTTGATAATTTGTGGTGGTTCAGTAATCGTGTGAATAGTGTGATGAAGAGACTTGGATTGATAGGTCTAGATGTTTATGTTGCATTGACGAACTCATGAGGAGACGATTGAGAAGTCCACTATTGAGCATGGACCATTATTGACAAATCCTTGACGGTTGGTTCACCTTGTGTACGTTAACAAGGAATTCTTCCTACTACATCATGGAAGAGATTCTACTTTTACAATCATGTTTGCATTGGTTGTTGCTACGATATAACACGTTTTCCATAGATGAAGTCTCTGATTTATGCAATTGTGCTCTTTTTTCTAAGAATGAGATTTCATTCTTGTTGTGTGAATCTTGATTAACTTCTTCCCTCTTGGTAATTTTGAAGTGGCCTTTCAATTTTGTATTTTTGTGTTTTACTTTAGTTAATCTAATAAAATTCTTGTAGTCAAAATGTGCATAGAAAACATGCTAATATGAAGCTAAGGTTTAAGTTTGAAGGGAACAATTGAAAAGTAAAGAAGAAGAAAGGGTCCAGAGCCTTTAACGAGTTGTAGTACGACCGGAGAAGGCCGTACCGTCTGCCCGTACCGATGGACTGAGAAAACAAAAGAAATGCTTTTTGATGTAGAATTATTCACCAATGTTGATACAGCTTATGACCCCATCTCCATGTCTACCGTGGATCCCGTTGAGGTTTATGGTTTCCTACAACCACATTATTTCGTTGGAAACTGATTAAATCTCTGCTCGATATTACCTAATCAATATATATGTTTAAATTTATGAAAATTTAGTTCTCATATTAGGTGCAAATATATGTACAAAGTTCATGTCATACCACTATTAAAATTATTGTACAAATGGACGGGCGCAGCAACGCGCGCCCATCATGATCTAGTTCTAAGTAAAGCCACATGAATAGAGAACTTGGGATTTTTGCTCGATTTGTGGTCTTTTTATGGATCTCAATGTTTTTTGTGGCTTCAGCGCTAAGAGAAGCTAAATAGAGAAACCCTAACGAGGGAGATATGTGAGGAGGAGGGGAGAAGATATTTGAGCGGAAAGGCGATTGTTCTGAAATTACATTTTAGCATCATACGGTTAGTAGGTGTAGGCAAGAAAACACACTATCGCGACCACCAACTACCCTTTAGTGCATGATGTATTGGATACGTGAACACGTCTCTGTATTCAATATCCCTTTGCACACACATGTTGGAAATACTTCTGCCCTCTCTAGTTATCCAGGAAGCAACTCACTTGAAATGCAACTCAAAGAATAAGGATTAGATTAGCAAACCCTTCTTTATGCAAATCATTATCCTTGGTGAAGATGCATGGTGCACCCATGTGAGGTTTTGTTAATAATGACAATTTTTGTGGACTACTATTTGCATTGAGTTGTACTTGTAGGATTTATGCATAAGCAATCCTTGAAGACAATTTGTTGGTTTCAAGGTTGAAAGTTGAAGAGAAAATAAGATAAAGTGATTATCATGGTGATATTCAAGGTGTGATCCGAAGAATGGTCATATCAGAGAGTTAAACTATTGCAAGCATATCTTGAAGAATAAGAAGTTGAGTAGTCTCCATGCTTACCTTCAAGAGACATTGTCATAATGAATTATGTTTTCATGGGCTTGCATCTAAAGGAATATTAATACAACCCATGAGATGTTGACATTAAGTGGTGATCGTCATCAAGGATGAAAAGTCAAGTTTAGGATGATACATCTCGAAGATAACATTGAATATCATCGTCCATTTGGTGATAATGGACAAGTGAATATATGCGATATTAAGGCTTTCGCATAATTGTATGGGAAGAAATTTGGGTGGCTTCACCAAACGAGTGCAATCAAGGAAGGTTTTCCAACCCGAGGAGGTCAAGACCATCGGTATATAGCTCAAGTGAAATGACCAAAGCAAATGTATGATCTTAATATGTTTTCTATTTTACCGCTGTCATGTTGTAAGTTGTAAAATCAGGTTATAGGATAGATAGTCATATTATCAAGGGGAACTCTCGAATGAGTAAGTCGATTGTATCGTTTAGGAAGAGCTCAAATCTTTGCATCTTTGGGATTATTTTTCTGGTTGTTATTTGTTTTCCTCTATGTGAGGCTTTAGAGTTTGTGCTTATCTTCCTGATAAGATCAAGTTAATCAAACATGAATTTCGTACGAAAATCTTGTTGCATAATTTGTTGTTGGAGGTTTTGCTAGTTCTTCTCTTATGGATAGGCCTGAAATTTATTTTCGAGATTATATCCTCCTTTGCTAGACTATGATGTTTCTTGCTTGAATTTGTAGAGCTTGTTGTTGTGATTCCAGCAAGTCCAAGTTCATTTAATTCGGAGTTCGTAAGATAAAATGGCGGCGATTTTGGTTTTTTCGCTTTATGCCAATCGCGAGTGGATTAACCGTCTGGAGTGGTCCGACCCTAGTCCAAGCTTTATCTAATATCGGTATGTTGATCGCAGTACCGTCACATTTTGTATGTCGAACCAAGCCCTAGTGTGGTATGTCATCGTAAACTAAACAGTCAAATGATCGGACCATTGCCCGAAAAGTCTGATGCTCCTTCATGCATGCATAAGAGTTAGATTTTGTGGGAGGGGGCTTTTTAAGACTATATAAACTATGAATTTCTTGCAAAGGTGATTAAAAAGTTAATTATCGAAAATGCGCAAGCATCCTTCGTTGTTGCTTGTATTTTGTACATGTTTTTAGAGTGTCAGACTTTTATCTTTGCGTCGATGCTGAAATCAGAGCCGAAAACTTTCTCCAAACTGCCAAAACTTATGGGATTTATTTCCTAGCACCTCAAATTAAGCGTCGCGTTGCACATGCTCGGGTCTTCTTCCTCAATGGTTCCCATGACTTGAGCTCCTTTCCATTATTGACCTTCTTTAGTTTGCATACTCCTCTCCCTTTCATGACTCTTGCATATTTTTGAGGAAAGAGAGAGAGAGGGGGAATCTAAAACTACAATTCTACCAAACAATATCTCTTCTTAGTGAAGGGAATCTTGGGGTCTATATCTTCATAAAATTTTGCTTTCTCCTCTTGTGTTTGTCATCTTCTATTCCACATAGCCTTTGTAGCTTAATGGAATTTGGGAGTAAAACATCATGCTCTTGCCAATGCATTTGGTGCATAATTTTGAGTTCGTTTGGGTGAAAGTGTGAAGTTTATTACTCTTGGGTTCTTGAAACCCTAGACAGTTGGAGTATCCCCAAAGTTCTATATCGATGGTGTATATACCAAGGAAAATGATAGTGGAGTTGGAGGAGTGCGGATTTGTTAGTGCAATTGTTAGATACTTGGATTGAGATCTGAATAATTATACAAGTATAAAAGTATTAAAGTTAGCTTGCAAAGCTTCTTATCAAACCGAGGGCGACAAAAAAACATAATAAGATAGAAAATACACATGGCACAATGAGAACCTACTAATATAATATGTTAATCTACACTTTGAAAAAACTATCTATGTTTATGTCTAGAGTAATATAGTAGTAAAGCTAGTTGTATACCTAGAAGGGTTCAAATTTTACGAAGAGAGAGAGAGCAAATACCAGCTCACGGGTTTTATCCTCAGCAATGGGGCGGTATTACGTTAATTATGCATGTCCCAACCATGTATAAAGAACACACGGTATGAAAAAGGCTCCAATGCTCCATGGGTTGGGAAGAGATGGACGAGAATTTTCCACTATTTGGATAAATCGACAGGAGATGAAGAGGAATTGGTGGGAAATAGGCCAATCCACGTCATGTATTCTTCCACATGTCTCGTGGATCCAGGGAGATGGAAGCATGTGCCTCCTCGATGCTTGCGGTGGCACCTTCTCCTTTGTTTCTAGACTGGTATAAATGGAGAGGAGGAGGTAGTATGGTGCAATGGGAGAAGTAAAGGAGGTGGATACATGTGAGGTGGAGTTGTGAAGAGGGGACCCACTCATGTGTGGCTGGAAGAGCATGAAATAGATGAATATTACATGTTGAGAGGTAGTTAATATTTTCATCGTTCATGTTCGATATGCTCCCCCTTTTTTGAATAGGGGTCGGTCCAAAAGGACCGAGAGCTTCATTCATATTGAACAGCGGAGATGCATTTTACAAAAATGGTCTTAAGAAAATAGGAAATTATAATACGACCCTTACAATGTGTATAGGGGATTTCAGAAGAAAATCAGAAAACGCAATCCAGTCATGCTCCTTCTCCACCATCACACGGCTCGTCGTTGTCAATCTCCATGTCGCTAGGTGATGACTGCAAGTGCACAGATTGTTTGTAGCTAGTTTCGAAATAAATATATCGATCCCACAGGGAGCAGGAGTCTAAAGTCTAAGAATTTTTGAAATAGATACTGAAAATAGAGATGCTAAATAAAGTTTTAAGTGACAAGATAAAATGCGAGTATTGCGTAAAAATGTGTTTTGGGGGTTTTTGGTATAAGAGAACAATAAGTAAAGTAAACAAAACTGAGTACAGAAAGTAAGTGTCGCGTGTGTGAAAGAGATTTGAAACTTCAGTGGGGAAAAGCGTTCTCAGGGATTAGCGGATACACCACTAGCGTTATTAAGGGGCCAAGATAAATATTATTATCATGAACATTCTAAACTATGTATATATTTTTTTCTCTTTTTTTCCATACAATCCCCAAAAAGAGGGATCGGGTTCCATTATCAGCAGATAACGGAACAACAACCACACATATCCATCACACAAAGAGTACTGATCCACCTAGGGGATCAAAGCGACTTAGTCTCCATATTACAGACCAAAGCAAACTTTTAACTAGAAAGATGAAAAAAAGGAAGAGGTCTAAGCTTTTTCTTGAACACCCATTTACATCCTACAGGTTTACACCCATAAGGACGATCAGTGATTTCCCAAGTTTTTTTTCATACAATCCCCCAAAAAGAGGGATCGGGTTCCCAAGTTTCTAAACTATGTATATGTGGGAGGAACTCTGTATTTGGATAATTAGGCAGCAACCACTGCTCACATCATCCTCATAACCACAACAGACAACAATCAATAGCAATTGAATTATTGCGCTATTAAAGGACATAATCCCGCATGACGTATTCCATGGCATGGATAGTGTTTCGTGAGTTTTCTCGATTTCCAAGTTGATACGAAAGGGGTGCCAGCGGCTTTATAGTCACTGTAAGTGCTAACACATATCCATCTACCAACAAGTAGTTCCCTCTATCAAGTCTCCACAAGAGGCAAATATTGGGAGGTCGACTTCTCCCAACATCAAGATGAAGATAATCTAACATATGGTCACAGCGATGAATATCATAATAAACTTTATCTTATTTTAATATCAAGCTAGGGTTTCTCCATCTCCCTAAGAACTAATTATCTACTCAGATATGGAGGCAATCAACATCATAGTGAAAGTAATGGAATCTATCATAGATGAACAGTACTTGTATAAATCCATGAAAACTACAACAAGATCTAGATAAGATGTAGATGGGATGGATGAAGATGGTGGTGATGCAGCGGTTGATGATGAAGATCGATGCCTTAGCCTCTTGGATCTGCGCAGGGTGAATATGGATCCCCGGTGAATGAGTTCTCCCTCTAAATGCCTTCCGAATACGAGGTTTCAGTGATTTCTGGGTGTTCTGTATTTCATCTCTCCGATCCAGTTGCACGGGGTGAAACTATTTGAGGAGGCGGTGTCAGCGCCAACTATACGACGGGAACTATACAACCGGAATATTTCTTTCCGCCGTATAGTTGTTCGTTAAACCTTCTGTATACTTTAATTTCTTCGGGCTTTCTTCTGGTGTTAATAATATTTCCCAAATAAGCAATTTACGTTGTTTTGGGCTCTTTTTCACTCCAATATAACTGGTCCAAGAATTGTGTCCATCGTATCCAGCATCTGATCTGATCCTGGTGAAACTAAACATAAAAAGTGCATGCAAACGCCGTAAAATACCAAGATCCTATCACTACAATGTAAAATAATAATCTAAAACACGATGCAAATATGCACTCATCACTAGGGACACTACCACATGGGATAAGAAGATAGGAGCACAATATGCCGATACTAGAGGGCCTTCGAAGTGGCTTGATAGCCTACGGGTCCTTGAAGACCTGGAGATGTCGACCGAAAGAAGCAACCGTCATAGACACTTGAGGCTGGAGGGTCCGCCCACCAGCTTGAAGAACGACGACAAGGGCATTGTGATGACCTCCAAAGAAAAGCACTCGCGCTCCCTGAAGCAGATGCAATCATCGGCCGTTAGAAATATGTCGATCTCCGCTATCCTCACCGCCACCAAGCGAGAGGAGAACCAGCGAACCCAACCTTGGCAACCAGATATGCAGAGCACAACCTTATTTATGGATTTGTTTGCCCCACTCTACTGTCGCACATGAGGTTTCACCCACCGGAGTGCCATGAGATAGAGTAGGAAGACGAGGCATCGCCAGATCAGTCACATGGATCTGTCGATTCACTCTTGTTATGGATGCCATATCCATAAAGGACAAGCTACAAACCCTAAAACTACTCTTGTCCACTTTAGTGCAACTTCCAATTAAGATGGAAATGGGTAGGGTAGAGCAATATCATACCCATACCCGGATCCACATGTATGAAACTGTATCCATACCCATATGCATTGGGTACCCGACGGGTAGATCAATTAGTACATAAGTTGTTCACAAAGTTATATTATCGTTAGCACATTTGACTAAAAGATTTAATTATTGCAACTCAATGGTAGCTAAATGGTTACATGACAGTTCTCAAAATTAGAATGCACAATCTCGTACTCGGCAACTTGTCCAACCTTATTTATGGGTATACCCACGGGTATAAGGCTATCTATTGTCCGACTCATAGGTATAAAAATGTGTCCATACTTTATCGATACAGTACGCATAGGTAAAATTGTCATCCTTACTTACAGTCCATCTCCGCCCAGCTAATCCGGTGGAGATGTCATAGGAAGGGCCTAGTGTTGGAGATATGCCCTAGAGGCAATAATAAAAGTGGTTATTATTATAGCTTTGTGTTTATGATAAATGTTTACATTCATGCGATAATAGTATTAATCGGAAACATTAATACTTGTGTGATTTTTAAACTAAATTAGAGTCCCTGGTAAAGCCTCTTTGTAATACTAGCTTGTTTGTTAATAAGATGATCGTGGTTTCCCGATCATAAATATTGAGATGTTATTAACAACAAGATCATGTCATTAGGAGAATGGTATGATGGACATACTCCTATAGATAAGCGTAGCATAAAGATCAAGTCATTTCAATAGTTCGTTTGCTATAAGCTTTCTGATACATAGTAACCTAATTCCTTCGACCATGAGATCATGCTAATCACCATCACGGAAGGATGCTTTGATGACATCAAACACCACACCGTAACTGGGTGGCTATAAAGATGGTATTGAGTGTTCGGAAAGTATGTGTTAAGGCACATGGATCAAGAGTGGGATTTATCCATCCATATGACGGATAGATATACTCTAGGCCCTCTCGGTGGAATGTCATCCAATTATCTTGCAAGCATGTGACTGACTCACAAGGGATCACATATCACGGGAAGGAGAAAAGAGTACTTATCGGTAACGAGGTTGAACTAGGTATGCAGAGATACCGACGATCAAACCTCGGATAAGTAAACTATCGCAAGACAAAGGCAAATTGGTATCATATATAAGTGGCTCATTCGATCGCAAAGTAATCGTAGAAATATGTGGTAGCCATATGAATTTCCAGATTCCTCTATTGGTTATTGATCGGAGAAGTGTCTCGATCATGTCCGCATAATTCACGAACCGTAGGGAGACACACTTAAGGATTCGATGTTGTTTAGTAGATATGGAATGTAGTAGGGAGAACGAATGTTGTTCGGAGTCTCGGATGGGATCCGGGATATCACGAGGAGATACAGAATGGTCCGGATAATAATATTCATATAAGGAAAGTCCGATTCTGGAGTTCGGGAATGATTTCGATGTTTTCATCGGAGAGGTTCTAGAAGGGTCTAGAAGGTTCACCGGACCGGAAGGGAGATGGTTCATGAATGTGTCATGGTTAAGTGGAATGATTGGATCATGTCCTAGGTCACTTGGTTGGGTATTTGCAAGAGAGAAATAAAGCTCTAAATTGAAAGTCAAAAGGGGAGTTTGAAAAGTCAAACTGGAACAATGGTTTCCTAGTGGAAGAAGAAAAGAGTCCTTCCTTCTCTCCAACTTGGGTTTGGGGAAGGATTCAAACTCCCATCTCCCAAGCTGCCCTCCCTCTCATAAATAGAGGGAAGGGGCTGCCCCAAAGCACCACAACCAGCCCTCCCCACCTCCAAACCGCGCCGCCGCCGCTTGCCGTCACCGGCTCGTCGTCGTCGCCCTAGCCGCTGCTGACTCCACCTACTCCTCTCCAGCCCTTTAAACCTAGATCGCCGGAAACCCTAGATCCACCATAACCCGCACCGGCTTAGGCGAAGCCCTGCGGGATCTTCTCTCTACTTCCAACACCACGCCGTCGTGCTGCCGGAATCGCGAGGGGAGAACTACAACCTCCGCTTCCTGCTGGAACAAGGGAGAGGAAGATCTTCATTGAGTACCGAACGTGTGACCGAATTCGGAAGTGCTGTCGGAACGCAGCGCCGGAAGGATCGTCTACGTGATCTTGAGATTGGCAAGTGTACGACTACATCACCCACGAGAATCTGCTCTCGTTAACCGCTTTGGAATCTTCGAGGGTGAGTACTCTAATCGAGTCGTTGCTATAATCTAGTAGATAGATCTTGGCTTGTTTGTATGCACGCGGTAGAAATTTTTGTTTCCATGCTACGGATCCCTACACCTAGTCTACCATGGAGAGCTCTCGAGTTGCCGTAGCTGATTGAGAGGGGAGTGGAATTGGTGGGCGACAAATTAATTGTTTCAATCCATGAAACTCTCACATTTATAAACACCATCATGCATTATATATCTGAATCGACAAATCTGAATCAACTAATTTGAATCGAATAAATTATAGTATAATCTAGTCTTTCCGTTTCGAAATAGATATCAAAAAAATTGTCTAAATTTGATCATGTAGACGCTATATAGTATTAGATATATCTAAAATTAGATAAATTTAAGATAGCTATTTTGAGACAGAAGGAATAGATAGTAGTTTTTTTCTTACTAGTAGCTAGAAAAGGAAGAAAACGAGGAGATATAGGAGTAGCAACGTTTTAAAATAGATATAATTTTTTTTCTAAATTTGATGATCTAGACTGTGAACTTATGAGACAAGAGATTGAGCACCGCAAGAGGCTAGTGTCTGTATTTCTCAACGTATATAGGTACAGGTTACAACCATTGTGCAGATCATGCACAGGTGGAAGTAGTGCGTGAGATGCACGTACAAGAGAAGACCGAGTCGTGGTGGACTAGGTCAGCTGGGGTCTGACATACGTTGACATCTTGCCGTAGCTGGAGCATCCGGCAGCCGGATGCATAAGCTAGACCTGAACTCCTCAAACACAGTGGGAAGGCCCTTCGTCATGACATCGACAAATTGTTGCGACGTGCGAACGTGAAGAACATGGAGCTCGCCAAGAGCCACCTTCTCTCAGACGAAGTGCATATCCAGCTCGATGTGTTTTGTTCTCTGATGATGCACTGGATTAGATGCCATGTACACACTGGAGATTTTGTCGCAGTAGACCACGGTTGCCTTGTGGAGAGGGACATGAAGCTCGCCAAGAAGATGGCGAAGCCAGCAACACTACGCGATGACGTTGGCGACGACATGGTACTCGGCCTCTGCACTGGATCGGGACACCATGGGTTGGCGCTCCGACGACCAGGAGATGAGCGCGTCACCGTGGAAGATGGTGTAGCCAGACGTGGAGCGGCGCGTGTCTGGCCAGCCCGTCCAGTCTGCGTCGGAGTAGGCGAGAAACTCCAATGTCGACGAGCGGTGAAGATGGAGACGGATACGTCCAAAACGTATCTACTTTCCCGAACACTTTTGCTATTGTTTCTCCTCTAAACTTGTGTGATTTAGATACAACTATCACAGACTGACGCTATTTTCAGCGGAATTGCTTTGATGTCTAGTTTGTGCAGAAAATCAACTTTCAGGAAAAATCCCGGAAAATATGCCAAAACTCCTATTTTACCAGAAGACTCACGGAGCCAGAAGATGAGACAGAGGAGAGCCATGAGGGGCCCACACCCCCTGGCCGCACGGGCCAGCCCAGGCCGCGCTTGGGAGGGGTGTGGCCACCTCGGGCACCCCCTCGGCCTCCCTCTTCGCCTACATAAAGCCTTCTGACGTAAAAAACTCTAGGGGGTTTTTAAGTTTTTCCAGAAAGAATTATGTTGCGCCGCCACCACCAGAAACCGCGATTCGGAACCAAAAATTCCGTTTTGGCACCCTGCCAGGACGAGGATTTGGAGGGGATCATCGTCATCATCATCACCGACGCCTCTCCATTAATCATTTATGTTTCCCCCATCCATGAGTGAGTAATCCCCCGCTGTAGGATATGGGGATGGTAGGGATTGGATGAGATCTATCATGTAATCGAATAAGATTGTTAGGGCATGGTGCCTTGTATTTTTATTGGTGCTATTTGACTTTGTTACAACTTGTTATGCTTAATGCTTGTCACTAGGGCCCGAGTGCCATGATCTCAGATCTGAACATGTTATTGATTCATGATGATAGTATTGTTTGTGATCTTATCTGCAAGTTGTGTATACATATTATTGTCCGGAACCGAAGGCTCTGAAGTGACAGAAATTAGGATAGCCATAGGGGATGGCTGTGATATGAGGATCACGTGTGTTCACGAAGTGTTAATGCTTTGCTCCGGTACTCTATTAAAAGGAATACCTTAATTGCTAGTAGAATACCTTGAGGCCCCGCTGCAAAGGGCGGGCAGGACAAAAGATGTTGTGCGTGTTCTCATTGCGAGTACGTATGACTATATATGGAACACATGCCTATGATTGTTTAGTACTTAGATGTTCTATCTTATTTATCTGCAAATACCCCAGATCTTGAAGTTACATGAATAGTCTCGTACATGCAATGCCCGTCCATCCATCCATATGCCTACTGCACTCAAACCCTACTGTTTGCTACTATTGTTACTATTGTCTTTGTTTTAGTGCTACTATTACTTTGCTATTGCTACTACAAAACTGTTGCTACTGATAAACTACTATGAGCGAGATTATTTTTAGATGCAGCTGAATTGAAAACTCAGTTGTTAAGGCTTATAAGTATTCTTTGTCTCCCCTTGTGTTGAATCAATAAATTGGGTTATACTACCCTCGAAGACTGTTGCGATCCCCTATACTTGTGGGTCATCAAGACTATTTTCTGGCATCGTAGCCAGGGAGCATAGCTTTATTTGTAAGTTCACTTGGATTTATTATTGTTTGGTGCTATCCTTTTTCATCATGGGGAAGTCTCGTGATGGAAAGTTTCCTATTTTACCATCCACTACAAGAAGAGGTACAGTCCTAAACACCTCTGCTGCTCTTGATTCACCTTTTGTTATGAGTAAGCTTGTTACTGTAGGGGTTCGTAGCATGGAAAACAAAAAATTTCTACCGCATGCACACAAACAAGCCAAGATCTATCTACTAGATTGTAGCAACGAGTCGGTAGAGGAACTCACCCTCGAAGATTCCAAAGCGGTTAACGAGAGCAGATTCTCGTGGGTGATGTAGTCGTACACTTGCCGATCTCAAGATCGCGTAGACGATCCTTCCGGCGCTGCGTTCCGGCAGCGCTTCCGCAGACGGTCACACGTTCGGTACTCGATGAAGACCTTCCTCTCCCTTGTTCCAGCAGGCAGCGGAGGTTGTAGCACTCTCCTCGCAATTCCGGCAGCACGACGGCGTGGTACCGGAAGTAGAGGGGAGATCTCGCAGGGCTTCGCCTTAAGCCGGAGCGAGTATGGTGGACTATGAGAGAGGCTTGGTGATCTAGGGTTTAGAGGCACCAAGTAGAGGGATCTAGGCCGGCGGCTAGGGCAAGGGGGTTGCCCCAAGTCGGCGGCTTGGGCAAACCCTAGGGCGGCGGCTAGGGTTAGGTTTAGAGGGGGCAAGGTTGTGTGTCTAGGAGGGGAGCCCTGCCCCTCCTCTTATAGGTGGAGGGAGGCGCGCCTGGGGAGGGGAGTCCCTCCCCAACTCGGACCCAAGGTGGGCCGGCGGTGGGAGGAGGAACTCCTCCCCCAAGTCGGTTTCAAACCTCCTTCTCCTCTTTCCCAAAACTAGCCGTTTGACTTTCAAACTAGCCGTTTGACTTTTCAAACTAGGATTTGAATAAACCCTCTATTTGGTACAGCGATGACACCAAGTACATAATGCAATCATACCAACTTGATATAGCACATTCATGTACCCTTCCCCTCCGGAATGCCGGACATTCCGGAACCTTCTAGAACATTCCCGATGAAAACACCGGAACCATTCCCCAACTCCGAAACAGGACTTTTCTTATATGAATCTTATTCTCCGGACCATTCCGGATCTCCTCGTGATATCTTGGATCCCATCCGAGACTCCGAACAACATTCGGTCTCTTACTCATCATTCCATAACTACTCAACAACATCGAATCCTTAAGTGTGTCTCCCTACGGTTCGTGAATTATGCGGACATGATCGAGACACTTCTCCGAACAATAACCAATAGAGGAATCTGGAAATTCATATGGCTCCCACATATTTCTACGATTACTTTGCGATTGAATGAACCTCTTACATACGATACCAATTTCCCTTTGTCTCACGATAGTTTACTTATCCGAGGTTATGATCGTCGGTATCTCTGCATACCTAGTTCAACCTCGTTACCGATAAGTACTCTTTTCTCTTTCCCGTGATATGTGATCCCTTGTGAGCCAGTCACATGCTTGCAAGCTAATTGGATGACATTTCACCAAGAGGGCCCAGAGTATATCTATCCGTCATATGGATGGACAAATCCCACTCTTGATCCATGTGTCTCAACCAATACTTTCCGAACACTCAATGACACCTTTATAGCCACCCAGTTACGGTGTGGTGTTTGATGACATCAAAGTATCCATCCGGTAAAGGTGATATGCATGATCTCATGGTCGAAGGAATTAGGTTACTATGTATCATAAAGCTTATAGCAAATGAACTATATTAAATGACTTGATCTTTATGCTACGCTTAACTATAGGAGTATGTCCATCACATCATTCTCCTAATGATATGACCCTGTTGTTAATAACATCTCTATGTTCATGATCAGGAAACTATGATCATATATTAACCAACAAGCTAGTTTAACAAGAGGCTTTACTAGGGACTCTTTTATGTTTACAGATCACACAAGTATTAATGTTTCCTATTAATACAATTATAGCATGGTATGTAAACATTTATCATAAGTATGAAGATATGATAATAACCATTTTATTATTGCCTCTTGGGCATATCTCCAACAGTCTCCCACTTGCACTAGAGTCAATAATCTAGTTTCAAACCTTTGTGTATTCAACACCTATGGCTTTCCGGTGTTGTATGTACACTATTGCTAGTGGTCAACTGATCTCCGGATCTGACACTTCCAGGTCCGTGTGTAATTGCATGTCTTTGCGTCTCTACGCATCACTCATTTTCTAATGAGATGGCTTCGTACAAATTTGGTCCTTTGGTGGGACCTTTAGTTCTTTGGGGTTAAAACATGTTGACAATATTGTCGTACAATATATCTTCATAGTATTATCCCGCTGTGAACTACACCTAGTTTGATAACAAACTACTTGACACAAATGCCCTCGTTTGCTGCTATAATAGCAGTCATATACTTAGCCTTTTGTTGTAGTATCTGTCACAATGTCTTAACTTTGGAACTCATCCAAATCAATTATGGAACTTACTTTCCATTATATTGTGCCACCCTTAGTTTAGATTGAGATAAACTTAATTTGTACTTTGTGACAAAACTAGTATCAATGTAATACTTTTACAATGAACTAACCATCTATTTGTCACTTCTACAAATAATATATTCTTAGTTCTTCCAAAAGATCATAAGAATATCCTTACTATTATCCAATGATCATCTTATGAATCATTCTGGTATATGCTCACAACATTTAGAGCATAGGACATATCTGGATTTGTACATATCACAGTATGATTGATATAAATACTCTTTGTGATTTCATACATCAAGTATCAATCTATACTTGAATCTTTGTTTCACTTACCAAATGTCAATACACTTGAATATATCATCAATATTGAACTCATTCAATCCTTTCTGTGCGACAAGAACCTTTCTTGTAGTTCCTATATTGAACTCATTCAATATATCATCTATGTACTTTTGGCACAACCATATTAGCATCTATTGATGCCAAATATTTGGGTTTTGCCTAAGCCTTTCATCGAGATGAAATTCTTATCTTGTGTCAATAAAAGATACATCATTTCCAATCAACAAAATGTCTTCCACATAATGTATTAGAAACATGTCTTAGCGCTCCCACTTAATTTCTTGCAAATGCAAGCATCTTCATTGTCTCTGATGAAATTAAACTCTTTTAACAGTTTCATCATAGTGAAGATTCCAACTCCGCTATGCTCACTTCAACCATTGAAGTTTGCATATGCTTTTAGCATCCTTTGAATTAACAAAACCCTATGGACCGTGTTATGCACATGTCCTAGGTAACAATTCTATTAGAAGAACTTGTTTTGTTTATTCGACTACCACATAACAAAATTATATGTAGTGGTTGCTATATTAATCCGTCTAGACTGAATATCGCTAATGAAAGATCAAATCTTGTCGTAGTCAACCTTTGAACATTGTTGTGAACTCTTTCCCAACATGTCGACTATTTCATAGATGCAAAACATCCATGTCTATTTCTTTATAGATCCAAACACAACTGTAAGGTCTTACACCTTTCTCGAGGGTCCTTCAAGTTCAAAACTTGATTTCTCGTGTATGGAACTATCACGGATTTTATGGCTTCAAGCCATTTGACGGAGTCAGGGCCCATCATCGCTTCTTTGCATGTAGTCCGTTCATTATTCTCAAATAATGATTCAACCCTCAAATCTTGGTATTTGATTATTTACTCGACCTACTTGTTTCAATAGGAACTTTAGATCTCCGTGACCACAACCTTTGAGGCACGTGAGCCATGAGCATTGTTGCTGCCTCCGGAACGCTTTTCGGCGCTGCGCAACTCTGCACATATAGCTAAGGTTCCTTTAACCTTATCAAAGTTCTATTGTCCTCCCACTTTACTTTTCACGAAAAATTCCTTCCCAAAGAAACTTGACGTTCTAAGCGACAAACACTTTTGTCTCTGGTGTTATGGAGGAATACTTAACAGTTATTCGAAATAACATACAAAGACAGGTTCATCCGACTTTGGTTGCAAACATCTTTCTTATGCAAAGCATACCAATGTTTTAAGAAAGGAAAACTTGGGTTTTATCCCAAACCATAACATATGGTGTCATTTCAACGGATTATGATGGAGCTCTTTTCAGTGGAAAAACGGTAGTCTCTCAAGCTTTTAATCTTTTAAAATATAATGGCAGTTTTATGTATTATACCTTCGATCTTACCATGTCAAACAAGGTTTAATTACATATCTCGAACGCTCCATACTCTTATGGTGTTTCGGGAAATGCAAATCCAAAGAACGATTCCTTAAATCTTAGGTATCATGCTAAACTTGTAACTCAAATATCTTCCTTTATGATCTTATCATAAACTATTTATATTCTTGTTACAATGTTTTTGCACTTCATCTTGAAAGTCTTTGAACTTTTCAAATGTTTCATACTTCATCCTTATTAAGTAAATATTCATATATTCACTCAAATTTTCGGAGAAAGCATATGAAGTTGAAATCCATCGCTCTTGACTACACATAATGGACTTCATACAACAATATGTACAAGTTCCAATAAGCTAGTCATTCGTTCCCTTTTGGCCTAAGAACGAAGTTTTAATTATCTCTAGGAAAGTTTCACAAGCGTCATTTGATCAAAAATCAAAAGACTCCAAAATTCCATCCACATGGAGTTTCTTCATGTTTTCTTTCCAATATAATTTAAACGGCGATGTCACTTCCTAAGCGATCTTTCAATTAATTTGTCTTTCGACATTTTTAGCACTAGTTTTATGGATGTGATTTCTCCAACGAGATTTGTGAATCATCGATCTTTTATGGATTACGGCAATTATTCGAACAACTCTTTTGTTCGCATAATACCTGATAAAACAAATCTTGAAGTCAAGCTTTGATGTTTAACGAGCAACACAATAACCCTTTATTTGTTCTCGATGAACATCATCACATATTCTTTTGCTAGTTACTTAGGCCATTGTAGTTCATGAATTGTGTTGTTTCGTATGACGATTCACACCAACAAATTCAGTATCAAAATACTTAAGAACCACATTGTTTAATAAGCAAAGAATATAGCCATAACATGTATATCATCTATATACTTAAACTGAACAATTCTAGTCTTTTCTTTTCTGCCATATATTTATGAGATTCTCTTTCAGTATTTATTTTCTGTTTGAAAGAATCTATTAACATCAATAGTGGAGTCATACATATGACACATAGTCCAAAGCGTGTATAATTAAATACCAATGTCTTTGGACTTGCACTTTGAAGTAGATCACCATCATCAAATGTTTGGTGTGCTTTCAAATTCCATTCTTTAGTAATCTCTTGGTGTAGTAAACATTTTACCTACATCAAATATTCACCCTCATCATGGAATTATCCATGATCAAGCTACTTTTAGCTTGTAACGGCGAATCGCGAGTATAATGTTGCTCTTTAAAAAAAACTTTGGTGGTTTAGGACAACTAGTGTCTCCAACTTTTTGCAACTTCTCATCAAATATGAGAACATGTCTTTTGCCATATTATACTCTATCATGTTGCAACCAATACTTCGTTTCAGATATCACAATATCTTCCACACATCATGGTTTCTGAAACAACTCTTTCAGATCCTAGATAACCTTGATATTAAGACAATTCTTTGAATATCAAGAATCATGGAGACAAACATGATACTCATATACTAACTCTTGGAATTGTCACTCTTGATTTAATACCAATTATTAAACTTCATGGAGTAACCTGAACTTACTGAAAGTTTGCAATAGGACTTTTAAACTTTATATTAACACTTCAAAACAATACGATACCAGTTCGTAAAGTAACTTAACCAGAATTCTATAGTTCTATCATCTCAATTATAACTAAGCGCAAGGTGGTAAACGGATGCCAATGACTACAACAACTATGCAAATTCACTTTGATTTAATTTATGATAAATAGTGTTCAACTTTTAATCATATCGCCGTTGAACTCCCACTCAAAACAATATCCCTCACATTGTTTTAGTGATCACACGAACCAAATCCACCACATCAAAACTGATCATCACGAGAGTTGATGTAGCTTCAATGGCGAACAATCAACATGTTCATCATATCTACTATATGACTCATGCTTCACCTTTCGGTGATCCATGTTCCGAGACCATGTCTGTACATGCTAGGCTCGTCAAGATCAAACCTTAGCTTCCGCATGAGCAAATCTGGCTTGCTCACGTTGTATACACTCGCAGAATCTAACACACCCGATCATCACGTGGTGCTTCGAAACAACGAGCTTTAGCAACGGTGCTTACTAAGGATGAACACTTTAAAACTTGAAATTGTGTGCTTGAGGGATCATCTTATAATGCTACCGTCGTGAACTAAGCAATACAAGATGCATAAAAGGATTAACATCACATGCAATTCATAATATGTGATATGATATGGCCTTTCTTCTTTGTGCTTCCGATCTCCATCTTCAAGCACGAACATGATCTCCATCATCACCGGCATTGCATCAAGGTCCATGATGCTGCTCCATGGTTGTCGTCCACCAGCTTCAACTATTACAACTACTTTGAATAGACACGCGGGTCTTAACAGAAATTAAAGACAACCATATGGCTCCTGCCGGTTGCCAACTTACAATAAGGAACATTGCATACATCATATATAAACACAATCATGGCCATATCACATCACAGCACACCCCTGCAAAACAAAGTTAGACGCCTCTACTTTCTTTGCATGTTTTACGTGGTTTGGGGCTTTCAATAAGTATCGTTCTAACTTACGAACATGAACCACAACATTGATACTAGTATTGTTAATCACCCGTTGTAAATTGGATCTTAACTATGCTAGGAGAAACAGGCACCCGCAAAGCCACTTATGCAATACAAGTTGCATGTCAAGCGTGGAGCAAGTCTCATGAACAATGTCATGTAAGGTTAGCCCGGGCCACTTCATCCCAACATACCGCAAGATGCAAAGTACACAAGAAGCAATCGACAATAAAAGCATCAATGCCCACAATGACCATTGTGTTCTACTCGTGCAACAGATCTACATATAGACACGGATCTGATACCACTTTAGGGTTCGTAGCATGGAAAACAAAAAATTTCTACCGCATGCACACAAACAAGCCAAGATCTATCTACTAGATTGTAGCAACGAGTCGGTAGAGGAACTCACCCTCGAAGATTCCAAAGCGGTTAACGAGAGCAGATTCTCGTGGGTGATGTAGTCGTACACTTGCCGATCTCAAGATCGCGTAGACGATCCTTCCGGCGCTGCGTTCCGGCAGCGCTTCCGCAGTCGGTCACACGTTCGGTACTCGATGAAGACCTTCCTCTCCCTTGTTCCAGCAGGCAGCGAAGGTTGTAGCACTCTCCTCGCAATTCCGGCAGCACGACGACGTGGTACCGGAAGTAGAGGGGAGATCTCGCAGGGCTTCGCCTTAAGCCGGAGCGAGTATGGTGGACTATGAGAGAGGCTTGGTGATCTAGGGTTTAGAGGCACCAAGTAGAGGGAGCTAGGCTGGCGGCTAGGGCAAGGGGGTTGCCCCAAGTCGGCGGCTTGGGCAAACCCTAGGGCGGCGGCGGCTATGGTGGCCGGCGGCGGCTAGGGTTAGGTTTAGAGGGGGCAAGGTTGTGTGTCTAGGAGGGGAGCCCTGCCCCTCCTCTTATAGGTGGAGGGAGGCGCGCCTGGGGAGGGGAGTCCCTCCCCAACTCAGACCCAAGGTGGGCCGGCGGTGGGAGGAGGAACTCCTCCCCCAAGTCGGTTTCAAACCTCCTTCTCCTCTTTCCCAAAACTAGCCGTTTGACTTTTCAAACTAGGATTTGAATAAACCCTCTATTTGGTACAGCGATGACACCAAGTACATAATGCAATCATACCAACTTGATATAGCACATTCATGTACCCTTCCCCTCCGGAGTGCCGGACATTCCGGAACCTTCTAGAACATTCCCGATGAAAACACCGGAACCATTCCCCAACTCCGAAACAGGACTTTCCTTATATGAATCTTATTCTCCGGACCATTCCGGATCTCCTCGTGATATCTTGGATCCCATCCGAGACTCCGAACAACATTCGGTCTCTTACTCATCATTCCATAACTACTCAACAACATCGAATCCTTAAGTGTGTCTCCCTACGGTTCGTGAATTATGCGGACATGATCGAGACACTTCTCCGAACAATAACTAATAGAGGAATCTGGAAATTCATATGGCTCCCACATATTTCTACGATTACTTTGCGATTGAATGAACCTCTTACATACGATACCAATTTCCCTTTGTCTCACGATAGTTTACTTATCCGAGGTTATGATCGTCGGTATCTCTGCATACCTAGTTCAACCTCATTACCGATAAGTACTCTTTTCTCGTTCCCGTGATATGTGATCCCTTGTGAGCCAGTCACATGCTTGCAAGCTAATTGGATGACATTTCACCAAGAGGGCCCAGAGTATATCTATCCGTCATATGGATGGACAAATCCCACTCTTGATCCATGTGTCTCAACCAATACTTTCCGAACACTCAATGACACCTTTATAGACACCCAGTTACGGTGTGGTGTTTGATGACATCAAAGTATCCATCCGGTAAAGGTGATATGCATGATCTCATGTGTGGCATCCCGCAAAACCACTACTAGAAAATCGCGTTTGTTTTTGTGCATTGCATCATCATGACCGCATGCTCATGTCACACATGAGATCATGCATAGGGCCGATTCTGAGGGTGTTACATCATGGTCGAAGGAATTAGGTTACTATGTATCAGAAAGCTTATAGCAAATGAACTATATTAAATGACTTGATCTTTATGCTACGCTTAACTATAGGAGTATGTCCATCACATCATTCTCCTAATGATATGACCCTGTTGTTAATAACATCTCTATGTTCATGATCAGGAAACTATGATCATATATTAACCAACAAGCTAGTTTAACAAGAGGCTTTACTAGGGACTCTTTTATGTTTACAGATCACACAAGTATTAATGTTTCCTATTAATACAATTATAGCATGGTATGTAAACATTTATCATAAGTATGAAGATATGATAATAACCATTTTATTACTGCCTCTTGGGCATATCTCCAACAGTTACAACACCACCACATATACATGCTACACACACTGCTACTACTGCTAAATCTGAAATTGCT
This sequence comes from Avena sativa, assembly GCA_916181665.1. NCBI lineage: Eukaryota > Viridiplantae > Streptophyta > Magnoliopsida > Poales > Poaceae > Avena > Avena sativa. The sequence goes on from OV702282.1 coordinate 419,095,562, forward strand.
TTTGATGCTCATGATGTTACCTCTACTGTGCTTGATGAGAGTGGTTCATTAGGTCCTTTCTTAGATGCTACTATTGCTAGAACTATATTGGAAAACACTGAAACTCCTAGTGAAGACACTATTACACCTGTTAGCCCACCTGGTCTAGAGAGAGTTATGATATCAATGATGGTTATATTGAGATGACTGATGAATTTATTGAAGAGTATCGAAACACACGTGGTGCTAGTGCTATTAGGAGTCTCCTTGAGAAACGTACTATTATACCTAAACTATGTCCTGATGCTAAGTTTGCTACTTCTCCCATAGATATTAAAGATAAATATTATGATTTCTCTCTTGATTTATACTATATAAATATTGTTGAGAAAGAACCTTTTTTGTGGGACTAAGAATGAAAGGGTTGTGGCACATATGAATGAGCTTTCCACTATGAGTGCTTTATTTTCTGACGATGTTAAGATGCGTACCTACTTTGTTGCTAAAATCTTCCCTTTTCACTAAAAGGAGAAGCTAAAGCTTGGTTTAATAATTTACCTCCTGGATCCATTGATAGCCCTGATTGCTTGATTGCTACTTTCTTTCATAAATATTTCCCTCCTAGTGCTAGACATGCCGCTTTGCAGAAACTTTTTGATTTTAAACAAGGAGAAGAGGAGAAATTGCCTGAGTCATGGACAAGGTTCTGTGCCTTGATTCATGCACATCCTGGATGTCCATTACCTAAAAACGAGCTTCTTGATATATATTATAATGGACTAACTGATGAATCTAGGACATACCTGGATAGTTTGGCTGATTGTGTTTTTAGGAAAAGAACTCCTGTAGAAGCTGAAGAATTAATGGCTAAAATAAGTAAGAATTATGATGATTGGACTATAGCTGAGCCAATTACACCTGGGCCTACTACTCCTGAACCAATTATGCCTGAACCAACTCCAACACCAACACCAAAGAAGAGGGGAGTGATTGAATTAAATGATGAAGTGATGAAAGAAGCTAAAATGTCTTAAGGAGAAGGGTATTAGATCTGAAGATGTGAAGAATTTACCTCCTATAGAAGATTTATGTAAGCCAATCTCCTACTCATCCACTATTGAGGTACACTCTCTCCAAGATTTTGATGAAGTTGATATTCTCTATGGTAAACCTCCTGATCAATGCTTAGAGGAACTTGACATTTTTATTGTTAAACAAGGTAATTTTAATAAACAAGTTCGGAACCATTTATTGGAAAACTCTAGAGCTATTAATAAGTTGAAATATATTGTGGAAATAACTGCTAATGATGTTAAAATGCTTGTTAAACACTTCCAAATGGTTCAAAATCAAATTGATCAACTTGCTAAAGTGTAAAAGGATATGCTAGTTAATGCTTCTAGAGATAAACATGCTTATGAAACTAGAACTAGGAGTGGTGCTACCACTCAGGATCCCTTATATCCTAAGGGACATCCTAAAAGAATTGAGCAAGATTCTCAATAAGCTGAAAATAGAGGTGCTTCTTATAAGAGAAAGAAAAAGAAACATAAAACAGTTGAGGAACCTTCTGAACATGCTATAGATCCTAATAGTATATCTGTCTCTGATGCTGAAACTGAAAGTGGTAATGATAATAATGATGCTCCTGATAAGTAAGAAATTGAGGAAGAACCCGATAGACCCACTAAGAACACTAAGTACACTAAGGAAGATTTTGTTGTTAATAAACATGGTAGTGAAAGAGAACCTTGTGTGTATAAACCAATGCCTTTTCCTAATAAGAAACACGAGTCAAAGGAACAAGAACACTATAACAAGTTTTTTGAGTGGATGAAACCTTTATTTTTGCAAATTCCTTTGACTGCTGCTATTAAGTTGCCTCCTTATTCAAAATATATGAAGGATATTGTCTCTAATAAAAGGAAGATTCCTAATGAGGAAATTTCTACTTTTCTTGCTAATTATTCCTTCAATGGTAGGTTCCAAAGAAACCCGGTGATCCAGGTATTCCAACAATTCCTTGCTCTATTACGAATAATTATGTTAGAACTTCTTTGTGTGATTTGGGAGCTAGATTTAGTGTTATGCCTTTTTCTCTCTACAAGAGACTTCAACTAGAAAAATTGATACCAACTGATATATCTTTGCAAATGGCTGATAAGTCTACTACTATTCTTGTTGGTATATGTGAGGATGTTCCTCTTCAAGTGGCTCATAATTGCTTGGTATTAACTGATTTTGTTGTGCTTGAGATGCCTCAAGATGATAATATGTCCATTATTCTTGGGAGACCTTTTCTTATTACTGCAGGTGCTGTCATCAATTGTAATCAAGGAAAAGTAACTTTTAATATTAATGACAAAGAGCGTACTTTATATTTCCCCAAGAAGATTGATAAGAGCTATGGCCTGAATTCCATTGAAAAATATTGAGAGCATCAAAGTTGGAGAAATATATTGTCCCATTCCACAAGAAAGTTTTGAAACTATTATGATTGGGACTATTGCTATCAAGATTGAGGTAACATAATTATTTTGTGAAATGCAAAGTTTTGTTTCATAAAAATTGTTTTGGTAACAAGACTTGATCAACCTTGTTAACAAAGGGTTAATGGACAAAACAATGCTTTCATAATGATTATCCTTGCTCACTTTTATCTTTCTCCTTTCTAGTCTTTGCTCTTCGTCTTGTTCGTCTTAGTTTTGCTAGTTGCTTGCTTTTTAGAGTGTCTTAGAACTTCTATAGTTTCGGTTTTGGTTTGATTTTGTGTCTTTTCAAAAATCTTTTTCCTGCGAGAAAATCAATTTTTATAACCTAAAAATTGGCCAAAAATAAAGTTTACCGAAAAATTCCAGAAAATTCATATTAAATTTTTTTATGAAAAAAGGGGCAGAGGGGCACCTGGATTGGTCCAAGGGGACCCACCAGGCCAGCACACCCCCTGGTGACGCGGCCAGCCCCAGGTGGCGCCTGGCCTAGGTGTGGCCCACCCCTGGCCCTCCAAGTTGCCTCCTTCTAGCCACTTCTTTCTCTCTCCCGAAAAACACTGGAAAACTTCTCAAGTTCAAGTTCCTGTTGTTCTTACTCCCGAATTTTGATCTCCTTTCTTAGCCCATCTTTGCTGCTGATTTTTGGAGGGATTGCTCTCCGATATGTGCCTCCTCGCTTGTCCAATTAGATTTTTGATTGGTGGATTGTATCCTGAGTATTTTGCTACTTTAGGTGACAGGTTGTGTTTGCTTGCATGCTTTTTCTATGCTTAGAGATTTCATTTTGATGCATGTTTAGCCCTCTAGCAAGTTCCTATAGTAGTTCCTCATCATTTATCAACTTGGATATCACTTGGTTTGATAGTTGTCTAAAATTTTCAGAAAAAAGGTCATGGACAATCATACCTTTGGAGAAGTGTTTGAAAGTGATGCACCTAGGAGGATAAGGCCTTAGAGACGAGCCTATCGAGCTAGGACATCATACAATGAGGATCTTATTGCGCTGCACTTTGGCAACGAGGGAGATGAGGGGGATGCACACCCTTCTACCTTCCCTTGTTATACCTTTTTGCAAGCTGCAGTGATTCTCGATGATTTATTAACTCTTGTTCGGAGGGTTGTTCTAGCCAATTATATGCAGGATGAGAGTGAGCAATATGCTTTGCTCACCAAAACTTTTGTGGAGAGTTTCTCTTTCACTAACACCCCTTTTAGGACAGATGTTTCATTCAAAATCTATGATAGGCCTATCACCATGCAACTAAAAAGATTTTGCAGCATTATAGGTATTGGTATGGTTGGGACGGTGAAGAAGATTTAGGGTCAACCCGCTGATTTGTTGGAGCTTTATCGCGGGGTAACAAATGATGATGGCCGCATAGCCCAGTGCGGGAAGATAATAAATATTCAACTCCTAGTTATCAAATATTTTTCTTATTATCTTGCCACTAGTATTCTTGGTAGGGAGAACACTAGCAATATTTCCAACTATCATTTGGCTTTTCTAGCTGCCGCACTCAACAATGAAACCAAGTATAATCTTGGTTCTCTCATTGCTCGTCGCCTAGCTGCTAGAGGACCCATTTATGGGGGTATTATTGATGCACGTGTAGTTGCTACCTTAGACCTGTCTGTGGATCCGAATGATACAGTGCTAGCCCCATAGAGGCTTGATCTATCTACCATGAAAGCGCATCACTTTGGTACCGCTAGCTCTAGCCTTGAGAGTTGATACGTCGTAAATGTATCTATAATTTTTGATGCTCCATGCTTGTTTTATATCATTTGTCTTATATTTTGTCTACACTTTGAGGTATTTTTATACACTTTCTGGAACTAACCTATTGACAAGATTCCACAGTGCCAGTTGCCTGTTTTCTGCTATTTTTGGTTTCAGAAAAGCTAAAAAAATGAATATTCTCGGAATTGGACGGGACAAATGCTAATCTTCATATTTTTCACGGAATGATACGGAAAATTGAAGCAGAGAAGGATTAGGGCACTAGGGTGGGCCACCATAGGGTGGAACGGGCCCACCCTGGCCGCGCCTCCAGGGGGTGTTGTCCCCCTGGCTGCCTCCTCGCCTTGCCCCTTCGCCTATAAGAAGCCCCCAGGCAGAAATCCATGAAAAAGTTCCGCAGCGCCGCCGCCACTGAAGGGAGATTCGGGGGACAGAAGTCTCTATTCCGGCACCCTGTTGGGACGGGGAAGTGCCGCCAGAGCCATCTCCTTTGATCTCCACCACCATCTCCATCGATTTCCATCGCCATATTCATCACCGTTGCTGATTCCCATGATGAGGAGGGAGTAGTTCTCCTTCGAGGCTAAGAGTTCGACCGGTAGCTATGTGTTCATCTCTATCTCTATGCATGGTCATATTGTGATCATGAGCTTTGTAATCAAGTAGATCTGCTCTACTACTCAATTGCCTTAATAGATCTCTGCTCTCCCCACGTGTATGAAAGTGACAGCGTGCATACCGTGGTGGCACTTGGGCTAGAATCTACATAAATACTCAAGTGCTTCAATAGATCTCTGCTCTCCCCACGTGTGTGAAAGTGACAGCGTGCACGCCGTGGTGGCACTTAGGCTAGAGTTCATAAATCCTTATCATGAGTATATTTTGAGTTGGTTTTCTCTATGAAATTGTGGTGTTTGAAGGAACCATCTAGTGCTCAAGGTGACAGTGTGGGGTTATCTAGAAGGGGATTGCAAACTTTGAGGAGTGTTGTTATAACCCTACCATGGATTAGAGTGTTCAACCGGAGAGTAGTTCAGGGTAGTATCATGAAGAGAATATATTTATATGAGAGAGTTTTCACTAGTGAAAGTATGATCCCTAGACCTTGTTTCTAAACATTGAAACACCGTTCACAACTAGATCTATTGCATGTTTGCTTGCTTCTAGTCTCTTCCACGCCGTCATAAGATCTTTTCTGGCACCGTTGTCTTATAGTCATCCATACCACTTGTATTTCACTATCTCTTCGCCGAACTAGTGCACCTATACACCTGACAAGTTTATTGGGTGTGTTGGGGACACAAGAGACTTCTTGTATCTTGATTGCAGGGTTGCTTGAGAGGGATATCTTTGACCACTTCCTCCCTGAGTTCGATAAACTTTGGGTAATCCACTTAAGGGAAACTTGTTGTTGTTCTACAAACCTCTGCACTTGGAGGCCCAACAACTGTCTAGAATAATAAAAGTGCATAGACATCAAGCTTTTTTCTGGCGCCGTTGCCAGGGAGGTAAGGTAAAAGGTACTCACATCCTCCGGTGTGAGTGCTCGAAGTTATTTCCTTTAGACTCTGCAATTTTGTCTTTTTGTTTCTTGTTTTCACTAATTAGGCTTAATGGAAAACAACAACAAAATTAGAGAGCTTTATAGTGTTTATCTTGAGTTAGGACATGAAGTGTTTGAAGAGAAAATTAAAAAACCTATGGAACTTTATTTGCATGCTAATAGCAATGTTATTAGTATGAATTTTTTGAACACCATTGTTGCTAATGCTATGGAAACATCTAAGCTTGGGGAAGCTAGTTTTTATGAAAATGATCTTTTTAGTTCCCTAGCTTTGGAAGATAGCTATTCTATTGCTTATGATGATACCAAACCTCCAATATATGATGATTACAATGATGAATATGATATTTTCAGTCCACCTACTATTTAGGCGGAAATTAATTGTGATTACAATATGCCTCCTATATTTGATGATTATGGTGATGAGAATAATAGTGATAGCTATTTTGTTGAATTTGCTCCCATCACAATTAATAAAAATGACTATGCTTATGTGGAGAGTAATAATCATTTTATGCATGTGGCTCATGATAAGAATGTTTTATGTGATAGTTATATTGTTAATTTTATTCATGATGCTACTGAAAGTTATTATGAGAGAGGGAAACGTGGTTTTATGTATCTCAACAATATTAAGTTTCCCCTCTTTATGTTGAAAATTTTGAAGTTGCACTTATTTTGCTTTCCTATGGTTGTTTCTTTATGCTTTCACGACTTGTTTCTTTACAAGATTATTTTTCATAGGAAGTGGGTTAGACTTAAATATTTTTTGAATTTGTTTCTTGATGCTCTCTTTTACTTCAATTCATATTTATTATGTGAGCATCTTCTCAAACTATCAAGCCTAACTTAAAGGCGTTAAAGAAAAGTACTTCTTGGGAGATAACCCCATAGTTTTATTGAGTCTTGGAAGTTATTACTTCTATAAGAACCTCTCCTTATCCTTTTTATTTGATCTTTGTGCCAATAATAACCTCTAATGAGAGGGAAGTAAAGATTTGGGGAGTTGCTGTCCCAAAACAGAATTTTGTGCTCCACTTTAACATTCATGAAAAATCTCTGTAAGTCGGATTGAGCTGTAATTTTCTGATTCAATCCCACAGGTTGTTAGCTAACTTTCGTTAGTTCAACACTTTTTGATTTGAGCAACAGAAGGTCTTCGAAAAAAAACAGTTTTCACCCGTTGGTCTGTTTTTATATATTTCCGCCATTATTTGCATTTGCCTCTTTATTGATTTCCTTTTGAGTTCTCTTTGATCACTTGAGCTTTTTGAAGGAATTGCTACAGTAGCTTGTTTTTTTTGAAAGTTTTGTGTTGAAACTAAACCCAAGGGCTTATTATCCTGAATGCATTAATGTCGCTAATGAAGATTGTGTGAAGTTTTGTATGAAGGAAATTTTTCAGGTGTAAGGGAAGAATGATGTAATGATATGAAGAGTGGAAAAAAGCTCAAGCTTGTGGATGCCACCCCGTGTCACCCCAAGAAATATTCAAGAGGTACAGGCATCAAAGCTTGGGGATGCCCAAGGCAACCCCTTCTTCATCAATAAAAATCTCAGGTCTTTCTAGACACTTCGTTTTTATTGTTTCATGCATAGTTGTGTTATTCTTGGAGCATCTTAGTTTTAGTGTTTGGTTTTAGTTTGCTTAGTTTGTTTGAATAAGTTGGTTGGATTACAACACACTTCTTTTGGAGAGAGACACGCTCTATTTTCATTGCCTAGAACTGATATGTCGGAAATATAATTTTGTATGCTCCATGCTTGTTTAGTATATAATTTGCTTTGCTTTATGTACACTTTGAGGTGTTTTTATATCTTTTCTGGAACTAACCTATTAACAAGTTTCCACAGTGTTAGTTGCCTATTTTCTTCTGTTTTTGGTTCCAGAAAGGCAGAAAATCAATATTCTCGGAATTGGATGGGACAAAAGCCAAAGTCAATATTTTACCGTGGGCGACACGAAGTCCAGAGGAGATACGAAGAGGCGAGCCAGGGCCGCCACACTCCCCTAGGCGTGTGTGGCCCACCCCGTGCCGGGGTAGGGTGTGGGCTCTCTGCCCGCCTCCCAGCCTCAATCTCTTCGCCTATAAGAAGCCCCCGATCAGAAACCCTAGGCACCTGATCAAAAATCCATGAAACCTTCTGTAGCCGCTGCCACCATCGTCCCTAGATTGGGGAGATCATCCCGGAGGCCTTCTTCTCTGGTATGAAGCGTGAGTAGTTCCACCTTGGACTACGGGTCCATGTAGTAGCTAGATGGTTGTATCTCCTCCTTGTGCTTTCATGTATAGATCTTATGAGCTCCGTTCATGATCAAGATCTAATATATTTGTAATCATGCATGTTGTGTTTGCGGGGATCCGATGGATATTGAGATTACTATGTCAGATTGATTAATGGTTTTGTCTATTTGATACTATCATGTATGTGTTGTTTGTGATCTTGCATGCTCTCCGTTGTTAGTAGCTATCTTGGCCAAGTAGTTGCTAGTGACTCCAAGAGGGGGTATTTATGCTCGATAGTGTTTTCATGCCTCTAGTTTCCAAGGGAAGTGACAGAAATCTCTTCGGTTGTAGATGTGTTGTTGCCACTAGGGAGAAAACAACGGTCTCTTGTTCATGGAACAAGTGGATTGTTTACCTTACACACTTTGCTTAAAGTAGTTGTCTGTTTCTTGCAACTTAATACTGGAGAGGGTTCAGATGATAACCTGAAGGTGGACTTCTAGTCATAGATGCAGTTGGATGGCGGTCTATATATATTGTTGTATTGCCCAATCGAATCTCATAGGATCTTTTTGTCTAGTATTGCATTGTTATGCCTTGCTCAGTTCCTGTCAATTGCCCTGCTGTAATTTGTTTACCCTTCATGCCATGTTGTTTATCTAAGGAGAGCATCTCTAGTGAACTATGGACCCTGGTCCAATCTTTACCATTGATACATCTTCCACTGTTAACTGTTTACTTCCTGCAAACCATCACCTTCCACACCATATGTTTAACCCTTTGTTACCGCAAACCGGTGAGCTTGACAACCTCACTAATTCATTGGGGCAAAGTCTTGAGTTTGTGTGTGCAGGTTTCCATGTTGCTTGCAACACCTTTGAGACGTTTCCTTCCCCCTACTGGTTCGATAACCTCGGTTTCTTACTGAGGGAAAACTTGCTACTGTGCTCATCACACCTTGCTCTTGGGGTTTCCAACGAAGCGTCCCACGACAGTACTGGGCATCATCATCAAGGATTTTCTGACGCCGTTGCCGGGGAGAGCTAAGGACGTCTTCACAAGGGGTGTCCTCCACTTCCTTTCTCTTTACTTTGTTTTTAGTTTGCTTAGTTTCTTTTGCTTGGTTTTGTTTGCCTCTTGTTTTCAAAAACTCAAAAAAAATAGTTTAGTTTGGTTTGATTTTTCTTGTCAAAAACACAAAAAAATAGTTCCTGCTCTCCTGCTGCTGTTTTTGGCTTGCCCCACCTTTGCCAAAATGAACTCTGTTGAGAACACCGAGTTGTATGACTTTACTATCACAAACAACAATGATTTCCCTAGCAGTCCTATTGCTCCACCTGCTCCTGATGCTACCTTTTATGAAATTAAGCCTACTTTGTTGAATCTTATGATGAGAGAACAATTTTCTGGTGCTAGTTCTGATTATGTTGCTGCCCATCTCAATAACTTTCTTGAACTTTGTGATATGCAAAAGTATAAGGATGTAGATGGAGATATTATTAAGCTCAAGATGTTTCCTTTCTCCTTGTGAGGGAAAGCTAAAGAAAGGTTGCTATCCTTGCCTAGAAATAGTATTGATTCTTGGACTAAGTTCAAAGATGCTTTTATTGGAAAGTACTATCCTCCTGCTAAAATTATATCTATGAGAAGTGATATTATGAAATTTAAAAAACTTGATAATGAACATGTTGCTCAAGCTTGGGAAAGAATAAAATCTTTGGTTAAGAACTATCCCACTCATGGACTCACTGCTTGGATGATTTTCCAGACTTTTTATGCAGGTTTGAACTTCTCTTCAAGAAACCTGTTGGATTCAGTTGCTGGAGGTGCCTTTATGGGCATCACCTTGGGTGCTGCAACAAAACTCCTTGATAATATGATGGTTAACTACTCTGAATGGCACACTGAGAGAGCTCCACATGGTAAGAAGGTAAATTCTGTTGAAGAAACCTCCTCTTTGAGTGATAAGATTGATGTTATTATGGCTATGCTTGTTAATGGGAATATCCTTTAGATCCAAACAATGTTCCCTTAGCCTATTTGGTTGCTCAAGAAGAGCAAGTTGATGTGAACTTCATTAGAAACAACAATTTCAACAACAATGCCTATAGGAATAATTTTGGTGGTAACAACAATTATAGGCCTTATCCTCCTAATAATGGCAATACCTATGGAAACTCCTACAACAATGCTAGAAGTGCCCCCTCTGAACTTGAAGTCATGCTCAAAGACTTTATTAGTAAACAAACTGCCTTGAACAAAACTGTGGAGGAAAAACTTTTAACTGCTGAGAAGAATATTTCCTCTTTGTCTGAAGCACAGTCCTCCTTGATTAATAAAATGGCTGCTAAACCTGAAAACATGGAAAATACCTTTGCTGATACTCATGCCATACAAGTTACTATTAAAGAAAATGTTAGGTTGTTAGCTCAACTTCATGGTAAGTGGGAAAGGGAAGCTGAAATTGATAGAAACAATAGTGCGTGCACCATCACTAGAATGGAGACCACTAAACCACAAGAAGTCCCTATTCCTCCTCCTACAATGCCTAAGCCTAATGAGTCTACTACTAGTGATGCTAAGTTTGATTTTGATATAGATGGTTGCAATATTTCTGAAGAGATTCTGTTCTTGCAAAAACTTGCTAGAAGTCCCGATGCTAGTGATATGCATGTTGCTTTCACCAAACACATTACAGATGCTCTTGTTAAGATTAAGGAAGAGAAGCTAAAACACAAAGCTTCTATTCCTAGGAAAGTAGAAGATAGTTGGGAACCCATTATTAATGTGCAAGTGAATTATTTTGATCTCAAAGTTTCACGTGATCTTGGTTCTGGTGTCTCTATTATGCCTAGGAAGATTTATGAAATGCTTGATTTGCCACCTTTAGAAGATTGTTATTTGGGTGTTCCACTTGATGATAATGCTAAGAAGAAACTAATGGGGAGTATTAATGATGTTCTCATCATGGTTAACAATGCTTATGTCCCTGTTGATTTCTATGTTTGGATGTTGAATACAATGCTTCTTGTCCTATTACTTTGGGAAGACCTTTTCTTAGAACTATTGGTGCCATCATTGATATGAAAGAAGGCATCATTAAATATCAATTTCCATTCAATAAAGGTATTGAACACTTCCCTATGAGGAGAGAGAAGTTGCTTTTTGCTCCTCCTTTGAAAGCAAGGTTTGATGTTAATGCTTCCTCATTTGAAAATACTTGATTTCTTGCTTCTTGTGCCTAACTTAAAGGTGTTAAAGAAAAGTACTTGTTGGGAGATAACCCAAGAGTTTACTTGAGTCTTGGAAGTTATTACAGTAATTACCTCTCCTTATCCTTTTTTGTTTGCTTTTTGTGCCAGGAATGACCTCTAATAAGAGGGAAGTAAGATTTGGGGAGCTGCTGCCCCGACACAGATTTCTGTCCTCCACCATAAAATTTGTGAGGAGTGTCCATAAATCGGATTGCGCTGAAAATTTATGAATAAATCCCCCAGTATGTTAGCTAACTTTCGTTAGTTCAACAATTTTTTATTTGAGCAACATAAGATTTTCGAAAAAAATGGTTTCTACCTGCTGGTCTGTTTTGACAGATTTTTGCCATTATTTGCATTTGCTTCTTATTGATTCCTTTTTGAGTTATCTTTTGGGAATTGAAATTTTTGAAGGATTTGATACAGTAGCTTGTGTTTTTAGTGAAGAAAAATCCTGTTCTAAAGCTTAGCCTAAAGGTCTATTATCTTTTGAATACACTAATGTTGCTAATGAAGATTGTGTGAAGTTTTGTATGAAGGAAAAAATTCATGTGTAGAGATAGAATGATATAATGAGATGAAGGATGGACAAAAGCTCAAGCTTGGGGATGCCACCCCGGTGTCACCCCAAGAAATATCCAAGAGGTATAAGCGTCAAAGCTTGGGGATGCCCAAGGCATCCCCTTATTCATCAATAAAAAGCTCGGGTCTGTCTAGACACTTCGTTTTTATTGTTTCATGCACTGTTGTGTTGTTCTTGGAGCGTCTTAGTTTTCGTTTGCTTTCCTTAGTTTGTTTAGTTTTCTTGAATAAAGTAGTTTGGACCCCCTTTCTCATTGTGTTGTTTCAAATAAGTTGCTTGGTGTTGGAAAGGAGTAGGAAGTTCCTGCTTGAAAGTGCAAGAGGAGCTTGCATTCACCGTGACTTAGACTTTAGCATGACATTCTAGGTGTTGTTTTAACCTTATACTTAGTTATTATTGCTGTAGCATGTCTTGTTCCAAACAATTGGGATTGCTTAGTGTGCCTTGAAAGAATTATGCGTTGTTTTAGCATACAAAAGCATAGTGTTGTGGTATTCTCCTTCGATGTTTTGTTTGGGTTGACTTGGCACATGCTCACACCATGTTATGACTATGAACAAGTCACCATAGCCTCTTTGATTGTCTAGTCCTTGACTTTTAGTACCACTATATGATTTGATTAGTAATGTTTTGTTGCTCTACATGATTATGACCATTATTGCTCTCTTAGTTGGTTGCTCCCAGTATTTTGCTAGCCTCCACTTGTATGAGTAAGCTCTACTCATGCTTCCAACTCCCAACAAACCAAGTTATTCCAAAGTGTCCACTATAAACTCCTATGCATGGTGTGTTACACCATTCCAAGTATATTCTTGTTTTTAGCTATCTTCCAATTAAAAAGTATTTTGTTATGTGAAAACTTAGTGATTAAAGCCCTCACAAACTTGATGGTACACTTTATATTCTTTGCCCCTAATAAACTTGAACCATTCTGTCATCTATGTTGTATATGCTTGCACTTGTACGTTGGAATTAGCAGGACCGTGCTGTCACGGGGAACGTTTTCAACATTGCACTTGTACTTTATACACAGTTGATATCATGCTCTTTTGTCTATGGATGTCACCGGTGTGAAATAAAGAGGAAACTTGTAAGTCCATGGAGTTATGTATTTTGTGTTAGAGAAACGCCTGGGCCGCTAGCCTAAGCCATGCCTAATCATGGTGGAAACTTGCAGCATCACCATAATGAGCTATCTGTGAAGCATCGTCAATAAAAAGCTATGCACATAGTAAATAAAAAGATCGTTGAGATGCTCATTGTCTGCTTGCCTTGTCATTTTGGTTATGGGATAGCTCCTGTACCATGTGCAAGGGGTACCCCGTTGGCAGTTCTCTATGATACACATGCACTTACTATGAAAAGAACTTACAGGTGACTAGAGTTGAGTAGCATGAGGTGTGGACCTCATATTCAAGGGACTTGAGATTGCCAACTTATACTTTGTTAAGCATATACTCCATCTTTGTTCACTTTAACCTTAATCACTTCAAGATGCTTATGATAGGGGCAATGAGGGCTGAAAGCTAACAAGTACCATAATTTTTGGAAGCTCTTTTTGAAACTTGAAATCCCTGCTTCCCTTTATGAAGGGCCTTTCTTCCAATGTTATATTGAGTCTCCACCTTCTACCTTTAGGCACCATTAAGAGAGCATAGTTGCCATTCTTAGTTCTATGTGCAGTGTCCCAAAACTTATTGATTGATGCATATTGTGATATTGCTTATTCTTGTGCTATTTGTATCTAGTCACTCTTATGAACTTTGAAGGCGTCTTATGCATCTACTTGCTATTCTATGAGGGACAAGCTGAATGCCACTATGCCATGTTTTCTGTATGTGAAACAAACAAACGTTTTTAAATGTATGGTATTCATGATCTTTGTCTGTAGCCTTTCATGTTGCATGAATAGTTACTATGTCCTATTTCTAGAACTCCATCTTTCATGCACATGTTTAGAATTCTTTGGTTTTGACGATCTATGATCCCAGCTTTCATTGCTTGCAAATGGTTTGATCTTGGTTTTGACGATGCATGTCACCTCAAAAATTATTCTTTTTATCACTTACCTACTCGAGGACGAGCATGAGTTAAGCTTGGGGATGCTTGATACGTTGGAAACGTATCTATAATTTTTGATGCTCCATGCTTGTTTAGTATCTACTTTTCTTTGCTTTGTTTACACTTTGAGGTATTTTTATATCTTTTCTAGAACTAACCTATTAACAAGTTGCCACAGTGCCAGTTGCCTGTTTTCTTCTGTTTTTGGTTCCAGAAAGGCAGAAAATCAATATTCTCGGAATTGGACGGGACAAAAGCCAAAGTCAATATTTTACCGTGGGCAACATGAAGTCCAGAGGAGATATAGAGAGTCGAGCCAGGGCCGCCACACCCCCCTAGGAGTGGGTGGGCCCAACCCGCGCCTGGGTAGGGTGTGGGCCCTCTGGCTGCCTCCCAGCCTCGCATCTTCGCCTATAAGAAGCCCACGATGCAGAAATCCTAGGCACCCGATCAAAACTCCACGAAACCTTCTGTAGCCGCCGCCACCATCGTCCCTAGATCGGGGGATCTGAAGCTCTTCCCGGCACCCTGCCGGAGGGGAGATCATCCCGGAGCCCTTCTTCTCAGGTATGAAGCTTGAGTAGTTCCACCTTGGACTACGGGTCCATGTAGTAGCTAGATGGTTGTATCTCCTCCTCGTGCTTTAATGTATAGATCTTGTGAGCTCGTTCATGATCAAGATCTAATCTATTTGTAATCATGCATGTTGTATTTGCGGGGATCCGATGGATATTGAGATTACTATGTCAGATTGATTAATGGTTTTGTCTATTTGATACTATCATGTATGTGTTGTTTGTGATCTTGCATGCTCTCTATTGTTAGTAGCTATCTTGGCCAAGTAGTTGCTAGTGACTCCAAGAGGGGGTATTTATGCTCGATAGTGGGTTCATGCCTCTAGTTTCCAAGGGAAGTGACAAAAATCTCTTCGGTTGTAGATGTGTTGTTGCCACTAGGGAGAAAACAACGGTCTCTTGTTCATGGAACAAGTGGATTATTTACCTTACACACTTTGCTTAAAGTAGTTGTCTGTTTCTTGCAACTTAATACTAGAGGGGATTCAGATGATAACCTGAAGGTGGACTTCTAGTCATAGATGCAGCTGGATGGCGGATTATGTATATTGTTGTATTGCCCAATCGAATCTCATAGGATCTTTTTGTTTAGTATTGCATTGTTATGCCTTGCTCAGTTCCTATCAATTGCCCTGCTATAATTTGTTTACCCTTCATGCCATGTTGTTTATCTAAGGATAGCACATCTAGTGAACTATGGACCCCGATCCAATCTTTACCATTGATACATCTTCCACTGTTACATGTTTACTTGCTGCAAACCATCACCTTCCACACCATACATTTACCCCTTTGTTACAGCAAACCGGTGAGCTTGAAAACCTCGCTGATTCGTTGGGGCAAAGTCTTGAGTTTGTGTTGTGCAGGTTTCCATGTTGCTTGCAACACCTTTGAGACGTTTCCTTCCTCCTACTAGTTCGATAACCTCGGTTTCTTACTGAGGGAAAACTTGCTGTTGTGCTCATCACACCTTGCTTTTGGGGTTTCCAACGAAGCGTCCCACGACAGTACTCGGCGTCATCATCAAGAACACTCTAGTTTTCACTCTTATTGTTCCGTGAGTGTTCTCCTTTGCTAGCACTGTGTTTAGCCTTAGTTTTCTTATGCTTTTTGCTTAGAAATTTTTAGTTCTTCTTTGTGGATTGATAAGACAAGCTCACTGATATTTATTGATTATTATCTTTGTGAGTTGTTTCAAATAAGTCGATTCGTGTTGGAAAATAGTAGGAAAGTTCTTGCTTTAGTAGTATAAAAAGGAGCTTGTTTTGACTGTGGCTTAGACTTTATCATGTCATGCTGGATGTTAATGTGCCTTAAAAAAATCATGTGTTGTTTTAGCATACAAAAGCATAGTATTGTGGTATTCTCCTTTGATGCTTTGTTTGGGTTGACTTGGCACATGCTCACACCATGTTATTATTATGAACCAGTCAACTTAGCCTCTATGATCATTTAGTTTTTGACTTGTGATACCACTTTATGCTCTAGTTAATAATGTTTTGTCGTTTTGCATGATTATGGCCATTTTTGCTCTCTTAGTTGGTCGCTCTCAGTCTTTTGCTAGCTTCCACTTGTATTGAATAAGTTGTACTCATGCATCCAGCTCCCAAGAAACCAAGTTTTTCCAAAGAGTCCACTATAAATTCCCATGCATGGTGTGTTACACCATTCCAAGTATATTCTTGTTTTATCTATCTTCCAAATTAAACTTGTTATGTGAAAATAGTGATTAAAGCTCTCACAAACTTGATGGCACACTTTATTTTTCTTGCCCCTAACAAACTTGAACCATTGTGTCATCTATGTTGTATATTGATACGTCCATAATGTATCTACTTTCCCGAACACTTTTGCTATTTTTTCTCCTCTAAACTTGTGTGATTTGGATACAACTAACATGGACTGACGCTATTTTCAGCAGAATTGCTTTGGTGTCTAGTTTTTGTGCAGAAAATAAACTATTAGGAAAAATTCTGGAAAATATGCAAAAAATCCTATTTCACCAGAAGACTCAAGGAGCCAGAAGACGAGACGGAGGAGGGCCACGAGGGTGCCACACACCCTGGCCGCGCGGGCCAGGCCGGGCCCGCGCCTAGGAGGGGTATGGCCACCTCAGGCACCTCCTCGGCCTCCCTCTTCGCCTATAAGAAGCCTTCTGACCTAAAAACTCTGGGGGGGTCGATGTTTTTCCAGAAAGAGTTCCGATGCGCTGCCACTACTACAAAACGCGATTCGGAACCAGAAACTCCGCTCTTGCACCCTGTCGGGACGGGGAATTTGGAGGGGTTCATTGTCATCATCATCACCGACGCCTCTCCATTAACCATCCATGTTCCCCCCATCCATGAGTCAGTAATCCCCTGTTGTAGGCTATGGGGATGGTAGGGATTGGATGAGTTCTATCATGTAATTGAATAAGATTATTAGGGCATGGTGCCTAGTATCTCTATTAGTGCTATTTGACTTTGTTGCAACTTGTTGTGCTTAATGCTTGTCACTAGGGCCCGAGTGGCATGATCTCAGATCTGAACATGTTATTGATTCATGATGATAGTATTGTTTGTGATCTTATCTGCAAGTTGTGTACACATATCATTGTCCGGATCTGCCCCAAAGTGACAACAATTGGGGTAACCGGAGGGGATGGCTATGATGTGAGGATCACGTGTGTTCATGGAGTGTTAATGCTTTGCTCTGGTGCTCTATTAAAAGGAGCACCTTAATTGCCAGTAGATTCCCTTGAGGCCCCGCTGCAACGGGCTGGCTGGACAAAAGATGTTGTGCAAGTTCTCATTGCGAGCACGTATGACTATATATGGAACACACATGCCTATGATTGTTTAGTACTTGGATGCTTTATCTTATTTATCTGCAAATGCCCTAGATCTTGAAGTTACATGAATAGTCTCGTCCATGCAGCGCCCGTCCATCCATCCCTATGCCTACCGCACTCATATCCTACTATTTGCTACTATTGTTACTACTGCATTTGTTTCACTGCTACTGTTACTTTGCTATTGCTACTACAAAACTATTGCTACTGATAAACTGATGTGAGAAAGACTATTTATAGGTGCATCTGAATTGACAACTCAGTTGTTAAGGCTTATAAGTATTCTTTGGCTCCCCTTGTGTCGAATCAATAAATTGGGTTATACTACCCTCGAAGACTGTTGTGATCCCATATACTTGTGGATCATCAAGACTATTTTATGGCGCCATTATCGAGGATCATAGCTTTATTTGTAAGTTCACTTGGATTTATTATTGTTCGCTGCTATCCTTTTTCATCATGGGAGAGTCTCGTGATGGAAAGTTTCCTATTTTACCATCCACTACGAGAAGAGGTACAGTCCTAAACACCTCTACTGCTCTTGATTCACCGTTTGTTATAAGTAAGCTTGTTACACTACCACCATATACACATGCTACACACACTACTACTACTGCTGAATCTGAAATTGCTTCTGATACTCATGATGTTACTTCTGTTGTGTTTGATGCGAGTGGTTCATTAGGTCCTTTCCTAGATGCTACTATTGCTAGATTTATTTTGGGAAACACTGAAACTCCTAGTGAAGACACTATTACACCTGTTGTTGGCACTCGTTTTAGGCTCGTAGCTAATCAAGGAAAATGGCGAGAGACACACACTCGGAAAAGTCCACTACAAGGAATATTAATCATCATCAAAGAGGCACCATATCAAGTCAAGCGATGGTCAGGCTTAATAGCCGATTATGCTAGTGTCCAGAGAAGATTCAAAGACTGATATATGGAGGCTTTAACTATGGCTTATTCAAGATGACTTCAAATGGAAAAGTTCAGAACACGAAAGTTGTGCGTCTCGTCGAAAAAATCAACTTTTCTTTTTGAATTATCTCAATCCGAGTTAGTATCCGAAAGTTAGAGTCAAAATACTGTCAAAGGCTAAATTGGCACGGGCGGAACCGAGTGGTCGCTGGACCTCAGACCTTGTCTCATCTTTGGCGTGGATGGAAGTCCAAAATTCGTCTGAAAACCGCTAGACTAACGTATCTGCTTATGAACAAGATTGAGTGGTCAAGATCAACTCGGATGAAAAAGTCGTAAACATGAAAGTTGTTCAGTTTTTTGAGGTGAACAACTTTGCTTTTGGAACCATCTTCCTACGAGCAAGTATACGACCTACAGATTTAAAATACGGCCGAATTGAGTTAAATTCGTTCGGTCGCAATCCGAGTTTGATACGAAAACAAGAGTAAAAGGCAATGAAGATCAGGTCATATGAAAAAGTGCAAAACATGATAGTTCTTCGTAGTTTCGAGACGAACAACTTTACTTTTTATGACATTTTGATCTGAGCTTGTTTACTGTCTCAAAAGTGGTCCAGAAGTTACAGGCAAGTTTTTGACCGAACAGTTACGCAAATTTCGAGTTTGCTTGTTCGAGTTGGACCCCAACTAGGGTTTGGACGTGGATCCAGCCTTCTTTCTTGCACGGAAAGTCCAGCCGCTCCTTATATACACGAGGGGTGACGGCCGATTGAACCAACACTAATCGAACAAACAAATCTACTACTTTTCTGTGTTCATCTACTCTTTATCCCTCTCCCTTGTATCTTTCTTCTCGTTCTTCGTCGTTCTTCAAGATTGGAGGCTGCGAATCCACGAGGCTCTAGGGGCGGTCAGGACGACCTAGGGAAGCCCATAGCTGCCGCGCCGCCCTGACGGGGTCCCTCCCGGGCGAGCGGGGTTTCGGTCTTAAAAGCGCCCGCCGGACTGTCTTGCGTATCGCGCTTCCGGCGAGCCTCCCTCGGCGCGTGCTGCCGCGCATCACGCTCGGCGCCGAGGGTACACGGTGATGTGTTCGTGTGCGAACACACTTTTTGGCGACTCCGCTGGGGACCGAAGCTTCGAACGGTCTCTAGCCCGTTCTTGCTACGAAGAGAGCGTCATCAATAGGCTGCAATCTACAACGGTATCATGAATCCTCAATCTTCCTACGTAGATGTAGATTACTCTTATGTTGATGTTGCTAGATCTTTTGATATACTGTATCGGCTAGCCCTATTTTTTACTATGTGCAAAAGCCGATGCAAAATAACCTACGTGCTTCAACTCATCTTAGTAACTTACAACATGTAAATTCGAATTCTCATGCATCGACAACCCCAAAAATTCATGTGCCGATGAACAACATGACGAATTCTGTTAATCCACATGAAACACGTGATTTTAGAAATTTCAATGGCGTGCAACCAAGTGTTTCATATTTATATTCATCGGCAAATAACTTGCAATCTCTAGGTTCACCTTCAAACATGCTGATGGATAGGGAAATTGGACATTCTACAGTTAGTTATTTGCCCAATTACTCACAATCATCATATGCTACACCTTATGTTAGTAATGTTTCAGCACCATATGCAACTAGTGATATTCATAGTTCGGCTCCACACCTTTACAATGGTTATAGCCGAATAAGTGGAAAATCAGTAGGAGCTAATGTGTGTTTATCTAGTACTGTAGCGTATGATATGTCCCTCACACAATTGCAAAGTTTCGGTGACACCTCATTGACGAAAGATACAAAAAGTATTGGGGGGGCATTATTATGCAGGAACAAATGACTGGAAGGAAAAACTTGCAGCTGAGTTCAAAGAGCTCAATTCTCTTCACCGAGAACTAGAAGAGAGGCCCCATGATCTTGCTAAAATACATGCTTATGAGGCATACAACAAGAAGCGTGAAGAGGAGCGCAAGGCAAACAATATCAGGTTTTCCCCTTCTCAATTGCTAAGTTTCGGCAACACTACATTGCCGAAAGAAACTAAAAGCATTGGGGGGCAATCATGTGTTGCTGAGGTTAACGCCGATAAGGTCATTACGTTTAATGATTTATCGGAGGAACATCTCCAGTTATTTGAGATACTCAAGAGGAAGCGTGATGAGGAGTTTGAGGCACTTGAAAATAAGATGAAAGACGATCATGAAGCATATAAGAAAAAACTTGAAGAAGAAGAACTGTAGCAGTTTCTTGTAAGTCTTAAAAAGGACCATCAAGACAATACTGCTCAAGTTAAAAGAATCAATTCATCTCCTCCACGCAGCAATCAAGTTGAGCCCTTTACTATAACGAGGCAAAGAGAAGAGGCTTTGCAATCTGATGAAACCCATGAAGAAAACATCAATGATATGTCTAGTATGGTTAATTCGGTTATTGAAATAGCCGAATCAAAAAATACATATGTTGAATCTACCAAATCAGAAGAATCAAGCTTCATTGATCAAGAGTATGGCAAGATTATCAAAACTGATGTGCTTGATTTTTCTGGATGTAAGGGGGTTTACATGTTGCACCATGAGTTTTGTGCCAAAGAAATTGATGAACATCAACAACAACAAGATATAGCCGAACAATGTTTGGTTAACAAAGAGCATCAAAGTGAAGAGGCACAAAATCCAGAAAAGAAAGAAGACAAGGAGTTGGAGAATTCTCTAGAGGCCGAGCAAGATATTGTTCAGGACATCCGACCATCATACGCTTCCAATATCTTCAAAAAGGTACATCTAGCAAATAATTTACTTATATTCCGATTTGGTCAAGACTTTAATATTGATACATATGTTAGCAAAATTATCATAAGCTATGAAAGACCAATCGAGAGAAGTAATTTATTTGTTAGGAATATAATTTTCACGGAACTTATCGGTCAACATGCCGTACCCTTTAGAGAGACCAATAGTAACATATTTTCATGTCATAAGTTATCCCTAGTGTTTCATATATATTTTATATTTACATGGGTACCTTTGCTTATTTCATACTTGGCTTACATTTGGTCTCAAGTGAGACATATGTGTTTTAATATTTTTAGTTTCAGAAACCTAAAGCCAAGGTTATTGTCTCTTGAGGAAGCCAATGCTGGTATAACTTTGTATTCAAATACATCAGAAGAGAAGTGCAAAAAGCAATGCATAGGCGAATTGGATGATGTGAAATCTGAACAATTCGGTTGCTCAATTCCAAAACCGTTCTCACAACGAGATCGGTTAGAAGATGAAAGGTGTACCTTTAGTTTGAGTATGTGTGATCATATATTTGATATGGTATTGAAAATCGATTATGTTAGAATTCTTGATCACAATACTGAGCCATCATTACAAGGACGGATATATTGCAAGTTGCATGATTCGTTCGATCATAGTATAGAGAGTTGCAACACATTTCATCAAATAGTACAATCGGCAGTTAATAAAGGACGATTGAAATTTGTTGAAACACAAATTGATGAGGAATCTATTTTGATTGGTCTTGATGGCCAAACAACATTGCATCGGCTTCCTATAGCCGATTCATACGATGAGGAGAAGGTACACACTGAGGATGATGGGATCAAGCTTCCAAGCAAAGAGATTATTGAAGAGCATGTTGAAAATGTTCTTGAAGGCGAGAGTTCCATTGAAGCTACAATGAAGACATCAAGCACTGGGGGCAACAAAAAAATTCGAAGATCGATGCGTACAAAGCTCAAAAAGACAAAGGCCGCAATAAGAACAATGGTAGCAAACCAAAAGTCACTTTCGCACAGCTACTGGAAAAATATAAAAAAGAGAGTGAAGCAAAAAGTTCTTATCGGCCAAGTAGTGCAAAAGCATCAAGATCACCCCCAAGGCAAAGTTCTAAAGACAGGGATTGGCGAAAGGAGAAATTCAATGCAACAAATTCGGCTCCTCCTTTTGGGCCACCAATGCCAATGTCATGGATACCTCCATATGCTAAATTTTATTCATATCCATCATGGGAAAGGTATGATTCATGGGCACGTTATCCATCTAATTCTAGATCATATCACCCAAATTATGCAGCTCCAAGAAGGTCAATTGATCAGCAGTCACATGTCAAAGACCGTTTTAATAGAAAAGAATCGGTCCGGAGTTCATGGGTAAAGAAGGAGGTGGTCAAGCAAGTATACCGAATCAAAAAAGATGGACACAAGTGTGTTGTTTCAGACTCGACTCCAAATAATGAAAAGCCAGCGGAATTGACATTGGCTACTAAGGGAAAGGAAGTGAAGCGAGTAACTTTCAATGTCCCAATCGTCAAGTCCAAACAATCCAAGTCGAAAGTGCCCAAGATTAATAAAGTCATGCCATTGTGTGAAAGAAAACCAGAGCAGCGATGCCCACTCGGCTTATCACATTGGCAGGAGAGGAAGATATATCGGCTTAGAGCCGGGGAGCTGAAGAAAAGAAACATGGATGGGTTCTCAAAGTAAACCCTCAAGGAAAGGAAGATGTGAGAAATCCTATCATAAGAAGGGCAGCAAAAGCAAAGAGCAAAAAGAATAAAGCCAACAAGCGACCGGGCCAAAGAATTCGGTATCACTATCAAAAACTTTGGCGAGCACATCATCCATATTATTCTACTTCTCCTTTAATTCCTATGCCATGGAATTCATCCCCAGGTATGATTGGTTACCCACCATGGTTCTATTTTGATCCTTGGTTGCATCATAATTTTATACATCATGAAAGGGTATTACCAAATCATTATTCATTTGATTAGTTGCAATTTTTTGCTAATCCAAGAGGCCGAACACTTGAAGTACATAATCAGATTTGTTCTTTTGTTTACTTCGGCTTTACATACTTTTGTGGATGGGTTATACATGTCCATTGGGGC
Source organism: Avena sativa (assembly GCA_916181665.1). Classification (NCBI taxonomy): domain Eukaryota; kingdom Viridiplantae; phylum Streptophyta; class Magnoliopsida; order Poales; family Poaceae; genus Avena; species Avena sativa. The sequence continues at coordinate 419,118,706 of OV702282.1, forward strand.
AAAGATATATGGCCGATATTTATTATATCGCCCTTAGATCATTATCCAGTTATGGCCGATGTGGTGTTTTAACATCGTCCTTAGTGTTACTGAGACTGAGACAGGGTATGCATTCATTAGCAACTATGATTATGATTATGTGTTCATAATTTGGCTTATAAACCTTTAAAATATATAAAAGGCCAAATTGTCTTTAATTTCATTATAGGCGTAGATGCTGAGCATGATATTGATATTGATCTTGTCTCTATAGTACCATGGGAATTACATTTTGACTCTTCAGTTTTAAAAGCAATAGTCAATGCGTTGGTATTGTTTATTTATCTCCTTATGGTACTGTTCTATGAAGTCTCGTCCTGCTTAGAATATCTTGCACAAAAAGTCATGCCGAATTTGCAGTTTTGATATTCGTGCTAGAACTTTTTATTGCTATAGGTGCTACAAATATTGAGGCTTCTAGTGATTCGTTGTGAGTAGTGCAACAATGTCCATCGTTTATCAAGGTTTCGACGAATCACTTGTTATTTATATTGATACATGTCTAGATGTGAGTTTCATCTTGGATTGATTTATCATTGCTCATATATCTAGACTTGAAAACTGAAGTGCAAATGAGTTGGCTCAACTAAACATTCGGCTATCATATTATTCATAATATATTCCATATTCCACAAGAGCCGATGCTTTGTTTTGCCAACATAGATAAGGCCAGATTGGAGACCACAATTTTGGCCGCTAATGAAAAATCTAGTGCAGGTGAAGGAGAACAACAAAGGAAATCCAATGTCTATTACATGAAAATCTGAACTAAAGGGTTAACATGACAGTTCATGTGTTCAAATACTCTTTAAGGTAATGATCTTTATTTCCTAACGGTTGGTGATACTCTTCTTGAGCACTTGGATGAAGACCAGGCGAGGATTATTGTGGGAGTTGTTCAAAGACAATTGTGATATTCAAGATGAAGTGGTTGTTGTCAATGCAAATCATTTGAAGATATTATACCCAAGTGGCAACAAATCTAGACAGAAAATGGCCGATATGGAGTTATCACCATAAGACAACCAGTGGCCAATGGAGTGTTGACATCGTCCTTAGACTAAAAGTGAAGCAAGTTATTTTTTGGCACGCAAGCTCTGCCAGAAAACAGGGGGGCATGTGTTGGGACTCGTTTTAGGCTCGTAGCTAATCAAGGAAAATGGCAAGAGACACACACTCGGAAAAGTCCACTACAAGGAATATTAATCATCATCAAAGAGGTACCATATCAAGTCAAGCGATGGTCAGGCTTAATAGCCGATTATGCTAGTGTCCAGAGACTGATATATGAAGGCTTCAACTATGGCTTATTCAAGATGACTTCAAATGGAAAAGTTCAGAACACGAAAGTTGTGCGTCTCGTCGAAACAATCAACTTTGCTTTTTGAATCATCTCAATCCGAGTTAGTATCCGAAAGTTAGAGTCAAAATACTGTCAAAGGCCAAATTGGCACGGACGAAACCGAGTGGTCGCTGGACCTCAGACCTTGTCTCACCTTTGGCGTGAATGGAAGTCCAAAATTCGTCTGAAAACCACTAGACTAACATATCTGCTTACGAACAAGATTGAGCGGTCAAGATCAACTCGGATGAAAAAGTCGTAAACATGAAAGTCGTAAATTGAGTTAAATTCGTTCGGTCGCAATCCGAGTTTGATACGAAAACAAGAGGAAAAGGCAATGAAGATCAGGTCATATGAAAAAGTGCAAAACATGAAAGTTCTTCGTAGTTTCGTGACGAACAACTTTAATTTATGACATTTTGATCTGAGCTCGTTTACTGTCTCAAAAGTGGTCCAGAAGTTACAGGCAAGTTTTTGACCGAACAGTTACGCAAATTTCGAGTTTGCTTGTTCGAGTTGGACCCCAACTAGGGTTTGGACGTGGATCCAGCCTTCTTTCTTGCACGGAAAGTCTAGCCGCTCCTTATATACACGAGGGGTGACGGCCAATTGAACCAACACCAATCGAATAAACAAATCTACTACTTTTCTGTGTTCATCTACTCTTTATCCCTCTCCCTTGTATCTTTCTTCTCGTTCTTCGTCGTTCTTCAAGATTGGAGGCTGCGAATCCACGAGGCTCTAGGGGCGGTCAGGCCGACCTAGGGCAGCCCATATCCGCCGCGCCGCCCTGACGGGGTCCCTCCCGGGCGAGCGGGGTTTCGGGTCTTAAAAGCGCTCGCCGGACTGTCTTGCGTATCGCGCTTCCGGCGAGCCTCCCTCGGCGCGTGCTGCCGTGCATCGCGCTCGGCGCCGAGGGTACACGGTGACGTGTTCGTGTGCGAACACCTGTTAGCTCACCTGAGTCTGGAGAAAGTTATGATATTAATGATGGTTAAATTGAAATGACTGATGAATTTATTGAAGAGTGTCAAAACACACACGGTGCTAGTGCTATTAGGAGTCTCCTTAAGAGACGTACTATTATACCTAAACTGTCTCCTGATGCTAGGTTTGCTACTTCTCCCATAGAAATTAAAGATAAAGATTATGATTTCTCTCTTAATTTATCCTATATAAGTATTGTAGAGAAAGAACCTTTTTGTGGGACTGAGAATGAAAGGGTTGTGGCACATATGAATGAGCTTTCCACTATGAGTGCCTTATCTTCTGATGATGTTAAGATGCACAAGTACTTTGTTACTAAAATCTTCCCCTTTTCACTAAAAGGAGAAGCTAAAGCTTGGTTTAACAGACTACCTCCTAGACCCATTGATAGCCCTGGTTGCTTGATTGCTACATTCTTTCAGAAATATTTCCCTCCTAGTGCTAGACATGCTGCTTTGCAGAAACTTTTTGATTTTAAACAGGGAGAAGAAGAGAGATTGCCTGAGTCATGGACAAGGTTCTGTGCCTTGTCTCATGCACATCCTAGATGTCCATTACCTAAAAATGAGCTTCTTGATATATATTATAATGGACTAACTGATGATTCTAGGACATACCTAGATAGTTTTGCTGATTATGTTTTCAGAAAAAGAACTCCTGCAGAAGCTGAATAATTAATGGCTAAAATAAGCAAGAATTATGATGATTGGACTTCAACTGAGCCAATTGCACTTGATCCTGCTACTCCTGAACCAATTGTTCCTAAACCAACTCCAACACCAACACCAAGGAAGAGGGGAGTGATTGAATTAAATGATGAAGTGATAAAAGAAGCTAAGAAATGTCTTAAGGAGAAAGGTATTAGATCTGAAGATGTGAAGAATTTACCTCCTATAGAAGAATTATGTAAGCCAATTTTCCACTCATCTACTATTGAGGTACACTCTCTCCAACACTTTGATGAAGGTGATATTACCTATGGTAAACCTCCTGATCAATGCTTAGAGGAACTTGACATTTTTATTGTTAAACAAGTAAATTTTAATAAACAAGTTTAGAATCATTTATTAGAAAACTCTAGAGCTATTAATGAGTTGAAAGATATTGTGGAAAGAACTGATAATGATGTTAAAATGCTTTGTAAACACTTCCAAATGGTTCAAACCCAAATTGATCAACTTGCTAAGGTACAAAAAGATATGCTAGTTAATGCTTCAGGAGATAAACATACTTATGGAATTAGAACTAGGAGTGGTGTAGCCACTCAAGATCCTTTATATCCTGAAGGACACCCTAAAATAATTGAGCAGTATTATCAACAAACCGAAAATAGTGGTAGCACTCATAAGAGAAAGAAAAAGAAACATAAAACAGTTGAGGAACCTTCTGAACCTGCTATAGATCCTAGTAGTATATATGTCTCTGATGCTGAAACTGAAAGTGGTGATAAAAATGATGCTCCTCATAAGGAAGAAATTGAATAAGAACCTAAGAAGCACACTAAGAACACTAGGTACACTAAAGAAGATTTTATTGCTAATAAACATGGTAGTGAAAGAGAACCTTGGGTGCAAAAACCAATGCCTTTTCCTAATAAGAAACACAAGTCAAAGGAAGAAGAACACTATAACAAGTTTTGTGAGTGGATAAAACCTTTATTTTTGCAAATTCCTTTGACTGATGCTATTAAGTTGCCTCCTTATTCAAATTATATGAAAGATATTGTCTCTAATAAAAGGAAGATTCCTAATGAGGAAATTTCTACTTTGCTTGCTAATTATTCCTTCAATGGTAAGGTTCCAAATAAACTTTGTGATCCAGATATTCCAACTATTCCTTGCTCTATTAAGAATAATTATGTTAGAACTGATTTGTGTGATTTGGGAGCTGGAGTTAGTGTTATGCCTTTTTCTCTCTACAAGAGACTTCAGCTAGAAAAATTGATACCGACTGATATACCTTTGCAAATGGCTGATAAATCTACTACTATTCCTGTTGGTATATGTGAGGATGTTCCTGTTCAAGTGGCTCATAATTGCTTGGTGTTAACTGATTTTGTTGTGCTTGAGATGTGATGATGACTCCTTAACGACAAATCTGTTGGGAACCCCAAGAGCAAGGTGTGAAGCAGCACAGCAGCAACTTTTCCCTCAGTAAGAAACCGAGGTTATCGAACCAGTAGGAGGAAGGAAACGTCACACAGGTGTTGCAAGCAACGCGGAAACCCGCACAACACAAACTCAAGACTTTGCCCCAACGAACAATGAGGTTGTCAAGCTCACCGGTTTGCTGTAACAAAGGATTAAACGTATGGTGTGGAAGGTAATGGTTTGCATCAAGTAAACAAGTAAAAATGTAAGATGTATAAATGGTAAAGATTGGACCGGGTCCATAGTTCACTAGAGGTGCTCTCCTTAGATAAACAACATGGCATGAAGGGTAAACAAATTACAGCAGGGCAATTGACAGGAACTGAGCAAGGCATAACAATGCAATACTAGGAAAAACTTGGTTTCTTGGGAGTTGGAAGCATGAGTAGAGCTTACTCATACAAGTGGAGGCTAGCAAAAGACTAGGAGCAACCAACTAAGAGAGCAATAATGGCCAAAATCATGCAGTGCAACAAAGCATTACTAATCAAAGCAAAGAGTGGTACTAGAAGTCAAGGAATAAATGATCATAGAGGCTATGGTGACTTGTTATAGTCATAAAATGGTGTGAGCATGTGCCAAGTCAACCCAAGCAAAACATCAAAGGAGAATACCACAATACTATGCTTTTGCATGCTAAAACAACGCATAATTTCTTCAAGGCACACTAAGCAATCTCAATTGTTTGGAACAAGACATGCAACACCAATAATTACTAAGCATAAGGTCAAAACAACACCTAGCATGTCATGCTAAAGTCTAAGTCACAGTCAGTGCAAGATCCTCTTGCACTTACAAGCAAGAACTTACTACTCCTTTCCAACACCAAGCAACTTATTTGCAAACAACACAATGAGAAAGGGGGTCCAAACTACTTTATTCAAGCAAAATAAACAACCTAAGCAAAGCAACCGAAAAGTAAGACGCTCCAAGAACAACACAACAGTGCATGAAACAATAAAAACGAAGTGTCTAGAAAGACCTGAGATTTTTATTGATGAAGAAGGGGATGCCTTGGGCATCCCCAAGCTTTTACACTTGTACCTCTTGGATATTTCTTGGGGTTACACCGGGGTGAAATCCCCAATCTTGAGCTTCTGTCCATTCTTCATCTCATTGCATCATTCTCTCTCTACACCTGAAATTTTCCCTTCATACAAAACTTCACACAATCTTCATTAGCAACATTAGTTTATTCAAAAGATATTAGACCTCTGTCAAAGCTTTGGAAGAGCAAGGCTTTTCACTAAAAACACAAGATACTATAGTAACTCCTTCAAAAAGTTCAATTCACCTAAAGAGAACTCAAAAAGGAATCAATAAGAAGCAAATGCAAATAATGGCAGAAATATGTCAAAACAGACCAGAAGGTATAAACCTATTTTTTCGAAGACCTTATGTTGCTCAAATCAAAAGATGTTGAACTAAAGAAAGTTATCTAACATACTGGGGGATTTATTCGTAAATTTTCATCTCAATCCGAGTTACAGAGACTCCTCACGAATATTTTTGGTGGAGGACAGAAATCTATTTCGGGACAGCAACTCCCAAAATCTTACTTCCCTCTCATTAGAGGTCATTCTTGGCACAAAAAGCAAACAAAAAGGATAAGGAGAGATCATTACTGAAGTAATAACTTAAAAGACTCAAGGAAACTCTTGGGTTATATCCCAACAAATACTTTTCTTTAACGCCTTTAAGTTAGGCACAAGAAGCAAGAAGAATCAAGTATTTTCAAATGAAGAAGCATTAACATCAAACCTTGCTTTCAAAGGAGGAGCAAAAACAACTCCTCTCTCCTCATAGGGAAGTGTTCAATACCTTTCTTGAATGGAAAATGATATTTAATGGTTCCTTCTTTCATATCAATGATGGCACCAACTGTTCTAAGAAAAGGTCTTCCCAAAGTAATAGGACAAGAAGCATTGTATTCAACATCCAAAACATAGAAATCCACATGGACATAAGCATTGTTAACCATAGTGAGAACATCAGTAATACTTCCCATGGGTTTCTTCTTAGCATTATCATTAAGTGGGGCATCCAAATAACAATCTTCCAATGGTGGCAAATCAAGCATTTCATAAATTTTCCTAGGCATAATAGAGATACTAGAACCAAGATCACATGAAGCTTTGAGATCAAAGTCATTCACTTGCATATTAATAATGGGTTCCCAACTATCTTCTATTTTCCTAGAAATAGAAGCTTTGTGTTTTAGCTTCTCTTACTTAATTTTCACAAGAGCATTTGTAATGTGTTTGGTGAAAGCAACATGCATATCACTAGCATCGGGACTTCTAGCAAGCTTTTGTAGGAACATGATCACTTCAGAAATACTGTAACCATCAATATCAAAATCAAACTTAGCATCACTAGTAGTAGGATCAATAGGCTTAGCCATAGTACGAGGAGGAATAGGAACTACTTGTGGTTTAGTGGTAATAGTGCACACACTATTGTTTCTGTCAATTTCAGCTTCCCTTTCCCACCTAGCATGAAGTTGAGCTAACGGCCTAACATTTTCATCAATAGTCACTTGTATGGCATGAGCAGTAGCAAAGGTATTTTCCATAGTTTCAGGTTTAGCAGCCATTTTATTAATGAAGGAAGACTAAGCTTTAGACAAAGAGGATATATTTTTCTCAACAGTTAAAAGTTTCTCCTCGATAGTTTTGTTGAAAGCATTTTGTTTACTAATAAAGTCTTGGAGCATGACTTCAAGTTCATAAGGGGCACTTCTAGCATTGTTGTAAGAGTTTCCATAGGAATTGCCATTATTAGGAGGATAAGGCCTATAATGGTTGTTACCACCAAAATTATTCCTATAGGCATTGTTGTTGAAATTGTTGTTTCTAATGAAGATCACATCAACTTGCTCTTCTTGAGCAACCAAAGAGGCTAAGGGAACACTATTAGGATCTAGAGGAGCTTTCCCATTAACAAGCATAGCCATAATAACACCAATCTTATCACTCAAAGAGGAAGTTTCCTCAACAGAATTTACCTTCTTACCATGTGGAACTCTTTCAGTGTGCCATTCAGAGTAGTTAACCATCATATTATCAAGGAGTCTAGTTGCAGCACCCAAAGTGATGCTCATAAAGGTACCTCCAGTAGCTAAATCCAACAGGTTTCTTGAGGAGAAGTTCAAACCTGCATAAAAAGTCTGGATAATCATCCAAGCAGTGAGTCCATGAGTGGGACAATTCTTAACCAAAGATTTCATTCTTTCCCAAGCCTAAGCAACATGTTCATTATCTAGTTGTTTAAATTTCATAATGTCACTTCTCATAGATATAATCTTAGCAGGAGGGTAATACTTTCCAATAAAAGCATCTTTGCACTTTGTCCAAGAATCAATACTATTTTTAGGCAAAGATAGCAACCATTCTTTAGCTTTTCCTCTCAAGGAGAAAGGAAAAAGCTTGAGCTTAATAATATCTCCATCTACATCCATATACTTCTGAATCTCACAAAGTTCAACAAATTTATTGAGATGGGCAGCAGCATCATCAGAACTAGCACCATAAAATTGCTCTCTCATCACAAGATTCAACAAAGCAGGCTTAATTTCATAAAAGGTATCATCAGGAGCAGATGGAGCAATAAGTGTGCTAAGGAAATTATTATTGTTGGTGCTAGTGAATTCACACAACTTGGTGTTCTCAGCGGAGTTCATTTTGGCAAAGGTGGGTGAAAGGGCATGTATGCCCCCATGTGTGGTTTTGGTAATTAATGACAAACTCTATGGACTAATGTGTAAATTGAGTTTCACTTGTAGGTTTGTCCATTGGCATCGCTTGGGCCATGTGTTGGTCTCAAGGTTGGAAGATGAAGAAATGTCCAAGGGCTTTGTGCCCATTGGAATCATGAAGAAAGAAGGAGCTTGAAGGTCGATCAAGGCATGTGCAAAGAGTTGCATCAAGATGGATCAGCCTCAAGTAGGGATGAAGAAGGGCGAGCTCAAGATGCGCCATCTCTAGAAGATCTCATGCTTGAAGCTTGCCATCCTCGTGCTCATGGAATGATGAAGACAAGTTCAAAGAAGAGGTTTCCCCATGGAGTATGGGGGGCAATTTGCAAGTCTTCATCTTCATCAAGCAAGAGCATCCAAGAAAGGTGTTCCCACTATATAAGAACAAGACGATCTACATCAAGTTCAAGTGGGATGCTCAAGGCAAAGGTATGTTCTTGATAGGGATTTTCTTTTGCCGGTCTCGTATTGTTAGTTGGGAGACCGGGTTTAGGATAGATAGCCGTTCTATCAAGAGGGACTCTCAAGCGGGTGTCTCTTCTGCATCGTTCAGAGAGAGCTCAAACCTTTGCATTCATAACATCATCTTTCTTGGTTGTTATTTGGTTCTTGTCCATGAGAGGATCTAGAGCTTGTGGTCACCATCATAACAAGCTCTAGTTCATCATCTAAGGATTTCACTTGCATATCTTATTGCGGTTTTTGATCTTGCAAGTTTTCCGGCTCCACACCTTGGGGGATACTTCACATATATATTCATGATATTTTCTCCCAAGGTGATACCCAATATTTCGAACAAAATTGTTGGAAAGAAAACAAGAATATACTTGGAATGGTGTAACACACCATGCATAGGAATTTATAGTGGACACTTTGTAATAACTTGGTTTCTTGGGAGTTTGATGCATGAGTAGAACTTACTCATACAAGTGGAGGCTAGCAAAAGACTAGGAGCGACCAACTAAGAGAGCAATAATGGACATGATCATGCAGAGCGACAAAACATTACTAATCAAAGCATAGAGTGGTACTACAAGTCAAGGACTAAATGATCATAGAGGCTATGGTGACTTGTTCATAGTCATAACATGGTGTGAGCATGTGCCAAGTCAACCCAAACAAAGCATCAAAGGAGGATACCATAATACTATGCTTTTGCATGCTAAAACAACGCATGATTATTTTTTCAAGGCACACTAAGCAATCCCAATTGCTTGGAACAAGTCATGCTACAACAATAATCACTAAGCATAAGGTCAAAACAACACCTAGCATGACATGCTAAAGTCTAAGTCACAGTCAAAGCAAGCTCCTCCTGTACTATTCAAGCAAGAAATTTCTACTCCTTTCCAACACCAATCAACTTATTTGAAACAACACAGTGAGAGCGGGGGTCCAAATTACTTTATTCAAGCAAACTAAACAAACTAAGCAAAGCAAACAAAAACTAAGACGCTCCAAGAACAACACAACAGTGCATGAAACAATAAAAACGAAGTGTCTAGAAAGACCTGAGCTTTTTATTGATGAAGAAGGGGATGCGTTGGGCATCCCCAAGCTTTGACGCTTGTACCTCTTGGATATTTCTTGTGGTGACACCGGGGTGGCATCCCCAAGATTGAGATTTTTTCCATTCTTCATCTCATTACATCATTCTCTCTCTACACCTGAAATTTTTCCTTCATACAAAACTTCACACAATCTTCATTAGCAACATTAGTGTACTCAAAATATAATAGACCCTTGGGTTTAGCTTTAGAACAGAAAAAAATTACTAAAAACACAAGCTACTGTAGCAATTCCCTCAAAAATCTCAATTTCCCAAAAAAAAACCAAAAAGGAATCAATAAGAAGCAAATGCAAATAATGACAGAAATCTGTCAAAATAGACCAGCAGGTAGAAACCTATTTTTTGAAGATCTTATGTTGCTCAAATCAAAAGATGTTGAACTAATGAAAGTTAGCTAACATACTGGGGGATTTATTCGTAAATTTTCAGCTCAATCCGACTTATAGAGACTCCTCACGAATTTTTATGGTGGAGCACAAAAATCTGTTTCGGGACAGCAACTCCCCAAATCTTACTTCCCTCTCATTAGAGGTCATTCTTGGCACAAAAAGCAAACAAAAAAAAGGATAAGGAGAGTTCGTTACTAAAGTAATAACTTCCAAGGCTCAAGAAATTATTGAGTTATCTCCCAACAAGTACTTTTCTTTAACGCCTTTAAGTTAGGCACAAGAAGCAAGAATCAAGTATTTTCAAATGAAGAAGCATTAACATCAAACCTTGCTTTCAAAGGAGGAGAAAAAAACAACTTCTCTTTCCTCATAGGAAAGTGTTCAATACCTTTCTTGAATGGAAATTGATATTTAATGATGCCTTATTTCATATCAATGATGCACCAACAGTTCTAAGAAAAGGTCTTTCCAAAGTAATAGGACAAGAAGCATTGTATTCAACATCCAAAATATAGAAATCAACAAGGACATAAGCATTTTTAACCATAATGAGAACATCATTAACACTTCCCATGAGTTTCTTCTTAGCATTATCATTAAGTGGGACATCCAAATAACAATCTTCCAAAGGTGAAAAATCAAGCATTTCATAAATCTTCCTAGGAATAATAGAGACACTAGAACCAAGGTCACATGAAGCTTTGAGATCGAAATCATTCACTTTCATATTAATAATGGGTTCCCAACAATCTTCTACTTTCCTAGGAATAGAAGCTTTGTGTTTTAACTTCTCTTCCTTAATTTTAACAAGAGTATCTGTAATGTGTTTGGTAAAAGCTACATGCATATCACTAGCATCAGGACTTCTAGCAAGCTTTGGAACATAATCACTTCAGAAATATTGCAACCATCAAGATCAAAATCAAACTTAGCATAACTAGTAGTAGACTCATTGGCCTTAGGCATTGTAGGAGGAGGAATAAGGACTTCTTGTGGTTTAGTGACATCCATATTGGTGGTGATGGTGCACACACTATTGTTTCTAGCAATTTCAGCTTCCCTTTCCCACTTAGCATGAAGTTGGGCTAACAGTCTAACATTTTCATCAATAGTAACTTGTATGGCATGAGTAGCAGCAAAGGTACTTTCCATGGTTTCAGGATTATCAGCCATTTTATTAATCAAAGAGGATTGTGCTTCAGACAAAGAGGAAATATTTTTCTCTACATTCAAAAGCTTTTCCTCCATAGTCTTGTTGAAAGTGGTTTGTTTACTAATAAAGTCTTTGAGCATGACTTCAAGTTCAGAGGGGGCACTTCTAGCATTGTTGTAGGAGTTTCCATATGTATTGCCATTATTAGGAGGATAAGGCCTATAATTTGTTGTTACTACCAAAATTATTCCTATAGGCATTGTTGTTGAAATTGTTGTTTCTCATGAAGTTCACATCAACTTGCTCTTCTTGAGCAACCAAAGAGGCTAAGGGAGCATTATTTGGATCTAACGGATCTTTCCCATTAACAAGCATAGCCATAATAACATCTATCTTATCACTCAAGGAGGAGGTTTCTTCAACAGAATTTACCTTCTTACCATGTGGAGCTCTCTCAGTGTGCCATTCAGAATAATTAACAATCATATTATCAAGGAGTTTTGTTGCAACACCCAAGGTGATGGTCATAAAGGTACCTCCAGCAGCTGAATCCAACATGTTTCTTGAAGAGAAGTTCAAACCTGCATAAAAAGTCTAGATAATCATCCAAGCAGTAAGTCCATGAGTGGGACAATTCTTAACCAAAGATTTCATTCTTTCCCAAGCTTTAGCAACATGTTCATTATCTAGTTGTTTAAATTTCATAATATCACTTCTCATAGATATAATCTTAGCAGAAGGGTAGTACTTTCCAATAAAATCATCTTTGCAATCCAAGAATCAATACTATTTCTAGGCAAGGATAGCAATCATTCTTTAGCTTTTCCTCTCAAGGAGAAAGGAAACAACTTGAGATTAATAATATCCCCATCTACATCCTTATACTTCTGCATCTCACAAAATTCAACAAAGTTATTGAGATGGGCAGCAACAGCATCAGAACTAGCACCAGAAAATTGCTCTCACATCACAAGATTCAACAAAGCAGGCTTAATTTCATAAAAGGTAGCATCAGGAGCAGGTGGAGCAATAGGAGTGCTTAGAAAATCATTGTTGTTTGTGCTAGTGAAGTCACACAACTTGGTGTTCTCAATAGAGTTCATTTTGGCAAAAGTGGAGCAAGCCAACAACAACAACAACTAGAGCAGGGACAAATTTTTTGTGTTTTTGGTAAGAGAAATCAAACCAGACTAAACTATTTTTTTGGATTTTTTGATAAAAATAGGCAAACAAAACCAAGCAAAAGAAACTTAAGCAAAACAATAAAAAAGTAAAGAGAAAGGTTGAAAAGGACTCCCCTTGTGAAGACGTCCTTAGCCTCCCCGACAACGGCGCCAGAAAAATCTTGATGTCGACGTTGTATCAACGTGAAAAGCGCTTCGTCGGGAAACCCTGATGCGTGTTTACGCCCCGTTGGGAAACCCCAAGAGCAAGGTATGATGCAGCACAACAACAAGTTTTCCCTCAGTAAGAAACCAAGGTTATCGAACCAGTAGGAGGAAGGAAACGTCTTAAAGGTGTTGCAAGCATCATGGAAACCTGCACAACACAAACTCAAGACTTTACCCCAACGAACAGTGAGGTTGTCAATCTCACCGGTTGCTGTAACAAAGGATTAATTGTATGGTGTGGAAGGTGATGATGGTTTGCAGCAAGTAAACAGTAACAGTGGAAGATGTATCAATGGTAAAGATTGGACCGGGGTCCATAGTTCACTAGAGGTGTTCTCCTTAGATAAACAAACATGGCATGCTAGGTAAACAAATTACAGCAGGGCAATCGACGGGAAACTGAGCAAGGCATAACAATGCAATACTAGACAAAAAGATCCTATGAGATTCGATTGGGCAATACAACAATATACATAGACCGCCATCCAACTGCATCTATGACTATAAGCCCACCTTCAGGTTATCATCCGAACCCCCTCCAGTATTAAGTTGCAAGCAACAGACAACTGCTTTAAGCAAAGTGTGTAAGGTAAACAATCCACTTGTTCCATGAACAAGAGACCCTTGTTTTCTCCCTAGTGGCAACAACACATCTACAACCGAAGAGATTTCTGTCACTTCCCTTCGAAACTAGAGGCATGAACCCACTATCGAGCATAAATACCACCTCTTGGAGTCACTAGCAACTACTTTGCCAAGATAGCTACTAACAACGAAGAGCATGCAAGATCAAAAATAACACAGACATGATAGAATCACAAGACAAAACCATTAATCAATCTGACATAGTAATCTCAATATCCATCGCATCCCCGCAAACACAACATGCATGATTATAAATAGATTAGATGTTGATCATGAACGGAGCTCACAAGATCTATACATGAAAGCACAAAGGAGGAGATACAACCATCTAGCTACTACATGAACCCGTAGTCCAAGGTGGAACTACTCACGCTTCATACCGGAGGCTGGCATGATGAAGAAAAAGGCCTCCAGAATGATCTCCCCTCCCGTAGGGTGCCATGAAGAACTTCATATCCCCCGATCTATGGATGATGGTGGTGGCGGCTACAGACGGTTTCGTGGAGTTTTGATCGGGTGCCTAGGGTTTCTGTATCGGGGGCTTCTTATAGGCGAAGGGGCGAGCCAGGGGGGCCACCAGGGCGGCTACACCCTCCCAGGCGTGGGGTGGGCCCACCTACACGGCCAGGGGGTGTGGACCCCTGGTGAGCCTTCTCTGTCTCGTCTTCTGGCTTCGTGTTGCCCACGATAAAATATTGACTTTGGCTTTTGTGTCGTCCAATTCCGAGAATATTGATTTTCTGCCTTTCTGGAACCAAAAACATAAGAAAACAGACAACTGGCACTGTGACAACTTGTTAATAGGTTAGTTCTAGAAAACATATAAAACACCTCAAAGTGTGGACAAAGCAAAGTAGATACTAAACAAGCATGGAGCATCAAAAATTATAGATACGTTTTTGACGTATCACACCCGTGTCACCCCAAGAAATATTCAAGAGGTACAAGCGTCAAAGCTTGGGGATGCCCAAGGCATCCCCTTCTTCATCAACAAAAATCTCAGGTTTTCTTTCAAAGGTACTATACTTTTATTGCTTCATGCACTATGTGTAGTTCTTGGAGCGTCTTTATTTTTTTAGTTTTCTTTTGTTTTGTTTGCTATAATAAGTTGGTAGGACCCTAGCACACTTCTTTTGGATAAGTCTTGATGACCCACAAGTGTAGGGGATCGCAATAGTCTTCGTGGGTAGTATTACCCAATTTATTGATTCGAACAAGGGGAGCCAAAGAATACTTGCAAGCCTTAACAACTGAGTTGTCAGTTCAGCTGCACCTAGAAATAGTTCTTGCTCACAGAAGTTTATTAGTAGCAACAGTTTGTAGTAGCAACAGCAAAGCAACAACGACAGTGAAACATGAGCAATAGTAACAGTAACGGTAAAAGTGGGATTCGAGTGCGGTAGGCATAGGGATGGATGGACAGGCGTTGCATGGACGAGTCTAAACATGTAACTTCAAGATCTAGGGCATTGCAGATACATAATAACAAGCATCCAAGTACTAAACAATCCTAGGCATGTGCTCCAAATATAGTCATACATGCTCGCAATGAGAACTTGCACAACATCTTCTGTCCAGCCAGCCCGTGGCAGCGGGGCCTCTAGGAAACTACTAGCAATTAAGGTACTCCTTTTAATAGAGCACCGGAGCAAAGCATTAACACTCAGTGAACACATGTGATCCTCACACCACAGCCATCCCCTCCGGTTGTCCCAATTATTGTCACTTTGGGGCCTTTGGATCTGGATAATGATATGTGTACACAACTTGCAGATAAAATAACAAACAATACTATCATAATGATTCAATAATAAGTTCAGATCTGAGATCATGGCACTCGGTCCCTAGTGACAAGCATTAAGCACAACAAGTTGCAACAAAGTCAAATAGCACTAATAGAGATACTAGGCACTATTCCCTATCAGATCTTATTAGATTACATGATAGAACTCATCCAATCCCTACCATCCCCAAGCCTACAACGGGGGATTACTCACCCATGGATGAGGGAAACATCGGTGGTTGATGGAGATGCGTTGGTGATGACGATGGCGATGATCCTCTCCAAATTCCCCGTCCCGACAGGGTGCCAGAATGGAGTTTCTGGATCCGAATCTTGGTTTCTGGTAGCGGCAACGGAGCGGAACTGTTTCTGGAAAACTATCGCCCCCTCGGTTTTTAGGTCGAAAGGCAACTTATAGGCGTAGAGGGAGGCCGAGGGGGTGCCTAGGGTGGCTGCACCCCCTCCAGGCGCGGCCAGTGGTGGACCCGCACCTGGGATGGGTGTGGCCCCCCAGGCCTCCTCTCCGTCTCCTCTTCTGGCTCCGTGGATCTTCTGGTGAAATATAATTTTTGGCATATTTTCCGGGATTTTTCCTGATAGTTTATTTTCTGCACAAAAACAAGACACCAAGGTAATTCTGCTGAATACAATGTCAGTCTGTGTTAGTTGTATCCAAATCACACAAGTTTAGAGAAGAAACAATAGCAAAGTGTTCGAGAAAGTAGATACGTTTTGGACGTATCAACTCCCCCCAAGCTTAGCTTATTGCTTGTCCTCAAGCAATTTAGTTGAAAACTAAGTGCGATAAAAGAACTTTCACGAACACTTTGCTTCATATGATGTAAATATTCTCAGCACAGGAGTAGATTCTTAGACAATTCATAATAAGGAGTATCCAACTAAGTCTACTCAATAGTCATTGCAAGCTATGAAGAGAAACCAACTCAATAATAATAAGTAGCATGGAACATAAACATAAGCAACATTGCAATGCTCATAGTAAGGTATGATAGAGTGGTATCTCGCTTTCCTTTGTTTGTAGAGCATAATATAAATGCCAAGGCACCTCTGAAGTTCAAGTGAAGACTAGAGGTAAAAACATCAGAGATACAATGATGGGGATATGCCTACCGGGGTATACCCAGCAGGACGTTTCCGACCGGCCTAGGAACTGGCGAGTAGGCCTGCACGACGGCGACTGGATCAAGACCTGGCGTAGTTCAAGCGACTGGAAGCTGAATGCCCAGGAGAGTAGATAGGCCCAGTCGGATTAGGTTAAATGATTGCCGAAACCTTAACTGATTCGGTTGAGATATGTAAACCCTAGGGGGTGAGTCTATATAAACCGCCCTAGAGGGCGTGTAGAGGATACGTTCCATCATCCACCCAAGCGACTCGCCACCTAGCCGCCGAGCTCGCCCCATTGTACTTCCATCATAATACAATCTAGCAGGAGTAGGTCTTTACCATCCGGGGGGCCGAACCTAGGTAAAACCCTGTGTCTCCGCCCTCATCTCGCACCGCAGATGGCTGGCCGCCCTTGCCCCATGTTCTACTACTCGCTGCCGATTGCAGCATCTGCCGTGGTCATTCCCACGACAGTGGCGCCCACTGTGAGGCCTGGCCAGTCTGGCCGGTGTTCTGCGGCGAGATCCAATCTGCCCATCAACGAGTCGGTCGCCACCGGCCGCATGATAGAGATAGGCGAGATGCTCCAGATCTTGCCGAGCAGCTATGTCCCGGCGGCGCGACCCGTCACGCATAGCATGATCTTTCCAGTCGGCACGATCAGCCTCTTCGTCGGCCTCACCGACGTCATCGTCTCGGAGGACTCGGCTCGCATCCGCGAGTCGCCGCCACGCGACCGGCTCTCCGAGAGCCCGGTCCGCACGATCCACCGCCTCGCCTCCGAGTACAACTCGGCCCACAGCGACGTGGCCGAAACCACCGCAGCCGCGGAAGACGCGGCCCTCAACGACGACGCCGACTCGGCGACCCCGGCGTCACTCGCCGGATCCATCATCGCGGCTTCGCCCGCAGGCTCCATCACCCAGGTCTCCAACGTTGGAGACTTCGAGGATCCCTCCATCCTTGGGATCTTTGACTTCGACTCCGGGTCGGAAAACTCCGTCGATCTCCGCGACGGGACCGGTCGCCACGCCGCGACCCACCGGAGGATCCCTTCTCCACCCCGATCCCTCCCAACGCAACGGCAACGGAGGTCGAGGAACTCCGCCTGAAGCTGGCGGAAGCAGTCCGCAAGGAGCAAGCCGAGCGCGAAAAATTTCGCCTCGAGCAGGTGACGGCGCAGGAGCTGTCGCGCTACCACCAGCAGTGAATCAGGTCGCGCTTGAACCCCACCGTCCAGAGGCGCGCCCTGAACTTCGACAACGAGAAATACCCGGCCCGCATGGCCGAGCGCGCGATCTGCGAGAACGCGCCACCAGGAGGAAGCGCCCGGCCCCCGCCAGGGTCGACGGCGAATGGCGCCCCACCTCCACCCAATCGCGCACCCCCCAGGGACCAGCCGTGGATCATGGTCTCCTCACGGGAGCGAGACGCGAATGGCCTACCACAGTTCTCCACCCCGATGGACAACCTCGTGGCGGGCTGAGCAGCGGCCAACAACATCACGGCCACCGGTGACGGCGCCCTACAGATCCAGTACGTCAAGGCCTTGCTCGCAAAGGAGGTCGAGCAACAAAACGCAGGCGTCGACTCACAGGGTCGGATGTACTCGCGTTCATCGGGTAGCAGAGCGGCCTCAAGCGGCCGTCCATTGGCGGCAAACACCCTCAACTGCCCGCCACCCGAACCACTGCAGCTCCAACAGCGACCTGCGAATGCGGCACTCTCCACCAACGACCCCAGGCCAGCGACTAACTTCGTCGCCGCCAACGGTCAGCCCGTCGACGCCCGCACCCACATCATCAACAACCAGAGCTGGAGCGCACGCCAACCCGACGACCTGTGACATACCCTAACCAACCGCCGCGACGGCGAGCCGACGGGGTCGCTAAGCCGACTCGGGCCCCGGTGCTTCGGACCAATGATCCGAGGCGAAAGATACCCGGCGAACTTCAAAGCGCCGAAGGAAATAGAGAAGTACGACCCCACGTACGATCCCTCTGTGTGGCTGGACACTTACCTCATGGCAATGGGGATCGCCGGCCACACCGATCTACTCGCCGCCCGCTACCTCCCCCTGATGATGGAGGGGGCGTGTAGTCAGTGGATCAACACTATCCCCGCGGACAACATGGACTCCTGGGAAGAGATGCGCGACGCCTTCGTCAGGCACTTCGAGGGTTCATACAACCGCGCCACCACCATCGAGGACCTGGAACGATGCGTCCAGGGACCTCGCGAGTCGACCCACAGCTGGGTCCAACGATGGCAAGAACTGTGGTACAACGCGGTCGGTATCCACCCAGACACCGCAATCTACTGCTTCAAGACCTCATGCCACTACGAGCCCCTGGTTGCCAAGCTCAAACGAGCATACCGCACACTCGACAACATACTGGACCTCCTTGAGATCGCCAAAAGATACGCGGAGGAAGACCCAAACCAAGAAACCGATGACGAGTCGGGAGGGCAACGCCGCATGAGCGGCAACGACAACGGACGACGGTCCGATCTACGCTACAGCAACACTCGCCTCACCGGCAAGCGCCGTAGTGACGGGCGAGTCGACTTCGTCGCCAACGCTGGGCACGCGAAGCGCGAGCCCAAGAGCTTCCGCCGCGACGGGGGGCAACGCCACAACGGCAGCAACTACAAGGCGAAACCAAGGTTCGACCCCGCGGCCCTCCTTAACCAACCTTGTGCGTTTCACAGCAGGGAAGGAAGCCCGCCACGCACACAACCGCCGACTGTCGCTCTCTCAAGGAGATCGAGAAGACACGGTGAGCGCGGGAGGACCCCGACAACAACCCGCCAAACGGCGGAAAATTCGGCAGCATGGCCGGCTCGCTCCACACCTTCACAGGCTTCAACACGAAGCGCGAGAAGAAGGTCATCGCCCGTGACATCGCCGTCAATGCGGTGGCCCAGGTGGACGTTCCCCAGTTCCTCAACTGGTCGGAGCAACCAATCACTTGGAGCCGCCAGGACCACTCGCCGCGCATCGAGTACCTAGGCCGAGTTGCCCTGGTAGTCAAGCCCAAGGTGGGAGACTACTGGCTCCCCAAGACATTGATGGACGGTGGCAGCTCCATCAACATCCTGTACCTGGACACCTTCAGGCGACTGCGGCTCCCGCAGTCGATGGTCGAGACGACCTACACCACGTTCCATGGCATCGTCCCCAGTCGGAAGGCGTACCCGATTGGCAAGGTCACGCTACCAGTCACCTTCGGCACACCGGCAAACTTCCGCACTGAGCGGATCGTCTTCGAGCTGGTGCCCTTCGACAGCCCCTACCACTGCGTCCTGGGGCGCCAGGCGTTCGCCAAGTTCATGGCGGCGCCCCACTACGCGTACAACGTGATGAAGCTTCCCGGACCGCGTGGCGTCATCACCATCCACGGCGACCCCGACATGGCCGCCGAGTGCGAGGCCAAAGGAGCCGAACTCGCCGACGTCGTCATCGCGGCAGAGGCCAACCACGCCGACGAGCTCGCCAAATACGCGAGCGGAGTCAACAACGATGACCCCACTATACTCAAGAAGCCCAACTCAGAGGGCGGCAACACCTCAGCCTTCGAGGCAACGACGCACACCCGCACCGTCGAGCTGGTCCCAGGCGACTCCAGCCAGACGGTGACGATCGGGACGGGCATGAGCCCAGCATAGGAAGGCGCGCTCATCGAGTTCCTCCGTGAGAACAGGGACATATTCGCATGGAAGCCCTCTGACATGCCTGGTGTCCCTAGGGAACTCGCTGAGCACAAACTCAACGCCGACCCCAAAGTGCGACCTGTCAAGCAGTCACTGCGGCCCTTCAATGAAGAGCGTTGCCGAGCCATCGCCGAGGAGGTGCAGCGTCTGCTCGCTGCAGGCTTCATCCGGCCAATAAAATACTCCAAGTGGCTGGCAAACCCAGTCCAGTTCGAGAAGAAAAATGGGACCTGGAGGATGTGTATCGACTACACAAACTTAAACAGCGCCTGCCAGAAGGAACAATTCGTCCTCCCGCGGATCGACCAAATAATCGATTCCACCGCGGGCTCGGAGTCGCTGTGCTTCCTCGACGCCTATTATGGGTACAACCAGATCAAAATGGCTGTTGAGGACAAAGAAAAGACGGCGTTCATCACGCCATTCGGAGCATTCTGCTACACCGCCATGACCTTCGGCCTCAAGAACGCCGGGGCGACCTACCAGCGGTGCATGCAGGAGTGCCTTGCGAGCCAAATTGGCCGCAATATCCACGTCTACATCGACGACGTGGTCGTAAAGTCCGCTCGCCAGAGCGACGTACTCGCTGACCTGGCGGAAACATTCGCCAACCTGCGGAATACAAGATAAAGCTAAACCCAGGCAAATGCACCTTCGGTGTACCAGCAGGGCAACTACTGGGATACGTCGTCTCCAAGCGCGGGATCGAGGCGAACCCCACCAAGATCGACACCATCGCTCGACTCGGCAAACCCGAGTGCCTGCGCGATGTCCAGAAGCTGGCCGGGCGAGTCGCGGCTCTCAGTCGCTTCATCCCCGATTGGGCGAAAAGGCGATTCCCCTATACCGCCTGATGCGCAAGAACCCCACCTTCCAGTGGGATAAGGAGGCGGACGACGCGCTCCGCGACCTCAAGAAGGTGCTACTCGCCGCCCCGTTGACAAGGAACCCATGCTGGTCTACGTCGCGGCTTCCGAGCGCGTCGTCAGCGCCTCATGGTCGTCAAGCGACCAGAGGAAGGAAAGGAGCGCCCAGTGCAGCGACCGGTGTACTATATCAGCGAGGTCCTCACCGAGTCGCGCCAGCGATACCCGCAATACCATAAACTGGTATACGTGGTCTTCAGAGCACAGCGGCGACTACCGCACTACTTCCAGGAGCACCCGATCATGGTCGCCTCCTCAGCACCGTTGCAGGACATAATCCGCAACTGTGAGGCGACCGGGCGAGTCGCCAAGTGGGCCGTCGAAATCGGCGTCCACAACATCAAGTATGAGCCACGCAAAGCGATCAAGTCGCAGGCCCTCGCGGACTTCATCGCCGACTGGGAAGAGGCCCAGCAGCCAGAAAAGCTGCCATACCTCCACTATTGGAGTCTGCACTTCGACG
The DNA here is from genome assembly GCA_916181665.1 of Avena sativa. Classification (NCBI taxonomy): domain Eukaryota; kingdom Viridiplantae; phylum Streptophyta; class Magnoliopsida; order Poales; family Poaceae; genus Avena; species Avena sativa. The sequence continues at coordinate 419,140,143 of OV702282.1, forward strand.
GCTCCAAGAACGCAGACGGCGCAGGAACAGGGATCGTGCTGACCTCCCCGAAGGGCGACAAGCTCCGCTACGTCCTCTGCCTCGACTTCACCCCCTGAACCAACAACATGGCCGAGTACGAGGCACTACTCCACGGCATGCGAGCTGCCAAGGAGATGAATGTCAACCGCCTACGCTCCTACGGAGACTCCGACCTCGTCGCTTGGCAAGTCACCGGCACCTGCGACGTCGTCTCCCCCACCATGGCAGCATACCGCCAAGCAGTGGACAAGCTGGGGGGACACTTCGCAGGCTATTTCGTCGAGTGGATTGACAGGCGGAAAAACGAGGAGGCCGACTCACTCTCTCGTATCGGCTCGGCTCGACTTGCACCACCCGACGACGTCTTCCTCGACACCATCACCAAGCCTTTCGTCTCTCCCCTAAGGGAGATCGACATCGGAGTCCCACTGCAACCAGAGGTAGCCCTGGTCGCACTCATCGCCGAGCCAGAAGACTGGACTACACCGTACATCGCCTACCTGGAGGGTGGCACCTTGCCAGTAGACGAAACAGACGCCCGGATGATAGCACGCCGCTGCAAATCCTTCGTCATCATCGTCGGCGAGCTCCACAAGCGCAGCGTGACCGGCGTGTTCCAACGCTGCGTCCAACCCGCTGAAGGACGCAAAATCCTCCATGACATCCACTCCGGCGACTGCGGCCACCACGCCGGCGCCCGCTCTCTGGTCGCAAAGGCTATGCGACACAGCTTCTACTGGCCCACCGCACACGCAGACGCTATCGACATTGTCCAGTGGTGCGCCGGGTGCCAGAAGTATGCCAACCAGACCCACGTGCCGAGCTCGGCGCTCAAGATAATTCCCATCACCTGGCCGTTCGCTGTGTGGGGTATGGACATGGTAGGCCCTTTCAAAAAGGCCCCCTCTGGCTTCACTCACCTCTTGGTCGCGGTCGACAAATTCACAAAGTGGGTGGAGGCCAAGCTAGTCCGGAAATGCGACGGGAAGACCGCCACCAAGTTCCTACGCGAGCTCATATATCGCTACGGGTTCCCAAACAGCATCATCACGGACAACGGCACCAACTTCTCCAAAGGAGCCATGGCCGAGTTCTGCGAAGAACATCACATCCGACTCGACCTTGCCTCAGTCGCCCACCCGGAGTCCAACGGCCAGGCGGAACGGGCCAACCAGAGCATCCTCCACGGCCTGAAGCCACGGCTCCAAGTACCACTCGAGCGCACCACCGGGTGCTGGGTCGAGGAGCTACCCTTCGTCATCTGGGGCATCCGCACCTCTGTCAACAGGTCGACAGGGTTCACCCCCTTCTTCATGGTGTATGGCGCCGAGGCAGTCATGCCCACCGACCTAGAGCACGACTCGCCAAGGGTTGTCCACTACACGGAGGCTGCAAACGAACTCGCACGCCAGGATGGAGTCGATCAACTCGACGAGGCACGCGACCTAGCTCGCTCCCGCACAGCCATCTACCAACAAGGACTCCGCCGCTGCCATAGTCGGTGAGTGAGGACTCGCACTTTCCAGGAAGGCGACCTGGTGCTACGCCTCATCCAGGACAAGAAGGGCATGCACAAGCTCTCCCCCCCCCCCCCCCCCCCGTGGGAGGGACCATTCGCCATCGGGCGAGTACTCGGCAACGACGCCTACTACCTCACCGACGTCCGTGGAGACGGGAAACTCGACGTCAAGCGACCGTGGAATGTAAACCTCCTACGGAAGTTCTACTCCTAGAACTCCACACATGTACCCTCCACTAGCTATGAAATAAAACATATTGGTTACAGCAAATTGCGTCTGCTCTTCGTGTCTTGTGCCACTCGCACTCGTAATAACAGCGTCAAGCTAACTGCAGAAGTCAACCTCTGGTACAGCGACTGGCACGGTCAAGTAGTGCGTTACGAGGGCACTGGGTTACCCCAGGACTCGTAACGTCCATGAAAAACGCCTACCCGAAGCCCCATTGGAGTCGCCTAGCTCGACTGGCTTAACGAGCCAAGACAACTGCCTTCGCTCCTCACATCGACTATGATCCTCCGCATCCTCGACACAGCGACTCGAACGGCCAAGTACCACGCTCGGGGACTGACGACCAGTTAAGCGCGAGCGACTAGGGAAAAACGCCAAGTATGAGAGCGTGCCCAGGACTCGCCATGCGACTGACCCGACGGGTCAGGCAGGAGTGATGCGCTCACTCTAACGCGAGCAGATCTCACCCACCCTAGAGCCGCGACTAGAACCACCAAGTACCACGCTCGGGGACTCGGCTACCCGACCTCGTTCACGCAAGGGAAAACGATCAAGTAAAGAGCACTCATGGGAGTCGCCCTGCGACTGGCTTTCCAAGCTCGGGCGAGTCGACCTCAATAACAAAACAACTGACAAAACGTTCAAAACCACACACACATAACGAACGAGGTAAACCCCATAAAAAGGGCGGACGCGCTCGGGGACTCGTCCAACCAGCAATCAAAATCGCAAGACTATTCACAAAATAACGCGAAATTCCATTACAGCAGAACAAAGTCGTTACAAAATACAAGTTGAGCCCAATGGCCAAATTGCTACTAACGCCCCAGGGCACAATGTTTCTATTCCGCAGGCTTCGACGTCGATTCGCCGCCACCCTTGCGGTTGCGAATGAAGGGAGTGTACGGGTTCAACGCGTATGTCGTCAACTCACCCGCCATCGCCGCACGGAAGGGCTGCTCGACCTTGAAGTCCTGGTGCGGCGACTCGGGATCGTTGGGCGCGACAGTCGTCTCCTGATAAGGGAGGAGGTCGCCCATCGCCCAGACGCGATCGGAGTATACCGCGGCCCAGTCCGTCAGCTTCAGCACCTCGGCAATCTCCACCGAGCCCGTCGACGAGGGGTAGCCACTCGTCATGTAGTCAAGGTCGAAGTCCTCCGGGAAGTGGGCAAGCCCAAGGCTAAGCGCCGTTGCCGCCCCACGCTGGAATGCCGACCGCTTCATGAACTCGACAACTGACGGCGCCTTCTCCAGATACCGCCATACTTCGACGAGATCGCTGGGAATCACTTCCGTGGGCGACATCTCTTGAAGATACGCTCGAATGCAAGCCGCAGACAACGTGGCCGAGTCGACCAAAGTGGCCACACACTGCCGTGCGTCATACGACTGCGCCTCCTCCGAGCTGTCGATAATCCGACCTACGGACAGGGGTCGGCAGTAAGTACAACGACGATTTCACAATGTAGCTACTACAGGCAGAGGCAGGCAAATTTACCAATCAAAGGACGGGAGAGGCCCGTGATGAAGCTTTGAAGAGAGGAGAAGTCGTCTTGTAGCCCAGCAACAAGGGCGTCAGAGACCTTACGCTCTTCAGCGGCAGCCGTAACAGCAGCTCTGGCTCGCCCATCCACTGAACTCGCCTCCGCCTTCGCTTCCTTAAGCTCGCGCTCAAGGTCAGCGATCCGCTTCTCAGCCGAACTCAACGCAAACTGAGCCGCCGTCAGTTCACTCGCCGGGACAAGGCCCTGGCGGACCTCCTCTGCCTTGGCAGCGATCGCCTGGAGTCCCTTGTTCGTCTCTGGGCGGCAACAAGTTCCTTCTCCACGCGACACTTCGCAGCAAGCCGGTCGGCTGATTCACGCTGCAAGCCCTGTGCACAAATCAAACAGTTAACAACAACGGAATCCTAAGTGCCCACCCGCTGAAATTCAGCGACTGGACACTCGGGGACTGGAGATCAAAAATCCTAAGTGCCCACCCACTGAAATTCAGCGACTGGACACTCGGGGACTAGAGATCAAAAATCCTAAGTGCCCACCGCTGAAATTCAGCGACTGGACACTCGGGGACTGGAGATCAAAAATCCTAAGTGCCCACCCGCTGAAATTCAGCGACTGGACACTCGGGGACTGGGTGCTACAAATAAAACCAAACACCAAAAGAATCTGACCACTGAAATTCAGTGGCCCGATCCTCGGGGACTGGACATACCTGGATGGCTGCGCCCAACATGCCATGGAGCTGTAGCGCGTCCACAGATGCGAGAAGAGCTGGAGTGTGCCCGCGACGCTGGTCGACCTTTGTTTCGGCGACCCCAGGTGCGCGGCTCGATGGCGTTGTACCACTCGCTGTAGATGCTTTGGCCATGAAGCAGGGGAAGGTCGCGGCGGACGCTCCAGCGCCACTAGGAGTCGGCTCGGCAATTCCAGGCAAGGAAACACCCTCCTTGGTCTTCACGGCCACCTCCGTCGCAGTCGGAGGATCACTCGGAGCGACCGTCGTGTCGTCAGAGACCGTGACGACGTTGTCGCCCTTGGCCTTCTTAGCACTATCCGCGGGGGCAGCGACTTCATCAGCTTTCCTCTTCCGTGAGGGGTCCTCTTCGGCGATGACTGGTGGCACCTTGGCCACGGAAGGGTGGCCGATCTTCTTAACTCCAGTCCTGTGAAATAATGATATGAGCGAAATTGTCTGAGTACAACAAAAGATAAGCAGTAGGACAAAACTTACTTGGCGACTGGTATGAACCGCAGTCCCGTGCGGATACTGGCCGGCTTCTCCAGTTCGGGGCCCAGTTTCCGACTGAGGCCCATCTCCAAAACATCATGTGCCCAAGACACGGAAGGCCTCTTCGATGACGAGGCCGTGAAGGAGCCTCCGAGACAACGTTGGCAGGAGTTCTCATGGGAGGTGGAGCTGTTGCGGCTGGAGCAGCCCTCAACCCAGAGACAGGGGCGAATAGGGGTGGAAGCGAGGCCAGAGGTACCTCATCCAGGGCGGCAGCGGCATCCGGCGCTGCTGTCGTCTGCGGCGCTTCATCCTTGGCCAAGCTGGTGGCGTCGGAACTACTCGCCGAACGAGGCGGAGATGCCTATTTCGCCGGCTTCGTCTTCCTCTTGGGTGGAGCCTTCACTTCCTTCTTCTTCTTCTTTTTCGACGGTGTAGCCTCACGACACGAGGTGTGCTTGGGAAGCTCGTCGTCGTCGTGACGTTTGAGGCTTCTACTCGCCTCGAGCTCGCGCTGATGTTACCCGCGAGTTTTGCAAACCATCGGGGCGGCGTCTTCCCTAGGCTCGTCGTCATCACTCGCGTCGCTCCCGACGCCGCCCTTGGCAGGAGGCGACTCGCCCCCATCCTGGACGGACGAGCTCGAGTTCTCGTCATCCATGGGTGGGAGCCACCCTTCCACCACTTGAAATAACTGCAGCAGGCATGAGACAATATCAATATAACCGCGACAGCATCAACTGCGACTGCGAATGGTAGTGAAGACAACGACTTACCGTCGGAGCTAGATGCTTCGCGATGTAGGGGGCGACCCCAGCCTTCGCGTCCAGGTATGCTGCCTGGGTGATCTTCTTCAGCGCCAGGACGTAGTCTTCGAGTTTCCACTCGGCGAGGCATGATTTCGTCGAGTCCTCCCTGCCCGTGTACTCGTACATGTAATGGTCGCGGTGGTCTAGGGGAACGAGTCGCCGCCCGAGCCAACAGTTGTACAGATTGATGGTTTGAAGGCCCTTCTTCTTCAGGCCGCGGATGGTTTGAAGCATCTCGTCCACGACCATCCGCTGGTATACTGGGAGCTTGCCGACCTAGAGTCGGCGCGGTTCGGGCCGGTCGGCGGAGTACCTTGGGATCGCTACCTCGCCGTCTAGAGTCGCCTCGGTGACGTAGAACCAAGACTTCTTCCACTCGCTTGCCGCCTTGGCAGGAAGCATTAGGTCGAAGAAGGAGGCCTTCGACTTCAACTGAAACCTCAGGCCGCCCGCAGCCAGCATTGGGCCGCCTGATTCTTCACGACTGATCCTCCCGTGGAACAGATCTTGCCACAGGGGGAAGTAGGGCTTGCAGCCCAGATAGCACTCGCAAAACGCCACGAAAATGGCGAGTTGCTCGATGTTGTGCGGGCCCAGGTCCCACGGCTGGATCCCGTAGAAGGAGCAGAAGCGCCGGAAGAAGAGAGATGTGGGAAACCCCAGCCCCCGCTCCAGGTGGCTGGTGAAGCAAATAAATTCTCCCTCGCGTGGGTCCGGAGTCACCTCTCCGGCCGTGGGGATGCGCCACCTGCCGGCGCGCAGGATCCCGGCCTCCTCGAAGGATGCCAGTAGCGCTCTGGTGCACTTGAACCTGCCCCATGGTTCGGTGGAGGGGGCCATTGGCTGAAAGGTTCGCGGAGGTCGAAGGTTTTTTGGATCAATTGGATCGCGACGCGGAGGAAAACGGAGATGGGAGAAATCGGAGGAAAAGACGAAGGAGCGATTCCCCGATCGCCTGCCATTTCCCTTATATAGCGGTTGCTACCCGCCAATTCCGGGAGCCGTTACTACGCGGTGATTACGCCAAAGTTACCGTTGGATTACCCGAACGGCTAGTTTTGACTGCATCTGACGGTCCAACTTCATCCATTTGACTTACCAACCCGATCACTACAACAGTGACTGAACATTTCGCCGACCCGTTCGCCGAGCTGCGACCCGACTGACCATTGTCATTGCGACTAGAATAACTGGTTTTTCCTTTATTCAGGAGTCCGCCGCCGATTCGACTGGGCGTCCGCATTGGACCCGTATACTCCGACTGCCAACGAACGCCTGCGACCAATCAACGATGGCCTCGGGGACTACTGATGGGGATATGCCTACCGGGGTATACCCAGCAGAACGTTTCCGACCGACCCAGGAACTGGCGAGTAGGCCTGCAGGATGGCGACTAGATCAAGACCTGGCGTAGATTCAAGGGACTGGAAGCTGAAGGCCCAGGAGAGTAGATAGGCCCAGTCGGATTAGGTTAAACGATTGCCGAAACCTTAACTGATTCGGTTGAGATATGTAAACCCTAGGGGGGTGAGTCTATATAAACCTCCCTAGAGGGCGTGTAGAGGATACGTTCCATCATCCACCCAAGCGACTCGCCGCCGAGCTCGCCCCATTGTACTTCCATCATAATACAATCTAGCAGGAGTAGGTCTTTACCCTCCGGGGGGGGCGAACCTGGGTAAAACCCTGTGTCTCCGCCCTCATCTCGCACCGCAGATGGCTGGCCGCCCTTGCCCCATGTTCTACTACTCGCTGCCGATTGCAACATCTGCCGTGGTCATTCCCACGACATACAAGCATCAAAGTCATGACATAATTAACCAAGTTTTGGAACAAACACAAAAAAGACAACTATGCTCTCAGGAAGGTGCTCATAGAATAAGTGGTGACTCAACAAGGTTGTGAAAACGGTTTTGGAAAGTTTGAAAGGCTTCCTAATGCTGAAAGGAAGGTACTCATTAGCTTTGAGCTCTCATTACCCCTATCATAGGCATCTTCATGTGGTTAAGGTGAAAGTGAGGTCCACTCTGAATCATATGCTTGACAGACCATAGGCTGAAAATCCCAAGTCCCTTGAGTACGAGGGCCACTCCGCATGCTACTCAACTTCGGTCACCTGAAAGTTCTTGTCATTGTAAATACATGTATATCATCGAGAACCGCCAACGAGGTACCCATTGCACATGGTACATGAGCTTTACCATAACCAAAATGACAAGGCAAGCAGACAATGAGCATCTCAACAATCTTTTTATTTACCATATGCATAGCTTTTTATTGAGGATGCTTCATATATGCTCATTATGGTGATGCTGCAAGTTTCCACCATGATTAGGCATGGCTTAGGCTAGCGGCCCAGGTGTTTCTCTAACACAATGTATAGACTCCATGAACTCACAACCTCCCCTTTTATTTCACATCATCGACATCCGTAAACAAAAGAGCAAAGTATCAACTGGATAGGATTATCCAAAAAGTGTTGAAAGCATTCCTCGTGACAGCACGGTTCTGCTGACTCCTAGCATATAATTTGCAAGTATATAACTTTCATGGACAAGTCACAATGGTTCAGGATTATTAAGCGCAAGGAATAAAGTGTGCCATCAAGTTCATGAGAGCTTTACTAACTAACTTTCTCAAAACAAACAAACATTTTATTTGGAAGAAAACAAGGAATATGGAATATGCACTAAAATAGCAAACAATGCTAATAGGTAGGTATGGTGGACACAGCTGGCAATATTGATTTTGGGGAGTTGGAAACACAAGTAGAGTTCATACTCAGTGCAAGTGAAGGCTAGCAAAAGAAAGGGAGCGACAAATTAGAGAGCAATAACTGTCATAAACATGCTTCAACAAAACATGACTAATTATGGCATGAAAGTGATACAAGAACTCTGAGGCAAAATAAATCATCAATGCTTACTGACTATTGATTAGTCATATGCATGCATGATCATGTGCCAAGTGAATTCACACGAACAGTCAGAGGAGGATACCACAATTTCATACCAAAATATGAATAAAACAATGCAAGCAAACATTCATATGACATGCTACAAACTATTAGCAAGCTGGAGCTAATCATAGACAAGCAAGAACTACTAAGCATCCATAATGACATACACCTTACACAAACAGGCTAAGCATGCTCACAATGATGAGTATATGTACAAAAACGAAACAAATAGAGTTCATTACCAGCCTATTACCACTCCTCAAGTTGTCCTAATCTTCATTATTGCCCTTCACTTGTGTGACTTGAATAATAACATGAAAACCAGAATCCACTGAGGACGGCTGAACCCTGCAAAGAACTCACAAAACCAAAGAAGAACAACAAATATTTTTGGTGTTTTCGATTTTTTAAAGAAGCCAACAAAGCAAAAACAAGCAAAGCAAAAACAAACCAAGCAAAGCAAAATCTTTTTGGATTTTTCTTTTTTTAAGGCAAACCAAAGCAAAGAAACAAACCAAGAGAAACAACGAAAATATTTTTGGTATTTTTGTGTTTTTGAGAAAGAAGCAACAAGAACCAAAAAGAAAGCGAAACAATGGATATACAAATAACCGATCGAACATAATATATCGATGAGTGTGATGTCGGTATACCTCCCCCCAAGATTAGGATTTTGGCCTAAGTGGGGTTCAATCCCATGGTTCCCAAGTAGGTGCACCTCCGTAGTATGACGAGGAGGATCCCTCGTCCTGGTATGAGCTCGAGGCCTCCAATATGTAGTGTACTGCGGGGTCATATGAGGGCGCTTCCACCTGATAGTGCCCATGAAAGTTAAGGGAGCGTAGCAACTCATCCATATCCTCCTTGGAGCGTGACAAAGGCCCCTGAGAAATACTAAACAAAGTGGTTTGGGGGAGAGGGATCTCTCTCTCTCTCTTCCCTGTCAATAAACAACATTTTATAAACCAAGTTCTGAAGGGTAGAGCCATTAGTGAAAAAATGGTGCACCTTCATGGAAGCAATATCAAGCCTCTGAGGAGCCAAAATTGTATCATTAGGATCAACAACAAAGTCCAAGAAAGCAGCAACACACATAGCAATAATCCCACCATAAATGGGTCCGTTAGCTGTCAAGCAACGAGCAATGAGAGAACCAAGATTATACTTGGTATCATTGTTGAGCGCAGCAGCTAAGAAAGCCAAATGATAACTGGAAATATTACTAATGTTCTCCCTACCAAGAACACTAGTGGCAAGATAGTAGGCAAAGTACCTGATGGCTGGGAGTTGAATATTCTTTATCTTTCCTCATTGAGCTCTGCGGTCATCATCATTGGTTATTCCTCGGTAAAGCTCCAACAAATCAGCGGGAAGAGATGGAATCTTCTTTGATGACCCAGCTGTACCAAGTCCCAGGGCCTTGCAAAATTGCTTCAAAGTCATAGAATGAGCCCTGCCATAAATTTTGAAAGACACAGCAGGCTTGAACACACTATTAGTAAAGGAGAAACTCTCCACAAATGTTTTAGTAAGCAAAGCATATTGTGCACTCTCATCCTGCATGTAAATTGTTAGTCTAGCCCTCTGAACCAAAGTCATAAAATCGTTAAGAATCCCAGCAGCTTGCAAGAAAGTTTGGCAAGGAAAGGTGGAGGGGTGCGCATCCCCTTCATCTCCCTCGTCACCAAATCACGGAGTGATGGGATCCTCATTATATGAGGGTCTAGTACTGGTATATGACCTTGAAATCCTTGCCCTTCTAGGTGCATCACTCTCAAATATATCACCAAATGTGTGGTGGTCCATGACTTCACTTTTCTGAAATTTTAAACAACCATCAAACCAAGTGATTTCTAAGTTGATAAATGATGAGTAAGTACTATAGGAACTTGCTAGAGGACTACACATGCATCAAAACAAAGTTTCTAAGCATAGAACAAACATGCAAGCTCAAACAACCTATCACCTATAGTAGCAAAATACTCAAGATACAATCTACCAATCACAAATCTAATTGGACAAGTGGAGGAGGCACATGCCAAGGAATAATCCCTCCAAAAATCAGCACTTGAGATGGGCTGAACAAGGAGATCAAAAATCATGAGCAAGAACAGGAAGAACTCAATCTTGAGAAAGTTTTCCGGTGTTTACCGGGAGAGAGAAAGAAGATGGCTTCCAGACCCCCCTAGGCGCCACCCCCTGGTAGGCCGCGCCTACCATGGGTGTGGTGGCCTGGGGTGGCCCCCAAGGTCACTTCTAGTGCATCTCTGCCCCTTTTTTCGAGGAAAAAATTATTTTGAATTTTCTTGGATTTTTTGGGAAACTTTATTTTTGGCCAATTTTCAGGGCATGAAAATTGATTTTCTCGCGGAAACAATTTTTTCAGAAGAAGCAAAAGCAAACCAAAAGCTAAACTACAGGAGCTCTAAGAAACTCAAAAAAACAAACAACTAACAAAACTAAAGCTAAAACCAAGACTAGGAAGGAAAAAAGTAAAAGAAAGCAAGCATAACCAGAGTGGAAACATTATTTTGTTCATTAAAATCCTTTTGTTAACAAGGTTGATCAAGTCTTGTTACCAAAACAATCTTATATGAAACAAAACTTTGCATTCCACAAGGTGATTATGTTACCTCATACTTAATAGCAATGGTCCCAATAATAATAGTTTCAAAATTTTCTTGTGGAATGGGACAATATATTTCTCCAACCTTGATTCTCTCAATATTTTCAATGGAATTCAGGCAATAGCTTCTAACAACCTTCTTGGGGAAGTAAACAGTATGCTCTTTGCCATCAATATTAAATGCTACTTTTCCTTGATTACAATTAATGACAGCACCTGCAGTATTAAGAAAAGGTCTCCCAAGAATAATAGACATATTATCATCTTCAGGCATTTCAAGCACAACAAAATCAGTCAAAACCAAGCAATTATGAGCCACTTGAACAGGAACATCCTCACATATACCAACAGGAATAGTAGTTGACTTATCAGCCATTTGCAAAGATATATCAGTTGGTATCAACTTTTCTAGATGGATTCTCTTATATAGAGAAAAAGTCATAACACTAACCTCGGCTCCCAAATCACATAAAGCAGTTCTAACATAATTATTATTAATGGAGCAAGGAATAGTTGGTATACCTGGATCACCAAGTTTCTTTGGAACCTTACTATTGAAGGAGTAATTAGCAAGCAAAGTAGAAATTTCCTCATTATGAATCTTCCTTTTATTAGAGACAATATCCTTCATATACTCTGAATAAGGAGGCAACTTAATAGCATCAGTCAAAGGAATTTGCAAAAATAAAGGCCATCCACTCACAAAACTTGTTGTAGTGTTCTTCCTCCTTTGACTTGTGTTTCTTACCTGGAAAAGGCATAGGTTTCTGCACCCAAGGTTCTCTCTCACTACCATGTTTCTTAGCAATAAAATCTTCCTTAGTGTACCTAGTGTTCTTAGTGTGCTTCTCAGGTTCTTCCTCAACTTTCTCCTTATCAGGAGCATCACTATTATTACCATTCTCAATTTCAGCATCAGAGACGGATATACTATTAGGATCTACAGCAGGTTCAAGTGATTCCTCGACTATTTTATGTTTCTTTTTCTTTCTCTTACGAGGACTACCACTACTCTCACCTTGCTGAGAGTCCTGCTCAATTCTTTTAGGGTGTCCTTTAGGATATAAGGGATCTTGAGTAGCTGTACCACTCCTAGTTATAATTTCATAAGCATGTTTATTTCCTGAGGTATTAACTAGCATATCATTTTGTACCTTAGCAAGTTGATCGAGTTAGGTTTGGACCATTTGAAAGTGTTTACAAAGAATTTTAATATCATTAAAAGTTCTTTCCACAATATCTTTCAACTCATGGATAGCTCTAGAGTTTTCCAATAAATGATTTTGAACTTGTTTATTAAAATTACCTTGTTTAATAATAAATGTGTCAAGTTCCTCTAAGCAATGATCAGGAGGCTTACCATAGGGAATATCACCTTCATTAAAGTGGAGAGAGTGTACCTCAATAGTATATGAGTGGGGAATTAGCTTACATAATTCTTCTATAGGAGGTAGATTCTTCACATCTTCAGCTCTAATACCTTTCTCCTTTAGACACTTCTTAGCTTCCTTCATCACTTCATCATTTAATGCAATAACTCCCCTCTTCTTTGTTGTTGGTGTTGGAACTAGTTCAGGAACAACTGGTTCAGGAGTAATAGGATCAGGTGTATTCAGCTCAGTTGAAGTCCAATCATCATAAATCTTGCTTATCTTGTTCATTAATTCTTCAGTATCTGTAGGAGTCCTTTTCCTGAAAACACAATCAGCAAATCTATCTAGGTATGTCCTAGAATCATCAGTTAGTCCATTATAATAAATATCAAGAAGCTCATTCTTAGGTAATGGACATCCAGGATGTGCCTGAATCAAGGCACAGAACCTTGTCCATGACTCAGGCAATTTCTCTTCTTCTCCTTGTTTAAAATCAAAAGGTCTCCGCAAAAAAACATGTCTAGCACTGGGAGGAAAATATTTTTGTAAGAAAGAAGCAATCAAGCAATTAGGGCTATCAATGGAACCAGGAGGTAATCTATTAAACCAAGCCCTAGCTTCTCCTTCTAGTGATAAAGGGAAGATCTTAGTAACAAAGAATTTGTGCATCTTAAAATCATTAGAGAATAAAGCACTCATAGTAGAAACCTTATTCATATGAGCCACAACACTCTCATTTTCAGTCCCACAAAAAGGTTCTTTCTCAGCAATATCCAAATATGATAAATCAAGAGAGAAATCATAATGTTTTATCTTTAATATCTATGGGAGAGGTGGCAAACTTAGGATCAGAGGATAGTTTAGGCATAATAGTACGTCTAGCAAGGAGACTCTTAATAGCACCAGTACCATGTGTGTTTTGGCACTCTTCAACAAATTCACCGGTGAACTCAATGTAACCATCATTAATATCATAACTTTTTCTAGACTCAGGTGAGCTAACAGGTGTAACAGTGTCTTCACTAGGAGTTTTGGTATTTCCTAGACTAGCCATAGTAGCATCTAGGAAAGGACCTAATGAACCACTCGCATCAAGCACATTAGAAGTAACATCATGAGCATCAAAAGCAGTTTCAGGTTCAGTAGTAGTAGCAGTGTGTGTAGCATGAGTATGTGGTGGTGGTGTAACAAGCTTATTTATCACAGACGGTGAATCAAGAGCAACAGAGGTGTTTAGGATTGTATCTCTTCTTGTAGTGGATGGTAAAATAGGGAACTTTCCATCACGAGACTTACCCATGATGAACGGAGTAGCAGTGAATAATAATAGATCCAAGTGAACTTACAAATAAAGCTATGCTCCCCGGCAACGGCGCCAGAAAATAGTCTTGATGACCCACAAGTGTAGGGGATCGCAACAGTCTTCGCGGGTAGTATTACCCAATTAATTGATTCGACACAAGGGGAGCCAAAGAATACTTGCAAGCCTTAACAACTGAGTCGTCAGTTCAGCTGCACCTGGAAATAGTTCTTGCTCACAGAAGTTTATCAGTAGCAACATTTAACTCGTTTTAACAGATAGTGTAGGGGATCGCAACAGCAAATCAACAACAATAGTGAAACAGGAGCAATAGTAACAGTAACGGTAACAGTGGGATTCAAGTGCGGTAGGCATATGGATGGATGGACGGGCGTTGCATGGACAAGTCTAAACATGTAACTTCAAGATCTAGAGCATTGCAGATACATAATAACAAGCATCCAAGTACTAAACAATCTTAGGCATGTGCTCCAAATATAGTCATACGTGCTCGCAATGAGAACTTGCACAACATATTCTGTCCAGCCACCCGTGGCAGTGGGGCCTCTAGGGAACTACTGGCAATTAAGGTGCTCCTTTTAATAGAGCACCAGAACAAAGCATTAACACTCTATGAACACATGTGATCCTCACACCACAGCCATCCCCTCCGGTTGTCCCAATTATTGTCACTTTGGGGCCTTTGGATCCGGACAATGATATGTGTACACAACTTGCAGATAAGATCACAAACAATACTATCATAATGATTCAATAATAAGTTCAGATCTGAGATCATGGCACTCGGTCCCTAGTGACAAGAATTAAGCACAACAAGTTGCAACAAAGTCAAATAGCACTAATAGAGATACTAGGCACTATGCCCTAACAGATCTTATTCGATTACATGATAGAACTCATACAATCCCTACCATCCCCAAGCCTACAACGGGGGATTACTCACTCATGGATGAGGGAAACATCGGTGGTTGATGTAGATGCGTTGGTGATGACGATGGCGATGATCCTCTCCAAATTCCCCGTCCCGGCAGGGTGCCAGAACGGAGTTTCTGGATCCAAATCTTTGTTTCTGGTGGCGGCGGAGCGGAACTCTTTCTGGAAAACTATTGACCCCCTCGGTTTTTAGGTCGAAAGGCAACTTATAGGCGAAGAGGGAGGCCGAGGGGGTGCCTGGGGTGGCTACACCCCCTCTAGTCGCGGCCAGTGGTGGGCCCGCGCCTGGGGTGGGTGTGGGCCCCCTAGGCCTCCTCTCCGTCTCCTCTTCTGGCTCCGTGGATCTTCTGGTGAAATATAATTTTTGGCATATTTTCTGGGATTTTTCCTGATAGTTGATTTTCTGCACAAAAACAAGACACCAAGGTAATTCTGCTGAAAACAATGTCAGTCTGTGTTAGTTGTATCCAAATCACACAAGTTTAGAGAAGAAACAATAGCAAAGTGTTCGAGAAAGTAGATACGTTTTGGATGTATCAGTCACACCCCGTTCTTCATTGTCTAGAACACTCTAGTTTTCACTCTTATTGTTCTATGAGTGTTCTCATTTGCTAGCACTGCGTTTAGCTTTAGTTTTCTTCTTCTTTTTGCTTAGCACTTTTTAGTTCTTCTTTGTAGTTAGGTGAGACATGCTCTCTAGTATTTATTCATTATTATCTTTGTGAGTTGTTTCAAATAAGTCGATTGGTGTTGGAAAAGAGTAGAATGTTTCATGCTTATGGTGGTACAAAAAGAAGCTTGTTTTGACTGTGACTTAGACTTTATCATGTCATTATTAGATGTTGCTTTGACCATATGCTTAGTGATTATTGTTGTATCATGACTTGTTTCAAACAATCGAGATTGCTTAATGTGCCATGAAAGAATCATGCGTTGTTTTAGCATACAAAAGCATAATATTGTGGTATTCTCCTTTGATACTTTATTTGTGTTGACTTGGCACATGCTTATACCATGTTATGACTATAAACGAGTCACTTTAGCCTATATGACCATTTATTTTTTGACTTGTCGATACGTCCAAAACGTATCTACTTTCTCGAACACTTTGCTATTGTTTCTTCTCTAAACTTGTGTGATTTGGATACAAGTAACACGGACTGACATTGTTTTCAGCAGAATTACCTTGGTGTCTTGTTTTTGTGCAGAAAATGAACTATCAGGAAAATCCCAGAAAATATGCCAAAAACTATTTCTCACCAGAAGATCCACGGAGCCAGAAGGGGAGACATAGAGGAGGCCTGGGGGGCCCAGACCCACCCTAGGCGCGGGCCCACCTGACCCCGCGCCTAGGGGAGGTATAGCCACCCCGGGCACCTCCTCGGCCTCCCTCCGCGCCTATAAGTTGCCTTCTGACCAAAAAACTCAGAGGGGTTCCATAGTTTTCCAGAAAGAGTTCCGCTTCGCCGCCGCCACGAGAAAGCAAGATTCGGATCCAGAAACTCCGTTCTAGCACCATGTCGGGGCGGGGAATTTGGAGAGGATCATCGCCATCGTCATCACCAACGCATCTCCATCAACCACTGATGTTTTCCTCATCCATGAGTGAGTAATCCCCCAATGTAGGCTTGGGGACGGTAGGGATTGGATGAGTTCTATCATGTAATCGAATAAGATTTGTTAGGGCATAGTGCCTAGTATCTCTATTAGTGCTATTTGACTTTGTTGCAACTTGTTGTGCTTAATGCTTGTCACTAGGGCCCGAGTGCCATGATCTCAGATCTGAACTTATTATTGAATCATTATGATAGTATTGTTTGTGATCTTATCTACAAGTTGTGTACACATATCATTTTCCGGATCCAAAGGCCCCAAAGTGACAATAATTGGGACAACCGGAGGGGATGGCTGTGGTGTGAGGATCACATGTGTTCATAGAGTGTTAATGCTTTGTTCTGGTGCTCTATTAAAAGGAGCACCTTAATTGCCAGTAGTTCCCTAGAGGCCCCACTGCCACGGGTGGCTGGACAGAAGATGTTGTGCAAGTTCTCATTGCGAGCATGTATGACTATATTTGGAGCACATGCCTAGGATTGTTTAGTACTTGTATGCTTGTTATTATTTATCTGCAATGCCCTAGACTTTGAAGTTACATTTTTAGACTCGTCCATGTAATTAGACTCGTCCTAAACACCTCTTCTGCTCTTGATTCACCGTCTGTTATAAGTAAGCTTGTCACGCCACCACCACATGCTCATGCTACACACACTGCTACTACTGTTGAATCTGAAACTGCTTTTGATACTCATGATGTTACTTCTACGTTGCTTGATGCGAGTGGTTCATTAGGTCCTTTTCTAGATGCTACTATGGATAGTCTAGGAAATACTGAAACTCCTAGTGAATGCACTGTTACACCTGTTAGCTCACCTGAGTCTAGTGAGAGTTATGATATTAATGATGGTTACATAGAGCTCACTGATGAATTTGTTGAAGAGTGCTGAAACACACATGGTGCTAGTGCTATTAAGAGTCTCCTTGCTAGACGTACTATTATGCCTAAGAAGTCTTATGATCCTAAGTTTGCCACCTCTCCCATAGATATTAAAGATAAAGATTATGATTTCTCTCTTGATTTATCTTATTTAGATATTTTTGAGAAAGAATCTTTTTGTGGTACTGAAAATGAGAGTGTTGTGGCTCATATGAATGAGCTTTTCTACTATGAGTTCTTTGTTCTTTGATGATTTTAAGATGTGCAAGTACTTTGTTGCTAAGATCTTCCCTTTTTCACTAAAAGTAGAAGCTAGGGCTTGGTTTAATAGATTACCTCTTGGTTCCATTGATAGCCCTGATTGCTTGATTGCTTCTTTCTTCCATAAATATTTTCCTCCCAGTGCTAGACATGTTGATTTACAGAGACTTTTTGATTTTAAACAAGGAGAAGAAGAGAAATTGCCTGAGTTATGGAAAAGATTCTGTTCCTTGATTCATGCATATCCTGGATGTCCATTACCTCAGAATGAGCTTCTTGATATTTATTATAATGGACTAACTGATGATTCTAGGACCTACCTAGATAGCTTTGCTGATTGTGTTTTCAGGAAAAGGACTCCTACAGATGCTGAAGAATTAATGAACAAGATAAGCAAGATTTATGATGATTGGACTTCAACTGAGCTGAATACACCTGATCCTATTACTCCTGAACCAGTTGTTCCTAAACTAGTTCCAACACCAACAACAAAGAAGAGGGGAGTTATTGTATTAAATGATGAAGTGATGAAGGAAGCTAAAAAGTGTCTAAAGGAGAAAGGTATTAGAGCTGAAGATGTGAAGAATCTACCTCCCATAGAATAATTATGTAAGCCAATTCCCCACTCATCTACTATTGAGGTACACTCTATCCAATTTAATGAAGGTGATATTCCTTATGGTAAGCCTCCTAATCAATGCTTAGAGGAACTTGACACATTTATTGTTAAACAAGGTAATTTTAATAAACAAGTTCAGAATCATTTATTGGAAAACTCTAGAGCTATCCATGAGTTGAAAGATATTGTGGAAAGAACTTTTAATGATATTAAAATGCTTTGTAAACACTTTCAAATGGTTCAAACCCAACTTGATCAACTTGCTAAGGTGCAAAAGTATATGCTAGTTAATGCTTCAGGAAATAAACATGCTTATGGAATTAGAACTAGGAGTGGTGCAGCTACTCAAGATCCTTTATATCCTAAAGGACATCCTAAAGGAATAAAGCAGGATTCCCAAAAAGGTGAGGATAGTGGTAGTCCTCGTAAGAGGAAGAAAAGGAAACATAAAGTAATTGAGGAACCACTTGATCCTGTTGTAGATCCTAATAGTATATTTGTCTCTGATGCTGAAACTGAGAGTGGTAATATTGATGAGTCACCTGATAAGGAGGAAGGTGAGGAAGAACCTGAGAAGCACACTAAGAACACTAGGTACACAAAGGAAGATTTTATTGCTAATAAACATGGGAGAGAACCTTGGGTGCAGAAGCCTATGCCTTTTCCAGGTAAGAAACACAAGTCAAAAGAGGAAGAACACTACAACAAGTTTTGTGAGTGGATGAAACCTTTATTTTTGCAAATTCCTTTGACTGATGCTATTAAATTGCCACCTTATTCAAAGTATATGAAGGATATTGTCTCTAATAAAAGGAAGATTCCTAATGACGAGATTTATACTCTACTTGCTAATTATTCCTTCAATGGTAAGGTTCCAAGAAACTTGGTGATCCAGGTATACCAACTATTCCTTGCTCCATTAAGAATAATTATGTTAGAACTGCTTTATGTGATTTGGGAGCTAGAGTTAGTGTTATTCCTTTTTCTCTCTATAAGAGACTCCGGTTAGAAAAGTTGATACCAGCTGATATATCTTTGCAAATGGCTGATAAGTCAACTACTGTTCCTGTTGATATATGTGAGGATGTTCCTGTTCAAGTAGCTCATAATTGCATGGTTTTAACTGATTTTGTTGTGCTTGAAATGCCTGAAGATGATAATATGTCTATTATTCTTAGGAGACCTTTTCTTAATACTATAGGTGATGTCATCAATTGCAATTAAGGAAAAGTAACATTCAATATTAATGACAAAGAGCACACTGTTTATTTCCCCAAGAAGGTTGTTAAGAGCTATTGCCTGAATTCTATTGAAAATATTGAATCAAGGTTGGAGAAATATATTGTCCCATTCCACAAGAAAATTTTGAAACTATTATGATTGGGACCATTGCTATCAAGTATGAGGTAACATAATAACCTTGTGGAATGCAAAGTTTGGTTTCATATAGGATTGTTTTGGTAACAAGACTTGATCAACCTTGTTAACAAAAGGATTTTAATAAACAAAATAATGCTTCCACTGTGGTTATACTTGCTTTCTTTTTCCCTTCTCCTTCCTAGCCTTTGCTTTAGCTTTATTTTTGCTAGTTGTTTGCTTGTTTCTTAGAGCTCTTGTAGTTTGGCTTTTGGTTTGCTTTTGCTTCTTTTGAAAAAACTGTTTCTGCGAGAAAATCAATTTTCATACCCTGAAAATTGGCCAAAAATAAAGTTTCCCGAAAAATCCCAGAAAATTCAAAATAAATTTTTCCTCGAAAAAGGGGCAGAGTGGCACCCAAGATGACTCAGGGGCCACCCTTAGGCCCCACACCCATGGTAGGCGCGGCCTACCTAGTGGTGGCGCCTAGGGGGGTCTGGCCCACCTAGGCCCCTCCAGGCTGTCTCCTCAAAGCCACCTTCTTTCTCTCTCCCGAAAATCTTGCTCAAGCTCGAGTTCTTGCTGTTCTTGCTCGCGATTTTCGATCTCCTTGTTCAGCCCATCTCAAGTGCTGATTTTTGGAGGAATTGTTCCTTGGTATGTGCCTTCTCCACTTGTCCAATTAGATTTGTGATTGGTAGATTGTATCTTGAGTAATTTGCTGCTGTAGGTGACAGGTTGTTTGAGATTGCATGCTTGTTATATGCTTATAAACTTTGTTTTGATGCATGTGTAGTCCTCTGGCAAGTTCCTATAGTAGTTGCTCATCATTTATCAATTTAGAAATCACTTGGTTTGATGGTTGTCTAAAAATTTCAGCAAGGAAGATGAGTGCTTATCCACTGAATCAATATGACTTGATGGTGCATGAGCCAATGAAGGTTCATCGTGAGGAGGAAGTTTTTACTTCCATATATCCATGCCATGAATTTATGAGAGTTGCGGGGATCCTCCAAGATTTCCAAACTTTGGTTACAAATGCAGGGTTAGAGCACTTTGTTGAAGGTGAACCAATCCAATATGTTAAGCTAACCATGGCTTTTGTGCAGGACTTCCTGTTCACTTGGTCTACTTCTAATCCCATGGTCCATTACAAAATATATAATATACCTGTCGACCTGCCTTTTGCTGATTTCTGTGCAGCAATTAGAGTACCTCAGTGGGGATCTTGTAAGAAGATTAAGGAGATGCCCAAGTCACTTGTTGATTTGTATGCTGAGGTTTGCCAAGGTTTCGACTTTTCAAAGGAAAGTGGTAAAATTCAGAATATCCAGCTCCCAGCTATTAGATACTTTGCCTACTTCATTACCAAGTGCGTTCTTGCTAGAAAGTTGTCTTCTTTTGATCTAGCTTTTATTGCAGCTGCTCTTAGTAGGAATAGTTCCTATAGTTTGGGTGCTTTGATAGCTCACCGTTTCACCACCAACCGTGAGAAGGGTGGAATTTGTGGAGGTCTCATTGCTTCTAGGTTGCTAGCTTTCCATGGTTTAGAGCCTCATTATTCAGATTTTCAGTTCCCCATAGAGAGGCTTGATATTGAATCTATGATCCAGCATGGTTTTGTTTCCTTGGGGGCTAATGTGAGAAGTTTACCATATGAAATATCTTTTGCCCAACAAGGTGGGAGAAAGGGTAGGACTGAGAAAATAGTTTATTTGCCTGCACCTGCTTTGTTTAACTTTGATAACAGGCAAGGATGGTCGCTTACGGAGGAAGAGGTTGACACATATGTTGGGGAACTCTCCCAGCAAGAGGAGAATGTTGAAGAGGATGCCGAAGACAATTCGGTTCAGCCCTCCAACTTGGGAGAGTCTTCATACCAGCAACCCTCATTTGATTGGGGCGCGTCTTCTTCTTCATCACAGGTGCCTGACTATGATCATTCCTGTGATGACCCACCAGCATGGGGTTACTATCCACGTTATTGAGCCCCGCTTAGGCCAAAAACCTAAGCTTGGGGGGAGGTATACCGACGTCACACTCATATATATATCATGTTTGGTCGGTTCTTTGTATATCCATTGTTTTTGCTTTCTTTTTGGTTCTTGTTGCTTCTTTCTCAAAAATACAAAAAAATACCAAAAATATTTTCGTTGTTTCTCTTGGTTTGTTTCTTTGTTTCTTTGCTTTGGTGTGCCTTAAAAGAAAAATCCAAAAAGATTTTGCTTTGTTTGGTTTGCTTTGTTTTTGTTTGGTTTTTCTCTGTTTGCTTGTTTCTAAAAAATTGAAAACACCAAAAATATTTGTTCTTCTTCTTTGGTTTTGTGAGTTCTTTGCAGGGTTCAGCCGTCCTCAGTGGATTTTGGTTTCATCTTAATTATTCAAGTCACACAAGTGAAGAGCAATAATGAAGATTAAGACAACTCGAGGTGTGGTAAGAGGCTGGTAACGAACTCTATTTGTTTCATTTTTGTACATATACTCATCATTGTGAGCATGCTTAGCCTGTTTGTGTAAGGTGTATGTCATTATGGATGCTTAGTAGTTCTTGCTTGTCTACGATTAGCTCCAGCTTGCTAATAGTTTGTAGCATGTCATATGAATTTTTGCTTGCATTGTTGTATTCATACTTTGGTATGATATTATGGTATCCTCCTCTGACTGTTCATGTGAATCGACTTGGCACATGCCCACGCATGCATATGACTAATAAATAGTCAGTAAGCCTCGATGATTTATTTTGCCTCAGAGTTCTTGTATCACTTTCATGCCATAATTAGTCCTGTTTTGTTGCATGCATGATTATGACAGTTATTGCTATCTCGTTTGTCGCTCCCTCTCTATTGCTAGCCTTCACTTGCACTGAGTATGTGCTCTACCTGTGCTTCCAACTCCCCAAAACCAATATTTCCAACTGCGTCCACCATACCTACCTATTAGCATCATTTGCTATTCCAGTGCATATTCCATATGCCATGTTTTCTTCCAAAATAAAATGTTTGTCTATTTTGAGAAAGTTAGTTAGTAAAGCTCTCACAAACTTGATGGCACACTTTATTCCTTGCGCTTAATAATCTTGAACCATTGTGACTAGTCCATGAAAGTTATATGCTTGCTTATTATATATAGTGGGAGTCAGCAGAACCGTGCTGTCACGGGGAACGCTTTCAACACCTGTTGGATATCTTATCCAGCTGATTCCTTGCTCTTTTGTTTATGGATGTCAACGATGTGAAATAAAATGGGAGCTTATGAGTTCATGGAGTTTATACATTGTGTTAGAGAAACGCCTGAGCCGCTAGCCTAATCCATGCCTAATCATGGTGGAAACTTGCAGCATCACTATAATGAGCATCTAGGAAGCATCCTCATAAAAAGTTATGCACATGGTAAATAAAAATATTGTTGAGATGCTCATTGTCTGCTCGCCTTGTCATTTTGGTTATGAGAAAGCTCATGTGCCATATGCAAGGGGTACCCCAATGGCTGCTCTTGATGATATGCATGTATTTACAATGACAAGAACTTTCAGGTGACCAAAGTTGAGTAGCATGCGGAGCGTCCCTCGTACTCAAGGGACTTGGGATTTCCAGTCTATGGTCTGTCAAGCATATGATTTAGAGTGGACCTCGCTTTCACCTTAACCACATGAAGATGCCTATGATAGGGGCAATGAGAGCTCAAAGCTAATGAGTACCGTCCTTTCAGCATTAGGAAGCCTTTCAAACCTTCACAAAACTGTTTTCACAACTTTGTTGAGTCACCACTTATTCTATGAGCACCTTCTTGAGAGCATAGTTGTCATTTTTGTGTTTGTTCCAAAACTTGGTTAATTATGTCATCACTTTGATGCTTGTATCTCTGATATCTTTGTCTCTAGTCTTCATGTGAACTTCATAGGTGCCTTGGCATTTATATTGTGCTCTTCAAACAAAGGCAAGCGAGATACCACTCTATCATACCTTATTATGAGCATTGCAATGTTGCTTATGTTTATGTTCCATGCTACTTATTATTATTGGGTTGGTTTCTCTTCATAGCTTGCAATGACTATTGAGTAGACTTAATTGCATACTTCTTATTATGAATTGTCTAAGCATCTACTCCTGTGCTGAGAATATATACATCATATGAAGCAAAGTGTTCGTGAAAGTTCTTTTATCGCACTCAGTTTTCAACTGAATTGCTTGAGGACAAGCAATAAGTTAAGCTTGGGGGGAGTTGATACGTCCAAAACATATCTACTTTCTCGAACACTTTGCTATTGTTTCTTCTCTAAACTTGTGTGATTTGGATACAACTAACACTGACTACCGCTGTTATCGGTAGAATTACCTTGGTGTATTGTTTTTGTGCATAAAATGAACTATCAGGAAAAATCCCGGAAAATATGCCAAAAACTATTTATCACCAGAAGATCCACGGAGCCAGAAGGGGAGACAGAGAGAATGCCTGGGGAGCCAGACACACCCCAGACGCGGGCCCACCTGACCCCGCGCCTAGGGGAGGTCTGGCCACCCTAGACAGCTCCTCGGCCTCCCTCTGCGCCTATAAGTTGCCTTCTAACCTAAAAAACTTAGGGGGTTTCGATAGTTTTCCAGAAAGAGTTCCGCTCCGCCGCCGCCACCAGAAACCAAGATTCGGATCCAGAAACTCCGTTCTGGCACCCTGCCGGGACGAGGAATTTGGAGAGGACCATCTCCATCGTCATCACCAATGCATATCCATCAACCACCGATGTTTCCCTCATCCATGAGTGAGTATTCCCCCGCTGTAGGCTTGGGAATGGTAGGGATTCGATAAGTTCTATCATGTAATCGAATAAGATTTGTTAGGGCATAGTGCCCAGTATCTCTATTAGTGCTATTTAACTTTGTTGAAACTTGTTGTGCTTAATGCTTGTCACTAGGGCCCGAGTGACATGATCTCAGATCTGAACTTATTATTGAATCATTATGATACTATTGTTTGTGATCGTATCTGCAAGTTGTGTACACATATCATTGTCCGGATCCAAAGGCCCCAAAGTGACAATAATTGGGACAACAGGAGGGGATGGCTGTGGTGTGAGGATCACATGTGTTCACGGAGTGTTAATGCTTTGTTTTGGTGCTCTATTAAAAGGAGCACCTTAATTGCCAGTAGTTCCCTAGAGGCCCCACTGCCACGGGTGGCTGGACAAAAGATGTTGTGCAAGTTCTCATTGCGAGCACGTATGACTATATTTGGAGCACATGCCTAGGATTGTTTAGTACTTAGATGCTTGTTATTATTTATCTGCAATGCCCTAGACTTTGAAGTTACATGTTTAGACTCGTCCATGCAACGCCCGTTCATCCATCCCTATGCCTACCGCACTCGAATCTTACTGCTACCGTTACTGTTACTATTGTTATTGTTTCACTGTTACTGTTACTGCTGTTGTTGCTTTGTTGTTGCTACTACCAAACTGTTTCTACTGATAAACTTCTGTGAGCAAGAACTATTTCCAGGTGTAGCTGAACTGATAACTCAGTTGTTAAGTCTTGCAAGTATTCTTTGGCTCCCCTTGTGTCGAATCAATAAATTGGGTAATACTACCCGCGAAGACTGTTGTGATCCCCTACACTTGTGGGTCATCACTTGTGATATCACTTTATGCTTTGATTAATAATATTTTATCGCTCTGCATGATTATGGCCATTATTGCTCTCTTAGTTGGTTTCTCCCCGTCTTTTGCTAGCCTCCACCTGTACCGAGTATGAGCTCTACTCGTGCATCCAACTCCCAAGAAACCAAGTTATTCCAAGGAGTCCATTATAAATTCCTATGCATGGTGTGTTACACCATTCCAAGTATATTCATGTTTTTATATATATATTCCAAATTAAAATTTTGTTATCAGAAAATTAGTGATTAAAGCTCTCACGAACTTGAAGGCACATTTTATTTCTTGCACTTAATAAACTTGAACCATTGTGACTATCTTATGATGCTTACATGCTTGCAAGTTATAAGTTGGGAATTAGCAGAACCATGCTGTCATGGGGAACACTTTCAACATTGCACTTATTCTATTTAGTTGATATCATGTTCTTTTGCTTATGGATCCCGGGTGGTGTGAAATAAGATGGGAGCTTGTAAGTACATGGAGTATGTATATGTGTTAGAGAAACGCCTGGACGGCGAGCCTAAGCCATGCCTAATCATGGTGGAAACTTGCAGCAAAACCATAGTGGCATTCTATGAAGCATCCTCGATAAAAACCTATGCAAATAGCAAATAAAAAGATCGCTGAGATGCTCACTATCTGTTGCCTTATCATTTTGATATGGGATAGCTCCTGTGTCATGGGGCAAGGGGTACCCCGTTGGCGGTTCTCTATGATACACATACACTTACAGTGACAAGAACTTGCTTGTGACCAAAGTTGAGTAGCATGAAGTCTCGGTACTCGTACTCAAGGGGCATGAGATTTTCAACTTGTAATTTGTCAAGCATATAACTCATATTTGCACTCACTTTAACCTTAATCACTTCAATATGCTTATGATAGGGGCAATGAGAGCTCAAAACTAATAAGTACCATAATTTTTGGAAGCTCTTTATAGAACTTGAAATCCCTGCTTCCCTATGCGAAGGGTCTTTCTTCTTACTCTTAAGTTGAGTCTCCACCTTCTACCTTTATGCACCAATTAAGAGAGCATAGTTCATTGTCCCAAAACTTATTAGTTGATTCATAATGTTGATATTGCTTGTTCTTAAACTAGCTGTATCTAGTCACCCTTATGAACTTTGAAGGTGTCCTATGCATTTATGTTTCGCTACACCATGAAGGACAAGTTGAATACCACTCTTGCTATGTTTTCTATATGTGAAACAAACAAACGTCTTTCAATGCATTGTTATTCATGATCTTTGTTTGTATCTTTTCATGTTACAACATAGTTGCTTTATCTTATTGTTAGAACTACATCTTTTATGCTCATGTTTCGAGTACTTTGATCCCAGTTATCACTACTTTATAACAGTTTGATCAAGATTGTGATGGTGCATGTCACCTCAAAAATTATTCTTTTTATAACTTACCTACTCAAGGACGCGCAGGAGTTAAGCTTGGGGATGTTTGATACGCCGTAAACGTATCTATAATTTTTGATACTCCATGCTTGTTTAGTATCATCTTTCATATGTTTTGTCTACACTTTGAGGTATTTTTATACATTTTTCGGAACTAACCTATTAACAAGATGTCGCAGTGCCAGTTGCTTGTTTTTTGCTATTTTGGTTTCAGAAAATCTAGTAAGGAAATATTCTCGGAATTGGACGGGACAAAAGCCAAAGTCAATATTTTACCAGAAGGAACACGGAGTCCGAAGGGCAGCCGAAGGGGGGCCTTGAGGCGGCCACACCCTAGGGCGGCGCGGCCTAGGAGGGGGCGCGCCAGCTCTAGGTGTGGGCCCCTCGGGCGCTAACCAACCTTGCCCTTTCGCCTATAAAAGCACTCTGATGCAGAAACCCTAAGTACCCGATCAAATCTCCACGAAATAGTTCGTAGCCTCCACCACCATCGTCCCTAGATCGGGGGGATCCGAAGCTCTTCCCGGCACCCTGCCAGAGGGGAGAGATCATCCCGGAGGCCTTCTTCATCACCATGCCAGCCTCCGGAGTGATGCGTGAGTAGTTCACCCGTGGACTATGGGTCCATACAGTAGCTAAATGGTTGTTTCTCCTCCTTTGTGCTATCATGTTTAGATCTTGTGAGCTCCGTTCATGATCAAGATCGTCTATTTGTAATCATACATGTTGTGTTTGTGGGTATCCGATGGATATTGAGATACTATGTCAGATTGATTATTGATTCTATCATGTCTATGTTATTTGTGATCTTGCATGCTCTCCGTTGTTCGTAGATGCTTTGTCCAAGTAGATGCTTGCAACTCCAAGAAGGAGTATTTATGCTCGATAGTAGGTTCATGCCTCCGGTAATCCGGGGAAGTGACAGAAATCTATAAGGTTGTAGATGTACTATTGCTACTAGGGAGAAAACAACAATCCTTTGTCCATGAGGCAATTGTATTGTTTACTTTACACACATTTCTTAATGCAATTATCTGTTGCTTGGAACTTAAAACTAGAGGGAGTTCAGATGATAACCTGAATGTGGATTATTAGTCATAGATGCAGTTGGATTACGGTCTATGTATATTGTTTCAATGCCCAATCAAATCTCATAGGAGTCAAGATGTCTAGTATGTGCATTGTTATGCTTTCTCAATCTGTCAATTGCCCCGCTGTAATTTGTTCACCCAGCATGTTATCTATCTTAAGGAGAACACCTCTAGTGAACTGTGGACCCCGGTCCAATCTTTATCATTGATACATCATCAACTGTTACTATTTACTTTCTACAAGCAACTATTATCTTCCACACTATATATTTAATCCTTTGTTTTCAGCAAACCAGTGAGATTGACAACCTCACTGTAAGTTGGGGCAAAGTATTGAGTTTGTGTTGTGTAGGTTCCAAGTTGTTAGCAACACCTTGGAGTTCTTTCTTACTCCTACTGGTTCGATAACCTTGGTTTCATAACTCAGGGAAAACTTGTTGCTGTGCTCATCATACCTTCCTATTGGGGTCTCCCAATAGGCTCTACGTAATCGAGGCACACATCAAACAACCATCTTCTAATTTCCTAGGAATAGAAGCTTTATGTTTTAATTTTTCTTCTTTAATTTTAATGAGAGCATATGTAATGTGTTTTGTAAATCATATTCATAGCACTAGCATTAGGACTTCTAGCAAGATTTTGTAGGAACATAATTACTTCAGAAATATTGCAACCATCAAGATCAAAATCAAACTTAGCATCCAAGGTAGTAGAACTATTGTTTCCCATATTTCAAAAAAATCAGCATTCTTATTGGGTTTAGGCATTGTTGCAAAAGGAATGGGGACTTCTTGTGGTTTGCTAGCATCAACATTGGTGGTGGTAATAATACAAATACTACTATGTCTAGCACTTTCATCGTCTCTTTCCCACTTAGCATGCGATTTAGCTAACAGTCTAACATTTTCATCAATTCTAACTTGTATGGCATTAGCAGTAGCAAAGGGATTTTCCATGGTTTTAGGTTTAGCAGCCATTTTATTAATCAAAGAGTTGTGCTTCAGACAAATATGAAATATTTTTTTCAGCATTCAAAAGCTTTTCCTCCACAGTTTTATTAAAATCAGTTTGTTTACTAATAAAATCCTTAAGCATGACTTTAAGTTTAGAGGGCGCACTTCTATTGTTGTTGTAGGAGTTTCCATAAGCATTACCATTATTGGGAGGATAAGGCCTATAATTATTATTACCAAAATTATTCCTATAGGCATTATTGCTAAATTTTTATTTCTAATGAAGTTCACATCAACTTGCTCTTGAGCAACCAAAGAGGCTAAAGGAACATTATTTGGATCAATATGAGCTTTTTCATTAACAAGCATAGACATAATAACATTTTTATCACTCAAGGAGGAGGTTTCTTCAACAGAATTTACCTTCTTACCTTGTGGAGCTCTCTCAGTGTGCCATTCATAATAGTTAACCATCATATTATCAAGGAGCTTTGTTGCATCACCCAAAGTAATGGTCATAAAGGTACCTCCAGCAGCAAAATCCAATAGATTTCTTGAAGAAAAATTCAGTCATGCATACAAAGTTTGGATAATCATCCAAGCAGTCAGTCCATGAGTGGGACAATTCTTTACTAAAGATTTCATTCTTTCCTAAGCTTGAGCAACATGTTCATTATCAAGTTGTTTAAATTTCATTATTTAACTTCTCATAGATATAATCTTAGCAGGAGGATAGTATTTTCTAATAAAAGCATCTTTGCATTTAATCCAAGAATCAAAACTATTTCTAGGCAAGGATAACAACCATTCTTTAGCTTTTTCTCTCAAAGAGAAAGGAAACAATTTAAGCTTAATAATATCTCCATCTACATCCTTATATTTTTGCATCTCACAAAGTTTAACAAAATTGTTAAGGTGAGCAGTAGCATCATTAGAACTAGCACCAGAAAATTGCTCTTTCATAACAAGATTCAACAAAGCAGGTTTAATTTCATAAAAAGTAGCATCAGGAGCAGGTGGAGAAATAGGTGTGTAAAGGAAATCATTGTTGTTTGTGCTAGTAAAGTCACACAACTTGGTGTTTTCAGGAGTATTCATTTTTGCAAGAGTGAAGCAAGCAACAGAAGTACTAACTATTTTTTTGTGTTTTTGATAAAGAGAAACACACCAACACAACTATTTTTTATAAAAAAGGGAACAAGCAAAACAAAGCAAAAGAAACTAAGCAAAACAAAAAGAAAGTAAATAGATTGGTTGTGAGAGACTCCCCTTGCGAGAATCTTCTTTCTCCCTGAAAGGTGACTGACGAGGAGGAAGAAATTGAAGCTGTCCTTAACTCCCCGGCAACGGCGCTAGAAAATCTTGATGTGGCTCGGTGATGTAGAGCCTATTGGGAGACCTCAAGAGCAAGGTGTGATGAGCACAACATCAAGTTTCCCCTCAGTTATAAAACCAAGGTTATCGAACCAGTAGGAGTAAGGAAACAACTCCAAGGTGTTGCTAACAACTTGGAACCTGCACAACACAAACTCAATACTTTGCCCCAACTTACAGTGAGGTTTTCAATCTCACCGGTTTGCTGAAAACAAAGGATTAAACATATAGTGTGGAAGAGAGTAGTTGCTTGTAGAAAGTAAACAGTAAAACGGTAAATAGTAGATGGTGTATCAATGATAAAGGAATGGACCGGAGTCCATAGTTCACTAGAGGTGTTCTCCTTAAGATAGATAGAATTGTTGTGTGAACAAATTACAGCGGGGCAATTGACAGATTGAGAAGGCATAACAATGCATATACAAGATATCTTGACTCCTACGAGATTTGATTGGGCATTACAACAATATACATAGACCGTAATCCAACTGCATCTATGACTAATAATCCACCTTCAGGTTATCATCTGAATCCCTTTTAGTATTAAGTTGCAAGCAACATATAATTTCATTAAGCAATGTGTGTAAAGTAAACAATACAATTGCCCCATGGACAAAGGATTGTTGTTTTCTCCCTAGTAGTAACATCACATCTACAACCTTAGAGATTTCTGTCACTTCCCCAGATTACTAGAGGCATGAACCTACTATCGAGCATAAATACTCTCTATTGGAGTTGCAAGCATCTACTTGGCCAAAGCATCTACGAACAATAGAGAGCATGCAAGATCACAAATAACATAGACATGATAGAATCAATAATCAATCTGACATAGTATCTTAATATCCATCGGATCCCCGCAAACACGACATGCATGATTACAAATAGATGATCTTGATCATGAACGGAGCTCACGAGATCTAAACATGATAGCACAAAGGAGGAGAAACTGTTGAATAAAAGAGCAATTTACCAAGCGAATTATTCATAATAAACGCTAGATAAAACATGATTAGAATAATAAGCAATATACTAATCATGTGAAATAGCGAATACATATTAAGGCATATAACCAAACAGACTGCAAGACAAATATCTTGAGATGCGATCAGAACAAGTTTGAGAAATAAAACATACACGGCAGCAGCAGAAGAGGAACCGCCGGTGTTCGTGTTGGCACCATCGTTAGCCATGTCGTCGAGGAAGAGGGTGCTGATGTCAGGGAAGAAGTCTTCGTTGGGGAAGACGTCGGCGCAATCGCTATCTGAGAGGGAGTCCGTGATGAAGCCAGTAGTCGCGTTGGTAGCGCTCCCCAAAAACCTTATCGCCCTTCTCCCGTACAGGACTCAAAGCAGCGGGGTCTCGGAGGCCTACTGTCCCGGCTCGCGGTGCATGCCGCAAGACGGGATGGGGAAGATCTACGTAGCGCAGTGTTCTAGAACTGGAGGCGCAAAGGATGTGTGGCAGTGTGTCTGAGAGGAGGCGCGACCTCTCTCTTATATAGACACAGAGGGGTAGGCAGACAGGCTGCGCAGAAGATGAAACGAACGGACAGAAGTTGAAGCGAACAGGCGGCAGCCCACCGGACAGCCTCCACTCAGTTCGTATTAAAAGTACACTCGAGCAAAACGTGTCAACTTCTATACGACTATTCATATACCATTCATGCGTGGAAAAATAAAGCTCGGCTCAACGAGATTCCCGCAACCCGTGCGCACGCGCGATGTGGCGAGGCGTGGCATGGCGAGACGAGCGAGGAATAGGAGCGCGCGTGTGGAACTCTCTCCTTCTCCTTCTCATCCTTTTTACCAAGTGGTAGGAGAGCTCACCTTATAAGTTGGTCCAACTTCTAATCAACTAGCAATGCGGGACTAAACATTTGTCCCAGCTCTTGCCTTGCATGAATGGGCCAAATGGGCCTCTAGGATTTCAGGAATTTATTGGCATATAATAAATGGGCTGGGCCTAATTAGGCAAAAATTCCAACAATCCTCCACCATATCCCAGAGACACATGAAGTTTGCATTTGGTTCCAAAACATTGTTTATATACCGGTACTGTAGTGGAGACTGTTAAGTTGAACTTCCACCTAGAGCTTTATGTCATACTAGGCTGCAACTTGTACAGTGGACTATGCCTTGTACAGTGGTCTTTACCCTCCGGGGGGCCGAACCTAGGTAAAACCCTGTGTCTTTGCCCTCATCTCGCACCGTAGATGGCTGGCCGCCCTTGCCCCTCGTTCTACTACTCGTTGCCGATTGCAGCATCTGCCGTGACTATTCCCACGACAGTGGCGCCCACCGTGGGGCCTGGCCGGTCCGGCCGGTGTTCTGCGGCGAGATCCAATCTGCCCATCAACGAGACGGTCGCCACCGGCCACATGATAGCGATCGGCGAGATGCTCCAAATCTTGCCGAGCAGCTACGTCCCGGCGGCGCGACCCGTCACGCACAGCGTGATCCTGCCAATCGGCACGATCAGCCTCTTCGTCGGTCTCACCGACGTCATCGTCTCGGAGAATTCGTCTCGCATCCGCGAGTCGCCGCCACGCGATCGTCTCTCCGAGAGCCAGATCCGCACGATCCATCGCCTCGCCTCCGAGTACAACTCGGCCCACAGCAACGTGGCCGGGAATTCAGCGGCCGCAGAGGATGCGGCCCTCACCGACGACGCCGACTCGGCGACCCCGGCGTCACTCGCCGAATCCATCACCGCGACTTCGTCCGCGGGCTCCATCGCCCAGGTCTCCAACGCGGGAGACTTCGAGGATCCCTCCATCCTCGGTATCTTCGAGTTCGACTCTGGGTCAGAGAACTCCGGCGACCCCCGCGACGGAACCGGTCGCCACACCGCGACCTACATGGCGACCGGCACCGATCCGCCGGAGGACCCGTTCTCCACCCCAATCCCTCCTAACACCACGGCGACGGAGGTCGAGGAACTCCGCCTGAAACTGGCGGAGGCGATACGCAAAGAGCAAGCCGAGCGCGAAAAATTTCGCCTCGAGCAGGTGACGGCGCAGGAGCTGTCACGCTACCACCAGCAGCAGATCAGGTCACGCCTGAACCCCACCGTTTAGGGGCGCGCCCTGAACTTCGACGACGAAAACGACCCGGCCCGCGTGGCCGAGCGCGCGATCTGCGAGAACACGCCACCAGGAGGAAGCGCCCGGCCCCCGCCAGGATCAACTGCAATGGGCGCCCCACCACCACCCAACCGCACCCCTCCCAGGGACCAGCCGCGGATAGTAGTCTCCTCACGGGAGCGAGACGCAAATGGCCTCCCACTGTTCTCCACCCCGATGGACAACCTCGTGGCAGGCCGAGCAGCAGCCGACAGCATCACGGCCACCGGCAACGGCGCCCTGCAGATCGAATACGTCAAGGCCCTGCTCGCGAAGGCCGTGGAGCAACAAAGAGCGGGCGCCGACTCGCAAGGTCGAGTATACTCGCGTTCCTCGGGAAGCAGAGCGGCCTCCAGCGGCCGCCCAGCGGCGGCAAACACCCTCAACTGCCCGCCACCAGAGCCAGTGCAGCTCCAATACCGACCCGCGAACGCGGCACTCTCCACCAACGACCCCAGGCCGGCAACCAACCTTGTCGCCGCCAACGGGCAACCCATCGACGCCCGCACCCACATCATCAACAACCAAATTTGGCGCGCACGCCAGCCCGATGACCTGCGACATACCCTAACCAATCGCCGCGACGGCGAGCCCATGGGGTCGCTCAGTCGACTCGGACCCAAGTGCTTCGGACCAATGATCCGAGGCGAGAAGTACCCGCAAAACTTCAAGGCGCCAAAGGAGATAGAAAAGTACGATTCCTCGTACGACCCCGCCGTCTGGCTCGACACATACCTCATGGCGATGGGGATCGCAGGCCACACTGACCTGCTAGCCGCCCGCTACCTCCCCCTGATGATGGAAGGGACGTGCAGGCAGTGGATCAACACCCTACCCCAGGACAGTATCGACTCCTGGGACGAGATGCGCGATGCCTTCGTCAGGCACTTCCAGTGCTCCTACACCCGCGCCACCACTATAGAGGACCTGGAGCGGTGCGTCCAGGGACCCAGCGAGTCGACCCGCAACTGGGTCCAACGGTGGCAAGAACTTTGGTACAACGCGGTCGGCATCCACCCGGACACCGCGATCCACTGCTTCAAGACCTCGTGCCGCTACGAGCCCCTGGTCGCCAAGCTCAAGCGACACTCCCGCACACTCGACAACATCCCCGACCTCCTCGAGATCGCCAAACGGTACGCCGAGGAAGATCCAAACCAGGAAACTGACGACGAGTCAGGAGGTCAACGCCGCACGGGCGGCAACGATGGCGGATGCCGATCCGACCTACGCTACAGCGGCACTCGCCTCACCGGCAAGCGCCGCAGTGACGGGCGAGTCGACTTCGTCGCCAACGCCGGGCACGCGCAGCGCGAGCCCAAGAGCTTCCGCCGCGACGGAGGACAACGCCGTGACGGCGGCAACTACAAGAACAAGCCAAGGTTCGACCCTGCGGCCCTCCTTAACCAACCATGTGCGTTCCATAGCAGGGAAGGGAAGCCCGCAACGCACACCACCACCGACTGCCACACCCTCAGGGAAATCGAGAAGGCACGGCGAGCGCAGGAGGACCCCGACAACGACCCTCCAAATGGCGGCAAATTCGGAAAAGTGGCCGGCTCGCTCCACACCTTCATAGGCTTCAACACGAAGCGCGAGAAGAAGGTCATCGCCCGCGTTGTCGCCGTCAACGCGGTGGCCCAGATAGACGTCCCCCAGTTCCTAAACTGGTCGGAGCAGCCCATCACCTGGAGCCGCCAAGACCACTCGCCACGCATCGAGTACCCAGGACGAGTCGCCCTGGTGGTCAAGCCCAAGGTCGGCGACGACTGGCTCCCCAAGACACTGATGGACGGCGGCAGCTCCATCAACATCCTGTACCTCGACACCTTCAGGCGACTGCGGCTCCCGCAGTCAATGATCGAGACGACTCACACCACATTCCACGGCATCGTCCCCGGTCGGAAGGCGTACCCGATCGGCAAGGTCACGCTGCCCGTAACCTTCGGCACACCGGCAAACTTCCGCACCGAGCGGATCGTCTTCAGCTGGTGCCCTTCGACAGCCCCTACCATTGCGTCCTGGGGCGCCAGGCGTTCGCCAAATTCATGGCCGCGCCCCACTACGCGTACAACGCGATGAAGCTCCCCGGGCCGTGTGGCGTCATCACTATCCACGGCGACCCCGATATGGCCGCCGAGTGCGAGGCCAAAGGATCCGAGCTCGCCGACGCCGTCATCGCGGCGGAGACCAACCACGCCGATGAGCTCGCCAAGTACGCGAGCGGGGTCAACAACGATGACCCCACCATACTCAAGAAGCCCAACTCAGAGGGCGCAAACAC
The DNA here is from genome assembly GCA_916181665.1 of Avena sativa. Lineage (NCBI taxonomy): Eukaryota > Viridiplantae > Streptophyta > Magnoliopsida > Poales > Poaceae > Avena > Avena sativa. The sequence continues at coordinate 419,175,280 of OV702282.1, forward strand.
CTCAACCTTCGAGACCACGACGCACACCCGCACCGTTGAGCTGGTCCCAGGCGACTCCAGCCAGACGGTGACGATCGGGACGGGCATGAGCCCAGCGTAGGAAGGCGCGCTCATCGAGTTCCTCCGTGAGAACAGGGACATCTTCGCATGGAAACCCTCTGACATGCCCGGTGTCCCTAGGGATCTCGCTGAGCACAAGCTAAAAGCCGACCCCAAAGCGCGACCTGTCAAGCAGTCGCTGCGGCCCTTCAATGAAGAGCGCCGCCGAGCCATGCCGAGGAGGTGCAGCGTCTACTCGTTGCCGGCTTCATCCGGCCAATCAAGTACTCCAAGTGGCTGGCAAACCCAGTCCTGGTCGAGAAGAAGAACGGGACCTGGAGAATGTGTATCGACTACACAAACCTGAACGGCGCCTGCCCAAAGGAGCAGTTCGTCCTCCCGCGGATCGACCAGATAATCGATTCAACCGCGGGCTCGGAGTCACTATGTTTCCTCGACGCCTACTCTGGGTACAACCAGATCAAAATGGCTGTCGAAGACGAGGAGAAGACGGCGTTCATCACGCCATTCGGAGCCTTCTGCTACACCGCCATGACCTTCGGCCTCAAGAACGCCGGGGCGACCTACCAGCGGTGCATGCAAGAATGCCTCGCGAGCCAAATTGGCCGCAACATCCACGTTTACATCGACGACGTGGTCGTGAAATCCGCTCGCCAAGGCGACCTACTCGCCGACCTGGCGGAAACATTCGCCAACTTGCGAAGGTATAAGATAAATCTCAACCCAGGCAAGTGCACCTTCGGTGTACCCGCCGGACAACTACTGGAGTACGTCGTCTCCAAACGAGGGATCGAGGCGAACCCCACGAAGATCGACACGATCGCCCGGCTCGGCAAACCCGAGTGCCTGCGCGACGTCCAGAAGCTGGCCGGGCGAGTAGCGGCTCTCAGTCGCTTCATCCCCCGCCTGGGCGAAAAGGCGATGCCCCTATACCGCCTGATGCGCAAGAACCCCACCTTCCAGTGGGACAAGGAGGCGGACGACGCGCTCCACGACCTCAAAAAGGTGTTACTCGCCGCACCACTGCTCGCCGCCCCCGCCGACAAAGAACCCATGCTGGTTTACGTCGCGGCGTCCGAGTGCGTCGTCAGCGCCGTGATGGTCGTCGAGCGGCCAGAAGAAGGAAAGGAGCGCCCAGTCCAGCGGCCGGTGTACTACATCAGCGAGGTCCTCACCGAGTCGCGCCAGCGGTACCCACAATACCAAAACCTAGTATACGCGGTCTTCAGAGCTCAGAGGCGCCTGCCGCACTACTTTCAGGAGCACCCGATCACGGTCGTCTCCTCAGCACCACTGCAAGACATCATCCGCAATCGCGAGGCAACCGGGCGGGTCGCCAAGTGGGCCGTCGAGATCGGCGTCCACAACATCAAATACGATCCACGAAAGGCGATCAAGTCGCAGGCACTGGCAGACTTCATCGCCGACTGGGAAGAGGCCCAGCAACCAGAGAAACTGCCGTACCTCCATTACTGGAGCCTGCACTTCGACGGCTCCAAGAACGCAGACGGTGCAGGTGCAGGGATAGTGCTGACTTCACCAAAGGGCGACAAGCTCCGTTACATCCTCTGCCTCGACTTCACGCCCTGTACCAACAACATGGCTGAGTACGAGGCCCTACTCCACGGCATGCGAGCCGCCAAGGAGATGAACGTCAATCGCCTCCGCTGCTATGGAGATTCTGACCTTGTCGCGGGGCAAGTCGCTGGCACCTGCGACGCCGTCTCCCCTACCATGGCGGCATACCGCCAAGCAGTGGACAAGCTGGGCGAACATTTCACCGGCTACTCCGTCGAGTGGATCGACAGACGGAAAAACGAGGAGGCCGACGCACTCTCTCGCATCGGGTCGGCTCGACTCGCACCACCAGCCGGCGTTTTCCTCGACACGATCACCAAGCCATCAGTCTCTCCCCGAGGGAGATCGACATCGGAGTCCCACTCAAACCAGAGGCAGCCTTGGTCGCACTCGTCAACGAGCCAGACGACTGGACCAAGCCCTACATCGCCTACCTGGAAGACGGCACCCTGCCGACAGACGAGACAGACGCTCGAATGATCGCTCGTCGATGCAAGTCCTACACCATCATCGACGGCGAGCTCCACAAGCACAGCGTCACCGGCGTGTTCCAACGCTGCGTCCAACCAGCTGAAGGACGCAAAATCCTCCACGACATTCACTCCGGTGACTGCGGCCACCACGCCGCCGCTCGCTCCCTGGTCGCCAAGGCTATGCGACATGGCTTCTACTGGCCCACCGCACACGCTGATGCTGTCAATATCGTCCAGCGGTGCGCCGGGTGCCAGAAGTACGCCAACCAGACGCACGTGCCGAGCTCGGCGCTCAAAACAATCCCCATCACCTGGCCATTCGCCATGTGGGGCATGGACATGGTAGGCCCCTTCAAGAAAGCCCCCTCCGGCTACACCCACCTGCTAGTCGCCGTCGACAAATTCACGAAGTGGGTGGAGGCCAAGCCAGTCCGGAAATGCGACGGGAAGACCGCCAGTAAATTCCTACGCGACCTCATATATCGCTACGGGTTCCCAAACAGCATCATCACGGACAACGGCACCAACTTCGCCAAGGGAGCCATGGCCGAATTCTGCGAAGAGCACCACATCCGGCTCGACCTCGCGTCAGTCGCCCACCCGGAATCCAACAGCCAGGCGGAACGGGCCAACCAAAGCATCCTCCACGGCCTGAAGCCGCGACTCCAAGTACCACTCGAGCGCACCGCCGGGTGCTGGGTCGAGGAGTTTCCCTCTGTCATCTGGGGAATCCGCACCTCAGTCAACAGATCGACAGGATTCACTCCCTTCTTCATGGTCTACGGCGCCGAAGCAGTCATGCCCACCGACCTCGAACACGACTCACCGCGGGTCGTCCACTATACGGAGACCGCAAACGAGCTTGCCCGCCAAGACGGGATCGACCAACTAGATGAAGCACGCGACCTCGCTCAGTCACGCACTGCCATCTACCAGCAAGGACTCCGCCGCTACCACAGCCGGCGGGTGAAAGCTCGCACCTTCCAGGAAGGCAACCTGGTGTTACGCCTCATCCAGGACAAGAAGGGCATGCACAAGCTTTCCCCTCCGTGGGAAGGCCCATTCGCTATCGGGCGCGTACTCGGCAACGACGCCTGCTACCTCATCGACGTCCGCGGGGACGGCGAACTCGACGTCAAGCGACCATGGAATGTAAACCTCCTCCGGAAGTTCTACTCCTAGAACCCCACACATGTACTCTCCAGTCGCTATGAAATAAAAAGAAACGGTTACCGCAAATTGCGCCTACTCTCCATGACTTGTGCCACTCGCACTCGTAGTAACAACGTTACGCTAAATGCAGAAGTCAACCTTTGGTACAGCGATCGGCATGGCTAAGTAGTGCGGTGTAAGAGCGCTGAATCACCTCAGGTCTTGCATCGTCCACGAAAAACGCCCACCCGGAGCCCCATTGGAGTCGCCTAGCTCGACTGGTTCTACGAGCCAAGACAATTGTCCTCGCTTCTCATAGCGACCTTGGTCCTCCGCATCCTCGGCATAGCGACTCGAACAGCTAAGTACCACGCTCGGGGACTGAAGACCATTTCGTCGCGAGCGGTCAGGGAAAACGCCAGGTAAGAGAGCATGCCCAGGACTCGCCATGCGACTGCCCCACGGGACAGGCAGGAGTGACGCGCTCGCACCAACGCGCTAAGTCCTCAACCACCCTCGAGTCGCGCCTAGAACTACCAAGTACCATGCTCGGGGACTCGGCCACCCGACCTCGTTCGCGCACGGGAAAACGGTAAAGTACAAAGCACTCAAGAGAGTCGCCTAGCGACTGGCTCTTCGAGCTCGGGCGAGTCGACCAAAACATCAAAACACATGACAACAACACATACATCATATACGAGGTAAACCCCATAAAAAGGGCAGACGCGCTCGGGGACTCGTTCAAAAATCAATCACAAACACACAAACAAATACCAAAATAGACACGACGTCTCATTCAATTGGGTATTTCATTGGTTCATGTTACAAAATATGCCCGCGTGGCAGACCTGCTGCTAACGCCACAAGGCAAACTATCCTACTCTGCAGGCTTCGATGACGACTCGCCAACATCCCGGCGATTGCGGATGAACGCCGTGTACGGGTTTGACGGATACGTCGTCAGATCACCCGCCATCGCCGCGCGAAAAGGTTGCTCGACCTTGAAATCACGATGCGGCGGCTCGGGGTCGTTCGGCGCGACGACCGTCTCCTGGTACGGAAGAAGGTCGCCCATTGCCCAGACACGTTCTGAGTACGTGGCGGCACGGTCCTGCAACTTGAGGACCTCGGACAGCTCCACCGCGCCAGTCGACGATGGATATCCACTCGTCACATCGTCGATGTCGAAATCTTCGGGGAAGTGGGCGAGTCCAAGGCTCAGTGCCGTCGACGCTCCGCGCCGAAACGCCGACCGCGTCATGTACTCAACGACCGCGGGCGCCTTCTCCAAATATTTCCACACCTCAACGAGGTCGCTGGGAATCACCTCCGTGGGCGATATCTCTTGGAGATAGGCGCGGATGCACGTCGCCGACAATGTCGCTGAATCGACGAGCATGCTTACGCACTGCCTCGCGTCGAGCGAGCTCGCCTCTCCTTCGCTATCGATGATGCGGCCTGCGAGTAGAAGACAATAATGAGTACGACGGACACCACAAAAGACACAACCACCGGAAAGGGAATATGTACTCACCAAGCAGCGGGCGGGCGAGTTCCGTGATGAAGCATTGAAGCGATGTATGGTCGTCCTGAAGCCCAGCAATAAGGACTTACGACACCTTGCGATCCTCCTCAGCGGCTGCAATGGCGGCCTTAGCTCGCCCGTCAGCCGAGCTTGCTTCTTCCTTCGCCTCCCGCAGCTCGCGCTCGAGGTCGGCGATCCGCTGTTCAGCGGCACTCAAAGCCGATTGCGCCGCCGCCAATTCACCAGCGGGGACAAGCCCCTGGCGAGCTTCCTCTGCCTTCGCAGCAAAAGCCTGAAGCCCTTTGTTCGCTTCGTGGACAATGGCCAGCTCCTTCTCCGCGCGCTGCTTCGCGGCCAATCGGTCCGCCGACTCAAGCTGCAGACCCTGCACATCACCGAAAAATTTAGTCAAAGAAAAAATTCCTAAGTGCCCACCCACTGAAATTCAGCGAGTGCGCACTCGGGGACTGGCGATCAACAAATTCTTAAGTGCCCACCCGCTGAAATTCAGCGAGTGCGCACTCGGGGACTGGCGGTCAAGAAATTCCTAAGTGCCCACCCGCTGAAATTCAGCGAGTGCGCACTCGGGGACTAGCGATCAAGAAATCCTAAGTGCCCACCCGCTAAAATTTAGCGCGTGCGCACTCGGGGACTGGATGCGAAAAATAAAAAGACTGGATGTACCTGGATGGCTGCGCCAAGCATGCCATGGAGTTGTATCGCGTCCACGGACGCGAGTAACGCCGGCGTGTGCCCACGACGTTGGTCGACTTCAGCATCGGCGGTCCCAGGAGCGTGGCTCGAGGGCGCAGCTCCACTCGCCATGGCCGCCTTGGTCACGAAGCGTGGGAAGGTAGCGATAGAGGCACCCGCTCCAAGGGAGGTCGCCTCCGCCGTTCCAGGCAAGGAAGCGCCCTCCTTCATAGACGCGGCTGCCTCCATCACGGGCCCGGCTGGTGCAACCGCCGTGTCGTCAGAGATAGGGACGGTGTCCCCACCCTTGGCCTTCTTGCTGCCATCCGCCGAGACGACGACCTCGTCTGCCTTCCTCTTGCGGGAAGGGTCTTCCTCGCTAACGACGGGTGGCACCTTAGCCACGGTCGGATGGCCCATCCTCTTCACTCCGGTCCTGTGCATCAATCGAATAAGCAATAACAATCGAAATAGTTATGAAAAGGAAGGAAGGGTGAGTGCACTCACTTGGCGACTGGGATGAAACGTAGCCCCGTACGGAGGCCGGCCGGTTTTTCCAGTTCAGGGCCCAGTCGGCGACTGAGCCCCATCTCCAGGACGTCGCGTGCCTAAGACACGGACGGCTTCTTCGTCGTTGAGGCCGCAGCTGGAGCCTCTGGGACATCCTCGGCAAGAGCCTCCTTGCGAGGCGAAGTCGCTGTAGCCGGAGCCTCCTTGTGAGGCGAAGCCGCTGCAGCTGGAGCCTGCCCCAGCCCAGAGACTGGGGCGAATGGCGGAGGCATTGAAGCCAGCGACACTTCCACGGTCGCCGCGTCCAGCACGACTGTCACTGGTGGCGCGTCATCACCGGCTAGGCTGGGAGCATCAGAGCTGCTCGCCGAGTGCGGCGGCGAGGCCGGCTTTGATGGCTTCGTCTTCTTCTTCGGGGGGGCCCTTGCTTCCCTTTCCTTCTTCTTCTTCTTCGACGGAGTGGCTTGACGGTGCGAGGTGGTCTCTGGGAGCTCGTCGTCGTCATCATGACGCTCGAGGCTTCTGCTTGCCTCGATCTCGCGCTGTCGTTGTCCGCGGGTCTTTCGGACCAGCGGGGCGACCTCCTCCTCGGACTCGTCATCGTCGTCCTCGTCGCCCTTGGCGGGCGGCGACTCGCCCATGTCCTGGGCGGATGAGCCCGATCTCTCGTCGTCCGAAGGAGGGAGCCACCCTTCCACCACTTGGAATAGCTGCAATGAATACATAATAGAATCAGAATTACCGCGACTGCATAGACTGCGACTGCGAGCAAAGTAAGGTGATTACCGTTGGAGCTGGACGCTTCGCGGTATAGGGGGCGACCCCAGCCTGCACGTCCAGGTACAACGCTTGGGTAATCTTCTTCAGCGCTGGGAGGTAGTCCTCCAGTTTCCACTCGTCAAGGCAGGCATTCGTTGAGTCTCCCCGGCCCGTGTACTGGTACATATAGTGGTCGCGTTGGGCGAGCGGAACGAGCCGCCACCCGAGCCAGCAGTTGTACAGATTTATCGTCTGGAGGCCCTTCTTCTTCAGACCGCGGATGGTCTGGAGCATCTCGTCGACGACCATCCGCTGGTCGTTGGGGAGCTTGCTGACTTGGAGATGGCGCGGCTCGGACCGATTGGCGGAATACCGCGGGATCGCCACCTCGTCTTCCAGGCTCGCCTCGGCCACGTAGAACCACGACTTCTTCCAGTCGCTCGCTGCCTTGGCGGGCAGCATCAGATCGAAGAATGACGCTTTGGACTTGAGCTGGAACGTCAGGCCGCCCGCTGCTAGCATTGGGCCGCCTGCTTCCTCGCGGCTGATCCGTCCGTGGAACAGATCTTGCCACAAGGGGAAGTAGGGCCGGCAGCCCAAGTAGCATTCGCAGAACGCCACGAAGATGGCGAGCTGCTCGATGCTGTGGGGACCCAGATCTGAAGGCTGGATCCCGTAGTAGGCACAGAAGCGCCGGAAGAACAGGGACGTAGGAAACCCTAGCCCCCGCTCGAGATGACTGGTGAAATAGATGAATTCCCTCTCTCGCGGGTTTGGGGTCGTTTCTCCGGCTGCGGGGATACGCCAACAGCCGGCTTGCAGGATCCCGGCCTCCTCGAAAGAGTCCAGCTGCGCCCTCGTGCATTTGGATCTACCCCACGGTTCGGTGGAAAGGGCCATGGCCGAAGGGTTGATTGGGGGTCGGAGGATTTTGGGTCGGCTGGATCGCGATGCGAGGGAAGGAAAATGCGCGCAGTCGGAAGAAGTGATGAGAAGTTGGCTCTCTGATCGCCTGCCATTCCCCTTATATAATGGATGTTACCCGCCAAATTAGGAAGCCGTTACCGCGCGATGATTACGCCAAAAGTTACCGTTGGATTACCCCAACGGCTAGTTTGACCACGCTTGACAGTCCAACTCCGGCCACTCGGCTCGCCGACCCGATCACTATGACAGTGTTTCGTCGACTCGACTCGCCAAAGCCGCGACTTGGATTACTGGTTTTCTCCTTTGTACAGGAGCCCGCCGACGATTCGACTGGATGCCTACTCTGAAGCCGTATACTCCGACTGCCAGCAGCCACCTACGCCTAATCGACGACGGCCTTGGGGACTACTGATGGGGATATGCCTACTGGGGTATACCCAGCAGGACGCTTCCGACTGGCCCAAGAACCGGCGAGTGGGCCTGCAGAACGGCGAGTGGATTGAAGCCCAGCGAGGGACCGAGCGACTGGAAGCTGAAGGCCCAGGCGAGTAGATAGGCCCGGTTGGATTAGGTTAAACGACTACCGAAGCTTTAACTGAATCGGTTGCGATATGTAAACCCTAGGGGAGGTGAGCTTATATAAACCTCCCCATAGGGCGAGTAGAGATACGTTCCCTCATACACCCAAGCGACTCGCTGCCTAGCCGCCGAGCTCGCCCATTGTAACACCTCCATAATACAACCTAGCAAGAGTAGGTCTTTACCCTCCGGGGGCCCGAACCTGGGTAAAACCCTGTGTCTTTGCCCTCATCTCGCACCGCAGATGGCTGGCCGCCCTTGCCCCTCGTTCTACTACTCGCTGCCGATTGCAGCATCTGCCGTGACTATTCCCACGACAAAAAGTCTTGACCGATACTAGGCTACCATGGGACTTCCCCGTGGGTGGAGCTTATACGTCATACTCCATGACCTTTTATGAGTTTATTAGAGAGCACCCTACTCTCATAGACTGCGACGTTTTAGCAGTCAGACTCATATAGGTGTGTTCTTCAAAAGATGTTCTGCAGGACAACATCTTTGCTTAGGATAAGCCACTTAGAACACATTAAGATAATAAATCAACCTGCCGTGCAGAATAGGAAAGTATTGCATCTTTATGGAGTGGTGTTTATTAAAGTAGGGATACTTTCCTCTCAGCTAACCAATAGCTTGTCTCCCAATTCTAATTCACGGGATCTTCGATCACATAGAATGGTTTACCACTATGGAAAGCTCAATTTGTGGGTCTCATACCCATCTCCTTCGATGCATTTTCTATCATATTGTGTGATAGACCCTTTGTGAAGGGATCTGCCAAGTTTTTAGATGTTTGGATATAATCCAATGAAATAACTCCGGAGTTTCTCATTTTCCTGACAGATTACAGTCTCCTCTTCACATGTCTTGATGACTTCATATTATCCTTAGAACTATTTACCTTGAAAACCACAGTTTGATTATCGCAGTTCATAAGGATTGCGGGTATTGGTTTTTCAACCACAGGTAAGTTCATCAAGAGTTCACGAAGCCACTCTGCTTCAACAGTGGCTATGTCTAATGCTGTGAGTTCTGCTTCCATAGTTGACCTTGTTAAGATGGTCTGCTTGCAAGACTTCCAAGAAACAGCGCCACCAGCAAGTGTGAATACATATCCACTTGTGGCCATTATCTCGTCAGCATCAAATATCCAATTTGAATCATTATAACCCTGTAGTACCCTCGTATACCCGGTATAGTGTATGCCATAGCTCGCAGTGCCTTTTAGATATTGCATAACTCTCTCAAGAGCATGCCATTGATCATCTCCTGAATTTGAAACAAATCGACTGAGTTTGCTTACAGCAAAGGCGATGCCAGGCCTCGTGTCACTAGCTAAATACATAAGCGAGCCAATAATTTGAGAGTATCTCAGTTGGTGTTTAGCATTTCCTCAATTCTTTCGAAGCAATACACTAGGATCATACAGTGTAGGAGAAAACTTGGAGTCGTTATACCCGAAACGACTCAAGATCTTTTCCACATAGTGGGACTGAAGCAATGTAATCCCACCATCATCATCTCTCAATAGCTTGATGTTTAGGATGACATCAGCTACTCCCAGATCCTTCATCTCAAAGGAACGAGATAAGAAATCTTTGACCTCCTTAATTGCATTAAGGTTGGTTCCGAAAATCAGTATGTCATCAACATACAAACAAAGGATGACTCCCTCACCCCCACCATGGCGATGGTACACACATTTGTCAGCTTCATTTACAACAAAGCCTTGCAGCAGTTAAAGTTCTTTCGAACTTCTCATGCCACTGCTTAGGGACTTGTTTCAGACCATATAAAGACTTCAACAACTTGCACACCTTTCCTTCTTGACCATTTACCATAAAGCCATCTGGCTGATCCATGTAAATTTCCTTATCCAACTCTCCATTAAGGAAAACTGTCTTAACGTCCATTTGATGAACGAGAACACCATGAGAGGCAGCCAATGAGAGTAATACTCGAATGGTGGTCAATATGGCAACAAGTGAGTAAGTGTCAAAGAAGTCTTCACCTTCTTTTTGAGTATATCCCTTGTTCACAAGTCATGCCTTGTACTTCTCAATAGTACCATCAGGTCTAAGCTTTTCTCTTAAACACCCACTTGCATCCTACAGGTTTACACCCATAAGGGCGATCAATGGTCTCCCATGTTCCATTAGCTAAGATGGAATTCATCTCACTATGGACGGCTTCCTTCTAGTAGTCAGCATCAGGAGATGCATATGCTTCTAAAATGGAAGTGGGAGTGTCATCCACAAGGTACACAATGAAATCATCACCAAAAGACTTTGCAGTCCTTTGTCTCTTGCTCCTTTTAGGAATTTCATTATCATCCTCCTTAGGACTTTCAGAGTGTTCAATTGGAATGGTAGGTTCAGAGAATGTAGCAAATTCCTGATTAGATGAATTAGGTATCTTCGGATTTGATGAGTTAGGTTTATCCTTCATTGGAAAGATATCCTCAAAGAAAGTCGCATCAGTCGACTCCATGATTGTTCCGACATGAATGTCAGGCACTTCAGATTTTACTATCAAGAATCTATAACCAATTCTATGAAAAACATAGCCTAGAAAAACACAATCAATGATTTTTGGTCCAAGCTTGCACTTCTTGGGGATTGGTACATTAACCTTTGCCAAACAACCCCAAGTATGTAAGTAAGAGAGTTTTAATCTTTTCTTCTCCCATTCTTTGAATGGAGTAATTTCTTTGTTCTTTGTGGGAACTCGGTTTAGGACATGACACGCGGTCAATAGTGCCTCCCCCCACCATTCCTTAGAGAGACTCGATGTGTCTAACATGGCGTTAACCAAATCTGTTAGAGTACGGTTCTTTCTTTCGGCTACTCCATTTTACTGGGGTGAGTAGGGAGGCGTCCTCTCATGAATTATGCCATGTTCCACACAAAATAAATCAAACTCATTGGAAAAATACTCTCCACCACGATCAGACCTAAGCCTCTTAATCTTTCGATCAAGTTGATTTTCTGCCTTAGCTTTATAGATTTTGAAGAAACTCAAAGCCTCATCTTTTGATTTCAGAAGATACACATGACAATATCTCGTAGAGTCATCGATCAAGGTCATGAAATATTTCTTTCCACCTTTTGTCAACACACCATTCATCTCACAAAGATCAAAATGTATGAGCTCTAGTGTTGTTAAATTTCTCACTTCTGCAGTCGTATGTGACTTGCGAGGTTGTTTAGCTTGCACGCAGACTTGGCACTTAGATCCCTTAACATTTTTTAAATCAGGGATTAAATTCATTTTTGCTAGACGCATCATACAACCAAAATTAATATGACAAAGACGAGAATGCCAGACATTTGATTCAAAATTTGTGTAAATATGATTAACAACTTTATTACAAATGTCTGATAGAGATAAGCGGAACAAGCCTCCGCACTCATAGCCTTTACCAACAAAGGTTTCATACTTCGAAATTACAAATTTATTGGACTCGAATACAATCTTGTAGCCATCTCGACACAGAAGAGATCCGCTAACATTTTTTATTTATTGAGGGAACATGATGCATGTTCTTCAGGCGCACGGTCTTTCCCGAAGTGAACTTCAGATCGACCGTACCAACACCAGGAACAGAAGCATGCGAGCCGTTCCCCATCAGCACGATTTGAGTCCCTCTGACCTGATATGAAGAAAACATGAAAATATTAGAACATACATGTATATTAGCGCCCGTGTCAATCCACCAATCAGGAGAATGACCTAATGAAAGAACAGTAGGTAATATACCATACCCAACATCTTTCATCTCAACGTCGCCCATGACAACATTAGCAGTCTTGCTGCCCTTTTCATGCTGGCGCTTGTCAAAGCGGTTGGGACAAGTATGAGCCCAATGATCAGGATCACCGCATACATGACAAGCACCTTTCCTCTTATCAGTCTTCTTCTTAAAGCTGGTAGACTGTGAGGCCTTGTTCTTTCCATCGAACTTCCTTTTGCCGTCAAACTTGCCTTTGTTCTTGAACTTATGAGGCTGGAAGTTCCTTTTCTGTACCATATTGGCATTAGAACCTCCCTCGGTACCTCGAGCACGTGTGTCTTTTGCTCTCGCCTTCTCTTCCACATCAAGAGTCCCAATGAGATCTATCACGGAGAACTCTTGTCTCTTGTGCTTCAGAGAAGTAGCAAAATTCCTCCATGACTAAGGAAGTTTGGCAATAATGCCTCCGGCAACAAACTTGTCCGGTAACACACAAGTGAAGTGCTCAAGCTCCCTGGCAAGTGACCGTATCTCATGAGCCTGCTCCATAATGGGGCGGTCATCAACCATCTTATAGTCATAGAATTGTTCCATGACATACAGTTCACTGCCAGCATCGGAGACTCCAAATTTTCTCTCGAGCGCATCCCACATATCCTTGCCATTGCTAAATGACAAATATGAATCGACAATATTGTCGCCAAGGATGCTAATCAAGGCAGCCTTGAAAGTGGTATCAAGTTTTTGGAACGCCTCTTCCTGAGCGGAATTAAGTTCTCCCTCAGGTGCGCCATAGATGGCGTTATAGCAGCTCATGATATGATACCAGAGCACTGCTCTCGCACGCCATCGTTTGTAATTGACACCTTCGAACACAGGTGGCTGCATAGAAGCAACAAAGCCACTTGGGCCAAATTGCCTGAAATAAGGTTTTTGGATTGTTGAATAAAAGAGCAATTTACCAAGCGAAATATTCATAATAAACGCTAGATAAAACATGATTAGAATAATAGGCAATATACTAATCATGTGAAATAGCGAAGACATATTAAGGCATATAACCAAACAGACTGCAAGACAAAGATCTTGAGATGCGATCAGAACAAGTTTGAGAAAGAAAACATACACGACAGCAGCAGAAGTGGAACCGCCGATGTTCGTGTTGGCACCGTCATTATCCATGTCGTCGAGGAAGAGGGTGCTGATGTCAGCGAAGAAGTCTTCGTTGGGGAAGACGTCGGTGCAATCACTATCCGAGAGGGAGTCCGTGATGAAGCCAGTAGTCGCGCTGGTAGCGCTCCCCAAAAACCTTATCGCCCTTCTCCCGTACAGGACTCGAAGCAGCGGGGTCTCGGAGGCCTACTGTCCTGGCTCGCGGTTCACGCCGCAAGATGGGATGGGGAAGATCTACGTAGCGCAGTGCTCTGGAACTGGAGGCGCAAAGGATGTGTGGCAGTGTGTCTGACAGGAGGCGCGACCTCTCTCTTATATAGACACAGAGGGGTAGGCAGACAGGTTACGCAGAAGATGAAACGAACGGCCTCCACTCAGTTCGTATTAAAAGTCCACTCGAGCAAAACGTTTCAACTTCTGTATGACTTTTCATATACCATTCATGTGTGGCAAAATAAAGCTCGGCTCGGCGAAATTCCCGCAACCCGCGGCGCGCACGCGCGTCGTGACGTGCCGAGGTGAGGTGAGGCGAGGCGTGGCGTGGCGAGGCGACCGAGGAGGAGGAGCACGCATGTGGAACTCTCTCCTTCTCCTTCTCATCCTTTTTACCAAATGGTAGGAGAGCTCACCTTATAAGCTGGTCCAACTTCCACTCAACTAGCAATGTGGGACTAAATATTTGTCCCAACTCTTGCCTTGCATGAATGGGCCAAATGGGTCTCTAGGATTTCAAAAATTTATTGGCATATAGTAAATGGGATGGGCCTAATTAGGCAAAAATTCCAATAGAAACAACCATCTAGATACTGTATGGACCCATAGTCCATGGGTGAACTACTCACGCATCACTCCGGAGGCTTGCATGGTGATGAAGAAGGCCTCCGGAATGATCTCTCCCCTCCGGCAGGGTGCCGGAAAGATCTTCAGACCCCCCGATCTAGGACGATGGTGGCGGCGGCTATAGACTGTTTCGTGGAGATTTGATCGGGTACTTAGGGTTTCTACATCGGGGTGCTTTTATAGGCAAAGGGGCAAGGTCGGTGGGCGCCCGAGGGGCCCACATCTAGGTCTGGCGCGCCCCCCATGCCGCGCCGCCACCAGGTGTGGCCACCTCGTGGCCCCACTTCGGCTGCCTTTCGGACTCCGTGTTCTTTCTGGTAAAATATTGACTTTGGCTTTTGTCCCATTCAATTTTGAGAATATTTCCTTACTAGCTTTTCTGAAACCAAAAAACAGAAAAAAATAGGCAATTGGCATTGCGGCATCTTGTCAATAGGTTAGTTTTTGAAAATGCATAAAAATACCTCAAAATGTAGACAAAACATAAGAAAGTCGATACAAAACAAACATGGAGCATCAAAAATTATAGATACGTTCAGGCCCGTCTCCAGGATTTGGGGGCCCCGGTGCGGCATACAAAATAGAGCCCTAGTTTTTGTTCAAATTCAATAACTATATACCTTGAGAATGTGCTATTTTGTACAGTTTCAGAAATATATCAAATATTTATTCTAAATCACAGAAAATAATTAGTGTAGTATGCATGATGAAAACAATGGTACCTTGATCAGCCGACTACAAAACTCAAATTTTCAGATCAATCTGATGTCCAAGACTCGCAAGGGTCCTTCTCCATGTTCAAGACTCCCAATTTTTTTAGCCCTAATCATTGCCGTCGCGTCAATGCATCATGCGACCAGCTCCAGCAAATCAACGATGCAGGGGCAGAGGTGGGCTTTTCCTTCTTTCCTTTGATGTGCAAGGGAGGCAGAGAACCGATCTATGGAAGTCAACGCGCCGACGCAGCATGAAATACGCTGGGGACGATCGCAATCAGGATTTTTCTCAGCGTTACCGATTGGAGTCGAGTCGGGAGGCGGCCTCGCCCCCTTCTTTTCAGCTTCTTGCCCAGCTTCTCCCAGAAGCTACCCTCGACCAGCTTCTCCTAAAATCTCATCTTCAAAATTCGTTCAAACTTATTAACTAGTAGTTTCAATGTTAATTTAAAAGTATAAACGATTTTGGCAGATGAGATTCTGGGAGAAGCTGGTCGAGGGTAGCTTCTGGGAGAAGCTGACCAAGAAGCTGAAAAGAAGGGGGCCCTCGTGACCCTTCACGCCTAGGAATTACTGGAGATGGGCCTCAGCCGCACATGGGCCGCCCGGCTGAACACTAAAATTCTGAAATATATGTAAAGTAAGCCTAAACATCTGGGGGCCCCTGGAAAATGGGGGCCCTGAGCAATCGTGCACCTCGCTCAGGCCTATCGATGGCCCTGGATATGTTTACGACGTATCAATGATCCAGCACCAGCAACAACGCGAGAAGAAGTGGAGTGATTAGCATGAGCGATTATACCTGAGGACGAGGCCATGCGATACGTGGCGCCGGTGTCGAAGTACCACTCAGCGCCTGCAGGAGGTGGCTGCTGCGGGTAGCCGGACAGCATGTTGAGCGTGTGGATTAGGACGGTCTGATCCCAGGCAGGTCCACCGTAGGAGAGTGTGGGTGGTGCTGTAGCACCGTAGTGTGCTGGAGCACCACCAGGAGCGATCGTGCAGTGAGAAATAGAGCCGGCGAACATGGCAGGAGCACCAGGGTGGGGCCCTAGGATGCCAGAGCCTGGAGCATGAGGGCGCCATGGCATGGCCCATGCATGAACCATGCCAGTCCATGGCGCCCCTGCAGGTGCAGCAGGAGGGCGAGCTGGTGCTGCGGTCGAGGAAGGAGCGCCGCCCCCGCCGGAGTGGTAAGCAGATGCCTTGCCTTTGCCTTTGTAGCCGTAGTGGCGGTTGTCGCCGCCGTTGTTGCGGTTGCCGCTGCTGGAGCCAGAGCTGAAGCCGCCCCCGTCGAGCCAGATCCACACCCACCGGGGTTGTAGGTGGTGGGCGCACGCGCGGCGTGCATCGCTGCATCGGTGGAGGTGTCTGAGTGGGTGGACTGATGGCTCTCCTCGAGGATCAGGAAGGAGCGGCAAGCCAGGAACGAAGGGAGCGAGCGCTGCATGGTTAGGATTGGAGTAGCATACTGAAGACGAGGAGCGAGCCCACGAAACATGTTGAGCACCTGATCGCGATCGGTGACATGCTCACCCAAGTCAGCGAGGCGATCATCGCACTACTTCAGCCTGGCGAAGTAGGAGATCACCGACCCCGCGCCCTGCTCGATGCGGCGAAAGTCGATGGCGAGGAAGACAACCTGATGCTCGGCGTTCTCCAGGAACAGGGTGGCGATGGAGCTCCAGATGGTGGCGGCAGTGGCGTTGCGCTGGTGAACCAAGCCGAAATCTCCTGGCTCACCCGGTTGTACAGCCATGACACGACGTGCATGTCGTCTTGCAGCCAGTACGCCACGGCCGTGCGCGACGGATCGTCGATGTGGTCGGTGACGCCAAATTTGGCAAACACGACCTCAAAGAGGGTGCGCCACTGCGTGTAGTTCGGTGGGTTGAGGGTGAGGACGAAGGGAACATGCTGGTTGATGAAAATGCCGACGAGTGGTGAGGAGACTGCCGCTGCCGTGGGCGACGTGAGCACGGCCGCCGTTGTGCTAAGGTAGAGGGGATGGTCAGCGGCATGAGCAACAGCAGAGGGGGTGAGCAGCGGACTGGTGGTGGTAGGAGGGGATCACACAGGAGTGGATGGGCCTTGGCTGGTGGGATTGGGAGGAGTTGGAGGACCGGCCATGGCGGCACGGTGGAGGGCAGCGGAAGACGAGATCACAGACTAGGAGAACTTGGCGTCTGATACCATGTGAACTTATGAGACAAAGATTGAGCACCGCAAGGGTCTAGTGTCTGTATTCCTCAACATATATAGATACAGGTTACAACGGTTATGCAGATCATGCACATGTGGTAGTGCGCGAGATGCACGTATAAGAGAAGACCGAGTCATGATGGACTGGGTCAGCTGGGGTCACGTTATATAGTATTAGATATATCTATAATTAGATAAATTTATAACATCTATTTTGAGAAGGAAAGAGTAGATATTAGTTTTTTCTTCAAGAAAGCGAGGATATATAACCACAAGGGGTTCGTTCGGTTGCAGATCTGTTACAAGATCAATTCGGACTGACTCTTGGTCGTTTACAACATGCAGTTCAAAAAACTATTCGTAGAGTATTCATACGTCAATCGAAACCGACCTCCCAAACTTTGGTAACTCCAACTTCAACTTGTGTCTGTATTCCTCAACATACATAGGTACATGTTACAGCCGTTGTACAAATATGTGGGAGTAGTGCACGAGATGCACGTAAAAGAGAAGACTGAGTCGTGGTGGACTGGGTTAGCTGTGATCTAACATACGTTCACATAGACGTTATATAGTATTAGATATATCTAAAACTAGATAAATTTATAACATCTATTTTGAGAAGAAAAAGTAGATACTAGTTTTTTCTTACTACTCCCTCCGTTTGGGATTATATTATAGGTCACGTACGGTTACCTAGGTTGTCAATTTGATCAACGAAATATAAATAAAATAACATAAAAAGTATATTATTAAAAACTTTAGATGCTGTATTTTTAATGATATAATTTTTATGCTATATAATTTATATTTTATTAGTTAAATTAGCGATTTAGATATACATGTAGAATCTATAATCCAAACATAGGAGTAGTATCTAGAAGACGAAGAAAACGAGGAGATGTAGGAGTAGCAAATGGCCGATAACAACACTGAAAAACCCGACTTATACAAGCTTAATTAATGGAACCAGCACGAATCTCAAAGCACCTCTCACTCCCCGTACTCCAGACGTCGAGGCGGCTGACCCCTCAACGAGCGAAAAAATATTTCTAGTCGTCCCCTTCCCTCGACCTCAAGCAGATCTGGCCACTCCCATCCGCCCAGTCTCCTAAACCCCTCTCCCTCCCCGCGCCTCTCCGGCCGGCGACGCCGCCACCTCAGCCATGGTCTGGAGGCTCCCGCCCCTAGCCGCCGTCCTCCTCGTCGCCGCGGTCGTCGCCCCCATCTCCTCCGCCGTTCGCCCGGTCTCCGATGCGCACAGATCCGCCGCTGTCGAGCTCTTCGCCGCCTCCTCCGACGGATCCCTCGGCGAGTAAGTTCCCTGACCACTCGCCAGTCTGGCCGTATCTCCTGATCTCCAGCGTTCCCCCCCGTGGGCGCAATTACAGACTATTCTGGTTCAGATCGATCCGAGAGTACTTGAAATCTCGAAGGCTGCTCTCGTTTAAGTTTGTTGTTTGTCTGTGCGCGCTGTGCAGTTTGGAGACGACGTACGAGGCGGTCAGCACGTTCAAGATACTTGGGGTGCAGAAGGATAAGAGCCTCGATGGTAAGGCGTGCAAGCTCGCCACCAACACCCTGTCTTCCGCCTCGTCGTCCGCGAAGGATCTGTTCCACGGGGCCCGGATCGGCGGTGTCCTAGGATGTGGCATTGATGCTGGTGTTTATGATGTGGGTTTTGCTCTGGAGATCTTGCCGTTGCTACTGGAATTTGCTTGTATGTTGGTGTTCTGAGATTCGTCCTTGGTGGCAGGATGTGGCGTCGAGGCTTAAGGCGGTGATCAAGGACACCAATTCGCTGCTTGAATTCTACTATTCGGTGGGAGGGCTGCTTAGCATCAAGGTTACTCCCTCTAATCCACTCTCTTGTTAATGTTTATTTGTTTTGTTCAGCACTTATTCTAGGTGGTTGTCTGAATTTAATGTGGTGGTTGACATAGTCATGTTGTTTTTGCAGGAACAAGGCCACAATGTTGTTTTATCTGATGCGGATAACACATTTCATGCAATTAAGGTGATAGCACTGCAAGTGCAATATGCTATGCAGTAGTTTCCTTGTGTGGTTTTTGCAACCCTACAGCTTGTTCCCGTGTTCAAACCAGAGTTGCCTGATTTGTATCTTTGTATGTGTAGGCACTTAGCCAAAGTGATGGTAGATGGCGTTATGACACCAATAGTG
This sequence comes from Avena sativa, assembly GCA_916181665.1. Classification (NCBI taxonomy): domain Eukaryota; kingdom Viridiplantae; phylum Streptophyta; class Magnoliopsida; order Poales; family Poaceae; genus Avena; species Avena sativa. The sequence goes on from OV702282.1 coordinate 419,194,379, forward strand.
CTGAATCTAGCACATTCGCTGCTGGTAACTTTTTTCGCTCTATCGTACTACTGCACTACTATATAGTATATCTTATTGTGATCACAGATTTAAAATAGTTTTTTTTATTGTTGAACTGCACTTTTGTTTGGGAGGAACTGGTATAAATTTTTGCCTAGCTGTCTAGCTCGGGACACTTATTACAGCAGTTATTCAGTTTTGGTTCCTTGTCTTTGTGAAACCTGTTTCGCTTCACCTGGATGATTTTTACCGCAAATCAAATGCATATCTTCAGGCACTGATGTTTAGTAACAATGTACTGCAACAGGTATCGCACTAGAAGCACTGGCAGGAGTTATTTCATTGTCAGATGCCGAGATTGATCCCTCCATGGTGTGTATATACTCTCTGCCTGTGCTTGAGTAACTTTATTAACTTGCTGTGTGATTATCTTCCTTAAATGCAAGTGATAAAGAAGTAAGGACAACTAAATATATCACATGCTATGACACAAAGCCTTGTAAAACCGAAAGGCCCCAACTGAATGCAAGTGAAAACCTTACACACGAGCCTTTTATCTTCCTCTATTGTAAGTAGCAAGAATGTGGGTACATATACATTGAAGAATTATGTTATGACTTCTTGAAAATAATAAGGGCTTGAATTATGTACAACAGAGAAACATACTCCCTCCGTTCCAAAATATAAGATCTTTTAGCTTTGTGAAAGAAGTGTATCTGGATCCTTTTAAGTGTGCAGGTTCGTGTAGATTCAGCGTGAACCTACACACTAAAAGGGGTCTAGATACACTCCTTTCACAAAGATAAAACATCTTATATTTTGAAACGGAGGGAGTATATGACCAGTTATCTATCCCCCAACTTATATCATTCTAAATTACACATCGCAATCTATTCGCCTGAGTTACAAATGCATATTATTTGAAGTTTTTCTTTATCGCGGAGCTTGATTTTTAGCATCATGCCATCAGATCGGAGTCGTTAAAAATGACATCGTGAAGCTATTTGGCACAATCAAGAGCTACGGTATGTTCTCTAGCCATCTTTGTGCTCACTGGAGATGAACATTTTGTTAATTGGCTTTCAGAAAAGGCGCTGATAGATCAGAGATTTTTTTAATATCATTAACTTAGCGTCGCCAGATTTCTCTAGGAGTCCTCGTAGGAACTTAGTCACCAAATTGCTAAAACTATGGCATACTGAAATGCTGATTTAGATAGTTACTAGTACAGTCATTTTCTCTCTCCAGATTATGAGATTATATCTAGGCGGTGCTGAAACTATTCACTTCGTGTATTTTCATACTTCTCAATCTAGAAACAGACACTTCCATGTGAAAATATTCCTCTCACCGCTGATAATCTCTTATGGTATGTGTTTTCTTAGATGATGGAACCTTCTACTTTGATGAGAAGCATATTGATGGTTCCGAATACAAGGGCCCTATAACAACTTCTGCTTCTGTAGTACGGGGTGTCACCTCATTTGCAGATGTTATTTCTGGAAAATTGAATGTGAGTTTTTCCATTTCAGTTTTGTGCTTGTTGATTAAATTTATGTTAAGCACCTCCCATAACGAGCAACACTCAACGTACAGATTCCTGGTGAGAAAATACTGGGCTTGGCGAAGTTCTTTCTTGGTATAGGGCTCCCAGGGAGTTCAAAGGATTGCTTTAATCAGATTGAGTCCTTGTCGCTCCTGGAGAAGAACAGGCAAGTTTTCCTTTTCCTGCCATTCTCGAAGAACTTGCTTCCCACATTATTTTGACGCTTATTTCTTTTCTGCAATTTTCAGGGTCTTTGTTCCTTTGATCCTTTCACTTCCTTCCAAAGTACTTTCGCTGACCTCCAAAGATCAGCTCAAGGTGATCATCGCATGCTAGTCTCTTTGAATTTGCCTGATGTATAATGTTAATCTTGAGATTGGGTCCGCATTACATTATTTTGCGTTGTAGTGCAAAATTGTATTAGGCACATTAATATTGCGCCAATGTCTGTCGCTGTGAGGAATACTCCCCATGTCTCTTGCAAGCACTGTATTCACTCAATTTTCAAGTCTTGAATTTATCTTGTTTCTAAACAAGCATGCTATAGTTTCTAACCTTCATGCATCCCACCAATAATTCTGTAGTTGCAATTCAATAACATCAATGCTTGCTAAAAAGTGTATTTTGTGAGTGAAATTGTATAACACTTGGTTGCAATATTACCACATACTTTTGACTTCTGTTGTGTTTAGCTCTCTGTAAGTTGTCCCCTTGGTATATTGTTTTCAGGTTGAAGTCACCACAGTGTTTGGATCTGCTGCACCTCCTCTCCGAGTGAATCTTGTGCAAGTCTTGGGATCTGACTCCAAGGTCATCACCATTGACAACAAGGTACAACGTTAGATTGCTGTTTACCTCTTGGAAACATCTTTTTCATTATATTAGTGTATCATTCTTCTGCGTTTGAGCTATCATTCCATAACATTTTTTCTTTCTGGTATCAGGAACTTCAGTTTGACCCTGAGAACAATGTTCATTACTTGGACATTGCTCCACTGAAAATAGATGTTGGGAAGTATTCACTAGTTTTTGAGGTACCTGTAAACTTTGTTAATCCACTTCTCATATATTATATAATAGTAACAAGTATTTGCCATTCTTAATGCTTTTGCCTCTTTGTTCTTGAAGATTTCTCTTCAAGATCCAGAACATGAAACTGTTTACACCACTGGAGGGAGAAACACCGAAACTGTTGTTGTCACCGGACTGATTAAAGTTGACAAAGCAGAAATCGGAATTGCTGAGAACGATGCTGGGACCGTGGAGTCTGTTGAAAAGTAAATTATTTGATGCATTTGATTCCATGCTATTTCAGAATTGATACTTTACACCAACATTTAGAATATAAGTTAATGCTGACAACACCAAGTAATCATGATCTCTATAATCATGGTCACTTTCAAAGGGTTCATTCTCATCCGGAATAGCACATACTAACTTATTAGTATTTAGTTTTCTATGTTCACATCTGACATCCGTTTTAGGAGTATATCCTGCACTATTTAAATCATGTATCCTTGTCATGTTGTGATGCTGGATCACTGGATCAAATATCAAATTGTGTGAAAAATGGCATGAGGTTTTAGATGCTAATTTTTGGAAAAAGAGGATTTTTTGCATGTCTCACTTTCAGTCAATCTCATTGCAGGTTAGATCTACTGAAAGATACAGAAATTTCTCTCTCTGCAAACCATCTGCAGAAGTTACGTCTATCTTTTCAACTAGCTACACCACTTGGGCGCACATTTAAACCTCACCAGGTTGAAAGAAAACCCAATTTTCATTTTCCAGTGTCACAATACTTGTTCTTTTCCTGGCTTGATTTAGCATTGTTTTCAGGTGTTCTTGAAGTTGAAGCATGAAAGCAAGGTTGAACACATATTTGTGGTGCCAGGTTCTGCGAGGCAATTCAAAATAGTTCTAGTTGAGTATACCTACTCCAGAGTTTGTTTCTCAAATTTTTGGTGGTTGCTCTTTATTTCTTTGGCAAGCGTGCTCCGTTAGTTCATTATCCCTCAGTTCCAAAAAAATATAAGATGTTTTAGCCTTTTTCTGAAATGAATGTATCTAGATGCCTTTTGGTCTGTAGGTTCGGCGCAAAATGAGTGAACTTGCACACTAAATGTGTCTAGATACATGCGATCAAGAAAAAGGCTAAAACATCTTATATTTTGGAACAGAAGGAGTAGGACGCACAGTACATTATCCAGAAAACACATATACACACTGATTTAGGTTCCACGTGGAAGGTACTAGCTAGGCAACATAACTTGTTTCCAGGAGCTCTTTGATTCACAGGATTCTGAAATACATAGGATTGTAGTGGCATGCTAAAGTGTGTTTGATTACATCATAGTGAAATCATAGGAACTCATGAGCCATAGGAAATCAAGAGGTTAGACTTGTGGAAATGTTTGTTTGGAAGAGTGGCCCATAGATAAAATTCTTATCGTTTATAATCCTACATATCAAACAACCTTTGGTCGAAAGCTTATCAAAACTTAAGGAAGGAAACCTTGTTAGCATTTGTATGGCAGTGAGGTTTGAAGGAAAAGATCATCCAAGTTGCAGAACATTTGAAGGAAGTACTCCCTCCGTCCAGAAATAACTGACTTGAGTTTGTCTAGATTTGAATGTATCTAGACACATTTTAGTATATAGATACTTTCGAATCTAGACAAACCCAAGTCAGTTATTTCTGGACGGAGGGAGTATTAAATATTGTTGGATGTAGTATGATGAAAATGGTGGGATGCATCTTTGTTGAGCTTGGATTTGGGCGTTCCTAGGCTCCATATGAAAGGACAAGCTGTTACTGTGGCCAAATGTGGTGATGAAACTGCATGTTTCTGCTGCTTACCTCTCAAGGGTTCCAAAAGAATTATAATTTCTAGACAATGTTTTAGAAACAACATTCTTATGTGCTTCAATGAATTGTAGGATTTTCTTGGTTTACTGGAGAAATTTTACTACCTTTCTGGTAGATACGACCTCGAGCTTTCAGTTGGTGATGCTTCAATGGTATGTCGCTGCATTTATTATTTTACAATCCTGTTTGGTTTAGCCTTGCTGACTTTTCTTTGTCTACTACAGGAAAATTCGTTCCTACGAGCCCTTGGCCATCTGGAGTTGGACTTGCCGGAGGCCCCAGAGAAGGCCCCGCGTCCTCCTGCACAAGCTGTTGACCCGTTGGCAAAGTTTAGGCCACAGAAGGAGATATCACACATATTCCGTTCACCAGAGAAGAGGCCGCCTAAGGAAGTCTCATTAGCATTTACTGGTGTCACACTTTTGCCTTTTATTGGGTTTTTGATTGGGGTGAGTCGATAGTTTCTACTTGTGGTTTATAATAATATCTTCATTTGCTATCATAACGTTGTTGAAAATATGCTTATTCAACATATTAATGCTGATAATTTGCTTCTGGCTTTTACCTGCAGCTTTTGCGTCTGGGAGTCAACATGAAGAACTTCCCATCCCTGCCAGGACCAGCTGCATTCGCATCACTTTTCCATGTCGGAATCGGAGCAGTTCTGCTGCTCTATGTTCTCTTCTGGGTTAAGGTTAGCATCCACCCTGCAGTAAACATAATTGCACTAGCAAAGCCTTTTGCTCATGTTTATTCTTCTGTTGGAACAGCTGGATCTTTTCACAACTCTGAAGTATCTCGGCTTCCTCTCTGTCTTCCTTGTGTTCGTCGGCCATAGTGCCCTATCTTATCTTTCATCGACATCTGCGAAACAAAAGACTGCTTGAGGGGAAGATGCGGATAGAAGTATCCGATACTCAATTTTCGAGCGGTTGTAGTTGCTGAGATCCTGCCTGACCAGAAGTATTTTTGAGCAACTTGAGTTTCAAGGGACAACTGGGTTCCATTTTGTAGTGAATGCTAAGAATCCTGGAACTAGAAAAGTAGTAGGACCTCACCTTCATGTATGATGCACTGATGTTTGCTAATAGACTTGATTTTTAAAGATAGAATTAATAATAGTACGTATCATATTCATATTGAGAAGGTGCCCTGCAGAACTGCAGTGGCTGCATTTTGTGGTGGCACACATGAAGAGCCATGCATGAAACAACGTGAACCTCCAGGCTCTGAATGTTTTTCAGGACCTGTGAAATCTTATTCCTCATGGAAATCTTGAAATTGAAAAGAACCTTTAGAGTGTACAAGTTCTGTCAAAAGTGGAGTAGATCTCATCCCTGAAAATTGTAGTACGGAGTTTTTTTTCATATACAACAGTTAATTACAGTGTTTCAGTGGTCCAGAATGCCTATACTTAAGTTACAGGTTGCATCTGACGATGTATGACTAAATGAATCATGTACTATTAAATACTCAATTTCCTGAATCCTCCGTATACTGCTGTCGCTTACTGCCTGGTTAGTTCACATTTGTGAATCATTAGAACCCGGAACTTTGAGGTGGCCTGGATTAGTTGTCCAACCGGGCCATGGTCAGTTTGTAAAGAATACACCATTGACAGACTCCCTCACCTGCCGTTCCACTTGGATAAAGCACAGCGTGACTAAACCACATTCTATGATTCAGGGCTATGGGAGGGCATCATTTTGTCGCCGAGCTAATCTTGAATACAAACCATCCTGCTTGATAAGCTCGCTGTGTGGTCCGTCCTGCACAATTATACAGAAAGTTATCGAAAAATCATACAAGTGCCTGGAAATACTAATCTAAAATCGAAAATGCACTTTGGCTCAGGTGCAAATGCACTCATTGTCTGAAAACACATTTTGAAATGTCAAAAAATTCTGAAAAAAATGTGTGCAAACATCTAGACATTCTATGTTCGGACACAAAGTTTTGGCGAAAAGGAACTTTTTTGTGGCTTGTGTAAAAAAGGTACTCCCTCTGTCTCAAAATAGATATCGCAGATTTGCCAAAAATTGGATGAATCTAGACACTATTTAGTATCTAGATTCATCCAAATTTTGTCAAACTTGCGACATTTATTTTCAGACGAAGGGAGTAATTTTTTATGCTCCAATGAGTATATGACTATTCACAAGACATTTTTGTCTTTTTTACAAACTTTGTGTGTGAACATAGAATGTCTAGATGAACATGCAATAATTTCTTTCGATTTTTTTGACATTTTTTCATAGTGGGTGCATCTACATCTATGAGCCACAACACTAAACCTAATCTAAAAGTCATTATATCGACGAGCCTAGCATCGTGTATTTCAGAATTAACAATACGTGTTTGCAGTGATGAAACAACAAGATTCGAAAGCTTTACCTCCACGATATCACCATTCTCCATCACAATAATCCTATCAGCTGCTTGAATTGTGGATAACCTATAGAAAATGGCTTCGGCTTAGTTCTTATTCCTAACAACAAAAAACTTAGTCTAAGCATACATTACCTGTGAGCTATGATAATAACTGTTCTTCTGGCATTAGGATCTGTGCTAACTTCTGTGATGACACTCTAGAGCAAGGCAGAAAAAACACTGATTAACAGGCTATTCACATGCACATTATAAGTTTCTACTATGTACACAATTTATTCATTTATTCACAGAATAGTTTACCTTCACAAAATGTTCACTCTCAGCATCAAGTGCACTAGTGGCTTCATCAAGTACTAAGATGGTTGGATCTCTCAGAAGGGCCCTTGCAATAGCAACACGTTGCTTTTGGCCTCCACTAAGAAGAGCATCGTCAACAATGGTGTTATAACCATCAGGAAGAGCCATTATGAAATCATGAGCATAAGCCTGTTTAGCAGCCCACTCCACTTCTTCCTGGCTAACTTCTCTTGGGCAGCCATAACTAATATTGGCACTAACATCCATTCGGAATAGCTTAGGCTCCTGCATGTACCAATGTGTTATTGTTAAATACAAAAATGTTTCATGGGGCACGACAATCTGTTTTGGGTTAAATGGATCTGAACCTGCCCCACAAAACCAATTCTTTCCCTAAACCATCTGGTATCAAGCTTGCTGAGTGGGACACCATCAACTAATATCTGCACCACAGACATAACTTCAGACCAGTAAATAACTGGCTTGCTACTTTGCTTTTGAAGTGACCGCATATAGTCATGTCAGCAATGCTTAGCCCTTGGAAGGAGGGACAGAAACAATAGCAAGAGGCAGAAATAACTTACTTGCCCATTTGTAGGTTCATATAGCTGAAGTAGAAGGTTAACTATAGTACTCTTGCCACTTCCACTAAGACCAACCTTTAAAGTTTTAAACCACACATGAGCAGTAGGATTATATGTCAAAGGTTGCATTTGCAATACTTGTAGAAGTCAGATCTATGAAAAACATCATTCTGTATATCTTACAATGGCAACAACTTCATTTGGATTGAGTGTTAGATTCAATCTTTTCAGAATTGGTACCTGCAAATTGAGAGCCACGAGGTAGATTGGTACACAAATACCCAAGCATACATAATAATCACAGAACACGCAAATTGATTAACCCTACTATACATGTGTGCTTGTGTGTGCTCATCAAAGAAAAATATCCGAAGGGAGTGGTGCAAACATACTGAAGGTCTTGACGGATATGAGAATGCTACATCTTCATACTGAATTCGCCCTTCCAACTTCTGTAGCCTGAGGCCTGCCATAGTGAAATGCTTTAGACTACTTTAACAACGTACAGTCTCACGATTAAAATATCCAAGAACAGAGACTCTAAACTAGACATCAGCATACACTCTACAGCCTTGCCTTTAGAGGTAATGTGCTTGCTAGGCAGGAGATCCATCAAGCGGAAGACTTTTTCACTTGCTCCAACAGATTGCATCAAGGAGGACCAGTTATCTCCAATCCACCAGGTAGACAAAATTAGCCACTCAGCATACAGTGTGAATTTTGTCAGTTGCTCAGCAGTTAACTTCCCGGACATGATATATATTCCTCCAATCAAAACTGCAACGACCTACACAAAGCTTATTTGGAAGAATTCTTCATCAGTAGTGCAATGAGAATTGAGAAGTCCATCCAGGGCCTTATATTTCTAGTAAATATTATTAAGACTGAACAGTAACACCAAATACCTGAGTAGAATGGTATAGATAGTTCAAGCTCAAGCTCCATCCTCCATAAGCCATTGTTTGTCGAAAGCTTACATCATACAGCTTCTCCAGCCACTTTGCATACCTATAGAAGTACACAGGGTTTATGACATGTGCAGGGTGTTAAGAATATGCTATATAAGAGACACGAGAGAACAGTGATTACCTTCTGATCTCTTGCTTTTCTGTCCCATAAACCCGCACTGTCCTAACCAATGTTATCGCTTCTTGAGCAACCTGATTTAGATTAATATAATATAAGCATGACGCAAAGGACTGATATATGAATTTTCCCTGTCAAATAGGTTCGAACTAGAGGACATAAACTTACATTATTGGCACTTGCAGTGAACTCTTGTGCGAATTTAGCTGCCTTTTTCTGATACCTATCAAACAAAGTTATCATAATGATTTCTTTCGCATTCGCATGGACCAAAGATTCAAAGCAACAAAATAATAAAACCTGGAGGAGGTTGTATGTAACATTTACTTGATATTGTTGCAAGCTGGCAATATAATAGGGAAAGAAGAAAGTAGAAAAACAGAGACATAAACTACAGTACATGAGAAGTGAGAACAAGCTTTTACCGTCCATGAACGAGCATTATTGTTGACAATGTCCCACAAGTAAGCATAGTGCACAGTCCAAGAGGCCATGATAAGATTAGAAGATAAATCAGTGCACCTATACCCTGAGACAAAGTCACAACATGATAAATGCGCTTTTCAAGCTACTGGTCACTATCATATACTCAGATACTAAACAACCTTCTCACCTGAAGCAAATTGCGTGAAATCAAATTAAGATCATTGCCAATAACTCGAGACACTTGCTGACAGTCAGAACCAAGCCTACTTGTCAAATCACCAACAGTTTCTTCATCGAAAAAAGCAATATCCTAGCACAATATACAGTGCAATTAAGACACTTCATAGAAATTCCAACCAAAACTAAAATAACAGAAAAATATCATGGGCACTAGTCAGTTTTATTCCGGCAGACATATTTTTCCTTTTCCTGTTTTTACCTGAGAAAGGATAGAATCAAACAGCATTTCTCTCATTCGTTTGACCTAAGACAAAAGTTAAGATAATGATTGTAAGAGGCTGATCAAACCAAAGGGCAACCGTGAGAGTAATAACCTTGTTAAACTACAAGAAATCTAACATGGTTTTACCAATATCATGTTCGCAATACCAAAACAGCAGCTTCGCACACCACTGCAAAAGGGGGACATGAGCTAAATAAGCAACCTAAACAAAACTCACAAAAGCATGCTGAAGGAAAAAAAAAAAATAGCCATGTGCAGATTATCTCGCAGAACTCCTTGTTTTCATGTGCGCACACTTGTCCGTGCGTGTGCAATTATCCACAATGTACATTTCAGAAATTTAAGTTTGTGTTTCACAGCGATTGTACGAATTCTGTCACAGCATTCACAATGAACAATGTAGATTTTAAGTTTGCGTTTCACAGTGATACTACCAATTCTCTATCCTTCATCCAACTGGAAACATATCAGCTCTGAAGTTCATCACAGTCCAAAACATTTCCCAATCCTAGATAATCCACTAGCAGTACATTTCAAGTTTTTGCATTCTCAACTAGACGGCACAATGTACAAGTGACGGTAAACATCCAATCCAGCTATTTCTGTCCAATGTGATCATAACAGATAGTTGTATAGCTTGCCTTGTGATCCTATGCACAGTACCAGCTCAGTCTGAAGAAATAAGTAACTGACCTGAACACTCCGGAAATCAAACATAGCACAACCAGGAGCTTGGCATTCGTGTAGAAGACGGCCCCTCCATTCTGCGCCGAGAAGATGGAGGCCGCGAGCAGATGGGGTATGGCGATCTCCGAGAGCTGCATCCACGGCCACACACAGAGCATCAGCGCTACACCCACCAGACAAAACCTATCCAAACCACCGGGTCAACCTAACCGAGAAAACGGCATTACCGCGGCGCAGACGAGGGACGCGAAGCCGAGGAAGACGACCCAGCGGTCGGCCGCGACGAGGGCCCACATCCTCTGGAGGGCGGAGGCGGCCGTGGCCCCGCTGGCCTCGGCGCGCCCGCCCGCGTCCTCCTCCTCATCCTCGAGGCGCCACCACCTTCCCCCCGGCAACACGTTCCGCAGCCGGCCGATGAACTCGCGGCGCCTGCCGAGGCCGCCGAACTCGCCGCCGACGGCCGTCGCGGCGCGGATCCTCGCCGGCCGGATCCGGGAGGCGGGCGCCCGCCGCAGGGCCCGCAGGCTCGGCGGCCTGGGCGCGAGGCCTCTCAGCGACAGCCCCGCCGGCGCGGAGCCGAAGGTAGCGGTGAGGAGCAGCGCGGCCGGGGGCGGCATTCTCGCTCCCCTCCCTCGCCTCGCCTCGCTCGCGCGCGCGATCCGATTCGGTACCCCGATTCTGCGCTGGTCGGTGGGATTCAGACGGGGAGGAGGACGAACGGGAGCGCGGGGCGCGGCCTCGCCGGAGTTTAGGGGGGTGGGTTGGGTTTCCGTGCGACGCAGCGCTGCTTCCCACCTCCGGCTGCTGCTACGCGTGCGTGTATCTTTTTTTAAAAAATCTTTTAGTTCCAACTTCTCGTCGCGTGCTCTCTTTGTTAAACCATTTTTCTCCCCCGACTCTTGTATCTGCCGGGAAACTCTTCCGTGCGCTGGGCCGCCAGTGCCGTGGCCGTGGAATTTCCGACTTCTTTTCGGAGAGAATATCCTGGCCGAGCACTTTCAAAAAATTTCTGGTCGAGAATGATCATGAGGAGATTAGCCTCTTTGGTTACGCAGGGAAGGAGCCATGCCAGCGAGCGAGCGGGAGAGTGCTGCAGTTCTCGCCCTCCTGGCCTGCTGGTGGCCGTGAACCACGTGGAGGTACACGGCCAGTTTTGGCGGCTGTTTTGCTCCGTACAACTCGTGTGCTTCGAAAAATCGTTCTCTACCTAGGCAACAAAAGTCACGCGATTAAATATAAACCGCGATTTCTTTCAAGAAACTGGGAATATGAAACTCTTGGAACTGTCTCGTGTAAGCAAGTCGTGGACTTTTTCTTCTCTACTCTTAGTAGACTTGGTGCCAGAGGCATGTGAGCAGAGAAAGATGGCTTGGGCTGGAAATTACGTCTGGGTACTACGAAATAAGTTTACTTCTATTTTTGTCCCTAGTCAAATTTAATAAAGCTTTTTTTGCGGTAAAATTTAATAAAGCTGTATCCGTAAAAAATGTAGCAATGTTTATGACACTAAATTGGTGCCATAGATGTGTTTTCAAATTTAGTTTTATAATATGTCAATTTAGTGTAATATATGTAGTTATATTGTTATATTTATCTATAAAGTTGATCAAATTTATTAAAGTTTTGACTTAGACAAAATCTATAAGTACACTTATTTCGAACGGAGGGAGCCTCGGTACCTCCGAATAAAAAGGATCTCGGGTGATCCCATCTGCCCCCGACTACAACACCAAGTCGGTCCCTGCCTCCTCCATCGGCTATTCCAGCGATGGGAGAGGGTAGGGACCTCAGTGTTTAGGCTCCGACCGATAGTTAGGGTTGATCTAGTGCTTCCTTGCTGTCGTGGTATTGTCGACAAGCGCCATGAGGGGATTATAATAGCAAGTATAGATAGTCGGGGGTGAGAGACGACGAGCATATGGGAAGGACGTGTAACACGAGTTACCCAGGTTCAGATCTCACGACGGTGGCGATAGGTCGGGTTATGTGGATTGTGTAAGTTGTGCCTTAGGGTCCCGCAGATCCGGCTTATAAAGATGCCAGAACCTAGGGTTACAAGGAGTGGTCCTAGCCGAAAAGATTAAAGAGTTCTACACTAATACAAATAGATCTACGTCGTATACTCCAAGGATCCGACTTTGTCATAGGCAGTGCGTGTAGCCTTCTTGGATCAGTTAGGTCTCAGTTCTGAAATTCTCTAACTCGGCTACCCGATAGGCCATAGGTCTTGCCACCATCTATGGGCCACCCGGATTAGCCGGGCTAAGGTCATGTTATGGTTAACCCATTATGCATATCCTCAACAGTATCCTCGAAGAACTTTAAGATCTGCATCGTCTTCATAATGATTGTGGATGCTCAGTCTAGGATAGTCTTGACCAGCAAGTAGAATCTTTAAGCTTTCTTGGAAACCATACATCTTAATGTTTATGTCTTCAAAGTAAGTCATAAAACCTTCATATGTTCATCACTTCATTCTGCTAGTCGGAGGCATTCCATCCTACCAGAAGAATCTTTAAATGGTGATCGTTCGCCTGCGCTTTCGTCCCAGATGTGACGCCTCGGGTCAATGTAACTTCCTCGAAACCGCAAACGCGCACACTTAGCCATCATTACGCTTTCCCGCGCGTGGAATTCTGAACGCGGCGGTGATTGCGATGTCGTGGTGGAGTGATGGCGGAGATGTGGCGGCATGTGTTGCGCACACGTTACTCCGTGTACACATTTGCACAAATCTTAAGCCCTATAAATTACCACCGTGGTGAGCTAATTTTTTTATCCCGTTCTTCTCATGTCGCCTCTTTGCCCTTCTTCTTTCTCATGATCCTCATCTTCACCATGAGCGATGGCGAACCCTTCTTCCACCCGTCAACCATAATTCCGATGGCCGATATGGGCACAAATTTGAGTGCAGTGGTGAGAGAGGAAGCGATTGCCCCATCCAGGAAGCGAACCCAGTGCCACAAGCGAATGCACCAGAGGCCGCTATGACCGCGGGCACTTCCGATGGCGGTGAAAAAAAATGGTGCAGGATGTTATGAGGCGGCGGAAGGCACTGAGGCCTCCGCTAGGCATCTTCGGGGCGAATGGCTTGCCCCTAGACTTGAAGCTAGCGACATCAAGGCCCTCGTCATCGAGGGGTTACCTGCCACCTCCGTCGTTCAAGTGGAGGTTGCTTGAGGAATCCAAATACCCTCCTCGACCTCAACCCGGGGGAAGTATATTTCAAATCCCACATAGATCGTGGACTATCCACGCCCATGTCCAACTTCTTTCTAGAAGTAGCCAAGTCACTAGACCTACATGTTGGGAATATGCCTAAGAGCTGATAATAAAGTTGTTTATTATTATATTTCATGTTTATGATAAACGTTTATTCTTCATTTCTTCATGCTATAATTGTATGAAATAGAAACAGGATGCATGTATGGATATATAAATAACACCATGTCCTTAGTAAGCCTCTTATGGACTAGTTCGTTGGTCAAGTGTTGGTTAAATTTTTCTAACCATGGATGGATAATGTCACTTGATAACGAGGTCATATCATTAAGAGAATTATGTGATGGACAAACCCAAATTAAAGCATGATTTTTTTATCGTGTCACTTACTTTGATTGCTATCTCTTTCGCGTATGTCAAGTACCTTTTCTTTAGATCATGCAATTATGTTGATCCCTGGTACCATAGGAATACCTTATGGATATCAAACGCTACTTCGTCATTGGGTGACTATAAAGGTTGTTTTCAGGTATCTCTAATGGTGCTTGTTGGGTTGCATGTATCAAGACTATGATGTAACTCTCCACCTCTTGGCCCTCTCAGTAGTGTAGCATCCTAAAGCTTGCAAGCATGTGAAAATATGTTTAGTCACGGAGATCATATTCTACAGAACGAGTAAAGAGAACTTGCTAGTAACGAGATTAAACTAGTATGACGATACTGAAGATCGAATCTCGGGCAAGTAATATATCGCGAGACAAAGGGAATCAGATACCAGATTAATTGAAATATCGACATTGTGGTTCAACCGATAAAATAACTTTGTTGAATGTGTGGGAACCAATATGAAAATCCACGATACTACTAGTTATTGATCAGAGAGGTGTCTCAATCATGTCTGCATATTTGAACTCGTAGGATCACACACTTAATGTTTGATGTCGCTAGGGTTTGATGAGATAAATAGATGGTGTTATTGATTTTGATTCGAAGCCTTGGGATGGCATCCCAGACATACGAGGAGCTTCGGTATGGTCCGAAGATAAAAGAAGAACATATGGGAAAGTATGTTTGGGGTTACCGAAAAAGTTCAGGATTTTTTGGTATTGTACGGAGGTTCTAGAATGTTCCGGAGGTTCCCTTAGTGGGGCTCACATATCCCGGACGACCCATATGGACCGAGGGGTGTCATATAGGCCCACATAGGCCAGGTGCACCATTTCCCCTTTGCCCATGCGATTGGGATAAGAGGATAAGATCGAAACCCTTAAAAATAGGGGATGGAACTTGGGGGCAAGTTGATCCCTTTGACCAACGCCCCAGGGCTTGGAGGAGCGTCCAAGTCACCCCCAGCCCCTATATAAAGCGGGGAAAGGTCAGGGGTGCATACCAATTGTTCCCTAGCCGTCGCCTCCCTCCTTTCTCCCATATACTTTCCCTCTCCCTCGTAAAAGCTTAGCGAAACTCAGCAAAAATTTCACCATAAATCCGCCATCATGCCGTTGTGCTGCCAGGATTTGGCTTCTTCTCCTACTCTTCAAAATACAGTACGTTCATCTAGGTCACTGGCTCACCGTAGAGGGTCGTATTCACGGGACCTGCACATATTGGAGAGCAGAACCGCGGGGAGGAGGACGCCTTGTTGGGTGACATTCCGACTATTTTTTTCTAGTAATACATTTTTTTAAATCAATTTCACAAATAATACATGGATCGAGTAATTTGCGAATGTAAAGGGCCGTCGTCTTTTTGAAAGACGACCGAACCTGGTCTTCATTTGAGAAGACGACTAGGAGCTTCTTTAATTGAAAAGACGATGACTAGGAGTTTCTTTAATTGAAAAGACGACGCCTAAAACCTTCTTTAATTGAAAAGACGACGCGAGCTTCTTTAATTGAAAAGACGACGTCTAGGAGCTTCTTTAGCACACCATGCATGATCAGATCCTGGTCGTCTTTTCGAAAAACGACGACGCGGTCGTCCTCTGGAATAAAGACCATATCCTGACCGTCTTTTCAATTAAAGAAGACGCTCGTCGTCTTTTCAAACAAAGAAGGGTTCCGGTCGTCTTTTGAAAAGAAGACGATACGTTAGTTTCGCAAATTCCTCGTTCCGCGTATTATTTGTGACATTGAATAAAAAAATATATTATTTTAAAAAAAATTAGCGACATTCCGCGACTGTGCATGCTCCCCATGGTGTGGACGCGGTGCCACTCAAGCTCCACCATTTTGCAATTTATCCCTTTTGATTTTTATCAGTGTAACATAGTTTCTATGCATGTACGGTAGTGGCTGACATTTGGGTCCATCACTTTCCACGTCAGTGAATACGACCCTCTACATTGTGTATTCCAAATATGATTAGGTGTCAAGTTTAAGTATTCTGGGTGTATTTTACTAGTATCAATTTTTTCTCAAAATCTTTTTTCAGACATGACTATCAATTTAGGTCTTGGCTCACCCCACAACGTGGCGGCTGCTTCCACTACAGAGTCCAGACACCACCACGAACTTCCTGTATGAGCTCTGAGCAGGGCGAGATGTCGCTAGTGGCGCCGCCGCTGGAAAACGAAAACCTCCTCTCCGGAAACCTGCAAGCGCTGGTGTAGCCTCGCCTCCGACCCAGCTTTCTCCCGCCGCTTCCACCGCCACCACCGCTGCAACCCTCCCCTCCTCGGTTGCTACCATGGAGGTGTTGAGGGACTATTCTTCAATCCTACTATGGAGTCCCCCAATCGTGTCCCACTCGGGCGCTTCTCGTTGCAGCTCGACGACGGCGATTGCTTCCTACCCCTCGGATGCCGCCATGGACTTGTACTATTGTTAGACCGGGACCGGACGCAGTTCCTGGTGTTGGACCCCTTCACTGGCGACCATCACCGCATTGCTAGTCCCCTAAGGTTTGATCCGACGAGCGATGACGGGACGCGGTTCCTGCTGCCCGAGATGTCCAACACTTCAAGGTGGTCTTGATAGTGGCAGACTACAAGGACAAACTAAATCGACGATGGCTCCTGCGTTTACTCGTCAGAGACTGGGGTGTGGGGTATCTCACCTCAACACCGATTCCATATAGTAACCATTATTATATGGAGCGCGTTGTGCTGGTTGGGGATTTCCTTCACTGGTTGCTTGTTGGCTGTAGTTCGTTAAATATGGTTCAGTTTGATTTGGAGAGGCAGAGGCTAGCCGTGATAGACATGCCAATATCTGATAATATCCTTGACGGTGGCCGATGCTTCGCGGTCATGCGTGCAGAGGGTGGTGAGGCATCTCTAACCGATGCACAAAAGTTTAGTGGACTAAACTTTGGGAGAAAACTTAGAGGAGTACCGAAGTACAAAATTTAGAGAAGAAAATCATATGATCACCGCAAAATTTGATCAAAATTGACCGAATTTTGGTCGATTCAAACCGAATTTGAAACCTATTATTTCATTTACGTTAATTTGTACATACTACACCTAAAATTCAGTCAAATTTCACTAAATTCGACCGGATCTGACCTAAACCTAACCTAATCATCCTTCCAGTCGAAGGAAGAGGAATCGCTGTCGAGCTCGATCATTGTCGGCGTTGTCGACGGTCCCACGTCATCCTCCTCCATCATCGCTGGCGCCAGCGCTGCCAACAATCCCACAACATCGGAGACCTCCTTCTTCTTTGCCGCGGTGTATTCCTCGAGCCGACGCCGCTCCTCCTCGACGAGCTTCGGGTTGGCCTGCGCAAGCCACTCCACCATCTCCGCGGTGAGAGAAAAATTGAAGGCCGGCCAGCTCCAGGTCCGGCACCGCTCCTCCCGCCCCGAGCGGGAAGTTGAGCTTGCCGCAGTTGGAGCCGTGGAGTTCGACATTATTCACATCGTACGCCATCACTGCCTGCTCCGCCGATTGCAAGCTGTCGATCCACACCTTCCGGCGAGTGTTCCGGTCGGTGACTTCGGCCACACATAAGCCCCACGACCACTGCTGCACGCCGCGGAAATTGTTGCATATTCGCCACACCTTTTCTTTGAAATTTGCATATTTGCCACATGACCACCAGTGACACACAAAATGGCAAATATGCAAGTTGCAAAGTAAAACGTGGCAAATATGCAAATCCCCCATGCCACGATATTACCGGCGCCGGCGGTTCTGGCAGGTCGAGGGTACTGGTGGAGCGGCAGGGCTGCCGCCGGCGCTTGCGTGGCGCCAATCACAGAGGGAAATGGCTACAGGAAGAGGAGGCGACAGGGGGTGCGGCAGGGGGCTGCGGTGCCGGCGAGCGCTGGGAATGGGCGGTGGAGATGGCTGGCGAGAAGATCCGGCCATCGCGGGGCTCCGCCGGTGGCTGGGGTGGTGGCAGGGGGTGTCGTTGGTCGCCGGCCGAGGATGATGGCAGTGTGAACTCAAAACGGTGAGGGAATCTTTTACTTCTCCACTGCTCGGAGGAATAAAAATAGGAGTCGAGGTTGCCGACTTCTAAATTTTTTACTCCTCTAATGCTGATAGAAGATCGGTTAGGTGCGTGTTAGAGGAGTAAAAGGGGAGATTGGTTAGGTGCGTGAGGGAATCTTTTACTCCTCCTCTAACCCTTCTTTTTACATCGGTTAGAGATGTCCTGAGATGGATTACTCTGCGTGTCAGGCTTCACTGCCCAATTGTGGAAGAGGAATACCTACACTGATGGCGTTGTGTCATGGGGGTGGAAACAACTATTGAACTGGACAAACTACTTTCCCTGAATTCAGATTCAGATAAACCCAATGATACACGGCTTCGCTGAGGACAATAATTTGGTGTTGCTGTGGACCGGTGTCGGCCTCTTCACTGTCCAGCTTGAATCATTGGAGTTAAAGAAACTTCTGAAACCAGAAATGCGGAATCTCTATCATACATTTGAAGGTGTCTACGCTGCAGGCAATAGCATGACTTTGCACTGCTGGTACACCAGAACCAGGTTCCTTTTTGATAATTAGCTTATGCCTTTATGGAATGCCTTTCACGTCCTTTCGTGTTAAGCTAACCATATTGACTACTGTTGCATAGTTATTCTTTTGCTGCTTCATGATCTGTTCAACATATAACATTGGTGTTCTGTAGTGTTCCCTCTCCATGCTTGTGTGGTGTTCATGTGATTGTCATGATCTTGCTGTGGCTGATTTTGTTTATATCACAAGTTCTGCTTCTGTAGCCGAGACTGGCAAATTCATCATGTAATAATTGAACTAAATTTCATTTGGTGCCTAACTATTGGCATATGCAAGAACTGTATAATTAAAGCAGGCCCGTCCAAGGCCCAGTGCGAACTGGGCGACCGCACTGGGCCCCGAAAATCTAGGGAGCCCCATTTTCCAGCTCGTATAGCCCATAGGTACAGTCTATTCTCTGCAATTTTTTACCAGACCGAAGTGCCAACGCCCATGTATCGCACGACCATGCAAGGATTCTTTCCTGGGTTCCAAAGTCGGCCCATTCTCTGTTGTTTCTCGGTCCAAGGAGGCGCTACCGCGCGAGGCCAGGGTGTGGCGTCGTCGCTCGTTGGATGGACCAATATGCAGTATTTGAGTCAAATCGATCGGATCGACCGTCAGCTCTAGGTCTCCCAGTGCCTGTTCGGTTGTTCCACGATCTATTGATTCCGCCACCGCCCAGCGCCTATTCGTCCAAAATGAGAGACTGATTAGTTGCCCGCTAGCATTTGTTCTGTTCGTCCAATCGCTGATCGGTTTTTCTGCGGTCTGCCCCAATTCGATCGATCATCTCAGCCGGCTGGGTACTGCCGCTTTGGATTCATGGTTCCAGGTCAAATCAGCAAATCGCTTGATATTCTCTAGGAGGCCCCTGCTCTCGGTATACCATCTCTGGACGCCCCAACTCAAATTCAAGGTTGATCAAGGTTCGTAGTACCTTCTTGTATGGAGTATTAACTTACTGCCAAGTTAAATCTATGTGGTATTTTAATTCATTGAAATTACTTAGTTTTGGCTTATAAAACAACATGTCAATCATGTCTTCTAGAAAATATGATTCCGGTGACGAGAGGCCGTGGCACAATCTTAAAGGGTCGATCTTGATAGCTTCATTATTGTGAGAGATTTGCAAGTTAATTCTGAAAATCAAGCTCCATTTGGTAATATTGATGATGGCCCTGATGTATCTAGATATTGTATGTTATGTTAAAAAATTAAAATTTAGGGTCCCATTTTGCATTTTGCACAGGGGCCCCGAATTTCTGAAGACGGCCCTGAATTAAAGTGCTAGTGCAGTTTTTGTTCTCAAGATGATATATACAACTGTTGGAAGTGGGAAGTTGAATGATGAAATTTAGCTGTAGGCTGTAGCTATCCTTTGCGTGCAATCTTGTTTCTTCAATTTGGCCACATTAGGTGATTATATAATACTTTGTACTGAACAATTGAGCAAAGTGAGATAAGACTAGATTCATCCTAACAACTGCTTTCATCATGTGTTGCAATTTTTAGTTTTACTAATAATCATCACAAGTAGTGGTCATAGTGCTGTATTTGATGCTGTCCAGTCAAAAAAAAAGACATCTACATTGGTACCCATGGAATCATAAATTGATAAGATGGTGTATGACCCCTTGCTTGAGGCTTCTACGTTATAAATTTGATTAAATTCAGTTAGTTACTGACTAGCTAGCTTGTTCATTTCTAAAGAATATGCCTATAAGCTTGAAACCCGATAGCTTCTACGTTATAAATTTGATTAAATTCAGTTAATTACTGACTAGCTGCTTGTTCATTCTAAAGAATATGCCTATAAGCTTGAAACCTGATGCTTCTGCTTTTCTACTACATGTGTCCCTCATATGTCCAGGATAATAAATAATATTTCAAATAATCTGGTAAGGTACTGAGAGAACATGGCGAAAATACTCAAGAATGTGCAAATGTTTATTGTTTGATAACCCAAGGTGGTGGCAATGCTGTTTTGCTACAGGGACACTTCGTTTTTACTAGATCTTGTTCTCCATATTTGATCAGTTGTCTATCATTTAGAATATCTTGTGGGCCAACTTCTGAAGAAATAATACGGCTCGCTTATTTCCTGGCAAAAAGAGATGAATTATTTGGTAGTTCTGACCGAGGACAGGGATATGTAAATCAAAGAAAAACAATACCAGATTATCTTGATTTACCCTGATGCATCGATAACCCTGTTTGTTTTGCAAAACACATTCATATTTTTGAACAGACAGAAACCGATTATGACATCCCAATCCCACAGTTCTAAGGAAGCTCCTCTACCACTACCATACATTGTGTCATCAAAACTGAGTAGTGGTTCGGTGTGAGCACTTCTGAATGGCCACCTGTTTTTGATTCAGCGTAAGCTGTGTTGCTGTTCTTGGGTCTGTACTGGCATAGGGCATTAACTGACCGAGCTTTGTGGATTTAGTAACATTTGTTAAATCAACTTTGTAATGAAACTAGTCTAGATTTATCGTTGCCACTGTACCTTGCCTATCTAGATCGAAACAAAGAGAGAGAGATCCGAGAGGGAAAACTACCTGCTCCCTGGCTCGACAGACACGAGCCAGAGGGAATGCCGGAACTTGTGCCAGAGCTGGAGCCGCCGTCGTTAGCCATGGGAAAAGGGGGCGACGGCGTGGGCGTGGGTGGTAGAGAGTGGTGGAGGCAGAGCTTCCCGTCGGCCTAGCGCGAACCCTAATCAGTGGGTATGTTGGTGGGGGGCTGCGACGCACGGTGAACCTCGTACAGTGTGAGTCCGGCACCCCCACCTCTTTATATACGCGCTGGCGACAGGGGCCCACCAACCATGGATAAGGTTGGGCGCCCCCGATTAGGGCGCGATTAGGGGCGTGACAGGTCGTTGGGCTCTGTCACGTTGAGATCTATCTAACATTCTCCCCCTAGATCTCGACTTTACTTTTAACTTTGTACTTTACTCATTTCATCACAGATCGATACATAGAGCATGTTTCATCGTCTCATCTCAATTGCCGATAGAATCAGACAACCACTATATACCTTCCTGTTTTGAAACAAATCATGTTACTTTTGGGCCTCTGTAGTCCAGAAATCATAGGCTTCCCATTAAACTCATGCCGGCTATGTGTTCCTTGAACACATTGGGTGGTAAGCCTTTCGTTAGCGGATTCGCAAGCATATCCTTTGTCCTTATATGCTCGAGTCTTATAGTTTGATCCTAGACTTTGTCCTTCACAGCATAATACTTTATATCTATAGACTTTGTAGCATTACTCGACTTGTTGTTGTGAGCATAGAATAACGCGGGATCGTTGTCACAGTACATCTTTAGTGGCCTGCTGATGTAGTCAACCACTTTCAAGTCGGGTAAAAATTTCTTTAACCATAACACCTGTCCCATGGCCTCATAACATGCTATAAACTCTGCATACACCGTAGATGATGCAACTATCGACTGTTTGGCGCTTCTCCACGAAATAGCACCTCCTGCGAGAGTAAAGACATATCCTGTCGTGGACTTTCTGTCGTCTTTATCTCCCGCAAAATCCGCATCTCAATACCCTTTTTATCTCTAGGGAATCAGATCTTTTGTATGTCAGCATGAGGCCTTTTGTGCCTTGCACATAACGCAAAGCTTTCTTTACCATCTTCCAATGCTCTATGCCTGGATTTTCTTGATATCTACCGAGTACCCTGGTGATAAAAGCTAAGTCAGGGCGAGTGCACACTTGTGCATACTATAAGCTTCCAACATCCGAAGCATATGGTACTGACTTCATTTGATCGATCTCATATTGGTTCTTTGGACATTGGTATTTTCCAAAACTATCGCCCTTGACTATGGGAGCAGGTGTTGCATTACTCGCAAGCATATTGTATTCCTTTAGAATTTTTTCACAATACGCTTTCTGCGACAGTCCTAACACTCCATTCTTTCTATCTCGGTGAATTTCTATGCCCAAAACATAAGAAGCTTCACCAAGGTATTTCATGTCAAAATTTGATGACAAGAACTTCTTTGTCTCTAGTAGTAGACTGACATCACTGCTAGCAAGCAAGATGTCATCCACATACAGAATTAGAAAAATATATTTCCCACTTTTGAACTTTGCATAAATACAGTTGTCCTCAACATTCTCTTTGAATCCAAATCTTTTAATTGTATCGTTGAACTTTAAATACCACTGCCTAGAGGCTTGCTTTAACCCATAAATGGATTACTTTAGGCGTCATCCCATATGTTCCTTCCCCTCCATGAAAAAACCCTTGGATTGTTTCATGTAAACATTTTCTTCTAAATCTCCATTTAGAAATGTCGTCTTAACATCCATTTGATGTAACTCTAAATCAAAATGTGCAACTAGTGCCATTGTGATTCTGAAGGAGTCGTTACATGAGACCGGAGAAAAAGTCTCATTGTAATCTACGTCTTCTCTTTGTGTAAAGCCTTTTGCCACAAGTCTAGCTTTGTACTTTTCTACATTTCTATTGGAGTCATACTTTGTTTTGTAGACCCATTTGCATCCTACTGTTTTGGCTCCTTTAGGAATTTCCTCCAAGTCCCAAACATTGTTGGAACTCATTGATTTCATTTCATCTTCCATTGCCTCCACCCACTTGGCTGAGTGAGGGCTACTCATGGCTTCTTCATATGAGGTAGGATCGCCCTCTATATGAACTGTGTTGTAGACTTTGTAAATTTCTTTGAAAATGGCTGGTCTTCGTTTCTTTTAGACCTTCTGAGTTCATCAGACTCTTGCTCATTTCTTGCCTCGGGTTCAGGCACATTTTCAGTATGTGGCTGTTCTGAATCCCTTTCGTGCTCAACAGTGGGTTCAGATGGCTCCTGATGGACAGGTTCCGAACTTTCGCATATTGTTGTCACATGTGGAGTCATAACAGGTGCCAGCACCACAACCTCAGGGGTTGTAGATGATGGCACAACAGGTAGCGAGAAAAATGGCTCCTGAGTCATCGGATTAGGTGCATGCATCCTCTTCTCCTCAAGATCAATTTCCCGAGCTACCGTGCTCCCCCTCATCAATTCGTCATCTAAAAAGACTGCATGTCTCGTTTCTACAAACTTTGTGTATCTGTTAGGACAGTAGAAACGATAGCCTTTTGATTTATCTGGATAGCCAATGAAGTGGCAAGATACTGTTTTGGGTCTAAATTTGCAATGTTTGGATTGAAAACTTTTGCCTCAGCTGGGCTCCCCCAGACCCTCAAGTGGTGCAGAGAGGGAACTCTGCCTGTCCACAATTCATACGGTGTTTTGAGCACCGACTTACTTGGTACTCTGTTGAGAATGTGAATGGCGGTTTTAAGAGCCTCCATCCACAATCCCAATGGGAGGGTGAAATAGCTCATCATACTGCGCACCATATCCATAAGGGTACGGTTACGCCTTTCAGCTACTCCGTTTTGCTGAGGTTTGCCCGGCATGGAATACTGGGCGACTATTCCATTTTCCTGCAGGAACCTTGCAAAGGGTCCTGGTACTTGACCATATGGAGTATGCCGACCGTAGTACTCCCCCCACGGTCAGGCCGGACTATCTTAATTCTTTTATCATGCTGATTTTATACTTCAGCTTTGAAAATTTTAAATTTATCCAATGCTTCAGATCTTTATTTAATTGGATAAATATAACCATACCGAGAGTGATCATCCGCGAATTTTATGAATGAATCATAGCCATCCACACTTTTCACCAGAAACGGTCCACAAATATCAGTGTGGATTATTTCTAGTGTAGCTATACTTCGGTTTGCACCCTTTTTAATTTGTTTGACATACTTTCCTTTAATGCAATCTATGCATTGTTCTATGTCTGAGAACTCTAACGGAGGAAGAATGTCATTTTTAACGAGGCTTTCTATTGTTCCCCTCGAGATATGGCCTAATCTGCAGTGCCATAACTTCGATGAGTCAAGAGTTCGCTTTCTTTTCTTTTGATCTTTGTTTGACAAGGGAACTTGTTCATCCACATCACACACAGAAAATACTTTCTCATGCAAAGATAATAAATAAAGCTTGTCATGTAGGGTAGCGACACCCACACAAGTATCTTTCAACCAAATGGCACATTTGCCATGTCCAAAATAGCACTCATACAAATCTTTGTCCAAGCACGCCACACTTATTAAATTTCTATGAATGGAAGGAACAAAAAGAACATCCTTAAGCAAAAGAAAAAAGCCACCAGCCAGCTCCAGAGGAATGTCGACAACAGCCTCCACTTCTGCTTCAATCCCATTCGCCACTCCAATGAGTCTTTCTTTTTTTGGCAAAATCCTTGTCGAATGGAACCCCTGTAAAGAGTTTGCAACATGAACGGTTGCACCAGAGTCAATCCACCAAGTAGATTTAGAAAACTTTTCATACAGAGATTTATTAACAAAAGAGACTATATCTTTACCGTTTTTGGCCATTATGAACTTTAGCCATATTGGGCAATCCTTTTTGTAGTGGCCAACCTTCTTACAATGGTGGCACTGGTCTTTGTCCCCAGGGGTAGACTGTTGGTACTGATGCTAGTGCTGTAGGGGGCCCTTGCCATGTGGCTTAGAAGGTGAGCCACCATGGTTACTGTTGGTGAAGTTCCTCTTCCTATTGTCCTTCATGTAGTTCAAAGAACCACCGTGAATGGACTTCAGCCTTTCTTCCTCTTGAGAACACATCCCTATGGTCTTTTCAATGTCCCACTTTTTAGGGGACATGTTATAGTTGATGACGAAGTTCTCGAACTGTTGGGGAAGAGAGGCCATGACAAGATGCACCAGAAGAGCAGGATTGAGCTCAAGGTTCGCATCCATGGGCTTCAACTTAGCCGCCATGTTGGACATCCTCAAGATGTGCTCTCTAATGCCATGTGGTCCTCCCGTATACTTTTCTGTCACCAGCTGTTTGAGCAGCTGGGTTGCATACATCTTTGAAGAGCTAGTAAACTGGCTCTTTATCTTTCCAAGGTACTCGCTAACAGAGACACACTCTTCAATTGAGCCCACTATTGGGTTCTCAATTGTGTTCTTGACAAAAGCCAAGCATTTCTTATTTGTGTTCACCCACTTTTGATTGTCTATTGAGTAGGCCAGCTCCAAAGGAGCATGATCCCTCTTTCTCTTTTCAAATGCAACACTTTCCTCAGCATCACCCCTCACTAGGTCTTCGGGCTTGACTGGTTGTTTAGTGTCAACCACCCAGTCCACCTCGGCGCAGACAAAGGCCAGATCAACCTTTTTCCTCCATTCGGAGTAGTTATCCCCTCTGAGATGTCCTTCGGGCAGCTCATAAGGTTGAGACCTCCTAAAAACCACAAAAGATGTGAGATAACCAAAACAATTGTATGTTTTAATCCAACGTTGGTATAAAAATAAGCATGCAATTGTTTGTGCCATTTAATGTTATATCACCGTTGGGTAAAAATAAAATTAAATGCACGTTTACTACATAATAAAAGGGATCGTGATCATGTTTATTAATAACGTTGGTCAATTAATAACATGGAGCATAATCAACTTTAAATTACTTTATCACATCTTTTATAACAAAAAATTAACACACTTTTATTGCATTCTAGCAATTTAAAACAACTATTTGTAGCGAAAACATTATTACATTATTCATAAACTTTAGACTTTATGGAAAAACTTTGTCACTTTGAATATTATCTAGTCAAAATTCACTTGAAATATTTAATAGAGAAAACCATGTTTGAAATTCGCTTAAAAACTAAGCAAAAAACAATTAAAACAACTCTGTAAAATTAAAAAAAAACAGAAAACAGCACTGGAAACACCATTGGGCCAACACAGAGGGTGGCCCATGACTATCTGCCGCGCGCGCCGGGGACAGCGCCCAGCCGCTCGCCTAGCAGCGGCCCAGCGCGATGGCCCACAATGCCTCCCTGGATGCCGCCCGCGCGGTCCCTAAGCCACGTAGCGCCCGCCCGCTTGCTGCCTAGAGCGGACCACGGCAGCCCAGCAACGCAGCCCAGCTCGCCTGGCCCGCTACCGCCTCCAGCCCTCGCGCGGCGCGATCCCAGCCGCCCATCGGTGCCGCCCTAGATCGGACGGCTCCCCGCGCTCCTCGCGGGGACAAAACGCCCCCCGCAGCCACCCCCCAAACCCTAAGCCCCATTTCCCTCTTCCAGTCCCGCCAGCCCCCGACTCTCCATCGTCTCTGGCGGCTGCGCTGTTTGGCGCGAGGTGAGGCGGCGCCGCCCGGCACCGCCCGCGGTCCCCTCCCTCTGCCCTGCGCGTGAGCCCCTCCATTCCCGAGCCCTACCGAGTGGATACGAGGCGAGGCGGCCGCCCCACGCGGCGACGGCACCGGCGGCGGCGAGCCCCTTCCCCTCTCCTACTCCCTCTTCCCCTTTCTCTATTCTCTCCTTCCTCCCGTTCGCTCCCTCACTGCCCCACGCGAAAGAAAAAGCGAGGCAGAGAGAGTGGAGGAGGATGACGGCCAGAGCCACGACGCCCCACTGCCCCCTTGGCGGCGGTGCATCCACCCGTGGGTGGGCGCACGACCGTCAAGCGGCGCAGCAGCGGCGCCCTTTGCCGGCGCACATCGGCGGCCAGTGGGTCCCCCCTTTTCTTTTTTTATTTTCTTTTGGGGATAGATCTATGGGGATTTGGGGACTGTCTTTGATTTGGGGTTGCTTTTGGGGCTTAGATCTAGGGTTTGCTTTGCTCCCGAAGGGGTGTTTCTTCTTCTAGATGTTTCCCAAAGGGATGCCCATCTAGATCGAGAGGAAAGACGCGGCCATAGGGCAGGCGCTCTTTGGATCTAGGTTTTTTTCTTTTGGACTTTTGCTTTCTCCTTTTTGCACCGAAAAATCTAGCGACTAGTGGCTCTGATACCAATGTTAAATCAACTTTGTAATGAAACTATTCTAGATTTATCGTTGCTACTATACCTTGCCTATCTAGATCGAAACAGAGAGAGCGAGAGATCCGAGAGGGGAAACTACCTGCTCCCTGGCTCGACAGACACGAGCCAGAGGGAATGCCGGAACTTGTGCCGGAGCTGGAGCCGCCGTCGTTAGCCATGGGAAAAGGGGCGACGGCGTGGGAGTGGGTGGTAGAGAGTGGTGGCGGCGGAGCTTCCCATCGGCCTAGCGCGAACCCTAATCGGTGGGTATGTTGGTGGGGGGCTGTGGCGCACGGTGAACCTCGTACAGTGTGCGTCCGCCCCCCTCCCACCTCTTTATATACGCGCTGGTGACAGGGGCCCACCAACCATGGATAAGGTTGGGCGCCCCCGATTAGGACGCGGTTAGGGGCGTGACAGGCCGTTGGGCTCTGTCACGTTGAGATCTATCTAACAACGTTTTCCTATAAGAAGATGAGTAGTAAGTAGTAACAGTCCAGCTGCCTTTGCAATGGTGGCGCAATCAGCTGTCTCTGGCCTAACTCGATGATGCCAACCTAACATATAAAGAATGCATTGACCCTACACGGAGTCGGCGGCGCGTGACATGATCCACAGATGGCGGCGACGACTCCCTCTCCTTAGGCGGTGTAGTGGGGATCACCAGCACTTCGTAGTGTTGCGACACGTTCGTCCTCCCACCGTGGCGAAGGAAACAACGTCCACCGTCGTGTGGCCAAGTTACAGACGCAGAGCTTGCTGGTGTGCATGTCGCAGAGGAGGAGACCGTGGCTGAGGAAGGCACCGGCCACCACGACCGCCTGTAGTTGTCTTTGGGGAGTGTTAGAGTATTATACGTATACGATTGTTATGGTAGTTTAGGATAGTTAGGACTCTAGCCTAACTTGACTTGTACTTTAAGATGATCCATGTACGTCTATATATACTCGCCCATGAGGCTCAATAATACGTACAACATATTACGCCAATCTCATACTCTTACATGGTATCAGCCTAAACCGATCCAAAACCTAGCCGCCGCCGGCACGCTTCCGCCGCGCTGCCCCGGGGAGGTCGATCTCCATGATCTCCGCCAGGGTCCGCCGCAACCCGTACGCAGGGTTCGTCCGTCGATCCGTGATCGGTCACCCTGCAAGTCTTTTTTTCGATCTCTTGATCGGTTTTCTTTTTTGGTTTACCGATCTTAGATCGTATTGCGTCGCCCTTCACCGCCGTCATCATCGCCGCGCCTCTACTCCGACCATCGGCACCGACGATCTACACCGCGCTTGTGCGCCTGCCCTCTTCGCTGTCGCGCCTGCCTCGGCAGGATGTTGC
The DNA here is from genome assembly GCA_916181665.1 of Avena sativa. Taxonomy (NCBI): domain Eukaryota; kingdom Viridiplantae; phylum Streptophyta; class Magnoliopsida; order Poales; family Poaceae; genus Avena; species Avena sativa. The sequence continues at coordinate 419,223,124 of OV702282.1, forward strand.
GGCCTCACGACAGGCTGTCGCGCACCGCGGACGGCTGCTATGCCTTCCTTGGAAGGCTGCCGTGGCTGCCCCCCTTGGATCGTCTTCGTCGTCATCGTCCGGGACTTCATCGACAACGCCACCATCGACTCCGATCTACATGTCGTCCATGCCATGGCGCATACGGCGCACCGTCGGTCTGATCAACCTATCCCGCGCCTGTCTACGCCAAGCACGTCCTCGAGAACGCGCCTACCACCGATCGAGCTACGGGCTGCCACTGCGCCACCCGAGGTTTGGTCCATGCTACCGGCTTCCAACGCGCCTTTTTTGGCGTGTACGTCGCTGGTGGTCTCCTAGCTGCTGCACCGACTTGCGCCCTGCAGCTATGCCGCCCCCTCGGGTCATAGCGTCGCTGCACGCAGTCTACTTCGCCGTCCCAGTGCATCGACGTCCTCGGCTTTTACCGCGCCTACTCCTACAGGCGTGGATCGCCACCGTCTGCACGTGGTCTTCGCCATGTCGCCGGGTTCTTCTTCGCCTACTTCGAGTACCACCGCCGCGCCTCTCTAGGCGTCCAGCATGACCACTTTAGGTCGCCGTTGGTTTCGCCTCCTTCTATGTCTTCTCCACATCGACCTTGTCGGCATCGTCATACGATACGGGCGCACAGGTTCATGATGGCAACTATCCCTGCATGCCTGGTATTGGCAACACCGGTGCGTGCCTTCGTCCCCGACGCGTTCTTCTTGGCATACTAGGTTCTGGCAGAACCAAGATGTGCCTTCGTCCCCGACGTGTGCCTAGTTCTGGCAAAACTTTTGCGCCGATCGTACCCGACGGCTCGGACTGCATCGACTCCGGCATTGATCGATACCTTCGACCTGCCTCGACGCGTCTCCATCATCCTCTTCGCGTACTATGCACTTGCGGCTTCATGTGCGGCTACATCGACACAGGCAACCCCGACCATGATATCGACCACGGCGACCCTTCGCATGGCTACATCGACCTCGGCACCGCTCCACGCTCTCCGCTCCCTCGACATCGGCACAAGGGCTTCCACCTCGCTTGAGCATCATCAGCCTCCTCTACAGTCCAAGCATCCACGCCGCGACATCGTCTACGACACTCCCGCTGCGACTGCGAGGGGGATGTCAGCCTACTGGTCTACTTCGGCACTCCAGTCTGACCGTTTGCGACGTTCTTGTTGTTCACGACGCTACCGCTATGACTACGGGGGAGTGTTAGAGTATTATACGTATACGATTGTTATGATAGTTTAGGATAGTTAGGACTCTAGCCTAACTTGACTTGTACTTCAAGATGATCCTTGTACGTCTATATATACTCGCCCATGAGGCTTAATAATACATCCAACATATTACGCCAATCTCATAATCTTACAGGAAGGAAGGAAGTCGAGCATGGCGTCAACAAGCGCCCGTGGGGAGGGGCAGGCGAAGAGGGGCGACCGGCTGTGGTCGATGTAGTTGATGCACCGCGCGCAAAATAATCATGCTGGCCTGGCTGGGAGGAGTTAATAGCATAAAACCACCACTTTAATAGCAAAATTTACTGATTGGTACCACTTTGATGAAATGATACAAAAAACCACCACAAAATCCGTTAGTTGTCTGAAAAAACACCAATTCGCCGCTAAACGCGAATTGACACCGATTCTGATAGATCAGGCCCACTGACAGAGGTGACGTGGCACCGTGGAGACAGGAGGATGCCAAATTGATGATGTGGCCTCGGGCCCACCTGTCAGCACAAATAAAAATTATTTTCTGAACAATTCTAAAATAAAAATATCTAAATAACTAAAAAATATTACCCGCAAAAAAAATAAAAAAATATAATAACCCATATTTAAAAAAAGTGAAATTATCTAATAAAAAATCTGGACACAGCCCTGGCCTCTTCTCCTTCGTCTCTCACTGCGGCCGTGAGAGGAAAGGCCGCCGCCGGCGAGACGAAGGGCCGCCGGCCCGGCTCCACCCTGCTTGACCGCACCGCCGCCGGAGGACGAGAATTCTATCCGCGGGCCCCTGTGGAGGACGGCCAGGTGGAGGGGAGGATGGGGCAGGGAGGCGGCCAAGCTCTCAGCCATGGCACGGCGACGGCGGTTGATTCCGACGCCGTGGAGGTGGGTTGACTCCGGCGCCACGACGGTGAGGCATCGTCCTCGATCCCCCCACCCACGGAATTGACCCGGGAGACCCTACCCCCTCCCCCGCACGATGCCATCGTCACCGTCCTCCTGAACTCCGGCGGCCGGGCAGAGCAGGTGGAGCAGAGGCGCATCAGGCGAGCGGACGGAGCATGGGGCCCAACCGGTGGCGTGATGGATGAGCAGTAGGCCTCACAGTGGAGGGGCGGTCGGCGGCGCGCGGAGGGGCGGCCGACAGCGCGGGGAGGGACGGCCGCCGCCGCGCTGGATGGGCGTCTTCGGCCTGGAAGCAATTGGGCGCGACAAAACGAGTGGAGACATCAGGGAGGCGCGTCGACGACGAGGGGAGAGAGCAAGGCATCGCGCCGGCGGCGAGGGGAGCAGGGAGGCGCGCCGGCAGCAAGGGGAGCAGGGTGGCGCGTCGAAACTGGGGGCCTGCAGGTGCCACCGTGTAGGGAAGAATACCATTTTCTTTTTTAGATATTGAATTTTTTTATTAAATAGATGATTTATTTTAAGTAGGCAGACATGTGGGACCTAGCCCAACTCCACATATGATACTATATTTTTGCCACCTCAGCTCTGACTGATGGGTCCTACCTATCAGTTTCAATGTCAATATGCCATATCAGTCTACAGGTGGGTTCCATTTGTCAGTATCACCATCAATTCGCGTTTAGCGACGAATTAGTGTTTTTTAAAACAACTGACAAATTTTGTGGTGGTTTTTTATATCCTTTTCTCAAAGTGGTATCAATCAGTAAATTTTGCTATCAAAGTGGTGGTTTTATGCTATTAACTCGGCTGAGAAGTAGGTGTACGCGATGGCAGCGAAGGCAAGAAGAAACGACCATGTTGCTGATGAGTTTCATGCTCAACTCAAGACTGCCGGTCAAGTGGTGGACCTGGCTGAGCAGCTAGGAGCTATCAAAATATGTCCTGCAAAGCTCGTGCTTTCTCTCACTCTCTCTCAATAAATTAAAGAAGAAGCCTTCACCACGCCAAAGAAGAAAATTCTCCGGTAGAACTGTTAATAAATAGATGCAAATCCAAGCATGCCGGCAGCGATGTCATATTTTTGGCATACAAATTCGACAGCACGCCGTTGTTATCATCGAAATGATCCCAAGATCAGCGCGGAATCCGGTAGCTCAAGTTACCATTGTTTTTGTTTTGTTGTTCCTGCTGTTTTGGGATGTCGGAATTTCTGCCCCTCATAGAGCCGAAAATTCTTAGAATTCTCACCCTCTCAGAAATTTCTGATGTTTCGGAACCCGGAGCTTGGTACTCCTGGAGTTTGTTCCGGAAGCTTGTTCCTCTCGCGTTCTTGGAACCTAGATGGCTTGGTGTTCAACTAAAGGCATTAGCTCCGCGTCAAATTAATAACACCGAAACGGGTAGGTATAAGATGCTGAAAGTCTGCTTACATGCAACGCACACAAGAGAATACAACACGAAACACAGCTTGAGAAGCGAGATCTTTGTCTATCCGCGCGCTTAGCTCGAGAGGAAACGTCGTGGGACAAGCATGCCGCTGGAGAAGATCATGTCTTTGTCAACTCCCGACACAACATCGATATCGTGCCGTATGCCTCCACCTCCGAAGAAGACCCCTGCCTTCTTGCCTTGGGTCGAAGGGCGTCGTACCGTCAGCATGCAGAGCAGCTTTCCCTAGTGCACACATGGCCACACACGACAAGGCTACTGAGGGGAAGTACCTCGCACACGATCACCTCTGCGCACGAGCCACCCAAAAACCGTGTCATCCGCTGTAGCATCCACCCATCAAGTCGCAAGCTTCAGGATGAGGTTACCCGAAGAACCTGCTGCTCCAGCACTGCTCGACCACCACCTCAAAGTCCCAAGGTGACGCCTCCATGGAGGGAACGACGCTAGAACACCGTCGTCGCCCAATACGAGGGATTCAGGGTTTTCAACCGGGATCTAAGGGGAGGGGAGGGGTGGGGATGAACCTCAACATCGCCTCCAAGAAGGGCAGCGGCGTCAGAGCCCCCGCCGTCCATCGATGGGATCATAGTTGATCTCACTGACCTCCATCGTCGGATTGTTGCTTGGTGAAGAGGGAGCCGTCGAATCCATGGCTCTAGCGCTCAGATTTCCCACATATGGTGCCAATTGACGAGGTGTAACCTCGACAATGCCCATGGTTATGGACTTGGGGTTTCGGAGAAAAGAAGGCGCTGGTGATTTCATCGGCTTAGCAGAAAAACAAGAAATTCAATGCAGTCTGATTATTATGGAGAAGATGATTACAAAGTTGTTGATTCGCTAGTTGCGATCTAGCTCATGGCAGATTGTGTGTTGCTGAAAAGCTACGGTGTCCTCTCCACCGGCTCCTCCCAGCCTTTATATAAGAGGCTGGGTCCTGGAGCCGTATACGGATATGTTACAAGTTATAATTACAATACTAAGATTATGTCGGATTGCACTTCTATCTTGTTCACCAAGCCATGCTTCTATCCGACGGATGCCTCCTCGACTCTTTATTCTTAATGGGCTTCATGGGTCGTAGCTCAGGTACGCCCAGGGTAACTAATCATGGGAACCCGATAAGTCATACCCATGTCAGTCGTCGATGCCGTGACCACCATCGTCGGTAAAAAGTCCCCCCCAACCATAGCCACACACCCCATCCTCAAATCAGGCACCAGATCCGGCGAGGTCAGTGCCCGTGGCCAGCAGGATATGAGCAGCAAGGCAGCAGCAAAAACTTCTTCGACAGAGGAGGTCGACGGAACCCCCGCGTCACGACCCCAGACCACTACCCTCTCGCCGCCCCTGCGAGCGAGGAGGGAGGCCAGTAACACATGCCGCGTCCTGTCCAGATCCTAGCCCCCACGAGGCCACTGACGACCGGAGCCATGGATAAGTCAACAACGAGTGGGCCTCGTATAGCACCGAAGATTTCTTCCCTTCCACCGCACTAGGGCCGGGAGGCCAGATCCCTGCCGCCCCCATCACCGGCGCCACGCTCCTAGGTCGGCGGCCCTCAGGGAGCAACGAGGAGGGGGAGGAAAGAGGGGAGAGGTGGTGGTGGGGGGCTAGGGTTTGGCCCCCTCGTTCTCTAGGAGGGGGTGGCGTGAGGGGGAAGGGAAGGGGGTTCCACACATAGATATCTTCGTGCAAACTAATTTACTGTGGTGCCATAGAGCTCATCATTGTGGTGTACATCTTGGCAAGGTGGATTACTTGGGAGACTCCTATCAAGTCGTATAGATTAGTTCAAGATTGTATAGGTTTGGTCAGGGCCGGCCCATAGGGAGGGGCATAGGGGCGCTTGCCCTGGGCCTCCATAGTCTAGGGGCCCCGACCCACGACTTATCTATATACTCATAGTTGTCTAAAACTTTTAACGTCCAACAATGTACAATAATTCTAAAAAATATAAATGGTTGTGTAAAAATATATAGATGGTTTAAACTATAGCCTATCATGACTCTCTTACTCCTATTTCTCGAAAACAAATACTCTAAAAATATAAATGGTTGTAGAAAAATATATAGATGGTTTAAACTATAGATTTGAAGAATAACATCGGTCCTCACATTATTGTACAAGGTTGTGAGTATATTTATTAGTAAAGATTAATGACACAATCGCATAGAGGCAACTCTCTTTTGATTCCCAACAATTTTACTTGTCACTATCTTATATTTTTGAGAGATTATTCCATCCTATTATTAATTCAGTGCCTAATATGTTTACTCATTAACTCATTTTTTGCACAGGCATATGTGCACAGGTAGAAATTGATAAAATTAATATCATGATATATAGTTGGCTCGATCAATAGAAATAAGTGGTTTTGAATGTCCTCGTCGAGATTTTAAAGATTATGGATCTATCAAATGTACAGATTATTTAATTTGTTATTGCATTACCATAATTTCTTTTACGAATTACTAATATTTTTAAATATTTTATATGTGAACAAGTGGCGGAGGTTGCATGCATTGTTGAGATGTCCAAGAACTCTAATCATGATAAACTTTAAGTAATCTTAAAAGTTTAGCATAAATATTAAATATCTCTAATTTATTTTTTAGACTAGGGGGCAATGGCCCCTTGACCTTAGGAAATCTCTGACACATTAAACAAGAAGCCCTTGATTTTATATTGCCCTAGGGCCTCCAAAATCTATGGATCAGCCTTGGGTTTGGTAACCGCCTTTGAGTATCTCATACTGGATAGGGTGTCCACCTTGATGGTGCGCACTCAGAAGAATAAGACGGCGTTGACGAGTGGTGTGCCTCCGCATCTTGGGTTGAGGCTTTTTATAGCATTTGGTGTGCATTGAGCAACCACACCTCAAGTGTAACCTTATGTGGCGTTCGGGGACCATCATGCTGATGTCCTTCTCCAATAAAGATTAGCATCTTTAGAAGTGAACTTGGAATACATCATCGTCTCCGGCTCTCCGCGTGCCTCGGTTATTTCTATAACCGAACTCTTTATTTATAAAACTTTACTTTGTGATAGCCCTCATGCTTTATGTTATATTATATTGCTATCACCTTGTTGCTTGCCTTGTTTAGTATAAGTTGTTGGTGTACGTAGTTGAGCCTATCTTATTTAGGTTTTGTGCTTGATAAATTAAACGCTAGTTTATTTCATGTTATTTTTAGCCAAAATCATAATAGTTTTAAAACTCCTATTCACCTCCTCCCCCTCTCACGACAGCATATGTTTTCCTTTCACTTGCCAATCCAAATAGATCTGTGTTGGTTTAGTTAAATCATCAAGTGTATTTATTCGCTCATACCGATGGTTTTTTGTTGTCCAAAACATGATCAGCTCACCGGAGTGCATGTAAGTGACGACGTCGAGCCCGGACAAGCACCCAGGGTGATCAGACAGTAAATCCGCCCCTTCCACCACCTCATAGGAATATTAAGTACTCCTAAATTGAACAAAACCCCTCCCTCAATTTTTTTGAACAAAACTCTCGACACTTATTATGGATTGGAGGAAGTACATGCTATACAACTAGCCATATGCATGTTGACCAAAACCAGTCTTCTTCACAAATAACCTCAGCCTTGCAAAATCGGTGACTGCTACAATGACCAGAGATCATACAATGCGATGGGAGATCCGAAGGCAAGCCATCCATTATCAGAATCTGGTGAAACCCCTTGATGCTACAACATTTTCATATCAAGATCAATGGGGTTGCTCATAAGTGCGCAAAAAAGGCAAAACGACCATCGTGATAATTGCCCACTAGTTCTTGTATGAACACAACTCACGGCAACATTTCTTGCCCAGTGTTGGCTGCAATCTTTAAGATGCAGCACCTGGACTATGTATTTCATGATATACGATGCTTTTGAGTTGAATGAAAATTAGTGTGCTTTGCACCCGTCTTCGTGATTTTTTTTTTGCATGTTTACATGCTACTATGCATGCTAGATGTACACGGTGGTCGGGTCTGATGCTCTTGCTAGGCTTGTTGTCGATTGTACTTCTGCTGCTCTTGCTAGGCTTGTTGTCGATTGTACTTCTGCTGCTCCCCTCCTATTGTCTTTTTTCCATTTCATACGGAGTAGTACATTTTTTCATTTGAGTATGGTATATGTATAAATCATACTACTATCTCCAATTCCAAAGATACCAACACACATAAAAAAACTCATCAGTAAGTTAAACAATATATACTACTACACATATTCCGATGGATTGATCATATGCGTGTCGCCGCATCCGATCGACCGGTTGGCGCAACCGAACGGCACCAAAAATAGAGGAGCTCCCATTTTGCATCAGCAAACGGACCACGTAGGCACGCACGCACACCGATCATCATTGCCTTATCCTGTACGAAACGCAACACCTCACCTCATCCTCTTTCGATCCCCAGAGAAAAAGAACATACACAGGCACAGGCAGCCCTACATCTGGTGGTTCCATCCATCAGAAAAAGCTCTCATCAGATCGCCGCGAATTCCCCATCAGCTCTCGCTAGCCGAGGGGGCACGTAGGCGCGGCTGGGCCGATCATGGCCGAGCGATCCCCGAATAAACAAGAGGGTTTTATTATGCATAAAGAACCATATCGGCCCGACGAAACCGAGCGGGCCATAACGTCATGTCGGGTCCCTCCACGTACGGCGTCGCCGCACATGGCGACGCCTCGGCGCCGCCAGCCTGGCCCTGGACCTCCGGCGTCTCTGCGGCACCACCGTGGCCGCGAGAGGAGAGTGGGGCAAGCGTGCGTGCGTAAGCAACAAACTCGCGAGTTCCGTTTCAGATGGGGAATCTAGGGCGGCCTTGCCGGGGATCCATCGGGAATCAGGCTGTGTGTGTGCGGCGTTTTGTCAGCTGTGTTCGCGTATGATTATGTGCGCTCCAGTTTAAAGTATTCTGGCCGCCCATCTGAATTAGGTCAATGTTTTCGACAGCCGGCATACATAGTGCTAGCTAGTAGGAGCACTGCTGTTCTGCGTCCTCGCTGAACTAGGTCTGCTACGACTACGAGTTACGAGTCTTGGCCCCGAGTGGAGAATTGCCTCGGGTCACGCATGAGTAGGATATATTATTTAATCTTTGATGATTTACTGTGAAAAGTCTCTGCATGCATCTCCGGGAACATTATTGTTCGGGGCCCCTCTGGTTCATATATAAATGGCATACTAAAAACAGGGGGAAAAAACTTTCGATGTGGCCACTAAGGTTTTTTTTATTTGAAGAAAAAATCCACAGGTGTTTTTTTGGAGATTTCAAATCATTGCAGAGTCTTCTATAATGATTGCTTGATTTGTAGAATTAAAACCCCACAAAATATTAAATTATAGTAGAGACTACTTTTCTCTCTCCTAGCCGGCGTCTCTCCTAGAGCTAGTGGTCGCAAACACCACCTCCTCCATAAATCGGTTCACCCATCTTCGGCAGGCTTCGCCAGGTCGCGAGGGGTGGGAAACCTAATCTATGGATGAAGTTCTCAGTAAAAGTAGTGCTTTCAAAATATCAGATTAGAGTTTTGGTAGACATCTTGAAGATGCCATCATTTGCAATAAGTGATCTTCTGCCCTTCGTGCAATGACGAAATCTTCCCGACATCAATGGTGGTGCTATAAGATTGAAGTTCTATAGGTATGGTTTTTCAAATCTTGCTTCGCCGGATGGATTTTGATTATTTCTCATGGTTGCCACGAGAAGCGTTATCCTCGCAATATATGTCCCGGCTACTACGTCCTCGACAATGGAGATTCGTACTCTCGACTCCCCTACGACATCGATCAGACTGTTCGGTTTCTTTTCCCTAGAATACTGGTGGTGATACTCTTATCGATATTGTCTGATTACTCTAATGGTTGTGCGCGTGCACATAGCCTTGACATTGCGGTTTATTATGGAAGAACCCTCGTTGGTATTTACACGTCTATCATTTGACATTTATATAATGTTAATTGGGCTGCCTTCAGATGAGTGCAAGATTGTATTATGAAAGAAGAAGAAGATTTTGAAGACCTTCAAATTTTGCTTGTTTTCTTTTAGGCTTTATTTTGTAATCATTGGAAACAATCTATGTATCTCTACCGTGTACTATTCTTGATTATAAATATATTGTGGTATTGATTGTAAAAAAACACAAAATATTCCTCAGGAGTACATTCCATACGAGATTTAGCAACCACTGGAACCTCTTGGTAAAAAAAGTCCTTTTCTCTTCCTTGTGACAAAATCAAACATTTTTTGGTACATACGAAATCTTGTAGGATTGGCATGGTCCGTTTGGTTTGCACAAGATTTTGAGAACATGAGATTAGAGAAAACATAGAATTGACATGACACGGCATATTAAGTCCTTCATGTGTAGGGGATTTTTCTATAAAATTACGTGCAGAGTAGTCCATAGAAAAAGTCCCTATGGGTTCCAATCCTACAAACTAAACAAGCTTTACAGAAAAAATCCTAAGAAAATAATATAATCCCCTGAAATACATATCAAAGTTCCTTTGAGCCAAAATTGCTCGAGCATATAAAAAAATGGAGGAAAATCTCCTCTACGTCGAGTTTCAACATTTTCAAAGGAAAAAATTAAACAAATTAGACATTTTATCCAGAACTTTTTTTTTGCTTTCCTATACATAGAGAATAAGCCAAAGACCATTGGTCAAATTGTAATGATGCAATTCTACTTATGCATATGTTTTAGAGCGTGGATTTTCTGCCAAGGGGATTGCTTCTCCCTAGAGATACGTGCTTGGACCTAACCACACATTTGGTACTCCTACCATTGTTGCTAATCAAAAAATAAGGGTGTTGTTCGCCTGCCACTTTTCTGTCATATCCAGAGTTTGTCTCCTCGTGTAGTCTCTAGAGAGAGAATGAGGCAGCACCTAATCATGCATATGTATGGACAACAGGGACCGTCATAGTGTTTGTTCTCTAGCGCGATGTTATTTAGAGTTCGATTCAGTTGGCATGTATACGTAGTAATAAGATGTGAGACATGCAGCGATAATGCTTAAAATAACCGTGCTAGTTATCATGTCTGCCTAATACATGGTGAATTTTTTAAAGATTACTTATCTAAACATACATTTAAGAGTGATTTATTTTAACGCCAAACGTCCTTTTTTGTTCAGTTATTATAGGTGAAATTTTGCATGAAGATAGAATATATGCACAAAGAGTGTATGGCTAGTGTTGTCTATTGAAAAGTAGTCATGTGTGTTGTTGTTTCATGAGACAGAGGAAAGCAGTGCTTATGCGCATACCACTGGACAAATTACAAATTCATGGTCGTGCAACCCAGGGACCAATGCTAAACGAGCTAGGGGCATGCATGCTAGGTCATGCGACTGGCACATTTCTTGAGGCACGACTGGACAAAAACGTGGTATTGCTTGCTGAGACGACTGCGGTTTTATGAAACCTTCTACAACTCAACTCGTGCATTCCTCTTGCTTTGTATGATATGCACTAAAAGTGATCTGTGTTCCACGTACTTGGTTGTATATCTTCACATATAAACTTTGAAAATAGATATAGGAAACAACACAATGTGTTGACCGTATAACGGGTGTTGCTACACTAGAAAGTGTCAACTGTTGTTCATGGTAACCTTCGATGTTCTATAAAATGTTAGATACTTGTATGACTTAAATGGCGCCGGCTCGGTTGTAGGCAGAGCACTTCCCTGGGGTGAGCCCCGGCCTTTGATAGCTCCCCTCCCCCCGGCGACAGCGATAAGTGGGGTGTGGAGTAGTGGTGGCGGCTATGGTTCCCCCTGTCTCCATTGGAGGGAGAAGGGGCGGGGGGGGGGGGGGGGGGGGGGGGTACGGGACCTACCTGCCTTATTCCCGTGAATCAAACAAGATCCTCGTAGGATTGAAGCGATCAATTTTGAATGTTGTGTCACACAAATTTCTGGTTTACTTTAATTTCACGGCAATTTGAGAACCTCACGTTTTTGCTTGTGTTTCTATCAATCCTCTGAAACTTCTAAAGCTATTCATATGTTACAAACAGGCGCCAACTATAGCATCCAGTACACCCTCTAGGACTTTTTTTAAGGTCTACATAATCAATTCTTTTTTTGACAAGTAGGGCCCGAAGGCCCTCGAAGCTTCATTGACTAAGGGGTGGGTACAAATTTACATCAAAGCCCCCAAGAGATAGGTCAATAAAAGATAAGGCTACCACTTCTAAAGAAAGACCTTTTTTCATGGTGTTCTCCATCACAATTGTCGCAAGACCTCACAGGCTTGGGGTGCCTACACCGTCAACGAGGAACGTGTCACTTGGGGCGGCGCCAACCGTGGATATCTTGCCGCGGTCGAGGAAGATACTCCGCATAGGCTCTTTGACCAAGAGAAAGAGGCTTAGGCAACCATCATACCCGATCTCAGAGTGGCTCCATTTGCCACGGATAGCGGCCTCGCTCTGTAGCGGACACGACCCGATCTCAGAGTGGCTCCATTTGCCACGGATAGCGGCCTCGCTCTGTAGCGGACACGCTTGGGAACTCTGAGAAACGTAGCTTCCATCCGACACCTCGCAGAGCTCCAGATCGAGGAAGATCAGCGCCCTTGTCTTCATCATGTTCATCACCATGACCACAAGGAAGAATGAGAAGAGGCTTCATCATCTTCATCACCATGACCACAACGAAGAATAAGAAGAACAGCAAGATCCACGCGGTTTAGAGCTCTGCCCATGAGCTTTATTGGATAGGATCTTCGCCCTTCCTCCATCACCATCTCCGGCTTTCACCATGGAAGCCCGAGAAGCAGAGCAAGGCAGAGAACCCCGGAGCTACAACTCGCCCGCAGCCCGCGTACCCTAGACAACGGCATAGTGCTAGACAAGGCCCTAGCGACCAAAGCAAACCCTAGCTTACAGGATCTTCGCCCTTCCTCCATCGCCACCTCCGGCTTTCACCATGGAAGCCCAAGAAGCAGAGCAAGGCAGAGAACCCCGGAGCTACAACTCGCCCGCAGCCCGCGTACCCTAGACAACGGCATAGTGCTAGACAAGGCCCTAGCGACCAAAGCAAACCCTAGCTTACAATTAGAAACTACATCGGCACCCCCCCCCCTTCGCCATCTCTAGCCGTTCGCGCCGATGTAGTAGTGCCATTCAAGGCCCTAGCACCTTCCCTTCGCCATCTCCAGCCGGCCACGCCAGTGAAGGCTCGGGTTCGGCCCGGACCCTCATGAGCAACTCTCAAGGAGAAGGCCTGGGAGAGGACTACATAACCAATTCAGGTTATGGAGAACTGTAAACATATATAACACCAGTGCATGTACGGCAGGAACTAGTGTGCTTGTTAGACGAATTGACACGATCGACAAATAGGTTATTATATATGTTCATGCATGTACAGGGTTACAGGGTTTTAACGAACCAAACCATGCATGCTTTAGTCGTCACATCGGACTGATAGCTACTTTAATATATAACCATCCCTAGGGCTACAGTACTACGGATAATACAACGGTGCCGGAGATCGATTTGATCGTCAACATCATGTATACACGAGCTAGCTAAGTCTTCAATGGTGGATCGTCTAGGGCTGTTCTTTCATATGCTCACCGTCATCTGGTTCATGGACGCAGCCTCCTGGCGAGACCGCCTGACGCCGTGCGGAGACTTCCCCTTGCAGCCGCCCGCCTCGGCGCCACCACCGTCTTCAGCGCACGCCATCGCATCTGAGGTGCTGCCTTTCTCTAGACTGCCATGCTTCTGCTTCGCTAGATCCTGGGGAGGTCTTACCTTCACACCACGTATCAGCTGGCAGTATACATAAAATTTTCAGTTAATTAGGTGCTCTAGAGACAGTCCAAGTACCCACAGCAAGAAAAAAAGTCAACTATAGCAGTATTATATATAGTACTAACTGACTATCCATAAAAAAACAGTGCCATGCGGACCATATGCAGATGATATAGATTGTGTTGATTTTAGACTTCCAGTCTCAAAATGACAGTCACCGATCAACTGATTAATTTGTTACATGCATGTAAACGTTTTGAAAATTAAATAATTCGGTGAAGTTATGAGCATTACATATTTGCCCGACTTGACATCTGAGTAAATTACGATGAAGTCGCCCTCCTGCAACTCGTTTGACCGAACAAAGTCCCCTGCAAGTTCATATGTCAAGGAAATGTTTGTGAACATATATAATAATACAAGCTATTTAGTCAGCAAGATTCGATTAATTCTCTTCCTCTCACCAGTGTTCTCAAGGAGATACATTCTGCTCTTGTTGTTAGGCCAAAACCTGCATGCATGGAAACCAAGATCCATTCACTACTGTATTAGGAATCTCTTATCGTGCAGCACTAGTATTAATATAAAACTAACACACACACTCTGCATGCAGAAGAACATGGAAAATGTAAAGTATGTTATCGCAACCATCACCTGATTGTTATGATAATGTAATATATGTGTGAAGTACTTTAATGTTTTCCATTGTAATCTACTGTGTCTGTAAAATTTCAATTAGTAGCTAACCAATAGATCGATCGATCGAACAACATTTTCTCTACATGCACTTGTTGTGTGCACACTCACGTAGACGGCCGGGAGAGGCAAACCCTATGACTGCATGCTACTATTTGGCTCCCAGATTCCCATCATGTATTCATATGACCCACTTGCCCAATTGGGAAAGGAACATGTGTGTCCCACAGTGATGCAGTACTCATGTCATTTACTATTATCTGGCCCAGTTGGTAGCCTAATTAACAAAGACAGAAGTAGACTTAAGCATGCAGGTTAATTTATCCCCAAATCGAAGTACAGTAGTTATACTTACCGGTACCGCATGCTCCAGACCCGAGAGGTGCCGATGTCCTCCATGGGGATGGAGATGCCGTCCCTCGTCTTGAGCTCCGGCAGGTGCGTCTCCGCTTCCTTCTGAAACAATCCATTGAAGAAGAGACAGGTTTTAGTAGCAACCGATCGAGAAAAGATGATTCAGCGATTGATTTATTCATCCATCCATGCCCAAAATTCAGCTCTTGTTACTTTAATCAAGCAAAGGGGAATTAAGAAGAACAAAGTCTTGCAAGTGGATGCCTGGATCCATGGAGCTAGAGCTACACAATTGCAAGTGGGGAAGGAATGGAGGGAGGTTGCTGCCTCACTTTGGGGAGCACGATGCGGCCGAGGGCGCCGACGTCGCTCTGCTTCAGCACCTTCTGCAGCAGAAACCGCAGGTTCTTGTCCGCCGCCGGCTTCGTACCCTGCGCGCATGCACACGAACACGATGCTGTTGAGAACTTGAGATTGGGCATTGCAGAATGCAGAAGACACACACGCATGCGCGCTGGACAGCGATGTGCGTCGTGATTCTATGCGAGATAGTGATGTGAAGTAGTGGTGCTCGTGCATGCATGCACCTGCTGCGCGCCGGACGACGGCGGTCTTGCTCCTGCGTCCGGCGAGGGTTTCTGCGCCTTCTGCCTCGAGGAGGAATTGGGCTTTGTCGACAGCGGATTCGGGACCATGGGTTGGCCCTGGCCCTGGACTTGGACGGAGGGCGGCGGCCAGAGCCCGCACCAGCCGCCGGGCGACGGCGGCGAGACAGGCACCGAGTGCGCGGAGCGGGGAGAGAACGGCACCTCCTGCTGCGGATGGATCATGGCGTTCTGGATCTGGCCCAGATTCAGCTGCTGGCTCCGCTGATGCTGCAGGCAGGAGAGGCGGCGCTGCCTCGCCATACGCTTCTTCCGGGCCTCCTTGCTCGCCGACGGCTCCACCCCGGCCAAGGGCTGCGGGCACACGCCGAATCCGGCCGCCGCCAACGGCTGCGGCGGCGGCATCGGGTATGGCGCAGCGCCGGGGAACGCCGGGTACTGCTGCGGCCAGGGCATGTTCGCCGCCTGCATGTCGGCCACCGGCGCCGGCGGGGAGAACGGCTGGCTGCTCACCACCACGCTGCTCGTGCTGCCGCCCTGCTGGAATGGGTACTGCCCGGTGGCGGCGGCGTTCGGGTAGATCGCCTCTCTTCCATAAGCTTGTTGGTAGGGCATGGGCCAGGATGTGGCGGGGGCAGCCGACCCCCCTGGGAACTCGTAACCCGGGTTAGCGCCGGGGCTGGGGAGCTCGTCGTCGACGCGGGCGCGCTTCTTCTGCAGGTGGTGGTTCTGCACCCAGGTGAGGATGAGCTTGAGCAGCTGCATGGTGCCCTGGCGCCCTCCGCCGAGCCGCGCCGCCGCGGCCTCGATGGTCGAGCGGCGGAGGCGGATGCTGCGGAGGTCCTCGGCCGAGATGCAGTCGCGGTTGTTCGTCAGCCACTCCATGAAGAACCGCGCCAGGTCGTCCGCCGCCGACGAGGAATCCTGTCCACCACCACCAGCAGCCGCCTCCGATGATGCAGCGTTCCTGGCTCCGCGGTGGCCCGTGGCGGGCGGCTGGTGGGAGATGGCGTCCTCTATCATCATGCCAACGTCGTCGGGGAAGAGCGGCTCGTCCTCCCAGGGCATGGAGTCGGAGAGCGTGGCGAAGTTGAGCAGCTCGTCGATGTCGTCGAGCACGTCATCGTCCCCCGCGGCAGCAGGATCGGAGGGCTCCCCGAGGGCGCCTTCGGGCGCACCTCCGCGACAACGGCCACGCCCGCGTCCCGCGGCGGCGAGGGTGCTGGATGAGTTGGAGGAGGAGGATGAGGAGAAGGTGGAGCTTGACGGGGAGGAGAGGCAAGGGAAATCCGGGAGGGACGGGAAGGTATCTTCCGCGAACATAAAGTCATCCGCCGTGGCCGCCTCTCCCTTCCGGATCTCCCCCACAGGGGCCTTCCCGCGGCCTCCACCGTGCTTGGGCGGGTTCTCCTGCGAGTGCGGCGGCGGCGACGAGCCGGCGGAGGCGTCCATGCAAAGGGAAGGCAGGAGGAGGGCCGGAGGGAGGGAAGGAGGGAGGGGTGTGCGGCCAAAGCGTTTGTCGCTCTGTGTGTAGGTGTGGGGGTGGGTGCAGTTACTCAGAAGAGAGATGAACAGGGAAGCAGGAGGTGGAAGGGAGAGAGGGAAGCGAGATGCGGCACCGCTCCACACGTGGCGGCCGCCGGGGAACCACCGCCCACTCCGGCCTCTCCTCGGCAGCCCTTCTTTTCATGCCCTGCTCACTCTCCGTCACTCCCACTGCCAACGGGCCCCACGTAATACGGGACCCAGTTCCAGTGAGAGAGCTTCGATCCCAGCGGGCGGGGGTTGTCGCTGCATGGTCCTGCTCGATGACAGCGGGGCCGCGTGACGCGAGCCCACATGTCAGTTCCGACGTCCCGGGGGCGTTGGTGGGAGACTTCGGCGCGTGATAATGTTGACCGCTCGGGAGAAACACCAAAGAGAGAGCGTAGTGTGCTCTGACGTCGTCCGTCGAAGTGGGGCCCAGCTGCCATGCGCGGTGTAGGCCAAAACCGGGGGCGCCTACCCGTTCCGTCCCGCAGGATGTCCGTGTCGCCGGGGCGCCGACTGGGCGCTGCGCGCTGGGTCCCTTTCGCGCCGTCCGATCGGGCCGACACCCAGATCCAACGGGCAGGAGCTCCCCCAAGGGACCTCAGAGCTGTCTGGGAACTTGGAGCTGTTCGTCCGCGCGCACGCTCCGAACCTACACGGACTGGTTTCACCGACGTGGAGGTGGGGCATATGTGTCTCGGATGACGTGGTGCCAAATGATTGGCTGTGGAGGTGGCGTGCATGGGAACCATGGCCCATGCAGCGGCCAGCTCAACCGCATCAAGGAAATACATGCACCTGGTGTGTGTGTTGCGTGTGCATGGAGAATTCGCCTTGTCTTATTCGCACTAGGTTGTTGCAATGATAGTCAATGACATATTATCATTATGTACTTTTGTTTTGTTTAAAATGTTTGATTAGCATCCACTCATATATATGATGTACTCCATCCATTCTATAATATAAAATGTTTTAGTTTTTGTGAAATCAATATATCTAGATGCTTTTTAGTGTGTGCTTCACTCTCAATCTACACATTAAAAGATATCTAGGTATATTTCTTTCACAATAGCTAAAACATCTTATATTTTAAAACATAGAAAGTATCTAGATAAAGCTGAGTCAATTATGGAGAAAGTATTTGTTTCCATGATATGAGTGAGTATTGAAATATCAACAAGAACCGATAAGGCATTTCATTGCTTTAGCTATGACGTTTTGTGTTAGTTTTACCATTTCCATTTTCTTTTCATTCATTGCCTTGTTAATGCTTTTACAATGAGGATAGACACATACAAGGTGAACACATACTATCTACAGGAACCAAATTATCAACGGTCTCCTAAAAAAACGTTGGTATTGTGTTACCGTTTATACGAGGTCACAACTCTGACCAAGTTGTTTCAAATGCATCATAAAACTATAATTTTTTTTAATACAAGCAAGCGGTTGAATTTTTCCATTGGCACTGGAACAATGGTGTCAATCAGACATTCAGCAACGTAGTAGTGTGTTTTACTTTTCTTAATATTTATAATCACTTTTGCTCCTGCTTGTAGAATCATAAGTGATTGCATTAATCAACGTTGCGTATGGTTGAATATAGGTGACTGCATTAATCAACACTATTTTGCTTGTGTGTATGGCTAATATTTAGGTCCCCTTTGGAATTTTGTTTAATTGCCAACCCCGAATAATTATGACGTCGTTTAATTGTGCTCACACAACCGAGTGGTCTGTTAGAATTTACAGGCCTTAGAATAATAAGGGTGAAAAAAACAACTAAGAAAAAACACAACCAACCAAGCGCACTTCCGGAGATATCTACAAGGAATTAATTTCATAGCGGTTTCGTTCGGCAAAACGGTGAACAAAGCGACGCCTGACGGTCGATGCATTGATGAGCGAGCGGCAAAAATCTACATTGGATCTAGAGGTATCGTGGTGTGCCATTCTATTGTTCTAATATATAAGATCTTTATATAGTATTTTTTAATTATTCATCTCTCTCCAAAGCTAAAAACTAGTCGTCATGCGTATATATCATGATTATGATTAAGCACTCTTATGTTAATTATTAATTCAGTGTCTTAAAAACATGATCAACAGAGTAGCATGTGTGATTTTTCTGCATGTCTTACACTATAAAAATACCCACATGTAGCAATTTTTTGGACGGCACAAGATAAGATTAGGACAGCGGATAGATATGTGTCGCTGCAGATGTTGTACCGGCAGATTTCGGTGCCATCATTGGTGACTAGCAGATCCGGCGCATACTAATGTCACAGTAAATACAATGGAGGCATTCTAATCACGTCGTCCATTACAAGTGCAGTTAATTATTGGTCTCATGCTGGAAAAATAGTCAAGCACATCCTGTTGACGGGTTAGGATTGTCTTGCTGACTAGTGTGGCTCACTACCAAGTCAAGCATTTCCTTGTAACTGTAGCTTCGCTACGAAACCTCCCTCGGGACGAACCTTTAGTGCTTCTACTATTTGGGGGGATTTGAAAGCTCGAATGGCATGGCATTGGGTGGACTAAATCCTTTGCAAGTCAAATTCCTCTCCAGTCGGCTCTAATCTATGATCCTGACTATATCATTGTCCATATTGAAGTGAATATGCCCTGAGAAGCAATAATAAAGTTGTTATTATAAGTATTCCAAGTATATGATAGATGTTTATTTTGCATGCTATAATTGTATTAATACAAAAACATTAATACATGTGTGTTTAATAAGTTCCTAGTTATGTCTCTCTTACAAACTAGCTCGTTGATTAACAAGATGATCAATGTTTCCTAATCATGGACATTGGATGTTGTTAATAACAAGGTCACAATATTATTGGAATGATGTGATAAACATTCATCCGAAGTATAACATTACGATTAAAGTCATTGTGTTTATATTGCTATAACATCATACGAAGTTATCCTAGTCCTTAGACCATGAGATCATGTCAATCACTAACACTGGAAGAGTATCTTGATAACATCAAACGTCACACCGTAACAGGGTGACTATAAAGGTGGGTTCAGTGACACGAATGTGTTATGTAGAGGATCATGGATCAAGAGTGGAATTTTTCCATCCCGATGACGAATAGATATACTCTGGGCCCTCTCGATGATATCACATTAGTTAGCTTGCAAGCAAGTGATGTGATCACTAGAATGTTATATCACGAGAATAAGAAAAGAGGACAAATCGGTAGCGAGATCAAACTAGGTATGGAGATACCGATGATCGTATCTCGGGCATGTAATATATCACGAGCCAAAGGGATTAAGTTACTAGCATAAGGTTCTCACGATCACAGAAGTCATCGTTAAATGTGTGGGAGTCGGTATGGATCTGCAGGTCCCTCTTCTGATTATTGATCCAAGAGGGGTCTTAATCATGTCTGCATTATTTGCGAACTGTAGGGTGACACATTTAAGAGAGAACAACACCATTTGGAGCAAATATGGTCTAGACGAAAGAATTACAAAGTGCTGGAATTATTTCAATGGACACCAGAATTGTTTCGGGTGAAATTGCTGAAATTGTTTCTGCATGTGAAATTGAAAAGTAGCAAGGGGTTTTATGTGAATGTTTGTTAATTAATGAAATTGACAAAATTCTATAAATAAATAAAATTAGTTTTATTTAATGAGATATTACATTAGATTTGGTGGAAATTTAATGGGAATTTTGAGTGGAGAATATGGAGGGACATTTTCTAAGTGGAAGCTCCACTCACATGAATGGAGGAAGGGGTGAGGGCTGCCCCCATGCGCCAGCCACACCCCTTGGGGTGCCCCCCTCCTCCTATAAAAGGCCCCCTCTCCCTCTCACATACACACCTCCTCGTGAAGGATCTATCTCCCTCTCTAGAATTATTCTTTCATGGTCTTGGACTAGCGAGATACATATTCCTAGTGGATTTTCGTCTGGAAGGAGTTGTTGCTTCCGCTGCATCGCTGGAGAGAGGAGGCGGAGGTTGTTCGGTGGCTTGAACGTGTGTGTGATCACAGATGTGCTTTCGTTTTGTGGCGCTAGACTTCTTTTCGATCTTGAGATCGGCAAGCGTTTGAATACATCATCCACGAGTACAACCTCGTTAAACTTTATCGATTTATAAGGATATGTTATCTATGGATGTATATCCACCCGTTGCTTGTATCTAGTAGATAGATCTTGGTGCTTAGTGGTTCCCATCGTAGGAAAAAATTTATTTTCTATGTTGCAAACCCAACAGTGGTATCATAGCTGAATTTGTGCGTAGATGCTTTGCCAGGTAGTACACATATGAGTATGTAGGCGATGATAATCATGTTATTGCTTCTTGCTTGTACTTTGGATATTGGTGGCATAGTGGGATGAAGCGGCCCGGACAAACTTTACATGTCCTCGCACATAAGACCTGTTCCACGCTTGACATGCAACTAGTTTTGCATAAGTTGCTAGCGGGTGTCTGTCTCTCCTACTATAGTCAATATCTAATTTACAATGAGTTGCTAATAATTTGGTTATCATCGTTGTGGCTCCATATTCGTAGGTAAGAATGGTTCTATCTTCGAAAGCCCTAATCCATGTTAAATTTGCAATGGATAAATTAGAAGCGTCTAGTTTAGATTGTTGATGGGCTAGTGTCATGATATGATAATGTTGTAAGTAGATGTATAGTTGATACTCTTACAACACACCTAACGTGTAAGTTCCATAGACCTTCGCCTTACACATAAAGGAATAATAAATATCATACCATGATGTACATGATAGTGATCAAGTGCAAGAACCATATCATTTCACTTTTTACATATTATGTTTTTGCATCTTATATTGCTTGTTTAGCGTTTTAGTAGCATTATAAAATGATCCCTCATTTAGATATCAAGATAAATGTGTTCTACCTAAAGTATGCATCGATTATGTTTCGCCGCTTCAAGACATCACGTGATGATCGGGTGTACTTGTATCCATGATCATATTTCGGGTGTAAGACAGTTTTACACATGCAAATACTAAGGTTCTTAGTTGGCAAGCCTAGCATGTACAGACATGGCCTCGGAACACGGACCGGAAGGTTAAGTATAATTCATATATCTGATGTGATGCCCATATTGATGCTCGCCTTTGAAACTACACTGACTCACATGATGATCAGACCTGGTGTAGTAGATTTGGTTCATGTAATCACCAAAAAGACACGAGGATGTTGTTTTTGAGTGGGAGTTCATTCATAATTTTGATTAGTTAAACTTAATCTATCATAAACTTAGTCTAAACTTTACAAGTTCTATTGTAGATGGCACCACCTGCTTTTAATTTCATTGTGTTCATGGAGAAATAGAAACTTGCGAAGAATGGTAGCAAATTTACCGACTGGGCCATGAATTTGAGGATTCTCCTCTCTACTGCACAAAAGAAATATGTGCTAGAAGCACCACTATGCCCTCCACCACTTGATGGTGCCCCTGATGAGGAAAATAACGTCTATCTGACTCGTCAAGAGGACCACGACTTAGTTCATTACGGTATATTGTATGGGCTAGAGCCAAAACTTCGAAAGCATTTCGAAAACGGCAATGCCTTTGATACAATGGGTGAATTGAAAATGGTTTTCGATACCCATGTTGCTATGGATAATTATAATGCTTCTGAAAAGTTCTTTAGCTGCATGATGAAAGAGAACAGCTTCGTTAGTGAGCACGCACTCAAAATGTCTGGGTACGCCGATAAGCTTGTGTCCTTGGGAATAATGATTCCCATTGACTTAGGCATACATCGTGTTCTCCAATCTCTACCACCTAGATACAAGAGCTTCGTGATGAACTATAACATGCAGGGCATGAAGAAGTCCTTCCCCGAGCTTCTGCCAATGCT
Organism: Avena sativa; assembly: GCA_916181665.1. Lineage (NCBI taxonomy): Eukaryota > Viridiplantae > Streptophyta > Magnoliopsida > Poales > Poaceae > Avena > Avena sativa. The sequence goes on from OV702282.1 coordinate 419,245,582, forward strand.
TAAGACTACAGAGGTGGAGATAAAGAAAGAACACCAAGTGTTGATGATCAATAAGACCACCAATTTTAAGAAAGACAAGAAGGGTAAGTAGAAGGGAAAGAAGGGCGACAATTATGTTGTCGCGCCTGAAAAGAAATCCTGAGCTGACCCTAAGTCTGATACCGAGTGCTATTATTGTAAGGGGACTGGCCATTGGAAGTGCAATTGCCCCAAGTATTTGGCGGACAAGAAAGCCGGCAAGGCAAACAAAGGTGTATATGATATACATGTTAATGATGTGTACTTGACTAGTACTCACAGTAGCACCTAGGTATTTGAAACTGGATCAATTGCAAATATATGTAACTCGAATCAGGGGTTGTGGAACAAGCGACCGCTAGCAAGGGATGAGGTCATGATGCATGTCGGCAATGGATCAAAAGTTGATGTAATCGTCGTCGGAACGCTGCATCTCCACTTACCATCGGGATTAGTGATAAATCTAAATAATTGTTATTTGGTGCATGCACTAAGCATGAACATTGTATCCGGATCGTGTTTGATGAGAAGTGGTTATTCATTTAAATTTGAAAACAATGGTTGTTCGATTTATATGAATGAAATATTTTATGGTCATGCACTTGTGATGAATGGTTTATTTCTATCGGATCTCGATAATAGTGTCACATATATTCATAATGTTGATGTTAAAAGGATTAAACTTGATGATGATATATCTGCATATATGTGGCACTGCCGTCTAGATCATTTTGGCGTTAACACATGAAGAAACTCCATTCATATGGACTTTTGGAATCACTTGATTTCGAATCATTTGATACATGTGAGCCATGCCTTATGGGCAAGATGACTAGAATGCCATTTTCTGGTTCGATGGAACGGGTAACAGATTTATTGGAAATCATACATACTGATGTATGTGGTCCAATTAGTGTCTCGACGCTAGGTGGATATCGTTATTTTGTTACTTTCACAGATGATTTGAGTAGATCCGGGTATATCTATTTGATGAAACACAAGTCTGAAACCTTTGAAAAGTTCAAGGAATTTCAGAGTGAAGTGGAAAATCATCGTAATAGAAATATCAAATTTTTATGGTCCGATCGTGGAGGTGAGTATCTAAGTTACGAGTTTAGCGCACATATGAGAGAGTGTGAAATAGTTTCACAACTCACACCTGCCAGAACACCACAACGTAATGGTGTTTCGGAATGTTGTAATCGTACTTTATTAGATATGGTTTGATCTATGATGTCTCTGACTGACTTGCCACTATCATTTTGGGGTTATGCACTAGAAACAGCTGCATTCACTTTAAATCAGGCACCATCTAAATCCGTTGAAAAGACACTGTATGAATTATGGTTTTGAAACAAACCTAAAATGATATTTCTTAAAGTTTGGGATGCGATGTTTATGTGAAGAAACTTCTGCCTAATAAACTCGAACCCAAAGCAGAAAAATGCGTCTTCATAGGATACCCTAAGGAAACTATTGGGTATTCCTTCTATCACAGATCCGAGGGCAAGGTTTTCGTTGCCAAGAATGGATCCTTTTTAGAGAAAGAGTTTCTCGTGAAAGGTGTGTGTAGTCGGAAGGTAGAACTCGAAGAGGTTATTGAACCTTCTCTTCATAAAACGGCGAGTAGCGCAGCGCCAGAATTTTTTTCGGAGTTGACTTCACTGAATGAAGAGGGAACTAATGATAATGATCATGAAATTCCGAAAGAGAACACTACCGAACGTCGCAGGTCAAGCAGGACACGTGCAGCTCCTGAACTGTACGGAAATCCTTTTATGAATTTCATGGTTGATGAAATAGATGACCCTGTGACGTATGAAGAAGCGAATGATGAGTGTTGGGGAGGTGACCCCGGATAGGGTCAAGACAGGGGAAGATAAAAGGAATTTCCCCTGTCATATGCCGAGTTACTGTGTATATCGGCCGAGTCATGTAAAGGTCGGCCGAGATAAGCACGACCATGACACCTATGGGAGGAGATGTACACTACCCGGCCGACATACGAGTTAAGTCGGCCGGGTAAGTCCGAATAATCTAAATGCAGGTGAAGGCCAAGCTAAGTTAAGCGAGACGGGGCCGAATGACATGAAGCTTGAAGGAGAAGGAGGTGCCTATAGTCAAACCCTAGCCACGGGCTAGGAAGAATCTGAATAGAGGCAAGCACAAAGGACAAGGCGCAGAGCAGCAGAAGGGCAGAAGGAGGTCACAGAGGTGACAGTCCTGGAGCCCGAGGCGTGCAGGTGGGGTTCTCTGGAACTTTGCCGTCATTAGAAGGGCGACACGAAAAGGAGGTCGCCGAGTTACTATTTTGGGCCAAGCATATTCTCCGGATATGCTTGCCACGTCAGCCCTAGAGGAGGCAAGGCACCCCTTTATAAGGAGAGGCATGGATTCCTGAGAGGGGGATCGAGGAGTTCAAGGCCACAAAGCGCGTGTAGTTTTACTCTTCCAGCAAACAGCTCGAGGAGCACTTGTAGTCCAAGAGAGGAGGAATAAAGATTTGCTTGTTAGTCGTTTGTGTGTAGAATCAACCACATCTTCCCTCCCCAGATCCCTCTAGCATGCATTGGCCCCAAACTTTAGCCTACCCATGGCATCTGCCGTGCCACCACCACGACAGTTGGCGCCCACCGTGGGGCCAGCAGCGATGCTAGCTAGAGTCAAGATCCGGACGGGAAACTTCATCCACACCGGCGAGCGCGTTTTCTCTGGCTTAGTCCAGAGATTTGATCTCTGTGACTATGTCAGCGATAACGCATGCAGCTTCAGGAGAAAAACTCCTCCGTGCAACGGCGTCTTCATTAACTTGGGCATGCACCAGATCTACGTTGGCGTCGACACCTCTTGCGTTTACCCTCACCGAGTTATTGTTGCAGGAGATCCTCCCCTCAACGCCGCAAACAGTCCGCGTGGAGAACGCCCCGTCAGCAGCGTCGAGGTGATGGTCGCAGCCGGGGTGCATGCAGCAGCAGGAGGCGCCGGATCAACCAAGGACCCGACGACGGGAGGGTAGGTGGCCACAAAGCAAGCAGCTCCACCGCCCACAGATGTAGATCCGCCAGCAGCCAAGCGAGCCGAGGTGCAGGAGACAACTCCGAAGGCACCAAGGGTAAGATGGCCACCTCTAGAAAGACCAGAAAATATTCTCCAGGCAACTATAGATAACTTAACCACGCCTGTGGCACTGATACTTGATCCGGATAACGCTCAGGCGGAGTTGGAAGAAACTAGGCAAAAAGTACTAGTAGAGACAAAAAAAGGTGTCGGCATTGCGGGAGTCCTTAAACAGGACCCTGCGAGAATATGCTAAGGCAAATAAGCTACATGTTGCCCCCGAGCGGGTCGATGAATTAAGATTGAGAGGGAAAAACCTCATGAATGATATCAATAAAGAGCATGAGACTAATAAGGCAGATTCAGTCGATCTAGGCTTGCCGAGGTATAGCACCCCGGCAAAAAACCTAAGCACGGCGAATGCCGCAGCACTAGAGTTGGAAGGATTGACCGGCGAAGCCCGGCAGAGACAGCAGGAAAGAGTGAATGAGTTGGTGCGCATTGCAAACCAGCAGAATGAAGAAATGCTTAGGGCAGACCCGACAAGACCTGGTGCCTCACGTATGGTCCATTCGGCTGGGGCAGCACCCGCCCTATCTGTGGCAGCAGCATCTTCGCCCGGAAACAATGCGCGAAAAGATAGAGCAGTAACTTCAGGAAAAAGGATCAAGAAGATTGTACCGTATGATCCGGCGGTAGCTGAAAAGGTCAATGAAAACAGAGGCAATGGCAGCCGAGGTAACAGTGGCGAAAGAAACCCCCACCGTGCCAACAAAGGCAAAGGGAGCCGAGGTAATGGAGACCTCGAAAGGGGAAATCATGAGAACAATATCCCAGCAGAAGGAAGGAGGGATCCGTCGCCCAATACCCAGCCGAGGTCCATCTCGCCATAATCAGGCAAATGAGAGATACAATGATGGTTACTCGGATATGGAGTATGCAGGGCATGGAGGAAATGACCATTATGGAATGCAGGAGAGAGTCATGTACGGAAACTTGCCATCGAATGATGCAAGACTAAAACTGGACAGGTTATACCGGTCAAAGTTGTTGGAGTAGCAAGGTCCGCCAGGTCCGGCATGTTTCGGACCCCGAATCATGGGCGAGCCGCCTGTGCCGAATTTTCAGCTGGCAAGGGGCACAAAAACATACAATGGGAGTACCAAACCACAAGATTGGTTAATTGACTATGCCATTGCAGTAAAAATAGCTAGCGGAAACTTGCGATGGGCAGTAAGATATGTCCCGCAAATGCTGGAAGGACCGGCGAGAGTATGGTTGAATAATCTACCAGCAGGCAGTATCAACTGCTGGCTAGATTTTGAAGAGGTGTTTGTCAGCAACTTCACCAGTACATACAAGAGACCAAACAGGCCACAGCAGCTTGCAATGTGCAAGCAAAGGCCAAATGAGACAGACAGAGAATTCTTGACTCGGTGGCGTAACCTCAGGAATTCATGCGAGGGAGTTATAGAATCGCAAGCGATAGCTTGGTTCGCTCAGGGATGCAGATATGCCAGTGTTTTGTGGCAGTGAATGCAAAGAGATATGCCAACCACTTTGGCAGAAACCATCAGGATAGCGGATTCGTATGCATTGGGAGATCCGACACAACCAGAGCTAATGTCGGCGGATCATCGGGAGCATCAATATCAATATGCAAGAGATGTGACCGGATCATCGAGGCGCAACGAGTTCAGAGGTAGAAGAAGAGAGGAAAGACCGGATTACAGATATGCCTCCAATTAGGTGGCAGCAGTAGTGCAAGATCAGCCGAGTCACGGAAACAGTCAGCGGCAGAAGAATGGTCCTCAGCAATGGACACCAAGGAATGAAGGGAAGAGACAGTGGACACGATAACAGAAGAAGCAGTGGCAGGAAAGGCCGAAGTACACGTTTGAATCCATGTTGGATCAACCGTGTAAGTTTCACACTCCAAACCCAGCCAAGCCCGCTAATCATACAACTCGGCAATGCGCCTGGATGAAAACGCAATGGGGAACCCGGCAGGCATGCAAGCACCTCCTCATCAGGCACATCAGCAGCAGCAGCCGCAGTTGACTGGGGCAAATGCACAGCAGTTGATGTTACCCCCTCCTCCCCCGAGGTATGATAACTCGGACCGGAGAGATGCAGTGCATCAAGTAATAAATCAGGGTCAGGATGGAAGGACAAACCCCGGAAATAATGGACGCAATGATTACAGGGAACATCATCAATCATATTGCGTGTTCACAACAGAACAACAAGACAGACAAAGTGTATAGCGCCGGCATATGGAAGTGAATGCAGTTATGCCGGCAGTACCAAGATATGTACCTTGGTCAGATCAAGAAGTAACTTGGAGCATAAAGGATCATCCCAAAATAATGCTGAATCCAGGGTCCTACGCACTGGTACTAGATCCGACATTTGTCGGGCCCAGCATTAATGTGAAATTTTCAAAAGTACTCATTGACAATGGGAGCAGTATCAATATCATGTACAAAGATACAATGCATAAACTCGGAATATCGCAGAATATGCTGCAATCCACGAGAACCACGTTCCATGGAATAGTGCCAGGACTTTCATGCGAACCCATTGGGAAGGTTCGAGTAGATGTATTATTCGGCACAAGGGATAAACGCAGAGCGGAAAATTTGGAGTTTGAGGTGGTGGATCTAGAAAGCTGCTATCATGCTTTACTCGGGCGACCGACATTGGCCAAATTCATGAGCAGCTGCCACATCACTTACTTGAAAATGAAGTTACCCGGACCACAAGGGGTGATAACAGTAACAGGAGATTACAGGAAGTCGATGGAATGTGCTTCGGCCGGTTCAAACCTGGCCGAGTCATTGGTGATCGCAAGAGAAAAAAGAAGGATTCAAGAGGTAGCGGCTCTCGCTCAGTCGGCACAACTGAATATGCCGGCATTGGCCAACCCACATGGAAGTGTTTATTTCCAGTCGACTAAAGAAACGAAAAAGGTCTAGATAGATGAGCAGTTCCCAGAACGGACCATCACCATTGGTGCTGGCCTAGATGCCAAATAGGAAAGCGAGCTCACCAACTTCCTCTGTGAGAATCGGGATATCTTTGCATGGTCAACTCAAGACCTGCAAGGTGTGCCGAGGGAGTTGGCTGAGCACTCTTTGCATGTAAGGCCAGGAGCAAGGCCGGTGAAGCAACCTCTCCGCCGCTTCGCCGAAGACAGGAGAAAAATAATAGGGGATGAGATAGCTCGGCTCCTAGCGGCCGGGTTCATCATGGAGGTACTTCATCCGGATTGGTTATCAAATCCGGTGTTAGTAGAAAAAAAAGGATGACCCAAATGTAGCCGTTGTATGGCGAATGTGTATTGATTACACGAATCTAAACAAGGCGTGTCCCAAAGATCCTTTTCCTTTACCTAGGATAGACCAAGTCATTGATTTGACCGCTGGTTGTGAGCTGTTGTCATTTGTAGACGCGTATTCTGGTTTCCACCAGATACCGTTAAATCCGTCCGATCAAATAAAGAATGCGTTTATTACCCCGTATGGGGCTTATTGCTATCGTACCATGCCATTCGGCCTGCGTAACGCAGGAGCAACATACCAGAGATGCATGCAAAAGTGTTTACATGATCAGATAGGGAAAAATGTGCAAGTATATGTGGATTATGTGGTTATAAAAACCAAAGAAAGTAAAACACTGCTGGATGATATTCGGCAGACATTCGCAAACCTGAGAAGATTCCGAATGAAGCTTAACCCGAAAAAATGTACCTTCGGTGTCCCGGCTGGGAAGTTACTCGGTTTTCTCGTATCTAGCCGAGGTATAGAGGCGAATCCAACTAAAATTCGAGCAGTTGAAAGAATGGAATTGCCGAGGTGTCTAAATGATGTACAAAAGTTCATGGGTTGCCTAGCCTCGCTTAGTCGATTTGTATGTCAGCTGGGGGAAAAGGCATTACCCCTATATCAATTGATGAAAAAATCTGATAAGTTCATTTGGACACCGCAAGCAGACAATGCATTTCATGACTTAAAAAAGATATTGGTCACAACACCAATTCTGACCTCTCCATTATCAAAGGAGCCCATGCTGCTTTATGTGGCTGCCACTAACAGAGTGGTAAGTGCGGTGGTTGTTGTGGAACGGAATAAAGATGATAAGTCGGTACAAAGGCCGGTATATTACCTAAGCAAGGTACTGTCAGCCTCAAAACAGAACTACCCGCACTACCAAAAGATGGCTTATGGAGTATATATGTCGGCAAAAAAATTTAAACATTACTTTGAGGAACATCCGATAAAAGTGATTTGTGAAGCTCCCATAGCCGAGATATTGAGCAATAAATATGCCAGTGGCCGAATAGCAAAATGGGCAATCGAGTTATCACCTTATGCCCCGCAATTCGATAGGCGAGATGCAATCAAATCTCAGGCGGTGACAGACTTCTTGGTGGATTGGGCCGAGGTACAATATGAGCCGCCATTACCAGATCCGAATTATTGGACAATGCACTTTGAAGGTTCCAAGCTCAGGAATGGCTTGGGGGCAGGGATAGTATTAACCTCGCCAAAAAGAGATCAGCTGAAATATGTGCTGCAAATACATTTTGCCGCGTCAAATAATGTAGCCGAGTACGAAGCACTCGTCCATGGGTTAAAGGTGGCGAAAGAGATTGGCATACGTCGGATCCTGTGTTACGGAGATTCGGATCTAGTAGTACAACAAGTATTAGGAAATTGGGACACGCTAGATGCGAATATGTCTCTGTATAGATTCCATGTGCAAAAAATCAGCGGATATTTCGATGGATGTGAATTTCATCATATACCTCGGGAAGAAAATGACGTTGCAGACACGCTGTCAAAACTCGGATCAACTAGGCAATCAATTCCCCCGGGTATCGCCCTAGAGCACCTGAGAAAACCATCAATAGCACCATCACCAGAGTCCGAGTCCATTTATATCTCGGCAGAATCAAGAGAGGATAGTATGCCAATGGAAATCGACAAAAAATGTAACCCGGAATTTCCGAAAGTAAACCCGGCCATCGTACAAATGGATATGGAAAAATCCGAGGCTGTTATGTCGGCGGAAAATATGGAGATAGATAGTGAAATTATCCCAGAGAAAATCATGCCGACATGGGCGCAATCCATATTTTCCTTCCTTAAGGATGCAATCTTGCTGAGTAATGAGGTACTGGCTAGACAGACAGTAAGAAGAGCAAAAGCTTATACAATCATAAACAATGAACTGTATAAAAGAAGCATCACAAGCGTACTGCAGAGATGTGTTGACTCGGCAGAAGGCCAGGAAATCCTCCTAGATATACATCAGGGAGAATGCGGGCATCAAGCTTCATCCAGAGCTTTAGTGGCCAAAGCATTCAGGCATCTATTTTATTGGCCGACGGCGTTGAAAGAGGCCAAAGAATTGGTAGAAAAATGTAATGGTTGCCAGATATACGCTAGCAAGATACACATGCCATCGTCCGAGTTAAAGACAATACCAATTACTTGGCCATTTTCTGTATGGTGCTTGGATATGGTGGGACCCTTCAAGCCAGCCCGGGGCGGAATGACTCACATTTTAGTCATGGTGGACAAGTTCACAAAGTGGATTGAAGTAAAACAAATAAAAAATGTGATGGGCCAACAACAGTAAAATTCCTCAAAGATATTATCTTGAGATATGGTTATCCACATAGTGTTATTACAGACAATGACACAAACTTTGCTGAAGGGGCTTTTGCTAGATTCTGCCAAGAAAAACACATAAGACTAGATGCCGCCTCGGTGGCTCACCCGACATCAAATGGGCAAGTAGAAAGATCTAATGGACTAGTATTGTCCGGAATAAAACCCCGACTCGTCGAACCTCTGCAAAGGTCGGCAAGATGCTGGATCGAGGAACTACCAGCAGTACTATGGAGCCTCAGAACTACCCCAAACAGGTCAACAGGGTATACCCCATTTTTTCTGGTATATGGGGCAGAAGCCGTGCTTCCAGCCGACATAATACATGATTCGCCAAGGGTAACCCAGTATACAACCGCTGAGGTAAATGAGGTAGCTCAGCAAGATGATGTCGATTTGCTAGAAGAGGCCAGGGAGTTGGCACTATCAAGGTCAGCTATTTATCAGCAAGACCTATGACGATATCACAGCAAGAAAGTCAATCCAAGAGTGTTTAAAGAAGGTGATTTGGTTCTTCGGCTAGTGCAACGCACAGCCGGCATGCACAAGCTATCACCCCCATGGGAGGGGCCATTCATCGTGAGTAAAGCATTGCACAATGATGCATATTACCTAATCGATGCTCAATCACCAAAAAATATAACAGGGCAAACAAAGCCGGCGAAGAATCGAAAAGACCATGGAACATAGCTTTACTTCGCCCTTTTTACTCGTAGGAGCCGTCTATGCTACGTTGTAATATGACGCTTCAAGTCGAAATATCAACTATGTACTACACCTCGGCACCTCGAGCAGTGACTCGGGGACTGCCCTATGTTATTTCTTATCTCAGTCATGTATTAAACCTCGGCACCTCGAGCAGTGGCTCGGGGACTGCCCTATGTTATTTCTTATCTCAGTCATGTATTAAACCTCGGCACCTCGAGCAGTGTCTCAGGGACTGCACTATGTTATTTCTTATCTAAGTCATGTATTAAACCTCGGCACCTCGAGCAGTGGCTCGGGGACTGGACTATGTTATTTCTTATTTGGAGTTATGTATTAAACCTCGGTACCTTTGAGCAAGTGACTCGAGGACTGCCTTATAATATTCTTATTTCTGAGTTATATATTGAACTTCGGTGCCTCGAGCAGTGACTCGGGGACTGCCCCGCGAATGTTTCTTATTCTAAGTCACGCATTGAACCTCGGCGCCTCGAGCAAGGACTCGGGGACTGTGCCGTGTTATCTCTTACTCACGAGTTACATGTTAAGTTTCAAGACCTCGGGCAGGGACTCATAGACTGCGCTGTATTATCCCTCATCTGGGGTCATGCACCAAACCCCGACGCCTTGAGCAATGACTCAGGTGTTGCCAGGTATGGGCTTCAAGCTTGATATCTTGGATAGGGGTCAAGAACACAATGGCCAGGCCGTCAAATCTATAAAGGCCAGGCAATATAAGTGCCGAACTAAGAGCAAGCACATGAAAACATATGATACGAACATATGAGATTGAAGGTCGCCAAAGCAAAGATATAAAGAAACAAGATCTGTTCAGACAAACTAATAAGGATCACCATCACCCATGGCTCAGCGGCAAAAGGCAAAAAGGGTTCGTACCACACATAAAGTCGGATAATTGTTTCACACACATCATAGGCCCGGCATACCGGGGACTGGAAATAATTTAAGAAGTTTTTTGAACCTAAGGGGCAGCGCTGTGATCAGGTACTGGGCGCTCCGAGGTAGATGGCGCCTGGGCCGAAGTTACTTTGCCTTCCACTGAAGCAATAGTAACTTCGGGGGAAGTCCTGGGTTGCTAAGAAACATTAGCTTGAGCTTGAGAATGCCCAGTCCCTTTGGAAGATGATCGCGCGTCGCCGCCCCCGTCCGAGCTTGCGCTGGAATCACCAGAAGTGTCCGAGTCGCCCTCACCCTTGTCCTGGTCGGCCGAACTATTATCAGAGGCATCTTCGACTTCGACGTCATCCGCTGGGTTGGGAAGAAAACTCGGCCCTTCAATCCAGTTATGCACATCAGCATACTCAACAAGCTGGAAGGCACGAGCTTGGCGGCGAGCGGCGAATTCTGGATCCTCAACCCAATGGGAGCCAGTGCGCAAGTTTATCAAGGTATCGAGCTAAATGTCCTCGTACCAAGACATAATGACTGTGAGCGCCATATCAGCACCAGCCCGTCCAGCGGATTCCCTCCAGAGATTTAACTGGCTCTGGGATGCCATTAATATTTCCACCAGTATCTTGATCTCATCAATATCAGGAGTTCCAGAAGTATTCGGCCAGAGAACATGGTAGGCCCGAATGGCTGCTTGCACCAAATCCCTGCCCATAATCTTCATCGGACCAATGGCAGCGCCAACGGCAACCAAGAAGTCTTCCATTGAATATTCTGGGCTCGGATCTGCGGGGACACCTCGGCGCTGGCGAGCAGTAATGACCGCTCTAGAGCTCACAGGGACTAGCTTCTGGAAAATGATCTACGCAAAATAAAAGTATGTCAGTTAAAAGTAAGAAAGAGAAGAAGATAACTCGGCCACGGTCAGAGACTTACGATGAATATAGCTCAACATTTTATGGAGATCCTGAGTCCAGTCAACCTTAGTCTTCTCAAAGCGAGTGATTTCCTCGCTCATCGTCCGATTCTTAAGTTCGGCAGCCTCGAGGAGTTCTTTATCCTTCTGCAGTTGCAGACTTAGCCGGTTCTTTTCTTCGGAGAACTCCTGGTCAACTTTCTCTAACTCAGATTTCTGAGACAGCTTGAGGGACTCCACCTCGGCGCGCAACCGGGTTATCTCGTCATCTTTCTCTTTCAATTGCGCCGAATGAGTGGAGGCTTGCTCTAAAAAATGCAGCATCATATCAGGCATGGGTATGCATTCTTGATGCTACGCTGCAAGAGTCTGTAACTCGGCTATACCAAAGCCAGAAGGTTATAAGAAACTCAGAATAAGCCTCGAACGAAAATCAATAAAGAGAAAGGACAACTAACCTTCCAGACCTTTGACTTTCTTGTCAAGACGGATATTAAGATTATTGATATTACCTGTTTACCAGCAAAAATGGGTTAGCGCCTCAAGTAGAAAATACTAGAAACTTAAGGGACAGTACAAAGATTTGTTAAGTTACCAGCTTTCTTCACCACGGGAAGAACTTTCTCATACTTCTCTTGCAATTTCTTGTGCACGAAAAGCAGCCTTTGGAATTCGGCTGTCCGACGATCGTGAGCAACCTAAGTGCCAAAATGATTTACACAGTCAGATATTCAAAGCTAAGACAAATCCGAATCAAGCAAAGCTTAACTCGGATCTAAGTGGCCATATATTCAAAGCTAAGACAAATCCGAATCAAGCAAATCTTAACTCGGATCTACGGGACTGGATATTCGAACACTAAGACAAATCCGAATCAAGCAAAGCCTAATAAAGCTTCCAAACGAATAACAAGTTATCCGGTTGCAAGCTTCGGGGACTAGAGTATATATACTATCATTCGAATAACTAACCAAATGTCAACAAAAGCAATTACCTCATTCATTTTATCGCTGTCAAGCACGATCTTGGCAGCCATATGCAAGCGACTGCTGATGTCGGAGAGTTGAAATGGCTGATTGCTCGGATTGCCCTCAAGCTGATCAGCAGCGTTCCAATTGTTGGCATACTCAACCAAGGAACCGAGGCTGTTCCCACTCTCAGTACGTGTCAGTACTTTACCTCGGACGCGTTGTGTAACCACCGCCGCCGTGGGACTCTTGTGGAGAGTAAGCTGAGTATCTGCGGCCACGGTGACAACGGTCTTAGCAGAGGAACCCCCCTTGCGGAACGCATCAGCAATATTGGGTTGAGAGGAGCTAGCCGACCCCTTCTGAGATGATGAGGGTCTGGTGACAACAACCTTCTTATCCTTGGAAGAGATGTCGGCAGAGGCCGCAACCGCGGCACTTGGAGTGGCATCTTTCGGGGCCGGAGGAATTATAGTTTCTGAGGGCGCCGAGATGGTGGTATCCTCGACTGGAGTTGGAGTTGTAGTTGGAATTGTGGGGGTCAAAGGAATCTAGGGGAAACTCCGGGGTTCACAACAAGTTCGGTAGGAGGATCTACAGGCCGAGTTATATCGGCATCAGCAATGGAAACCACGGGCGCATCTTGCCGGGGTGAAGTCGGGGCAGGAGGAGAGTCAACGCGAGCAGGACTAGGAACTCTGGTATCTTTAGGAGGCGGAGGAGAAGGCAACCGAGTTGTATGACTCGTTATACTTGGACCACTGGGCTTAACAGAAAGAGGAGCGCTGCAAAAGCACAGAAAAGTCAAATCAAAAGACAGAAAAAGAGAGACAAGAAATACAAATGAAAATGAACTTACCCAGTAACTCCGGGCATAGTTTTACGCTTCAGAAGGTGCTGTGCTGACTTCTTTGTTCGTTTCTTGGGAGCGGCTTCGGAGGCACCTGTTGGAGCGGCACGCTTCCTCGAGGTAGCAGGAGGTTGGGAGGCGAGAGGCTCGGCGTCGTGCACCTGACCGGCCTGATTAGCTAGGGAAGTAGAAGCCGGAAATGCATAAGAGATAGGCATTGCGGTGACTACCTCAAGAATTTGGACATCGTCCGAATCACCTTCCTCCCCATGGTCCGAGGTCTTGCCACGGGTGCGAGCCGGAGCGAGGTCTGACTTGGGAACAAACTCCTATGAGTCAGGCTCCCCGCTGTCCGGGGTGTTCCAATCTGCGGTCCACGGGAGGGACAGAACCTTGGCATCTTCAATATTTTGCTGCGCAAATCTCTGCAAGAAAAGAGACAGAGGAATTAGCAAAAGGAGTCACGAACGCAATTAGAAAGGAAACACAAATGCATAAACTTACCTCGGGAGGGGGATTCCCGCGGGTGAACGGCTTCAGCCCCCAGGTCTAGTCTTCCGGCATATCAGTCTTGAAGATAGCCCGGACACGCTTGTAAATAAGATAGTCCTCAAGCTCAACCGATGAGACTCGGTTGGGATCGAGGGGACCGCTCATATAACAGAGTTTTTGCGTGCGACGCTGGAAAGGGCAGATTTTGCTACTGACGAAGGTGGTCATCAGATCGCCGCGTAGCCCGGCACGGATCAACTCCTTCAGCCGAATCTCGAAGGCCTCGACCAAAGCATGGCTTTTCCTGGGGTTGTAGGTCCAATTCCTCTTGGAAGGGGGGCCGATGGAGAAGGCAGGGAGCCGAATCTTGTCTTCTTTCCCAGTGTTCTTGACATAGAAGAACGATCTATGCCATTTCTTGCAAGACTCGAGACCAGCAACACGAGGAAATTCAGATTTTCTCTGAGGTGTGATGGATGCGGCACCACACTGGGTGAGTAATTTCTCAGAGGGCTGAAGGTATTTGTCTGGAACGACGTTATATCGGATCTGGAAAAATTTGGACCATACGTGCACAGACGGACAGAGGCAGAAGTATCCTTCCGAGGCCGAGATAAAAGCAGATAGGGAGGCGATGGCATTAGCCAGAAGATGATGTGGCTGAAGGCCGAAGTAATCAAGAAAGTCTTTAGCAAAATCGCTAAGGGGGAGACCAAACCCACGAGCAAAGTGAGACACAAAGACGACATACTCGCCGTCGTTGAGTACGGGAGAAGATTCGCTGCCGGGTAAGCGACAGCCTACCTCGGCAGGAATCCGGCGAGTCCTAATTAGCCACTCAATATCACGACGAGTGACCGAGGAACCCTGCCAGGAGCCCCGCTGTGGACCAGATGCTACGTCGTCATCTTCGACGAGTGCGCCACTAACTGAGATCGACATAGGGTCGCCGGAGGAATCAACGGAAGAAGAACTAACGGCGGAGCAAGGCTTAGAGGCACAGAGCCCCGTCGTGGCTCTAAGCGAGGATGGCGGCGGAGCGAAAAAAAACCGCCACGGGAAGTCTAGAAAGAGACAGATGTGTCTAGAGAGAAATCTAGGCAATGGGACTATAGAAAAACTCACCGGCAACGGCGCCGGAGCAAGCGCACGGGGACGAGGTCGACGGAGCAGAGAAGCTGTGGCCTCGCCGTCGAAGATTTCGACGATGGCGCAACCGCTGGAGCACGAGCAGACGCATGGGTGCGAGGAGGAAGAAGAGCAACAGTGAGCGAAGGAGGAAAGTGAACCCTCTAGCCCTGTGCCCCTCTTTATAACCGCGCGGCCCTGGCGGTAGTGGGATCGTGGGTGCGAAGCGTTAACCGTGTAGATCGTGTGTGTGATGGAACCACTCGGCAATGGATCAAAAGTTGATGTAATCGTCGTCGGAACGCTGCATCTCCACTTACCATCGGGATTAGTGATAAATCTAAATAATTGTTATTTGGTGCATGCACTAAGCATGAACATTGTATCCGGATCGTGTTTGATGAGAAGTGGTTATTCATTTAAATTTGAAAACAATGGTTGTTCGATTTATATGAATGAAATATTTTATGGTCATGCACTTGTGATGAATGGTTTATTTCTATCGGATCTCGATAATAGTGTTACATATATTCATAATGTTGATGTTAAAAGGATTAAACTTGATGATGATATATCTGCATATATGTGGCACTTCCGTCTAGATCATTTTGGCGTTAACACATGAAGAAACTCCATTCATATGGACTTTTGGAATCACTTGATTTCGAATCATTTGATACATGTGAGCCATGCCTTATGGGCAAGATGACTAGAATGCCGTTTTCTGGTTCGATGGAACGGGTAACAGATTTATTGGAAATCATACATACTGATGTATGTGGTCCAATTAGTGTCTCGACGCTAGGTGGATATCGTTATTTTGTTACTTTCACAGATGATTTGAGTAGATCCGGGTATATCTATTTGATGAAACACAAGTCTGAAACCTTTGAAAAGTTTAAGGAATTTTAGAGTGAAGTGAAAAATCATCGTAATAGAAATATCAAATTTTTGTGGTCCGATCGTGGAGGTGAGTATCTAAGTTACGAGTTTAACGCACATAAGAGAGAGTGTGAAATAGTTTCACAACTCACACCTGCCAGAACACCACAACGTAATGGTGTGTCGGAATGTTGTAATCGTACTTTATTAGATATGGTTCGATCTATGATGTCTCTGACTGACTTGCCACTATCATTTTGGGGTTATGCACTAGAAACAGCTGCATTCACTTTAAATCAGGCACCATCTAAATCCATTGAAAAGACACTGTATGAATTATGGTTTTGAAACAAACCTAAGCTGACATTTCTTAAAGTTTGGGATGCGATGTTTATGTGAAGAAACTTCTTCCTAATAAACTCGAACCCAAAGCAGAAAAATGCGTTTTCATAGGATACCCTAAGGAAACTATTGGGTATTCCTTCTATCACAGATCCGAGGGCAAGGTTTTCGTTGCCAAGAATGGATCCTTTTTAGAGAAAGAGTTTCTCGTGAAAGGTGTGTGTAGTCGGAAGGTAGAACTCGAAGAGGTTATTGAACCTTCTCTTCATAAAACGGCGAGTAGCGCAGCGCCAGAATTTTTTTTGGAGTTGACTTCACTGAATGAAGAGGGAACTAATGATAATGATCATGAAATTCTGAAAGAGAACACTACCGAACGTCGCAGGTCAAGCAGGACACGTGCAGCTCCTGAAATGTACGGAAATCCTTTTATGAATTTCATGGTTGATGAAATAGATGACCCTGCGACGTATGAAGAAGCGAATGATGAGTGTTGGGGAGGTGACCCCGGATAGGGTCAATACAGGGGAAGATAAAAGGAATTTCCCCTGTCATATGCCGAGTTACTGTGTATATCGGCCGAGTCATGTAAAGGTCGGCCGAGATAAGCACGACCATGACACCTATGGGAGGAGATGTACACTACCCAACCGACATACGAGTTAAGTCGGCCGGGTAAGTCCGAATAATCTAAATGCACGTGAAGGCCAAGCCAAGTTAAGCGAGACGGGGCCGAATGACATGAAGCTTGCAGGAGAAGGAGGTGCCTATAGTCAAACCCTAGCCACGGGCTAGGAAGAATCTGAACAGAGCCAAGCACAAAGGACAAGGCGCAGAGCAGCAGAAGGGCAGAAGGAGGTCACGGAGGTGACAGTCCTGGAGCCCGAGGCGTGCGGGTGGGGTTCTCTGGAACTTTGCCGTCATTAGAAGGGCGACACGGAAAGGAGGTCGCCGAGTTACTATTTTGGGCCAAGCATATTCTCCGGATATGCTTGCCACATCAGCCCTAGAGGAGCCAAGGCACCCCTTTATAAGGAGAGGCATGGATTCCTGAGAGGGGGATTGAGGAGTTCAAGGCCACAAGGCGCGTGTAGTTTTACTCTTCCAGCAAACAGCTCGAGGAGCACTTGTAGTCCAAGAGAGGAGGAATAAAGATTTTCTTGTTTAGTCATTTGTGTGTAGAATCAACTACATCTTCCCTCGCTAGATCCCTCTAGCATCCATTGGCCCCAAACTGTAGCCTACCCATGGCATCTGCCGTGCCACCACCACGACAATGAGCCCGGATTCCAACAAATGGCTAGAAGCCTTGAAATCCGAGATGGAATCCATGTACGAAAACCAGGTTTGGACCTTGGTGGACTTACCTCACGATCGAAAAGTCGTGGAGAACAAATGGATTTTCAAAAGAAAAACTGATGCTGATGGTAATGTAACCATCTATAAAGCTCGACTTTTCGCAAAGGGGTTTCGAAAAATTCAAGGAGTTGACTACGATGAGACATTCTCTACCGTAGCGATGCTAAGGTCAGTTAGGGTTATGTTAGCAATTGCTGCATATTTAGACTATGAGATATGACAGATGGATGTCAAAACTGTGTTCCTCAATGGCAACATTGAAGAAGAGTTGTATATTATACAGCCGAAGGGTTTTGTCGATCCTAAGGATGCTGACAAGGTATGCAAGCTTCACCGATCCATCTATGGAATGATGCAATCATCCTAGGGTTGGAATCTCCGCTTTGATGAGGTGATCAAAGAGTTTGGATTTTTCCAAACTTATGGAGGGGCTTGTATTTATAAGAAAGTGAGTGGGAGCAATGTGGCATTTCTGATATTATATGTGGATGCCATATTATTGATTGGAAATGATATAGATATTTTAAACAATGTTAAAGGTTATTTAAACAGCAAATTTTCGATGAAGGACCTAGGTGAAGCATCAGACGTATTAGGCATAAAGATCTATATAGATGTATCAAGATGCCTGATAGGGCTATCACAGAGTACATACCTTGATAAGATTTTAAAGAAGTTTAAAATGGATGAAAGCAAGAAGGGTGTATTACCTATGTTGAAAGGCAAGACATTGAGTAAGGCTCAAAGTCCGGCTACGATGGAAGAAAGAGAGATAATGGACAAGATCCCCTGTGCTTCAGCCATATGCTCTATCATGTACGCCATGCTATGTATAAGACCGGATGTGGCACATGCTATTAGTTTGACTAGTAGATACCAATCTGATCTAGGTACAGAACACTGGATAGCGGTCAAGAACATCCTTAAGTACTTTAGAAGAACCAAGGAAATGTTTCTCGTGTATGGAGGTGAAGAAGAGCTCATCGCTAAATTTTATGTCGACGCTAGCTTCAACACCAATCCGGATGACTCTAAGTCTCAATCCGGGTACGTATTTCTCATGAACGGAGTAGCAGTTAGTTGGAGGAGTTCCAAACAACCCGTGGTGGCGCGATCAACAACGGAGGCCGAATATGTTGCTTCTTCGGAAGCAGCTCAGGAAGCAGTTTGGATGAAGGAGTTCATAACCGAACTAGGTGTGGTTCCTAGTGCGTTGGACCCAATGGTGATCTATTGTGACAACAATGGAGCCATATCCAATGCCAAGGAACTAAGGTCTCACAAGAATTCCAAGCATATTAAGCTCTGATTTCACTCCATCCGCGAACATTTCAAGGATGGAGATATAAAGATTTGTAAAGTACACATGGATCTCAATGTAGCAGATCCGTTGACTAAAATTCTCCCTAGGGCAAAACATGATCAACACCAGAACTCCATGGGTGTTAGATTTATCACTATGTAACTAGATTATTGTCTCTAGTGCAAGTGGGAGACTGGAGGGAATATGCCTTGAGAGGCAATAATAAAGTTGTTATTATAAGTATTCCAAGTATATGATAGATATTTATTTTGCATGCTATAATTGTATTAATATGGAAACGTTAATACATGTGCGTTTAATAAACAAATAGAAAGTTCCTAGTTATGCCTCTCTTATAAACTAGCTCGTTGATTAACAAGATGATCAAGGTTTCCTGATCATGGACATTAGATGTTGTTAATAACGAGGTCACAACATTATTGGAATGGTGTGATGAAGATTCATCTGAAGTATAGCATTACGATCAAAGTCATTGTGTTTATATTGCTATGACATCATATAAAGTAATCCTAATCCTTAGACCATGAGATAATGTCAATCACTAACACTAGAAGAGTATCTTGATAACATCAAACGTCTTGTAACAGGGTGACTATAAAGGTGGGTTCAGTGCTACGAAGGTGTTATGTAGAGGCTCATGGATCAAGAGGGTAATTTTTCCATCCCGATGATGGATAGATATACTCTAGGCCCTCTAGGTGATATCACATTAGTTAGCTTGCAAGCAAGTGATGTGAGCACTAAAATGTTATATCACGGGAACAAGAAAAGAGTATATGTCGATAACAAGATCAAACTAGGTATGGAGATACCGATGATCGAATCTCGGACATGTAATATATCACGAGACAAAGGGATTAAGTTACTAGCGTAAAAGGTTCTCACGATCACATAAGTCATCGTTGAATGTGTGGGAGTTAGTATGGATCTCGATGTCCCGCTTCTGATTATTAATCTGAGAGGGGTCTCGATCATGTATGCATTATTCGCGAACCGTAGGGTGACACACTTAAGAGACAACAACACCATTTAAAGCAAATATGTTCTAGACAAAAGAATTACAAAGCGCTGGAATTATTTCAATGGACACCGAAATTGTTTCGGGTGAAATTGTTGAAATTGTTTCTGCATATCAAATTGAAAAGTAGAAAGGGTTTTATGTGAATGTTTGTTAATTAATGTAATTGACAAAATTCTGAATAAATAAAAGGAGTTTTATTTAATGAGAGATTACATTAAACTTGGTGGGAATTTTGAGTGGGATTTTGAGTGGAGAATATGTGAGTGGGAGCTCCACTCACATGAATGGAGGAAGGGGTGGGGGCTCCCCATGCGCCGACCATACCCCTTGGGGTTCCCCCTCCCCCTATAAAAGGCCCCCTCTCCCCCTATCTCACGCACGCCTCCTCATGAAGGATCTCTCTCCCCCTCTAGAATTATTCCTCCATGGTATCAGACTAGCGAGATACATGTTCCCGATAGCTTTTTGTGTGGAAGGAGTTGCTGCTTCCACTGCATAGCTGGAGCGAGGAGGCGAAGGTTGTTCGATGGCTTGAACGTGTGTGCGATCACGGATGCGTTGCTGTTTCGCGGCGCTGGACTTCTTCTCGATCTTGAGATCGACAACCGTTCGACTACGTCATCCATGAGTAAAAACTCATTAAACTTTGTTGGTCTACAAGGGTATGTTCTCCGTGGATGTATATCCACCCGTTGCTTGTATCTAGTAGATAGATCTTGGTGCTTAGTTGTTCCCATCGTAGGAATTTTTTTTGTTTTCTATGTTGCGAACTGATGAGTGCATATTTGCATCATGTTTTAGATTATTATTTTGCATTGTAGATGTAGGATCTTGGTATTTTACGGCGTTCGCGCGCACTTTTTATGTTTATTTTCACCAGGATCAGATCACATGATGTATCCAATGGACACAATTCGTGGACCAGTTATATTGGAGTTAAAAGAAGCCAAAAACTACGTAAATTCCTTGTTTGGGAAATATTAATAATACCAGAAGAAAACCCGAAGCGAGCAAAGGAGACATAAGGATTAGCGACCAACTATACGGCCACCGCCGTATAGTTGCTGCTGTATAGTTGGCACCGCCTCCGCCTCAAATAGTTTCACCTCGTGCAACTAGATCAGAGAGATGACATACATAACACCTAGAAATCACTGAAACCTCACCTCCAGAAGGCATCTGGAGGGGGAGCTTGCCCTAGGGATCCATCTTCGCCCTAAGAAGATTTGGGAGGCTAAGACATTGATCTCCATCTTCATCAACCGTTGCATCTTCGTAACCACCATCATCTCCATCCATCCCATCTAGATATTGTTGTAATTCTTGCACTAATTGTGGATTTATACAAGTATTATTCATCTATGATCATTTCCATTACCATTGCCATGATGTTGTTTGCCTCCATGTCCGAGCAGATCATTAGTTCTTGGGGAGATGGAGAAACCCTGGCATGAAATTTAAATAAGATAAAGTTTATTATGATATTCATTGTTGTGACCATGTGTTAGATTGTCTACATCTTGATGTTGGGAGAAGTCGACCTCTCCAATATTTGCCTCTTGTGGGGACTTGATGTAGAGAACTACTTGTTGGTAGACGGAGGGATGTTAGCACTTACGGTAACTATAAAGTTGTTGGCACCCCTTACGTATCAACTTGGGAATCAAGGAAACTCACAAAACACTATCCATGCCATGGGATACATCTTGCTGGATTATGTCCCTTAATAACACAGTAATTCAATTGATGTTGATTGCTGTCTACTATGGTTATGAGGATGATTTAAGCAGTGGTTGCTGCCTCTTTGTCCAAATATGGAGTCCCCCCCACATACATAGTTGATAATGTTCATGATAATAATCTTTACCTTAGACCTTTATAATGCTAGTGGTGTATCCGCTAATCCATGAGAACGTCTTTTCCCACTAAAGTTTCAAATCTCTTTTACATACGCGATACTTATTTTCTATATTCAGTTTTATTTACTTTACTCATTGTTATCTTATACCAAAAACCCAAAAACACCTTTTTACGCAATACACGCATTTTATCTTGTCACTTAGAACTTTATTTAGCATTTCTAGTTTTAGTATTTATTTCAAGAATTCTTAGACTTCAGACTCCTGCTCCCTGTGGGATCGATATATTTATTTCGAAACTAGCTACAACCGATCTGTGCAGTTGCAGTCATCAAGCTATTTTCTGGCGCCGTTGCCGGGGTGCTAAGCATTGTAGGTCATTTAGTTTTTGCTTATTTACTTTAGTTTTGTTAAGTTTTGTTTTGAGTTACAGGTTTCCACCAACATGATGGAGTTTGAGAAAATGACTAGTGCTAACCCACTCAACCGCTTTGGGAAGCCCTATGATATCTATAAAAGAGACAAATCCAACAAGAATACAAGGGGGTTTGAAATAAATCCTCTACTACTTGGTATTTTACACAAGAAGCAATTTACCAGAGATGGAGAAGATCCTGATCCATATGATCATATTGCATGTTTCAAAGATATATGTAGCACGTTCCAATTAACGGGGTATACCGCCGATGAGGTAAGGGTTAAACTTTTTAGTCAAACTTTTACAAGTACAACTCTCTCATGGTATAGATCTCTACCCTCAGAAGCCACCACTACTTGGGATAATTTAGCTTGCGAATTCCTATCTAAATATTACCCATTATCAAAATCCTTTGGAATCAGTATCTTATAATGACTTGGAGAAATCGTCCAAATGAAGGACTAGTAAGAGCTTATATAAGATTTAAAATTTTACTTAGTCAATTTCCTCACCATGATTTGCCTGAATGGTATTTATTGCATATCTTTTATGGCGGTTTAATTGAACCTAATAAAATTGAACTAGACTCTTGCACGAGAGGAGCTTTTATGGATTTACCTATAACTAAAGCTTGGGCTTTACTTAATAGAATTCACGATCATAGAGTTTCATGGAATTTTGTTCTAGGAAGTGAAGGAGGCACAAAAATAGATCATGAATGTATTCATGACTATAATAAAAAGGCCATGTTAATGAATTATCTAAAGAGCTTTATTTAGATTCAGATCTTGTGTTGCAAGTTGTTAAAGATTTGACAGAACACATCAATGCTCCAAAAGAGAGTTCAGCCAAGTATGATCCACCACACGAACCTGAGAAGAAAAGAGAAGTTAAAGCAACATTGGCCTCCCTAGAACCAATGTATGATATACCTTTCCCTAACACTGCACATAGGCATATTTTGGAATATGAACAGGTCAAGGCAGTATAGGAGGTGAAAGAAGAGGAAAGTGTGCCAATAATTGAAGAACATCTGGATGAAACCAAAGATGAAGAGGTAACCAAGGAAGCAATCATGGCTATGTATGCACATTGTAACATATTTGAATTTGATGAAGAGACTTCCATATTGGTTGAAGGTAAAATTAAGGTAAAAGATGTGGGTAAGCCTATTCTTCCCTGCATATTTAAAGAAACCTTGCATTACGGTTTATGTGATCTTGGCACCAAAGTTAATTCTATATCCTATAACTTTTATTTAGAAATAAAATAAGAAATAGCACCGACTACAATAGAAAATACTGATATGACAATTATGTTAGCCAATAAAAATCTTAGAATTCCAATGGGAGTAGTTGAAGATGCAACTGTCATAATTGACATTAAAATTTTCCCTATCGATTTTGTAGTTGTTGATATGCAAATTGACACGCTTTGCCCAATCATATTTGGAAGAATTTTTTTGAGTGATATAGGTGCCACATTTGATTTAAAAAAGGAGGTTATATCCCTTAAGCTCGGGAAAGCGGAAAAAGAATTCCACTTTTCCAAATTTAAAGACAAACCTCTACATATACAAGAAGAAGAGAAAGAGAATATTATCAAGGAAATGGCTGTTCTTT
The DNA here is from genome assembly GCA_916181665.1 of Avena sativa. Classification (NCBI taxonomy): domain Eukaryota; kingdom Viridiplantae; phylum Streptophyta; class Magnoliopsida; order Poales; family Poaceae; genus Avena; species Avena sativa. Next base: position 419,269,133 of record OV702282.1, read on the forward strand.
TTTAAATAATCAAGATGAAGAAATAAATGAAGAACCTCCAACTGATGAAGCTTTTGAAGAACCAGAAAAGAGAGGGGATGAAGAATTACCACCCCGAGAATTAAAAACTCTACCAGATAATCTTCAGTATAGATTCTTAGATGATACTAATAAATTCCCTATTATTATTAGTGCTAAACTTTCAGGGGAAGAAGAAGAACTTATGAAGGTACTAAAGGAGCACAGCAAGTCCTTTGGGTACTCAATGGATGACTTGAAGGGTATCAGTCCCATGATAGCCTCCCATCGAATATTTATGGAGGAAGGTGCTAAACCTGTTGTGGAATTTAATACAAGACTAAAGCCTGAAATGAATGAAGTGGTAAGAAAAGAAATAGTACACCTACTTGATGCAGGTATAATTTATCCTATAAAAGAAAGTGAATGGGTAAGTCCTGTTCATTGTGTTCCTAAGAAAGGCGGCTTTACTGTTGTTCCTAATGAAAACAATGAATTGGTACCTACTAGAACTATTGTTGGACATAGGATGTGCTTAGATTTCAGGAAATTGACTAAGGAAACAAGGAAAGATCACTATTCTTTACCGTTAATAGATCAAACTTTAGAGAGGTTAGCAAACCACACTCATTTTTGCTACTTGGACGGATATTCTGGTTTTTCCCAAATAGTTATTCATCCTAATGACCAACTTAAAACAACTTTCATTAGTCCTTATGGTTCACATGCTTACCGACGCATGCCTTTTGGGTTATGTAATGATCCAGCTACTTTTCAAAGATGCATGACTGCTATTTTTGCAGATTTTATAGAACTAATAATGGAAGTGTTTATGGATGATTTTTCTGTTTATGGAACTTCGTTTACTAGTTGCTTGGATAATCTCAACAGAATTTTGTTGCGTTGCAAAGAGACTAATCTTGTCTTAAACTGGGAGAAGTGTCATTTTATGGTCAAAGAAGGCATAGTCCTTGGATATAAAGTATCAGGTAATGGTATTAAAGTAGATAGGGCTAAAGTTGAAGCAATAGAGAGAATGCCACAACCAAGGGACATAAAAGGTATAAGAAGTTTTATTGGTCATGTAGGCTTTTATAGAAGGTTCATTAGGATTTTTTCTAGAATTTCTAAACCTTTAACTAATCTATTGCAAAAAGGAGTACGATTCAATTTTGATGATAAGTGCCTTATTGCCTTTGATAAACTTATATATGCTTTATCACGTGCTCCCATCATTAAACCACCTATATGGGATATGACTTTTGATTTAATATGTGAAGCTAGTGATGATGCTGTAGGAGTAACTTTGGGACAACACATAGGTCGCAGATTTAATATTATATATCATGCTAGTAGAACTCTCAATAGTGCTCAAAAGAATTATCCAAGGAAGAAAGAGAACTCTTTGCTGTATTTTTCTCTTGTGGTAAATTCTGTTCTTATATTGTTGATGCAACAGTAAGAGTTCATACGGATCGTGATGGTTTAAAAGAACTCCCTGAGAGGAAGATTCATAAGCCAAGATTGATCTGCTAGATCCTTTTACTTAAAGAATTTGAGTTGCAGATTATGCAGAGACAAGAAGCAAAGATAGTGGATGCAACATCTCTTGTGCCCAGCAAGATACCGATCTTATTGAGAGGAACTTTAGTCTTGATGATTTCTGTTTTCAAGAATTATTATATGAGCTAAGGTCAAATCCTCCCAAGAAAAAGAAGTCCTTATTATTGGAGGAGCTTGTCACTCCCGACTAAATAAACGGTAAGTGGAAGGTAAGTTTTCTAACTCTAATAAGTGCTTTATTTTCACAGTTTCTACTTATAAATTTTTTGCCTTTGTTTTCCCCTTGTTTTTCTAAAGTTTTTGAGGGGTTAATATAACTATACGGGCGCAACTATACGGCCGGAGAAAATTCTCTCGCCGTATAATTGGTCGTTAAACGTTTTGCACCCCCTTTGCGAAATAATATCCGGGATGCATCATCTATACGGTCGGAGAAAAATCTCCCGCTGTATAGTTGGTCGTCAAAGCTTCTGTATCCCCCTCACAAAATATTTTTAGGGTACCGTATCTATACGGCCGCAACTATACGGCCGGAGAAAATTCTCCCGCTGTATAGTTGGTCATCAAAGATTCAGTACCCTCGACCCATTCTCATTATTATTCTTAAAAAAACTCTTTGTCGATTCCTAGTCGGTCATCTAACTGACCTAGGATCGAGATATTTGGAATATCTGCCCGAAACCAACTATACGGCCGGAACTATACGGGTTGTCACCGTATAGTTGGTCGTTACGACGCAGAACTCCTCCAGATCCGTGATTTCTTTTCCTAATCGGTTTGGATTGTTTTCTTGGACGATAATTTGGTGTTTCTCACGAGTTTTACCGACCTCTGACCCCTCTTATATACTGCCCTTGTGCCTCTCCCTAATCACAATCACCGGGAACAAATCTAGCTATGCGCTATCCCATCCTAGGCCATGGAAAACCTATGGGGATCATTGCTCCTAGGGATCTTTCTAGTAGCCCGTCGATGGAGGACAGTGATGAGGAGGTGGAGAGGTTTAGCCCGGGGGTACAAATAGTACGTCGAGCCAAGCTTCTACAACAGCGACCCCGATGAAGGCTGGGTGATGTTTACATCTGCCACGACGTCTATGACCCCCTGGAGGTCGACTGGGCAGTGATGAAAATAATTCAATAAGAGAGAGAAAGCCGCACAGAAAAGTAAGTGTGGAGACGGTCAAGTTCGTCACTACAGATCCAAGGCCGCATAAGCATAAGGAAATACCTAACATTGGTGCAGATGCTAGCAAGGGACCGACGTTGCCCCGCTCGAGGCCTAAACACTGGCGCTCGTATGAGGGTGAAGCCTCAAGAGGAGTGGAGGAGCAGCTTCTACTTCCCCGATCCATCAATAATGGATGAGGAAGAAGTTGTCCCTAGGACAAAAGATCATGTGCGGGCACTGGAAGTATATCAGAAGTAGAAGCTACTCCATCACATTGAAGTTCGTCATCGCCTCAAGGAGATAGAGGAGAAGTATGACCTTCTCCCGATGATGACTAAGCTCGCAGATAGGGTGGACACTCTGCAATCTGATTTGCGCAAGTGCTATAGCCGCATCACCGCTCTGGAGGACACCAACAAGAAGCTATGCACCGCGGTTCTACATGCTATGGTGCCACAGTGACCTTCAAATAAACATGGTATCAAATAATCGCGAGGGATTATTTGATCCCGCCTGGCTTGAATCCAAGCTTGGGGAGATCTTTAAGACCTTGTAATCTATCTTACAAGTTTATATTTCTATTCTAGTTTTGCATTAGTTCGAGCTTATAAATAAAGTTTGCATTATTAGAATTCCCTTAAGGAATAGTTGATCCCTCTTATGAAATTCTGAGTTTATTATAATATATGGAACATTATTGAGTTTGAGATTGTCTTATTGGATATATGAATGACTTGAGTATTATTCTACTTGCATTTGATGATTGCAATAGGAGCCTTCCACACCATGGTATTAATGGAACATATAAAGATAGTTTAATCAATATGTTGTAGGTCAATGGTTTGATTTACAAAAAGGAGAAATTATCTAATTAATTAAGATGAAAAAGAATAACCTTGAACAAAGGAGAAATTATAAGTGCTATCAAATAGAATGAGAACAAGTTTGATGTAGAATACTCAAGTTATAAAGATGCTTCATATATATTTGGAATTTGATAATTGAGATCGTTAAACTTTGAAATTCCTACATGAAGTGGAATATATGCTAGCTCCTTTTCACAAAACTTAAAAAAGTGTGATCACAAATATATATAGAAAAATAAGAAAAAGAAAAATGAAGAAAAAGAGTGAATGTGCAGAGAGCAAATAGGCATATACCACTATATTGTAGTAAGACAAAGAAACGTTTGAGATTTTCAATCCCAAGTGAATATGTTAATCCTACAAATACTTGGGACTATCTCACTAACTCATTCAATTGAACCGAATACTTTTACATCATGTTGAGAATAATATTTTTTAAACTATTAATTACTAAGGTGTGGAAGCCTACTAATATTATTCGGATGGTTCGAGTAAGGTATTATTCATGAACTTATTTATATGTATCCTTTATGATAAACACATGCTGTAACTGCCTCATTTATTTTATCGCCTCAGCTTCATGAATATGAGGGTCACATCCATTAAGCTAAACTTGCTCGGGACGAGCAAGAGTCTAAGCTTGGAGAAGTTGATGAGTGCATATTTGCATTATGTTTTAGATTATTATTTTGCATTGCATATGTAGGATCTTGGTATTTTTTGGTGTTCGCATGCACTTTTTATGTTTATTTTCACCAGGATCAGATCTGATGGACACATTTTTTTACCAGTTATATTGGAGTGAAAAGAAGCAAAAAACTATGTAAATTGCTTATTTGCGAAATATTCATAATACCAGAAGAAAACCCGAAGCAAGCAAAGGAGACAGAAGGTTTAACGACCAACTATACGGGCCACCGTCGTATAGTTGCCGCTGTATAGTTGGTGCTGCCTTCGCCTCCTCAAATAGTTTCACCCCGTGATGTGGCTCAGTGATGGTAGAGCCTGTTCGAAGACGCCAAGAGCAAGGTGTGATGAGAACAGCAGCAAGTTTTCTCTCAGTTATGAAACCAAGGTTACCGAACTAGTAAGAGTAAGGAAACAACTCCAAGGTGTTACTAACAACTTACAACCTGCACAACACAAACTCAATACTTTGCCCCAACTTACAGTGAGGTTGTTAATCTCACCGGTTTGCTGAAAACAAAGGATTAAACATATAGTGTGGAATATAGTGATTTGCTTATAGAAAGTAAACAATAAATGGTAAACAGTAGATGGTATATCAATGATAAAGGAATGGACCGCGGTCCATAGTTCACTAGAGGTGTTCTCCTTAAGATAGATAGCATGTTGGGTGAACAAATTACAGCGGGGCAATTGACAGATTGAGAAAGCATAACAATGCATATACTAGACATCTTGACTCTTACGAGATTTGTTTGGGCATTACAACATAATACACAGACCATAATCCAACTGCATGAACCTACTATCAAGCATAAATACTCCCTCTTGGAGTTGCAAGCATCTACTTAGCCAAAGAATCTACGAACAACGGAGAGCATGCAAGATCACAAATAACATAGACATGATAGAATCAATAATCAATCTGACATAGTATCTCAATATCCATCGGATCCTTGCAAACACAACATGTATGATTACAAATAGATGATCTTGATCATGAACGGAGCTCACAAGATATAAACATGATAGCACAAAGGAGGAGAAACAACCATCTAGCTATTGTATGGACCCATAGTCCAAGGGTGAACTACTCACGCATCACTCCGGAGGCTGGCATGGTGATGAAGAAGGCCTCCGGGATGATCTCTCCCCTCCGGCAGGGTGCCGGTAAGAGCTTCAGTCCCCCCTCTAGGGACGATGGTGGCAGCGGCTACAGACTGTTTCGTGGAGATTTTATCGGATACTTAGGGTTTATGCATCGGGGTGCTTTTATAGGCGAAGGGGCAAGGTCAGTGGGCACCCGAGGGGCCCACACCTAGGGCTGGCGCGCCCCCAGGCCGCGCCGCCACCAGGTGCGGCCACCTCATGGCCCCACTTTGGCTGCCCTTCGGACTCCGTGTTCCTTCTGTTAAAATATTAACTTTGGCTTTTGTCCTGTCCAATTCCGAGAATATTTCCTTACTAGCTTTTCTGAAACCAAAAACAACAGAAAACAGGCAACTGGCACTGCGGCATCTTGCCAATAGGTTAGTTCCAGAAAATGTATAAAAATACCTCAAAGTGTATACAAAACATAAGAAAGTTGATACAAAACAAGCATGGAGCATCAAAAATTATAGATACGTTTATGATGTATCAAGCATCCCCAAGCTTAACTAATGCTCGTCCTCAAGTAGGTAAGTGATAAAAACAATACTTTTTGAGGTGACAAGCTATCACAATTTTTGATCAAAATATTTATAAAGCATTGATAGCTGAGATCAAAGTACTCTAAAAATGAGCATGAAAGATGTAGTTCTAACAATAAGAGATAACAACTATGTTGTAACATGAAAGGGTACAAACAAAGATCATGAATAACTATGCATTGAAAGACATTTGTTTGTTTCACATACAGAAAACATAGCAAGCGTGGTATTCATCTTGTCCTTCATGGTATAGCGAAACATAAATGCATAGGACACCTTCAAAGTTCATAAGCATGACTAGATACAAATAGTTTAAGGACAAGCAATATCAACATTATGAATCAATCAATAAGTTTTGGGACAATGCACATTAAACTAAGAATGAAAATTATGCTCTCTTAATCGGTGCATAAAGATACAAGATAGAGACTTAACATAAAAGTATAAAAAGAAAGGCCCTTCACAGAGGGAAGCAGGGATTTCAAGTTTCATAAAGAGCTTCCAAAAATTATGATACTTATTAGCTTTCAGCTCTCATTGCCCCTATCATAAGCATCTTGAAGTGATTAAGGTTAAAGTGAAACAAATATGAAGTATATGCTTGATAGATCATAAGTTTGCAATCTCATGTCCCTTGAGTACGAGGGTCGTTCCTCATGCTACTCAACTTTAGTCACAAGCAAGTTCTTGTCATTGTAAGTATATGTATATCATAGAGAACCGCCAACGGGGTACACCTTGCCCCATGACACAGGAGTTATCCCATATCAAAATGACAAGGCAAGAGACAGTGAGAATCTCAGCGATCTTTTTATTTCCATGAGCATGGTGCTTTTTTCCCTTTTTTCTCTTTTCTCTTTTTTTCTATTTTTTTTTCTGAAGATGCTTCATAGATTGCTCACTATGGTGATGCTGCAAGTTTCCACCATGATTAGGCATGGCTTAGGCTAGCCGCCTAGGCGTTTCTCTAACACATATATAATACTCCATGAACTTACAAGCTCCCCTTTTATTTCACACTGCCGACATCCATAAACAAAAGATCATGATATCAACTGGATAATATTTACAGGTGTTGAAAGTGTTCCCCATGACATCATGGTTCTGTTAATTTCCAACTTATAAGTGCAAGCATATAAGCAACATAGATGACACAATGGTTCAAGTTTATTAGGTGCAAGAAAGTAAAGTGTGCCATCAAGTTTGTGAGAGCTTTAATCACTAATTTTCACATTACAAGTTTAATTTGGAAGATAGATAAAAACATGAATATACTTGGAATTGTGTAACGCAGCATGCATAGAAATTTATAGTGGACTCTTTGGAATAACTTGGTTTCTTGGGAGTTGGATGCACGAGTAGAGCTTACTCAGTACAAGTGGAGGCTAGCAAAAGAGTAGGAGCGACCAACTAAGAGAGCAATACTGGCCATAATCATGCAGAGCGACAAAACATTATTAATTAAAGCATAAAGTGGTATCACAAGTCAAAAACTAAATGATCATAGAGGCTAAGGTGACTGGTTCATAGTCTTAACATGGTGTAAGCATGTGCCAAGTCAACCCAAACAAAGCATCAAAGGAGAATACCACAATATTATGCTTTTATATGCTAAAATAGTGCATGATTCTTTCAAGGCACATTAAGCAATCTAAATTATTTGGAACAAGTCATGCTACGCCAATAATCACTAAGCATAAGGTCAAAGCAACACCTAGCATGACATGATAAAGTCTAAGCCATAGTCAAAACAAGCTCCCTTTTGTACCACTTAAGCATGAAGCTTCCCACTATTTTCCAACACCAATCAACTTATTTGAAGCAAATTATGAATGCGGGGGTCCAACTAATTTATTCTAGAAAACCAAAAAAAAGAAAACTAAAAACAAATACGCTCTAAGAACAACACGCAAGTGCATGAAACGATAAAAATGAAGTGTCTAGAAAGAGACCTGAGATTTTTATTGATGAAGAAGGGGATGCCTTGGGCATTCCCAAGCTTTGACGCTTGTACCTCTTGAATATTTCTTGGGGTGACACGGGTGGCATCCCCAAGCTTGAGATTTTGTCCATTCTTCATCTCATGACATCGTTCTTTCCCTACACTTGAAAATTTTCTTCATACAAAACTTCACACAATCTTCATTAGCAACATTAGTGTATTCAAGATAATAAGCCTTTGGGTTTAGTTTCAACACAAGTAAAACTTTCATTAGAACACAAGCTACTGTACCAATTCCTTTTAAAATCTCAAGTGATCAAAGAGAACTTAAAAGAAACCGAACAAGAGGCAAATGCAAATAATGGCAGAAATATGTCAAAACAGACTAGCAGATAAAAAATGTTTTTTTTGAAGACCTTCTGTTGCTCAAATAGGAAAGTGTTGAATTAACAAAAGTTAGATAATAACCTGGGGCATATGCACAGAAAATTACAGCTCAATTCGATGTATTGGGATTTTTCATGAATTTTTCAGTGAAGCACAAAAATCCGTTTTGGAACAACAACTTCCCCAAATCTTACTTCTCTCTCATTAGAGGTTATTCTTGGCACACAAAGAACACACAAAAAGGACAAGGAGAGGTTATTACAGAAGTAATAACTTCCAAGACTCAACAAAAGGAAAACTTACTAAAATTTGGGTTATCTCCCAATTAGTACTTTTTTTAACGCCTTTAAGTTAGGCATCGGAAGCAAGAATCAAGTATTTTCGAATGAAGAAGCATTAACATCAAATTTCTTGCCCTTACCTTTCTTACCTTAAATCTTATCTTTAGGGAATGTATGATTGCTTGGTGGAGAAGCAAGATGCATGATGCCTTTTCCCACATCTATTATTACACCAAGGAGTTTCAGTAGGGATCTTCCAAGTGTAATTTTTTCTTTTCCTACACATTCAATAATAAGATAATCAGTAGACACCACTTTCCCTAAGATCTTTGTAAACACTCCTTCAGCTATTACAATGGGTAATATAGTGGCATTATTGGTAAAAGGTATTTATTCTCCTCCTTCAAAAAGTCCCCAAAGATTCAAAGACTCATAGATATCTTTAGGCATAAGACAAAATTCAGACATAATATTACAACGAGCATAAAAAGTTGCATTATTTATAACAAATTTTACTATAGGAAAATATTTTGAAGATCCAGAATTTATTGGAACATAATCATGATGCTATCTAAGCATGTTATAACATTCTTTTAAACTAGGTGTATTGGTCTCAAGAGTGTTTAATCTAGCATAAATGTTTATAAAGGATGAATCAGATTTGTTAGGAAAATTATATGTTGCAATCAATTTTTTATGGCATTAAAATCTTCATCCTCATTACACTGGAGAAAATCTCCTCCTACTACAGCATCCAAAGCATGTCTATAACAAAGAACAAGACCATAGTAGAGACTGCTAAGAAACAAACCTAGAGTCATTTTAGGCTCAGTTTTTTTCATGTCAATCAGAAATTCTAGACCAAGCTTCTTTGAAATTCTCTTCACTTCCTTGTTCGAAAGTAAATATCATTTCCACATGTGACATAGTGATTGGAGCAACACTAGACATGAAAGCAACTTGATGTGGAAACTATTTTTTTGAGTTTTTTTACAAGAAAAGGCAAACTAGGCAAAACTATTTTTTTGTATTTTTGATAAAAAGAAACAAGAAAAACAAAGCAAAAGAAACTAAGCAAAACAAAAAAACAAAGTAAAGAGATTGGTTGTGAGAGACTCCCCTTGCAAGAATCGTCTTTCTCCCTGAAAAGTGACTGACAAGGAGGAAGAGATTGAAGCTGTCCTTAACTCCCCGGCAACGACGCCAGAAAATCTTGATGTGGCTCGGTGGTGGTAGAGCCTGTTGGGAGACCCCAAGAGTAAGGTGTGATGAGCACAGCAACAAGTTTTCCCTCGGTTATGAAACCAAGGTTATCGAACCAGTAGAAGTAAGGAAACAACTCCAAGGTGTTGCTAACAAGTTGGAACCTGCACAACACAAACTCAATACTTTACCCCAACTTACAGTAAGGTTGGCAATCTCACCAGTTTGCGGAAAACAAAGGATCAAATGTAGTGTGGAAGATAGTGATTTGCTTATAGAAAGTAAATAGGAAACGGTAATCAGTAGATGGCATATCAATGATAAAGGAATGGACCGGGGTCCATAGTTCACTAGAGGTGTTCTCCTTAAGATAGATAGCATGTTGGGTGAACAAATTACAGCGGGACAATTGACAAATTGATAAATCATAACAATCCATATACTAGACATCTTGACTCCTACGAGATTTGTTTGGAAATTACAACATAATACATAGACCGTAATCCAACTACATCTATGACTAATAATCCACCTGCAGATTATTATCTGAACCCCTTCCAATATTAAGTTGCAAGCAACAGATAATTGCATTAAGCAATATGTGTAAAGTAAACAATACAATTGCCCCATGGACAAAGGATTGTTCTTTTTCCCTAGTAGCAACAGCACATCTACAACCTTAGAGATTTCTGTCACTTCCCCAGATTACTAGAGGCATGAACCTACTATCGAGCATAAATAATCCCTATTGGAGTTGCAAGCATCTACTTGGCCAAAGAATCTACGAACAACAAAGAGCATGCAAGATCACAAATAACATAGACATGATAGAATCAATAATCAATCTGACATAGTATCTCAATATCCATCGGATCCCTGCAAACACAACATGTATGATACAAATAGATGATCTTGATCATGAACGGAGCTCACAAGATCTAAACATGATAGCACACAGGAGGAGAAACAACCATCTAGCTACTATATGGACCCATAGTCCAAGGGTGAACTAATCACGCATCACTCCGGAGGCTGGCATGGTGATGAAGAAGGCCTCCGGGATGATCTCTCCCCTCCGGCAGGGTGCCGGGAAGAGCTTCAGATCCCCCGATCTAGGGACGATGGTAGTGGCGGCTATAGACTGTTTCGTGGAGATTTGATCGGGTAATTAGGGTTTATGCATCGGTGTGCTTTTATAGGCGAAGGGGCAAGGTCAGTGGGCACCCGAGGGGCCCACACCTAGGGCTGGTGCGCCCCTGGCCGCACCGCCACCAGGTGTGGCCACCTCATAGCCCCACTTCGGCTGCCCTTTAGACTCCGTGTTCCTTCTATTAAAATATTAACTTTGGCTTTTTTTCCCATCCAATTCCGAGAATATTTCCTTACTAGCTTTTCTGAAACCAAAAAATAGCAGAAAACAAACAACTGGCACTGCGGCATCTTGTCAATAGTTTAATTCCAGAAAATGTATAAAATACCTCAAAGTGTAGACAAAACATAAGAAAGTTGATACAAAACAAGCATGGATCATCAAAAATTATAGATACGTTTATGACGTATCACCCCGTGCAACTGGATCAGAGAGACGGCATATATAACACCTAGAAATCGCCGAAACCTCACCTCTGAAAGGCATCTAGAGGGGGAACTTGCCCTAGGGATCCATCTTCGCCCTAAGTAGATTTGGGAGGCCAAGACATCAATATCCATCTTCATCAACCGCTGCATCTTCGTAACCACCATCATCTCCATCCATCCATCTAGATCTTGTTGTAATTCTTGCACTACTTGTGGATTTATACAAGTACTATTCATCGATGATCGTTTCCATTACCATTGCCATGATGCTGTTTGCCTCCATATCTGAGTAGATCATTAGTTCTTGGGGAGATGGAGAAACCCTAGCATGAAATTAAAATAAGATAAAGTTTATTATGATATTAATCGCTGTGACCATGTGTTAGAATGTCTACATCTTGATGTTGGGAGAAGTCGACCTCTCCAATATTTGTTTCTTGTGGGGACTTGATGTAGGGAACTACTTGTTGGTAGACGGAGGGATGTTAGCACTTACAGTGACTATAAAGCTGTTGGTACCCCTTACGTATCAACTTGGGAATCAAAGAAACTCACAGAACACTATTCATGCCATGGGATACGTCATGCGGGATTATGTCCCTTAATAGCGCAATAATTCAATTGATGTTGATTTTTGTCTGCTATGGTTATGAGGATGCTTTGAGCAGTGGTTGCTGCCTCTTTGTCCAAATACGGAGTTCCTCCCACACATACATAGTTGAGAATGTTCATGATAATAATCTTTACATTAGCTCTTTATAATGCTAGTGGTGTATCCTCTAATCCCTAAGAACGCCTTTCCCCACTAAAGTTTCAAATCTATTTTACATACGTGATACTTATTTTCTGTATTCAGATTTATTTACTTTACTCATTGTTCTATTATATCGAAAACCCCAAAACACCTTTTTACGCAATACTCACATTTTATCTTGTCACTTAGAACTTTATTTAGCATTTCTAGTTTTATATTTATTTCAAGAATTCGTAGACTTCAGACTCCTGCTCCCTATGGATCGATATCTTTATTTCGAAACTAGCTACAACCGATATGTGCAACTGCAGTCATCACAAACCCAACACATATGAGTTATCGCTATGAAATAGTATGTTTGTCCAACAGACTTCAACGTAGACTTGTTGCACTTGGGCTACAAGGAGGAAGGTAAAGCAGATATTGTGCAACCCATTAGGAGCATTTTATGCAAATGCGGCACACATAGTTGGCCACACTTGTTCAGAGGTGTGGTGACTCAGCACACCACTACATGTTATAGCGTGTAGGTCATTGATATAACACTCACGAAATACATTTATAAATACTATATCTCTTAGAGTGGTACAACACAAATATTGCGGATCCCATTTCTCATATATTCATGACATTAGCCAAAAGTTTACAAAAGCTTCGAGATCCTCTTCGGTCCAATGAATATTCATGATATAATTCAATTCAAAAGAACCAACTTACTCTTACTCCTTTGGTACGTCATCCTTAGCCGGAGCTTCAACCATGTTAGCAGTAGACACTACAAGAATTTGGACGGTCCATAACATTCTAAAAACATCACAGATGAGACAAAAAACATCATAGATGTCCATCCATGACGAAAATAAAGTCTGTCATGTATCTCACATCATAATTGATCTGTGACATTTTTGGCTGACTAAAACGTCACACCCGTCCATGACGTTCCACAATTTTCGCCATGGCCATCTGGACCGGCCTAGCCCAGGCCCAAAAATCCTGACTTTTTTCCGTCAAGGAACACGTTACATGGAAAATAGTGTACTAACAGCCGTTAGGGACATTTGCTGACATCACTACCAGTGATTGTGATGTCACGTTTTATCTTGACATTTGTTTTTCGTCATAGTGAAGGGCCATTAGAGTTGTTTATTGTTCGTTATTTTGCACTTTTCTGACATAACGCTAACATGTGGGACATATATACATATATATATAATGCATTATTTTTAACCGACCAATTCCAATTGATTTTTCCTGATTTTGGTCCATTTAATTACATCTAGTTTGAGGTACCGGCCTATTTGATATTTTGATTTCAGACCTATGCAAATGTTCCATACATCGTTGCAGTGTTAAATTCAAGGAAATACTTATTACACGCCAATTCACAATTATAGTCAAAACTTATACATGAACACAACACACCACAACAAGTGCAAAATAGTAGTCTATGCTAATCCGGTATGGAAACGTCCCATCACACAAGCAGTTCTAGTAGCTCGACCGGCTGTTCAAATATCCGCAACAGAACCCACCACAAGAAACATTGATGTAACTTGCAGCGAGCGACCATTCCAGCATCTCCGAACATTCCTACTGGTGATGCTGCTGCAAGCGACGGTGGGTGAGGGCCAGTCATGGGGGCGAAAACAACCACCACCCTAATCATGCAGCTGTTGTTCCCCTCCCAGACAGGATAGTTCGTCCAACCACAGTAACATCAACCATAGTACGCATGCACAACTTCAATCCTCTACCTCGTTGTACTGCTATAGCCTATCAATGAAGAATCATCGGAACATAAATGGAGCATCTAGCACAGTACACACATGTCTTGAAGATCAGTAAGTCCTTGTTTACCTAAAGAATAATATTCAGTTGAGTGTCAATTTCTTATGCTTTCAATGATGAGATCATTTCCAACTCCTATCAAATGCTTTCACCAACATCAACCTGTTATAGAAGGCAATAGATGGAGGTTAGGAGCTACAACTACCATCTGCTACAGTATTTCAAACCAGACAATCAAGTACTATAGCAATAATAAGGTTACAACAATAAAAGCCAAGCTACAACTACCGAGAGGCAGGCCTTTCAAGAAGTGGACAATGTAAAGCTTCCAAAGAAACATCCAAAGAGAGAACCATCACCATGGAGAAACATATTGACTTCTAGTTAACTATGAGAGCATGCTATCTTATTATGAATAGCTAAATATAGGAAATCAACTAGGAAATGTGGCACGGCGCACGTAGCGCTGTGGTGTTAGACATGAATAAGACAATATGAAGAGTTAGGGCTCTATCAAGAGTTTTTAGGCTATAGCAACATATTTGCTAAGACAACTAACATGTAATTCACATTTTTCATAGTTGATAGGTTAAACCTAAGGAATGAAAGGAGATAGAGGGGCAGTTTTCGCATGACATCGGCACTGCTCGATAGAGCCGAACCGACCTAACAAGCAAAAAACGTGGGACGAGAAGAGAATATGTGGGCTGCCCTGGACTACCAAACACACCCTAAGAGCATCTCCACTCGGGTTCCCACGATGCCGATCCCAGGGCGATTTTTTGGTCCGGACGCCAAAAAATGGCCCAGTCGCGTTCCCAGGACCCCGGTTTCGTCTGGATTTGGGCCAACTTTGGTCCGAACTTCCTAGGCCGATCCCGGGTTCCTGGGAACACACTGGAAACGCCGGACGGAACGAAAGTGATAGTGGGTGTAACATCCTAGCATTAGAGCTTACAAATAAGCTGAACTCAGATGTGTGCATTGCATTCATAGATAGAAAATTTGAATAATTTTCGCGCTTTTGAACAAAACTTATCAAAGTGATTGAAGCTTCTCTTAAATTGATGGAATTGAAGTAGATCATCAAGTTGACTGTGATAAGTTTCAATATGACCTTTGCAAAAACCTTATTTGGGGTAAACATGATTTAATCTAAGAGTAGATCAAATATAATAAAACAAAACCACCAACACCTTATTTAATGTTTGATACCTAATATTTAATGTTTGATACCTAATGTGGAGGGGGGAGATCATGAATATGAGCATTCCAGTCACTACTCCTTAGGATGTACACCGGCACAGTCCAAGAGTTTCTAGCGCCACCTAACTGGCATGGTCGGTGTTCATCGTTCCAGCCATGTCCGACGACTCCTTGACTCTCTGAAGCCACCACCGGAAGCACCATCGTGAACTCGTTTACCATGGACCAAGCGTGGGAGCTGGTGCGTCGTGAATCATGCGGAATAGAGCATTATCTTCCATCGGCCGTCATGGCCATTATCGTCGATTCGTTGTCGTCATGCCTTCCCACGCCTCCTCGACCTCTCCATCGTCATCAGGGCGAGCACCTAAATCTTCCAGTACTCTCAAATCTCTTCCTCTCGCCGTAAATCGCCATCGCATCATGCACCACCGTCGGCGACCGCAGTAGGTTGTCGCCAGAGCAACTCCGGTGACCATTCCTGAGCGGCGCAACCACTGTGAGGCTCAACGTTGAGCACTGAGTCGAACGCGACCAACCCCGCATGACCGCGCGCTCTCTATCCAAAGATCGAACCACGATCTAAGGATCATCCATGGATGATGTCAGCGTGACATCACGCTGATGTCATATTTTTGTTTTTATCATTTTATAAATTGTGTTATTATTTTCTATAATAAATAAAAACTATGGATATGGAGTGGCATAAGTCCCACCAGTCAGTGACTGGGGTAGGAATAGTCCCGGTGACAAAAAACCCTCACCTCATGCTGACATCGGCATTACCTCATAAACACATTTAGTTATTTGATTAAAATTTCTAAAAATGATTAAATCTTATAAATTCAATAACTTTTGTTTTACAATTCAGAAAAATATGTTTAATATGTGAAAAAATTCAGAAAAATAAAATCTACAATTTACTTTTATTATCAAACATTATTATATTAACCATTAAAATAAATTTTATTTAATAAATATTTTATAAGTAATAAAACTTTGAAAATTCATATTTTAATAATGATAAATGAGAAAAATATAAATAATATACTAAAATTCTTAGAAAAATAATAACTATAATATAAAATTCGAAACATAAAATATTATATCACTTAACTAAATATTTATTATTTATTAAGTGTTTATAAGGTAATAAATCTTATAAAAATCATATCTTAATATTTTAAAAATTCAAAAAATACAAATAATATACCAAAATGATCACAAAAAATATTATCTACACATTAAAATTACAATATTTCACTTTTGAGGTAAATAAAAATTTAGTACTCTAATAACTTGAATTTAAACTTATTTCCCTAATTGATAATACATATAAGTATAAATAAAATTGCTAATATTTTTAATATTATAAATCTAAGGGCTAATAATAGTACTTGTCTTAAGTATTGATAATATGAAGTTTAAATAATTCAAAACATTTTAAACACAATTTTATAAAATTATCATTCATCAATAAGTATGTATCATTTTTCAAATGGATTCTTATGAAATATAAAATCCTCAAGAATGGTATTTTTGACTTAATAAAATCTTTTACCATTACTTCAGCCACAAGCTTATAAACATACTAAAAATCCAAAGGTAATTCATAAGTAGTTAAGTAATGTTGTTCCATGTTATGATAACCACCCATTTATAAGAAGATAAATAATTATATTCAATTATAATGTTAAGAAACATGAATCAAATAGAAGTGTTACCAATCTTAATTCACCTCTAAGAAACATTATGAAGTGAACAAATTATAATCCCATATAATGACCAAGATAGATAAGTCTCAACTACTAGTAAGGTCCTTATTCAAATGAAGTAATTCTTTCTTACTTAAGAACTATAGCTTGTAATATAACATAAGAATGTTAACTTAAAGTTTAAATACTTTTGTTTAGTTAAGTAAACTTATCTTCAAAAGTTATTATTTTACGATACATTATAAAGCAAGACATAAGCATTCTTATGAAAGCTCTAAAATATGAACAACCCTGATATACACAGTCTTTAGATAACATTCCACACTTGCGTGCTTTATTATTGTATGTTACTTATTATACTTACATGTTGTTTCACACACACTCACAAGCCTCAATAAGAAGCACAAGTGTGAACTTTAATCTAAAAGGGAAACATATCCCAAAGAAAACAATTTCAGTATCCAAACCCAAGATTAACGCTTATTCCAGGGATTCGAGTTTATCAAATTGCATTGCATTTTTTATGCATAATAGCATCTTGCTTCTTTAAACATTAGTCCTTATCGGACCAATGATGTTGTTTTTAGATATTAGATCTTATATTGTCTCGAATACCGTGAGTGCATAATATTGCAATCACAAAAGTCAAGTTCACACTTGTTCATGTTCTTTGGTTATTTTATGTAAAGTATTTTGCAAAACCAGTGTTGTCATCACCTGTATTTCAAAAAGGTTAGAAAACACTATTTTCATAATAATATGATTATAGGTTATTTACCAAGAGGTGATAACCTAGTGTGAAAGTTCCGGTAGTAAAGGAACATATTATCTAGGACTTAACAACCAATGTCGCCAGTGATTCTTGCGCCGTATATTACGTGTTGACCATGAGATTTGGAATGGGATAGAGAAGTCAGATGTATCTTTTACGTTTTCCATCTCGCATGTAGCCGGATGTGCGGGTCGTTGCTATTATCCTTGTAGCATGCATTAATTGGTAATTCGTAGAGGATATGCAGCATATAGGTGAGAACCCTCAACGTCCCACGATAGTTCTGACATCTGAACGGTCTGTACTAACCATTAATGTAATTCAATATGTGGGCATGGCGTATACCAAGGAGACATGCGGGGTCATGGAGAAGGCAGTGATTGGCTTGGATCTTAGGTTGGGCCTCAAACCAAGGAAGTTTGAATGGGGACATACTCCCCGCCATGCAACAAATCTTAAGATCTTTCATGGGAAAAGTAACACAACTCTATAGATTGTAAGAAATGTAACTTTTTACTCCCTGTTCCGGGAAGGAGCTATGAACGCAGCAGGAAAGGAACTCCATGAAAGTTCTAGTAAACCCATGAACGCTGACGGACATAGCTTTTCAGAATAAAAGCAACCTTTGAATAGATGTTTATGAAAACTTGCATTGCATATGACCTACGGTCTGTGGCTGTAGCTAGTGCATCAAACACTCCTTCTTAGGGACTTGCTGAGTACACTCGTACTCAATGTATCTTCTTAACCTTTGCTAGATTCTAAAGCCAATACAGACGCCTACATCAACTTATGCTCAAGGGAATCGTCATCAAAGCTCAAGTTCTTCGATAAAGTCAACATATACATCAACTAAAGTGAATATGAAGTTGCTGATTAGTTAGGAATATAATATCTAGCCATAGAACCTACTTCTATAGAGTATTGCAATAGCAACAATGCAATCCCAATATTCAGATATTAGTCTATTAGCATGATAGTTATGAGTTGATTATTTCTGATTCTTCTTTGTAAGAAGTTTCTTTCTCTCTCTTTAACCTAGAGTATTCTCTAGATATTTTGTAAAAAGTCGAGTTGTAACCTATAATCATGTCTTGGACCTGCTGTGTTTCTGTTGTACCACTCTGAGGGATGTAATACTAGTGAACGGTGTTTCATTGGTGTTATATTGACGACTATAGTGTACTACATCTTATAGTGGTATGCTGGGTCACTTCAGCTGGTATTAGAGCATATGCTTTGACCTTAGGATTAAAACCCTTTTAGGAGATCTATAGGTTGGATAGTGACTATAGGAGATGACTTGTGATGAGTATCCACTTGAGGATAACTTTGTCACCTAATGCTCAAATCATATTCCTTAGGAGTAGTAATCCATCTTTTCTGGGTATCATACTAGTTCTAATTAAGAAGGTAGAACATCATTAAGATGTCTTAAGTAAGTTAAAGTATCAAGGTAGATTATGACTAAGTGTAGGGTATCTTATGGAGTAGTTTAAATGGTGTAGCCTAACCATAGAATTCAAGTAAGGCAGTAGAAATCTTATTGTTAATTGGTAACAATAGACTATATAATGAAGACCATTAGAGCATGAATAGATGTCATGGGTAGTAAATCATGTCGGATTCACTTGAGAATTATTCATGATGGAGTGGATTATGTTAAGATCAATGATAATACAATGAGAGGTAAAGTCATCATAGTGAGGTTAATTCTTAAATCATGATGTATAGGTAAAACATAACAAGGTCATGGTGAGATTAGCTTCGAAACCATAATGTAGGTATAAATATGGAAAGTAATTAGTAAATTATCTTGAAGTAGAAGTAAGAAAATAGCATGGTATAACTATGATAGAAGTCACAAGTGTCATAATTCCTGATAAAATTTAGTTTTAAGTGTTCAATAGAAACTTATTAGTCGTTTGGAGTGATCATGAGAGGTTAGTTTACTAAATAAAGAAGGTTGGTTATAGTTAATCATTTCAAAAGTGAGACCAAAGGTTAGTCAAAACCAAATTGAGACCACTTTGATTAAAAGTATCCTATTGCAATTGAGCAAATTGGGTAAATATTGAGACAAAGAATAGTTTGACCATTTAAGTGCTAAGTATCACAATGTAAACCTATATGAGGAGGTGTCATATATTACACAACTAAGCCTAAATATATTAGGGGCTTAGAATATTGTGTGTTATATGTACCACATTTGGATTTATTGTTTTTTCTTGGATATTTTTGATTGACTAGTGATGGGGATATGCCTACCGGGGTATACCCAGCAGGACGTTTCCGACTGGCCCAGGCGCCTGCGAGTGGGCCTACAGAACGGCGACTGGATCAAGACCTGGCGTGGACTCAAGCGACTGGAAGCTGAAGGCCCAGAAGCGTAGATATGCCCAGTCGGATTAGGTTAAACGATCGCTAAAACCTTAACTGATTCGGTTGAGATCTGTAAACCCTAGGGGGTGAGTCTATATAAACCTCCCTAGAGGGCGCGTAGAGGACATGTTCCATCATACATCCAAGCGACTCGCTGCCTAGCCGCCGAGCTTGCCCCATTGTACTTCCACCATAATACAATCTAGCAGGAGTAGGTCTTTACCCTCCGGGGGCCCGAACCTGGGTAAATACTTGTGTCTCCGCCCTCATCTCGCACCGCAGATGGCTGGCCACCCTTGCCCCATGTTCTACTACTCGATGCCGATTGCAGCATCTGCCGTGGTCATTCCCACGACAGTGGCGCCCATCGTGGGTCCTGGCCGGCATGGCCGGTGTTCTGCGGCGAGATCCAATCTACCCATCAACAAGTCGATCGCCACCGGCCGCATGATAGCGATCGGCGAGATGCTCCAAATCTTGCCGAGCAGCTACGTCTTGGCGGCGCGACCCATCAAGCATAGCATGATCCTGCCGGTCGGCACGATCAGTCTCTTCGTCGGCCTCACCGACGTCATCGTCTCGGAAGACTCGGCTCGCATCCGCGAGTCGCCGCCACGCGACCGGCTCTCTGAGAGTCAGGTCCGCACGATCCACCGCCTCGCCTTCGAGTACGACTCAGCCCACATCGACGTGGCTGAAACCACCGCGGCCGCGGAAGATGCGGCCCTCAACGACGACGCCGGCTCGGCGACTCCGGCGTCACTCGCCGGATCCATCGTCGTCGCGTCGCCCGCGGGCTCCATCACCCAGGTCTCCAACGGCGGAGACTTCGAGGATCCCTCCATCCTTGGGATCTTTGACTTCGAGTCCGGGTCGGAGAATTCCGCCGATCTCCGCGACGGGACCGGCCGCCACGCCGCGACCTACATGGCGACTGGCGCCGACCCACCGGAGGATCCATTATCCACTCCGATCCCTCCCAACGCAACGGCAACGGAGGTCGAGGAACTCCGCCTGAAGCTGGCGGAAGCAGTCCGCAAGGAGCAAGCCGAGCGCGAAAAATTTCGCCTCGAGAAAGTGACAGCGTAGGAGCTGTCGCGCTACCACCAGCAACGAATCAGGTCGCGCCTGAACCCCACCGTCCAGGGGTGCGCCCTGAATTTCGACGATGAGAGCGACCCGGCCCGCGCGGCCGAGCGCGCGATCTGCGAAAATGCGTCACTGGGAGGAAGCGCCCGGCCCCCACCAGGGTCGACGGCGAATGGCGCCCCACCACCACCCAACCGCGCACCCCCCAGGGATCAGCAGTGGATCGTGGTCTCCTCATGGGAGCGAGACACGAACGGCCTACCACTATTCTCCACCCCGATGGACAACCTCGTCGTGGGCCGAGCAGCAGTCGACAACATCGCGGCCACCGGTGACGGCGCCCTACAGATCCAGTACGTCAAGGCCTTGCTCGCAAAGGCGGTCGAGCAACAAAATGCAGGCGTCGACTCACATGGTCGGATGTACTCGCATTCATCGGGCATCAGAGCGGCCTCAAGCGGCCGCCCCATGGCGGCAAACACCCTCAACTGCCCGCCACCCGAACCACTGCAGCTCCAACACCGACCCGCGAACGCGGCACTCTCCACCAACGACCCCCGGCCGGCGACCAACTTCGTCGCTGCCAATGGTCACCGTTGACGCCCGCACCCACATCATCAACAACCAGAGCTGGCGCGCACGCCAGCCCGACGACCTGCGGCATACCCTAACCAACCGCCGCGACGGCGAGCCGAGGGGGTCGCTAAGCCGACTCGGGCCCCGGTGCTTCGGACCAATGATCCGAGGCGAAAGATACCCGGCGAACTTCAAAGCGCCAAAGGAAATAGAGAAGTACGACCCCTCGTATGATCCCTCTGTGTGGCTGGATACTTGCCTCATGGCAATGGGGATCGCCGGCCACACCGATCTACTCGCCGCCCGCTACCTCCCCCTGATGATGGAGGGGGCGTGCAGGCAGTGGATCAACACTCTCCCCGCGGATAGCATCGACTCCTGGGAAGAGATGTGCGACGCCTTCGTCAGGCACTTCGAGGGTTCATACACCCGCTCCACCACCATCGAGGACCTGGAACGATGCCTCCAGGGACCTCGCGAGTCGACCCGCAGCTGGGTCCAACGGTGGCAAGAACTATGGTACAACGCGGTCGGTATCCACCCAGACACCGCAATCCACTGCTTCAAGACCTCGTGCCGCTACGAGCCCCTGGTCGCCAAGCTCAAATGAGCATCCCGCACACTCGACAACATACCGGATCTCCTAGAGATCGCCAAAAGATACGCGGAGGAAGACCCAAACCTAGAAACCGACGACGAGTCGGGAGGACAACGCCGCACGAGCAGCAACGACAACGGACGACGTTCCGATCTACGCTACAGAAACACTCGCCTCACCGTCAAGCGCCGCAGTGACGGGCGAGTCGACTTCGTCGCCAACGCTGGGTACGCGCAGCGCGAGCCCAAGAGCTTCCGCCGCGACGGCGGCAACTACAAGGCGAAGCCAAGGTTCGACCCCGTGGCCCTCCTTAACCAACCGTGTGTATTTCACAACAGGGAAGGAAATCCCGCTACGCACATGACCGTCGACTGCCACTCTCTCAAGGAGATCGAGAAGGCACGACGAGCACGGGAATACCCCGACAACAACCCGCCAAACGGCGGAAAATTCGGCAGCGTGGCCGGCTCGCTCCACACCTTCACAGGCTTCAACACGAAGCACGAGAAGAAGGTCATTGCCCGCGCCGTCGCCGTCAACGCGGTGGCCCAGGTGGAGGTTCCCCAGTTCCTCAACTGGTCGGAGCAACCAATCACTTGGAGCCGCCAGGACCACTCGCCACGCATCGAGTACCCAGGCCGAGTCGCCCTGGTGGTCAAGCCCAAGGTGGGAGACTACTGGATCCCCAAGACATTGATGGACGGCGGCAGCTCCATCAACATCCTATACCTGGACAGCTTCAGGCGGCTGCGGCTCCCGCAGTCGATGGTCGAGACGACCTACACCACATTCCACGACATTGTCCCCGGTCGGAAGGCGTACCCGATCGGCAAGGTCATGCTGCCAGTCACCTTCGGCACATCGGCAAACTTCCGCACCGAGCGGATCGTCTTCGAACTGGTGCCCTTCAACAACCCCTACCACTACGTCATGGGGCGCCAGGCGTTCGCCAAGTTCAAGGCGGCGCCCCACTACACGTACAACGCGATGAAGCTCCCCGGACCGCGTGGCATCATCACCATCCACGGCGACCCCGACATGGCCGCCGAGTGCGAGGCCAAAGGAGCCGAACTCGCCGACGCCGTCATCGTGGCAGAGGCCAACCACGCCGACGATCTCGCCAAATACGCGAGCGGGGTCAACAACGACGACCCCACTATACTCAAGAAGCCTAATTCGGAGGGCGGCAACACCTCAGCCTTCGAGGCAACGGCGCATACCCGCACCGTCGAGCTGGTCCCAGGCGACTCCAGCCAGACGGTGACGATCGGGACGGGCATGAGCCCAGCATAGGAAGGCGCGCTCATCGAGTTCCTCCGTGAGAATAGGGACATCTTAGCATGGAAGCCCTCTGACATGCCTGGTGTCCCTAGGGAACTCGCTAAGCACAAACTCAACGCCGACCCCAAAGTGCGACCTGTCAAGCAGTCGTTGCGGCCCTTCAATGAAGAGCGCCGCCGAGAAATCGCCGAGGAGGTGCAGCGTCTACTCGCTGCAGGCTTCATCCGGCCAATCAAATACTCCAAGTGGATGGCAAACCCAGTCCTGGTCGAGAAGAAAAATGGGACCTGGAGGATGTGTATCGATTACACAAACTTAAACAGCGCCTGCCCGAAGGAGCAATTCGTCCTCCCGCAGATCGACCAAATAATCGATTCCACCGAGGGCTCGGAGTCGCTATGCTTCCTCGACGCCTACTCTGGGTACAACCAGATCAAAATGGCCGTTGAGGACGAAGAGAAGACGGCGTTCATCACGCCATTCGGAGCCTTCTGCTACACTGCCATGACCTTCGGCCTCAAGAACGCCGGGGCGACCTACCAGCGGTGTATGCAGGAGTGCCTTGCGAGCCAAATTGGTCGCAATATCCACGTCTACATCGACGACGTGGTAGTGAAGTCCGCTCGCCAGGGCGACCTACTTGACGACCTGGCGGAAAGATTCGCCAACCTGCGGAAATACAAGATAAAGCTAAACCCAGGCAAATGCACCTTCGGTGTACCAGCAGGGCAGCTACTGGGATACGTCGTATCCAAGCGCGGGATCAAGGCGAATCCCACCAAGATCGACATGATCGCTCGACTCGGCAAACCCGAGTGCCTGCGCGACGTCCAGAAGCTGGCCAGGCGAGTCGCGGCTCTGAGTCGCTTCATCCCCCGATTGGGCAAAAAGGTGATTCCCCTATACCGCCTGATGCGCAAGAACCCCACCTTACAGTGGGACAAGGAGGCGGACGATGCGCTCCGCGACCTCAAGAAGGTGCTACTCGCAGCACCGCTACTCGCCGCCCCCGTCGACAAGGAACCCATGATGGTCTACGTCGCGGCTTCCGAGCGCATCGTCAACGCCGTCATGGTCGTCGAGCGACCAGAGGAAGGAAAGGAGCGCCCAGTGCAGCGACCAGAGTACTATATCAGCGCGGTCCTCACCGAGTCGCGCCAGCGCTACCCGCAATACCAGAAACTGGTATACGCTATCTTCAGAGCACAACGCCAACTGCCACACTACTTCTAGGAGCACCCGATAACGGTCGTCTCCTCAGCACCGTTGCAGGACATCATCCGCAACAGTGAGGCGACCGGGCGAGTCGCCAAGTGAGCCGTCGAGATCGGCGTCCACAACATTAAGTACGAGCCGCGCAAAGTGATCAAGTCACAGGCTCTCGCGGACTTCATCGCCTATTGGGAGGAGTCCCAGCAGCCAGAAAAGCTGCCATACCTCCACTACTAGAGTTTACACTTCGACGGCTCCAAGAATGCGGACGGCGCAGGAGCAGGGATCGTGCTAACCTCTCCGAAGGGCGACAAGCTACGCTACGTCCTCTGCCTCGACTTCACCCCCTACACCAACAACATGGCCGAGTACGAGGCACTACTCCACGGAATGCGAGCTGCCAAGGAGATGAATGTCAACCGCCTACGCTGCTACGGAGACTCCGACCTCGTCGCTGGACAAGTCGCCGGCACCTGCGGCACCGTCTCCCCCACCATGGCGGCATACCGCCAAGCAGTGGACAAGCTGGGCGGACACTTCGCAGGCTACTCCGTCGAGTGGATCGACAGGCGGAAGAACGAGGAGGCCGACGCACTCTCTCGTATCGACTCGGCTCGACTCGAACCACCCGCCGGCGTCTTCCTCGACACCATCACCAAGCCTTCCGTCTCTCCCCCAAGGGAGATCGACATCGGAGTCCCGCTGCAACCAGAGGTAGCCCTGGTCGCACTCATTGCCGAGCCAGACGACAGGACTACGCCGTACATCGCCTATCTGGAGGGAGGCACCTTGCCAGCAAACGAAACAGACGCCAGGATGATTGCACGCCGCTGCAAGTCCTTCGTCATCATCGACACAAGCGCAGCGTGACCGGCGTGTTCCAACGCTGCGTCTAACCCGCTGAAGGACGCAAAATCCTCCATGACATCCACTCCGGCGACTGCGGCCACCACGCCGGCGCCCGCTCTCTGGTCGCAAAGGCTATGCGACATGGCTTCTACTGGCCCACCGCACACGCAGACGCAGCGGTGCGCCGGGTGCCAGAAATACGCCTGAAAGTACAAAGGAAGTCGCCTAGAGGGGGGTGAATAGGCTTTTAAAATTATTACGGTTTAGGATCAAGTAAATGTGGAATAAAACTAACGTTTAATTTATTGAGCACAAAACCTAGCCACTAAGTTTACCTAGGTGCACCAACAACCTATGCTAAGCAATACAAGCAACAAGGTGATAGCAAGGTATAAATACTTCAAGCACGATGTCTATCACAATGTAAAGTGCATAAGTAAAGGGTTCGGTTGAGAGATAACCGATGGACACGGAGACGAAGATTTGTTTCCCGAAGTTCACTTCCAAAGAAGCTACGTCTCCATTGGAGAGGTGCGATGGCGCAATGCTCTCCGAACGCCACAAATGGCTCACCTCGAGGTGTGGTGGCTCGATGCTCACCCAACGCCACAAAAGGCCTCACCCCGGATGCGGAAGCACGCAACTCACCGACGCCACAAAAGGCTCACCCTATTCTCCCAAGTGCGCACCACAAAAGGCGGGCACTTGCTCCACTATGGGACGCTTGAGGGCGGTCACCGAACCCGTACAAGATTGGGGCTAACTCCACAAATCAATTGGAGGCTCCCAACAACAAAGCCACAAAAGGCCAACAATGCCACAAAAGGCCAACAACGCCACAAAAGGCTACAAGACCACAAAAGGTCAACAAGACCACAAAAGGTCAACAATCCAGCCACACAACCGTCTAGGGTTCCAAGGAACCCAAGAGAAACAAGCTCACAAGCTTGAACTCGTCGAATCTCCGAGGAGAACTCAAACCTATGCACCAAATGCAAGGGCAAGTGCTTCTCTCCCAAATTCCAACAAAGCTACAAAAGCTATTGGGGGAATAGGGGAGGAAGAACACAAGAGGAGAACTCAAACCTATGCACCAAATGCAAGGGCAGGTCCTTATCTCCCAAATTCCAACAAAGCTACAAAAGCTATTGGGGGAATTGTAGGGTTTCGTAGCATGGAAAACAAAAAATTTCTATCGCATACAAACAAACAAGCCAAGATCTTTCTACTAGATTGTAGCAACGAGTCGATGGAATAACTCACCCTCAAAGATTCCAAAGTGTTTAACGAGAGCGGATTCTCGTGGGTGATATAGTCGTACTCTTCCCGATCTCAAGATCGCGTAGACGATCCTTCCGGCGCTGCGTTACGGCAGCGCTCCCGCAGTCGGTCACACGTTCGGTACTCGACGAAGACCTTCCTCTCCCTTGTTCCAGCAGGCAGCGGAGGTTGTAGCACTCTCCTCGCGATTCCGGCAGCACAACGGCGTGGTACCGGAAGTAGAGGGGAGATCTCGCAGGGCTTCGCCTTAAGCCGGAGCGAGTATGGTGGACTATGAGAGAGCCCTCGACGATCTAGGGTTTAGACACGCCGAGGAGGGGGCTAGGCCGGCGGCTAGGGTTTGACCTAGGCGGCGGCGAGATGCCCTAGGGCCGGCGGCGGCTATGGAGGCGGCGGCGACTTGGGGCTAGGGTTTAGAGGTAGGAACTTGTGTGTCTTGGAGGGGCAGCCCTGCCCCTCCCTTTATAGGTGGGAGGCGCGGCCAAGGGGAGGGGAGTCCCTCCCCAACTCGGCTTGGAGGTGGGCCGGCGGTGGAGGGGAGGAACTCCTCCCCAACTCGGTTTCCACCTCCCCTCCACTTCCCAAAATTAGCCTTTTGACTTTCAAATTGGCGTTTGACTTTTCAAACAAGGATTTGATTAAATCCTCTATTTTGTTCAGCGATGACACTTAGTACATGATGCAATCATACCAACTTGATATAACACATTCATGTACCCTTCCCTTCCGGAGTGCCGGACATTCCGGAACCTTCTAGAACATTCCCGATGAAAACACCGGAACCATTCTCCAACTCCGAAACAAGACTTTCCTTATATGAATCTTATTCTCCGGACCATTCCGGATCTCCTCATGATATCCCGAATCCCATTCGAGACTCCGAACAACATTCGGTCTCTTTCTCATCTTTCCATAACTACTCAAACACCGTCGAATCCTTAAGTGTGTCTCCCTACGGTTCGTGAATTATGCGGACATGATCGAGACACTTCTCCGAACAATAACCAATAGAGGAATCTAGAAATTCATATAGCTCCCACATATTTCTACGATTACTTTGCGATCGAATGAACCACTTACATACGATACCAATTTACCTTTGTCTCACGATAGTTTACTTATCCGAGGTTATGATCGTCGGTATCTCTGCATACCTAGTTCAATCTCGTTACCGATAAGTACTCTTTTCTCGTTCCCGTGATATGTGATCCCTTGTGAGCCAGTCACATGCTTGCAAGCTAATTGGATGACATTTCACCGAGAGGGCCCAGAGTATATCTATCCGTCATATGGATGGACAAATCCCACTCTTGATCCATGTGTTTCAACCAATACTTTCCGAACACTCAATGCCACCTTTATAGCCACCCAGTTACGGTGTGGTGTTTGATGTCATCAAAGCATCCATCCGGTAAAGGTGATATGCATGATCTCATGGTCGAAGGAATTAGGTTACTATGTATCAGAAAGCATATAGCAATTGAACTATTAAAATGACTTGATCTTTATGCTATGCTTATCTATAGGAGTATGTCCATCATATCATTCTCCTAACGATATGATCTTGTTGTTAATAACATGTCAATGTTCATGATAGGGAAACCACAATCATTTATTAACCAACAAGATAGTATTGTGAAGAGGCTTTACTAGGGACTTCAATTTAAGTTTACAAATCACACAAGTATTAATGTTTCCTTGTTAATACTATTATAGCATGAATGTAAACATTTATCATAAACACAAAGATATAATAATAACTACATTTATTATTGCCTCTAGGGCATATCTCCAACAGGAATAAGGGAGGAAGAACACAAGACTCTCCAAGATCTAGATCCCAATGATTCCTTCACAAAGAAGGGATTTAACTTGGGGGGATTGTAGATCTAGATCTCCTCTCTCAAATCCCTCAAAAAGATGCAAGAATCATAGGAGGGGAAACGGAGAGGGAAAGCTTCTTCAAGGTTGACAATGGAGGAGAGAGAGAAAGCCAAGAACCAAGAAGAAAAGCTTGTACCCACGAAGGGGAAGAGGAGCCCCTTTTAAAGGGCTCCCAGATCTGCCCGTTATGGGCATTCGCGACACCTGGCCGGAACTTCCGGTGGCACATAGCCAATGGTCGAAAACTGCGGAGCGAGAAACTGAAAAAATGAATCATGGCCGGAACTTTCGACGGTTCACCAGAACTTCCGGTGGGAGCAAAACTTCCAGTGAAAGTTCCAACAGAAGTTCTGTCAAATAGACACAACGAAAACAGAAGGTTACTGAACGTGAGCGAAAGAAGACCTGGAACTTCCACTGGAACTTTCGGCGGCAAAAATGCCCTAGCGGAACTTCCGATGGCAAGCCGGAACTTCCGGTCAGGGAAAATCCAGAAACCAGAAAACCAGAAACGCAATAACTTTTGCATCCGAACTCCAAACGGGATGAAACCAATTTTGTTGGAAAGATAACGACGAATATTGGGTATCACCTTGGGAGAAAATACTATGAATATATATGTGAAGTATCCCCCAAGGTGTGGAGCCGGAAAACTCGCAAGATCAAAAACTGCAATAAGATATGCAAGTGAAATCCTTATATGATGAACTAGAGCTTGTTATGATGATGACCACAAGCTCTAGATCCTCTCATGGACAAGAACCAAATAATAACCAAGAAAGATGATGCTATGAATGCAAAGGTTTGAGCTCTCTCCGAACGATGCAAACGAGACACCCGCTTGAGAGCCCCTCTTGATAGTACGGCTATCTATTCTAAACCCGGTCTCCCAACTAACAACACGAGACCGGCAAAAGAGAAGCCCTATCAAGAACATACCTTTGCCTTGAGCAACCCACTTAAACTTGATGTAGACCGTCTTGTTCTTCTATAGTGGGAATACCTTTCTTGGATGCTCTTGCTTGATGAAGACGAAGACTTGCAAATTGCTCCCCCATACTCCATGGGGAAACCTCTTCTTTGAACTTGTCTTCATCATTCCATGAGCACGAGGATGGCAAGCTTCAAGCATGAGATGTTCTAGAGATGGCGCATCTTGAGCTCGCCCTTCTTCATCCCTAATTGAGGTTGATCCATCTTGATGCAACTCTTTGCACATGCCTGGATCGACCTTCAAGCTCCTTCTTTCTTCATGATTCCAATGGGCACAAAGCCCTTGGACATTTCTTCATCTTCCAACCTTGAGACCAACACATGGCCCAAGCGATGCCAATGGACAAACCTACAAGTGAAACTCAATTTACACATTAGTCCATAGAGATTGTCATTAATTACCAAAACCACACATGGGGGCATACATGCCCTTTCAACGCCAACCAGACCCACGTGCCGAGTTCGGCGCTCAAGACAATCCCCATCACCTGGCTGTTTGCCGTGTGGGGGTATGGACATGGTAGGCCCTTTTAAAAAGGCCCCCTCCGGCTTCACCCACCTCCTGGTCGCAGTCGACAAATTCACAAAATGGGTGGAGGCCAAGCCAGTCCGGAAATGCGACGGGAAGACCGCCACCAAGTTCCTACGCGAGCTCATCTATCGCTACGGGTTCCCAAACAGCATCATTACGGACAACGGCACCAACTTCGCCAAAGGAGCCATGCCCGAGTTCTGCGAGGAACATCACATCCGACTCGACCTCGCCTCAGTCGCTCACCCGGAGTCCAATGGCCAGGCGGAACGAGCCAACCAGAGCATCCTCCATGGCCTGAAGCCACGGCTCCAAGTACCACTCGAGCGCACCGCCGGGTGCTGGGTCGAGGAGCTACCCTCCGTCATCTGGGGCATCCACACCTCTGTCAACAGGTCGACAGGGTTCACCCCTTCTTCATGGTGTATGGCGCCGAGGCAGTCATGCCCACCGACCTAGAGCATGACTCGCCTAGGGTTGTCAACTACACGGAGGCCGCAAACGAACTCGCACGCCAGGATGGAGTCGACCAACTCGACGAGGCACGCGACCTAGCTCGCTCCCGCACCGCCATCTACCAACAAGGGCTCCGCCGCTACCATAGCCGGCGAGTAAGGACTCGCACTTTCCAGGAAGGCGATCTGGTGCTACGCCTCATCCAGGACAAGAAGGGCATGCACAAGCTATCCCCCCTTGGGAGGGACCATTCGCCATCGGGCAAGTCCTCGGCAACGACGCCTACTAGCTCATCGACGTCCGAGGAGACGGGAAACTCGACGTCAAGCGACCGTGGAATGTAAACCTCCTACGGAAATTCTACTCCTAGAACTCCATACATGTACTCTCCACCTGCTATGAAATAAAATAGATTGGTTACCGCAAATTGCGTCTACTCTCCGTGCCTTGTGCCACTCGCACTCGTAATAACATCGTCAAGCTAACCGCAGAAGTCAACCTCTGGTACAGCGACCGACACGGCCAAGTAGTGCGTTCCGAGGGCACTGGGTTACCCCAGGACTCGTAACGTCCATGAAACACGCCAACCCGGAGCCCCATTGGAGTCTCCTAGCTCGACTGGCTTAACGATCCAAGACAACTGCCCTCGTTCCTCACAACGACCAAGGTCCTCCGCATCCTCGGCACAGCGACTCGAACGGCCAAGTACCACGCTCGGGGACTGACGACCAGTCGAGCACGAGCGACTAGGGAAAAACGCCAAGTATGAGAGCGTGCCCAGGACTCGTCATGCGACTGAACCTTCGGGTCAGGCAGGAGTGACGCGCTCAGTCCTCACCCACCTTAGAGCTGCGACTAGAACCACCAAGTACCACGCTCGGGGACTCGGCCACCCGACCTCGTTCGCGCAAGGGAAAACGGTCAAGTAAAGAGCACTCACGGGAGTCGCCCTGCGACCGGCTCTCCGAGCTCAGGCGAGTCGACCTCAATAGCAAAACAACTGACAAAACATTCAAAACCACAAACACATAACAAACGAGGTAAACCCCATAAAAAGGGCGGACGCGCTCGGGGACTCATCCAATCAGCATTCACAATCACGAAACCATTCACAAAATAACACGAAGTTTCATTACAGCAGAACAAAGTCGTTCCAAAATACAAGTTGAGTCCAATGGCCAATCGTTACTAACGCCCCAGGGCACAATGTTTCTACTCCGCAGGTTTCGACGGCGACTCGCCGCCACCCCTGCGATTGCGAATGAAGGGCGTGTACGGGTTCGACGGGTACGTCATCAACTCACCCGCCATCACCGCACGGAATGGCTGCTCGACCTTGAAGTCCCGATGCGTCGGCTCAGGATCGTTGGGGGCGACAGTCGTCTCCTGATAGGGGAGGAGGTCGCCCATCGCCCAGACGCGATCGGAGTACACCGCGGCCCGGTCCGTCAGCTTCAGCACCTCGGCGATCTCCACTGAGCCCGTCGACGAGGGGTGGCCACTCGTCACGTCGTCCAGATCGAAGTCCTCCGGGAAGTGGGCAAGCCCAAGGCTGAGAGCCGTCGCTGCCCCGCGCCAGAACGCCGACCGCGTCATGAACTCGACGACTGACGGCGCCTTCTCCAGATACCGCCATACTTCGACAAGGTCGCTGGGAATCACTTCCATGGGCGATATCTCCTGAAGATATGCTCGAATGCAAGGCGCGGACAACGTGGCCGAGTCGACCAGAGTGGTCACACACTGCCGCGCGTCGTACGACTGCGCCTCCTCCGAGCTGTCAATAATCCGACCTATGGACAGAGGTCGGCAGTGAGTACAACAACGACTTCACAATGCAGCTACTACAGGCAGAGGCAGAAAGTTTACCAATTAAAGGACGGCAGAGGCCCGTGATGAAGCTTTGAAGCGAGGAGAAGTCGTTCTCCAGCCCCACAACGAGGGCGTCAGAGACCTTTCGCTCTTCAGCGGCAGCCGTAACAGCAGCTTTTGCTCGCCCATCCGCCGAGCTCGCCTCCGTCTTCGCTTCCTTCAGCTCGCGCTCCAGATCAGCGATCCGCTTCTCAGCCGTACTCAAAGCAGATTGAGCCGCCGTCAGCTCACCCGTCGGGACAAGGCCCTGGCGGACCTCCTCTGCCTTGGCAGCGATTGCTTGGAGTCCCTTGTTCGTTTCTTGGACGGCAACAAGTTCCTTCTCCACGCGACACTTTGCAGCAAACCGATCGGACGATTCACGCTGCAAGCCCTGCACACAAATCAAACCGTCAACAACAATAGAATCCTAAGCGCCCACCCGCTGAAAGTCAGCGACTAGGCCCTCGGGGACTGGAGGTCAAAAATTCTAAGTGCCCACCCGCTGAAATTCAGCGACTAGGAACTCGGGGACCGGATTTCAAAAATCATAAGTGCCCACCCGCTGAAATTCAACGACTAGGCACTCGGGGACTGGAGGTAAAAAATCCTAAGTGCCCACCCGCTGAAATTTAGCGACTAGGCACTCGGGGACTATACGCTACAAAAACACTAAAAGAATCCGACCACTGAAATTCAGTGGCCCGATCCTCGGGGACTGGACATACCTGGATGGCTGCGCCCAGAATGCCGTGGAGCTGTAGCGCGTCCACAGACGCAAGCAGAGCCGGAGTGTGTCCGCAACGCTGCTCGACCTCCGTCTCGACGACCCCAGGCGTCTGGCTCGTTGGCATTGCGCCACTCGCTGTGGCCGCTTTGGCCATAAAACGGGGGAAGGTCGCAGCGGATGCCCCAGCGCCACTAGGAGTTGGCTCGGTCACCCCGGGCGAGGAAATAGCCTCCTTGTTCTTCAAAGCCACCTCCGCCACAGTCGGAGGATCGCTCGGAGCAACTACTGTGTCGTCAGAGACCGTGACGACATTGTCGCCCTTCGCCCTCTTAGCGCTGTCTGCGGGAGCAGCGACTTCATCAGCTTTCCTCTTCCACGAGGGGTCCTCCTCGGCGACGACTGGCGGAACCTTGGCCATGGAAGGGTGGCCGATCTTTTTAACTCCAGTCCTGTGAAACAAAGATATGAGCAAAATTGTCTGATTACAACAGAAGGCAAGCAGACGAACAAGGCTTACTTGGCGACTGGTATGAACCGCAGTCCCGTGCGGATGCTGGCTGGCTTCTCCAGCTCGGGGCCCAGTTTCCGACTGAGGCCCAACTCAAACACATCATGTGCCCAAGACACAGAGGGCCTCTTCGAAGACGAGGCCGCAGCAGGAGCCTCCGTGATGACATCTGCGGGAGCTCTCCTGGGAGGCGAAGCTGCTGCGGCTGGAATAGCCCCCAACCCAGAGACCGGGGCGAATGGGGGTGAAAGCGAGGCCAGTCATCCAGGAGGGCGGCGGCGTCCAGTGCTGCTGTCGTATGTGCCGCTTCACCCTTAGCCGAGCTTGTGGCGTCGGAACTAGTCGCGGAACGAGGCGGAGACGCCTGCTTCACCGGCTTCATCTTCCTCCTTGGCGGAGCCTTCACCTCCTTCTTATTTTCTTCTTCGACGGCGTAGCCACACGCTTCGAGGTGTGCTCGGGGAGCTCGTCGTCATTTCGTGAGGTTCGAGGCTCCTACTCGCCTCGAGCTCGCGTTGATGTTGCCCGCGAGTTTTGCGAACCATCGGGGAGGCGTCTTCCACGGGCTCGTCTTCGTCGTCATCATCGTCATCACCCGCGTCGCTCCCGACGTCGCCTTTGGCGGGCGGCGACTCGCTCCCGTCTTGAACAGACGAGCTCGAGTTTTTGTCGTCTGCGGGTGGGAGCCATCCTTCCACCACTTGGAACAACTACAATAAAAATGAAACAACGTCAGCATAACCGCGACTGCATCATCTGCGAATGGTAACGGACATGGCGACTTACCGTCGGAGTTGGGTGCCTTGCGGTATAGGGGGCGACCCCGGCCTTCGCGTCCAGGTATGCCGCCTAGGTGATCTTCTTCAAAGCCAGGATGTAGTCCTCGAGCTTCCACTCGACGAGGCAGGATTTTGTCGGGTCGTCCCTACCCGCATATTCGTACATATAATGGTCGCGGCGGGCCAAAGGCACGAGCCGCCGCCCGAGCCAGCAGTTGTAAAGATTGATGGTTTGGACGCCCTTCTTCTTTAGGCCGCGGATGGTCTGCAACATTTCGTCGACAACCATCCGCTGGTCCAGCGGGAGCTTGCCAACCTGGAGCCGACGCGGTTCGGGCCGGTTGGCGGAGTACCTTGGAATCGCCACCTCGCCGTCTGGAGTCGCCTCGATGACGTAGAACCAGGACTTCTTCCACTCATTTGCCGCCTTGGCCGATAGCATCAGGTCGAAGAATGACACCTTCGACTTCAGCTGAAACGTCAGGCCACCCGCAGCCAGCATCGGGCCGCCTGGTTCTTCGCGAATAATCCTCCCATGGAATAGATCTTTCCACAGGGGGAAGTAGGGCCTGCAGGCCAGATAGCACTCGTAGAATGCCACGAAAATGGCGAGCTGCTCGATCCGACGGCTGGATCCCGTAGAAGGCGCAGAAGCGCCGGAAGAAGAGAGAAGTGGGAAATCCCAGCCCCCGCTCCAGGTGGCTGGGGAAGCAAACGAATTCTCCCTAGCGCGGGTCCGGAGTCACCTCTCCTGCCGCAGGGATGCGCCATCTGCCGGCGTGCAGGATCCCGGCTTCCTCGAACGACGCCAGTAGCGCCCTGGTGCACTTGGATAGGCCCCATTGTACGGTGGAGGGGGCCATTGGTTGGAAGATTTGTGGAGGTCGGGGCTCTCTGGATCGGTTGGATCGCGATGCGGAGTGGAATCGGAGATGGGCGAGATCGGAGGAAAGATGAAGGAGTGTTTCCCCGCTCGCCTGTCATTCTCCTTATATAGCGGTTGTTACCCGCCAATTTCGGGAGCCGTTACTACGCGGTGATTACGCCGAAAGTTACCGTTGGATTACCCCAACGGCTAGTTTTTACCCCACTTGACGGTCCAATTTCATCCACTCGACTCGTCGCTCCGCGCGACTTGATTATTCGCCGACCCGATCACTACAACAGGGACTGAATATTCGTCGACTCATTCGCCGAGCTGCGACCCAATCGGTCGCCGTTAGTGCGACTAGAATAACTGTTTTTTCCTTTATTCAGGAGTCCGCCACCGATTCGACTGGGCGTCCGCATTGGATCCGTATACACCGACTGCCAGCGACCACCTGCGACCAATCAACGACGGCCTCGGGGACTACTGATGGGGATATGCCTACCGGGGTATACCCAGCAGGACGTTTCCGACTGGCCTAGGTGCCTGCGAGTGGGCCTGCGGAACGGCGATTGGATCAAGACCTGGCATGGACTCAAGCGACTGGAAGCTGAAGGCCCAGAACCATAGATAGGCCCAGTCGGATTAGGTTAAACGATCGCTGAAACCTTAATTGATTCGGTTGAGATCTGTAACCCTAGGGGGGTGAGTCTATATAAACCTCCCTAGAGGGCGCGTAGAGGACACATTCCATCATACATCCAAGCGACTCGCTGCCTAGCTGCCGAGCTCGCCCCATTGTACTTCCACCATAATACAATCTAGCAGGAGTAGGTCTTTACCCTCCGGGGGCCGAACCTGGGTAAATCCTTGTGTCTCCGCCCTCATCTCGCACCGCAGATGGCTGGCCGCCCTTGCCCCATGTTCTACTACTCGCTGCCGATTGCAGCATCTGCCGTGGTCATTCCCACGACAACTAGATCTATACATGAAGTTTGACTTGGTGTGCAAATGCATGTTGCATCATCAAGATATTACTTAATGTTATAGACCTAGATAGAAAAGGGAATTTGTGTAAGGGAGTGACGAGTTCCAAAGACCAAGATGAAGACTTACATGAAGAATGAAGGTACAAGAAGTATCAACAAAATTTGAAGGATGTATCAAGTTCAGATCATTATTAGTCAGCAATAAGAAGGAAGATTAGTGTAGAAAATGTATGGATCAACAAGAAGTGATGAACTTAAGTTCACCCAAATTAGGTGATGTTGCTAAGAAGTTAATGAAGTAGTTGTACCAAGTTCATGCAAGTATCATGAATAAGTGCAAAGAAGAAGCTTTGGAACAAAATGGTATTCATTCTCTCACAATTCAAAGAGAATGCCAGCAGTACGTTGAAAAACCTTAGGGTAATTCATACACCCTAGGATGGTTCGCAGCCGGTATTTGGTCTATAGCTGGTATTTGGTTGACTTAGTTAACCAGATCATCTTAGTATATCATAAAGAGCATAAAACTTGGCCTAAGTTAAGAAAAAAATAAAGGAGTGTAAGATTAAAGTGACTGTCTTTTGAGACGCTTTGTGGAATCAGACCTACCAAAGGGAGATTGTCCAAATAGTAAGTAAGACAAATAATGTTGGAAGATTCATTTCGGAGATCCATGATGATATGGGTATATTGTGGGTTCTTTCATGAGACCTTAATTAGTAAAGTATAAGTTGGACAGAGACCAACATCCTAATTATAGAGACCATTAGGAAACCCCAAGGGGGAGAGTAAACAGTAAAATGGAAGTATTGTTATCTGAATCTCCGAGTAAAGGTTGGAGAAGAAGTATTAAACTATGACAGCATTAAGCCTTATTTTCATAAGGTTAAAAGAAGACATCATTGTAAAAGTACTTTCAGAAGTATGTCTGGATAAAATATCGAAGTTTACTTCAAGATAGTAGTGCTTAGCCCTTACGGTAATTAATAAATGGAAGTTGGAGAAGTACTTAAGGTAATAACAAAATATTATCTAAAGCTTGCTAAGGTAAAAGCTTGAATGTGATAAAATAGATTAGTCCTAACAGACTAATTCTAGAGGAAATAACTCTTAAGTAATTCTTAAGAGGTAATAGAGCACATCCAATTGTACATGTGTATAGGAACAAGAAATTCCCGATGGGTATGGTTTAAATGTGTTCAGAACCAATATTTGGAAGGGCTACCAGTATAAACCATACAATGATAAATCAAAAATTAGTCTTTTTGCCAAAACTATGTCTAAAAGAATTTAAAACCCTATTTTAGTGAGACTTCCTAGACCTTACATAACATAGTAAGGAAGCTCGATGATCAAGTAAAGGAGTTGGATTAGGATACCTAATTAGGGAAATTAACTAAAGAAGAGACTCCAAATTAAGGATTTTATAATACGGACATATCCCTAAGGGATGATAGTAAAAGGAACTTTGGGGTATTATAGACAATAAGTTGGAGACGAGGATTCAAGGAAAAATATTTGGATATGGGATACTATAATTATTCCCATTTGAGGTTACTATGAAATTGAGAAATGTTGTAACCAATACAAGTAAATTCTTCATTCTGAAATGCAAGAGAGTACAAACTTCGAGGATGAAGTTTATTTTAAGGGGGGAGTCTATAACATCCCAGCATTAGAGCTTAGAAATAAGCTGAACTCAGATGTGTGCATTGCATTCATGCATAGAAAATTCGAATTATTTTTGTGTTTTAAAAAAAAACTTGTCAAAGTGATTGAAGCTTCTCTTAACTTGATGGAATTGAAGTAGATCATCAAGTTGACCGTGATAAGTTTCAATATAACCTTTGCTAAAACCTTATTTTGGGTAAACATGCTTTGATCTAAGGGTAGATCAAATATAATAAAACTAAACCACCAACACCTTACTTAATGTTTGATACATGACCTTTAAGAGATCATATCATGGTATTCATTACAACAACTCATAATACCAAGTTAAGTATATAACTCAAGTAACAAGAATTTAATAACTAAATCTTGATATATCTTATTCTTGTCCCTTCCTACCATGAGCATCATGGTAGCTGTCGGGGGGATAACCCCCGGTAGGGTCACGAGAGGGGAAACATAGCGAACCTAGGTTGGCTCCAAGTAAAAATGAACCAGGCCAGGTAAGAACGGCCGAGAAAGATAAACATGAGAGCCGAGATACAAACTATCTCGGCCCGTATGGGACAAAGTTGTAACCCTTGCAGGTACCAACGAGCCGAGTCAACCGAGGAAGGGTCGAGTCAAGAAGGACACGTGGCACCTTTCCGAGTAAGGTTCGGGAAGGACCATGGTAAAGCATGGTCAAAAGAGAAGGGCGACGCCGGGTGACACAAAAGGAACCGGGTGACGCCCAAAGCAAGCGCTGACGTACAAAGTAACAGCGTGACGCCAAAAAGAACAAGAAGTAGCATACGATAAGACCGTTAGCTGTCAAGCTTTATGGACCGGGCCTATGGGCTTAGGGCAAGCCCATAACCCGGCCCATATTGTAGGGACCAAGATTCAAATAGTAAACCCTAGAACCCAAAGGGGTATTAGCTAGCTAGCACTGCCTATATAAGGGAGGGCAAAGTAGTAGTTGAAGGAGGTTGGACCAAGTAGAGAACAGGTGCTGCGTACTCAAGCCAATACAACTCAAGGAGCACTTGTAATCTTTGGGCTATCAATCAAATTGTCAAGTGTGGAGAGTTCTTCTTGTTCTTCGTGCATGGCTCGACCGTGCACTCCCTCCCCGGTGAATACAAGCACCCATTCGGCCCCCAGCTTAAGCCTACCCATGGCATCTGCCGTGCCACCACCACGACAGTTGGAGCCCACCGTGGGGAAGAAGAAGGTGCTTGATGGAGTCTTCATCCGGACGGGCAACATCATCGCCAAGAACGGCGAGCGCGTCTACTCCGGCCTCATCCAGAGGTTTAGAGCGCTCAACTTCGTCAGCGACAAAGTGGGATGCTTCCGGACCAAGCCGTTCCCTAGGGGCGGTCGCTTCATCAAGTTCGGCGAGCACCAGGTCTACGTCGCGGTGCGCGTGGAGCGCGCATATCCTGAGAATGTCGTCCTGGCGCCGGATCCTCCAACGGCTCCAGTCGCTGGGAAACCTCTCCAACTTGTCTCCATGGAGGTAATGATGACAGCCCCGAACCCCACAGCTCCCCTAGTAGTTCCAGTAGAGAATGAGAACTTAGAGGGAGGAAATCACGAGGAAACGCCAAGGGCTGCAAGAACAGCAAAGGCGCCGCTGGAAAAACCAGAGAACATAGCTAGGAGCAAAAGAGCTAAGGAGCTGCAGGAATCGATAGACAAGTTGGCAGAGCCAGTGGCACAAGCAACTGACCCGGTGCGTGTGCAAGCCGAGTTGGAAGAAACCAGGATAAAATTCCTGGAGAAAGCAAAGGAGCTAGCATAGTTACAACAGGATGTGGATATCACTATCCAAGAGCTTAACTCGGCAAATCGAGTCAAGGGCGCAAAGACCCGGCTTGATGCAACGAGATTGAGAGGAAGGAACCTCAACGAAGAACTGGAAGATGCGACATCAAAGATAACACCAGAGAACAGCATTGAGACGGCCATGCGTCCAACATACAACACAACAGCAACTAATCTGCGAGCGGCAGAAGCAACAATGGCAGAATTACCCCACTTGGAGGGGGAAGCAAAGAAAAGGCAGCAAGAACGAGTCAATCAGTTAGTAAAAGCAGCTAGCATGATGAATGAGGCGTATTACAGAGCAAATCCGGGTATAGCAGGGAGATCATTTATTCGGCGACTCCTGTCCCGGCAAGATCGGCTGGGCACACGGCATCCTCACCCGGAGCGGCACCCAGGCCGAGAAAACAAAAAAGTGTGGATTCTGGAAGAAACAAGCAGATGGTCGCCTATGATCCGGCAGTAGTTTAAGGAAACCTGGCGCATGCGTAAGGGGAAAAAGAAATAATCCCCAAGAAAATGAAAACCAGGAAAAAAATGGACAGAGAAATGACAACGGAGGGCAAAATTTTGCGCCTCATACTCGGCGCGCAACTCACTCGGCAGGAGGAGGAAATCCAGCTCTGAATAACGCACCAGCTCAGCCGGAAAGAAGACAACAGAGCGCGGGAAAAGCAGTTCAACAGCCAGCTGACCCGAACGCGAATAAGTATAATGATGGTTACTCGGCCATGGTAAATGACGGGTATGAGCTGCCGGATCATGCATATCAAGCAATGGGAGCGATATACGGAGGTAGGAACCTTCAGCCAGATGATGCCAGGCTGAAGCTTGATCGCATAAAAATGGCAGAGATAATTGAATCGCAAGGTCCGCAGGGTCCACCATGCTTTGTCCCAAGAATCATGAAGGAGCCACCGGTGCCAAATTTCCAGCTGGCCAGAGGGACAAGAACATATGATGGAAGCACAAAGCCGGAGGATTGGCTCATAGATTACGAAACCGCTGTGAAGATCGCATAGGGACACTTGAGATGGGCAGTACGTTACGTACCGCAGATGTT
Source organism: Avena sativa (assembly GCA_916181665.1). NCBI lineage: Eukaryota > Viridiplantae > Streptophyta > Magnoliopsida > Poales > Poaceae > Avena > Avena sativa. The sequence goes on from OV702282.1 coordinate 419,310,137, forward strand.
GGAAGGACCAGCTCGGGTATGGCTGAACAATTTGCCACCTGGAAGCATCAACAGTTGGATTGATTTTCACGACACTTTCGTGAGCAATTTCACGAGCACTTACAAGAGGCCGAATCGCCAACAACAACTAGCAATGTGCAAGCAAAGACCGAATGAGACAGACATGGAGTTCCTCACAAGGTGGTGTACGATGCGTAACTCTTGTGAAGGGGTAATCGAGTCACAAGCAATCGCATGGTTTGCACAAGGATGTATACATGGGAGTGTGTTGTGGAAAAGGTTACAAAGAGATATGTCGTCAAGCATGGTAGAGACGATAAGAATCGCCGACTCATATGTGTTAGGAGATCCGACTCAGCCGCTGCTCATGTCGGCAGACGGGATGACTGAGACTCGGATCTATGACGCCGCCGGGTCGCAAAGGCGCCAGGAGAGATCCGAATACAGAAGCAAGAGAAGAGACGAGAGGCCGGATTACAGGTATGTTTCGGCTCAGGTTGCGGCAGTGAGTCAGGATCATCTAGATGCTCGAAGCAGTCAGTGTCAAAGGACAAATGGTCAATAACAATTGGTGCCAAAGAATGACGGCAAAAGGCCATATGATCAGAGGAAACAATATCAGGACCGACAAAAATACACCTATGAGATGATGCTGGATCAGTCGTGTAAGTTTCACACGCCTAGTCCGAGTAAGCCGGCAAATCACTCAACAAGGCAATGCACTTGGTTTCAGAAAGGAGACAGAGTGGACTCGCCGAATAAGCAGCTTCCACCACCTCCCCCTCCACCACTTATAGGAGGAAATGCTCAAGCAGTAGGAGCAGATAACAGATATGAAAACAGGCAGCCGAGATATCAGAATTAGGAAAGAAGAGAAGTTGTGCACCAGGTCCACAATCCAAGAGGTGACGATGCTCATATTGGCCACGGAACCAGAAATGAGTACAGAGAACATCACCAGAGCTATGTTGTCTTTGTCACAGAGCCAAATGACAAGAAGAGCCAGCAGCGACGAATGATGGAAGTGAATGCCACGATGCCGGCAATTCCCAAGTACATGCATTGGTCTAAGCAAGAGATAACTTGGAGTATACAAGATCACCCTAAGATCATGCCAACTCCTGGAGGATAAGCTCTGGTGTTGGATCCAACATTCATGGGGCCAGATATCAACGTGAAGTTTTCAAAAGTACTGATTGACGGTGGCAGTAGCATCAACATCATGTATAAGGATACAATGCTCAAGTTAGGAATTACCATGAACATGCTGGAGCCGACTAAGACCACTTTCCACGGGATTGTGTCAGGATTGTCCTGTGAGCCAATTGGCAAGATCTGGGTCGACGTCTTATTCGGCAACAAGGAAAATTGTCGCACTGAAGCTATAGAGTTCGGCATACTTAAAGATGAAGCTGCCAGGCCCATGTGGGGTGATCATAGTGGAAGGAGATTACAAGATATCTATTGCTTGTGCTTCAGCCGGATCTTCACTGGCCGAGTCACTCGTCATAGCACAAGAGAAAATTCAGATGTTGGAGGATGCAGCATTGGCCAAAGCAGCACAAATGTCCATGCCGGCACTCACCAACCCGCATGGCAATGTGTCATTTCAAGCTACCAAGGAAACCAAGAAGGTGCAGGTGGATGAAACTTTCCCAGAGCGCACAGTGACCATTAGGGCTGGCCTTACAGATAAATAGGAAAGCGAGCTCACCAGCTTTCTCCTTGAGAATCGGGACATCTTTGCATGGTCCACTCAAGATCTGTAAGGAGTTCCGAGGGAGCTGGCTGAAGCTGGCTGAGCACTCTCTTCACGTAAGACCAGATGCAAGGCCGGTGAAGCAACCCCTCCCCCTCTTTGCTGAAGATAGGAGGAAAGTAATAGCGGCCGATATTGCAAGACTTTTAGCTGCTGGATTCATCATGGAAGTGCTGCACCCGGACTGGTTGTCAAATCCAGTCCTGGTCGAGAAGAAGAAAGATGACCCGAACATGGCAGTGGTACGGCGCATGTGTATTGATTACACGAACCTCAATAAGGCATGTCTGAAAGATCCATTTCCTCTGCCTCGGATCGATCAAGTCATAGATTCTACTGCTGGGTGTGAGTTGTTGTCATTTGTGGATGCATATTCAGGATTCCATCAGATTCCGCTGAATCCAAATGATCAAATAAAGACAGCTTTTATCACCCCGTACGGGGCTTATTGCTATCGCACCATGCCATTCGGATTGAGAAAATGCAGGCGCAACATACCAAAGATGCATGCAAAAATGCTTACAAGATCAATTGTACAAAAATGTTCAAGTATACGTCGATGATGTGCTAATAAAAACCAAACAAAGTCATACTCTAATTGAGGACTTGCGTCAAACATTCGCAAACTTGAGAAGATTCCGAATGAAACTTAACCCGGAAAAATGTACATTTGGTGTCCCGGCTGGCAAGTTACTCGGATTCCTTGTATCCAGCCGAGGAATTGAAGCTAACCCGACAAAGATCAGGGCCATCGAAAGAATGGAATTGCCAAAAAACCCTTAATGATGTCCAGAAGTTTACTGGATGTCTGGCTTCATTGATCAGGTTTGTTAGTCGGCTAGGCGAAAAAGCACTACCACTATATCAGCTGATGAAAAAATGTAAGATCCCTCCTTTATAAAGGAAAAGGATCCCTGTGATTGCAATGCTAGTCCCTGGATCATTGCTAGCATCCACAGTTTAAGATGAAGTACACAGATACAAAGGTCTTTATTACAGTCATCCCAGAGATAAACAGTCTTTACAACTCCAAGGCCACAGGCCTAGTACAAGAGTTTGAATAAGTAAATAAATAAAAGTCTTCATCTTCATGTGCCACCGGCAAACATGTTGAGTGTAGACTCATGACACCTAATCCTCATCAGAGTAACCTGCATCATCACAAGTTACAGCCATAGTGGGTCAATACTTTGGAATAGTATTGGCAAGTGATACCTTAGCAAAATTTTAAGTGGACTAGATACTATATGCAATTTGGCTAAGTGTAGCTTGGCTTGCTTTGCTCAAAATAGGTTTTTCCTATTAGTTGAAATCACTAAGTTTTTCTTTGTCAAAACTTTTCCCAAGGAACCACCAATAGAAATTGAGGTCCTTCACCCTTGTTCACCCACAAATTTTACTTAGAAATTGGGATGAGGAGATTCTTGATAGCTTCCATGTCTTGATGCTCAAGTTGTCCATTGCCATGGACTTGGCTAAGTACTTAGATTTTTCTATCTGCAGAGGTTGTGCACTTTCCCCACCAGACTTGGTTTCACCAAGACATGACCTTTCAGAAGCCTTCCCTTAGACCAAATGGACGCGTTCCAACCTATCATTCCCACTACCACCAACTGTCCAAATGGCTAAGTTCTAGCAACCTATGTGGTCCAGGCAGAGCCCATATTGCCAAGTGGTTGCACTAGAAGCTTCTTAACACTTGGCCTCTAAAATCCCTTTGTTCCTGGGTGGCTTACCACAAGGTAAACCATAGAAATGGGCCTTGTGTAACCACTCAACATAAAACAAACCTTCCATTCCACCCAGGTGTTTCATTAACTTAGTTGTTTTATTAGGTAAAACACAAGTCCAAAGATTTAGAAATATTTTCATCATAGCATGTATATTTCACCAACCCTTGTTTGCTACTAGCTAGGCTAAGCATGGCATAGATAGTAACTTAACTTAGAAATTCCCTAGCATTTCTACAACTATTAGGATTTCCCAACAAGGCATATAAGCAAAATAATATCATGCAAGACTTAGCAAAAATATTTCTAATGCTTAGTATAAAACATGGGATAAAAATATTCATGAAGTACCACTTGCCTTGGTAGTTTGGAGAGTAGTTACACTCTTCACAACCACAATCACTAGCACCAAAATCTACACAAAGAATTGTAGCAACAATTACACACAAAACATATACAATCAAAAATATATGCATGCATGCAAATGATATGTGATGATTTTTAAAAACTCAACAAAGCAAGTAAACAGTACTGATTCATAAACAAGTTAAAAACTTGCCAAACAACATTTGTTTAAACCCTAAATCAATTCCCAAACATTTCATATACTCAAATTATCCCTACACATTGCATATTTAGAAAGAGCTTGCTCTCCTGATTCCAACGGTATAAAATTTGTCAAATTCTAACGTGGGGATCAAAAGTTATAGCCCAATCAAATTTGAATAACAATCAGATTCAAATTCAGTTTTAAATCTAAACTCCAGCCACGCGTCTGTTTCTAATTGGCCCATACCGTTTCGCGTTGGATCGCGCTTCTGGGCCGTTGGATCTACTTAACCCGCACGGCTCAGATCTATTCGTAACGGTTCGTTAAGTTAACTAATCCTATGCGCTGGATCTAGATCTGACGGCTACGAATCAATCGACCTAAACTGAGCGGCGCTAGCGGCGGCGGCGAGCTCTGCCTACGGCGGCGCGGCGCTACAGGTCGTCCTAGGGTCGTCGGAGGGGCTTACCAGAACCGTGGCGACGTGCTGATGCTCAACCTGGCGGCGGCTTGGCAAGGGGCGCACCGAGTGGGCTGTTGGAGCTCGTCGGAGTTGCGGGCGGCGTCGAGTTCAAGTAGACGGCGATGTTGGTGACGCTCCTGGTCTCCTAGCACAAAGAAACGGCACCAGATGATGCACAAGACAGTGGCGAACAACTTCGTGTGGGTCAGAGGTGAAGGGGCGCAAAGGGCTTACAGAATTTGGTCGCCGGAGTCGAGGTTGTCGTCGGGAGCTTGCGGTGATGAACAGAATCGATGACCTGGGGCAGTACAGGATGAACCAGTGGGGTCAGGAGGTGTGCAAAGAAGCGGCAAAGCGACTCGTATGAACCAGAGGGGAAGGGGCGCACGGGGCTCACCGGAATCGATCGCCGGAGTGAGCTCTGTCTGCGGCGGTGTGAGGTTGATTGCGGGAAGCCTGGTGGCGGAGAGGTGGTGCTAAGTGAGGGGAAATGGTCGCAGAGAGGTGGGGGTTAAGTAGGCCAATTAAGCGCATTTGCGTCGGGGAAGAAACGGCCACGGTGAGCAGGTCTTCAGCGCGAGATTGACGACGAGCCTGACGTGGCAGTGGGTCTACCTGTCAGCGAATAAAACAGAGAGGGGGTGGGGTCCTGGCATCAGTCTCTCTGCGGGTTCATCTGCGAGTGAGAAGGAGAGAGGGGAAACCCGGGTGGGCTAAATGGGTTGGTTTCTCTGTTGGGCTAGAATAGCAGCGTCGGCCCTTTTCCTTTTCTTTATCTCTTATTTCTTTTGTTAAATCGATTTTCTGGAATGATTTTCAATCAAATTCAAAGGCATTTGAATTTCAAACCTTTTCTGGATTTTTGTAAAGTGTAATCATCATACTTTTGGACACAAAACCATGTGGTCTCTCTGTACTTGCTTGGTCCCTTTGAATAAACAAAATAAACAGTGCTATAGCACTTGATTTGGAATGTTTTGAAAATGGTTTTGAAACCATATTTGTTCTGTGAATTTTTGTCCAAACTCCACATTCAATCCAATCAACAAGGAAGCAAACAAAACTTGGTTTAAAACACTTATGCTCTCAATTGAGGATAGTCATTTGATTTATGTTTGCTCACATAAAATAATAGCACTATGTGCTTCTGTTTTCTGAAAGAGTTTGGAAAATGATCTCAAAATATATATGCATGCATGAATGATATGCAATCTTTGAAATCATGATTTTAGGGATGTTACAAATCTAACCCCCTTAAGGTGAATCTCGCCCTCGAGATTCGGATTGTCTAGCAAATACGTGAGGGTGGTCTTTCCGAAGATCATCTTCTCTTTCCCATGTTGCTTCCTCTTCGGAATGATGGTTCCACTGAACTTTGCAAAACTTGATAGTCTTAGTCCGTGTGACTCTTTCTGCAGTCTCAAGAATCTTGATAGGTTTCTCTTCATAAGTGAGGTCACTTTCCAATTGGACCTCCTCCAAAGGTATAGTATCCTTCAAAGAAGTTTCTTCCATTTCTGGATGACATTTCTTAAGCTGACTCACATGAAACACATTATGGACAGCTGACAGAGACTCTGGCAATTCAATTTCATAGGAAACTTCTCCTTTGCGACTCAGAATCTTGAATGGTCCAACATATATGGGGGCCAACTTTCCTTTGACTCCAAACCTCTTTACTCCACGAAGTGGTGACACTCTAAGATAAGCTCTATCACCAACTTCGTAGGTGACTTCTCTACGCTTAGGACCTGCGTAGCTTTTCTGTCGGGACTGTGCTATCTTCAATCTGTCCTTAAACAACTTGACCTTCTCTTCAGCTTCTTTGATAAGATCTGGTCCAAATAAACTTCTTTCTCCCACACCATTCCATAACAATGGGGTGGTACACTTTCTTCCATAGAGAAACTCAAATGGTGCCATCTCAATGCTGGCTTGATAGCTGTTGTTATAAGAAAATTCTGCGTAAGGCAAACTTTCATCCCAACTGGCTCCATAGTCTAGGGCACATGCCCTCAACATGTCTTCAAGAATTTGATTAGTCCTTTCGGTTTGTCCATCGGTTTGAGGATGAAAAGCAGTACTGAATTCCAACCTCGTTCCCAATGACTCATGTAACTGTCTCCAAAAATGGGAAGTGAATTGAGTTCCCCTATCAGACACAATACTCTTGGGCACTCCATGTAGACATACAATTCTACTCATGTAGATTTTGGCTAACTTAGCACTTGTATAGGTTGTCTTCACGGGTATGAAATGAGCCACTTTAGTTAGGCGATCCACTACTACCCAAATAAAATCGTATCCTGACCGGGTCCTTGGTAATCCGGTAATGAAATCCATACCAATCTTGTCCCACTTCCAATCAGTAATAGGTAGTGGTTGAAGCAAACCTGCTGGTTTCTGATGTTCCGCTTTCACTCTACTACACACATCACACAAAGAAATATGTTCGGCAATGTCCTTCTTGAGATTATTCCACCAAAATCTTTCTTTCATGTCCATGTACATTTTGGTGTTACCCGGATGAATGGAATACGGTGAGTTGTGTGCTTCCTGCAAAATCAGTTTTCGCAGCTCCGGATCTTGTGGAACACAGATACGTTTCCCATGCCATAAAGTACCCTGTTCATCTTCATGGAACCCTTTGGCTTTTCCTTTGCCAATCTTTTCTTTAATCTCTTCAATTTCCATATCAATCTTCTGGGCTTCTTTGATTTTGTCCAACAAAGTGGGTTGAACATCCAAAGTCATGAGATGTCCTTCAGGCACAATCTCCAATCTGAGTTTTCTAAATTGGGTACACAGATCATCTGGCAATTCTCCTTTGGTAAGGCCATTCACAAAAACCTTACGACTTAGAGCATCTGCTACAACATTTGCTTTACAGGGGTGGTATTGCAAACTTAAGCCATAGTCCTTGATAAGTTCTAGCCATCTTCTTTGTCTCATATTAATTTCCTTCTGGGTGAAGATATACTTCAAACTTTTGTGATCTGTGAACACTTCACAACGCTTTCCCAAAAGATAGTGTCTCCATGTTTTGAGTGCATGGACAACAGAGGCTAACTCTAAATCATGAGTAGGATAGTTCACTTCATGAGATTTGAGTTGTCTCGAGGCATACGCCACAACTTTTCCTTCTTGCATAAGTACTGCACCCAAACCCTGATGAGATGCATCACAATATACTTGGAAATCTTTTTCCAAATCTGGCAGACACAAGACTGGTGCTGTCACAAGTCTCTTCTTCAATTCCGCTGAGTTCACAACCTTCCGTCCAAGCAAATTTCTTGTCTTTCCTTAGCAATTCCGTCATGGGTTTAGCTACCTTGGAGAAATTTTCAATGAACCTTCTGTAGTAACCTGCTAAGCCAAGGAAACTACGAACTTCTTTCACGGACTTGGGAGATTCCCATTCAGTCACAGCTGAAACTTTAGCAGGATCAACTGCTACACCATCCTTTGTCATAACATGTCCAAGAAATCCAACTTCATTCAACCAGAATTCACACTTGCTGAATCTGGCATAAAGTTTATGCTCTCTTAACTTCTCAAGTATCAAACGCAAATGTCCTTCATGCTCTTCTTTGCTCTTGGAGTAGACTAAAATGTCATCGATAAAAACGACAACAAACTTGTCAAGGAATTCCATGAACACCTTGTTCATCATATTCATAAAGTATGCTGGAGCATTGGTCAAACCAAATGGCATCACGGTATACTCATATAATCCATACCTTGTGGTGAAAGCGGTCTTAGGTATGTCTTGTTCTCTTATCTTGAGTTGAAAATAACCTGACCGGAGATCAATCTTTGAGAACACACAAGATCCTTCTAGCTGATCAAACAAGTCATTGATTCTAGGCAAAGGGTATTTATTCTTGATAGTCACCTCGTTGAGTGAACGGTAATCTATGCATAACCTTTGACTTCTATCTTTCTTCTCCACGAACAAAACTGGGGCTCCCCAAGATGAAGAACTTGGTTGAATAAATCCTTTCTGCAACTCTTCTCCAAGTTGTTTCTTGAGTTCTTTTAGTTCATCCACTGACATCTTGTATGGTATTTTTGCTATTGGTCCAGATCCTGGTACCAAATATCTAAGAAACTCCACATCTATATCTGGTGGCATTCCCGGTAATTCTTCCGGAAACACATCCGGATACTCACTCACAATTGGCACACCGTCTATGCTAACCCCCTTAAGAGAATTTAGCTTCCTCCCTTTTGGCTCAAAGTTAGACTTGAATTTAATCCATTTTCTTTCCGGGGTTATGAGTGCAACAGTACGATTAGCACAATCTAGTACTCCTTCATACTTAGCCATCCAATCCATTCCCAATATTACGTCCAGTCCTTGGGAATCTAGGATTATCAGACTCACTGGAAATTTATGCTTTCCAAACTCTATTACTAGATCTCGGCATCCAAGACTTACTATCATATCTCCACCCGGAGAACTAACTTTTATTGGACACCCAATGTTTTCAGTTGGAAACCCATTTCTATCAACAAATGCTTTTGATATGAATGAATGTGATGCTCCAGTATCAAAAAGAACAAATGCTGGAATAGAATTGAGTCTGAACTTACCAGCAACAGCATCAGGCTCCTCATAGACTTCCTGCACACTGATGTGGTTCACCTGTCCCTTCTGAAAAGGGTTGGGCTTGTTGGGTCCTTCAACTTTCTTTTCTGGGCATTCATTTGCATAATTCCCCATCTTCTTGCACTTGAAGCATTCAACCTGACTAATGTCCTTCTTGACAGGCTGATTTCCACTTCCACTTCCATTACCACTGTGGTGGCTCTTGTATCCACCCTTGTGGTTCTTATACTTGTCATTGTCATGACTACGGTGATGCTTGTTGTCCTGACGGTTGTGGTTGTGGTGCTTGTTGAATTTCCCATGCTTGTGGGATCCTGAGCTTCCACTGTCATCATATTGGGAACGTTTGTGAGACGATCCCGAGCTGTGCTTGTCCGAGTGCTTTCTCTTCCTGCTCTCAACTTGCTTCATTTTGTTCTCCAAAATAACAGCCTTATCACAAAGAGACTGGTATGTGGGAACATATGCTACAGCCAACTACAGGTTCAGCTCATCATTCAAGCCTTCAAGAAATTTTTCCTTTCTCTTAGAATCGGTGTCAACTTCATCCGGTGCATAACGCGCCAGATTGTTGAACTCCTCAATATATTCAGCCACGCCGCGGTGGCGCTGCTTTAGGTTATGAAACTCCTTCTTTTTCAGACTCATCACTCCAGATGAGATATGAGCAGTACGAAAGCCATCCTCAAAGATAGCCCATGTCACATCTTCTATGGGAGTGGTGATCTGGAAGTTATCCCACCATGTGGCGACTGGTCCTTCCAGCAAATGTGCTGCAAATCTGACCTTTTCAGCATCCGTACAGCCCACGGTTACCAAGTCCTTGTTCACAGAGCGTAGCCAATCATTGGCCACCATGGGATCAGTCGTCCCTGAGAACTTTGCTGGCCTCAATCTTAAGAACCTGGTAAGCATATCAAAACCCGGTGGGTTGTTGTTGTTATTGTTGTTATTGTTGTTGTTGTTATTGTTGTTGTTGTTGTTGTTTTGGTTCTGGATGAACGTCGTCATCATCTGCATCAGCTGAGTTTGAGCGGTCATCATTTGCTGCATTTCTGGAGTGATGTTGTTGTTGTTGTTGGGGTTGGGGTTTGCACGGCTGGGAGGCATCTGTGGTTTGTTCAATAAAGATAAGAATGAGATACCCATAGATGCTTTCATGCACATTACATCACATAAGCAAACACAAAGCATGCAACACAATGATAAAGGTTTAACAACAAGATAACAAGTTCGCAAAGTAAAACACACAAGTAGCAAGCCATCCACATGTCGGATGGTCAAATAACAAGTTCTCAAGCAACAAGTATGATAATAAATGATAAATGAGTAGTCAAATCTACTCCTCGGCATCAACCTCCTCCTCGACAAAGGTAAGACCTGCGTTCTCCATCGCGGTCTTGTATTCCTCGACACTAGTGGTCAAGGTCTCTATCTTGGCTTTGAGAGCCCTCTTCTGGGAACGAAGCCTCTAAATCACCGTCTGCTGATGCTCGAGCTCGAAGTCCTTGGCCTGCAGTTCTTCAGTCATGTCCCGGATCTTCTTGTTCCTATCCTGGACTCGCTTCTCCTGACTCTTGAACTTCCTGTCCTGGCTCTCGAACTTCGCCTCCATCTCCTTGACTATCTTATCTTGCTCCACGAAGAGCTTGTCCTTCTCGCGAAGCTGCACCATGAGTTCGTCATTGTTGAGCATGACATTGGTCCTATCAGTGTCCACGTGCCTAATGAGAGACTCTAAGTCCTGGAGGTATAGACGAATCGGCTCTGCTGTGTCCCTCGAATCGCCCTCGAAGTCAATGGACTCTCCATCCTCATCACATCTACCAAAGACGTGGAAGTGAGTACCTCTAACCTGTCAGGAGTGTCTCCCCAGCAGACGTCCTATCAGATCCTGCATGACTACCTCAAGGCCTCTCTCCTTGTCGTCGTGCATGAGCTTGAAGACAATGGCCTCCGTGGTAGGCTCAGTCTGGCGTCGGGCTGGTTGACCTTGAAGCCCCAGAGGTCTTTCCTCTCAAACTTGGTGAGGGGAAGCACCATGATGGTACGAAGAGGGAGATTGAGCAAAGTAGTAAGCTCAACAATACGAGGACCAAAGCGAGTAACCTGGAACTCCTCAACAGTGCTGATGGTAACAATAGGCATCTATTTATAAGATAGAAAAGTTAGAACAACACAATTCAAGATAAAACAAAAGACAAAACATCACATACATATCCTTGGAAATCAAAACTCACAAGTCATGGCATACATGGATCCATTACAACAACCAAGGTTCAACTTATTTTTAAAGCAACATTTTGGAAAATAAGGTGATAAGTGGTGGTCCAACTAACGAAGTACGTTTACAATCCTATCTCACTGGATCTGTTGGCTAACACAATGTTTCTAGAAGCAATCAGCCTATCTTGCTCACATGACTCCATTACTAAGTCTATAATGTCTCCTCTTAAGGTTTGGTTGGTAGCTTCCAACTCTTGGGTATGTTTCTTCTCTTCCTTTAGATCATTTTGGAGGTTGAGCATTCTGCACTTGACTCTATCACCAAGTTCTTTGATGGTCTTCCAAGTTGCATCCCTTGCTGAGTCAAAGAATTTAGTGTGCACCACTGAATTGGTGAACATGCAGAATCCTTTTTCCTGATGGTTGTCTTCCTTGTTTTTATACAAGTGAAGTTGCACCCACCAGTATTCCACTCCTTCATCCATCACAGGAAAACCTTTGTACACAGCTGCACCTTGTATCTCTAATGCAACCATGAGGTCCTTTCCTTACGGCTTCGTTGATGGAGTTCATCTACAAATAGAGATGAGGAAGAAGATTAGAAAAGTTTACGAGAAGAATAGACAAGTGCAGAAGTTGCTGAAAATTTTCCTTAGTGGTTTCCAATCCTAGGGTCATAATCCTACAGGCAACACAGTGCTCTGATACCATCTGTAAGATCCCTCCTTTATAAAGGAAAAGGATCCCTGTGATTGCAATGCTAGTCCCTGGATCATTGCTAGCATCCACAGTTTAAGATGAAGTACACAGATACAAAGGTCTTTATTACAGTCGTCCCAGAGATAAACATAGTCTTTACAACTCCAAGGCCACAGGCTTAGTACAAGAGTTTGAATAAGTAAATAAATAAAAGTCTTCATCTTCATGTGCCACAGGCAAACATGTTGAGTGTAGACTCATGACACCTAATCCTCATCAGAGTAACCTGCAACATCATAAGTTACAGCCACAGTGGGTCAATACTTTGGAATAGTATTGGCAAGTGATACCTTAGTAAAATTTTAAGTGGACTAGATACTATATGCAATTTGGCTAAGTGTAGCTTGTATTGCTTTGCTCAAAATAGGTTTTCCTATTAGTTGAAATCACTAAGTTTTTCTTTGTCAAAACTTTTTCCCAAGGAACCACCAATAGACATTGAGGTCCTTCACCCTTGTTCACCCACAAGTTTTTACTTAGAAATTGGGATGAGGAGATTCTTGATAGCTTCCATGTCTTGATGCTCAAGTTGTCCATTACCATGGACTTGGCTAAGTACTTAGATTTTTCCATCTGCAGAGGTTGTGCACTTTCCCCACCAGACTTGGTTTCACCAAGACAGGACCTTTCAGAAGCCTTCCCTTAGACCAAATGGACGCGTTCCAACCTATCATCCCACTACCACCATCTGTCCAAATGGCTAAGTTCTAGCAACCTATGTGATCCAGGCAGAGCCCATATTGCCAAGTGGTTGCACTAGAAGCTTCTTAACACTTGGCCTCTAAAATCCCTTTGTTCCTGGGTGGCTTACCACAAGTGAGATACACAAGGTAAACCATAGAAATGGGCCTTGTGTAACCACTCAACATAAACCAAACCTTCCATTCCACCCAGGTGTTTCATTAACTTAGTTGTTTTATTAGGTAAAACACAAGTCCAAAGATTTAGAAATATTTTCATCATAGCATGTATATTTCACCAACCCTTGTTTGCTACTAGCTAGGCTAAGCATGGCATAGATAGTAACTTAACTTAGAAATTCCCTAGCATTTCTACAACTATTAGGATTTCCCAACAAGGCATATAAGCAAAATAATATCATGCAAGACTTAGCAAAAATATTTCTAATGCTTGGTATAAAACATGGGATAAAAATATTCATGAAGTACCACTTGCCTTGGTGGTTTGAAGAGTAGTTACACTCTTCACAATCACAATCACTACCACCAAAATCTACATAAAGAATTGTAGAAACAATTACACACAAAACATATACAATCAAAAATATATGCATGCATGCAAATGATATGTGATGATTTTTAAAAACTCAACAAAGCAAGTAAACAGTACTGATTCATAAACAAGTTAAAAACTTGCTAAACAACATTTGTTTAAACCCTAAATCAATTCATAAACATTTCATATACTCAAATTATCCCTACACAAGTTTCTGCAAATAAAACCTTTTTAACAGAAGCTAAACATTAAACACATTGCATATTTAGAAAGATCTTGCTCTCCTGATTCCAACGGTATAAAATTTGTCAAATTCTAACGTGGGGATCAAAAGTTATAGCCCAATCAAATTTGAATAACAATCAGATTCAAATTTAGTTTTAAATCTAAACTCCAGCCACGCGTCTGTTTCTAATTGGCCCATACCGTTTCGCATTGGATCGCGCTTCTGGGCCGTTGGATCTACTTAACCCGCACGGCTCAGATCTATTTGTAACGGTTCGTTAAGTGAACTAATCCTACGCGCTGGATCTAGATCTGATGGCTACGAATCAATCGACCTAAACTGAGCGGAGCTAGCGTCGGCTACTGGCGGCGGCGAGCTCTTCCTACGGCGGTGTGGCGCTACAGGTCGTCCTAGGGTCGTCGGAGGGGCTTACCAGAACCGTGGCGACGTGCTGATGCTCAACCTGGCGGCGGCTTGGCAAGGGGCGCACAGAATGGGCTGCTGGAGCTCGTCGGAGTTGCGGGCGGCGTCGGGTTCGAGTAGACGGCGACGTTGGCGACGCTCCTAGTCTCCCTAGCACAAACAAACGGCACCAGATGATGCACAAGACAGTGGCGAACAACTTCGTGTGGGTCAGAGGTGAAGGGGCGCAAAGGGCTACGGAATTTGGTCGCCGGAGTCGAGGTTGTCGTCGGGAGCTTGCAGTGTTGAACAGAATCGACGACCTGGGGCAGTACAGGACGAACCAGTGGGGTCAGGAGGTGTGCAAAGAAGCTGCGAAGCAGCTCGTATGAACCAGAGGGGAAGGGGCGCACGGGGCTCACCGGAATCGATCGCCGGAGTGAGCTCTGTCTGCGGCTGTGTGAGGTTGATTGCGGGCAGCCTGGTGGCGGAGAGGTGGTGCTAAGTGAGGGGAAATGGTCACAGAGAGGTGGGGGTTAAGTAGGCGGAGCAGGGGTGTCACATCCCAAGATTTTCCAAATCTTGTAATGTGAAAAACAAATGAATAAAATAAAACTTTGTTGATTTTCAGGGTGAGAAGAAACTTTTTGTATTTATTTGAAAAACCTTCAAACCTATTTTGATAAAGATAAAGTCCTAAAGGGATTTAAAAAGATAAAACATTTGATAAAAGAAAATAAATTACTATTTTGGATCTTTTAAATAAAATATTTGGTTTTCAAAGGAAATAGAAATTTTACAAATAAGGATTATTTTGTAAGCCAAATTAAAACTTGGCCAAGCCTTTGAAATAAAATATTCCTATTTGATAAAAATAGTAAAGGTTTATTTAAAATAAAATAATGAGGATATAATATCCAAGTTTTATAAATAAAGGTTTTACTATTTTAATTAACCATCAACACTTATTTATTTATTTCAAATAAGTTTTCCAAGTATTTTATATTCTCAAAATAAAACCTACTGTTTTGGTTTTGTTATTGTTTTATATTTCGAAATGGAGTTTTGAATAAATCAAAATCTATTTGATTTGATAACAAAGGTCTATTTATTTAATTAATAATGGACCCTAAAATAAAAATATTATTTTATTTTATTTTGGATTTTGGTTTATGTGGTTAAGCAGAACCAAATTCAACTTCATTGTTTGGTGAATGTTTGAATTGTTTTGAATGGTTGATTTGTTGTTTGAATTTCAAAACAGAAAACAGAATTGGAAAAACAAAAACATTGAGGAAGAAAAAAATAGAAACAGGCAGCAGCCCAGCCAGCCAGCCCACTAAGCCCAGTACTAGCCCACTCCCACTCTCCCTCAGCGAAACGTTTTCCACCTATTAACTGACCCACAGAGACACCGATTGGTGGACCCTCCTTCCCTCTCTCTTCCTCGCTGACGCCCGGACCCCACACAGCCAGCTCGTTCTCTTCTTCCTCGCGCAGACGACGCCGGCCGTTTCCTGCCGTTGATGCCGCGCTTAAATTTGCCTTAACGCCTTCGCCATTACTCGCCGCGACCACGCACGTTAAAGCGCCCACTCATCCTCTCCATTTCCCCTCTGTCACCCCACATTAGCACGCCCCCAGGCCGCCCTGATTCCTCTCCGAACCTCACTGCCACCGACGACCTCTTTCCTCGATTCCGGCCATGTCCTGCCACCCCTCGCCTCCTTGACCACACTCGCATACTCCCCAAGCCCTGGCGCACCTTTTCGCATCGCCAGCTCACCCGCATGAGCTCTGCAAGCTCGACAGCGTCACCCCGAGCCAGCGCCGCCGTCTGTCTCCAACTACGGCGACGTCTCCCAGGTAAACCAGACCTCCCCTCTTTTCCCCGTGGACACGATAATGATCGCCATGCTCTTGCGAACCTAACAGTGCCTCCCGTTTGTCCAAGGGTGTCCTCCATCCTCGCCCTCGACGATCTCCAGAGCACGCCCGCCGCCGTGTGGACTCTGGTGAGCAATCCACGACGGACCAGAGCGCCCCTCGACAAACGAACCATACGTTGAGAATCAGCACGACGCCACGAACACCGTGAGTATCTCCCTAGCCACCCTTGCTTCCTGTATCGCCGGCGCCGCCACCGTCTGGCCGCTCCGCCGCCAGTAGCCACCGCAACGCCTCCCATCTATGGCTGGCACGCTGCGCACCGTAGGATCTTGATCCGACGCCCACGATAGATTCATTTAACGAAAGGGTACGGGCTAGTCTGAGCCACGCGATCTGTTTAGATCCAACGGCTGCAGTTGCGCGATCGGTGCGAACCGGTACCGGCCAGTCATATCACGCCGCGTGTCACCAGTCTGTTTAAAACAGAATTTGAAAACAGATTTGATTTGCAAATTGAAACCCTTGTAACTTTTGATCCACACGTCCAAAAATTACAAACTTTATATCGTTGGAATCAGTGGAACAAGCCCTAGCCAACCATGCATTTTGTTTAGTAAATAGTATCTGTTAGATTGTTTGTTTTTGCAGAAACATTTGTATGCTTGTTTGGATTAGAAAAATTATTCAAAAATGTTTTTGAGGTTGAAACCTTTGCAAATTGGTTTGTTGTGAACTTACTGACCCTAGGAACCAACCCATGGTTTTAAAAATGGATTTGTTGAAGTTTAGGATGGATTAATTGGTTTAACCCATTTCTAGCCAAATAAAAATAATGGTTTTGCTATGTAAATGTTTTTGGAGTAAAAGCTTTGGGAAAATGATTTGGATCAAACCTACTGACCCTAAACACCAAGTTTTGAGAAACAACAACTTATTTGGTGAACAACATAAAGTTGTTGCTTTGATAAAAATATTTTTCCACCACATAAAATAATGATTGGATTTAAAAATGGTTTATGGATAAAACCCTTTTTCAAATAACTTTGCCACTTTGGAAAAATGACCACTTTGGACTTTACAAAGTTTAGAGCCCAGTAGAAACCATCTTTGCAAATAAAACTACCCCTTGCATGCTTGCATGCATAACTTAGGTCCCATTGTTTTATGTGTGTGAAATGTTTGATTGATTATTGGTTTGGAATTCTAGTTGATATTGTGTTTGCTTGGTTGATTGTAGTGAAGATTAGAAAAGTGTAAGACTAGCAAGATCAAGAAGTGAACCACCATTCCCTACCAAAAAGGCAAGTGACACTATCATCTAAAGTCCTACTATTTTCATTACACTTAGTGGATTTTGAAACATGCATGAAAAGAGTTTCTATACTTATGCTATGCTAAATCCTAATAGGATACCCTATACATTCCTTAGTGAAAACAATGTAGTTGTTACATGCTTAGCCATGCTTTATTTTGAAAAGAGATACATGTTGAGATTTTATGAAGTTGAGAAAAGGACTTGTGTTTTTATATAATAAAACAAGGACTCAATGAACCACCTGGGTGGCCAAGGATACTTTGAGTTTTGGAGAAAGTGGCAACAAAAGGAACCATGTCTATGGCAATCTCTTTGTGTTGTGCTCCAAAAGAAAACCACCCAGGAAACTTAGAGATTGGACATGTTTCTCCAATTGTGGCTTTCGTGTGCAACCACATGCTATTTATGGCTCTGGCTTAGTTAACTACATTGGGAAGACCCATTCATTGTCTTCAAGTTACTGGACATGAGGACCTGGAATCCTACATGAGTACTGAAGACAAGCTAGCAATGGTGTATGGGAGGACCCTCTGGAAAGACTTCGTCACATTCTCAATCTGCCGGTACTCCATCTTGGTGAGCACCAATCCAGTGGCCACTGGTGGCAACAAGATGGGATTGTGACATGTGGGTAAAGTGTACTACTTCTGCAGAAGATAATAAAAATCTAAGTACTTAGCAGTGTCCCCGGTTATGGACAATACTGAGCAACTAAAGCTTGAAGCTATGGGAAATCTCGACATTCCAATTTCTAAAAGAAAAACTTTTAAGTGACAACAAAAGACTTGATGCACTTGGGGGTACCAAGGAGCTCAAGGGTTTTTGATAAAACTTGATGCACTTAGGGTTACCAAGGAACTCAAGAGATTTTGATAAAACTTGATGCACTTGGGGGTACCAAGGAGCTTAAGAGATTTTGACAAGGACTTGAATACTTGGGGATACCAAGGAGTTTAAGGGTTTTTGTTAAAGAGATTTGAAAAAGGAAACAAAACCATTTGAAAAGATATGATAAATTATTGCTTTCTGCAAAGGAGCCTTAAACCCTACTTAGCCAAATATGCATGTAATGATAGGATCCACTTATATTCAACATAGTAGTGAAGCTTGCCAATACCCTTGTGGCTGTAACTTGTAATGTTGCAGGTTTGATTGATTTTAGTGAAGATTGATTGATTAGGATTACAAAGTCTACAACCAACATGCCTGCCCGTGGCACTTTGAAGATGAAGGACCTCGTGTTATAGATATTCCGCTACAATGTAATGTAATAGCCAAATGAGCTATGTAAGATGTAATAAAATTATGTTATTCCTGGTTATAAAGTTATATTATGACCTTTGTTTCTTGATATTACATCTTAACTGTGGATGCTAGCTATTGATCCAGGGACTAGCATTGTAAACACAGGGGACTCTACCTTATTTAAAGGTTGGGACCCTTTACAGATGGTATCAGAGCATTGTGTTGCCTGTAGGATTTGTAAACCTAAGATTGGACAAAAAACCCTTAGAAAAATAGGAGTTGTACTTGTTCCAAAAACTTATTTTACAAACACACTTGTAAACTCTTTCCTCAACCACTTTGATTTTGATTCTACATCTCATCTACTTACAACTTGATGGAAAAACCTACCCCATGGCCAAGGACTACACCATGTGCAAAGTACTTCTTCAACATCTTCAACTCTAATGACTTCAACATCTTCAACTCTAATGACTTCAACATCTTCAACTCTAATGACTTCAACATCTTCATCATATTCTCCAAGGACTTCCAACTTGGATATCACTAAGGACTACAAGTGAGACAAAGAAATCTTGCTCAAGATATGGAGACTGAGGAAATGCAAAACTAGAAGGAGTTCACTTCACTTGAAGTATTGTAACCAAGAGTTTTCTCAAGGAAACCATGATCTCATGCAAAAAGAATCAACCAAGAAGGATGGAAAGATCACAAGTGAACCATATAGATGGACCACCATATTTTAGTTAAGTCAAACACACCAACTTATGAGGAGTAACAAAAATATTTTGTTTCCCAAGTAGATGCTTGAACTTTGTTGTTTGAGTGAAAAGTTGTTTGTGAATGCTTGCACATTGCATGTGTGAATTGTGATGTGTGTGATTAGAATTATTTCCTTAGGAAATCTTTTGCCTGTTCTAATCTCCATTCAACCCAAACAGATGACTACTCCAAGAGACTCCAACCTCAAGGTTGATGACACCAACACCAACCAAGAGGACAGCATGAAAGAGCTCATAGCAACCCAGAACCAGTTGAACCAAGTGACATCCCAATTCATAACCAACACCAGTGGAGAAGATCCAACCCTGCAAGGATTTTTAGAAACTCAAGGCCAATTGATGCTTAAGGTGACTGAACAAATGATCAATATGGAAGAAAACTATTCCAAAAGAGTTTGTGACAATAGGGATGACAGAAATATTATTCTAGATGGAGCCCCAGCTTGCATTATTTGTGGAGACAAGGATCATACTTCCAAGGAGCATGGAGATCAATGCCCCAACTGTGAAGAGAAACATCCTGTTGGACAATGTCCCACCTCTCAAGCTACTTGCTACCTATGTGAAGGAAACAATCATGTCCCTATCCAATGCCCCATCTATTCCATTGTTGAACAAAGGAAACAAGGTGGAGTGCAACAAATGATTGCAAACCATCAAGAAGGATCCAAGTCTACCAAGAAGGTTGATGACAAAGGAAAAGGTCCACTTATACCTCCAAACAAAACAACCCAATTCAAGGGATCAAATAAGAGGAATGTGAATTTTCTAAAGAGCAATAAAAGGTCCAAGAAACATGTAGACATTCCTACCTACCAGATAACATATGAACAACATGAACTGGATGCACTCCTAGCTTTGGAGAAACCCAAAAAGCAAAAGAAGGACAAAAGCCACGTGCAATGTCATAAATGTAAAGAAATGGGACACTATTCTAGTGAATGCCCAGAGAACCAGAAGAATAAGGAGATTAGCCAAGTGGTGTGCAACAACTACAAAGAGCTAGGCCATTATGTGGCAACTTGTCCACAAGAGCCACGTAAAGAACTCAAAGATATCAACTGTTTCAATTGCAAAAACCCAGGACAGTATGCAAGCAATTGTCCAGAAAAGATGAAGAACAAGTTGAACAAGCCTATCGAGAAACTCAACCTTGGCCCATGAGTCAAGTGTGGAAACAAAGGACACAATGCAGATGTTTTCCCAGAGAAGGTTCCCCAAGATCCCAAGCAAGCCAATATGTAATTTTGTTTGAAATTTTTAAGGGTGGTAGTACCCTAGATGTTTTGAGCCTATTTGTAACCCTAGTTTTCCCAAATCTCGGGACGAGATTTATTTTAAGGGTGGTAGCCTGTCACATCCCAAGATTTTCTAAATCTTGTAATGTGAAAAACAAATGAATAAAATAAAACTTTGTTGATTTTCAGGGTGAGAAGAAACTTTTTGTATTTATTTGAAAAACCTTCAAACCTATTTTGATAAAGATAAAGTCATAAAGGGATTTAAAAAGATAAAACATTTGATAAAAGAAAATAAATTACTATTTTGGATCTTTTAAATAAAAGATTTGGTTTTCAAAGGAAATAGAAATTTTACAAATAAGGATTATTTTGTAAGCCAAATTAAAACTTGGCCAAGCCTTTGAAATAAAATATTCCAATTTGATAAAAATAGTAAAGGTTTACTTACAATAAAATAATGAGGATATGATATCCAAGTTTTATAAATAAAGGTTTGACTATTTTAATTAACCATCAAAACTTATTTATTTATTTCAAATAAGTTTTCCAAGTATTTTATATTCTTAAAATAAAACCTACTGTTTTGGTTTTGTTATTGTTTTAGATTTCAAAATGGAGTTTTGAATAAGTCAAAATCTATTTGATTTGATAACAAAGGTCTATTTATTTAATTAATAATGGACCCTAAAATAAAAATATTATTTTATTTTATTTTGGATTTTGGTTTATGTGGTTAAGCGGAACCAAATTCAATTGCATTGTTTGGTGAATGTTTGAATTGTTTTGAATGGTTGATTTGTTGTTTGAATTTCAAAACAGAAAACAGAATTGGAAAAAGAAAAACATTCAGGAAGAAAAAAATAGAAACATGCAGCAGCCCAGCCGGCCAGCCCACTAAGCCCAGTACCAGCCCACTCCCACTCTCCCTCAGCGAAACGTTTTCCACCTATTAAATGACCCGCAGAGACACCGATTGGTGGACCCTCCTTCCCTCTCTCTTCCTCGCTGACGCTCGGACCCCACACAGCCAGCTCGTTCTCTTCTTCCTCGCGCAGACGACGCCGGCCGTTTCCTGCCGTTGATGTCGCGCTTAAATTCGCCTTAACGCCTTCGCCATTACTCGCCGCGACCACGCACGTTAAAGCGCCCACTCCTACTCTCCATTTCCCCTCTGTCACCCCACATTAGCACGCCCCCAGGCCGCCCTGATTCCTCTCCGAACCTCACTGCCACCGACGACCTCTTTCCTCGATTCCGGCCGTGTCCTGCCACCCCTCGCCTCCTTTACCACACTCGCATACTCCCCAAGCCCTGGCGCACCTTTTCGCATCGCCAGCTCACCCGCATGAGCTCTGCAAGCTCGACAACGTCACCCCGAGCCAGCGCCGCCGTCTGTCTCCAACTACGGCGACGTCTCCCAGGTAAACCAGACCTCCCCTCTTTTCCCCGTGGACACGATAATGATCGCCATGCTCTTGCGAACCTAACAGTGCCTCCCGTTTGTCCTAGGGTGTCCTCTATCCTCGCCCTCGACGATCTCCAGAGCACGCCCGCCGCCGTGTGGACTCTGGTGAGCAATCCACGACGGACCAGAGCGCCCCTCGACAAACGAACCATACGTTGAGAATCAGCACGACGCCACGAACACCGTGAGTATCTCCCTAGCCACCCTTGCTTCCTGTATCGCCGGCGCCGCCACCGTCTGGCCGCTCCGCCGCCAGTAGCCACCGCAGCGCCGCCCATCTATGGCTGGCACGCTGCGCACCGTAGGATCTTGATCCGACGCCCACGATAGATTCATTTAACGAAAGGGTACGGGCTAGTCTGAGCCACGCGATCTGTTTAGATCCAACGGCTGCAGTTGCGCGATCTGTGCGAACCGGTACCGGCCAGTCATATCACGCCGCGTGTCACCAGTCTGTTTAAAACAGAATTTGAAAACAGATTTGATTTGCAAATTGAAACCCTTGTAACTTTTGATCCACACGTCCAAAAATTACAAACTTTATATCGTTGGAATCAGTGGAACAAGCCCTAGCCAACCATGCATTTTGTTTAGTAAATAGTATCTGTTAGATTGTTTGTTTTTGCAGAAACATTTGTATGCTTGTTTGGATTAGAAAAATTATTCAAAAATGTTTTTGAGGTTGAAACCTTTGCAAATTGGTTTGTTGTGAACTTACTGACCCTAGGAACCAACCCATGGTTTTAAAAATGGATTTTTTAAAGTTTAGGATGGATTAATTGGTTTAACCCATTTCTAGCCAAATAAAAATAATGGTTTTGCTATGTAAATGTTTTTGGAGTAAAAGCTTTGGGAAAATGATTTGGATCAAACCTACTGACCCTAAACACCAAGTTTTGAGAAACAACAACTTATTTGGTGAACAACATAAAGTTGTTGCTTTGATAAAAATATTTTTCCACCACATAAAATAATGATTGGATTTAAAAATGGTTTATGGATAAAACCCTTTTTCAAATAACTTTGCCACTTTGGAAAAATGACCACTTTGGACTTTACAAAGTTTAGAGCCCATTAGAAACCGTCTTTGCAAATAAAACTACCCCTTGCATGCTTGCATGCATAACTTAGGTCCCATTGTTTTATGTGTGTGAAATGTTTGATTGATTATTGGTTTGGAATGCTAGTTGATATTGTGTTTGCTTGGTTGATTGTAGTGAAGATTAGAAAAGTGTAAGACTAGCAAGATCAAGAAGTGAACCACCATTCCCTACCAAAAAGGCAAGTGACACTATCATCTAAAGTCCTACTGTTTTCATTACACTTAGTGGATTTTGAAACATGCATGAAAAGAGTTTCTATACTTATGCTATGCTAAATCCTAATAGGATACCCTATACATTCCTTAGTGATAAGAATGTAGTTGTTACATGCTTAGCCATGCTTTATTTTGAAAAGAGATACATGTTGAGATTTTATGAAGTTGAGAAAAGGACTTGTGTTTTTATATAATAAAACAAGGACTCAATGAACCACCTGGGTGGCCAAGGATACTTTGAGTTTTGGAGAAAGTGGCAACAAAAGGAACCATGTCTATGGCAATCTCTTTGTGTTGTGCTCCAAAAGAAAACCACCCAGGAAACTTAGAGATTGAACATGTTTCTCCAATTGTGGCTTTCGTGTGCAACCACATGCTATTTATGGCTCTGGCTTAGTCAACTACATTGGGAAGACCCATGCATTGTCTTCAAGTTACTGGACATGAGGACCTGGAATCCTACATGGGTACTGAAGACAAGCTAGCAATGGTGTATGGGAGGACCCTCTGGAAAGACTTCGTCACATTCTCAATCTGCCGGTACTCCATCTTGGTGAGCACCAATCCAGTGGCCACTGGTGGCAACAAGATGGGATTGTGACATGTGGGTAAAGTGTACTACTTCTGCAGAAGATAATAAAAATCTAAGTACTTAGCCGTGTCCCCGGTTATGGACAGTACTGAGCAACTAAAGCTTGAAGCTATGGGAAATCTCGACATTCCAATTTCTAAAAGAAAAACTTTTAAGTGACAACAAAAGACTTGATGCACTTGGGGGGTACCAAGGAGCTCAAGGGTTTTTGATAAACCTTGATGCACTTGGGGTTACCAAGGAACTCAAGAGATTTTGATAAAACTTGATGCACTTGGGGGTACCAAGGAGCTCAAGAGATTTTGACAAGGACTTGAATACTTGGGGATACCAAGGAGTTCAAGGGTTTTTGTTAAAGAGATTTGACAAAGGAAACAAAACCATTTGAAAAGATAGGATAAATTGTTGCTTTCTGCAAAGGATCCTTAAACCCTACTTAGCCAAATATGCATGTAATGATAGGATCCACTTATATTCAACACAGTAGTGAAGCTTGCCAATACAATTCAAATGTATTGACCCTTGTGGCTGTAACTTGTAATGTTGCAGGTTTGATTGATTTTAGTGAAGATTGATTGATTAGGATTACAAAGTCTACAACCAACATGCCTGCCTGTGGCACTTTGAAGATGAAGGACCTCGTGTTATAGATATTCCGCTACAATGTAATGTAATAGCCAAATGAGCTATGTAAGATGTAATAAAATTATGTTATTCCTGGTTATAAAGTTATATTATGACCTTTGTTTCTTGATATTACATCTTAATTGTGGATGCTAGCTATTGATCCAGGGACTAGCATTGTAAACAAAGCGGACTCTACCTTATTTAAAGGTTGGGACCCTTTACAAGGGGCGAGAATCTCGCGAGCAATCAACGCCAATTAAACGCATTTGCATCGGGGAAGAAACGGCCACGGCGAGCAAGTCTTCAGCGCGAGATTGACGACGAGCCTCACGTGGCAGTGGGTCTACCTGTCAGCGAATAAAACCGAGAGGGGGTGGGGTCCTGGCATCAGTCTCTCTGCGGGTTCATCTGCGAGTGAGAAGGAGAGAGGGGAAACCCGGGTGGGCTAAATGGGCTGGTTTCTCTGTTGGGCTAGAATAGCAGCGCCGGCCCTTTTCCTTTTCTTTATCTCTTTTTCTTTTTCTAAATCGATTTTCTGGAATGATTTTCAATCAAATTCAAAGGCATTTGAATTTCAAACCTTTTCTGGATTTTTGTAAAGTATAATCATCATACTTTTGGACACAAAACCATGTGGTCTCTCTGTACTTGCTTGGTCCCTTTGAATAAACAAAATAAACAGTGCTATAGCACTTGATTTGGAATGTTTTGAAAATGGTTTTGAAACCATATTTGTTCTGTGAATTTTTGTCCAAACTCCACATTCAATCCAATCAACAAGGAAGCAAACAAAACTTGGTTTAAAACACTTATGCTCTCAATTGAGGATAGTCATTTGATTTATGTTTGCTCACATAAAATAATAGCACTATGTGCTTCTGTTTTCTGAAAGAGTTTGGAAAATGATCTCAAAATATATATGCATGCATGAATGATATGCAATCTTTGAAATCATGATTTTAGGGATGTTACAAAAAATCAGACAAATTCACATGGACGCAGCAAGCTGATAGCGCTTTCCATGAATTAAATAAAATGTTGGCAACAACACCAATATTAGCGTCACCACTATCCAAGGATCCAATGTTGCTCTATGTCGCCGCAACCAACAGAGTTGTAAGTGCAGTAATAGTGGTTGAACGTGAAGAAGGGGGCAAATCAGTCCAAAGGCCAGTATATTACTTGAGAGAAGTGCTTTCTGTCTCGAAACAGAATTACCCGCATTATCAGAAGATGACATATGGGGTATATATGGCAGCAAAGAAGCTGAAACATTATTTTCAAGAACACCTAATCCAGGTAATATGTGAGGCACCCATCTCGAATATATTGGGCAGCAAAGATGCCAGGGGCCAAGTAGCCAAATGGGCCATTGAACTGGCACCATACACTCTACAATATGATAGGCGGGATGCAATAAAATCTCAAGTCGTTGCAGATTTCTTTGTAGAATGGATGGAGATGCAGTACGAACCACCACTGCCAGATCCAAATTACTGGAAAATGCATTTTGACGGGTTCAAGACAAGAATGGGTCTGGGCGCCGGGATAGTTCTCACATCTCCAAAGAGGGATCAACTGAGGTATGTGTTGCAAATTCATTTTGCTGCTTCTAACAACGTTGCCGAGTATGAAGCACTTGTCTATGGCATTAAAGTAGCCAAGGAAATTGGTATCAAAAGGATCATGTGTTTTGGCGATTCGGATTTGGTGATTCAGCAAGTGTCTGGACATTGGGATGCACTGGACGCAAACATGGCATTATATCGCTTCCACGTACAACAAATTTTGGGATATTTTGACGGTTGTGAATTTCATCACATTCCTAGAGCAGAAAATGAGGCAGCAGATGTATTATCCAAACTAGGGTCATCTAGGCAAGCAATACCACCAGGGGTAGCATTGGAGCATCTCAGGAAGCCATCGATCAAGCCGTCACCAGAGTCCGAATCAATCAGGATCATCCCGGCGAGTCAGGAATCAGAGGCAGTGCCAATGGACATCGACTCAAGGGTAGGTTCGAGTCACTCGGGGACTGATCCGTTCAATTCAGGGGTCGCCGAATCACACTCGGGCACTCCTCAGGTTATGTCGGTAGAACATATCTTGGCGGAACCAATGGACATTGATGTTGAAGCAGACCCGGAACCACTAATACCAACATGGGCACAGCCAATATTCAGTTATTTGAAAGATGGAACCTTGCCGAGTGATGAAACACTGGCAAGGCAAACGGCATGAAGGGCAAAAGCATACACCATAATCAACAAGGAACTCTACAAGCGAAGTGTGACAAGTGTACTGCAGCGTTGCATCAGCTCAGAGCAAGGCCATGAGATCTTATTGGATATCCATCAGGGAGAGTGCGGGCACCATGCGAAATCAAGAGCGTTTGTAGCCAAGGCATTCCGACATGGATTTGACTGGCCAAGCGCATTGGCACAAGCGCAAGAGTTAGTCGGAAAATGCAGTGGTTGTCAACACTATGCGTCCAAGTCACATTTACCAGCGTCTGAATTGAAGAGTATACCAATCACTTGGCCTTTTGCAGTATGGTGCCTGGATATGGTAGGACCATTCAAACCAGCAAGGGGAGGCATGACTCATATCTTGGTCATGATCGATAAGTTCACCAAGTGGATAGAAGTGAAGCCAATCAAGAAATTGGACGGTAAAACAGCTGTCACATTCCTAAGGGATATAATCCTCAGATACAGTTACCCGCACAGTGTGATCATGGACGATGGCACAAACTTTGCTGAAGGAACTTTTGCTCGCTTCTGTGGGAAACAGCGAATAAGACTCGACGTAGCATTAGTCGCCCATCCAGAATCAAATGGACAAGTTAAACGGGCTAATGGCTTAGTTCTGTTCGGGATAAAACCCCGCTTAATGGAACCACTCCAGAGATCACCTGGTTGTTGGATAGAGGAACTACCCTCAGTACTATGGATCTTAAGAACGACTCCGAATCGATCAACTGGTTATACGCCATTTTTCCTTGTATATGGGGTTGAAGCAGTTTTGCCTGCCGACATAGAATATGACTCGCCAAGGATAAGGCAATACTCGGAAGCCGAGGTAAAAGAGGCCCGAGAAGATGGAGTAGATTTACTCGAAGACGCAAGGGAACTGGCATTCTCCAGATCTGCTATATATCAACAAAATCTCCGACGCTACCATAGCCGGAAAGTACAACCTCGTGTTTTCTGAAAAGGAGATATGGTGCTAAGGCTGGTGCAGCGCACAGCCGGAATGCATAAATTATCGCCTCCTTGGGAAGGTCCATTCATTGTAAGCAAAGCATTGCACAATGATTCCTACTATCTCATAGATGTTCTTGAAGCGCAAATGAACAAGGCGGACAGGTCAGGAGATGAAACCAAAAGGCCATGGAATGTGGCACTGCTTCGTCCCTTCTATACTTAGGAGAAGCAGTGCATGTATCACTCGAGCTCTCATATGTCGGATGTGTTTGCCGGCTATGTGCTAATAATAAAATGGTCTGATTCAAAAAACTGACTCGGGGACTACCCCTTAGGCTTTCCATTTCAATTATTTTACGTCGGCTGGTGTGATACCCAAAATTTATCTTGGAACAAGTAGTGTTTACTTGGAAGAAATCAACTCTTCGACTATGATGTTGTCCGAAAACACAGCTTCATGGCAAGCAAGAGAAAAATATCTAAGACGGGTAAACACGAACGCCGGATAAGTACAAGGGAGAAACGCGAGTCGGCTTTAGTTTTTTCCTAACTCTCTGCAGGTTATGTTATACTATGTGTCGAGTAATCTCGACCAAGTTATCCAAGTTTCATATCCGCTAACTAAATCCTTTGTACTTTGAGATCCTAATGTCAAACGTCGAAAAATGGTAGACAAGGGCCAAAGGCAAGGAAAGGTGGCACGGCAAAATGAAACTCGGGGACTTATCCTTGAGTAATTCACACTCAAAGCATAACGCAAATATATAAAGCCTATCACAAGGCACATAGTCAAACTTCAAGTGCAATGTATGTTACATTTGTACCTGGCATACCGGGGATCTAATAGAAGTTCGAGTATTTGTTGGCCTAAGGAGCAGTAGAACTCGGAGGAGCATTCTCGGAGCCAGGAGTGCTTGGAGCATCGGCCGGGTGAGGGGCATCTGCGGCCGGGTCATCCGGATCATCTGACTCGGTCGCCTCGCTGTCGCCACCTTCTTTAGGAGGAACTTCGACGAGCGGGTCGCCAAGGTCGAGGAAGCTGGGCCCTTCACACCAAGCGTGCACCATGGTGTACTCGATCATGGCATAGGCTCGCTCCTGGCGCTTCTTGATCAGCTCCGGGTCGTTAAACCATTTGCCATCTCCCCTTATGCGAGCAGGAACATCAAGGTTGATGTCCTCGTACCATGAAAGCACGAAGGAGAGAGCCTTGTCCGCTGCAGCCTGGTCGCCGACTCACGCCATTGATCCAGCTGGTCTTCAGTAAGGAGCAATCTGTCAACGAGTGGCTCGATGAGTTCGGGTGGGTCTTCATCCGGACAGAGCATGCGAAACGCATGGATAGCCGCTTTGAGCAAGTCCACGCCGCAGGATCTGAGGGTCTTGACCCGTTCAGACACTGCTGCAAGGAGCTCCTCCATGGACACTTTGCCGTCAGCAATAGCACCAGCTTCGGCTCTCACTTTCTTCATGGCTCGGATGGCAAACATGTTGGCCTCAGGAAATTTCTCTGCAAGCAAAAAGAGAAAGTTAGCAAATAGCAAGGGCAGATGGAAGAAATCCAGCAGTACTTGGACAATGCGTAAAGAGTAAGAACTCACTACCGAGAAAGAAGTTGATGGCAGCGAGCTTTCTATGCCAAGTCTTGGTGTTGGCTTGAAGGGAGTCGAGGTTCATATTTGTCGACTCGGCCTCGTCGAGCAGCTTCTTAGTCTTCTCGGCGCTGGCAGCCTGCTGCTTGTTCTTCTCGGCAAGCTCCTCCTTTAGCCCTTTCACCTTGGCCAAGTGCTTCTACTCCGTCTCGTCCATTAATTCCTTCAGCCGAGTCACCTCATCTCGCTCCTTCTGGATTTCGGCTTGGTGCTTCTCTGCTTATTCAGAACAAATATTTGTCAGTACGAACATAAAAATTTCAGCAATTGGCTTAGGGAGGTAAGAAATTTACTCTCAGCCTCGCTGATTTGCGAGTGAAGTTCATTGATGGTGGACTGAGTAGTGGCTGTGAAACAAGAGTGAGAGGAAAAATGAGAAGATGGACTAAGAAAAAATACACCAAATGAAAAAGAGGAAGAGCAAAGATTTTACCTTGGCCATAGGTGTCAGTCTGTAGCTTCTCATACGCAAGTTCGAGCTTGCGATGCGCCAGGACGAGAGCTTGATGCACCTTGGTGCGCTCGTTATGCGTAAGCTAATCAAAGAAGACAGACAAATAAGAGAGAGTCAAGTTAGGCGACTTGCCGAATAAAAAGGGCCTAAGGGCTTACAGCCGAGTAAGTTCCTTACTCGGCAGTAACCTCGGGGGCTAGGGATCGAATTTCTAACATACAGGCTTGGGGTAAAGGATTTGAAGTCTAAGTGAATATTGAAGAGCTTACAGCCGAGTAAGTTTCTTACTCGACTGCAACCTCGGGGACTAGGTGATATGTATAAAGGAAATACTCAATGATACAAAAGAGTAAGAAGTTAATTTACCTTGTTCACTTCGTCGGCGCGGGCCATCAGAGCAATGGCCTGCTGGGTCATGTCGGAGACGGCCTTGGGGCCCAGCTTCATCTTCTTCTCGGCACGAGTGCTGACATCCTGCTCACCTGCTGCATTCCATGCCACAACGTAAGGTTCAGCCGAACCAAGGCTCTTGCCACTGAGCGTCCGAGTGAGAACTCGACCCGTTTTCAGGGCGGTTCCCACAGTGGCACGGTTTGCAGCGGCAGAAGTATGGAGGGTAACAGCCCTGGAGTCATCACCTGACCCGGCAGCCGCAGATTCGTCCCCCTTACCCGTTGAAGCGAGCTTTGTCGCCGACGTCGGAGGCCGGATCTGAGGAGCAGAACCCGGAGCGCAAACTAGACTTGTTTGCTTCGAAGAGGTGGATTTGCCAGAAGAGGGGCGAGTAGAACCAGAAGCCTTGGGCTGGGTCTGGCCCTTTGACAGAATTTGAGAGCGAGCAGGAGGATTTGGAGAAGATCTTGGAGCCCCCTGACTGGGTTCAGCAGTTTTGCTGGCTCCAAGATCAGGAAGTTGTTCATTCACATCAGCTTGAGGGCTGATGCCAGAGGAACTGGTGGCAGAGGGTTTCTCGGCGCTAGACTTGTGGGCACTAAGATCAGGAAGTTTTTCTTGGCCAACGCCAGGAGCGCTAGCCGAATGACCCACCGGGTCTGACTGACACTAAGAAGCGTGAGCCTCAACAGTGCTAGCCTCAACTCGAACGGGACTCGGCACCGCCGAGACAGCTGGAGGAGGTGCAGGCCTAAGCGGCGAGGCGATGCTAGAAGCAGCTTGACTCGCCGTCAAAGGTGAAGGGAATATGCCCTGAGAGGCAATAATAAAGTGTTTATTATGTGTATTCCAAGTATATGATAGATGTTTATTTTGCATTCTATAATTGTATTAATACGGAAACGTTAATACATGTGTGTTTAATAAACAAACAGAAAGTTCCTAGTTATGCCTCTCTCATAAACTAGCTCGTTGATTAACAAGATGATCAAGGTTTCCTGATCATGGACATTGGATGTTGTTAATAACGGGATCACAACATTAGTGTAATGGTGTGATGAACATTCATCCGAAGTATAGCATTATGATCAAAGTCATTGAGTTTATATTTCTATAACAACTTACGAAGTGATCCTAATCCTTAGACCATGAGATCATGTCAATCACTAACACCGGAAGAGTTTCTTGATAACATCAAACGTCACACCGTAACAGGGTGATTATAAAGATGGATTCAGAACTAATAAAGTGTTATGTTGAGGCTCATGGATCGAGAGTGGAATTTGTTCATCCTGATGACGGATAGATATACTCTGGGCCCTCTCGGTGATATCACATTGATTAGCTTGCAAGCAAGTGATTTGATCACTAGAATATTATATCACAGGAACGAGAAAAGAGTGCATGTCGGTAACGAGATCAAACTAGGTATGGAGATACCGATGATCGAATCTCGGACATGTAATATATCGTGAAACAAAGGGATTAAGATACTAGCATAAAAGGTCCCGACGATCACAAGAAATTCATCGCTGAATGTGTGGGAGTCAGTATGGGTCTCCAGATCCCGCTTTTGATTATTGATCCGAGAGGAGTCTCGATCATGTCCGCATTATTCACGAACCGTAGGGTGACACACTTAAGAGACACCGACATCCAATTGGAGCAAATGTTTCATGCCGAAAGAATGAACAAGCGCAGGAATTTATTTCACTAGATACCGAAACAGGTTTTTGGGTGAAATTGCATAAAGTGGTTATGCATGTGAAATAGAATTCTAGCAAGGGGTTATTTGTGAATGTTTGTCATTAAAGTAATTGACAAATTTCTGAATAAAATAAAAGAGTTTTATTTAATGAGAGTTTGCATTAAATTTGGTGGAAATTTAATGGGAATTTGAGTGGACTTTTGAGTGGAGGGATTTTAAAGGGCATTTTGTGAGTGGAGTGTCCACCCACATGAATGAAGGAGGGGAGGGGGCAGCCCCCATGGCCGGCGGCCACCCCCTTGGGTGCCACCCCCTCCTCCTATAAAAGGAGCCCCCCTCCTCACTTGTCTCTCACACCTCCTCGTGAAGGATCTCTCTCCCCCTCTAGAATTTATCCCCCATGGTCTCGGACTAGCGAGATACATGTTCCCGGTGGCTATTCGGCAAGAAAGAGTTGTGCTTCCGCTGCATCGCTGGAGCGAGGAGGCGGAGGTTGCTCGGTGCCTCGAACGTGTGTGCGAGCACGGATGCGCTGTTGATTTGCGGCGCTAGGACTTCCTCTCGATCTTGAGATCGACAAGAGATCGTCTACATCAACCACGAGTTGAACTCGTTAAGCTTTGTCGGTCTTCAAGGGTATGTTCTCTACGGATATACATCCGCCCGTTGTTTGTATCTAGTAGATAGATCTTGGTATATAGTTCACATCGTAGGAAAATTTTTGTTTTCTATGCTGCGAACCCTACAGTGGTATCAGAGCCGGATCTATGCGTAGATACTTTACACGGGTAGTACACATATGAGTATGTGGGTGATGATGATCATGTTGTTGCTTCTTTGTTGTAATTTTGGATATTGGTGGCATAGTGGGATGAAGCGGCCCGGACAAACTTTACATGTCCTCGCACATGAGACCTGTTCCACGCTTGACATGCAACTAGTTTGCATAAGTGGCTAGAGGGTGTCTGTCTCTCCTACTATAGTCAATATCTATTTTGCAAGCGAGTTGTCAACAATTTGATTATCCTCGTTGTGGTTCATGTTCGTAGGTAAGAACGGTTCTATCTCGAAAGCCCTAAGCCACGTAAAACTTGCAATGGATAAATTAGAGGCGTCTAGTTTAGATTGTTGTTGGGATAGTGTTATGATATGGTAGTGTTGTAAGTAGAAGTATGAGATGATACTCTTACAACACACATAGCGTGTAAAATCCATAGACCTTGGATTTACACATATAGGTATGATAGTGATAATACCACGATGCACATGATAGAGATCATCTGCGGGAACCATATCATTTCACTAATAAACATATGATGTTTGATAGCATCTTATATTGCTTGTTTAGCGCTTTGTTAGCATAATAAGATGATCCCTCATTTAAATATCAAGATAAGAATGTGTTCTTCCTTTAGTATGCACCGATTATGTTTTCGTCGCTCCAAGACATCACGTGATGATCGGGTGTTCTTGGATCCACGACCATATTTCGGGTGTAAAACAGTTACACACGCGAATACTAAGGTTCTAACTTGGCGAGCCTAGCATGTACAGACATGGCCTCGGAACACGGACCGAAAGGTTAAGCATGAGTCATATAGTTGATATGATGCCCATTTGATGCTCGCCTTTGAAGCTATACCGACTCACGTGATGATCGGACTTGGTGTAGTGGATTTGGTTCATGTAATCACCAAAAAGGCACGAGGGATGTCGTTTTTGAGTGGGAGTTCATTCGTAATATAGATTAGTTGAACTCAATCTATCATACACTTAGTCTAAACTTTACAAATTCTGTTGTAGATGGCACCACCTGCTTTTAATTTCAATGTGTTCATGGAGAAAGAGAAACTAGCAACGAACGGTAGCAACTTTACCGAATGGGCCATGAATTTGAGGATTCTCCTCTCTGCTGCACAAAAGCAATATGTGCTAGAAGCGCCGTTAGGCCCCCCACCTTTAGATGATGCCCCTGACGAGGAGAAGAATGTCTATCAGACTCGTCAGGAGGACCACAACTTAGTTCATTGCGGCATATTGTATGGGCTAGAGCCGGAATTTCGAAAGCGTTTCGAAAACGGCAATGCATTTGATACAATGGGTGAGTTGAAAAGGATTTTCGACACACATGCTGCTGTAGAGAGATACAACGCTTCAGAAAAGTTCTTTAGCTGCATGATGGAAGAGCACAGCTCCGTTAGTGAGCATGTACTCAAGATGTCGGGTTACGCCGATAAGCTTGTGTCCTTGGGAATATCGATTCCCATTGACTTAGGCATCCATCGTGTTCTGCAGTCTCTGCCACCTAGCTATAAGAGCTTCGTGAGGAACTATAATATGCAAGGCATGAAGAAGTCTCTCCCCAAGCTTCTGTCAATGCTTAAAACTGCAGAAGTGGAGATCAAAAAGGAACATCAAGTGTTGATGATCAATAGGAACACTGGTTTCAAGAAAGACAAGAAGGGAAAACGGAAGGGAAGTAAGGGCGGCAAGCCTGTTGCCGCGCCTGAAAAGAAACCCCGAGTTGGACCTAAGTCTGATTCCGAGTGCTACTATTGTAAGGGGACTGGCCACTGGAAGCGCAACTGCCCCAAGTATCTGGCAGACAAGAAGGCCGGCAAGGCAAACAAAGGTATATATGATATACATGTTATTGATGTGTACTTGACTAGTGCTCGCAGTAGCACCTGGGTATTTGATACCGGTTCAGTTGCTAATATTTGTAACTCGAATCAGGGGCTGCGGAACAAGCGTCCGCTAGCAAGGGGTGAGGTCAAGATGCGTGTCGGCAATGGATCAAGCGTTGATGTGATCGCCTTCGGAACGCTGCCTCTCCACTTGCCGTCGGGATTAGTTATAAACTTGAATAAATGTTATCTGGTGCCTGCACTGAGCATGAACATTGTATCTGGATCGTGTTTGATGCGAAGTGGTTATTCATTTAAATCCGAGAACAATGGTTGTTACATTTATATGAATGAAATCTTTTATGGTCATGCACCGATGATGAATGGTTTATTTCTATTAGATCTCGATGATAATATTACACATATTCATAATGTTGATGCTAAAAGGATTAAACTTAATGATGATATATCCGCATATATGTGGCACTGCCGTCTAGGTCATATTGGCGTTAAACGCATGAAGAAGCTCCATTCTGATGGACTTTTGGAATCACTTGATTATGAATCATTTGATACATGTGATCCATGCCTTATGGGCAAGATGACTAGAATGTCGTTTTCCGGTTCAATGGAACGGGCGACAGATTTATTGGAAATCATACATTCTGATGTATGTGGTCCAATGAGTGTGTCGGCGCGAGGTGGATGACGTTATTTTGTTACTTTCACGGATGATTTGAGTAGATACGGTTATATCTACTTGATGAAACACAAGTCTGAAACCTTTGAAAAGTTCAAGGAATTTCAGAATGAAGTGGAAAATCATCGTAATAGAAAGATCAAATTTCTACGGTCCGACCGTGGAGGTGAGTATCTAAGTTACGAGTTTAGCACTCACATGAAAGAGTGTGGAATTGTTTCACAACTCACACCTGCCGGAACACCACAGCGAAATGGTGTGTCGGAACGTCGTAATCGTACTTTATTAGATTTGGTTCGATCTATGATGTCTCTGACGGACTTGCCATTGTCATTTTGGGGTTATGCACTAGAAACTGCTGCATTCACTTTAAATCGGGCACCATCTAAATCCGTTGAAAAGACACCGTATGAATTGTGGTTTGGAAACAAACCTAAGCTGTCATTTCTTAAAGTTTGGGGATGTGATGTTTATGTGAAGAAACTTCAACCGGATAAACTCGAACCCAAAGCGGAAAAATGCGTCTTCATAGGATACCCTAAAGAAACTATTGGGTATTCCTTCTATCACAGATCCGAGGGCAAGGTTTTTGTTGCCAAGAATGGATCCTTTCTAGAGAAAGAGTTTCTCGCGAAAGGTGTGAGTAGTCGGAAGGTAGAACTCGAAGAGGTTGTGGAACCTTCTCTTCAAAGTATGGCGAGTAGCGCAGCGCCGGAAGTTGTTCCGGAGTTGGCTCCACCTGTTGAAGAGGGAACTAATGATAATGATCATGAAACTCCGAAAGAGAGTACTACCGAACCTCGCAGGTCAAACAGGACGCGTGCAGCTCCCGAGCTGTACGGAAATCCTGTCATGAATTTCATGGTTGATGAAAATAATGACCCTGCGACGTATGAAGAAGCGATGATGAGCCCGGATTCCAACAAATGGTTAGAAGCCATGAAATCCGAGATGGAATCCATGTATGAAAATCAAGTTTGGAACTTGGTGGAATTACCTCACGACCGAAAGGCCGTGGAGAACAAATGGATTTTCAAAAGGAAAACTGATGCTGATGGTAATGTGACCGTCTATAAAGCTCGACTTGTCGCAAAGGGGTTTCGACAAATTCAAGGAGTTGACTACGATGAGACTTTCTCTCCCGTAGCGATGCTAAAGTCAGTTAGGGTTATGTTAGCAATTGCTGCATATTTCGATTATGAGATATGGCAGATGGATGTCAAAACCGCGTTTCTCAATGGTAATATTGAAGAAGAGTTGTATATGATACAACCAAAGGGTTTTGTCGATCCTAAGGATGCTAACAAGGTGTGCAAGCTTCAGCGATCCATCTATGGATTGAAGCAAGCATCACGAAGTTGGAATCTCCGCTTTGATGAGGTGATCAGAGAGTTTGGATTTGTCCAAATTTATGGAGAAGCTTGTATTTACAAGAAAGTGAGTGGGAGCAATGTGGCATTTCTGATATTGTATGTGGATGACATATTACTGATCGGAAATGATATAGATCTTTTAAACGGTGTTAAAAGTTATCTAAATAGCAAATTTTCAATGAAGGACCTAGGTGAAGCGTCATACATATTAGGCATAAAGATCTATAGAGATAGATCTAGGCGCCTAATAGGGCTATCGCAAAGTACATACCTTGATAAGATTTTAAAGAAGTTTAAAATGGACGGAAGTAAGAAGGGGTTCTTACCTATGTTGCAAGGCAAGACATTGAGTAAGACTCAAAGTCCGGCTTCGGCGGAAGAAAGAGAGATAATGGACAAAGTCCCCTATGCTTCAGCCATAGGCTCTATAATGTACGCCATGCTATGTACAAGACTGGATGTGGCACATGCTATTAGTTTGACTAGTAGGTACCAATCGGATCCAGGTTCGGAACACTGGATAGCGGTCAATAATATCCTTAAGTACTTACGAAGAACTAAGGATATGTTTCTTGTATACGGAGGTGAAGAAGAGCTCGTCGCTAAGTGTTATGTCGACGCTAGATTTGACACCGATCCGGATGACTCTAAGTCTCAATCCGGATACGTATTTCTCATGAATGGCGGAGCGGTTAGTTGGAGGAGCTCCAAACAACCTGTGGTAGCGGGATCAACAACGGAGGCCGAATATGTTGCTGCTTCAGAAGCGGCTCAGGAAGCAGTTTGGATGAAGGAGTTCATATCCGGACTAGGAGTGGTGGCAAACGCGTTGGACCCAATGGTGATCTATTGTGACAACAATGGTGCCATTGCCAATGCCAAAGAGCCAAGGTCTCACAAGCATTCCAAGCATATTAAGCGCCGGTTTCACTCCATCCGCGAGCATGTCAAGGATGGAGATATAAAGATTTGTAAAGTACATACGGATCTCAATGTAGCAGATCCGTTGACTAAAACTCTCCCTAGAGCAAAACATGATCAACACCAGAACTCAATGGGTGTTAGATTTATCACTATGTAACTAGATTATTGTCTCTAGTGCAAGTGGGAGACTGAAGGGAATATGCCCTGAGAGGCAATAATAATATGTGTATTCCAAGTATATGATAGATGTTTATTTTGCATGCTATAATTGTATTAATAAGGAAACGTTAATACATGTGTGTTTAATAAACAAACAGAAAGTTCCTAGTTATGCCTCTCTCATAAACTAGCTCGTTGATTAACAAGATGATCAAGGTTTCCTGATCATGGACATTGGATGTTGTTAATAACGGGATCACAACATTAGTGTAATGGTGTGATGAACATTCATCCGAAGTATAGCATTACGATCAAAGTCATTGAGTTTGTATTGCTATAACAACTTATGAAGTGATCCTAATCCTTAGACCATGAGATCATGTCAATCACTAACACCGGAAGAGTTTCTTGATAACATCAAACGTCACACCGTAACAGGGTGATTATAAAGATGGATTCACAACTAATAAAGTGTTATGTTGAGGCTCATGGATCGAGAGTGGAATTTGTTCATCCCAATGACGGATAGATATACTCTGGGCCCTCTCGGTGATATCACATTGATTAGATTGCAAGCAAGTGATTTGATCACTAGAATGTTATATCACAGGAACGAGAAAAGAGTGCATGTCGGTAACGAGATCAAACTAGGTATGGAGATACCGATGATCGAATCTCGGACATGTAATATATCGTGAAACAAAGGGATTAAGATACTAGCGTAAAAGGTTCCGACGATCACAAGAAAGTCATCGTTGAATGTGTGGGAGTCAGTATGGGTCTCCAGATCCCGCTTCTGATTATTGATCCGAGAGGAGTCTCGATCATGTCCGCATTATTCACGAACCGTAGGGTGACACACTTAAGAGACACCGACATCCAATTGGAGCAAATGTTTCATGCCGAAAGAATGAACAAGCGCAGGAATTTATTTCACTAGATACCGAAATAGGTTTTCGGGTGAAATTGCATAAAGTGGTTATGCATGTGAAATAGAATTCTAGCAAGGGGTTATTTGTGAATGTTTGTCATTAAAGTAATTGACAAAATTCTGAATAAAATAAAAGAGTTTTATTTAATGAGAGTTTGCATTAAATTTGGTGGAAATTTAATGGGAATTTGAGTGGACTTTTGAGTGGAGGGATTTTAAAGGTCATTTTGTGAGTGGAGTGTCCACCCACATGAATGAAGGAGGGGAGGGGGCAGACCCCATGGCCGGCGGCCACCCCCTTGGGTGCCCCCCCTCCTCCTATAAAAGGAGCCCCCCTCCTCACTTGTCTCTCACACCTCCTCGTGAAGGATCTCTCTCCCCCTCTAGAATTTATCCCCCATGGTCTCGAACTAGCGAGATACATGTTCCCGGTGGCTATTCGGCAAGAAAGAGTTGTGCTTACGCTGCATCGCTGGAGCGAGGAGGCGGAGGTTGCTCGGTGCCTCGAACGTGTGTGCGAGCACGGATGCGCTGCTGATTTGCGGCGCTAGGACTTCCTCTCGATCTTGAGATCGGAAAGAGATCGTCTACATCAACCACGAGTTGAACTCGTTAAGCTTTGTCGGTCTTCAAGGGTATGTTCTCTACGGATATACATCCATCCGTTGTTTGTATCTAGTAGATAGATCTTGGTATATAGTTCACATCGTAGGAAAATTTTTGTTTTCTATGCTGCGAACCCTACAAAAGGTGCAACACTGGAAATAACAAGACATATATAAGAGAACGGTAGTGATGAGAAAGGAAATAATAGAGAAGGCAAAGTGCGAAACTTACCCGATGACGACCGGGTCGCGGGCTACTCGGCGCGTGACTCGGCGCCCAGCAGCTTGACGAGTCTCACCCAGGCTGGCAGCAGCAGAGGCAGCAGGAGCTGCCGGACTGGGTTTGTTCTTCTTAGTCGGCTGAGTGCTGGAGGAGGTTTCGCGTCGCTTCGGCTTAGCAACGGGAATCTTGCCGACTCTGCCCATGGCGAGAGGAGGAATGTCATGTACTTGGCCAGCTGCAAAGGTAAATAACGAGCTTACTCGGATAAGCAAAGAAATTAAGCTCACAAGGCATATACCTTCAAAAGTGTACAATCATCATCCTCATCATCGTCAGACCAGTCTTGTAAGGGATTGCGAGATTGACTCTTACCCGAAGCAGAAGCGGCTGCAGTGTGCGGGATCGGCATGAAGCACTCCAGGTCATACTCGACCTCATCTGAGTCAGAGCAGTCCCCATGATAACCAGCAGGAGGGACAGTACTGTCATCAACCTGGGGAAGGAGATTCTGCGAAAGACAAACATAATGAGAGACTAAAAACTAAGTTAAGAGTGGCAAAAGAGCTAAATCCTACTCGGCGATAAAGTAATCTGGAAACTTACCCAGGGGACAGGCCTGACCCGGCTAAACGGAGGGCAACTCCAGGCCCAATCATCCGCCAAGTTCAGTTTAAATATTGAGCTTACTCAGCGGGCGATGGAGTCATGGGTGAGCTCCTTAGTGGAATGCCGAGTGGGATCATGGGACCTGCTCATGAAGCACATCTTGTGGATCCTGGCTTGGATGGGGCTTACATGGCGTGAGATGAAGGTGCACATGAGGTCGAAGTCGGCGAGATGAAAGTTCTCATCCGGCGACAGTAACCTTTCCAGAATTGCGTTGGCTTCGTTCACCGCAGCGTCTTGGTCGCGCGGGTCAAGCTCCCAGTGCTTCTTGTGGGGGACCTCGTCCGAGAAAGGGGGAAGCCGGATGTTATCGGTGGACCCGCTGTTTTTTACATAGAAAAAGGTTCTATGCCACTTCTTGCAGGACTCAATACCAGCAACCCGAGGAAAGATGGAATCCCTCCTGGGCGTGATGCTGGCAGCACCACATAGGCTTCTTCTCGGCACGGGGAACTTCAGGCTGGGGGACAACCTGAACTTTGAAGCGAAAATACTTG
The DNA here is from genome assembly GCA_916181665.1 of Avena sativa. Lineage (NCBI taxonomy): Eukaryota > Viridiplantae > Streptophyta > Magnoliopsida > Poales > Poaceae > Avena > Avena sativa. The sequence continues at coordinate 419,350,693 of OV702282.1, forward strand.
GCCCACAGAATAACTATAGGACAAATTCCAAGATAGGCCTCGCAGGCAGAGATGAAACAAGAGAGAGAGTCAATTGCGTTGGCAGGAAGATGGTGGGTCTGTAGACGGAAGGTAGAAAGAAACGAGGAAAAGAAAGTGCTCATAGGAAGAGCAAAACCACGTTCAAAGTGGGAAAGAAAAACCACCCGCTCGCCAGCTTGAGGTTTAGGGGAGATCTCACCGGCGGGGAGGCGGCAATCCACTTGCAGTGGAATGCGTATGGTGGACCAGAGCCACTCCACTTCTTCGGTGGAGACCTCTGAGCCTTCCCAGCCACCGCGCTCACCGGCGGGGACCTCCTGCTCCTCGGCACCATCAGCACCGTCGCGAGCGTCCATAAGGTCGTCGGAGTCTGTCTCCTCCTCGGTAAGGAGAGGCTTGGAACAGCGAGGACCCATGCTGGAATCAAAAGAGGACAGGGGCAATCGCAGCATAGGAGAAAGAGGGAGAAGGAACCGCAAAGGGGTAGTTCGATCTTATAGGCGCGAGGAGGAAGAAAGGCTAAGGAAACTGAACGGGCGTGGGGGAAGTGGAAACCCCCAACCCCTACTTAAGGGCAGTAAAAACCCCCGTAGTGGGATCTAACTGTGTCGTGTGGCCAGCATGTGGCCGTGTACCAGGCCGGGTGAGCCAGTCAGCGAGCGCCACGTAGCCAAAGATACACGAAAAATCCAGTGCCACGTCACGGCTGGAAGGACAAGAGGCGCAGACCGATGGGACTGCCACAATGACGGGGAATAACTGCGCAGCCGTCACTGTGCCGCCAGAACTTGGAACAAAAATTGAGGCAAGTAATCATGATTACTAGTTGTCAGTGACTGAAGCGCGCCTAAAATGACCCGGAATTGGCCAAAATAACTCGGCTCGAGGCAAGAATGAGCCAAGAAGTCAAATAATTGACCCGAAATTGTCAGACTAACCCGGCAAAGTGCGAAACTAAGATAGATAAAAGACAAAAACTAAGTTCCATTCACATTAAAGGAACCTGGAGACGCCTAACATCTTGAACTGCTAGACCTCACCAGCTTCGGGGACTAATGTCGGGGGGGGATAACCCCCGGTAGGGTCACGAGAGGGGAAACATAGCGCAACTGGGTTGGATCCGAGTAAAAATGAACCAGGCCGGGTAAAAACGGCCGGGAAAGATAAACATGAGAGCCGAAATACAAACTATCTCAGCCCGTATAGGACAAAGTTGTAACCTTTGCAGGTACCAACGAGCCGAGTCAACCGAGGAAGGGCCGAGTCAAGAAGGACACATGGCACCTTTTTGAGTAAGGTTCGGGAAGGACCATGGTAAAGCATGGTCAAAAGAGAAGGGCGACGCCGGGTGACACAAAAGGAGCCGGGTGACGCCCAAAGCAAGCGCTGACGTACAAAGTAACAGCGTGACGCCAAAAAGAACAAGAAGTAGCGTACGAGAAGAACGTTAGCTGTCAAGATTTATGGACCGGGCCTATGGGCTTAGGGCAATCCCATAACCCGGCCCATATTGTAGGGACCAAGATCAAAACAGTAAACCCTAGAACCCAAAGGGGTATTAGCTAGCTAGCACTTCCTATATAAGGGAGGGCAAAGCAGTAGTAGAAGGAGGTTGGACCTAGTAGAGAACAGGTGCTGCGTACTCAAGCCAATACAGCTCAAGGAGCACTTGTAATCTTTGGGCTATCAATCAAATTTTCAAGTGTGGAGAGTTCTTCTTGTTCTTCGTGCATGGCTCGACCGTGCACTCCCTCCTCGGTGACCACAAGCACCCATTCGGCCCCCAACTTAAGCCTACCCATGGCATCTGTCGTGCCACCACCACGATGGTAGATCTTAAATATTAATTCATTAGCACCTTGATGACCCACAAGTATAGGGGGTGTATCGTAGTACTTTGGATAAATAAGAGTGTCGAACCCAACGAGGAGCAGAAGGTGTTGACAAGTGGTTTGGATCAGGAATTCACTCTAAATACTAGCAAACGGATTTTTAGGGTTTTTTGATAATGCAGATAAATAAAGTGCAAGTAAATAAAAGACAATAATGATAGTTGCAGCAAGTGGCCCAATCCTTTCTTCAGCAAAAGACAAGCAGGTTGTATTACTTATGAGGACCACATGTTCTCGAGGACACATGGGAATATTGTCAAGTGCTTTCGCTTCATATAGTTGATTAATCTTCTTTGGTTGGATAAGTGTTGTGTGGGTGAACCTATTCTAATGTACCGACCTTACTTGGACTAATACATACTTGTGATTAAACCCCTTAAAAGCATCCGCAACTACAAGAAAGTAATTAAGATAAAAACCTAACCACAATATTAAACTCTGAGATCCTACACTCCCTGGTGCAAAGGTTTCCTAACGGGGGTTTAGGTTTCTGTCACTCTGGCAACCCCATAATTAGTAGCCAGATACATAATACATTCCCCTAGGCCCATAAATGGTGAAGTATCATGTAGTTGACGTTCACATGACACCACTAGAAGAATATCACCACAACTTAAATATCAAACCATTGAATATTTCTCAACACAATTCCACCACTAACAACATGACTTCTCCCATGTCATCAAGAACTAAATGAACTACTCACGAGACATCAAATGGATCAAGATCAGAGATGATATAATGATAAGTAACAATCTGAACATAAACAATAATTCAATGGTTCCACTCAATAGCATCCACTACAATAAGTAATTAACACCGGGAAAGTTTCCCCTAAGAACTATGCAAGATTCAACCCAATTGTTACAGCGAGATGGAGTGGTGGTGATGGTGCTGGTGGAGATGATGGTGAAGATGATGATAATGATCCCGATGAAGTCTTGCTTGATAACGGTGTTAATGGAGATGATCTCCCCTCTCCGGGAAGGAATTTCCCCGGCAAAATTCTGCCTGCCGGAGAGCTCTTTATCTCTCTGTAGTTTCCTCCCTGCAGAGGCGGCGGAATCTTTCTATGGTCGCTCCCCGAGTCTTAGGGTTTCAGGGGGATGTTATAGGCGAAAGGGCGATGCCAGAGGTGGTCCAGGGTGGCCACACCACCTGGTGGCGCGGCCCAGGGGGCACCAGGGGATGGTGTGGGCCCCCTATGGCCCATCTCCACTTCCCCTTCTGGCTTCCTTCATCTTTTGAAAAAATAGGAATTTCCATATATTTTCTGTAATTTTCTGATCTTCGCGAATATTGCATCTGGACATCGCTTTTTTCCATCAAAATCCAACTCTGGCAGTTCATCCTCCAAAATTCATCCAACATGCAAACTCGATGAAATAACATAAGTATCACCTCTTAATATGAAATATATCAATGAATAACTATAAATTATGATATAAAATAGTGATGCATTAAATGGACGTATCAACTCCCCCCAAGCTTAGACCTCGCTTGTCCCCAAGAAAAAGCTAAACTCAGTAAACATGACCTCATGTTTATAGAGTGACGTGTCGATAAAGAGAATACAGACAAGAAGCATCACATTCATTAATACACAAATCATAAAACAACTCATCATTATATAACTTAACTTGCAATGAGTATGGGAGTCACAATAAAGATGCATAAGGACAATCATAATTGGTAATGGCAAACTTTGTTCTTGGTCAGAGAACAGTTGATAAATCATACTTAGTTTTCAAGCAAAGCTTTTATAATGAAGTTTATAAAGCAGGAATCTCTTGTTCAAACATAATGGGCTTTTTTACAACGGTAGCTTTCAAAGTAATATTCATTTAGATAAGAGCAATGTGCAAAACAAGGAAGATAAGAAACAAGATTGAATAAATCAACATATGGATGATTGAATTACAACAACTCAAATGCTTGCTTGAGATAGGAAGGAATAGGTTTACTGATTCAACATAAAAGTAAAAGATAGGCCCTTCACAGAGGGAAGCAGGGATTTGAGCTCTCATTGCAAAAGAGCTTCCAAAAGATTATGCTACTTACTAGCTTTGAGCTCTCATTGCCCCTATCATAAGCATCTTGAGGTGATTAAGGTTAAAGTGAACAAATATGAAGTATATGCTTGACAAATCATTAGTTGTCAATATCATGTCCCTTGAGTACGAGGGTCGTTTCTCATGCTACTCAACTTTAGTCACAAGCAAGTTATTGTCATTGTAGGTATATGTGTAGAATAGAGCAGTGCCAATGGGGTACCCCTTGCCCCTTGACACAGGAGCTATCTGATACGTCCAAAACATATCTACTTCCCCGAACACTTTTGCTATTGTTTCTCCTCTAAACTTGTGTGATTTGGATACAACTAACATAGACTAACGTTGTTTTTAGTAGAATTACCTTGGTGTCTAGTTTTTTTGCAGAAAATCAACTATCAGGGAAAATCCGAAAAAATATGCCAAAAAACCTATTTCATCAGAAGACTCACGGAGCCAGAATACGAGACAGAGTGGGGCCCTGGGGACCCCACATCCCCAGCCACGCGGGCCAGGCATGGCCGCGCCTAGAGGGGGTGTAGCCGCCCCAGGCACCCCCTCGACCTCCCTCTTCGCCTATAAGTTGCCTTCTGACCTAAAAACTTAGGGGGGTCGACATTTTTCAGAAAGAGTTCCGCTGCGCTGCCACCACCAGAAACCGCGATTCGGAACCAGAAACTCCGTTCTGGCACCCTGCCGGGATGGGGAATTTGGATAGGATCATCGCCATCATCATCAACAACGCATCTCCATTAACCATCCATGTTTCCCTCATCCATGAGTGAGTAATCCCCCGCTGTAGGCTATGGGGATGGTAGGGATTGGATGAGTTCTATCATGTAATCGAATAAGATTGTTAGGGCATGGTGCCTAGTATCTCTATTAGTGTTATTTGACTTTGTTGCAACTTGTTGTGCTTAATGCTTGTCACTAGGGCCCGAGTGCCATGATCTTAGATCTGAACTTATTATTGATTCATGATGATAGTATTGTTTGTGATCTTATCTGCAAGTTGTGTACACATATAATTGTCTAGATCCAAAGGCCCTGAAGTGACAGAAATTGGGATAACCTGAGGGGATGGCTGTGATGTGAGGATCACATGTGTTCACGAAGTGTTAATGTTTTGCTCTGGTGCTCTATTAAAAGGAGCACCTTAATTGCCAGTAGTTCCCTTGAGGCCCCGCTGCAACAGGCTGGCAGGACAAAAGATGTTGTGCAAGTTCTCATTGCGAGCACGCATGACTATATATGGAGCACATGCCTATGATTGTTTAGTATGGATGCTTTATCTTATTTATTAGCAAATGCCCTAGATCTTGAAGTTACATGTTTAGACATGTCCATGCAACGCCCATCCATCCATCCCTATGCCTACCGCACTCATATCCTACTGTTTGCTACTATTATTACTATTGCTCTTGTTCTGCTGATGTTGTTACTTTGCTATTGCTACTACTAAACTGTTGCTACTGATAAACTTCAGTGAGCAAGAACTATTTCCAGGTGTAGCTGAATTTACAACTCAGTTGTTAAGGCTTGTAAGTATTCTTTGTATCCCCTTGTGTCGAATCAATAAATTGGGTAATACTACCCTCGAAGACTGTTGCGATCGCCTATACTTGTGGGTCATCAAGACTATTTTCTAGCGCCGTTGCCGGGGAGCATAGCTTTATTTGTAAGTTCACTTGGATCTATTATTGTTCATTGCTAATACTTTCATCATGGGGAAGTCTCGTGATGGAAAGTTTCTTATTTTACCATCCACTACAAGAAGAGGTACAGTCATAAACACCTCGGTTGTGCTTGATTCACCGTCTGTTATAAGTAAGCTTGTTACACCACCACCACATACACATGCTACACACACTACTACTACTGCTGAATTTGAATCTGCTTCTGATACTCATGATGTTACTTCTAGTATGCTTGATGCAAGTGGTTCATTAGGTCCTTTCCTAGATGCTACTATTGCTACAACTATTTTGGGAAACACTAAAATCCTAGTGAAGACATTGTTACACCTGTTAGCTCTCCTGGGTCTAGAGATAGATATGATATTAGTGATGGTTGCATTCAAATGACTGATGATTTTAATGAAGAGTACCAAAACACACATGGTGCTAGTGCTATTAGGAGTCTCCTTGAGAGACGTACCATTATTCCTAAACTGTCCTCTGATCCTAAGTTTGTCACCTCTCCCATAGATATTAAAGATGAATATTATGATTTATCTCTTGATTTATCCTATTTAAACATTGTTGAGAAAGAATATTTTTGTGGGACTGAGAGTGAGAGTGCTGTGTCACATATGAATGAGCTTTCCACTATGAGTGCTTTATTCTCTGATGATTTTAAGATGCGCAAGTACTTTGTTACAAAGATCTTCCCCTTTTCACTAAAAGGAGAAGCTAAAGCTTGGTTTAATAGATTACCTCCTAGATCCATTGATAGCCCTGATTCCTTGATTGCTTCTTTCTTCCAGAAATATTTTCATCCTAGTGGTAGACATGCTGCTTTGAAGAAACTTTTTGATTTTAAACAGGGAGAAGAAGAGAAATTGCCTGAGTCATGGACAAGGTTCTGTGCCTTGATTCATGCACATCCTGGATGTCCATGACCTAAAAATGAGCTTCTTGATATTTATTATAATGGACTAACTGATGATTCTAGGACATACCTAGATAGTTTTGCTGATTGTGTTTTCAGGAAAAGAACTCCAACAGATGCTGAAAAATTAATGGCTAAAATAAGCAATAATTATGATGATTGGACTTCAACTGAGTTAAATACACCTGAGCCTATTACTCCTGAACCAATTGTGCCTGAACCAGTTCCAAAACCAACACCAAATAAGAGGGGAGTGATTGCATTAAATGATGAAGTGATGAAGGAAGCTAAGAAATGTCTGAAGGAGAAAGGTATTAGAGCTAAAGATGTGAAGAATCTACCTCCTATAGAAGAATTATGTAAGCCAATTCCCCACTCATCCACTATTGAGGTACACTCTCTCCACTTTGACGAAGGTGATATTCCCTATGGTAAGCCTCCTGATCAATAATTAGATGAACTTGACAAATTTATTGTTAAACAAGGTAATTTTAATAAACAAGTTCAGAATCATTTATTGGAAAACTCTAGAGCTATTAATGAGTTGAAAGATATTGTGGAAATAACTGCTGATGATGTTAAAATGCTTTGTAAACACTTTCAAATGGTTCAAATCCAAATTGATCAACTTGCTAAGGTACAGAAAGATATGCTAGTTAATGCCTCGGGAGATAAACATGCTTATGAAATTATAACTAGGAGTGGTATAACTACTCAAGATCCTTTATATTCTGAAGGAAACCCAAAAAGAATTGAGTAGGATTCTCAACAAGGTGAAAGTAGTGGTAGTCCTCATAAGAGAAAGAAAAAGAAACACAAAGTAGTTGAGGAACCACCTGAACCTGATGTAGATCTTAATAGTATATCAGTCTCTGATGCTAAAACTGAGAGTGGTAATGATAAAAATGATGCTCATGATAAGGAGGAAGTTGAGGAAAAACCTAAGAAGCACACTAAGAACACTACATACACTAAGGAAGATTTTATTGCTAATAAACATGGTAGTGAAAGAGAACCTTGGGTGCAGAAACCTATGCCTTTCCCAATAAGAAACACAAGTCAAAGGAGGAAGAACACTATAACAAGTTTTGTGAGTGGATGAAACCTTTATTTTTGCAAATTCATTTGACCGATGCTATTAAGTTGCCTCCTTATTCAAAGTATATGAAGGATATTGTCTCTAATAAAAGGAAGATTCCTAATGAGGAAATTTCTACTTTGCTTGCTAATTATTCCTTCAATGGTAAGGTTCCAAAGAAACTTGGTGATCCAGGTATACCAAATATTCCTTGCTCTATTAAGAATTATTATGTTAGAACTGCTTTATGTGATTTGGGAGCTGGAGTTAGTGTTGTGCCTTTTTCTCTCTACAGGAGACTCCAGCTAGAAAAGTTGATACCAACTGATATATCATTGCAAATGGCTGATAAGTCAACTAGCATTCATGTTGGTATATGCGAGGATGTTCCTATTCAAGTGGCTCATAATTGCTTGGTTTTAACTGATTTTGTTGTGCTTGAGATGCCTGAAGATGATAATATGTCTATTATTCTTGGGAGACCTTTTCTTAATACTGCAGGTGCTGTCATCAATTGTAATCAAGGAAAAGTAACTTTTAATATTAATTACAAAGAGCATATTGTCTATTTCCCCAAGAAGATTGATAAGAGCTATTGCCTGAATTCCATTGAAAATATTGAGAGCATCAAAGTTGGAGAAATTTATTGTCCCATTCCACAAGAAAGTTTTGAAACTATTATGATTGGGACTATTGCTATCAAGTTTGAGGTAACATGATCACTTTGTGGAATGCAAAGTTTTGCTTCATATAAGATTGTTTTGGTAACAAGACTTGATCAACCTTGTTAACAAAAGGATTTTAATGAACAAAACAATGCTTTCACAGTGGTTATACTTGCTCACTTTTACTTTTCTCTTTCCTAGTCTTTGCTCTTTCTCTTGTTAGCTTTAGTTTTGCTAGTTGTTTGCTTGTTAGAGTGTCTTCGAACTTATGTAGTTTTGGTTTTTGTTTGCTTTTGCTTCTTCTAAAAAATCTTTTCTGCGAGAAAATCAATTTTCATACCCTGAAAATTGGCCAAAAATAAAGTTTCCCAAAAAATTCCAGAAAATTCATATTAATTTTTTCCTCGAAAAAAGGGGTAGAGGGACACCTGGAGTGCCCAGGGGGACCCACCAGGATAGCACACCCCCTGGTGGCGTGGCTAGCCCTAGGGCGCGCCTAGCCTAGGTGGGGCCCACCTATGGCCCTCCAAGTTCCCTCCTCCTAGCCACTTCTTTATCTCTCCCGAAAAACACCGGAAAAATTTCTCAAGCTTGAGTTCCTGCTGTTCTTGCTCCCGATATTCGATCTCCTTGCTCAGCCCATCTTTGCTGCTAATTTTTGGAGGGATTGCTCCTTGGTATGTGCCTCCTCCGTGTGTCCAATTAGATTTGTGATTGGTTTGTATCTTGAGTATTTTGCTTCTATAGGTGTTAGGTATGTGAGCTTGCATGCTTGTTATATGCTTAGAGATTTCATTTTTATGCATGTTTAGCCCTCTAGCAAGTTCCTATAGTAATTCCTCATCATTTATCAACTTGGAAATTACTTGGTGTGATGCTTGTCTAAAAATTTCAGAAAAAATGGAACACCACACCTTTGGAGAAATGTTTGAGAGTGATGCACCTAGGAGGAAAAGGCCTTCAAGATCATCCTCCCGAGCTAGGCCATCATAAAATGAAGATCTCATTACACTGCGTTTCGGCTACAAGGAAGATGAGGGGGGTGTGCATCCTTCTACCTTCCCTTGTCCTACCTTTTTGCAGGTTGCAGGAATCCTCAATGATTTCCTAACCTTGGTTCGAAGGGTTGGACTAACGAGTTATATGCAGGATGAGAGTGTGCAATATGCTTTGCTCACCAAAACTTTTGTGGAAAGTTTTTCTTTTTATAACAGCCCTTTCAAATTAGATGTGTCGTTCAAAATCTATAACAGGCCTGTCTCCATGACATTGAAGAAATTTTCTGAAATCTTGGGTATTGGCACGGCTGGGACAGTGAAGAAGATTCCAAGTCAACCCGCTGATTTGTTGGAGCTCTACCGCAGGATAACTAATGATGACCGCAGAGCCTAGCGCGGGAAGATAAGAAATATCCAACTCCCAGCTACCAGGTATTTTGCTTATTATCTTGCCACTAGTGCTCTTGGTAGGGAGAACACTAGCAATATTTCCAACTATCATTTGGCTTTCCTAGCTGCTGCACTCAACAATGAAACAAGGTACAATCTTGGTTCTCTCATTGTCCGTCGCTTTGCTGCTAAGGGACCCATTTATGGGGGTATTATTGTTGCACGTGTTGTTGCTGCCCTAGACCTTTATGTTGATCCAAATGATACAGTTTTGGCTCCTCAGAGGCTTGATTTAGCTGCCATGAAAGCTCATCACTTTGTCACTACTAGCTCTACCCTTGATAATTTGGTTTATAGGATGATGTTTACTGACGGGGAAGAGAGAGAAATTCCTTTGCCCCAAACCACTTTGTTCAGTATTTCCCAGGCACCTTGGTCACACTCCAAGGAGGATATGGACGAGAAGCTACGCATTCGTGGGTTCCACAGGCACTACCAGGGGGACGCGCCCTCATACGACCCCTCTGTGCACTACACAAGGGCATCCTCGAGCTCATACCATGACGAAGGGGCCTCTTCGTCATACTACGCAGGTGCACCTTCGTAGTCACCATGGATTTGAGCCCCACTTAGGCCAAAATCCTAAGCTTGGGGGGAGGTACACCGACATAACACTCATATATAAATCATGTTTCGTCGATTCTTTGTATATCCATGTTTCGTTTTCTTTTTGGTACTTGTTTCTGCTTTCTCAAAACACAAAAAGACCAAAAACATTTTCGTTGTTTCTCTTGGTTTGCTTCTTTGCTTTTTAGCTTTGGTTTTCCTTAAATAAAATCCAAAAAGATTTTTCTTTGTTTCTTTTTGCTTTGTATGCTTGCTTTAAAAATAGAAAACACCAAAAATATTTATTGTTCTTCTTTGGTTTTGTGAAGTTCTTTGCAGGGTTCAGCAGTCCTCGGTGAGTTTGGTTTCATGTTATTGTTCAAGTCACACAAGTGAAGAGCAATAATGAAGATTAAGACAACTTCGGGTGTGGTAAGAGGTTGGTAACGAACTCTATTTGTTTTCATTTTTGTACATATAGTCATCATTGTGAGCATGCTTGGTCTGTTCATGTAAGGTGTATGTTATTTATGGATGCTTAGTAGTTCTTGCTCTCTTGTGATTAGCGCCAGCTTGCTAATGGTAAGATCCCTCCTTTATAAAGGAAAATGATCCCTGTGATTGCAATGCTAGTCCCTGGATCAATGCTAGCATCCACAGTTTAAGATGAAGTACACAGATACAAAGGTCATTTTATTACAGCCATTCCAGAGAAAAACAGTCTTTACAACTCCAAGGCCACAGGCCTAATACAAGAGTTTGAATAAGTAATTAAATAAAAGTCTTCATCTTCATGTGCCACAGGCAAACATGTTGAGTGTAGACTCATGACACCTAATCCTCATCAGAGTAACCTGCAACATCACAAGTTACAACCACAGTGGGTCAATACTTTGGAATAGTATTGGCAAGTGATACCTTAGTAAAATTTTAAGTGGACTAGATACTATATGCAATTTGGCTAAGTGTAGCTTGGCTTGCTTTGCTCAAAATAGGTTTTCCTATTAGTTGAAATCACTAAGTTTTTCTTTGTCAAAACTTTTCCCAAGGAACCACCAATAGACATTGAGGTCCTTCACCCTTGTTCACCCACAAGTTTTTACTTAGAAATTGGGATGAGGAGATTCTTGATAGCTTCCATGTCTTGATGCTCAAGTTGTCCATTGCCATGGACTTGGCTAAGTACTTAGGTTTTTCCATCTGCAGAGGTTGTGCACTTTCCCCACCAGACTTGGTTTCACCAAGACAGGACCTTTCAGAAGCCTTCCCTTAGACCAAATGGACGCGTTCCAACCTATCATCCCACTACCACCATCTGTCCAAATGGCTAAGTTCTAGCAACCTATGTGATCCAGGCAGAGCCCATATTGCCAAGTGGCTGCACTAGAATCTTCTTAACACTTGGCCTCTAAAATCTCTTTGTTCCTGGGTGGCTTACCACAAGTGAGATACACAAGGTAAACCATAGAAATGGGCCTTGTGTAACCACTCAACATAAACCAAACCTTCCAATCTACCCAGGTGTTTCATTAACTTAGTTGTTTTATTAGGTAAAACACAAGTCCAAAGACTTAGAAATATTTTCATCATAGCATGTATATTTCACCAACCCTTGTTTGCTACTAGCTAGGCTAAGCATGGCATAGATAGTAACTTAATTTAGAAGTTCCCTAGCATTTCTATAACTACTAGGATTTCCCAACATGGCATATAAGCAAAATAATATCATGCAAGTATAACAAAATATTTCTAATGCTTGGTAGAAAACATAGGAATGATAATATTCATGAAGTACCACTTGCCTTGGTAGTTGGGAGAGTAGCACTCCTCACAATCACAATCACTGGCACCAAAATCTACACAAAGAATGGTAGCAACAAATTACACACAATACATATACAATCAAAAATATATGCATGCATGCAAGATGATATGTGATGGTTTTTTTTAAAACTCCACAAAGCAAGTAAACAGTACTGATTCATAAACAAGTTGAAAACTTGCCAAACAACATTTGTTTAAACCCTAAATCATTTCCTAAACTTTTCATATACTCAAATTAGTCCTACACAAGTTTCTGCAAATAAAACCTTTTTAACAGAAGCTAAACATTAAACACATTGCATATTTAGAAAGAGCTTGCTCTCCTGATTCCAACGGTATAAAATTTGTCAAATTCTAACGTGGGGATCAAAAGTTATAGCCAAATCAAATTCAAACATAAATCAGATTCAAAACTTGTTTGATTCAAAACATAACTCCAGCCACGCGTCATGTTCTGATTGGCGCGTACCGCTTCGCACCGGATCACGCTCGGCTACCGTTGGATCTAACTAAACACGCACGACTCAGATCTAAACTTACCTCTTCGTCACAGATCTAATCTCACACGTTAGATCTAAATCCTACGACCCTAATCTAACTGACCACAGACGGGCGGCGCTAGCGGCGGCTACTGGAGGCGGCGAGCTCTGCCTACGGCGGCGCGGCGCTACAGGTCGTCCGGAAAGGTGGGAGGATGCTCACCAGGTTCGCAGCGACGAGGAGAAGCTCAACTTGGCGGCGGCTTGGCAAGGGGCGCACGGAGTGGGCTGCTGGAGCTCGTCGGAGTCGTGCACGGCATCGGGTGGTTGCAGACGAAGTTGTTGCCGACGCTCTGGGTCTTCCTAGTACCAACCAGAGGCATCAGTAGCTGCGCAAGTACAAGGCGAACCTAGTCGTATGCGAGAGAGGTCAAGGGGCGCTCAGTGCTTACCGCAATCGTTCGCCGGAGAAGAAGAAAGCGTCAGGCACTTGCGGTCGTCGTCGTTGGCGAGTCTCCAGACGGTCCTAGCATGCACCAATAGGGTGAGAAGATGCGCATGGTTGTCGTGATCATTCTGGCAAACTTAGACAGCAAGGGGCGACGGGGTCTTACCGGAATACCTCGCCGGAGTTGGCTCTGACTGCGGCGGTGCAATTCGAATTAGAGGCAGCCTGGTGGCGAGAAGAGTGTGAAGTGTGGGGGGAAATGACCGCGGCGGGGTGTGGTTTAAGTAGGCCGAAGCGCGACAGGAAACGCTCGCAGAATCAAGGCTAATTACGCCGCGCCATTATCGGCATCAATGGCAGCGACCACGTGGTCTGCGGGCGAGATTTGGGGAAGACGACGGTGACGTGGACGGGGCCCAGTTGTCTGCGAGAGAAATAGAGGGGGGTGGGGTCCTGGCGTCAGTCACTTGCTGGGTGCGTCTGCGAGTGAGAGAGGGAGAGAGGGAACCCGGGTGGGCTTAGTGGGCTGCTTTCTCAATTGGGCCAGAATCCTGGCGCTGGCCCTTTTCTATTTCCTTTCTCTTTTTTCTTTTTTGTTTTGAATTTCTGGAATGAAATTCAAATGGTTTCAAAAGCTTTTTGAATTCATATTTTTTTCAGGATTTTGTAGGGTGCAACATTCAGACTTCTGGGCATAAAATCAAGTGGCCACTTTGAATTAGCTTGGTCATTTAGAAAAAAAAAACAGTGACATAGCACTTGATTTGGAAATGTTTTGGAAATGGTTTTGAAACCACATTTGTTCTATGAATTTTTGTCCAAACTCCACATTCAATCCAATCAAGAAGGAATCCAACAAAACTTGGTTTAAAACACTTATGCTCTCAATTGAGGATGGTCATTTGACTTATGTTTGCTCACATAAAATAATAGCACTATGTGCTTCTGTTTTCTTGATAATAGTTTGAAAATGATCTCAAAATTATATGCATGCATGAATGATGTGCAATCTTTGAAATCATGATTTTGGGGATGTTACAAATCTAACCCCCTTAAGGTGAATCTCGCCCTCAAGATTCGGATTGGCTAGCAAATAGGTGAGGGTGGTCTTTCCGAAGATCATATTCTCTTTCCCATGTTGCTTCCTCTTCGGAATGATGGTTCCACTGAACTTTGCAAAACTTGATAGTCTTAGTCCGTGTGACTCTTTTTGTAGTCTCAAGAATCTTGATAGGCTTCTCTTCGTAAGTAAGATCACTTTCCAATTGAACCTCCTCCAAAGGTATAGTATCCTTCAAAGAAGTTTCTTCCATTTCTGGATGACATTTCTTAAGTTGACTCACATGAAACACATTATGGACAGCTGACAGAGATTCTGGCAGTTCAATTTCATAGGCAACTTCTCCTTTGCGACTCAGAATCTTGAATGACCCAACATATCTTGGTGCCAATTTTCCTTTGACTCCGAACCTCTTCACTCCACGAAGTGGTGACACTCTAAGATAAGCTCTATCACCGACTTCGTAGGTGACTTCTCTACGCTTAGGATATGCGTAGCTTTTCTGTCGGGACTGTGCTATCTTCAACCTGTCCTTAACCAACTTGACTTTCTCTTCGGCTTCTTTGATGAGATCTGGTCCGAATAAAATTCTTTCTCCCACACCATTCCATAACAATGGGGTGGTACACTTTCTTCCATAGAGAAATTCAAATGGTGCCATCTCAATGCTGGCTTGATAGCTGTTGTTATAAGAAAATTCTGCGTAAGGCAGACTTTCATCCCAACTGGCTCCATAGTCTAGGGCACATGCCCTCAACATGTCTTCAAGAATCTGATTAGTCCTTTCTGTTTGTCCATCAGTTTGAGGATGAAAAGTAGTACTGAATTCCAACCTCGTTCCCAATGACTCATGTAACTGTCTCCAAAAATGGGAAGTGAATTGAGTTCCCCTATCAGACACAATACTCTTGGGCACTCCATGTAGACATACAATTCTACTCATGTAGATCTTAGCCAACTTAGCACTTGTATAGGTTGTCTTCACGGGTATGAAATGAGCCACTTTAGTTAGGCGATCCACTACTACCCAAATATAATCGTATCCTGACCGGGTCCTTGGTAATCCGGTAATGAAATCCATACCAATCTTGTCCCACTTCCAATCAGGAATAGGTAGTGGTTGAAGCAAACCTGCTGGTTTCTGATGTTCCGCTTTCACTCTACTATACACATCACACAAAGCAATATGTTCGGCGATGTCCTTTTTGAGATTATTCCACCAAAATCTTTCTTTCATGTCCATGTACATTTTGGTGCTACCCGGATGAATGGAATACGGTGAGTTGTGTGCTTCCTGCAAAATCAGTTTCCGCAGCTCCGGATCTTGTGGAACACAGATACGTTTCCCATGCCATAAAGTACCCTGTTCGTCTTCATGGAACCCTTTGGCTTTTCCTTTGCCAATCTTTTCTTTAATCTCTTCAATTTCCTTATCATTCTTCTGGGCTTCTTTGATCTTGTCCAACAAAGTGGGTTGAACATCCAAAGTCACGAGATGTCCTTCAGGCACAATCTCCAATCTGAGTTTTCTAAATTGGGTACACAGATCATCTGGCAATTCTCCTTTGGTAAGGCCATTCACAAAAACCTTACGACTTAGAGCATATGCTACAACATTTGCTTTACCGGGGTGGTGTTGCAAACTTAAGTCATAGTCCTTGATAAGTTCTAGCCATCTTCTTTGTCTCATATTAATTTCCTTCTGGGTGAAGATATACTTCAAACCTTTGTGATCTGTGAACACTTCACAACGCTTTCCCAAAAGATCGTGTCTCCATGTTTTGAGTGCATGGACAACAGAGGCTAACTCTAAATCATGATTAGGATAGTTCACTTCATGAGTTTTGAGTTGTCTCGAGGCATACGCCACAACTTTTCCTTCTTGCATAAGTACTGCACCCAAACCATGATGAGATGCATCACAATATACTTGGAAATCTTTTTCCAAGTCTGGCAAACACAAGACTGGTGCTGTCACAAGTCTCTTCTTCAATTCCTGAAAGCTGAGTTCACAACCTTCCGTCCAAGCAAATTTCTTGTCTTTCTTTAGCAATTCAGTCATAGGCTTAGCTACCTTGGAGAAATTTTCAATGAACCTTCTGTAGTAACCTGCTAAGCCAAGGAAACTACGAACTTCTTTCACTGACTTGGGAGATTCCCATTCAGTTACAGCTGAAACTTTAGCAGGATCAACTGCTACACCATCCTTTGTCATAACATGTCCAAGAAATCCAACTTCATTCAACCAGAATTCACACTTGCTGAATTTGGCATAAAGTTTATGTTCTCTCAACTTTTCAAGTATTAAACGTAAATGTCCTTCATGCTCTTCTTTGCTCTTGGAGTAGACTAAAATGTCATCGATGAAGACGACAACAAACTTGTCAAGGAATTCCATGAACACCTTGTTCATCATATTCATGAAGTATGCTGGAGCATTGGTCAAACCAAAAGGCATCACGGTATACTCATATAATCCATACCTTGTGGTGAACATTGTCTTAGGTATGTCTTGTTCTCTTATCTTGAGTTGAAAATAGCCTGACCGGAGATCAATCTTTGAGAACACACAAGCTCCTTCTAGCTGATCAAACAAGTCATTGATTCTAGGCAAAGGATATTTGTTCTTAATAGTCACCTCATTAAGTGAACGGTAATCTATGCATAACCTTTGACTTCTATCTTTCTTCTCCACGAACAAAACTGGGGCTCCCCAAGATGAAGAACTTGGTTGAATAAATCCTTTCTGCAACTGTTCTCCCAGTTGTTTCTTGAGTTCTTTCAGTTCATCAACTGACATCTTATATGGTCTCTTTGCTATTGGTCCAGATCCTGGTACCAAATCTATGAGAAACTCCACATCTCTATCTGGTGGCATTCTCGGTAATTCTTCCGGAAACACATCCGGATACTCACTCACAATTGGCACACTGTCTATGCTAACCCCCTTAAGAGAATTTAGCATACTCCTTGTTGCTTCAAAGTTGGTCTTGAATCTGATCCTTTTATTTTCTGGAGTTGTGAGTGAGACAGTATGGTTGGCACAATCTATCACTCCCTTGTGCTTAGTCATCCAGTCCATTACCAAAATAACATCCAATCCTTGGGAGTTTAGAATTATCAAATTAACGAGAAACTTATACTTCCCAAACTCTATGACTAGATCATGACATCCTGAATTCACTATCATTTCTCCACCAGGAGAACTTACTTTTATAGGACACCCAATAGTTTCTACCGGCAGTTCATTTCTTTCAACAAATGCTCTTGATATGAATGAATGAGATGCACCATTATCAAAGAGAACAAATGCTGGAACAGAATTGAGTTTGAACTTACCAGCCACAGCATCAGGCTCCTCATAGATTTCCTCCACATTGATGTGGTTCACCTGTCCCTTCTGGAAAGGGTTGGGCTTGTTGGGTCCTTCATCTTTCTTTTCTGGGCATTCATTTGCATAATGCCCCATCTTCTTGCACTTGAAGCATTCAACCTGACTAATGTCTTTCTTGACAGGCTGACTTCCACTTCCACTTCCATTACCACTATGGTGACTCTTGTATCCACCCTTGTGGTTCTTGTACTTGTCATTGTCATCACTACGGTGATGTCTGTTGTCATGACGGTTGTGGTTGTGGTGCTTGTTGAATTTCCCATGCTTGTGGGATCCTGAGCTTCCACTGTCATCATAATGGGAACGTTTGTGAGACGATCCCGAGCTGTGCTTGTCTGAGTGCTTTCTCTTCCTGCTCTCAACTTGCTTCATTTTGTTTTCCAATATAGCAGCCTTATCACAAAGAGACTGGTATGTGGGAACATATGCTACAGCCAGTTGCAGGTTTAGCTCATCATTCAGGCCTTCAAGAAATTTTTCCTTTCTCTTAGCATCGGTGTCAACTTCATCCGGTGCATAACGCGCCAGATTGTTGAACTCCTCAATATATTCAGCCACGCTACGGTGGCGCTGTTTCAGATTATGGAACTCTTTCTTTTTCAGACTCATCACTCCAGATGAGATATGAGCAGTGCGAAAGCCATCCTCAAAGATAGCCCATGTCACATCTTCTATGGGAGTGGTGATCTGGAAGTTATCCCACTAAGTGGCGGCTGGTCCTTCCAGCAAATGTGCTGCAAATCTGACCTTTTCAGCATCAGTACAGCCCACGGTTACCAAGTCCTTGTTCACAGAACATAGACAATCATTGGCCACCATGGGATCAGTCGTCCCTGAGAACTTTGCTGGCCTCAATCTCAAAAACCTGGTAAGCATATCAAAACCCGGTGGGTTGTTGTTGTTGTTGTTGTTATTGTTGTTGTTGTTGTTATTGTTGTTGTTTTGGTTCTGGATGAACGTTGTCATCATCTGCATCAGCTGAGTTTGAGCGGTCATCATTTGCTGCATTTCTGGAGTGATGTTGTTGTTATTGTTGGGGTTGGGGTTTGCACGACGGGAGGCATCTGTGGTTTGATCAATAGAGATAAGAATGAGATACCCATAGATGCTTTCATGCACATTACATCACATAAGCAAACACAAAGCATGCAACTCAATGATAAAGGTTCAACACCAAGATAACAAGTTCGCAAAGTAAAACACACAAGTAGCAAGCCATCCACATGTCGGATGGTCAAATAACAAGTTCTCAAACAACAAGTACGATAATAAATGATAAATGAGTAGTCAAATCTACTCCTCGGCATCAACCTCCTCCTCGACAAAGGTAAGACCTGTGTTCTCCATCGCGGTCTTGTATTCCTCGACACTAGTGGTCAAGGTCTCTATCTTGGCTTTGAGAGCCCTCTTCTAGGAACGAAGCCTCTTAATCACCGTCTGCTGATGCTCGAGCTCAAAGTCCTTGGACTGCAGTTCTTCAGTCATGTCCCGGATCTTCTTGTTTCTATCCTGGACTCGCTTCTCCTAACTCTTGAACTTCCTGTCCTGGCTCGCGAACTTCGCCTCCATCTCCTTGACAATCTCATCTTGCTCCGCGAAGAGCTTGTCCTTCTCGCGAAGCTGCACCTGGAGTTCGTCATTGTTGAGCATGACGTTGGTCCTGTTAGTGTCCACGTGCCTAATGAGAGACTCTAAGTCCTGGAGGTACAGACAAATCGGCTCTGTGTCCCTCGAATCGTCCTCGAAGTCGATGGACTCTCCATCCTCATCACGTCTACCGAAGACATTGAAGTGAGTACCTCTAACCTGTCGGGAGTGTCTCCCTAGCAGACGTCCTATCAGATCCTGCATGACTACCTCAAGGCCTCTCTCCTTGTCGTCGTGCATGAGCTTGAAGACGATGGCCTCCATGGTAGGCTCAGTCTGGCATCCGGGCTGGTTGACCTTGAAGCCTTAGAGGTCCTTCCTCTCAAACTTGGTGAGGGGAAGCACCATGATGGTAGGAAGAGGAAGATTGAGCAAAGTAGTAAGCTCAACAATACGAGGACCAAAGCGAGTAACCTGGAACTCCTCAACAGTGCTGATGGTAACAGTAGGCATCTATTTATAAGATAGAAAAGTCAGAACAACACAATTCAAGATAAAACAAAGGACAAAACATCACATACATATCCTTGGAAAGCAAAACACACAAGTCATGCGTACATGAAACCATTACAGCAACCAAGGTTCAATCTTATTTTAAAGCAACATTTGTAAAATAAGGTGATAAGTGGTGGTCCAACTAACGAAGTACGCTTACAATCCTATCTCACTGGATTTGTTGGCTAACACAATGTTTCTAGAAGCAATCAGCCTATCTTTCTCACATGACTCCATCGCTAAGTCTATAATGTCTCCTCTTAAGGTTTGGTTGGTAGCTTCCAACTCTTGGGTATGTTCCTTCTCTTTCTTTAGATCATTTTGGAGGTTGAGCATTCTGCACTTGACTCTATCACCAAGTTCTTTGATGGTCTTCCAAGATGCATCCCTTGCTGATTCAAAGAATGTAGTGTGCACCACTGAATTGGTGAACATGCA
The DNA here is from genome assembly GCA_916181665.1 of Avena sativa. NCBI lineage: Eukaryota > Viridiplantae > Streptophyta > Magnoliopsida > Poales > Poaceae > Avena > Avena sativa. The sequence continues at coordinate 419,370,789 of OV702282.1, forward strand.
GAATCCTTTTTCCTGATGGTTGTCTTCCTTGTTTTTATACAAGTGAAGTTGCACCCACCAGTATTCCACTCCTTCATCCATCACAGGAAAACCCTTATACACAGCTGCACCTTGTATATCTAATGCAACCATGAGGTCCTTGAGAGCCTTGGGGAATTCTGTCTCACACTCCAAAGTCATTGTCATGAGTGGTCCTTTCCTTACTGTAAGGGTCCCAACCTTTAAATAAGGTAGAGTCCCCTGTGTTTACAATGCTAGTCCCTGGATCAATAGCTAGCATCCACAGTTATGATGTAATATCAAGAAACAAAGGTCATAATAAAATTTTATAACTAGGATTAACATAATTTGATTACATCTTACATAGCTCATTTGGATATTACATTACATTGCAGCGGAATATCTATAAGCATGGGGTCCTTCATCTTCAAGGTGCCACAGGCAAACATGTTGGTTGTAGACTTTGTAATCCTAATCATTCAAGCTTCACTAAAAACAATCAAACCTGCAACATTACAAGTTACAGCCACAAGGGTCAATACATTTGAATCGTATTGGCAAGTTTCACTACTATGTTGTATATAAGTGGATCCTATCATTTCATGCATTTTTGGCTAAGTAGGGTTTTAAGGCTCATTTGCAGAAAGCAATACTTTATCCTATATTTTCAAAATGGTTTTGATATCTTGTCAAATCTCTTTATCAAAATCCCTTTAACTCCTTGGTATCCCCAAGTATTCAAGTCCTTGCCAAAAATCTCTTGAGCTCCTTGGTAACCCCAAGTGCATCAAGTTTTATCAAAATCTCTTGAGCTCCTTGGTACCCCCAAGAGCATCAAGTTTTTATCCAAATCTCTTGAGCTCCTTGGTACCCCCAATGCATCAAGTCTTTTGTTATCACTTAAAAGTTTTTCTTTTAGAAATTAGAATGTCGAGATTTCCCATAGCTTCAAGCTTTAGTTGCTCAGTATTGTCCATAACCGGGGACACGGCTAAGTACTTAGATTTTGTTATCTTCTGCAGAAGTAGTACACTTTACCCACATATCACACTCTCATCTTGTTGCCACCAGTGGCCACTGGATTAGTACTCACCAAGATGGAGTACTGGCAGATTGAGAATGTGACGAAGTCTTTCCAGAGGGTCCTCCCATACACCATTGCTAGCTTGTCTTCAGTACCCATGTAGGATTCCAGGTCCACATTTTCAGTAACCTAAAGACAATGCATGGGTCTTCCCAATGTAGTTGACTAAGCCAGAGCCATAAATAGCATGTGGTTGCACACGAAAGCCACAATTGGAGAAACATGTTCAATCTCTAAGTTTCCTGGGTGGTTTTCTTTTGGAGCACAACACAAAGAGATTGCCATAGACATGGTTCCTTTTGTTGCCACCTTCTCCAAAACTCAAAGTATCCTTGTCCACCCAGGTGGTTCATTGAGTCCTTGTTTTATTATATAAAACACAAGTCCTTTTCTCAACTTCATAAAATCTCAACATGTATCTCTTTTCAAAATAAAGCATGGATAAGCATGTAACAGCTACATTGTTTTCACTAAGGAATGTATAGGGTATCCTATTAGGATTTAGCATAGCATAAGTATAGAAATTCTTTTCATGCATGTTTCAAAATCCACTAAGTATAATGAAAATAGTAGGACTTTAGATGATAGTGTCACTTGCCTTTCTTTTGGTAGGGAATGTTGGTTCACTCCTTGATCTTGCTAGTCTCACACTTTTCTAACTTCTCTACAATCAATCAAGCAAACACAATATCAACTAGCATTCCAAACCAATAATCAATCAAACAATTCACATACATAAAACAATGGGATCCAAGTCTTGCATGCAAGCATGCAAGAGGTAGTTTTATTTGCAAAGATGGTCTCCACTAGGCTTCTAAACTTGTAAGGTTCAAGGTGGTCACTTCTTAAAGTGGCAAAGTCATTTGCAAAAGGGTTTTGTCCATAAACCATTTTTAAATCCAATCATCATTTTATGTGGTGGAAAATATTTTTATTAAAGCAACAACTTTATGTTGTTCACCAAATAAGTTGTTGTTTTCTCAAAACTTGGTGTTTTAGGGTCAGTAGGTTTGATCTAAATCATTTTCCCAAGGTTTTTATACCAAAACCATTTTCATAACAAAATCAATATTTTTTTATTTGGCTAGAAATGGCTAAATCAAGTTTTTATTCCTAAACTTTACCAAATCCATTTTCAAAACCATGGGTTGGTTCCTAGGGTCAGTAGTTTCACAACAAACCAATTTTCAAAGATTTTAACCCTAAAAACATTTTGGAATAATTTTTATAATCTAAACAAGCATACAAAATGTTTCTGCAAAAACAAACATTTTACCAGAGGCTTTTTACTAAACAAAATCCATGGTTGGCTAGGGCTTGTTCCACTGATTCCATGGTTGGCTAGGGCTTGTTCCACTGAAAATAGTAGGACTTTACCAGAGGCTCGACGGCTGCGCGCGGCGGCGACGGTCAGACGACGGGGAGACTGGCGATGCAGGAAGCTAGAAGGGAGGGGAGTATGCTCACCGTGATCGCAGAAGCCTGGGGAAGCTCAACGTGGAGTCGTCTTGGCAAGGGGCGCACGGGGACAGGAGGAATCGCTCACCAGAGTTGGGTCTGGCGATGATTGCACGCGGTCGTGGTCGGAGGTGACGCTGTGGTTCGCCCCGAAGCAAAACGAAGATGCGGTTAGAAGCGCAAGATCAAGGCGAAGCTGTGTGCGTGAAGGAAAGGGCGCGGGGTGGTCTGTGCTTACCAGGGGACTTCGCCGGAGAGGGGCAGACGCGGCGGCGTGGTCAGTTGAAGACGGAGCCGACGTTCTGGGGCGCCCGCGAGTGAATGGGAGGTACAGGAAGAAGCGCCTGGGAGTGGGGAGTATGTGTGCTTGGTCCGGGAGGCAAGGCGGTGGCTGGGTTCGCCGGAATTGGATAAGGGAGCTCGTCGGAGCAGTGGGAGTGTTTGAGCGAAATTCAACAGCCTGGGGGCGTGTTAGAGTGAGGCGACTGGGGGAAATCGAAGAGGAGATGCTGGCGCTTAAGAAGGCGAGATTGTTGAGCGGAATCACTGCAGCAATTAAGTGAATTTACTCGAGGTTTGATTGACAGGGAATGGCAGCGAGGTTTGGGGAGAGGAGGTCGCGGCGGGTGAGGAAGAAGGCTCGGGTGTGGGGCTGTTTCGTCAGTGGAGTGAGAGAGGGACTTGGGGTCCACCAGTCATTGTCTGCGCGGGTTAGAAACTGAGTGCGAAACGTTTTCCTTCGGGAGGGAGAGAGTGGGCTGGTACTGGGCTGTTGGGCTTGGCCAGTTGGGCTGAGTCCAGATTCTATTTTTTTCTTCCTGATTGTTTTATCTTTTTCCAATTCTATTTCCTGTTTTGAAAATCAAACAACAAATCAATATTCAAATCAATTCAAACATTCATCACACTTTTCATTTGAATTTGGTTCTGTTTAACAACATAAGCCAATTCTCAAAATAAAATAATATTTTTATTTTAGGGTCCATTATTAATTAAATAAGTAGACCTTGTTTATTAAATCAAAATAGAATTTGTTTTATTTAAAATCTCTCTTTGAAACTAATTATTTCCAAAACCAAAATAGTAGGTTTTATTTGAGAATATAAGATATTTGGAAAACTTGTTTAAAACAAATAAATAAGTTTTTGATGTTTTACTTAAAATAGTAAAACCTTTTATTTTTAATAAACTTGGATATTAAATCCTTATTATTTTATTTGAGTAAACCTTTACTATTTTTATCAAGTAGAAATATTTTATTTTAAAGGCTTGGCCAAGTTTTAGTTTGGCTCTTTAAAATAATACTTATTTTATTTCTATCCTTTTCTTTTGAAAACAAATCTTTTTATTAAAAGATCCAAAATAGTAATTCCAAATATTTTTATTTTTCCCTATTTTAATGTTTTGTCTTTTCAAATCCCTTTAGAATTTGTTTGATCAAAAAAGGTTTGAAGGTTCCCATTTGAATTCAAAAAGTTTCTTCTCACTCTGAAAATCAACAAAGTTTTATTTTATTCATTTATTTTTCACATTACAAGATTTGGAAAATCTTGGGATGTGACACTTACGGCTTCGTTGATGGAGTTCATCTACAAATAGAGATGAGGAAGAAGATTAGAAAATTTTAAGAGAAGAATAGACAAGTGTAGAAGTTGCTGAAAATTTTTCCTTAGTGGTTTCCAATCCTAGGGTCATAATCCTACAGGCAACACAGTGCTCTGATACCATCTGTAAGATCCCTCCTTTATAAAGGAAAAGGATCCCTGTGATTGCAATGCTAGTCCCTGGATCAATGCTAGGATCCACGGTTTAAGATGAAGTACACAGATACAAAGGTCATTTATTACAGCCATTCTAGAGATAAACATAGTCTTTACAACTCCAAGGCCACAGGACTAATACAAGAGTTTGAATAAGTAATTAAATAAAAGTCTTCATCTTCATGTGCCACATGCAAACATGTTGAGTGTAGACTCATGACACCTAATCCTCATCAGAGTAACCTGCAACATCAGAAGTTACAACCACAGTGGGTCAATACTTTGGAATAGTATTGGCAAGTGATACCTTAGTAAAATTTTAAGTGGACTAGATACTATATGCAATTTGGCTAAGTGTAGCTTGGCTTGCTTTGCTCAAAATAGGTTTTCCTATTAGTTGAAATCACTAAGTTTTTCTTTGTCAAAACTTTTTCCCAAGGAACCACCAATAGACATTGAGGTCCTTCACCCTTGTTCACCCACAAGTTTTTACTTAGAAATTGGGATGAGAAGATTCTTGATAGCTTCCATGTCTTGATGCTCAAGTTGTCCATTGCCATGGACTTGGCTAAGTACTTAGTTTTTTCCATCTGCAGAGGTTGTGCACTTTCCCCACCAGACTTGGTTTCACCAAGACAGGACCTTTCAGAAGCCTTCCCTTAGACCAAATGGACGCGTTCCAACCTATCATCCCACTACCACCATCTGTCCAAATGGCTAAGTTCTAGCAACCTATGTGATCCAGGCAGAGCCCATATTGCCAAGTGGCTGCACTAGAAGCTTCTTAACACTTGGCCTCTAAAATCTCTTTGTTCCTGGGTGGCTTACCACAAGTGAGATACACAAGGTAAACCATAGAAATGGGCCTTGTGTAACCACTCAACATAAACCAAACCTTCCAATCCACCCAGGTGTTTCATTAACTTAGTTGTTTTATTAGGTAAAACACAAGTCCAAAGACTTAGAAATATTTTCATCATAGCATGTATATTTCACCAACCCTTGTTTGCTACTAGCTAGGCTAAGCATGGCATAGATAGTAACTTAATTTAGAAGTTCCCTAGCATTTCTACAACTACTAGGATTTCCCAACATGGCATATAAGCAAAATAATATCATGCAAGTCTAACAAAATATTTCTAATGCTTAGTAGAAAACATAGGAATGATAATATTCATGAAGTACCACTTGCCTTGGTAGTTGGGAGAGTAGCACTCCTCACAATCACAATCACTAGCACGAAAATCTACACAAAGAATGGTAGCAACAAATTACACACAATACATATACAATCAAAAATATATGCATGCATGCAAGATGATATGTGATGATTTTTTTTAAAACTCCACAAAGCAAGTAAACAGTACTGATTCATAAACAAGTTGAAAACTTGCCAAACAACATTTGTTTAAACCCTAAATCATTTCCTAAACTTTTCATATACTCAAATTAGTCCTACACAAGTTTCTGCAAATAAAACCTTTTTAACAGAAGCTAAACATTAAACACATTGCATATTTATAAAGAGCTTGCTCTCCTGATTCCAACGGTATAAAATTTGTCAAATTCTAACGTGGGGATCAAAAGTTATAGCCAAATCAAATTCAAACATAAATCAGATTCAAAACTTGTTTTAAATCTAAACTCCAGCCACGCGTCATGTTCTGATTGGCGCACCGCTTCGCACCGGATCACGCTCGGCTACCGTTGGATCTAACTAAACACGCACGGCTCAAATCTAAACTTACCTCTTCGTCACAGATCTAATCTCACACGTTAGATATAAATCCTACGACCCTAATCTAACTGACCACAGACGGGCGGCGCTAGCGGCGGCTACTGGCGGCGGCGAGCTCTGCCTACGGCGGCGCGGTTGTCTGCGAGAGAAACAGAGGGGGTGGGGTCCTGGCGTCAGTCACTTGCTGGGTGCGTCTGCGAGTGAGAGAGGGAGAGAGGGAACCCGGGTGGGCTTAGTGGGTTGCTTTCTCAATTGGGCCAGAATCCTGGCGCTGGACCTTTTCTATTTCCTTTCTCTTTTTTCTTTTTCTGTTTTGAATTTCTGGAATGAAATTCAAATGGTTTCAAAAGCTTTTTGAATTCAATTTTTTTCAGGATTTTTTAGGGTGCAACATTCACACTTCTGGGCATAAAATCAAGTGGTCACTTTGAATTAGCTTGGTCATTTAGAAAAAAAACAGTGACATAGCACTTGATTTGGAAATGTTTTGGAAATGGTTTTGAAACCACATTTGTTCTATGAATTTTTGTCCAAACTCCACATTCAATCCAATCAACAAGGAAGCCAACAAAACTTGGTTTAAAACACTTATGCTCTCAATTGAGGATGGTCATTTGACTTATGTTTGCTCACATAAAATAATAGCACTATGTGCTTCTATTTTCTTGATAATAGTTTGAAAAATGATCTCAAAATTATATGCATGCATGAATGATGTGCAATCTTTGAAATCATGATTTTGGGCATGTTACACTAATAGTTTGTAGCATGTCATATGAATGTTTGCTTGCATTGTTTTATTCATAGCTTGGTATGATATTGTGGTGTCCTTCTCTGAATGTTTCGTTTGAATCGACTTGGCACATGCCCACGCATGCATATGACTGAACAATAGTCAGTAAGCCTCGATGATTTATTTTGCCTTAGAGTTCTTGTATCACTTTCATGCCATAATTAATCCTGTTTTGTTCCAAGCATGATTATGACAGTTATTGCTCTCTCGTTTGTCGCTCCCTCTCTATCGCTAGCCTTCACTTGCACTGAGTATGAGATCTACTTGTGCATCCAACTCCCCAAAACCAATATTTCCACAGTGTCCACCATACCTACCTACTAGCATCATTTGCTATTCAGTGCATATTCATTATGCCTTGTTTTCTTCCAAATAAAATGTTTGGCTGTTTTGAGAAAGTTTGTTAGCAAAGCTCTCACGAACTTGATGATACACTTTATTTCTTGCACTTAATAAACCTGAACCATTGTGACTGTCCATGAGAGTTATATGCTTGCAAATTATAGGCTAGGAGTCAGCAGAACCGTGCTGTCACGGGGAACGCTTTCAACATTGCACCTGTACTTTGTACCTAGTTGATATCACTGTCACATCCCAAGATTTTCCAAATCTTGTAATGTGAAAATAAATTAATAAAATAAAACTTTGTTTGATTTTTAGAGCCAGAAGAAACTTTTTGAATTTAAAGGGAAACTTCAAACCAATTTGAATCAAATAAATCCTAAAGGGATTCATAAAGTTAAACATTTATTAGAGGAAATTAAAATGTTTTGGAATTACTATTTTAGAATCTTTTAATAAAAGATTTTGTTTTCAAATGAAAAGGTGAATTCACAAATAAAGATTATTTTATAAAGCCAAATTAAACCTTGGCCAAATGTCTAAAATAAAATGTTTTGTTTTGATTAAAAATAGTAAAGGATTATCTAAATAAAATAATAAGGAATTAATATCCAAACTTTATTTAAATAAAAGGTTTTACCAATTTAGTTGAAACATCCAAATTTATTAAATTATTTAAAATAAGTTTTCCAAATAATTGATATTCACAAATAAAACCTACTAAAGTGTTTTAACTTTATTTTAGATTTCAAAATGAATATCTCAATGAAACAAATCCTATTTTAATAAAGAAGTCTAATATATTAATTAATAATGGACACTAAAATAAAAGGTTATTTTGTTTTAAAAACAAATTTCCCAATATTATATATTTCCCAAATTAAACCTACTAATTTGATTTTGAAAATATTTAGGTTCAAATAAAGGTTTTATTAATAAAATCAAACCCTATTTTGATGTAATAACTAAGTTCCATTTTATTTAATTATTAATGGACCCTAAAGTAAAAGGATTATTTTATTTTAAACAAGTTTTCCAAATATTCTTTATTTCCAAATAAAACCTACTGTTTGGGTTTTGAAAACATTTTGGATTTTAAATGAAGATTTTATTAAATAAAACAAACCCTATTTTATTGAATAACTAATGATCCATTTATTTAATTAATAAATGGAACCTAAAAAGATTTAAAATAATATTTTATGTGAGTTATGATGTTAAGCAGAACCAAATTCATATTTGAAAAGCTTGATGATTGTTTGAATCATTTTGAATGTGTTTGGTTGTTTGAATTTCAAAACAGGGAAATAGAATTAGAAAAAGAAAAAGGAATCAGACAAAAAAAAAAGAAAACAGACCCAACTACCCCGGCCCAAACAGCCCACCTAGCCCAGCTCCCCTCTTCCCTCCCCCGAAGCGTTCTTTTCTTACTCAGAAACCGACCCACACCGAGACTGACTGGTGGACCTCCCCCTTTCTCTCCTTTTCTCACTGACAGAGGACCCCACACCTCGCCCCCTTCTTCCCCACCCGCACGACCCCTTCTCGCCGGCCGTTGCAGGCTTGATTCCGCGGATTCAATACGCCTTAATGCGGCCACCATTAATCGCCTTGACCATGCGCGTTAAAACCCCAGCGTCTTCTCCTCCGTTCCCCTCAGACGCCACCCTCTTTCCGCCACCAGGCTGTTGCCATTTCCTTCTGCACCTCCTCTGTCTCCGACGACCGTTCTCACCGATTCCGGCTAACACACTCCACCACCTGCCTTCCTATGCAACCTAGCAGCCTCCCCACTCTCTGGAGCATCTCCTAGTACACTTCGTTCAACCGCGGGCGCCCCAGGAAGCCGTCTTCGACAAAAATTATGAGCGCCGCCGTCTGTCTCGCCTCCGACGAGCTCCTCCGGTAACTCCAGACCACCCCGACCCCTCTCGTTCACGCACACGCCTTCTTCGTGTCCTTGCGCTCCTGACCGTGTGCCTCGTTTGTCTCCGGGTGATTCCTAGCGTCGTCCTCGACCTCGACCGCGCGCGTCCGTCGCCAGTACCAACTCCGGCGAGCAATCGCAGCTGCCCCCTAGCGCCCCTCGACGGACAAGTGCCACGTTGAGCATCAGCGAGCGTCAGCGAATCCGGTGAGCATCTCCACACCCTCCTTTGCTTCCTGTACCGCCGGCGCCGCCATCGTCTGGTCGCTCCGCCGCCAGCAGCCGCCGCAGCGCCGCCCGTCTAAGGTCAATCACCCACAGCCATCCGATCCCGATCCGACGGATACGATAGAATGTTAGCGAAGGGGTAAGTGATGACTCTGAGCCGCACGATTCACGTTTGATCCAACGCGCCACAGCCGCGATCCACACCGAACCGGTACCATCCAATCAGAGTGTGCCGCGTGTCCCTTATTCAGTTTAAAAACAGATTTTAAAACAGAATTATTTGCAAACTTCAAACCTTTGTAACTTTCAAACCACACGTCCAAATTTTGCAAATTTTATATCAATGGATTTAGGAGAACAAGACCTAACCAACCATACCCTTAGTTTGGCAAATAGTAGCTGTTAGCTTGTTTGAATTTGCAGAAACATTTGTGTACTTGTTTAGGGTATAAAAATTGTTTAAAAATGAGTTTTGAATTAAAACCTTTGCAAAATGGTTTGTTGTGACCTTACTAACCCTAGGAACCAACCATTGATGTTAGAAATGATTTTTGTAAGATTTAGGTTAGATTATTTGACTTAGTCATTTTCTAGCCAAATAAAAAGAATAGTTTTTATTATGAAAATGTTTATGGAAAGAAAACTTTGAGTAGATGGTTTGGACCAAACCTACTAACCTAAAAACACCAAGCTTTGCAATAGCAACTCATTTGGTGAACAACTTAAGAGTTTTGCCTTAATAAAAACATTTTTCACCACATGAAATGATGAATGGAATTAAAAATAGTATTTGGACAAAACCCTCTTGCTAATGACTTGGCCACTTTGGTAAATGACCAATTTGGATATTACAAAGTCTAGAAACCCCATAGAGACCCCTTTGCAAAATAAAACTATCTTGTGCATGCTCCCATGCATGACTTAGATTCCATTACTTTGTGTGTGTGAAGAATTGTTTGTTTGACTTTGGTTTGGAATGTGAATTGAATTTGTGTTTGCTTGATTGATTTGTAGTGAAGTGTGAGACTAGAAAGATCAAGGAGTGAACCACCATTCCCTACCAAAAAGGCAAGTGATGCTTCATACTTTCTACCCCAATACTTTTATTATGCATTAGTGATTTTGCTAAGTAAAACTTGCATGAATTTTGCTAAGTATAGATCTTGCTATAGGAAAACCTAGTAGATGAATCCTTAGTAGGATTTTCCTAAGCTATGATTCCTACTACTACCAAGCTTAGCCTAGCTAATAGAAAACATGGGTGGAATATATATTCACACTATGGAAAAATATTCTAAGTCTGAGGACTTAATTTTTGTTTAATAAAACAACTAAGTTAATGAATCACCTGGGTGGAATGGAATAGCTTGGTGGAGAATGGTTGAGTGGTTCACAATGCCATGGACTTGGATTGTGTATCTCACTTGTGGAATGCCACCCAGGAAACAAAGGGATTTGAGATGTCAAATGTTGAGAAGCTTCAAGTGCAACCACTTGGCAATATGGGCTCTGCCATGATCATATAGGTTGCAAGAACTTAGCCATATGGACAGTGGGTGGTAGTATTTGATAGGTTGGAACGCGTCCATTTTGGTCTAAGGGAAAGCTTCTGAAAGATCTTGTCTTGGGAAACCAAGTCTTGTGGGTAAAGTGCACCACCTCTGCAGAGTGTAAAATCTAAGTACTTAGCCATGTCCCTGGTAAAGGACAATTTGAGCATCAAGACATGGAAGCAATCAAGAATCTCATCATTCCAATTTCTAAATTAAAATCTTGTGGTTTGAACAAGGGTTGTTTGAATTATTCAATCATTGATGGAGAGATGGCTTGGTACAAGGATCTTGAAATCTTTGATTGAGAAAAATGATTTTGTCAAGCAAAAACTTAGTATTTTCAAAATGATAAGAAAAACCTATTTTGAGCAATGCAAGCCTCAACTCCACTTAGCCAAATGCATATAGATGATAGACTCCACTATACAAATATAGTATCACTTGCCAATACAATTCAAATGTATTGACCCTTTGTGGCTGTAACTTGTATGTTGCAGGTTTGATTGTTTTAGTGAAGATTGATTGTTTAGGATTACAAAGTCTACAACCAACATCTGCCTGTGGCACTTTGAAGATGAAGGACCCATGACTACATTTATTCCGCTGCAATGTAATGTAATAGCCAAATGAGCTATGTTTGATGTAATAAACTTATGTTATTCCTGGTTATAAATTTATATTATGACCTTTGTTTCTTGATATTACATCTTAACTGTGGATGCTAGCTATTGATCCAGGGACTAGCATTGTAAAACACAGGAGGAACCTACCTTATTAGGTTGGGACCTCTACAGATGGTATCAGAGCATTGTGTTGCCTGTAGGATTTGTAAACCCTAGGATTGGACAAAAACCCTTAGAAAAATAGGAGTTGTATTTTGTTCCAAAAACTTATTTACCAAAAACACTTGTAAACTCTTTCCTCAATCATTTTGGTTTTAACTCTACACCTCTTCTACTTCAACTTGATGGAAAAACCTACCCATGGCCCAAGACTACACCATGTGCAAAGGACTTCATCAACATTTTCAACTCTAATGACTTCAACTTGTTCAACTCTAATGACTTAAAAGCATGTTCACCAAGGACTTCCAACTTGGAAACTACTAAGGACCACAAGTGAAACAAGGAAATCTTACTCAAGATTTAGAGACTGAGGGAATGCAAAATAAGAAGAAATCATCAACAACTTTGAAGTATTGTGACCAAGAGTTTTTCTCAAGGAAACCAAGATCTCATACAAGAAGAATCATGAAGGAAGGAAAGATCACAAGTAAACCATATAGATGGACCACCATTTATAGTTAAGTCAAACACACCAACTTATGTGGTGTAACAAAAATATTTTGTTGCCTAAGTATGTGCTTGAACCTTGTTTGAGTGAAAAGTTTGGTTTGTGATTGCATGCACATTTCTTGTGTGAATTGTGATGTGTGTGATTAGAAATATTTCCTTAGAAATATCTTGCCTATTCTAATCTCCCATCAAACCCAAACAGATGACTACTCCAAGAGACTCCAACATCAAGGTTGATGACAACAACAACCAAGAGGACAACATGAGAGAACTTATAGCAACCCAAAACCAGTTGAGCCAAGAGACAACTCAGCTTTTAGACAACAACAATGGACTAGACCCAGCTATACAAAGGATTTTGAAACTTCAATCCCAATTGTTGCAAGGATTGGTTACTCAAATGATCAACATGGGAGAAAACTTTTCCCAAAGAGTTAATGACAACAAGGAAGACAAAGATGTTATTCTAGAAGGAACCCAAGCTAGCAATGTTTTTAGAGACAAGGATCATGCATCCAAGGAACATGAAGATCAATGCCCCAAGAAGAGAGAAAGATCTCCCACCTATGAAGTACATGAACTAGAAGAACTCCTAGCTTTGGAGAGACCCAAAAAGAAGAAAAAGGACATAAGCCAGTTGCAATGTTACAATTGCAAAGAGATGGGACACTATGCTAATGAGTGCCCAGAAAACAAGAAGAACCAAGGAAACAAACAAGAGACAGTAATACCAAAGAAAAAGAAAGATATTAGCCAAGTGATGTGCAAACATTGCAAAGAGTTAGGACATTATGCAAGCAACTGTCCAGAAAAGATGAAGTATAAGATAAACAAGCCTATGAGGGATATCAGCCTTGTCACATGTTTCAAATGCAGGGAACTAGGCCACTATGCAAACAATTGTCCAGAAAGGATGGAGAACAAGTTGAACAAGCCTATGGAGAAACTCAACCTTGGCCCATGAGTCAAGTGTAGAAATAAAGCAAAAGTTTGCTTAGAAAAGTTTTTCAGGACCCAAGAAGGCCAATATGTAATTTCTGTTTGAAAATTTTTAAGGGTGGTAGTACCCTAGTTGTTTGAACTTGCTTGTAAACCCCAGCCTTCCCAAATTTCGGGACGAGATTTATTTTAAGGGTGGTAGCCTGTCACATCCCAAGATTTTCCAAATCTTGTAATGTGAAAATAAATTAATAAAATAAAACTTTGTTTGATTTTTAGAGCCAGAAGAAACTTTTTGAATTTAAAGGGAAACTTCAAACCAATTTGAATCAAATAAATCCTAAAGGGATTCATAAAGTTAAACATTTATTAGAGGAAATTAAAATGTTTTGGAATTACTATTTTAGAATCTTTTAATAAAAGATTTTGTTTTCAAATGAAAAGGTGAATTCACAAATAAAGATTATTTTATAAAGCCAAATTAAACCTTGGCCAAATGTCTAAAATAAAATGTTTTGTTTTGATTAAAAATAGTAAAGGATTATCTAAATAAAATAATAAGGAATTAATATCCAAACTTTATTTAAATAAAAGGTTTTACCAATTTAGTTGAAACATCCAAATTTATTAAATTATTTAAAATAAGTTTTCCAAATAATTGATATTCACAAATAAAACCTACTAAAGTGTTTTAACTTTATTTTAGATTTCAAAATGAATATCTCAATGAAACAAATCCTATTTTAATAAAGAAGTCTAATATATTAATTAATAATGGACACTAAAATAAAAGGTTATTTTGTTTTAAAAACAAATTTCCCAATATTATATATTTCCCAAATTAAACCTACTAATTTGATTTTGAAAATATTTAGGTTCAAATAAAGGTTTTATTAATAAAATCAAACCCTATTTTGATGTAATAACTAAGTTCCATTTTATTTAATTATTAATGGACCCTAAAGTAAAAGGATTATTTTATTTTAAACAAGTTTTCCAAATATTCTTTATTTCCAAATAAAACCTACTGTTTGGGTTTTGAAAACATTTTGGATTTTAAATGAAGATTTTATTAAATAAAACAAACCCTATTTTATTGAATAACTAATGATCCATTTATTTAATTAATAAATGGAACCTAAAAAGATTTAAAATAATATTTTATGTGAGTTATGATGTTAAGCAGAACCAAATTCATATTTGAAAAGCTTGATGATTGTTTGAATCATTTTGAATGTGTTTGGTTGTTTGAATTTCAAAATAGGAAAATAGAATTAGAAAAAGAAAAAGGAATCAGACAAAAAAAATAAGAAAACAGACCCAACTACCCCGGCCCAAACAGCCCACCTAGCCCAGCTCCCCTCTTCCCTCCCCCGAAGCATTTCTTTTCTTACTCAGAAACCGACCCACACCGAGACTGACTGGTGGACCTCCCCCTTTCTCTCCTTTTCTCACTGACAGAGGACCCCACACCTCGCCCCCTTCTTCCCCACCCGCACGACCCCTTCTCGCCGGCCGTTGCAGGCTTGATTCCGCGGATTCAATATGCTTTAATGTGGCCACCATTAATCGCCTTGACCATGCGCGTTAAAACCCCAGCGTCTTCTCCTCCGTTCCCCTCAGACGCCACCCTCTTTCCGCCACCAGGCTGTTGCCATTTCCTTCTGCACCTCCTCTGTCTCCGACGACGGTTCTCACCGATTCCGGCTAACACACTCCACCACCTGCCTTCCTATGCAACCTAGCAGCCTCCCCACTCTCTGGAGCATCTCCTAGTACACTTCGTTCAACCGCGGGCGCCCCAGGAAGCCGTCTTCAACAAAAATTCTGAGCGCCGCCGTCTGTCTCGCCTCCGACGAGCTCCTCCGGTAACTCCAGACCACCCCGACCCCTCTCTTTCACGCACACGCCTTCTTCGTGTC
Organism: Avena sativa; assembly: GCA_916181665.1. Lineage (NCBI taxonomy): Eukaryota > Viridiplantae > Streptophyta > Magnoliopsida > Poales > Poaceae > Avena > Avena sativa. The sequence continues at coordinate 419,385,828 of OV702282.1, forward strand.
CTTGCGCTCCTGACCGTGTGCCTCGTTTGTCTCCGGGTGATTCCTAGCGTCGTCCTCGACCTCGACCGCGCGCGTCCGTCGCCAGTACCAACTCCGGCGAGCAATCGCAGCTGCCCCCTAGCGCCCCTCGACGGACAAGTGCCACGTTGAGCATCAGCGAGCGTCAGCGAATCCGGTGAGCATCTCCACACCCTCCTTTGCTTCCTGTACCGCCGGCGCCGCCATCGTCTGGTCGCTCCGCCGCCAGCAGCCGCCGCAGCGCCGCCCGTCTAAGGTTAATCACCCACAGCCATCCGATCCCGATCCGACAGATACGATAGAATGTTAGCGAAGGGGTAAGTGATGATTCTGAGCCGCACGATTCACGTTTGATCCAACGCGCCACAGCCGCGATCCACACCGAACCGGTACCATCCAATCAGAGTGTGCCGCGTGTCCCTTATTCAGTTTAAAAACAGATTTTAAAACAGAATTATTTGCAAACTTCAAACCTTTGTAACTTTCAAACCACACGTCCAAATTTTGCAAATTTTATATCAATGGATTCAGGAGAACAAGACCTAACCAACCATACCCTTAGTTTGGCAAATAGTAGCTGTTAGCTTGTTTGAATTTGCAGAAACATTTGTGTACTTGTTTAGGGTATAAAAATTGTTTAAAAATGAGATTTGAATTAAAACCTTTGCAAAATGGTTTGTTGTGACCTTACTGACCCTAGGAACCAACCATTGATGTTAGAAATGATTTTTGTAAGATTTAGGTTAGATTATTTGACTTAGTCATTTTCTAGCCAAATAAAAAGAATAGTTTTTATTATGAAAATGTTTATGGAAAGAAAACTTTGAGTAGATGGTTTGGACCAAACCTACTGACCTAAAAACACCAAGCTTTGCAATAGCAACTCATTTGGTGAACAACTTAAGAGTTTTGCCTTAATAAAAACATTTTTCACCACATGAAATGATGAATGGAATTAAAAATAGTATTTGGACAAAACCCTCTTGCTAATGACTTGGCCACTTTGGTAAATGACCAATTTGGATATTACAAAGTCTAGAAACCCCATAGAGACCCCTTTGCAAAATAAAACTATCTTGTGCATGCTCCCATGCATGACTTAGATTCCATTACTTTGTGTGTGTGAAGAATTGTTTGTTTGACTTTGGTTTGGAATGTGAATTGAATTTGTGTTTGCTTGATTGATTTGTAGTGAAGTGTGAGACTATAAAGATCAAGGAGTGAACCACCATTCCCTACCAAAAAGGCAAGTGATGCTTCATACTTTCTACCCCAATACTTTTATTATGCATTAGTGATTTTGCTAAGTAAAACTTGCATGAATTTTGCTAAGTATAGATCTTGCTATAGGAAAACCTAGTAGATGAATCCTTAGTAGGATTTTCCTAAGCTATGATTCCTACTACTACCAAGCTTAGCCTAGCTAATAGAAAACATGGGTGGAATATATATTCACACTATGGAAAAATATTCTAAGTCTGAGGACTTAATTTTTGTTTAATAAAACAACTAAGTTAATGAATCACCTGGGTGGAATGGAATAGCTTGGTGGAGAATGGTTGAGTGGTTCACAATGCCATGGACTTGGATTGTGTATCTCACTTGTGGAATGCCACCCAGGAAACAAAGGGATTTGAGATGTCAAATGTTGAGAAGCTTCAAGTGCAACCACTTGGCAATATGGGCTCTGCCATGATCATATAGGTTGCAAGAACTTAGCCATATGGACAGTGGGTGGTAGTATTTGATAGGTTGGAACGCGTCCATTTTGGTCTAAGGGAAAGCTTCTGAAAGATCTTGTCTTGGGAAACCAAGTCTTGTGGGTAAAGTGCACCACCTCTGCAGAGTGTAAAATCTAAGTACTTAGCCATGTCCCTGGTAAAGGACAATTTGAGCATCAAGACATGGAAGCAATCAAGAATCTCATCATTCCAATTTCTAAATTAAAATCTTGTGGTTTGAACAAGGGTTGTTTGAATTATTCAATCATTGATGGAGAGATGGCTTGGTACAAGGATCTTGAAATCTTTGATTGAGAAAAATGATTTTGTCAAGCAAAAACTTAGTATTTTCAAAATGATAAGAAAAATCTATTTTGAGCAATGCAAGCCTCAACTCCACTTAGCCAAATGCATATAGATGATAGACTCCACTATACAAATATAGTATCACTTGCCAATACAATTCAAATGTATTGACCCTTTGTGGCTGTAACTTGTATGTTGCAGGTTTGATTGTTTTAGTGAAGATTGATTGTTTAGGATTACAAAGTCTACAACCAACATCTGCCTGTGGCACTTTGAAGATGAAGGACCCATGACTACATTTATTCCGCTGCAATGTAATGTAATAGCCAAATGAGCTATGTTTGATGTAATAAACTTATGTTATTCCTGGTTATAAAGTTATATTATGACCTTTGTTTCTTGATATTACATCTTAACTGTGGATGCTAGCTATTGATCCAGGGACTAGCATTGTAAAACACAGGAGGAACCTACCTTATTAGGTTGGGACCTCTACAATCATGCTCTTTTGTTTATGGATGTCATCGGTGTGAAATAAAAGGGGAGATTGTGAGTTCATGGATTTATATATATGTGTTAGAGAAACGCCTCGGCCGCTAGCCTAAGCCATGCCTAATCATGGTGGAAACTTGCAGCATAACCATAATGAGCAATCTGTGAAGCATCCTCAATAAAAACCTATGCAAATAGCAAATAAAAAGATTGCTGAGATGCTCATTGTCTGCTTGCCTTGTCATTTTGATTATGGGATAGCTCTTGTATCATGTGCAAGGGGTACCCCGTTGGCGGTTCTCTATGATACGCATGTATTTACTATGGCAAGAACTTGCAAGTAACTAAAGTTGAGTACCATGAGGAGCGGCCCTCGTATTCAAGGGACATGAGATTTCCAGTTTATGGTATATCAAGCATATAACTCATATTGGACCTCACTTTCACCATTAACCATTTAAAGATGCCTATGATAGGGGCAATGAGATCTCAAAGCTAATGAGTACCTTACTTTCAGCATTTGGAAGCCTTTCAAACTTTTCAAAACCTTTTCACTTCCTTGTTGAGTCACCACTTATTCTATGAGAACCTTCTTGAGAGCATAGTTGTCATTCTTAGTGTAATGTGCTTGTCTCAAAACTTGGTTAATTATGTCATGACTTTGATGCTAGTATCTCTGATATCTTTACTTCGAGTCTACACTTGAACTTCGGAAGTGCCTTGGCATTTATCTTGTGCTCTACAAACAAAGGCAAGTGAGATACCACTCTATCATACCTTTTTATGAGCATTGCAATGTTGCTTATGTTCGTGTTTCATGCTACTTATTATTATTGAGTTGGAATCTCTTCATAGCTTGCAATGACTATTGAGTAGACTTAGTTGCATACTCCTTATTATGAATTGTCTAAGTGAAGGGAATATGCCCTAAGAGGCAATAATAAAGTATTTATTATGTGTATTCCAAGTATATGATAGATGTTTATTTTGCATGCTATAATTGTATTAATACGGAAACGTTAATACATATGTGTTTAATAAACAAACACAAAGTTCCTAGTTATGCCTCTCTCATAAACTAGCTCGTTGATTAACAAGATGATCAAGGTTTCCTGATCATGGACATTGGATGTTGTTAATAACGGGATCACCACATTAGTGTAATGGTGTGATGAACATTCATCCGAAGTATAGCATTACAATCAAAGTCATTGAGTTTATATTGCTATAACAACTTACGAAGTGATCCTAATCCTTAGACCATGAGATCATGTCAATCACTAACACCGGAAGAGTTTCTTCATAACATCAAACGTCACACCATAACAGGATGATTATAAAGATGGATTCAGAACTAATAAAGTGTTATGTTGAGGCCCATAGATCGAGAGTGGAATTTGTTCATCCCTATGACAGATAGATATACTCTGGGCCCTCTCGGTGATATAACATTGGTAAGCTTGCAAGCAAGTGATTTGATCACTAGAATGTTATATCACGGGAATGAGAAAAGAGTGCATGTCAGTGATGAGATCAAACTAGGTATGGAGATACCAATGATCGAATCTTGGACATGTAATATATCGTGAAACAAAGGGATTAAGATACTAGCGTAAAAGGTTCCGACGATCACAAGAAAGTCATCGTTGAATGTGTGGGAGTCAGTATGGGTCTCCAGATCCCGCTTATGATTATTGATCCGAGAGGGGTCTCGATCATGTCCGCATTATTCACGAACCGTAGGGTGACACACTTAAGAGACACCGACATCCAATTGGAGCAAAAGTTTCATGCCGAAAGAATGAACAAGCGCAGGAATTTATTTCACTAGATACCGAAACAGGTTTTCGGGTGAAATTGCATAAAGTGGTTATGCATGTGAAATAGAATTCTAGCAAGGGGTTATTTGTGAATGTTTGTCATTAAAGTAATTGATCAAATTCTGAATAAAATAAAAGAGTTTTATTTAATGAGAGTTTGCATTAAATTTGGTGGAAATTTAATGGCAAGTTTGAGTGGGATTTTGGGTGGAGGCATATGAATGGATTTTTGTGAGTGGAGTGTCCACCCACATGAAGAGGGGAGGGCAAGGGGGCAGCCCCCATGCGCCGGCCACCCCCTTAGGTAGCGGGTGTCTGTCTCTCCTACTATAGTCAATATCTATTTTGCAACGAGTTGTCAACAATTTGGTTATCCTCGTTGTGGTTCATGTTCGTAGGTAAGAACGGTTCTATCTCGAAAGCCCTAAGCCACGTAAAACTTGCAATGGATAAATTAGAGGCGTCTAGCTTAGATTATTGTTGGGCTAGTGTTATGATATGGTGATGTTGTAAATAGAAGTATGAGATGATACTCTTACAACACACATAGCGTGTAAACTCCATAGACCCTTGATTTACACATAAAGGTATGATAGTGATCATACCACGATGCACATGATAGAGATCATATGCGGGAACCATATCATTCCACTAATAAACATGTGATGTTTGATAGCATCTTATATTGCTTGTTTAGCGCTTTGTTAGCATAATAAGATGATCCCTAATTTAAATATCAAGATAAGAATGTGTTCTTCCTTTAGTATGCACCGATTATGTTTTCGTCGCTCCAAGACATCACGTGATGATCGGGTGTTCTTGGATCCACGACCATATTTCGGGTGTAAAACAGTTACACACGCGAATATTAAGGTTCTTACTTGTCAAGTGTTAGACCCCTCCTTTATAAAGGAAAGGATCCCTGTGATTGCAATGCTAGTCCCTAGATCAATGCTAGCATCCACAGTTTAAGATGAAGTACACAGATACAAAGGTCGTTTATTACATTCATTCCAGAGATAAAACATAGTCTTTTACAACTCAGGTCCATAGGCCTAATACAAGAGTTTAAGGAATAAGTAAATAAACATAAGTCTTCATCTTCATGTGCCACAGGCAAGCATGTTGAGTGTAGACTCATGACTCCTACTCATCATCGGAGTAACCTGCAACATCACAAGTTACAGCCACAGAGGGTCAATACTTTGGAATAGTATTGGCAAGTGATACCTTAGTATATTTTAGGTGGACTATAATACTATATGCATTTTGGCTAAGTGTAGCTTGGCTTGCTTTGCTTGAAAATAGGTTTTTCCTATTAGTTGAAAACACTAAGTTCTTCTTTGTCAAAAACATTCCCAAGGAACCACCAATAGACATTGAGGTCCTTCACCCTTGTTCACCCACAAATTTTATTTAGAAGTTGGAGTGATGAGATTCTTGTAGCTTCCATGTCTTGATGCTCAAAGTGTCCATTTCCTTGGACAAGGCTAAGTACTTAGGTTTTCCATCTGTAGAGGTTGTGCACTTTCCCCACCAGACTTGGTTTCCCAAGACAGGACCTTTCAGAAGCCTTTCCTTAGTCAAAATGGACGCGCTCCAACCTATCATCCCAACTACCACCAACTGTCCAAGTGACTAAGTTCTAGCAACCTATATGATCATGGCAGAGCCCATATTGCCAAGTGGTTGCACTGTAAGCTTTCTCAACACTTGGCCTCCAAATCCCTTTGTGCCTGGGTGGCATACCACAAGTGAGATACACAACCCAAGTCCATGGCCTTGTGTAACCACTCAACATAACCCAATCATTCCATTCCACCCAGGGGGTTCATTTGACTTAGTTGTTTTTATTAAACAAAAAAGCATAAGTCCCATGACTTAGAAATATTTTCATCATAGTGTGTATGGATTTCCACCACCCTTGTTTGCTAAATAGCTAGGCTAAGCATGGTAAGATAACCTAACTTAGGAAAATTCCTTAGCAATTCTACAATTCTACACTACTTAGGATTTCCCAACTTAGCATTAGGCAAAATAACATGCAATACTTAGCAAAATATCTAATGCTAGAACAAAACATAGGATAGAAATATTCATGAAAATATCACTTGCCTTGGTAGTGGGGAGAGTAGCACTCTTCACAATCACAATCACTAGCAAAATCTACACAAGAAATTATAGCATACAATTACACACAATTATATACAACCAAAAATAATATGAATGCATGCATGCAAGAATTTACTAAGTGGTGATTTTTGGAAAATTCTACCAAGTATGCTCATGTCCACAGAAACTTAACATGTCACAAGTTTGCCAACTAAACTTATTTGGCACCAATATAATTTACCAAAATAAATCTCTACTAAAAATGGCCTTAAAACATGTTCTACAAATAAAATCATTTTAACTGTTACTATATGCTAAATAAATTGGATATTCAGAAAGGTCTTGTTTCACTGAATCCAACGGTATAAAATTTGCAAAAATCTAACGTGGCAATCAAAACTTATAAGCATTTGAATTTGGATCAAATTTCTGGTTTTAAATCTATTTTTAGATCTAACCCTAGCCACGCGTCGCGCTGTGATTGACGCGTACCGCTTCGGTTGGATCGCGCTCCGCAGCCGCAGGATCTAAACAGATCGTACGCTCCAGATCGCGTACCGCTTAGGGGTTAAGTGGATCTATCCTAGCGCTTCGATACAGATCCAACGATCCAAAACAACGAGCCAAAATCTGGCGGCGCTTATCGGCTGTGCGCGGTGGCGACGACCAGACGGTGGCGGCGCCGGCGGTACAGATCGCTAAGTGGATGGGGGAGATGCTCACCGAGACCGCGAGGATGTGGGGATGCTCGACGTGTGATCAGCTCGGCAAGGGGCGCTCAGGGTTGCGGTAGATTTCTCGCCGGAGTTGGATCTGGCAACGGCGGTTCTGCTCGAGGTCGGAGACAACGTTGTAGATCACTAGGATGCCAAAGGGAGGTGTGGTTAGATGCGGAAGATCACGGAGAACATGCGAGCGTGAACGACAAGGTTCGGGGCGGTCTGGACTTACCACTAGAGCTCGCCGGAGTTCGTGCAGAAGACGGTGGCGGCCAGTCGTCGACGTTGCCGAAGCTACGGGTCATGCGAAGGTAAACGGAGAGTGTCAGAAGGTGCACAGAGATTCACTGAACATGATAGCGTAAATGCGAGACCGAGGGAAACTCTAGGCTCACCGGAATTTGCCGGCGCAGTCGTCGGAGACGGCGAGGTTGCAGAGAGCAATGCGCGCAGCCTAGGGGCGTTCTGTGCTTGGGGTTTGGGGGAAAAGAGAGAGGGGCAGAGGGGGTTTATATAGCCCGGTCGTGAGCGAGAATCACTCGGCCATTGATTCAAATTGACGCCGCGAATTAAACACAGAAAACGGCCGCGTTGATTGGGGATGAACTGGTCGTGCGGGTGGAGACGATGCTGGCGTGGAGGAGGCCCGCTTGTCAGCGATGTGTGCGAGGTGGAGGTGGGGTCTGCCTGTCAGCGGCTGAACGCGTGCGTTCGCGCGTGAGAGAAGTAAAGAAAGGTTCCCGGGTGGGCTTGCTGGGCTCGATTCGCTGCTGGGCCAGAAACCTAGCGCTCGGCCTTTTCCTTTGTTTAAGTCTTTTTCTTTTCTAATTCTATTTTCTGGAATGATTTTTGATATGAATTCAAATCCTTTTGAATTCAAACAAAACTGGGGATCTTTGCAGGGTTCTGTGGTTTCAAATATAGTCATTTAACCAAGTGGTTACCTTGCAAGGGTCTGGTCAAGCTTGGGTTTTGAAACAAACAGAGACTTGTCTCTAGTTTGTGAATGATTGAAATAGGGTTTAGAAAATATTTCTAAATTGGAAACTTGGGTTAAAAATGCTACACCTAATCTTTCCAACAATGGAGGCAAGCAATCAAGTTCCTAAACAATCCATTCTCAAAGGGTGGTGGCCAATTGAGTTGAATTTGCACACATGAAATCATAGCTCAACTTTTGTCTCTAAATGATTTTTGAGAAAAACCCTAAATGGATGAATGATGCAAGAATGATATGAATGAGTTTTGGAATATGAATTTAGGGATGTTACAAATCTAACCCCCTTAAGATGAATCTCGCCCTCGAGATTCGGTTTGGCTAGCAAATAGGTGAGGGTGGTCTTTCCGAAGATCATCTTCTCTTTCCCATGTTGCTTCCTCTTCAGAGTGATGGTTCCATTGCACTTTACAAAACTTGATAGTCTTGGTCCTGGTAACTCTTTCTGCGGTCTCTAGAATCTTGACAGGCTTTTCCTCATAGGTGAGATCACTTTCTAGTTGGACTTCTTCCAAAGGTATGGTATCCTTCAAAGAAGATTCTTCCATCTCTGGGTGACATTTCTTAAGCTGACTCACATGGAACACATTATGGACAGCTGACAGAGATTCTGGCAGTTCAACTTCATATGCAACTTCTCCCTTGCGACTTAGAATCTTGAATGGCCCAACATATCTTGGTGCCAACTTCCCTTTGACTCCAAACCTTTTCACTCCACGAAGTGGTGATACTCTAAGATAAGCTCTATCCCCAACTTCGTAGGTGACATCTCTACGCTTAGAATCCGCGTAGCTTTTCTGTCGGGACTGTGCTATCTTCAATCTGTCCTTAACCAGTTTGACTTTCTCTTCGGCGTCTTTGATAAGATCAGGTCCAAATAAGCTTCTTTCTCCCACACCATTCCATAACAATGGGGTGGTACACTTCCTTCCGTAGAGTAACTCAAATGGTGCCATTCCAATACTAGATTGATGACTATTGTTGTAAGAGAACTCTGCGTAAGGCAAGCTTTCATCCCAACTTGCTCCATAGTCTAAGGCACATGCCCTCAACATGTCTTCAAGAATTTGGTTAGTCCTTTCCGTTTGACCATCAGTTTGGGGATGAAAGGCAGTACTGAATTCCAACCTTGTTCCCAAAGATTCATGAAGCTGTCTCCAAAAGTGAGAAGTGAACTGGGTTCCTCTATCTGACACAATACTGTTTGGCACACCGTGAAGGCATACAATTCTGCTCATGTAGATTTTAGCTAACTTGGCACTTGTATAGGTTGTCTTCACTGGTATAAAATGCGCCACTTTAGTTAGGCGATCCACTACCACCCATATGGAATCATACCCTGACCTGGTCCTTGGTAATCCGGTAATGAAATCCATACCAATATTTTCCCACTTCCATTCAGGAATAGGCAGTGGTTGAAGCAAACCTGCTGGTTTCTGGTGCTCCGCTTTGACTCTGCTACACACATCACACAAAGCAATATGTTCGGCGATGTCCCTTTTGAGATTGTTCCACCAAAACCTTCCCTTCATGTCCATGTACATCTTGGTATTTCCTGGGTGAATAGAATACGGAGAGTTGTGACCTTCTTGTAAGATCAGTTTCCGCAACTCCGGGTCTTGTGGAACACATATACGTTTCCCGTGCCATAAAGTACCTTGTTCATCTATATGGAAACTCTTAGCTTTCCCTAGACTAATATTTTCCTTAATCTTTTCAATTACTTTATCGGTCTTCTGGACTTCTCGGATCTTGTCCAATAGAGTGGGTTGAACATCTAAGGACATGAGATGTCCTTCTGGTACAATCTCCAATCTGAGTTCTTTGAATTGCTTACACAAGTCATCTGGCAATTCCCCTTTGGTAAGGTCATTTACAAACGTCTTACGACTTAGAGCATCGGCTACTACGTTCGCTTTACCGGGGTGGTATTGCAAACTTAAGTCGTAATCCTTGATAAGTTCTAACCATCTCCTTTGCCTCATGTTGATTTCTTTCTGGGTGAAGATATACTTCAAGCTCTTATGATCGGTGAACACTTCACACCGCTTACCCAAAAGGTAATGTCTCCATGTTTTGAGTGCATGGACGACAGAGGCTAACTCCAAATCATGAGTAGGATAATTTACTTCATGAGTTTTGAGTTGTCTCGAAGCATAGGCTACGACTTTACCGTCTTGCATAAGTACGGCACCCAAACCTTGATGTGACGCATCACAATATACTTGGAAATCCTTTTCCAAATCTGGCAGACATAGCACTGGTGCTGTCACAAGTCTCTTCTTCAACTCTTGGAAGCTGACTTCGCAACCTTCATACCAAACAAATTTCTTGTCCTTCTTTAACAATTCTGTCATTGGCTTAGCAACCTTCGAGAAATTTTCAATGAACCTCCTGTAGTAACCTGCTAAGCCGAGGAAACTACGAACTTCCTTCATATTCTTGGGTGATTCCCATTCTGTCATAGCTGATACTTTAGCAGGATCAACTGCCACACCATCCTTTGTCATAACGTGACCAAGAAAACCAACTTCCTCTAACCAAAACTCACACTTGCTAAACTTGGCATAAAGTTTATGCTCCCTTAACTTTTCAAGTATCATGCGTAAGTGTCTTTCATGTTCTTCCTTGCTCTTGGAGTAGACTAAGATGTCATCGATGAAAACGACAACGAACTTGTCAAGAAATTCCATGAACACCTTGTTCATCATATTCATGAAGTATGCTGGAGCGTTGGTTAAACCAAAAGGCATCACAGTGTATTCATACAAGCCATACCTTGTTGTGAATGCTGTTTTAGGTATGTCTTGCTCTCTTATCTTGAGTTGAAAATAGCCTGACCGAAGATCAATCTTCGAGAACACACATGCTCCTTCTAACTGATCAAATAAGTCGTTGATTCTTGGCAAAGGATATTTATTCTTGATGGTCACCTCGTTGAGAGAACGGTAGTCAATACACAATCTTTGCGTTCTATCCTTTTTCTCCACGAACAATACTGGGGCTCCCCAAGATGAAGAACTTGGTTGAATAAACCCTTTCTGCAACTGTTCTCCTAGCTGTTTCTTGAGTTCCTTCAGTTCATCAACTGACATTTTGTACGGTCTCTTAGCTATTGGTCTAGAACCTGGTACCAAATCTATCAGAAACTCCACATCTCTATCTGGTGGCATTCCTGGTAACTCCTCCGGAAATACATCCAGATACTCACATACTATTGGCACACTGTCCAAGCTAACCCCCTTAAGAGAATTCAGCTTACTTCCCTTGGATTCAAAGTTTGACTTAAATTTTATTCTTTTTCCTTTAGGGGTTGTGAGTGTAACTGTACGATTGGCACAATCTAATACTCCTTCATACTTAGCCATCCAATCCATTCCCAAAATTACGTCTAGTCCTTGGGAATCTAGGATTATCAGGCTTACTGGAAACTTATGCTTTCCAAACTCTATGATGAGATCCCGGCATCCAAGGCTTACTATCATATCTCCCCCCGGAGAACTAACCTTTATTGGACACCCAATGTTTTCTGATGCAAACCCATTTCTATCCACAAATGCCTTTGATATGAATGAATGAGATGCACCGGTATCAAAGAGTACAAATGCTGAAATTGAATTGAGTCTGAACTTACCAGCCACGGCATCAGGTTCCGCATAGACCTCCTCCACATTGATGTGGTTAACCTGCCCTTTCTGAAAAGGATTTGGCTTGTTAGGTCCTTCAACTTTCTTCTCAGGGCACTCATTAGCATAATGCCCCAGCTTCTTGCATTTGAAGCACTCCACCTGACTGATGTCCTTTTTAGGAGGTTGGCCTCCACTTCCACTACTATTTCCACCATAGTGGTTCTTATGTCCACCCTTGTGGTTCTTGTACTTGTCCTTGTCATGACTGCGGTGATGCTTGTTGTCATGACGGTTGTGGCTGTGCTTGCTGAATTTCCCATGCTTATGGGATCCTGAGTTTCTACTGTCATCATGGTGAGATCGTTTGTGAGACGACCCCGAGTTGTGTTTGTCGGAGTGTTTCCTCTTCCTACTCTCGACTTGCTTCATTTTACTTTCCAAAATAGCATCCTTGTCACACAACGACTGATAAGTTGGAACATATGCCACAGACAACTGTAGGTTCAGCTCATCATTCAAACCCTCCAAGAACTTTTCCTTTCTCTTGGCATCTGTATCAACCTCATCCGGTGCGTAGCGCGCCAGATTGTTGAACTCTTCTATGTATTCAGCCACGCTGCGGTGGCGCTGTTTCAGGTTGTGAAACTCCTTCTTTTTCAGACTCATCATTCCTGATGAGATATGAGCAGTGCGAAAGCCATCTTCAAAGATATCCCAAGTTACCTCATCCAAAGGAGTGGTGATTTGGAAGTTATCCCACCATGTGGAGGCTGGTCCTTCCAACAGATGTGCTGCGAACCTGACCTTTTCAGCATCCGTGCAACCCACGGTCACTAAGTCCTTGTTCACAGAGCGTAGCCAGTCATTGGCTACCATGGGATCAGTTGTTCCCGAAAACTTAGCTGGCCTCAGACGCAGAAATCTGGTGAGCATATCAAAACCCGGAGGGTTGTTGTTGTTGTTGTTATTGTTGGGGTTGTTGTTGTTGTTATTCTGGTTTTGGATGAATGTTGTCATCATTTGCATAAGCTGTGTTTGCGCATTCATCATTTGTTGCATTTCCGGGGTGATGTTGTTGGGGTTGGGGTTTGCGCGACGGGGAGGCATCTGTGGTTTGTTCAAATAGATAAGAATGAGATACCCATAAATGTTTCATGCACAATACATCATAAGCAAGCAACATAAGAATAAAAGTTTAACAACCACATAACAAGCTCATGAAGTAAAACATACAAGTGGTAAGCCATCCACATGTCGGATGGTCCAATAATAAGTTCACAATAACAAGTATGAATATGAAAGGTAAACGAGTAGTCAAGTCTACTCATCAGCATCAATCTCCTCCTCGACGAAAGTAAGACCTGTGTTCTCCATCGCGGTCTTGTTCTCCTCAATCGTAGTGGTCAAGGAATCGACCTTGGCCTTGAGAGCCCTCTTCTAGGAGCGAAGCCTCTCAATAACCATCTGCTGCTGCTCAAGCTCGAAGTCCTTGGACTTCAGTTCCTCGGTCATGTCCCGGATCTTCTTGTTCCTATCCTGGACGCGTTTCTCCTGACTCTTGAACTTGCGGTCCTGGGCCTCGAACTTTGTCTCCATTTCCTTGATCATCTCATCCTGCTGCGCAAAAAGCTTGTCCTTCTCGCGTAGCTGTACCTGAAGTTCGTCATTGCCAAGCATGACGTTCGTCCTATCCGTGTCCACGTGCCTGAGAAGAGTCTCTAAGTCCTAAAGATAGAGACGTATCGGCTCTGCAGTGCTCCTCGAGTCGTCCTCAAAGTCGATGGAATCCCCATCAACATCACGCCTTCCGAAGACGTGGAAGTGAGTGCCCCTAACCTGTCGGGAGTGACGGCCTAACAAGCGTCCTATCAGGTCCTGCATGACTACCTCCATGCCTCTCTCCCTGTCGTCGTGCATCAGCTTGAAGACGATGGCCTCTGTGGTAGGCTCAGTCTGGCGTCCTGGATGGTTCACCTTGAAGCCCCAAAGGTCCTTCCTCTCGAACTTGGTGAGTGGGTACACCGTGATGGTGGGAAGAGGGAGATCGAGCAAAGTGGTAAGCTCAATGATACGGGGTCCAAAACGAGTAACCTGGAACTCCTCAACAGTGCTGACGGCAATAGGCATCTATTTATAAAATTGAAAAGTTAGAACAACACTATTTAAGATGAACACAAAACAATCATCTCATACATAACCATGGAACACAAATATCACACAAGTCATGCATACACAAATCCATTACATCAAACAAAGTCCATACATATTTAAAGTATCATTTTTGGAAATAAGGTGATAAGTGGTGGTCCAACTAACGAAGTGCCCTTACAATCCAATCTCACGGGATCTATTTGCAAACACAATGTTCCTAGAGGCAATCCACCAATCTTGCTCTCTTGACTCTATCACTAAGTCTATAACATCTCCCCTTATCTCTTGGTTGGTGGCTTCCAACTCTTGAGTAAGCTCCTTCTCTTTCTCTAAGTCCTTTTGGAGGTTGAGCATTCTGCACTTGACTCTAGCACTTAATTCTTTGATAGTCCTCCAAGCTGCATCCCTGGCTGACTCAAAGAATGTGGTGTGCATTGTAGTGTTGGTGTACATGCAGTATCCCCTTTCTTTGTGGTTGTCTTCCTTGTTCTTGTACAAGTGAAGTTGCACCCACCAATACTCCACTCCTTCATCCATCACTGGAAAGCCCTTGTACACAGCTACACCATGTGCATCCATTGCCACCATAAGGTCCTTGAGAATATTGGGAAACTCAGTTTCACACTCCAAGGTCATGGTCATGAGTGGTCCTTTCTTCACGGCTTCGTTAATGGAGTTCATCTACAAAGGAAGTTGAAAGAGATTAGAAAAGTTTTACGAGAAGAATACACAAGTGTAGAAGTAGTTGAAGAAAAACTTTTTCCTTAGTGGTTTTCCAATCCTAGGGTCATAATCCTACAGGCAACACAGTGCTCTGATACCATCTGTTAGACCCCTCCTTTATAAAGGAAAGGATCCCTGTGATTGCAATGCTAGTCCCTGGATCAATGCTAGCATCCACAGTTTAAGATGAAGTACACAGATACAAAGGTCGTTTATTACATTCATTCCAGAGATAAAACATAGTCTTTTACAACTCAGGGCCATAGGCCTAATACAAGAGTTTAAGGAATAAGTAAATAAACATAAGTCTTCATCTTCATGTGCCACAGGCAAGCATGTTAAGTGTAGACTCATGACTCCTACTCATCATCGGAGTAACCTGCAACATCACAAGTTACAGCCACAGAGGGTCAATACTTTGGAATAGTATTGGCAAGTGATACCTTAGTATATTTTAGGTGGACTATAATACTATATGCATTTTGGCTAAGTGTAGCTTGGCTTGCTTTGCTTGAAAATAGGTTTTTCATATTAGTTGAAAACACTAAGTTCTTCTTTGTCAAAAACATTCCCAAGGAACCACCAATAGACATTGAGGTCCTTCACCCTTGTTCACCCACAAATTTTATTTAGAAGTTGGAGTGATGAGATTCTTGTAGCTTCCATGTCTTGATGCTCAAAGTGTCCATTTCCTTGGACAAGGCTAAGTACTTAGGTTTTCCATCTGCAGAGGTTGTGCACTTTCCCCACCAGACTTAGTTTCCCAAGGCAGGACCTTTCAGAAGCCTTTCCTTAGTCAAAATGGACGCGCTCCAACCTATCATCCCAACTACCACCAACTGTCCAAGTGACTAAGTTCTAGCAACCTATATGATCATGGCAGAGCCCATATTGCCAAGTGGTTGCACTGTAAGCTTTCTCAACACTTGGCCTCCAAATCCCTTTGTGCCTGGGTGGCATACCACAAGTGAGATACACAACCCAAGTCCATGGCCTTGTGTAACCACTCAACATAACCCAATCATTCCATTCCACCCAGGGGGTTCATTTGACTTAGTTGTTTTTATTAAACAAAAAAGCATAAGTCCCATGACTTAGAAATATTTTCATCATAGTGTGTATGGATTTCCACCAACCCTTGTTTGCTAAATAGCTAGGCTAAGCATGGTAAGATAACCTAACTTAGGAAAATTCCTTAGCAATTCTACAATTCTACACTACTTAGGATTTCCCAACTTAGCATTAGGCAAAATAACATGCAATACTTAGCAAAATATCTAATGCTAGAACAAAACATAGGATAGAAATATTCATGAAAATATCACTTGCCTTGGTAGTGGGGAGAGTAGCACTCTTCACAATCACAATCACTAGCAAAATCTACACAAGAAATTATAGCATACAATTACACACAATTATATACAACCAAAAATAATATGAATGCATGCATGCAAGAATTTACTAAGTGGTGATTTTTGGAAAATTCTACCAAGTATGCTCATGTCCACAGAAACTTAACATGTCACAAGTTTGACAACTAAACTTATTTGGCACCAATATAATTTACCAAAATAAATCTCTACTTAAAATGGCCTTAAAACATGTTCTACAAATAAAATCATTTTAACTATTACTATATGCTAAATAAATTGGATATTCAGAAAGGTCTTGTTTCACTGAATCCAACGGTATAAAATTTGCAAAAATCTAACGTGGCAATCAAAAGTTATAAGCATTTGAATTTGGATCAAATTTCTGGTTTTAAATCTATTTTTAGATCTAACCCTAGCCACGCGTCGCGCTGTGATTGGCGCGTACCGCTTCGGTTGGATCGCGCTCCGCAGCCGCAGGATCTAAAAAGATCGTACGCTCCAGATCGCGTACCGCTTCGGGGTTAAGTGGATCTATCCTAGCCCTTCGATACAGATCCAACGATCCAAAACAACGAGCCAAAATCTGGCGGCGCTTATCGGCTGTGCGCGGTGGCGACGACCAGACGGTGGCGGCGCCGGCGGTACAGATCGCTAGGTGGATGGGGGAGATGCTCACCGAGACCGCGAGGATGTGGGGATGCTCGACGTGTGATCAGCTCGGCAAGGGGCGCTCAGGGTTGCGGTAGATTTCTCGCCGGAGTTGGATCTGGCAACGGCGGTTCTGCTCGAGGTCGGAGACGACATTGTAGATCACTAGGATGCCAAAGGGAGGTGTGGTTAGATGCGGAAGATCACGGAGAACATGCGAGCGTGAACGACAAGGTTCGGGGCGGTCTGGACTTACCACTAGAGCTCGCCGGAGTTCGTGCAGAAGACGGTGGCGGCCAGTCATCGACATTGCCGAAGCTACGGGTCATGCGAAGGTAAACGGAGAGTGTCAGAAGGTGCACAGAGATTCACTGAACATGATAGCGTAAATGCGAGACCGAGGGAAACTCTAGGCTCACCGGAATTTGCCGGCGCAGTCGTCGGAGACGGCGAGGTTGCAGAGAGCAATGCGTGTAGCCTGGGGGCGTTCTGTGCTTGGGGTTTGGGGGAAAATAGAGAGGGGGCAGAGGGGGTTTATATAGCCCGGTCGTGAGCGAGAATCACTCGGCCATTGATTCGAATTGACGCTGCGAATTAAACATAGAAAACGGCCGCGTTGATTGGGGATGAACTGGTCGTGCGGGTGGAGACGATGCTGGCGTGGAGGAGGCCCGCTTGTCAGCGATGTGTGCGAGGTGGAGGTGGGGTCTGCCTGTCAGCGGCTGAACGCGTGCGTTCGCGCGTGAGAGAAGTAAAGAAAGGTTCCCGGGTGGGCTTGCTGGGCTCGATTCGCTGCTGGGCCAGAAACCTGGCGCTCGGCCTTTTCCTTTGTTTAAGTCTTTTTCTTTTCTAATTCTATTTTCTGGAATGATTTTTGATATGAATTCAAATCCTTTTGAATTCAAACAAAACTGGGGATATTTGCAGGGTTCTGTGGTTTCAAATATAGTCATTTAACCAAGTGGTTACCTTGCAAGGGTCTGGTCAAGCTTGGGTTTTGAAACAAACAGAGACTTGTCTCTAGTTTGTGAATGATTGAAATAGGGTTTAGAAAATATTTCTAAATTGGAAACTTGGGTTAAAAATGCTACACCTAATCTTTCCAACAATGGAGGCAAGCAATCAAGTTCCTAAACAATCCATTCTCAAAGGGTGGTGGCCAATTGAGTTGAATTTGCACACATGAAACCATAGCTCAACTTTTGTCTCTAAATGATTTTTGAGAAAAACCCTAAATGGATGAATGATGCAAGAATGATATGAATGAGTTTTGGAATATGAATTTAGGGATGTTACAGCGAGCCTAGCATGTACAGACATGGCCTCGGAACACGGACCGAAAGGTTAAGCATGAGTCATATAGTAGATATGATGCCCATTTGATGCTCGTCTTTGAAGCTATACCGACTCACGTGATGATCGGACTTGGTGTAGTGGATTTGGTTCATGTAATCACCAAAATGGCACGAGGGATGTCGTTTTTGAGTGGGAGTTCATTCGTAATATGGATTAGTTGAACTCAATCTATCATAAACTTAGTCTAAACTTTACAAATTTTGTTGTAGATGGCACCACCTGCTTTTAATTTCAATGTGTTCATGGAGAAAGAGAAACTTGCAACGAACGGTAGCAACTTTACCGAATGGGCCATGAATTTGAGGATTCTCCTCTCTGCTGCACAAAAGCAATATGTGCTAGAAGCGCCGCTAGGCCCCCCACCTTTTGAGGATGCCCCTGACGAGGAGAAGAATGTCTATCAGACTCGTCAGGAGGACCACAACTTAGT
Source organism: Avena sativa (assembly GCA_916181665.1). Taxonomy (NCBI): domain Eukaryota; kingdom Viridiplantae; phylum Streptophyta; class Magnoliopsida; order Poales; family Poaceae; genus Avena; species Avena sativa. The sequence goes on from OV702282.1 coordinate 419,404,323, forward strand.
TCATTGCGGCATATTGTATGGGCTAGAGCCGAAACTTCGAAAGCGTTTCAAAAACGGCAATGCATTTGATACAATGGGTGAGTTGAAAATGATTTTTGACACACATGCTGCTGTAGAGAGCTACAACGCTTCAGAAAAGTTCTTTAGCTACATGATGGAAGAGCATAGCTCAGTTAGTGAGCATGTACTCAAGATGTCGGGTTACGCCGATAAGCTTGTATCCTTGGGAATAACGATTCCCATTGACTTGGGCATCCATCGTGTTCTGCAGTCTCTACCACCTAGCTATAAGAGCTTCGTGATGAACTATAATATGCAAGGCATGAAGAAATCTCTACCTGAGCTTCTGGCGATGCTTAAAACTGCAGAAGTGGAGATAAAAAAGGAACATCAAGTGTTGATGATCAATAGGAACACTGGTTTCAAGAAAGACAAGAAGGGAAAACGGAAGGGAATTAAGAGTGGCAAGCCGGTTTCCGTGCCTGAAAAGAAACCCCGAGTTGGACCTAAGTCTGATACCGAGTGCTACTATTGTAAGGGGACTGGCCACTGGAAGCGCAACTGCCCCAAGTATTTGGCAGACAAGAAGGCCGACAAGGCAAATAAAGGTATATATGATATACATGTTATTGATGTGTACTTGACTAGTGCTCGCAGTAGCACCTGGGTATTTGATACCGGTTCAGTTGTTAATATTTGTAACTCGAATCAGGGGCTACGGAACAAGCGACCGCTAGCAAGGGGTGAGGTCAAGATGCGTGTCGGCAATGGATCAAGCGTTGATGTGATCGCCGTCGGAACGCTACCTCTCCACTTGCCGTCGGGATTAGTTATAAACTTGAATAATTGTTATCTGGTGCCTGCACTGAGCATGAACATTGTATCTGGATCGTGTTTGATGCGAAGTGGTTATTCATTTAAATCCGAGAACAATGGTTGTTCTATTTATATGAATGAAATCTTTTATGGTCATGCATCGATGATGAATGGTTTATTTCTATTAGATCTCGATGATAATGTTACACATATTCATAATGTTGATGCTAAAAGGATTAAACTTAATGATGATATATCCGCATATATGTGGCACTGTCGTCTAGGTCATATTGGCGTTAAACGCATGAAGAATCTCCATTCGGATGGACTTTTGGAATCACTTGATTTTGAATCATTTGATACATGTGAGCCATGCCTTATGGGCAAGATGACTAGAACGCCATTTTCCGGTTCAATGAACGGGCGACAGATTTATTGGAAATCATACGTTCTGATGTATGTGGTCCAATGAGTGTGTCGGCGTGAGGTGGATATCGTTATTTTGTTACTTTCACGGATGATTTGAGTAGATACGGTTATATCTACTTGATGAAACACAAGTCTGAAACCTTTGAAAAGTTCAAGGAATTTCAGAATGAAGTGGAAAATCATCGTAATAGAAAGATCAAATTTCTACGGTCCGACCGTGGAGGTGAGTATCTAAGTTACGAGTTTAGCACTCACATGAAAGAGTGTGGAATTGTTTCACAACTCACACCTGCCGGAACACCACAGCGAAATGGTGTGTCGGAACATCGTAATCGTACTTTATTAGATATGGTTCGATCTATGATGTATCTGACGGACTTGCCGTTGTCATTTTGGGGTTATGCACTAGAAACTGCTGCATTCACTTTAAATCGGGCACCATCTAAATCCGTTGAAAAGACACCGTATGAATTGTGGTTTGGAAACAAACCTAAGCTATCATTTCTTAAAGTTTGGGGATGCGATGTTTATGTGAAGAAACTTCAACCGGATAAACTCGAACCCAAAGCGGAAAAATGCGTCTTCATAGGATACCCTAAGGAAACTATTGGGTATTCCTTCTATCACAGATCCGAGGGCAAGGTTTTTGTTGCCAAGAATGGATCCTTTCTAGAGAAAGAGTTTCTCGTGAAAGGTGTGAGTAGTCGGAAGGTAGAACTCGAAGACGTTATTGAACCGTCTCTTCAAAGTATGGCGAGTAGCACAGTGCCGGAAGTTGTTCCGGAGTTGGCTTCACCTGTTGAAGAGGGAACTAATGATAATGATCATGAAACTCCGAAAGAGAGTACTACCGAACCTCGCAGGTCTAGCAGGACGCGTGCAGCTCCCGAGCTGTACGGAAATCCTGTCATGAATTTCATGGTTGATGAAAATGATGACCCTGCGACATATGAAGAAGCGATGATGAGCCCGGATTCCAACAAATGGTTAGAAGCCATGAAATCCGAGATGGAATCCATGTATGAAAATCAAGTTTGGAACTTGGTGGAATTACCTCACGACCGAAAGGCCGTGGGGAACAAATGGATTTTCAAAAGAAAAACTGATGCTGATGGTAATGTGACCGTCTATAAATCTCGACTTGTCGCAAAGGGGTTTCGACAAATTCAAGGAGTTGACTACGATGAGACATTCTCTCCCGTAGCGATGCTAAAATCAGTTAGGATTATGTTAGCAATTGCTGCATATTTTGATTATGAGATATGGCAGATGGATGTCAAAACCGTGTTTCTCAATGGTAATATTGAAGAAGAGTTGTATATGATACAAACAAAAGGTTTTGTCGATCCTAAGGATTCTAACAAGGTGTGCAAGCTTCAGTGAATCATCTATGGATTGAAGCAAGCATCACGAAGTTGGAATCTCCGCTTTGATGAGGTGATCAAAGAGTTTGGATTTGTCCAAACTTATGGAGAAGCTTGTATTTACAAGAAAGTGAGTGGGAGCAATGTGGCATTTCTGATATTATATGTGGATGACATATTATTGATCGGAAATGATATAGATCTTTTAAACAGTGTTAAAAGTTATCTAAAGTGAAGTGTCATACATATTAGGCATAAAGATCTATAGAGATAGATCTAGACGCCTAATAGGTCTATCGCAAAGTACATACCTTGATAAGATTTTAATGAAGTTTAAAATGGACGGAAGTAAGAAGGGGTTCTTACCTATGTTGCAAGGCAAGACACTGAGTAAGACTCAAAGTCCGGCTTCGGCGGAAGAAAGAGAGATAATGGACAAAGTCCCCTATGCTTCGGCCATAGGCTCTATAATGTACGCCATGCTATGTACAAGACCGGATGTGGCACATGCTATTAGTTTGACTAGTAGGTACCAATCGGATCCAGGTTCGGAACACTGGATAGCGGTCAAGAATATCCTTAAGTACTTACGAAGAACTAAGGATATGTTTCTTGTATACGAAGGTGAAGAAGAGCTCGTCGCCAAGTGTCATGTTGACGCTAGCTTTGACACCGATCCGGATGACTCTAAGTCTCAATCCGGATACATATTTCTCATGAATGGCAGAACGGTTAGTTGGAGGAGCTCCAAACAACCTGTGGTGGCGGGATCAACAACGGAGGCCGAATATGTTGCTGCTTCGAAAGCGGATCAGGAAGCAGTTTGGATGAAGGAGTTCATATCCGAACTAGGAGTGGTTGCAAATGCATTGGACCCAATGGTGATCTATTGTGACAACAATGGTGCCATTGCCAATGCCAAAGAGCCAAGGTCTCACAAGCATTCCAAGCATATTAAGCGCCGGTTTCACTCCATCCGCGAGCATGTCAAGGATGGAGATATAAAGATTTGTAAAGTACATACAGATCTCAATGTAGCAGATCCGTTGACTAAAACTCTCCCTGGAGCAAAACATGATCAACACCAGAACTCAATGGGTGTTAGATTTATCACTATGTAACTAGATTATTGTCTATAGTGCAAGTGGGAGACTAAAGGGAATATGCCCTGAGAGGCAATAATAAAGTGTTTATTATGTGTATTCAAGTATATGATAGATGTTTATTTTGCATGCTATAATTGTATTAATACGGAAACGTTAATACATGTGTGTTTAATACACAAACAGAAAGTTCCTAGTTATGCCTCTCTCATAAACTAGCTCGTTGATTAACAAGATGATCAAGGTTTCCTGATCATGGACATTGGATGTTGTTAATAACGGGATCACCACATTAGTGTAATGGTGTGATGAACATTCATCCGAAGTATAGCATTACGATCAAAGTCATTGAGTTTATATTGCTATAACAACTTACGAAGTGATCCTAATCCTTAGACCATGAGATCATGTCAATCACTAACACCGGAAGAGTTTCTTGATAACATCAAACGTCACACCGTAACAGGGTGATTATAAAGATGGATTCAGAACTAATAAAGTGTTATGTTGAGGCCCATGGATCGAGAGTGGAATTTGTTCATACCGATGACGGATAGATATACTCTGGGCCCTCTCGGTGATATCACATTGGTTAGCTTGCAAGCAAGTGATTTGATCACTAGAATGTTATATCACGGGAACGAGAAAAGAGTGCATGTCAGTAACAAGATCAAACTAGGTATGGAGATACCGACGATCGAATCTCGGACATGTAATACATCGTGAAACAAAGGGATTAAGATACTAGCGTAAAAGGTTCCGACGATCACAAGAAAGTCATCGTTGAATGTGTGGGAGTCAGTATGGGTCTCCAGATACCGCTTCTGATTATTGATCCGAGAGGGGTCTCGATCATGTCCGCATTATTCAAGAACCATAGGGTGACACACTTAAGAGACACCGACATCCAATTGGAGCAAAAGTTTCATGCCGAAAGAATGAACAAGCATAGGAATTTATTTCACTAGATACCGAAACAGGTTTTCGGGTGAAATTGCATAAAGAGGTTATGCATGTGAAATAGAATTCTAGCAAGGGGTTATTTGTGAATGTTTGTCATTAAAGTAATTGACAAAATTCTGAATAAAATAAAAGAGTTTTATTTAATGAGAGTTTGCATTAAATTTGGTGGAAATTTAATGGGAATTTGAGTGGATTTTTAGTGGAGAAAATTGAATGGCCATTTTTTGAGTGGAGTGTACACCCACATGAATGAGGGAGAGGTGGGGGCACACTCCATGGCTGGCGGCCATGCCCCCTTGGGCTGCCCCCCCCTCCCCTATATAAGGAGCCCCTCCTCTCACTTCTCACTCACGCCTCCTCATGAAGGATCTCTCTCCCCCTCTAGAATTTATTCCCCATGGTCTCGGACTAGCGAGATACATGTTCCCGGTGGCTATTCGGCAAGAAAGAGTTGTGCTTCCGCTGCATCGCTGGAGCGAGGAGGGGGAGGTTGCTCGGTGCCTCGAACGTGTGTGCGAGCACGGATGCGCTGCTGATTTGCGGCGCTAGGACTTCCTCTTGATCTTGAGATCGGCAAGAGATCGTCTACATCAACCACGAGTCGAACTCGTTAAGCTTTGTCGGTCTTCAAGGGTATGTTCTCTACGGATATACATCCGCCCGTCTTTTGTATCTAGTAGATAGATCTTGGTACTTAGTTCCCATCGTAGGAAATTTTTTGTTTTCTATGCTGCGAACCCTACACTAAGTATCTACTCCTCTGCTAAGAATATATACATCAGATGAAGAAAATGTGTTCATGAAAGTTCTTTTATCACACCCAGTTTTCAACTGAATTGCTTGAGGACAAGCAATAAGCTAATCTCGGGGGAGTTGATACATCCAAAACGTATCTACTTTCCCGAACACTTTTGCTATTGTTTCTCCTCTAAACTTGTGTGATTTGGATACAACTAACACAGACTAACGATGTTTTCAGCAGAATTACCTTGGTGTCTAGTTTTTGTGCAGAAAATCAACTATCAGGAAAAATCCGGGAAAATATGCCACAAATCCTATTTCATCAGAAGACTCACGGAGCCAGAATACGAGACGGAGTGGGGCCCTAGGGGCCCCACACCCCCAGCCGCGCGGGCCAATCCTAGCCGCGCCTGGAGGGGGTGTGGTCGCCCCATGCACCCCCTCAGCCTCCCTCTTTGCCTATAAGTTGCCTTATGACCTAAAAACTTAGGGGGCGACATTTTTATAGAAAGAGTTGTGATGTGCCGCCACCACCAAAAACCGTGATTCGTAACCAGAAACTCCGTTCTGGCACCCTGCCGAGACGAGGAATTTGGACAGGATCATCGCCATCATCATCAACAACACCTCTCCATCAACCATCCATGTTTCCATCATCCATGAGTGAGTAATCCCCGTTGTAGGCTATGGAGATGGTAGGGATTGGATGAGTTCTATCATGTAATCAAATAAGATTGTTAGGCACGGTGCCTAGTATCTCTATTAGTGCTATTTGACTTTGTTGCAACTTGTTGTGCGTAATGCTTGTCACTAGGGCCCGTGTGCCATGATCTCATATCTGAACTTATTACTGATTCATGATGATAGTATTGTTTGTGATCTTATCTGCAAGTTGTGTACACATGTCATTGTCCGGATCCAAAGGCCCCAAAGTGACAGAAATTGGGATAACCTGAGGGGATGGCTTTGATGTGAGGATCACATGTGTTCACGGAGTGTTAATGCTTTGCTCCGGTGCTCTATTAAAAGGAGCACCTTAATTGCCAGTAGTTCCCTTGAGGCCCCGCTGCAACGGGCTGGCAGGACAAAAGATGTTGTGCAAGTTCTCATTATCCTACTATTTGCTACTACTGTTACTATTGCTCTTGTTCTACTGTTGATGTTGCTTTGTTATTGCTACTACAAAACTGTAGCTAATGATAAACTTCTGTGAGCAAGAACTATTTCCAGGTACAGCTGAATTGACAACTCAGTTATTAAGGCTTATAAGTATTCTTTGTCTCCCCTTTTGTCGAATCAATAAATTGGGTAATACTACCCTCGAAGACTGTTGCGATCCCCTATACTTGTGGGTCATCACTATCCCATATCAAAATGACAAGGCAACAGACAATGAGCATCTCAGCGATCTCTTTATTTGCTATTTGCATAGGTTTTTATTAAGGATGCTTCACAGATTGCTCACTATGGTTATACTGCAAGTTTCCACCATGATTAGTCATGGCTTAGGCTAGCCGCCTAAGCGTTTCTCTAACACATATACAAACTCCATGAGCTTACAAGCTCCACTTTTATTTCACACCGCCGACATCGGTAAACAAAATATCATGATATCAACTTGATAATATGTACAAGTGTTAAAATCGTTCCCCATGACAGCATGGTTCTGCTAATTCCCAACTTATGAGTGCAATCATATAGACAACATAGATGACACAATGGTTCAAGTTTATTAAGGGTGGGAAAATAAGGTGTGCCATCAAGTTCGTGAGAGCTTTAATCACTAGTTTTCTCATAACAAATAAGTTTTTAGTTTGGAAGATAGATAAAACTTGAGAATTTACTTGGAATAGAAATAATGGTAATAGGTAGATATGACACAAATGGCATAGGTTTTACTTCAAGGATTAGATGCATGAGAAGCATTCCCTCTGAGTACAGATTTTTGGCTAGCAAGGCTAGGTAGCAAGCATGAGAGATGAAGGAAACAAGCAAACATACAAGTGATAGAGACAATCATGCAATCTTCCTTGAAAACACAAAAGATCTTAACTTGGGAATACTAAGCTTATGAGACAATTAAGAAAGAAATAAAATAATATAATATACTGCAAGTACTTTTCTCTTTTCCTTTCAATCCTCAAATAGTGTTGCTACTGACCAAAGCTAGGTTTTCCAAAACCAACTAAATTTATTTGATGCTCCCAAAGTGATACCAATACTAACAACAAGATCGATCATATAAAAGGAATTGCAAACTAAAATAAGATGTGCAAAAATTAAATGATGAAACTTCTCATTAATATTCCATAAAGGCACTTGAAAGGATCGTATGGGCACCTAAAGGGGGGGTGAATAGGTGCTACTTCTAATTTTCTTGTTTTTCAAATTAAGGTTTGACAATAAGGTAAATTCTCTAGATAATGAAACTAAGGTGAATTTACCTATATGACAATTATGCACGAGCTACCACAACACAAAGTAAGAACAAATAAAGTGCGGTAAAGGATAGAAGTAACCAAAGTGGTGGACGCGGAGACACAAGGATTTGTTTCCCGTAGTTCCTTCCTTTTGAGGGGAAGTACGTCTACGTTTGGAGACGGGGGGGTTTCAAACCACCAACGCCACGAGAGGCCTCCCTTGTTCTCCGATGAATCTCACCCCAACGGGATCGATTCACCTTCCACTCGGCAAACTTCAAGGTGCAAGCCGACACCTTTACAAGTTTGGGGCACACATCCACAACTTAATCGGAGGCTCCCAAATACAAGCAAGCTGTCAAAGCAATCAAAGACAAGCTTGTAAGAACCAAAACAAGAACAAGGGTTTCCAAGAAAACACTAGAACAAGGGGCCCTCAATTGAATGAGGGGGAAATGAAGATCTCTTTTGGTGAAGTAGTAGATCAAGGCCTCCTCCTTCGATTCCCCAAAGATCAAGGGCTTTGGGTGGTGGATTGAAGAAATCTTACGGATTTGGTGGCTCCAATGGTGGTCTTGACTTTAATGCGAATGAGCACCTTGTCCCAAGGTAGGTGAGCTGATATTTATAGTCCAAGCACCAGTCTGATCATTGCAGCATTTAATGATGTGGTAGTGCCGGAAAAGCCCGGTACTACCGGACCGGTACCGGAGGTGCAATCCTGGGATGCCGTAGCCCATGGTTTCCACGGTATCAATGTGTGGTGCTACCGCACGGCGGTAGTACCGGACATTCAGAGCGGTACTACCGGACACGTGCGGTAGTGTCGTATATTGATACAGGGAAGAACAAACATGTGAGACAAGAGGCCAATCTCCTCAGAAGTGAACGGTACTAAAATGCGGTACTACCGCATTTTGGTACCGGACAGTTCTGAGAAGGTTGGCAACCTTGCCAATCGCTTCAGACTTGACCGGTATCAAAATGTGGTACTACCGCTTTTTGATACCACTCAGTTCTGAGGAGGTTGGCGAGCTTGGCAAGCGCTTCAGTCATGAGCGGTACCAAAATGCGGTACTACCGCTTTTTGATACCGCTCAGTACTGAGGCCATTGGCCAGTGTACCCAACACGCAGCCAGGTCCGAGTGGTAGTATCGGATGAAATATCCGGTACTACCGGACAACACTGAGGCAGAAACTGGATCAGCAGGCAAGTCCTTTTTGTGTGCCATTGGACAGGAAATTCTATGTATGCAACCTGTAGAATACTTGGCAGATAATTAGTCTGTTATGTGTGTTGTAATAAACACCAAAATCTCTAGGGAAAAGAAATGTTCTTTCAATCTCCCCCTTTTTGGTGTTAGATGACAACACACATTTTGCATGATATAATAGATGACAAGTAAGATTTTGTAAAACAGAGATGGAGCTCCCCCTAGATAAGTAGAAACAAGCCCCATACTATTTTACAAGGTACATGAGAGTGCATAGTCACACATAGTACATATACCTTCGCACATAAGTGTGTGATGAGAACCACAATGATGGGGAATAGATAATGTCATCACACACCACATAAGATGGATACAAAAAGATAATAACCAAACCATACACATGATGGATACATACGATAACCACATAGTCTTTGCATACATAGCACAAATAATTAGTTCATAAGTTTCACACATAATAAGAGGCAAGTAGCGAATAAAGTTCACAAGCGATTAAAAATCAAAGACAAGAGTGAGCTTGTGATTTTCCCATGCAAATCCCGCATGCCTAATGTGACTCTTCTACCCCTTTGACATCAAGACACCAAAAAGGGACAAGAGCAACTCTAACGTCTCGGAGATCACTTGTAGTCATCATCAGAGTCTTCCCCATACGGAGGTGGAGCATGGAAAGTGGAAGAGGCATCATCATCCCAGTGGCTGTGCTTGGAGATCCATTCCTCTTGCGGAGTTATGTTGTCCTCGGATCCCTCGGAGGTGATCAACCCTTGAGCTTGCATTACTTCTTTCTGACGTCCAGTGGCTTTCTTTGCATAGACATGGGCCTCATACATACGCCTCTGATTGTCAACCTGGAAGCATAAAATCTTCTTAAGCTTAGCCTCAATCCTCTTGGCCCATGATGGTTGGGCAGTCTTGCGGCGTGAGGCCACAAAATCAGCATCGTGGGCATCATCATCACCTGAGCCATCCTCAAGCGGGTTCCCTTCCTCATCAACAAGTTGACCATCCGCGTTGCATGGTTTAAGATGGGTCTTGATCAATAGATTCTTGCGCCAGTGAGTAGTAAGGCATTGGGAGGAAATGTTCCGAGCAAGAGATGGGCACTTGTGAAGAATAAGTGCCATGATGTAAGGGGCAAAAGGAGGAACCCGCCGAGTGTGAGTAGCTTGAACCATCTCGTTCCAAATCACGTCCATCACATCAATTGGTTGTCCTGAATCACGTTGGCGGTGAGTAGTGATCATGATGTCCACCATGAAACCATGCATCTCATCAACATTGCTAGACCGGGGAGCGATTGTCTCATGAAAAATGCGATGCAAGATATCATAAGTTGGGAGAAGCCCCTTGATCTTTCCAGCAACACCATGCCCACGGATGTAGAGTGGAAGAAGGACATCCTTCTTCATGGGATGCTCGTTGTTGTGACAACGGAAGCCAACCGGATTATCTCTCCCATGGTCCTCATATCCAAGGATAGCCCCAAACTCAGCCAATGTTGCGGACTTGACAACTCCCTCTGTCATCCAGGTGAAGGTCTGAGTCTGGTTCTTGGTAAAATGAACTGTGGCATAGAACTGTGCAATGAGCAAGGGGTCATAGTCGCATTTGAATTGCATAATGGGGAGTAAGCCAATGTTTGTGCAAATCTCAAGTTCTTCACCAAAGTAGTGCAAATTCTTGTTCACATGGTTCATCTCTATCCACTTCTGAGGAACCACAACCTTCTCACCTGTCATGAGAACCTCAAAGTAGACCCGCTCATGGAAGTCGGTGTAAAATAGACTCTTGTCCCTAGACTCATGGCGAGCAGTAACATAGGGATTGTCAGATCGGAGAGCAAGAAACTCATCCTCGGGAATGTCAGACAACTTCTTTTACCCAGATGGCCCTGAACTGTGACTCTTGCAGCGACCCGTGCGAGGAGGAGAAGGAGGAGCACTCCCTCGACCAGCAGTTATCTTAACCCCCCCCCCTCCACGTCGGCCCCGAGTGGATTGTAGCTTCAAACGGCTACTAGGTTGCGGCATGACCTCGTCTTCTGATTGTGTCTCTAACTCTGACTCAAAGTCCTCTATCTCATGAAGAGCTTTGGACCTTTTGCATGATCCCTAGGAGCCCCCTGCACCTGTGAAAGAATAATGGAGGTAGCAGAGGGATAAGGGCACAAGAACCCGAAATAAGTAGAAGACGAATTTCAAGTTTTAGAAAAAAATTGCTATCAGTACTGAGCGGTAGTACCGGTCCATTTATGGTAGTACCACACGGCGGTAGTACCGGAGAATCGTCCAGTACTACCGGTCATGCGATAACAACACAGATCCGGTGGTATCGATCAGGGACTGGTAGCAAAACTTATTCTAAAGCGAGAATCCATCGGAGATATGTAAGTACACACAATACATCCTCAAAATCACAAGTTTTAACCAAGAATCAAAGTGTCCCTAGATTCAATGGGGAAAACAAGTGAGGAGAAAGGAAGGACTGTAGTACCGGTGTCCATGGCGGTGGAAAACGAGGAGGAGCCCGCGAGGAAGCCAGATCCGGTGAGGATCCGTGGAAAGGAGGGAGGGGCGAGGCTCCGGCGGCGGTGTTGGTTATAAGTGGAGACAGGAGAAAATGAGGCACTAAGGGGTGCCTCTCCCAGCATCTCCACCCTTAACCGATACGCGCAGCGGTAGTACCGAGACTAAAACGCGGTAGTACCGCAAGGCGGTAGTACCGTAGAAAATGGCCGGTAGTATCGCACCTGGGAAGTTTTCAGACAAGCAACCTAGAAACAGGTCCCTGTGCGGTAGTACCGCTCATTTTTGCGGTAGTACCGTCTTACGGTAGTACCGGTTTTTTGAGCCGGTAGTACCGTAACCACCAGACTAGACAGCCAAGGTGAAAACAGGAGGGTTCTTGTGCGGAGTAGATGAGTTTTTTCATAAGATAAGGCTTGGGTTAAGTTATACTGATCTGGACCTATGCACTCTAAAGAATAAAACATCAACCGCAAATGTGGAGAACCAAACAAGAGTGCATTGACCGAGGTAGGAAAACCAATTCAAAAATGACAAACACGAGTAAGCACATCAACCTCTCGATTGGAGGGGCGGTGGCCTAGGCCACCATGTTTGAGTATACTCGGCTTGGAACCACGAAGATATATCTTGGGTCCATTACCGAAACTCATCATTAAGCTCACATATCACAAAATGATATTAAGAGGAATGATTTTGTTTACTTTGCGCATAATGGGGGGAGGGATGGTCCAATCAATTAGGACCGCACTCCCCCTATGTCCATGCCTACACCTAAACCAAATATGGGTCGAATATTAGGTGAGAATGTAATATAATCAAGTCAAGCTCCTTGAATCTATGATATTTAGTTCATTCCTCAAGTAGCAAAACCTTGCTTCATCAAGTGGCTTCATGAAGATATCGGTAAGTTGATCTTTGGTTGACACATAGGATAGATCAATATCACCTCGAGCAACATGATCTCTAATGAAGTGATGGCGAATCTCAATATGCTTTGTCCTTGTGTGATCCACCAGGTTGTATGCAATCTTGATGGCACTTTCATTTTCACATAGAAGAGGAACTTTGTCACAATGGACACCGTATTACTTTAAAGTTTGCCTCATCCATAGCAATTGAGTGCAAGCACTAGCGGCTGCCACATACTCGTCTTCGGCGGTGGAAAGAGATATACAATTTTGCTTCTTAGAAGACCAACATACCAAGGACCTACCAAGAAATTGGCAAGCCCTGGATGTTGATTTTCTGTCATCCTTATCACCCGCCCAATCCAAATCCGTGTATCCACAAAGAGCAAATGTTGAGCCTCGAGGATACCAAAGACCATAAAATGGGGTATGAACTAAATATCGAAAGATTATCTTGACCGACATCAAATGGCTTTCTTTAGGAGCCGCTTGATATCTTGCACACACACCTACACTCAACACAATATCGGGTCTAGATGCACAAAGGTAAATCAAAGAACCAATCATGGACCAGTATACCTTTTGATCCACATCTTTACCATTTGGATTTTGTTCTAGATGAGTCTTTGTAGCCATGGGAGTAGGAGCTCCATTTAAATATTGCATTTTGAATATCTTGAGCACATCTTGAGTATACTTGGCTTGATTGAAGAATGTCCCTCCTCTAACTTGCTTGATCTCAAAGCCAAGAAATACTCTCAACTCCCCCATCAAAGACATCCGGAACCTACTAGTCATAAGCTTTGGGAATTCATCATTAAAAGCTTTGTTAGATGAGCCAAAGATAAAATCATCAACATATATTTGGCATACAAAAAGCTCCCCATTGACTCTCTTAGTAAAAAGAGTGGGATCAATTTTCCCAACCTCAAATCCACGGTCAAACAATAACTCTCTAAGGTGCTCATACCACGTGCGTGGGGCTTGCTTGAGCCCATAGAGCGCCTTATCAAGTTTGTAGACATGGTTTGGGAAGTTGGGGTCCTCAAATCCTGGGGGTTGCTTAACATATACTAATTCATTTAATGGGCCATAAAGAAATGCACTTTCTATATCCATTTGTTGCAACTTGAAGTTATGATGTGCCGCATAAGCAAGAAGGATACGGATGGACTCAAGGCGAGCCACGGGTGCATAAGTCTCTCCATAGTCAATGCCTTCAATTTGAGAATACCCTTGTGCAACCAATCTAGACTTGTTCCTTACTATAATTCCATGCTCATCTTGCTTGTTCTTGAATATCCACTTTGTTCCAATAACATTGCGGCAATCCTTTGGCTTCTCAACTAACTTCCATACTTTGTTTCTCTCAAAGTTATTGAGCTCTTTGTGCATAGCTTCCAACCAATCCGAATCTTCAAGAGCCTCCCACACTTTCTTAGGTTCAATCATGGAGATGTGAGCTTGATGTTCACTGAACCTCTTCAATTGTGATATTGTGGAAATGCCTTTCCTTAGGTCACCAACAACATTTTTTAGAGAGTGATATCTTAATTCCAACACTCTTTCCTTTCTAGCTTCACGACGAGCGTGGATCTCCGTGTTGTTTCTTGGGGGACCCTCTTCATCATTTTGATCCTCGTCTTGACCTTGGTCATCATCGGAATCATTCTCTACATTGGGAGGCAAAGATTGACCTTGGTCTTGATCAAGTGCTCTTCTAGCATCAATTTGAGCTTGTCTCAAAGCAGTTTGTACGGATCTTCCTTGAGTAATTGCCTTGGCACCACTTGACATCCTGGCGAATGAATCAAGCCCCCCTTGACTAGAGTTGACACTTTGATCACCATGTTGAGGGTCCACATCTTGTCTTTGGCTTGAGTATTTGTCCTCCTCGATGGATGGAGCATGTTGAGGTTGTGAAGATGAGGGCTCCATTTGAGTGGAGCATAGTTCTTATCGATCCGCCATAAGGGGTTCCTCAACGGGGCGGATATATCCCACACCCATTCTTCCTATGGCATCCTGAGGCATTTCATCATCTGCATCACAAGCATCAACGCGCCCCCCTTGGGGACCATCATATTCTTCGAAGGTCACACTACAAGATTCTATGACGGCTCCGGAGAGCTTATCATAGATTCTATAAGTGTGAGATTCGAGACCATAGCCAACAAAAATACCCTCTAATGCTTTAGACTCGAATTTGGACAAACGAACACCTTTTATGAGATAGAAACACTTACAACCGAACACCTGGAAGTAAGATATGTTGGGCTTGTTGCCGGTAAGAATTTCATATGGAGTCTTGTTGATTTCTTTGCGGAGGTAGAGCCGGTTTGAAGCATGGCAAGCGGTGGAGATGGCTTCGGCCCAAAAGTTGTATGGAGATTTAAACTCCGCCAACATGGTCCTAGCCATCTCAATAAGAGTCCGGTTCTTCCTTTCGGCCACACCATTTAGTTGAGGGGTGTATGCAGCGGAATATTGATGTTTTATCCCCTCATCACTAAGAAAATCATTCAAGGTGTAGTTCTTGAACTCGGTGCCGTTGTCACTTCTTATAATCAACACGGGAAGATTGTGTTGACGTTGGACCATGTTGATGAAGTCGATGAAGGTCTTTTGGGTCTCACTCTTCAACTTGAATAAATATACCCATGAGTATCTTGAAAAGTCATCAACAATCACCAAACAATATTTCTTCCCACCAAGACTGGCATGACACGGGGGACCAAAGAGGTCCACATGGTAGAGCTCCAAGATCTTGGTTGACTTGATGCGGTTCTTAGGCTTGTGAGGATCATCATGCATCTTCCCTAGAACACATGCCCTGCAAACACGATCTTTGGCAAAGGAAACATTTTTTTAGTCCAACAATATGGCCCTACTTATGGATACTTTGCAAAGTTCTCATATTGACATGGGCTAGTCGACGATGCCATAGCCAACCCACATCAGCCTTTCCGAATAAGCACATCGAACCTGTAGTGGCTTGCTCCGAAAAGTCCACCACATACAAGTCATGTTAGACGTACCCAACGAAAGCGACCTTGAGAGACCTGCTCCACAAGAGGTGTTGGAGATATGCCCTAGAGGCAATAATAAATGTAGTTATTATTATATCTTTGTGTTTATGATAAATGTTTACATTCATGCTATAATAGTATTAACAAGGAAACATTAATACTTGTGTGATTTGTAAACTTAAATTGAAGTCCCTAGTAAAGCCTCTTCACAATACTAGCTTGTTGGTTAATAAATGATTGTGGTTTCCCTATCATGAACATTGAGATGTTATTAACAACAAGATCATATCATTAGGAGAATGATATGATGGACATACTCCTATAGATAAGCATAGCATAAAGATCAAGTCATTTTAATAGTTCAATTGCTATATGCTTTCTGATACATAGTAACCTAATTCCTTCGACCATGAGATCATGCATATCACCTTTACCGGATGGATGCTTGATGACATCAAACACCACACCGTAACTGGGTGGCTATAAAGGTGGCATTGAGTGTTCGGAAAGTATTGGTTGAAACACATGGATCAAGAGTGGGATTTGTCCATCCATATGACGGATAGATATACTCTGGGCCCTCTTGGTGAAATGTCATCCAATTAGCTTGCAAGCATGTGACTGGCTCACAAGGGATCACATATCACGGGAACGAGAAAAGAGTACTTATCGGTAACGAGGTTGAACTAGGTATGCAGAGATACCGACGATCATAACCTCGGATAAGTAAACTATCGTGAGACAAAGGGAAATTGGTATCGTATGTAAGTGGTTCATTCGATCACAAAGTAATCGCAGAAATATGTGGAAGCCATATGAATTTCCAGATTCCTCTATTGGTTATTGTTCGGAGAAGTGTCTCGATCATGTTCGCATAATTCACGAACCGTAGGGAGACACACTTAAGGATTCGACGTTGTTTGAGTAGTTATGGAAAGATGAGAAAGAGACCGAATGTTGTTCGGAGTCTCGAATGGGATTCGGGATATCACGAGGAGATCCGGAATGGTCCGAAGAATAAGATTCATATAAGGATAGTCTTGTTTCGGAGTTGGAGAATGGTTCCGGTGTTTTCATCGGGAATGTTCTAGAAGGTTCCGGAATGTCCGGCACTCCGGAAGGGAAGGGTACATGAATGTGTCATATCAAGTTTGTATGATTGCATCATGTACTAAGTGTCATCGCTGAACAAAATAGAGGATTTAATCAAATCCTTGTTTGAAAAGTCAAACGCCAATTTGAAAGTCAAACGGCTAATTTTGGGAAGTGGAGGGGAGGTGGAAACCGAGTTGGGGAGGAGTTCCTCCCCTCCACCGCCGGCCCACCTCCAAGACGAGTTGGGGAGGGACTCCCCTCCCCTTGGCCGCGCCTCCCACCTATAAAGGGAGTGGCAGGGCTACCCCTCCAAGACACACAAGTTCCTACCTCTAAACCCTAGCCCCAAGCCGCCGCCGCCTCCATAGCCGCCGTCGGCCCTAGGGCATCTCGCCGCCGCCTAGGTCAAATCCTAGCCGCCAGCCTAGCCTCCTCCTTGGCATGTATAAACCCTAGATCGTCGAGGGCTCTCTCATAGTCCACCATACTCGCTCCGGCTTAAGGCGAAGCCCTGCGAGATCTCCCCTCTACTTCCGGTACCACGCCGTTGTGCTGCCGGAATCGCAAGGAGAGTGCTACAACCTCCGCTGCCTGCTGGAACAAGGGAGAGGAAGGTATTCGTCGAGTACCGAACGTGTGACCGACTGCGGGAGCGCTGCCGGAACGCAGCGCCGGAAGGATCGTCTACGCGATCTTGAGATCGGGAAGAGTACGACTACATCACCCACGAGAATCCGCTCTCGTTAAACACTTTGGAATCTTCGAGGGCGAGTTATTCCATCGACTCGTTGCTACAATCTAGTAGATAGATCTTTTCTTGTTTGTTTGTATGCGATAGAAAATTTTTGTTTTCCATGCTACGAAACCCTACAGTGGTATCAGAGCCGTGTCTATATGTAGATCTGTTGCACGAGTAGAACACAATGGTCATTGTGGGCGTTGATGCTTTTATTGTCGATTCCTTCTTGTGTACTTTGCATCTTGCGGGATGTTGGGATGAAGCGGCCCGGGCTAACCTTACATGACATCGTTCATGAGACTTGCTCCACGCTTGACATGCAACTTGTATTGCATAAGTGGCTTTGCGGGTGCCTGTTTCTCCTAGCATAGTTAAGATCCAATTTACAACGGGTGATTAACAATACTAGTATCAATGTTGTGGTTCATGTTCGTAAGTTATAACGACACTTATTGATAGCCCCAAACCACGTAAAACATGCAAAGAAAGTAGAGGCGTCTAACTTTGTTTTGCAGGGGTGTGCAGTGATGTGATATGGCCATGATTGTGATTATATTTGATGTATGCAATGTTCCTTATTGTAAGTTGGCAACCGGCAGGAGCCATATGGTTGTCTTTAATTTATGTTAAGACCCGCGTGTCTATTCAAAGTAGTTGTAATAGTTGAAGCCGGTGGATGACAACCATGGAGAAGCGTCATTGACCTTGATGCAATGCCGGTGATGATGGAGATCATGTTCGTGCTAGAAGATGGAGATCGGAAGCACAAAGAAGAAAGGCCATATCATATCACATATTATGAATTGCATGTGATGTTAATCCTTTATGCATCTTGTATTGCTTAGTAGACGACGGTAGCATTATAAGATGATCCCTCATGCACATGAATTTCAAGTCATAGAGTGTTCACCCTTAGTTAGCACCGTTGCTAAAGCTTGTTGTTTCGAAGCACCTCGTGATGATCGGGTGTGTTAGATTCCGCAAGTGTATACAACGTGAGCAAGCCAGATTTGCTCATGCGGAAACTAAGGTTTGATCTTGATGAGCCTAGCATGTACAGACATGGTCTCGGAACACGGATCACCGAAAGGTAAAGCATGAATCATATAGTAGATATGATGAACATGTCGATTGTTCGCCATTGAAACTATATCAACTCTCATGATGATCGGTGTTGATGTGGTGGATTTGGTTCGTTTGATCACTAAAACAATGTGAGGGATATTGTTTTGAGTGGGAGTTCACCTAGATTAATTTTATTATTAATTTGAACTCAATTTGTCATAAACTTAGTCTAAACTATTGCAAATATGTTGTAGATCAATGGCAGCCCCTACCATCAATTTTAATGCGTTCCTAGAGAAAGAAAAGTTGAAAAACAATGGAAGCAACTTCGCGGATTGGTTTCGCAATTTGAGGATTGTCCTCACAGCTGGTAATTTGACCTATGTGCTGGATGCACCGCTGGGTGACCCACCTGCAGCTGATGCTGCCGATGAAGTAAAGAATGTTTACCTCACTCGGAAGACTCAGTACTCCATAGTTCAGTGTGCTATCTTGTATGGTTTAGAATCGGAGCTTCAGAAAAGGTTTGAGAATTCAGACCCATATGATATTGTCGAGGATCTCAAATTGATCTTTGAGACTCATGCGGCAATTGAAAGCTATGAGGCTTATGAAAAGTTCTTTAACTGCAAGATGGAAGAGGGCAGCTCCGTCAGTGAGCATGTGCTTAAGATGTCTGGGCACGCAAACAAACTTCAAAGCTTGGGTATAGTGATTCCTAATGCTTTGGGGATTTACCGCGTCCTCCAATCACTACCACCAAGTTACAAGAACTTTGTGATGAACTACAACATGCAAAACATGAACAAGACGTTGCCAGAACTCTTTGCCATGTTGAAATCTGCAGAAGTGGAGATCAAGAAAGAGCACCAAGTGTTGTTGGTCAATAAGACCACCAAATTCAATAAAAGCAAGTCTAAGCAGAAGGGGCACTTCAAGAAGGGTGGTCAGAAAGTTACCACGCCAACGAAGAAGACCAAGGCTGGACCTAAGCCTGATACTGAGTGCTTTTACTGCAAGGGAGAAGGTCACTGGAAGCGGAATTGCCCAAAGTACTTGGCGGATTTGAAGAACGGCAACATCAAGAAGAAAGGTATATCTCATATACATGTTATTGATGTGTATCTCACTAGTACTCGTAGTAGTGCCTGGGTATTTGATACTGGTTCGGTTGCTCATATTTGTAACTCGAAACAGGTGCTGCAGAATAAACGGAAGCTAGCGAAGAACGAGGTGACGATGCGCGTGGGAAACGGATCAAAGGTTGATGTGATCGCGGTCGGCACGCTACCCCTTGATCTACCATCGGGATTAGTTTTATACTTAAATAATTGTTATTTGGTGCCTGCGTTAAGCATGAACATTATATCAGGATCTTGTTTATTGCGAGACGGTTACTTGTTTAAGTCCGAGAATAATGGTTGTTCGATTTATATGAGTAATATGTTTTATGCACATGCACCTTTGATAGATGGTCTATTCTTATTGAATCTCGATAGTGGAAATACACATATTAATAACATTGAGGCTAAACGTTTGAAATCGAGCGATAACTCGACCTATATGTGGCACTGTCGTCTTGGTCACATTGGAGTGAAGCGTATGAAGAAACTCCATTCCGATGGACTTCTTGAATCACTTGAAAGATGCGAAGCATGTCTGATGGGTAAAATGACTAAGACTCCATTTTCTGGTATGATGGAGCGAGCTACGGACTTATTGGAAATCATACATACCGATGTGTGTGGTCCAATGAGTGTAGCATCGCGGGGTGGTTATCGTTATGTTCTTACCTTCACGGATGACTTGAGTAGATATGGGTATATCTATTTCATGAAACATAAGTCCGAAACTTTTGAGAAGTTTAAGGAATTTCAAAGTGAGGTAGAGAATCAATGTAACAAGAAGATTAAATTTCTATGTTCTGATCATGGAGGTGAATATCTAAGTTACGAGTTTGGCGAGCATTTGAAGAAATGCGGGATACTTTCACAATTGACACCGCCGGGAACACCACAGCGTAATGGTGTGTCCGAACGTCGTAATCGAACTCTCTTAGATATGGTTCGTTCTATGATGTCACTTACATATTTACCGCTATCATTTTGGGGTTATGCATTAGAAACAGCCGCATTCACTTTAAATAGGGCACCATCTAGATCCGTTGAAACGACACCGTATGAATTATGGTTTGGGAAGAAACCTAGATTGTCGTTCCTTAAAGTTTGGGGATGCGAAGCCTATGTAAAGAAGTTACAGCCGGACAAGATTGAACCCCAAGAGGAAAAATGCGTCTTCATAGGATACCCGAAGGAAACTATTGGGTATACCTTCTATCATAGATCCGAAGGCAAAATCTTCTTTGCTAAGAATGGATCCTTTCTAGAGAAGGAATTTCTCTCGACAGAAGTGACTGGAAGGAAAGTAGAACTCGACGAGGTTGTCGAACCTTCTCTCGAAATTGCGAGTAGCGCAGCACCGGAAGAAGTTCCTGTGGTGCCTGCACCAATAAGAGAGGAAGCTAATGATGATGATCATGAAACTTCGGTTGTAGTTGCTACAGAGCCTCGCAGGTCAACGAGAACTCGTACCACTCCAGATTGGTATGATCCCGTTATGAGTGTCATGTTGGTGGACAACACCGATGATCCTGAGACATATGAGGAAGAGATGATGAGCCCAGATTCCAAGAAATGGCAAGAAGCCATGAAATCCGAGATTGGATCCATGTACGAAAACCAAGTATGGACTTTGGTGGACTTACCGGATGGCCGGAAGGCTGTCGAGAACAAATGGATTTTCAAGAAGAAAACAGATGCTGATGGTAATGTTACTGTCTATAAAGCTCGACTTGTCGCAAAGGGTTTTCGACAAATTCAAGGAGTTGACTACGATGAGACTTTCTCACCAGTAGCGAAGCTAAAATTTGTGAGGATTATGTTAGCAATCGCTGCATATTATGATTATGAGATATGGCAGATGGATGTCAAAACAGCATTCCTCAATGGAGACATTGATGAAGAGTTGTATATGGTGCAACCCAAAGGTTTTGTCGATCCTAAAGATGCTAACAAGGTATGCAAACTTCAACGGTCCATCTATGGATTGAAGCAAGCATCCCGAAGTTGGAATCAACGTTTTGATAAGGTGATCAAAAGTTTTGGTTTTATACAAACTTATGGAGAAGCTTGTATTTACAAGAAAGTGAGTGGGAGCTCTGTAGCATTCTTAATACTATATGTAGATGACATATTGTTGATTGGGAATGATGTATACCTTCTTAATAGTGTCAAGGAATATTTGAATAATAGTTTTTCAATGAAAGATCTTGGCGAAGCAGCTTACATATTAGGCATAAATATTTATAGAGATAGATCAAGACGCCAAATATCATTGTCACAAAGTACATATTTGGACAAAGTTCTAAAGAGGTTTGGAATGGAAGATAGCAAGAAAGGGTTCTTGCCCATGTTGCCCAATACGACCTTGAGTAAAACCCAAAGTCCGACATCGGCAGAAGATAGAGAAAGGATGAGTAAGACTCCATATGCCTCAGCCATAGGATCTCTAATGTATGCCATGCTATGTACTAGACCCGACATTGCATATGATGTTAGTTTAACTAGCAGATATCAAAGTGATCCAGGAGTGGTGTAACACCCTCAGAATCGACCCTATGCAAGTTTCAGCGCTTCCCGCCAAACCCGCATAGAAACGATTCAAAGGTGCCCACTAGGCACTTTCGTGCGGGTGGAAAACGAAGTAATAACATTACACAACAGTCCTCGATGGGACCCACAGACAGATATATATACAACACGACTCCATGAGTCAAGGATACAGATATACAGAACAAGGGTCCAAATCACCTTGAAAACGATAGAGCGTCCAGCTACGGACAAGATGCAAATGGGGCTAAGAGCCCTGAAGAATAACCAATGGCGTCCATAACCCTGCCCAGGCCAAGCCGGAGGGGTAACCCTGCTAACGACGTCGATCTCAAAACCTGCTTAAACAAAAGGGGTGCCGACAAAGGGCAAAGGAAAAAGAGGAGCGTCAGTACTGAGGCCAGTACACGGCGAGGCTAGAATTCGGCGGTCCTCGCCTACATAGGTATAGTGGACTGAAGCGGCAGCGGCAGCATGCACTGAACACCCTATAGAGACTCGGTACAACTGGCGGCAATCAGAGAGGGGTGAGAAAGACCTATTCGGAACCAACCTGATACTACCACCAAACGAACCCATCCTGGGATTTCCCCCTCGAGACCAAACGAGGAAGTCAACCGAGGAACTCACACAGTTGGCAGTTTTATTTATTCAGTTATCGTTGCAGCAATTACTAGTCAAGTATAGATAATCATCCTGATAAGATAAGCAATGGGCAATTTTAGTTAACCATTCCGTTATAGTTGCAACACTTACTAGTCAGATACAATTAGCATGAGATAACCCAAAACCCAGCAGTTGTTGGTACTTTTATTTAGCCATTCCGTTATAGTTGCAATACTTACTAGTCAGATACAATGGTCGCAAGCGACAACCCAAACAAGCAATTATGGGCAGTTTTATGTAGTCATTCCATTATAGTGAAGCTGATTACTAGTCATTATAAAGTCAAATTTATAGCACTAATTTAGTTATAGTTGTCTATGATCGAGATACTGTGCTCCAAGTCGTCCATAACCGCGGACACGGCTTTCAGAAAGTTTTTACCCGGCCGGGGTGCACAAATAGCAACACACACTCGATCAACCTCGGAAAAACCAAATCAAAACTCAACGAGGCTTTCACGACAAAGCAATCACAGGATTCAGAAATATTTCAGGGGGCCACCCCTTAAAGTAGACCCGCAACGAAGCCTGCCGGCTCCGAGACGGACTCAAGGTTGTGGGGACGGCTGTAAACGACTGGGAACCCAAAACTGGGCTTGTCGATACCGCGGAATCGTGCCACGATCCTAAACAGTACAGGTGCTATCCATCGCACAATTTAAATAAAGCAGTAAAGCATGGCATAAGTACAGGATCGTAAATAAAACCTCAAACTAGTTTGTGGCCCCAAGAAATAAGACTGAATCAAGCTCTGGCTCAAGGGGGTCCCATAAGCCTCCCGGATGTGGATAGCGCGAATATTCAAGGAACAGGTATCAAGTACTCAGGGTCCTACGGGACACAAGTGGACGGTTAACAACCAAATAACATCTATTGCCCACCTGTGCCTCTGCTTACTTACTTCAATTTTAGTTGTTTAAACAGGAATTAAAGTGAACGATAAGTAAAACCATGATCATCTCCAACATCAAACATGCGGCAATTCACCAACAACTGTGGCACTTGACGACACGCAACAGCACTTGAGCAAGCGACTACGACGCGCAAGCCCAACTATCTACCAAACAACAGGTAATAGGATGTGTCCAAGGCAATATAAGGCTGCAAGGGATATCACGGGTATGAAAACTAGAGCATCGCAACACAGGTAGCATTAGATCAACAGGAGGTAATAAATACTATAAAAGTAAGATAGGTAGAAAGGGGGAGATGCTCGCCTGAAAAACATTGCCGAAGGTTCAACCGAAGACCGGGTCGATACTCGCATCAACTCAACGGCCTTATCCGCGAAGAAGCAAAACACTAGAAGAAACACCGGAGGCACTATTTAATACTACGGCAAAAGATCGGGCATGATGCATGTATGATGTATGACAAGGCAAAGGTGCGATGCAATTAGGTCATATTAAGCGGAACCGGGGTCCCGACAATTAATTAAACGGTTCCAGTTATTTAGATACCCGCCAATTTAAATGTTGTCTTAACATGGCAAAAGATAGCACCGGTTCGCTACACCAATTTAAATGAGGCCGATATAAGACTATATTTGTCCGCATAAGGGCCCCATATTTAATTATGAGGTGAATCGGCATAAGGCCCCCAAACCACATGACAATATGCATGCAAGTATGACAATTCAATATGCATCGATTTGTTATTACATTTATAAAATAGGGCTCGAGAAAAGGGGTCACACATTAGGGTTCGGCAGATCTTGGGGTTCCGGGGTTCGGGGTCGGTCTCAGGGTTCAGGGTTCGACAGGATCGTTCTCGGACTCCGGGATCTAGGGTCTTCGAATCTGGGAAGTAGTTCTTGTCGCGCGAGTGTCAATGCTTCCGGGAAGGAGAACTTGACGTTCAGGGTCTCGATGCCCGGGGTGAAGTACTTGGCGCGCCAGGGTTCGGTCTTCGGACTCGGGGAGAGGAGCTCGGTGTTCGCGTCGAAGGTCTTGTCGATGGACCCTCGGGTTCAAGCGGCTCCTCGTGGCGAACTTGTCGATGTGTCGGATCAGAGATCTTGTCGGGTCCTCGAATCAGATCGGTCTTGGCATCCGGGATCTCGACGAGCTTGGCGTCCTTGTCAGAGTTCTCGGGTGACGATGTCGGTCTTGGGTTTGGCGTCGGTGGATCTTGGCGATCTGAAGGGTTCGGGTTCGGGCTCGCCGGGATCGGTCTTCAGGGTCTCAGTCGTCGGGTCCGTGTTCATTTGCATTGCGTTGGTGAAGATCTCGTGATGCCGGGGCCATCTCCGTTATAACGACCCATCAACAAGACGGGCACGGGCAGAGGCACCAAGAACAGAACAAACCAAGAGGCATGTCTCCTGTGGATACCGACTCGAACACCTTGCGGGCGGGGCGTGCTCGGACGACGAAGGCAGCGGCGACGAAAAGCGGGCAGAGCCTCGCGGGGGAGCGGTCAGCGAGGATGGTGGGGACAGAGGCGGGCCCGGTGAACACGGTCCCGGTGGGCGCGCTCGCGATGGAGGCCACGGCCGCTAGCGGCTGCTGGACGGCGTCGCAGCACGGCCGATGATGGGACAGGGGCGACGGGCGGCAGGGAGCACACGGAGGGGGGACGGCGTCGGTAGGCGGTGGCAGGGCGAGCGCCGGCCGGAGGTGGGGAGGAGAGGCCGCGGCCGGCGAGGGGAGCTGCACGGGCCGAGGAGGGGATTCCGCGAAGGGGGGCAGAGGAGGGGGTCGCCGGCGGGCGGACGGAGGACGGGGGACCCGGCGGCGGCGGTGGAGGCAGCTCGGGGTGGGGCCGGGGCTAGCGCGAGTGGTGGCGGTGGGAGCGGCACCGGGAAGAAGGCGGGCGACGCCAGGTGGAGGTGGACCGGAGGGAGGACGGCGAGGCGGAGACGGCCGCGCGGCGTCCGGTGGCGGAGGAAGGAGAGCGGAGGAAGGAGGCCGCGGGCGAGGAAGGGCGGAGGCCGCTCCTGGCGGCGAGCTGGTGCGGCAGAGGGAGGGAGAGCCGGCGGCGGACGCGCGCGCGCCAGAGCTCGCAGGCGGAGGCGGGGAGGAGGCCACGAGGGAGGGCGAGCTCGGCGGCGGCCTGGGAGGGAGAGGGAGGAAGAGAGAGAGGGGGTGTGCTGCGGGGGAGGCGCGCCGGCGGTGGACCGAGGGAGTAGGCGGCGGCGATGGAGGTTAGCGAGAGGGATGGGCAGCGTGGGGCGCCAGGGGAGAGAGAAGCGGGGCAGGTGGGAGGTGGCCAGAGGGGGTGGGGGTCGGTTGGGGGAGAGGGTGGACCGGGTCCAGGTGGTGGTTGAGTGGGGGTGGGGCTGGCATGGGGGCCCGGGAGGAGGTGAGGTGGCAGCGGGTTGGGGTGGGGCCAGGCTGTCGGTGAGGGAGAGAGAGAGGGGGGGTAGGTGGGACTGGGGTGAGAGAAGGAGTGGGGTGCTGCAGGGTGGATTGATGAGGTGGCAAGGTGGGTAGGGATTGGGGGAGAGGGTGAGATGGCAAGCTGTGATTGGTGGGTGGATTAGGACTAGGTAGAAATAGGACTTAGAGTTTGGGTTTATTATTTTGTAAGACACTCATTTGTTTTGTTTTAAATCTTTTAGCAAATAAATTTTAGTTGAATAGTTTGACAGATAATTATGAGACTTTGTCTTGAAATAAAAGAGGGGTAATTTTAGAAAACAAAAAATAGGCTTATTGAAAATAGTTTCAGACAAACAAATGCATGATGATGACGATGCAATGCACAAAAACAACGCGATTTTCTAGTAGTGGTTTTGCGGGATGCCACAATTCGACACCACTAACAATGGATCTCGCCCTCCAGATCCGCCTCATGGTACCGGGAAGAAGGGCGGCGATCTGCATCTTCTCGCTTCGTGTAGATCCTCGCGACACCACTAACAAGAGGTCGTTGTCCGTGATCGTCGAGAGAACACTCCGGGAACAAAGGTCGAAGGTAGAGGTATCCACAAATAAAGCCACCTCTAGCTTCCGGGGACAGAGTAAACTGCTGGATCCACTGATTCGATGTTTAAGAGCGAATGATAAGAGTAGTCGGATGGTGATCAGTCCATCGCGCACCCAAACCATTACTCTGCACACGAATAGGCAGATTATGCAACCAACTCTCGGAATTAGACTGAAGATCTCGACAAACGAGGTTCGGAAACAAAGGAGTGATGCAGACTCTGCATCGGATCTGGCGTAGATGATGTCGTCGCGTCAGAAAACACCGGAAGGCACAAACAAGGAACAAAGAATGGTACCACAGTAGACGGATTCCTCAGACAGCATGAACACCGGATGGTAGAACATCGTTATCAAAGGAGGAAGCGAAACCCTGAAGGTACGACGAAACCCAACCACGAGAAATCCTGGACTCGAAGAAAAAGACGAGAGAGGATTCAAAACACGTAGAGGTAAGAGGAGAATAACAGAGGGGTAAGGAATAAAAATCAGACCTAATCAGAACTATCCAACCGATTTTGCAAAAATAGTTTTGACACTCTACTTCGGCCGTTAGCTAGGTTAACCTACAGGCTGGACTTGTGGGGTATCGCAACTGCTGAGCTCTGATACCACTCTGTAACACCCTCAGAATCGACCCTATGCAAGTTTCAGCGCTTCCCGCCAAACCCGCATAGAAACGATTCAAAGGTGCCCACCAGGCACTTTTGTGCGGGTGGAAAACGAAGTAATAACATTACACAACAGTCCTCGATGGGACCCACAGACAGATATATATACAACACGACTCCATGAGTCAAGGATACAGATATACAGAACAAGGGTCCAAATCACCTTGAAAACGATAGAGCGTCCAGCTACGGACAAGATGCAAATGGGGCTAAGAGCCCTGAAGAATAACCAATGGCGTCCATAACCCTGCCCAGGCCAAGCCGGAGGGGTAACCCTGCTAACGACGTCGATCTCAAAACCTGCTTAAACAAAAGGGGTGCCGACAAAGGGCAAAGGAAAAAGAGGAGCGTCAGTACTGAGGCCAGTACACGGCGAGGCTAGAATTCGGCGGTCCTCGCCTACATAGGTATAGTGGACTGAAGCGGCAGCGGCAGCATGCACTGAACACCCTATAGAGACTCGGTACAACTGGCGGCAATCAGAGAGGGGTGAGAAATACCTATTCGGAACCAACCTGATACTACCACCAAACGAACCCATCCTGGGATTTCCTCCTCGAGACCAAACGAGGAAGTCAACCGAGGAACTCACACAGTTGGCAGTTTTATTTATTCAGTTATCGTTGCAGCAATTACTAGTCAAGTATAGATAATCATCCTGATAAGATAAGCAATGGGCAATTTTAGTTAACCATTCTGTTATAGTTGCAACACTTACTAGTCAGATACAATTAGCATGAGATAACCCAAAACCCAGCAGTTGTTGGTACTTTTATTTAGCCATTCCGTTATAGTTGCAATACTTACTAGTCAGATACAATGGTCGCAAGCGACAACCCAAACAAGCAATTGTGGGCAGTTTTATGTAGCCATTCCATTATAGTGAAGCTGATTACTAGTCATTATAAAGTCAAATTTATAGCACTACTTTAGTTATAGTTGTCTATGATCGAGATACTGTGCTCCAAGTCGTCCATAACCGCGGACACGGCTTTCAGAAAGTTTTTACCCGGCCGGGGTGCACAAATAGCAACACACACTCGATCAACCTCGGAAAAACCAAATCAAAACTCAACGAGGCTTTCACGACAAAGCAATCACAGGATTCAGAAATATTTCAGGGGGACACCCCTTAAAGTATACCCGCAACGAAGCCTGTCGGCTCCGAGACGGACTCAAGGTTGTGGGGACGGCTGTAAACGACTGGGAACCCAAAACTGGGCTTGTCGATACCGCGGAATCGTGCCACGATCCTAAACAGTATAGGTGCTATCCATCGCACAATTTAAATAAAGCAGTAAAGCATGGCATAAGTACATGATCGTAAATAAAACCTCAAACTAGTTTGTGGCCCCAAGAAATAAGACTGAATCAAGCTCTGGCTCAGGGGGGTCCCATAAGCCTCCCGGATGTGGATAGCGCGAATATTCAAGGAACAGGTATCAAGTACTCGGGGTCCTATGGGACACAAGTGGACGGTTAACAACCAAATAACATCTATTGCCCACCTGTGCCTCTGCTTACTTACTTCAATTTTAGTTGTTTAAACAGGAATTAAAGTGAACGATAAGTAAAACCATGATCATCTCCAACATCAAACATGCGGCAATTCACCAACAACTGTGGCACTTGACGACACGCAACAGCACTTGAGCAAGCGACTATGACGCGCAAGCCCAACTATCTACCAAACAACAGGTAATAGGATGTGTCCAAGGCAATATAAGGCTGCAAGGGATATCACGGGTACGAAAACTAGAGCATCGCAACACAGGTAGCATTAGATCAACAGGAGGGAATAAATACTATAAAAGTAAGATAGGTAGAAAGGGGGAGATGCTCGCCTGAAAAACATTGCCGAAGGTTCAACCGAAGACCGGGTCGATACTCGCATCAACTCAACGGCCTTATCCGCGAAGAAGCAAAACACTAGAAGAAACACCGGAGGCACTATTTAATACTACGGCAAAAGATCGGGCATGATGCATGTATGATGTATGACAACGCAAAGGTGCGATGCAATTAGGTCAAATTAAGCGGAACCGGGGTCCCGACAATTAATTAAACGGTTCTAGTTATTTAGATACCCGCCAATTTAAATGTTGTCTTAACATGGCAAAAGATAGCACCGGTTCGCTACACCAATTTAAATGAGGCCGATATAAGACTATATTTGTCCGCATAAGGGCCCCATATTTAATTATGAGGTGAATCGGCATAAGGCCCCCAAACCACATGACAATATGCATGCAAGTATGACAATTCAATATGCATCGATTTGTTATTACATTTATAAAATAGGGCTCGAGAAAAGGGGTCACACATTAGGGTTCGGCAGATCTTGGGGTTCCGGGGTTCGGGGTCGGTCTCAGGGTTCAGGGTTCGACATGATCGTTCTCGGACTCCGGGATCTAGGGTCTTCGGATCTGGGAAGTAGTTCTTGTCGCGCGAGTGTCAATGCTTCCGGGAAGGAGAACTTGACGTTCAGGGTCTCTATGCCCGGGGTGAAGTACTTGGCGCGCCAGGGTTCGGTCTTCGGACTCGGGGAGAGGAGCTCGGTGTTCGCGTCGAAGGTCTTGTCGATGGACCCTCGGGTTCAAGCGGCTCCTCGTGGCGAACTTGTCGATGTGTCGGATCAGAGATCTTGTCGGGTCCTCGAATCAGATCGGTCTTGGCATCCGGGATCTCGACGAGCTTGGCGTCCTTGTCAGAGTTCTCGGGTGACGATGTCGGTCTTGGGTTTGGCGTCGGTGGATCTTGGCGATCCGAAGGGTTCGGGTTCGGGCTCGCCGGGATCGGTCTTCAGGGTCTCGGTCGTCGGGTCCGTGTTCATTTGCATTGCGTTGGTGAAGATCTCGTGATGCCGGGGCCATCTCCGTTATAACGACCCATCAACAAGACGGGCACGGGCAGAGGCACCAAGAACAGAACAAACCAAGAGGCATGTCTCCTGTGGATACCGACTCGAACACCTTGCGGGCGGGGCGTGCTCGGACAACGAAGGCAGCGGCGACGAAAAGCGGGCAGAGCCTCACGGGGGAGCGGTCAGCGAGGATGGTGGGGACAGAGGCGGGCCCGGCGAACACGGTCCCGGTGGGCGCGCTCGCGATGGAGGCCACGGCCGCTAGCGGCTGCTGGACGGCGTCGCAGCACGGCCGGCGATGGGACAGGGGCGACGGGCGGCAGGGAGCACACGGAGGGGGACGGCGTCGGCAGGCGGTGGCAGGGCGAGCGCCGGCCGGAGGTGGGGAGGAGAGGCCGCGGCCGGCGAGGGGAGCTGCGCGGGCCGAGGAGGGGATTCCGCGAAGGGGGGCAGAGGAGGGGGTCGCCGGCGGGCGGACGGAGGACGGGGGACCCGGCGGCGGCGGTGGAGGCAGCTCGGGGTGGGGCCGGGGCTAGCGCGAGTGGTGGCGGTGGGAGCGGCACCGGGAAGAAGGCGGGCGACGCCAGGTGGAGGTGGACCGGAGGGAGGACGGCGAGGCGGAGACGGCCGCGCGGCGTCCGGTGGCGGAGGAAGGAGAGCAGAGGAAGGAGGCCGCAGGCGAGGAAGGGCGGAGGCCGCTCCTGGCGGCGAGCTGGTGCGGCAGAGGGAGGGAGAGCCGGCGGCGGACGCGCGCGCGCCAGAGCTCGCAGGCGGAGGCGGGGAGGAGGCCACGAGGGAGGGCGAGCTCGGCGGCGGCCTGGGAGGGAGAGGGAGGAAGAGAGATAGGGGGTGTGCTGCGGGGGAGGCGCGCCGGTGGTGGACCGAGGGAGTAGGCGGCGGCGATGGAGGTTAGCGAGAGGGATGGGGAGCGTGGGGCGCCAGGGGAGAGAGAAGCGGGGCAGGTGGGAGGTGGCCAGAGGGGGTGGGGGTCGGTTGGGGGAGAGGGTGGACCGGGTCCAGGGGGTGGTTGAGTGGGGGTGGGGCTGGCATGGGGGCCCGGGAGGAGGTGAGGTGGCAGCGGGTTGGGGTGGGGCCAGGCTGTCGGTGAGGGAGAGAGAGAGGGGGGTAGGTGGGACTGGGGTGAGAGAAGGAGTGGGGTGCTGCAGGGTGGATTGATGAGGTGGCAAGGTGGGTAGGGATTAGGGGAGAGGGTGAGATGGCAAGCTGTGATTGGTGGGTGGATTAGGACTAGGTAGAAATAGGACTTAGAGTTTGGGTTTATTATTTTGTAAGACACTCATTTTTTTTGTTTTAAATGTTTTAGCAAATAAATTTTAGTTGAATAGTTTGACAGATAATTATGAGACTTTGTCTTGAAATAAAAGAGGGGTAATTTTAGAAAACAAAAAATAGGCTTATTGAAAATAGTTTCAGACAAACAAATGCATTATGATGACGATGCAATGCACAAAAACAACGCGATTTTCTAGTAGTGGTTTTGCGGGATGCCACAATTCGACACCACTAACAATGGATCTCGCCCTCGAGATCCGCCTCATGGTACCGGGAAGAAGGGCGGCGATCTGCATCTTCTCGCTTCGTGTAGATCCTCGCGACACCACTAACAAGAGGTCGTTGTCCATGATCGTCGAGAGAACACTCCGGGAATAAAGGTCGAAGGTAGAGATATGCCCTAGAGGCAATAATAAATGTAGTTATTATTATATCTTTGTGTTTATGATAAATGTTTACATTCATGCTATAATAGTATTAACAAGGAAACATTAATACTTGTGTGATTTGGGAAACATTATTATATCTTCCTTGAGTAATTGCCTTGGCACCACTTGACATCCTGGCGAATGAATCAAGCCCCCCTTGACTAGAGTTGACACTTTGATCACCATGTTGAGGGTCCACATCTTGTCTTTGGCTTGAGTATTTGTCCTCCTCGATGGATGGAGCATGTTGAGGTTGTGAAGATGAGGGCTCCACTTGAGTGGAGCATAGTTCTTATCGATCCGCCATAAGGGGTTCCTCAATGGGGCGGATATATCCCACACCCATTCTTCCTATGGCATCCTGAGGCATTTCATCATCTGCATCACAAGCATCAACGCGCCCCCCTTGGGTACCATCATATTCTTCGAAGGTCACACTACAAGATTCTATGAAGGCTCCGGAGAGCTTATCATAGATTCTATAAGTGTGAGATTCGATACCATAGCCAACAAAAATACCCTCTAATGCTTTAGACTCGAATTTGGACAAACGAACACCTTCTATGAGATAGAAACACTTACAACCGAACACCCAGAAGTAAGATATGTTGGGCTTGTTGCCGATAAGAATTTCATATGGAGTCTTGTTGATTTCTTTGCGGAGGTAGAGCCGGTTTGAAGCATGGCAAGCGGTGGAGATGGCTTTGGCCCAAAAGTTGTATGGAGATTTAAACTCCGCCAACATGGTCCTAGCCATCTCAATAAGAGTCCGGTTCTTCCTTTCGGCCACACCATTTAGTTGAGGGGTGTATGCAGCAGAATATTGATGTTTTATCCCCTCATCACTAAGAAAATCATTCAAGGTGTAGTTCTTGAACTCGGTGCCGTTGTCACTTCTTATAATCAACACGGGAAGATTGTGTTGACGTTGGACCATGTTGATGAAGTCGATGAAGGTATTTTGGGTCTCACTCTTCAACTTGAATAAATATACCCATGAGTATCTTGAAAAGTCATCAACAATCACCAAACAATATTTCTTCCCACCAAGACTGGCATGAGATGGGGGACCAAAGAGGTCCACATGGTATAGCTCCAAGATCTTGGTTGACTTGATGCGGTTCTTAGGCTTGTGAGGAGCATCATGCATCTTCCCTAGAACACATGCCCTGCAAACACGATCTTTGGAAAAGGAAACATTTTTTTAGTCCAACAATATGGCCCTACTTATGGAGACTTTGCAAAGTTCTCATATTGACATGGGCTAGTCGACGATGCCATAGCCAACCCACATCAGCCTTTCCGAATAAGCACATCGAACCTGTAGTGGCTTGCTCCGAAAAGTCCACCACATACAAGTCATGTTCGACGTACCCAACGAAAGCGACCTTGAGAGACCTGCTCCACAAGAGGTGTTGGAGATATGCCCTAGAGGCAATAATAAATGTAGTTATTATTATATCTTTGTGTTTATGATAAATGTTTACATTCATGCTATAATAGTATTAACAAGGAAACATTAATACTTGTGTGATTTGTAAACTTAAATTGAAGTCCCTAGTAAAGCCTCTTCACAATACTAGCTTGTTGGTTAATAAATGATTGTGGTTTCCCTATCATGAACATTGAGATGTTATTAACAACAAGATCATATCATTAGGAGAATGATATGATGGACATACTCCTATAGATAAGCATAGCATAAAGATCAAGTCATTTTAATAGTTCAATTGCTATATGCTTTCTGATACATAGTAACATAATTCCTTCGACCATGAGATCATGCATATCACCTTTACCGGATGGATGCTTTGATGACATCAAACACCACACCGTAACTGGGTGGCTATAAAGGTGGCATTGAGTGTTCGGAAAGTATTGGTTGAAACACATGGATCAAGAGTGGGATTTGTCCATCCATATGACAGATAGATATACTCTGGGCCCTCTCGGTGAAATGTCATCCAATTAGCTTGCAAGCATGTGACTGGCTCACAAGGGATCACATATCACGGGAACGAGAAAAGAGTACTTATCGGTAACGAGGTTGAACTAGGTATGCAGAGATACCGACGATCATAACCTCGGATAAGTAAACTATCGTGAGACAAAGGGAAATTGGTATCGTATGTAAGTTGTTCATTCGATCGCAAAGTAATCGTAGAAATATGTGGGAGCCATATGAATTTCCAGATTCCTCTATTGGTTATTGTTCGGAGAAGTGTCTCGATCATGTTCGCATAATTCACGAACCGTAGGGAGACACACTTAAGGATTCGACGTTGTTTGAGTAGTTATGGAAAGATGAGAAAGAGACCGAATGTTGTTCGGAGTCTCGAATGGGATTCGGGATATCACGAGGAGATCCGGAATGGTCCGAAGAATAAGATTCATATAAGGAAAGTCTTGTTTCGGAGTTGGAGAATGGTTCCGGTGTTTTCATCGGGAATGTTCTAGAAGGTTCCGGAATGTCCGGCACTCCGGAAGGGAAGGGTACATGAATGTGTCATATCAAGTTGGTATGATTGCATCATGTACTAAGTGTCATCGCTGAACAAAATAGAGGATTTAATCAAATTCTTGTTTGAAAAGTCAAACGCCAATTTGAAAGTCAAACGGCTAATTTTGGGAAGTGGAGGGGAGGTGGAAACCGAGTTGGGGAGGAGTTCCTACCCTCCACCGCCGGCCCACCTCCAAGCCGAGTTGGGGAGGGACTCCCCTCCCCTTGGCCGTGCCTCCCACCTATAAAGGGAGGGGCAGGGCTGCCCCTCCAAGACACACAAGTTCCTACCTCTAAACCCTAGCCCCAAGCCGCCGCCGCCTCCATAGCCGCCGCCGGCCCTAGGGCATCTCGCCGCCACCTAGGTCAAACCCTAGCCGCCAGCCTAGCCTCCTCCTCGACGTGTCTAAACCCTAGATCGTCGAGGGCTCTCTCATAGTCCACCATACTCGCTCCGGCTTAAGGCGAAGCCCTGCGAGATCTCCCCTCTACTTCCGGTACCACGCCGTTGTGCTGCCGGAATCGCGAGGAGAGTGCTACAACCTCGAGGAAGGTCTTCGTCGAGTACCGAACGTGTGACCGACTGCGGGAGCGCTGCCGGAACGCAGCGCCGGAAGGATCGTCTACGCCATCTTGAGATCGGGAAGATTACGACTACATCACCCACGAGAATCCGCTCTCGTTAAACACTTTGGAATCTTCGAGGGTGAGTTATTCCATCGACTCGTTGCTACAATCTAGTAGATAGATCTTTGCTTGTTTGTTTGTATGCGATAGAAATTTTTTGTTTTCCATGCTACGAAACCCTACAAGAGGTCCACAATATCAACATCAATAAAGACGGCAAAGCCCATCTTTTCAAGAGCAAGGACTGGAAGTAAATTGTATCCAAGGGTCTCAACAAGCATGATGTTCACGAGTGTAATGTCGTGAGCAACCACTACCTTGCCGAAACCCATTACCTTAGACTTTGATTTGTCTGCATATGTCGCGGAGATTTGATCATCATTTGGCTTTAACTTCTTGACAATAGACGAGCTTCCGGTCATATGACTTGTGCAACCACTATCAAGCACCCACTTTGACCCCCCAGGAGCATAAGTCTACAAAAAATCAAGCTAATTTTTAGGTACCCATTTTTCAATGGGTCCTCTTTTGTTAGCAACAAGGGTCTTGGGAACCCAAATAGGCCAAGAAATATAACCATCATAAGGGCCAACATATTGTGCATACACATCACCATAATAATCACGCATTAGAACATAGTAAGGGTTAGCACTTCCCGCAAAGTCATCACGAGACATAGTTTTACCACTTGTGGTCTTACTATCCACAATGGTCTTGTTGATCTCTTGTGCGGGCTTGGCCTTCTTCTTCTTATTGTTCTTCTTCTTGGTTTTGGAAACAAAACCAATGCCCCCTTTTTCACCACAAGGTCTTTGCTTACTCAAGAGATCATCAATGGACTTGTTGCCTTGTGGAAATGTGGCCTTGGCAAGCTCCCCCTTCAACCTAGCATTTTCTTCAAAAATAGTTGTACTACTAGATGGAATGAAGTTACTAGGTGAAGGAATATTGGCCAATTGAGTTTGAAGCGTTTCATGGGACTTTGTGAGTGACAAGAGTTCACTTTCCAAAGTCTTGTGAGCCTTGTTAAGCAAACTAAAGTCCTCGGCAAGTTTTTCATGAACCACACCAAACTCAATCTTGTCCTTTTTAGCCCTTTTGTATTTAGCAATAGCATGATCACGCTCTTTGATGAGTTTGTTAACAATAGTGTCATTGGCCTCATCAAGCCCTTCAAGTTTTAATTCAAGTGACAACCTAGTTTCTTGTTCTTCTTATAGAGCATTGTTTAAATCCTCTAGCTCAATCATGTGTTCATGCCCAAGTTTACATCTTACATCTAGAAGCTCTTGTGTATGGGAAAGTTGATCTAAGATGTTTCCAAAATGTATCTTAGCATCTCCTTGTAGGTTAGTCATAAACTCATCAAAGGCAATTAATTCCTTTTTAACATCAAGAGACATCTCATCATCAATTTCATCATTATCTAAGGGAGTAGAGTGAGATGATGAGGATACCTCCGTTCCTCTTGCCATAAGGCAAGTGACGTTCTTGATGGGGGGATTCTCATTTGGAGAATCTAAGAGTGAGAATGTCGGAGTAGAAGTAGTGGCTAGGCCCGCCATATTATTAGACGTTTCTTCTTCCTCATCATCTTCATCGTCGGAGGAGTATTCTTCATGAGTGATCAAGACAATTTCTCCCGACTTCTTGTTGATGGGATTCTTCTTGATGAAGAGTTTCTTGTAAGATCCTTTGAGGGTCTTCTTCAACACAAGATTACCACCATGATATTCTGTCTTCTCATACGGGCAACTTTCCACAAAGTGATACCGGTCACCACAATTGAAGCAAGTTCTCAACCTAGTGGTATTATCTCTTTTCCCATTTGGGTTGCTTCTCCGTTGCATTTCCATCTTGGCCTTGGCGGGGTTCTTCCAAAAGTTCTTTGCATAGAAGGCCATATATTGACCATGAGAAATCTTGACTTCATCGGGATGGTCCATGGAGAGGCCTTCATCACTATCATCTTCATCCCCATGGTCCACAACTTTGGCCTTCAACGCAACATTGACAACATTGCTCATACCAAGGGTACGGGCACGAGCATCTTTTGGCATTCTTGGCGGCTACTTTGAAGCCGGCCATCTCTTTCATAACTTCATTTGAGATCATGAGATGGTAGCTGTGTCTTCCTTGTAGACTCTTCAAGTCGGTGGGCTCAAAAGGCATGAGTGCACTCACATAATTCCTTTTTATCCATGCATCATCCACATGTGAGGCACCCACATTTCTAAAAGCGGTGGCGGTGGTCTTGAGCCTTCGGTACATGTCTTCGTGATCTTAACCTTCTTTCATGTAGAAGCCTTCGGCTTCATTGCTTAGAGCATCATATCGGTTCCTCCTCATACTCTCATTTCCAACAAACAATACAGTGAGGGCATCCCAAGCTTCCTTGGCAATGCTAAAGTGCTCAATGTGTGGATAATCCTTTGTCCCCAATCCTTGTTGAATCATATGCAAATCAGTGGCATTGAGTTGACTATTGACAACCTCTCTTCTTGTCAAGTTGTTTGGATCCCCAATAAAGAGTCCATGATCGATGATATTCCATAGTTCAATGCAAGAGATGCGCATATGAGTTCTCATTAGTGATTGCCATTGAGCAAAGGTAGCGGCTTCTTCAAGCTTAGGTGGGTCACCTCTATTGTATACATGAGGGTGAGGGATTGGAGGGTTGGGAGAGTACCATGAATCACGGTGCTCACCCTTCCCACCATCATTTTGTGTGGAGGAATTAGTGTTGTCTTGTTTACCCCTAACCATTCTATCCTCGGGGGATATGGGAGTATCCCTTTAGGTAAAACGAATGGAGGATCCCCTTGAGGAGGAGGGGATGATGAGCCATCTTTGTCTTTAAGAAGTTGCTCAAGCATCTCCTTGACTTCGTTGACCAAGGAAGAGCTCAATCTTGTTTCCAAGTTTTTGAGATCTTCCATGGTCACCGTAGTATGCTCACCATCACCTTCCCCTTCTTGGCTACCCATATTCTCTTAGGCGGTAAAGCCCAAATAAAGAGCCGAGGCTCTGATACCAATTGAAAGGATCGTATGGGCACCTAGAGGGGGTGAATAGGTGCTACTTCAAATTTTCTTCTTTTTCAAATTAAGGTTTGACAATAAGGTAAATTCTCTAGATAATGCAACTAAGGTGAATTTACCTATATGACAATTATGCACGAGCTACCACAACACAAAGTAAGAACAAGTAAGTAAAGTGCGGTAAAGGATAGAAGTAATCAAAGTGGTGGACACGGAGACACAAGGATTTGTTTCCCGTAGTTTCTTCCTTTTGAGGGGAAGTACGCTACGTTTGGAGACGGGGTGGTTTCAAACCACCAACGCCACGAGAGGCCTCCCTTGTTCTCCGATGAATCTCACCCCAACGGGATCGATTCACCTTCCACTATATCGACAACCTTCAAGGTGGAAGCCGGCACCTTTACAAGTTTGGGGCACACATCCACAACTTAATCGGAGGCTCCCAAATACAAGCAAGCTGTCAAAGCAATCAAAGACAAGCTTGTAAGAACCAAAACAAGAACTAGGGTTTCCAAGAAAACACTAGACCAAAGGGGCCCTCAATTGAATGAGGGGGAAATGAAGATCTCTTTTGGTGAAGTAGTAGATCAAGGCCTCCTCCTTCGATTCCCCAAAGATCAAGGACTTTGGGTGGTGGATTGAAGAGATCTTACGGATTTGGTGGCTCCAATGGTGGTCTTGACTTTAATGCGAATGAGCACCTTGTCCCAAGGTAGGTGAGCTGATATTTATAGTCCAAGCTCCAGTCTGATCGTTGCAGCATTTAATGATGCGGTAGTACCGGACTTTCCAAGCGGTAGTACTGGAAAAGCCCGGTACTACCGGACCGGTACCGGAGGTGCAATCCTGGGATGCCGTAGCCCATGGTTTCCATGGTATCAATGTGTGGTGCTACCGCACGGCGACAGTACCGGACATTCAGAGCGGTACTACCGGACACATGTGGTAGTGTCGTATATTGATACAGGGGAGAACAAACATGTGAGACAAGAGTCCAATCTCCTCAGAACTGACCGGTACCAAAATGCGGTAGAAGGTTGGCAACCTTGCCAATCGCTTCAGACTTGACCGGTATCAAAATGCGGTACTACCGCTTTTTGATACCGCTTAGTTCTGAGGAGGTTGGCGAGCTTGCCAAGCGCTTCAGTCATGAGCGGTACTAAAATGCGGTACTACCGCTTTTTGATACCGCTCAGTACTGAGGCCATTGGCCAGTGTACCCAACACGCAGCCAGGTCCGAGCGGTAGTACCGGATGAAATATCCGGTACTACCGGACAACACTGAGGCAGAAACTGGATCAGCAGGCAAGTCCTTTTTGTGTGCCATTGGACATGAAATTCTATGTATGCAACCTGTAGAATACTTGGCAGATAATTAGTCTGTTATGTGTGTTGTAATAAACACCAAAATCTCTAGGGAAAAGAAATGTTTTTTCAGCACTCACACTAGGGGATACATAGATATCCAACTAGAGGAGAGATACTTCCACAATGCAAACCATCCTATATGATAACTTCTCTATTCATGATATGACTCTACTAAAAAGGTAAGAAGATGAAAGATAATGATGTGATACCGCGACACTCCCCCAAGCTTGGAACAAACCAAGGGGATGCCAAAACCTGATGAAGAATTACTCCTTTGGTGGTGGTGGTGTTCTCTTGATCGAAGTGAGGAAATCCTCCAGCATCTTGCGAAGCCAGTTATTCTCCTCTTGAAGTATATCCACCTTTCTCCTTAGGACTCGGTACTTATCACAAAACTCATCAGTGGCTCGAAGGGCTTTCACTACCGTAGGGCAGGAGCTGAGATCTGGAACTGAGGTCATCATCCCCTGCATATTATGAGAAAAAAGCACATCTAGTGTTAATTTCCCCTATAAGAGTGGGGTTTCTTGCCCTTGATCCTGCAGCAATCTGTCCCTCCATGCCTGCTAACATGTTCTTTACTTCCTCCTTGACGCTCTGATCCATGTATTCGCGCCTAGTTGTGATCCTTTATTTTTCCACCCATCCTGTGAAAGTTTCTTGCCCAAGATCACGGAGGAGCTTGTGCCGGCGTCGCAGCTCATAGTCCTCCGAAAACAAACCCTGGAACGACATCTGAACAGAACATATCGAAACAAAAACACGACAAGAACACGATATACAGACCTTGGGGGTCCGGGGGATTATATATTACGAAGTTTGAAGACAAAAGGAAGGTACTTGGCGAAAACAGGCTCTAGGATGGTCACACCACCTGGTGGCACGGCCAGGTGGGCCCGCGCCACAGGGTGGTGTGGGCCACTCGGTCTTCGTTTCCTTACCTCTTTCGATTCAGTGTCTTCCATATTAGATAAAAACTGCAAAAGTATAAATTGGAAGTTTTTTGCGAACCTTTTCTTACCAGAACTGTTACCTATTCGAAAACGGGCTCTGCAGATTCCTGAATTTGGTCTCTAATAAATTCTTCCGGAGTCACCACTTCAATAATATCAATATATTCATTATAAGAATCTCTAGAAATATAATGTTTGAGCCTTTGACCATTCTTCATCTATTTACATCATTCTCTCCAAACATTTGAAAATTTCTTTCATGCAAAGCTTACACAATCTTCATTAGCAACATTAGTGTATGCTAGATAATAAACCTTTGGGTTCAATTTCAACTGAAGTCCATCAAAACATAAGCTACTGTAGCAACTCCTTTCAAAAACTCCCAAAATAATTCAAAAGGAAATCGATTTAAGAGGCAAATGCAAAATGGCAAAAATTTGTCAAAACAAACCTGCAGGTAAAGATTGATTTTTTAGAAAATCTTCTGTTGCTCAAATCTAAAAGTGCAAAACTAAAGAAAGTTAAATAATAACTTGGGGCATATGCACAGAAAATTACAGCTCAATCGACATACTGGGATTTTTCATGATTTTTCACAGTGAAGCACAAAAATTTGTTCTAAGACAGTAACTTCCCCACATCTCACCTCCTTCTCAATAGAGGCTAATCTTGACACAACAACCAAACAAAAAGGATAAGGAGATGTTATTACAGAGGTAATAACTTCCAAGACTCAAAGAAATAAAGAATAACTGAAAGCAAAATAAAATGGGTTATCTCCTAAAATCTCTTTCTTTATAGCCATTAAGATAGGCATGACAATTTCAATGATACTCACATGGGAAATATGGATTTGAAGTAAAAGAGAGCATCAAGAAGCAAATATCCAACACATTTAAGTCTAACCCACTTCCTATGCAAGGGAATTTTGTAAGAAAACAAATGATTGAAACAAGAGGCTACCAGCATAGGAAGGCAAAACAAGTGCAACATCAAATCTTTCAACATAATGCGAGGAAACTTAATATTATTGAGATGCATGAAACCATGGTTCCCTCTCTCATAATAACTTTCAGTAGCATTATGAATAAAATTAACGATGTAACTATCACATAAAACATTCTTATCATTAGAATAAGCATACTTAAAATCATCAAATAGAGGTTTAAGGTTAAAAACTGGATCTATAGAAGCAAGTTGTTCAACTCTAAAATCCTCATTAGGCAATTCATTTTCATAAGGAGCTTTAGCAAACTTAGAAAAATTGAAATCATAAGATTCTCCATCAAATTTAGTTAAAATTTTCTCCTTTTTACAATTTATAATGGCTCCACAAGTGTTTAAGAAAGGTATACCAAAGATGATAGGAAAAGTTTTACTAGCTGCTGAACCAAGTACTAGAAAATCGGCAGGATATTTAGTCTTACCACAAAGCACTTGCACATCTCTTACAATACCAATTGTACAGACGGTCTCTCTATTAGCAAGGTTAATAACCACATCAATGTCTTCAAGTTCACAAGGACCGATTTCATGCATAATTTCTTTGTAAAGCTCATAAGGAATAGCACTAGAACTTGCACCAATATCACATAACCCATAATAGCAATGATCACCAATTATAACAGAAAGCACATGGACACTAGCTTTTTCTTTACTAGGATGTGAGACAATATTAGAGGCATCCTCACAAAAGATAATGTGCCCATCTTCTACATTTTTAGTGACAAGGTCTTTAACAATTGCTACTGCAGGTTCAACATTTATTTGATTATTAGGTTCTACAGCTTTATTTATACTTTTTTTCACCACACTAGCTATCATAGAATGTTCCTTTACCTTAGCAGAGAAATATATTTTCTCAATATAAGGTTCAGGTAAAATATGATCAACAATATAAACTTCAGTATTTCTAGCAGGAACATGATTAACAATATATTTATAAGGTGCATGGTACTTGGTCCACTCCTTTTTAGGAATTTCAATATAAGAGGAAAAGGCTTTAAAACAATTTACAATACTTTGAGAATCAAGACCATAAGCAGTACTAATATTATGAAAGTCATCAGTTCCCATAAAAGATTTAATGCATTCATAATCATAATTTATACCTGACTTTCTTCCTTTGTCATTGTAAGGTTCCCAACCTTTAATAAGGTAGAGATCCCTGTGTTTACAATGCTAGTCCCTGGATCAATAGCTAGCATCCACAGTTAAGATGTAATATCAAGAAACAAAGGTCATAACACAACTTTATAACCAGGAATAAAATAATTCATTACATCTTACATAGCTCATTTGGCTATCTCATTACAATGCAGCAGAATATAACAATAGCATGGGGTCCTTCATCTTCAAAGTGCCACAGGCAGACATGTTGGTTATAGACTTGTAATCCTAATCAATAAACTTCACTAACATCAAACAAACCTGCAACATAATAAGTTACAGCCACAAGGGTCAATACATTTGATTTGTATTGGCAAGTGATACTATGGTAGTATAGTGGAGTCTATCATCTATATGCATTTGGCTAAGTGGAGCTTAGGCTTGCTTTGCTCAAAATAGATTTTCCTTATCATTTGAAAACACCAAGTTTTTGCTTGACAAAATCATCCAAGGCATCTCCCAATAGAAATTGGTGATCCTTTAACCCTTGTTCAACCACAAGATTTTAACTTAGAAATTTGGATGAGGAGATTTTTCATAGCTTCCATGTCTTGATGCTCAAATTGTCCTTTGCCAGGGACATGGCTAAGTACTTAGATTTTTACACTCTGCAGAGGTGGTGCACTTTCCCCACAAGACTTGGTTTCACCAAGATAAGATCTTGTAGGGTTCGCAGCATAGAAAACAAAAAATTTCCTACGATGTGAACTATATACCAAGATATATCTACTAGATACAAACAACGGGCAGATGTATATCCGTAGAGAACATACCCTTGAAGACCGACAAAGCTTAATGAGTTCAACTCGTGGTTGATGTAGACGATCTCTTGCCGATCTCAAGATCAAGAGGAAGTCCTAGCGCCGCAAATCAGCAGCGCATCCGTGCTCGCACACACGTTCGAGGCACCGAGCAACCTCCGCCTCCTCGCTCCAGTGATGCAGCGGAAGCACAACTCTTTCTTGCCGAATAGCCACCGGGAACATGTATCTCGCTAGTCTGAGACCATGGGGGATAAATTCTAGAGGGGGAGAGAGATCCTTCACGAGGAGGTGTGTGAGACAAGTGAGGAGGGGGGCTCCTTTTATAGGAGGAGGGGGAACCCCAAGGGGGTGGCCGGCGCATGGGGGCTGCCCCCTTTCCCTCCCCTCTTCATGTGGGTGGACACTCCACTCACAAATCTCCTTTAAATTCCCTCCACTCAAAAGTCCACTCAAATTCCCATTAAATTTCCACCAAATTTAATGCAAACTCTCATTAAATAAAACTCTTTTATTTTATTCAGAATTTTGTCAATTACTTTAATGACAAACATTCACAAATAACCCCTTGCTAGAATTCTATTTCACATGCATAACCACTTTATGCAATTTCACCCGAAAACCTGTTTCGGTATCTAGTGAAATAAATTCCTGCGCTTGTTCATTCTTTCGGCATGAAACATTTGCTCCAATTGGATGTCGGTGTCTCTTAAGTGTGTCACCCTACGGTTCGTGAATAATGCGGACATGATCGAGACCCCTCTCGGATCAATAATCAGAAGTGGGATCTGGAGACCCATACTGACTCCCACACATTCAACGATGACTTTCTTGTGATCGTCGGAACCTTTTACGCTAGTATCTTAATCCCTTTGTTTCACGATATATTACATGTCCGAGATTCGATCATCGGTATCTCCATACCTAGTTTGATCTCGTTACCGACATGCACTCTTTTCTCGTTCTTGAGATATAACATTCTAGTGATCAAATCACTTGCTTGCAAGCTAATCAATGTGATATCACCGAGAGGGCCCAGAGTATATCTATCCGTCATCGGGATGAACAAATTCCACTCTCGATCCATGAGCCTCAACATAACACTTTATTAGTTCTGAATCCATCTTTATAATCACCCTGTTACGGTGTGACGTTTGATGTTATCAAGAAACTCTTCCGGTGTTAGTGATTGACGTGATCTCA
Organism: Avena sativa; assembly: GCA_916181665.1. Classification (NCBI taxonomy): domain Eukaryota; kingdom Viridiplantae; phylum Streptophyta; class Magnoliopsida; order Poales; family Poaceae; genus Avena; species Avena sativa. The sequence continues at coordinate 419,448,899 of OV702282.1, forward strand.
TGGTCTAAGGATTAGGATCACTTCGTAAGTTGTTATAGCAATATAAACTCAATGACTTTGATCGTAATGCTATACTTAGGATGAATGTTCATCACACCATTACACTAATGTTGTGATCCCGTTATTAACAACATCCAATGTCCATGATCAGGAAACCTTGATCATCTTGTTAATCAACGAGCTAGTTTATGAGAGAGGCATAACTAGGAACTTTCTGTTTGTTTATTAAACACACATGTATTAACGTTTCCGTATCAATACAATTATAGCATGCAAAATAAACATCTATCATATACTTGGAATACACATAATAAACACTTTATTATTGCCTCTCAGGGCATATTCCCTTCAGATCTTTCAGAAGCCTTCCCTTAGACCAGAATGGACGCGTTCCAACCTATCAATCCCTTACCACCAACTGTCCATTTGTCTAAGTTATTGCAACCTATATGATCCAGGCAGAGCCCATAATGCCAAGTGGCTGCACTTGAAGCTTCTCAACATTTGACATCTCAAATCTCTTTGTTCCTGGGTGGCCATCCACAAGTGTGATACACCAGGGTAGTCCATTGAAATGGGACCTGAGTAACCACTCAACACAAACCAATCCTTCCATTCTACCCAGGTGATTCATTCACTTAGTTTTTTTATCAAACAAAACACAAGTACTTGACTTAGAAAACATTCCATAGTATGAATATATTCCACCCTTGTTTTCTACTAGCTAAGCTAAGCATGATAGTAGTAGGAATCTTAACTTAGGAAATTTCTACTAAGGTTTCATCTACTAGGGTTTCCCATGGCATAGTTTATACTTAGCAAAAATTCCATGCAAGTCCTACTTAGAAATATCACTAATGCATAGTGAAAATAATGGGACAAAAGTATGAAGCATCACTTGCCTTTTTGGTAGAGAATATAAGTTCACTCCTTGATCTTGCAATATTCACACCCTTCAAATCACTACAATTCAATCAAGCAAGCAATATTTCAATCTACCATTCAAGCAACAACACATAAAATAATAGAAACAAAATAATGCATGCAAGCATGCCAAACTTTGTTTTATTTACAAAGGTGGTTTATAATAGGTTATAAACATTCTAAAACACTTATTGGTCATTTTATAAAGTGGCAAAACTATTTGCAAAAGATTTTACCTATAAACCATTTTTAAACCAAATCATTATTTTATGTGGTTGAAAATGCCTTTATCAAAGTAGCAATCTTTATAGGGTTTACCAAATACATTTTTAAATCATAAAACTTGGTGCTTGGGGTCAGAGGGTTTATTCCAAAACATTTCCCAAAGATTTTCTCCCAAAAGTATTTTTAATAAATAAACATTATTTTATTAGACTAGAAATGCTTTAAATCAAAGACTTATTCTTTTGCTTCACCAAATATGTTTTTGAAACTACCAATTGATTTCTATGGTCAGTAGGTTCAAAACAAACCATTTGCCAAAGGTTTTATCTCAAAAATCATTTTAGAACAAATTTTATATTCCAAATATGCCTACATAAGTTTCTGCAAAAACAATCAATTTAACAGAAATATTTTACTAAAGAAAGTGCATGGTCAAAACGTACTTATATTGTTGAATCCATTGATATAAAATTTGCAAAATTTGGACGTGTGGTTTGGAAGTTGTGAATTTTTCAAATTGGAACATCAAATAGATCAAATCCTGGTTTTTATAAACAGGCAGGGCCACGTGGCGTGTTCCTATTCGTCTATACCGCTTCGTGCGGATCGTGCAACGAGGAGCGTTAGATGTTAAACAGATCGTGTGGCTCTGATCAAAAGATACCTCTTCGCTTAGTCAATCTATCGTGGCCGCGTGATCAAGATCTGATGGCTGCGGTGCTCTGACCAAAGATTGGCGGCGCAATCCAGCGACGAGCGGCGGCGCGGCTCTGCTGGTGGCGGTTCTGGAGGATCAGGAAGCAAGGGAGGAGGAGAGATGGATCACCAGGTTCGCACGGGGTTGCAGAAGCTCGACGTGGTCGTTTCAGCGTCAGGGGCGCACGATGATACTTGCTATTGCTCGTCGTAGTTCGTGGAACCGTCGGGTGCAGTCAGTCGTCGACGAAGGCGACTCTAAGGTGCACGAGAGAGCAAGCAAATGGCGTGGTTAGATGCACAGATGAGTGGAGAGTATCGGAGCATCAAAGAGGAGTGGAGGCACGGTCGAAGACTACCAGTAGGGCTCGTCGGAGTAGAGGCAGATGGCGGATGCGAGAGGTTGTCGTCGTTGCCGATGCTGTGGAGCGCGCGGGGGCGAGCTAGCGCTAAGGGGAGGTTCACCAGGAGATGGGGAGCAAGTGAGCGTGCAGTGGGAGGCGAGGGGTGGTTGCAGTTCGCCGGAATCGATGAAAATGCTCGCTGAAGTCCGCGGCGGTGCAGGGTAAAATCGAGGCGGCCAGGTGGCTCTCTGGCAGCGGGGTTTGAGGGGAAAGAGAGATAAGAGAGAGGGGATTTATCGAGCGTGATTGATGACAGGAATTACTCTCTGCATTGACGTGATTTACTCCCGCGAGATCAATGCAGAAACGGTGAAGAAATGGTCGCAGGGTGGAGACGATGGTGAGGTGGCAGTGGGGCCTGGTGTCAGCGAGTGAGAGAGAGAAGAGGTGGGTCCTGGCAGTCATCCATTATGTGGGTCGCTTCGCGGGTGGAAAACGGTTCGCTCCGGGGGGGTGGAGAGATGGGCTGCTGGGCTAGTTGGGCTGGGTCGACCTTGTTCATTTTTTTTTGTTCTGATTCTTTTTCTTTTTCCATTTATTTTATTCTGTTTTGATTTTGATTAAACATTTCAAACCTCAATTTGATTTCAAAACTCAACCAAAATTTGTGTGGATTCATATACTGATTAATAACACATTCCAAAGTCAAATTTAGAATAATAAATTTATTCTTTTTAGGGTCTTTTAATTATTTAAAATAGGCTCTAGTATTAATTAAATAAGATTTAATAATATTTTTCAATCTCTATTTGAATTCAAAACACCACCAAACTTTGGGTGAATTTTAATTCTGTTTATCAACATATTTCAAAGTCCAAAATAGAACAATTATTTTTATTTTTTAGGATCTATTAATAATTAAATAAATAAACCATAGTCTTTAATTCAAATAGGTTTTCATTTATTTTAAAACTCTTTTTGAAATCTAAATAATATCAAAATCTTTTCAGTAGGTTTCATTTGAAAAACTAAAACACTTGGAATTCTTATTTTAAAATCTTTAATAAACTTTAATATTTATTTGAAAGGAAAAAGCCTTTACTTAAATAAAATTTGATATTAATAAATCCTTACTATTTTATTTAAATAAACCCTTATTCTTTTTAACAAAAATAAATAATTTATTTCATTTGCTTGGCCAAGATTTAATTTGGCTCTTTAAAATAATCCTTATTTATATTTCTACCTATGCTTATCAAAACCATAACTTTTTATTTAAATATCCAAAAATAGTGATTCCAACTATTATAACTTTATTTATTATTTGTTTATCTTTTTTTAAATTCCTTTAGGATTATTTGCTCACCATTTGGTATGGATTTCTAGATGGTTGCTTTATTAACTTTGGAAATTCAATTTCCTTATCTTATTAAATTCACAAGATTTTATCTATGGCTCCAAAGTGAATCCAATTTCTATGGTTTTATAATATTTCCATTTGTCATTCTTGATCATTTTGAAATGTTTGTATGACCAATTTTTATATGGATCAAATCCATAGGCTTGGAGATAACCTGGAAATGTTTTTCTTCCATTAGGGTTTTAGGGTTTTGGTTTATTTTTCAAGTGTTTAAATTTCAAGATGCATTTTATGAGGAATGCATTCCACTTGATTTGAATTTAGTTAGATTCAAACATTAACCAAAGTTTGTTCAAGATGGGATTTTAAGTTTCCATTTAGAAACAAAAGTTTCTTTTCACCCTAAATTTCAACAATTATATATTTTGTTTGTTTATTTTTCACATTACAAGATTTGGAAAATCTTGCGATGTGACAGGATACCACCCTTAAAATAAATCTCGTCCCGAGATTTGGGAAGGCTAGGGTTACAAGTTGGCTCAATGCAACTAGGGTACTACCACCCTTAAAATTTTTCCAACTAGATTACTTCTTGGCTTGCTTGGGATCTTGTTGAAATCTCTCTGGGCAAACATCTGCATAGTGTCCTTTGTTTCCACACTTGAAACATGTGATAAGGCTGAGATCCTTCATAGGCCTTATCTTGTGCTTCATCTTTTCTGGACAATTGCTTGCATAATGTCCTTGGTTACCACAATTGTAACATGTGATAAGATTGAGTTCTTCACGTATCTTCTGCAGACAAGTTGACACATAATGGCCTAACTCTTTGCAGTTGTTGCACCATACTTGGCTAATTTCCTTATACTTCTTCTTCTCTGGACATTCATTTGCATAGTGTCCCATCTCTTTGCAATGGCAACACTGCACTTGAATTTTGTCCTTCTTATTCTTGGGTTTCTCCAAAGCTAGGAGTGCTTCTAGTTCATGCTCTTCATATCTTATCTCAAAGGTAGGAAAGTATCCTGGTCTCCTTGACCTTTTCCTTGGATAATACATATATCTCCTCTTTGGTCCTTTAAATTGAGTCATATTGCATGGAGGTGCAAGCTGAGATTTTCCTTTGTCTTCATCCTTCTTGGTAGAAGTTGTTCTCTCATGATAGTCTGCAATCAGTTGTTGCACTCCACCTTGTTTCCTTTGTTGAACTATGGAATAGATGGGGCATTGGATAGGGACATGATTATTTCCTTCACACAAGAAACAAGTAGCTTGAGATGTGGGGCATTGGTCAATTGGATGTTTCTCTTCACAATTGGGGCATTGATCTTCATGCTCTTTGGAAGTGTGATCCTTGTCTCCACAAATATTGCAAGCTTGGGTTCCTTCTAGAATATCATCCTTGACATCCTTGTTGTCACAAACTCCTTGGGAAGAGTTGTCTCCCATGTTGATCATTTGATCTGTCACCTTATGCAACAATTGGGTTTGGGTTTCCAAAAACCTTTGCATGGTTGGATCTAACTCACTGGTGTTGGCTAAAAACTAAGCTGTCACTTGGTTCAACTGGGTTTGAGTTACTATGAGTTCTCTCATGTTGGCCTCTTGGTTGTTGTTGTCACCATCCTTGATGTTGGAGTTTCTTGGAGTAGTCATCTGTTTGGGTTGGATTGGGATTAGAATAGGCAAAATATTTCTAAGGAAATAATTCTAATCACACACATCACAATTAACACAAGCAAAGTGCAAGCAATCACAAACAAACATTCCACTCAAACAACAAGTTTCAAGCATATTTTTAGGCAACCAAAAATATTTTTGTTACACCACATAAGTTGGTGTGTTTGATTTAAACTAAACATGGTGGTCCAACTATATGGTTCACTTGAGATCATTTCATTCTTCTTAGTTGATTCTTCATGAACAAGATGTGTGTATCCTTAGAGAATTTCTGGCATCTTGGCCTCAAAACTTCAAGGTAATGATGGTTCCTTCTAAGTTGTGTTTCTTTAGTCTTCAAGTCTTGGGTAGTATTTCTTGTCTCACTTGTAGTCCTTAGTGATATCCAAGGTTTGAAGTCCTTGTTGAGAATAAGGTTGAAATCACTTGAAGATGCTGAAGTCATTTGAGTTGATGAAGTCTTTTGCACATGGTGAAGTCTTTGGCCATGGAGAAGGCTTTATCCATCAAGTTGAAATAGAAGAGATGTAGAGTCAAAACCAAAGTGGTTGAGGAAAGAGTTTACAAGATTGTTTGTAAATAAGTTTTGGAACAAATACAACTCCTATTTTTCTAAGGGGTTTGTCCAATCCTAGGTTTACAAATCCTACAGGCAACACAATGCTCTGATACCATCTGTAAGGTTCCCAACCTTTAATAAGGTAGAGATCCCTGTGTTTACAATGCTAGTCCCTGGATCAATAGCTAGCATCCACAGTTAAGATGTAATATCAAGAAACAAAGGTCATAACACAACTTTATAACCAGGAATAAAATAATTCATTACATCTTACATAGCTCATTTGGCTATCTCATTACAATGCAGCAGAATATAACAATAGCATGGGGTCCTTCATCTTCAAAGTGCCACAGGCAGACATGTTGGTTGTAGACTGTTAGACCCCTCCTTTATAAAGGAAAGGATCCATGTGATTGCAATGCTAGTCCCTGGATCAATGCTAGCATCCACAGTTTAAGATGAAGTACACAGATACAAAGGTCGTTTATTACATTCATTCCAGAGATAGAACATAGTCTTTTACAACTCAGGGCCATAGGCCTAATACAAGAGTTTAAGGAATAAGTAAATAAACATAAGTCTTCATCTTCATGTGCCACAGGCAAGCATGTTGAGTGAAGACTCATGACTCCTATTCATCATCGGAGTAACCTGCAACATCACAAGTTACAGCCACAGAGGGTCAATACTTTGGAATAGTATTGGCAAGTGATACCTTAGTATATTTTAAGTGGACTATATTACTATATGCATTTGGCTAAGTGTAGCTTGGCTTGCTTTGCTTGAAAATAGGTTTTACCTATTAGTTGAAATCACTAAGTTTTTCTTTGTCAAAAACTTCCCAAGAAACCACCAATAGACATTGGGGTCCTTCACCCTTGTTCTCCCACAAATTTTACTTAGAAGTTGGAGTGATGAGATTCTTGTAGCTTCCATGTCTTGATGCTAAAGTTGTCCATTTCCTTGGACTAGGCTAAGTACTTAGGTTTTTCCATCTGCAGAGGTTGTGCACTTTCCCCACCAGACTTGGTTTCCCAAGACAGGACCTTTTAGAAGCCTTTCCTTAGTCAAATGGACGCGTTCCAACCTATCATCCCAACTACCACCAACTGTCCAAATGACTAAGTTCTAGCAACCTATATGATCAAGGCAGAGCCCATATTGCCAAGTGGTTGCACTGTAAGCTTTCTCAACACTTGGCCTCCAAATCCCTTTGTGCCTGGGTGGCATACCACAAGTGAGATACACAACCCAAGTCCATGGCCTTGTGTAACCACTCAACATAACCCAATCCTTCCATTCCACCCAGGAGGTTCATTTGACTTAGTTGTTTTATTAGGAAAGCATAAGTCTCATGACTTAGAAATATTTTCATCATAGTAAGTATAAATTTTCACCAACCCTTGTTTGCTAAATAGCTAGGCTAAGCATGGTAAGATAACTTAACTTAGGAAAATTTCCTAGCAATTCTACAATTCTACACTACTTAGGATTTCCCAACTTAGCATTAGGCAAAAATAGCATGCAAGACTTAGCAAAATATCTAATGCTAGTACAAAACATAGGATAGAAATATTCATGAAAATATCACTTGCCTTGGTAGTGGGGAGAGTAGCACTCTTCACAATCACAATCACTAGCAAGATCTACACAAAAATTATAGCATACAATTACACACAATTATATTCAATCAAAAATAATATGAATGCATACATGCAAGAATTTACCAAGTGGTGATTTTGAAAATTCTACCAAGCATGCACATGTTTACAGAAACTTAACAAGTCACAAGTTTGCCAACTAAACTTATTTGGCACCAATACAATTTACCAAAATAAAACTATACTTAAAATAGCCTTAAACATGTTTCTACAAATAAAGTCATTTTAACTGTTACTATTTGCTAAACAAATTGGATATTCAGAAAGGTCTTGTTTCACTGAATCCAACGGTATAAAGTTTGTAAAATTCCAACGTGGCTATCAAAAGTTATAAGCATTTGAAATTTGGATCAAATTCTGATTTGAATCTGTTTTTAGATCTAGCCCTAGCCACGTGTCGCAGCGTCACTGGCGCGTACCGGTTCGCACCGGATCGAGCTCTGCAGCCGTTGGATCTAACTAACGTTGCGCGGCTCAGATCTGCCCATACCTCTTCGTTAAGTGAACTGTTTCTACGCGTAGGATTCAGATCTGACGGCTACAATCTATTAACCAGAAACGGGCGGCGCTGGCGGTGTTGACCGGCGGCGGCGCGTCTGACTACGGTGGCGCCGGCGCTCTAGATCGTCCGGGGAAACAAGAAGGTGCTTACCAGAACCGCGGTGGCGTGCTGAAGCTCGAGGTGGCTCTGGTTGGTCAAGGGGCGCGCAGATACGGCGATAATTGCTCGTCGGAGTAGAGGCAGACATCGGCACGGTCGGTCATCGTCGTTGGCGAGGTTGTCGATCACTAGGAGGCAACCAGAGGGTGTGGTCAGGTGTAGAAGATCATGGGGAACACGTGTGTGTGAAAGACAAGACGTGGGGCGGTCTGGACTTACCACTGGAGGTCGTCGGAGTTGATGCCGAAGACGGTGGCGGCCAGTCGTCGACGTTGCGGAAGCTACAGGTCATGCGAAGGTAAGTGGGGTGTGTCAGTAGATGCGCCAAGACTCACTGAACACGATAGCATGAATGAGAGGCAGAGGGGAACACGAGACTCACCGGAATTGGCCGGCGCAGTCGTCGGAGCAGCGGCGGAGTCGTGCGAGTCGTGGACAGCCTGGTGGCGTGAAGGCAAAATTGACTGGGGGAAAATGGTCGTGGGGAGGTGGGGATCTTATAGCCCGAGGCTCGACAGGTAACGCTCGCTGATTCAATGCCCATTAAGCTCGCGAGATCAGCGCTGCAACGGGCAGCGGCGAGGTCATGCGCGGAATCAGGGGGGAAGACGATGCTGACGTGGAGGTGGCCCGCTCGTTAGCGAAGTGTGCAGAGTGGGAGTGGGGCCCTGTCGTCATTGGCTGAGGGAGTGTGCTCGCGCGTGTGGAAGGACAAGAGAACCCCCGGGTGGGCTAGTTGGGCTTGTTTCGATGCTGGGCCAGAAACCTGGCACGTGGCCTTTTTATTTTCTTTATTCCTTTTCCTTTTCTATTTTGGTTTTCAGGAATGATTTAGATATGAATTCAAACAATTCTGGGGATTTTTGCAGGGTACTGTGGTTTCAAAAATCAGTCATTTAACCATGTGGTTACCCTGTAAGGGCTTGGTCAAGCTTGGACTTAAAACAATCAGAGACATTGCCCCTGGTTCGCAAATGTTTAAAGATAGGGTTTTGAATTTATTTCGAAATTGGAAACTTTGGTCAAACTTTTACACCTAACTTTCCAACAATGGAGGCAAGCAAACAAGTTCCTAAACATTCATGTTTCAAATGGTGTTGGTCTTTTGAATTAAATCTGTCCACATAAAATCATAACATCAAAAGCTTCTGTTTCTTGAAGGGAGTTTGAATATGATCTCTAAAATCTATATGCATGCATGAGTGATATGTAAAGTTTGAAATCATGATTTTAGGGATGTTACATAGACTTGTAATCCTAATCAATAAACTTCACTAACATCAAACAAACCTGCAACATAATAAGTTACAGCCACAAGGGTCAATACATTTGATTTGTATTGGCAAGTGATACTATGGTAGTATAGTGGAGTCTATCATCTATATGCATTTGGCTAAGTGGAGCTTAGGCTTGCTTTGCTCAAAATAGATTTTCCTTATCATTTGAAAACACTAAGTTTTTGCTTGACAAAATCACCCAAGGCATCTCCCAATAGAAATTGGTGATCCTTCAACCCTTGTTCAACCACAAGATTTTAACTTAGAAATTTGGATGAGGAGATTTTTGATAGCTTCCATGTCTTGATGCTCAAATTGTCCTTTGCCAGGGACATGGCTAAGTACTTAGATTTTTACACTCTGCAGAGGTGGTGCACTTTCCCCACAAGACTTGCTTTCACCAAGACAAGATCTTTCAGAAGCCTTCCCTTAGACCAGAATGGACGCGTTCCAACCTATCAATCCCCTACCACCAACTGTCCATTTGGCTAAGTTATTGCAACCTATATGATCCAGGCAGAGCCCATAATGCCAAGTGGCTGCACTTGAAGCTTCTCAACATTTGACATCTCAAATCTCTTTGTTCCTGGGTGGCCATCCACAAGTGTGATACACCAGGGTAGTCCATTGAAATGGGCCCTGAGTAACCACTCAACACAAACCAATCCTTCCATTCCACCCAGGTGATTCATTCACTTAGTTGTTTTATTAAACAAAACACAAGTCCTTGACTTAGAAAACATTCCATAGTATGAATATATTCCACCCTTTTTTTCTACTAGCTAAGCTACGCATGATAGTAGTAGGAATCTTAACTTAGGAAATTTCTACTAAGGTTTCATCTACTAGGATTTCCCATGGCATAGTTTATACTTAGCAAAAATTTCATGCAAGTCCTACTTAGAAATATCACTAATGCATAGTGAAAATAATAGGACAAAAGTATGAAGCATCACTTGCCTTTTTGGTAGAGAATATAAGTTCACTCCTTGATCTTGCAATATTCACACCCTTCAAATCACTACAATTCAAGCAAGCAAGCAATATTTCAATCTACCATTCAAGCAATAACACATAAAATAATAGAAACAAAATAATGCATGCAAGCATGCCAAACTTTGTTTTATTTACAAGGTGGTTTATAATAGGTTATAAACATTCTAAAACACTTATTGGTCATTTTATAAAGTGAAAAACTATTTGCAAAAGATTTTACCTATAAACCATTTTTAAACCAAATCATTATTTTATGTGGTTGAAAATGCCTTTATCAAAGTAGCAATCTTTATAGGGTTTACCAAATACATTTTTAAATCATAAAACTTGGTGCTTGGGGTCAGAGGGTTTATTCCAAAACATTTCCCAAAGATTTTCTCCCAAAAGTATTTTTAATAAATAAACATTATTTTATTAGACTAGAAGTGCTTTAAATCAAAGAGTTATTCTTTTGCTTCACCAAATATGTTTTTGAAACTACCAATTGATTTCTATGGTCAGTAGGTTCAAAACAAACCATTTGCCAAAGGTTTTATCTCAAAAATCATTTTAGAACAAATTTTATATTCCAAATATGCCTACATAAGTTTCTGCAAAAACAATCAATTTAACAGAAACATTTTACTAAACAAAGTGCATGGTCAGAAAGTACTTATTTTGCTGAATCCATTGATATAAAATTTGCAAAATTTGGACGTGTGGTTTGGAAGTTGTGAATTTTTCAAATTGGAACATCAAATAGATCAAATCCTGGTTTTTATAAACAGGCACGGCCACGTGCGTGTTCCTATTCGTCTGTACCGCTTCGTGCGAATCATGCAACGAGGAGCGTTAGATGTTAAACAGATCGTGTGGCTCTGATCAAAAGATACCTCTTCGCTTAGTCAATCTATCGTGGCCGCGTGATCAAGATCTGATGGTTGCGGTGCTCTGACCAAAGATTGGCGGCGCAATCCAGCGACGAGCGGCGACGCGGCTCTGCTGGCGGCGGTTCTGTAGGAGCAGGAAGCAAGGGAGGAGGAGAGATGGCTCACCAGGTTCACAGGGGGTTGCAGAAGCTCGACGTGGTCGTTTCAGCGTCAGGGGCGCACGATGATACTGGCTATTGCTCGCCGTAGTTCGTGGAACCGTCAGGTGAAGTCAGTCGTCGACGAAGGCGACTCTATGGTGCACGAGAGAGCAAGCAAATGGCGTGGTTAGATGCACAGATGAGTGGAGAGTATCGGAGCATCAAAGAGGAGTGGAGGCGCGGTCGGAGACTACCTGTAGGGCTCGTAAGAGTAGAGGCAGACGGCGGATGCGAGAGGTTGTCGTCGTTGCCGATGATGTGGAGCGCGCGGGGGCGAGATAGCGCTACGGGGAGGTTCGCCAGGAGATGGGGAGCAAGTGAGCGTGAAGTGGGAGGCGAGGGGTGGTTGCAGTTCGCCGGAATCGATGAAAATGCTCGCCGAAGTCCGCGGCGGTGCTTGGTAAAATCGAGGCGGCCTGGTGTCTCTCTGGCAGCGGGGTTTGAGGGGAAAGAGAGAGAAGAGAGAGGGGATTTACCGAGCGTGATTGATGACAGGAATTACTCTCTACATTGACGTGATTTACTCCCGCAAGATCAATGCAGAAACGGTGAAGAAATGGTCGCAGGGTGGAGACGATGGTGAGGTGGCAGTGGGGCCTGGTGTTAGCGAGTGAGAGAGAGAAGAGGTGGGTCCTGGCAGTCATCCACTGTGTGGGTCGCTTCGCGGGTGGAAAACGGTTCGCTCCAGGGGGTGGAGAGATGGGCTGATAGGCTTAGTGGGCTAGTTGGGATGGGTCGACCTTGTTCATTTTTTTTTGTTCTGATTCTTTTTCCATTTCTTTTATTCTGTTTTGATTTTGATTGAACATTTCAAACCTCAATTTGATTTCAAACCTCAACCAAAATTTGTGTGGATTCATATACTGATTAATAACACATTCCAAAGTCAAATTTAGAATAATAAATTTATTCTTTTTAGGGTCTTTTAATTATTTAAAATAGGCTCTAGTATTAATTAAATAAGATTTAATAATATTTTTCAATCTCTATTTGAATCCAAAACACCACCAAACTTTGGGTGAATTTTAATTCGGTTTATCAACATATTTCAAAGTCCAAAATAGAACAATTATTTTTATTTTTTAGGATCTATTAATAATTAAATAAATAAACCATAGTCTTTAATTCAAATAGGTTTTAATTTATTTTAAAACTCTTTTTGAAATCTAAATAATATCAAAATCTTTTCAGTAGGTTTCATTTGAAAAACTAAAACACTTGGAATTCTTATTTTATAATCTTTAATAAAATTTAATGTTTATTTGAAAGGAAAAAGCCTTTACTTAAATAAAATTTGATATTAATAAATCCTTACTATTTTATTTCAATAAACCCTTATTCTTTTTAACAAATAGAAATAATTTATTTCATTTGCTTGGCCAAGATTTAATTTGGCTCTTTAAAATAATCCTTATTTATATTTCTACCTATGCTTATCAAAACCATAACTTTTTATTTAAAGATCCAAAAATAGTGATTCCAACTATTATAACTTTATTTATTATTTGTTTATCTTTTTTTAAATTCCTTTAGGATTATTTGCTCACCATTTGGTATGGATTTCTAGATGGTTTCTTTATTAACTTTGGAAATTCAATTTCCTTATCTTATTAAATTCACAAGATTTTATCTATGGCTCCAAAGTAAGTGAATCCAATTTCTATGGTTTTATAATATTTCCATTTGTCATTCTTGATCATTTTGAAATGTTTGTATGACCAATTTTTATATGGATCAAATCCATAGGCTTGGAGATAACCTGGAAATGTTTTTCTTCCATTAGGGTTTTAGGGTTTTGATTTATTTTTCAAGTGTTTAAATTTCAAGATGCATTTTATGAGGAATGCATTCCACTTGATTTGAATTTAGTTAGATTCAAACATTAACCAAAGTTTGTTCAAGATGGGATTTTAAGTTTCCATTTAGAAACAAAAGTTTCTTTTCACCCTAAATTTCAACAATTATATATTTTGTTTATTTATTTTTCACATTACAAGATTTGGAAAATCTTGGGATGTGACAGTCATGCTTCCATGCTTCAGTATTTTTTGATACGGTCTAGAATATCCCATTTAGCTTCTTCTTTTATACGTGTAAATAATCTAGCACAAGAAGCATCCAATAAATCTTTATCATGAAGAGAAAGCCTTGCATAAAAGTTATTAAAAATTTTATTATTAGGGAGATCATGAATAGGACATTTGAGCATTAGTAACTTTAATCTCCCCCAAGGTTGGGCTGTACTCTCTCCATCACGAGTCCAAAAGTTATATATTTGATTCCGGTCTTTATGAATCTCACTAGGAGGATAGAATTTAGAATAAAAGAGAGGTACAATTTCCTCCCAATCCATAGATTGTCCATTCTTTAGCGGCTTATACCATTCTTCAACTCTACCTTTCAATGATATAGAGAGAAATTTTCTTAACTCGTTCCGTTGTGATACCTGCACACTTGAACAACCCGCATAATTCATGGATAAAAAGCAAGTGATCACCAAGATGGACAGTTTCATCCCCAAAATAATAGTTATCCACAACACGATCAACAATTTTTGTAGGTATTTTAAAAGGATCTATCTCTGCAGGTGGTGGTTCATCTACTACCTCGGCAGTGGTAGTAGTTTTCCCAAATGGGAAACTAAGTGAGTTATCCATATTGGAAACAAAGTAGCAAACAGAAATAAACAATACTCACAGTAGAAATTTCCTTTACTAGTTCCACTCTTCAATAGCGCTTCACTCGCTGGCAACGGCGCCAGAAAATAGTCTTGATGACCCACAACTATAGGGGCTGTATCGTAGTACTTTTGATAAATAAGAGTGTCGAACCCAACAAGGATCAGAAGGTGTTGACAAGTGGTTTGGATCAGAAATTCACTTTAAATACTAGCAAATGGATTTTTAGGGTTTTTTGATAATGCAGATAAATAAAGTGCGAGTAAATATAAGACAATAATGATAATTGCAGCAAGTGGTCCAATCCTGTCTTAAGCAAAGGAGAAGCCAGTTCTATTACTTATGAGGACCAAACGTTCTCGAGGACACATGGGAATATTGTGAAGTGATTTTGCTTCATATAGTTAATTAATCTTCTTTGGTTGGATAAGTGTTGTGTGGGTAAACCTATGCTAATGTGTCGACCTTACTTGGACTAATACATACTTGTGATTAAACCCCTTGCAAACATCCACAACTACAAGAAAGTAATTAATATAAAACCTAACCACATCATTAACTTCTGAGATCCTACACTCCCTTGTGCAAAGGTTTACTAACGGGGCTCAGGTTCCTGTCACTACGGCAACCCCACAATTAGTAGCCAAGTACACAATGCATTCCCCTAGGCCCATAAATGGTGAAGTATCATGTAGTCGACATTCACATGACACCACTAGAAGAATAGCACCACAACTTAAATATCAAACCATTGAATATTTCTCAACACAATTCCACTACTAACAACATGAATTCTCCCATGTCCTCAAGAAATAAATGAACTACTCACGAGATATTATATGGATCAAGATCAGAGATGATATAATGATAAGTAACAATCTGAACATAAACAATAATTCAATGGTTTCGCTCAATAGCATCAACTACAATAAGTAATCAACACCGGGAAAGTTTCCCCTAAGAACTATGCAAGATTCAACCCAATTGTTACAGCGGTATGGAGTGGTGGTGATGGTGCTGGTGGAGATGATGGTGAAGATGATGATGATGATCCCGATGTAATCTAGCTTGATGACAGTGTTGATGGCGACGATCTCCCCTCTCCGGGAAGGAATTTCCTCGGCAAAATTCTGCCTGCCAGAGAGCTCTTTCTCTCTTTGTAGTTTCTGCCCCACAGAGGCGGCAAAATCTTTCCGTGGTCGCTCCCGGAGTCTTAGGGTTTTAGGGGGATGTTATAGGCGAAAGGGCGATGCTAGAGGTGGGCTAGGGTGGCCCCCTTTGGCCCATATCCACTTCCCCTTCTGGCTTCCTTCATCTTCTAGAAAAATAGGAATTTCCATATATTTTCTATAATTTTCTGATCTTCGCGAATATTGCATCTTGACACCGTTTTTTCCATCAGAATCCTGACTCCGGCAGTTCATCCTCCAAAAGTCATCCAACATGCAAAATAGATGAAATAACATAAGTATCACCTCTTAATATGAAATATATCAATGAATAATAGTAAATTATGATATAAAATAGTGATGCAAAATGGACGTATCACACCTATGGAGTAGGAAGGAAATCAAGTCAAGACCATTCACCACATATCTTTCTTTCCATACCAATCCTTATCATCTCTATTAAACCATATCCTAATATCTATTGTTCATCAATGTTGAGTAATCAACCATTGATCTATCAATTCTTAGCCTATCAATTCTTGATCTATCAGCTCTTATTCTTATCATAGCATTCACTTTAAAGCCTTTAGACAAAGAAGTAAGAAGAGGTAAGTAGTAATGCTAGTTTTAGATACCATCTATAGAATGGGAGTGTTTGAAGAGAATAAAATTCAATATGATAGTTGGTGGAGTTAACTCACTCCTTAATGGAATAGAAGAGTTATCTGAAATAAAGATATATGTGGTAACAAAGAGGATTATTAAGGATGAATTTTGGAGATAGTTACCAAGGAGTAATCCTATTGGATCAAGTAGGCATAGTCAATGAATAATATCTCCTAGTTAGATAGAAATATTAAGAAGATAATTATAATACAACTTTAATGTTGTATTAAAGAAATCCTTGATTAGCCAACTGGAAACCTAAGCCACAAATGATCAAAGGATTATAATGATCATGCTTAAGTCACAAAGAGTGCATTATTATATGATACATAAGTGACATGGGTGGATATAACATGATTATACCCTAGTCTAGATATATTTTACTAGGATAGTCATAGCAAGTCACAATGATATATTGTGAAGTTGGAATATAGGATACTGGAGATAAGTAGAGATAAGATAGTATGACTAAGCTGATGCTAGACAAACATTGAGTTATTGAAGTAGTAATATTCCTCTTAAAGGATAGTAAGCACTTGAGGAAAGTAAAATTCAATACATACAACTATTGGAGTAATATTAGTGATGAATGATAAAGGAAGAGTATGAATGGAGTTAATAGTAACCACTTGTTAAAATGGAGATTATCATCAGTAGAGTAGTTTGATTAAACCAAGTGTAGATCTAAGAATATTATGAAAAGCTTCAGTGATAAGCTTTTGAGATTACAAAGTAATTTGTGAAGTAAGAGAGTAAACATTCAAGTGGACTTGGATTCATAAAAAGCATTCTAGAAGTGGGAGATATTCCTATGAGGAAATCATGTAGAGCTTTAGTGTCAATCTCATTGGATTTACACATGGATTTAGGAGGAGAAATTATTGGTAAGAGTATAAAAAGTAAAGCACATCATGTTCATAGATGATGTTAGATATGAAGTAGTAGTATATCTAGGAAATGAATTCCTTAATTAGAAGTCAAGAATTATGAAGTATGGAAGATAGGAATTCTTGGTAAACATTCAACCTTAATTCTATAACCAAACTTAATATCTATCTCATCTGTTTGATCCAGCGTCCTATTCCCCAATGGCTTGTAAGAATACTTTTCTATAGCAAATCACTTAAGCACATATTTGTCAATTCCAAATATCATAATCATATGTGCTTAGAAACTATCTTTATCAACTCTTTCTCAGAAGTTATTTTAGAGGACAACCCTATTATCTTATCTTGGATGGTGATATCATTCATGAACACAAGCATGAAGACAATATGTCTTAACCATTAATCTTCATCCATGCCTATAAAAGAATATAAGTATAATAAGTCCTCTAAAACTCATGGTAAATGCTTGTAATTCCAAACCCTAATTCCTATGCTAGTTATAACAAAACATATATCATGATATTATCTAGGCTCATGGGAATAATATTAACCATATTAATTCCTTAGAACCTTATGTATCATATAATAATGAAGGATCACGATATAAAAGTTCCCTTAAAACTATAAGTTAATGAGAACCAAGTTTTATGAATGAGTAGTAATATATCCTTTAATAAGTTTATGGTATATTATGTAAATCAAATTCATAAAAAAGGTTCGTAGAAAAAATTAAAAGGAAAAGTACCTATATAAAGAAATTATCACATTATATAATAAAAGCTCACAAAATGATTCTAAATACACTTCATTATTGCTGCAACTACTTAGCAAATAAATTCTATGAAGAAAATTTCCCAACAAGTGTGGAAATACGAAATTAGAAAGGAAAATAGAAATAGAAAAAGATAAAGAAAAAAGAAAAAACAGGAGAATCCAGTTTCTGGCCCGAGGCCCATTACCTCACCCCTCTACGTGATGCTCACGTGCAGCAGCAGACACATTTCGATCTCTTTGCTACGGCCCAGAAGCAGCCCAAGTACCGATTCATCAAAGGCTAACGAGTGGGACCAGATAAATACCGCGGGTTTGTTCCGAAGAAACGCAATTTTTTTTACAAAATGATCACCGTCGTCATCCTCATGCACACAGGCACCTGCGTGTGTTATTTTGATGCTGTTCGCCGGCGTCAGCATGAATCGACCGCCATGATGCTCGCCGCCGACCCTGAGAGGTGTAGATAAGACTGTTGTGTCCTCCTCTATCCTCTCATACCTATCTCATCTTGTCTCATGTTCTCTAGCCCTATATCTCTGTTAGGTCCCCAACCTTTAATAAGGTAGAGATCCATGTGTTTACAATGCTAGTCCCTGGATCAATAGCTAGCATCCACAGTTAAGATGTAATATCAAGAAACAAAGGTCATAATACAACTTTATAACCAGGAATAAAATAATTTATTACATCTTACATGGCTCATTTGGCTATCTCATTACAATGCAGCAGAATATAACAATAGCGTGGGGTCCTTCATCTTCAAAGTGCCACGGGCAGTCGTGTTGGTTGTAGACTTGTAATCCTAATCAACACACTAAACAAACCGACAACATAATAAGTTACAACCACAAGGGTCAATACATTTGAATTGTATTGGCAAGTGATACTATGGTAGTATAGTGGAGTCTATCATCTATATGCATTTGGCTAGGTGGAGCTTAGGCTTGCTTTGCTCAAAATAGATTTTCCTTATCACTTGAAAAACACTAACTTTTTGTTTGATAAAATCACCCAAGGCATCTCCCAGTAGAAATTGGTGATCCTTCAACCCTTGTTCAACCACAAGTTTTTAACTTAGAAATTGGGATGAGGAGATTCTTGATAGCTTCCATGTCTTGATGCTCAAATTGTCCTATACCATGGACATGGCTAAGTACTTAGATTTTTACACTCTGCAGAGGTGGTGCACTTTCCCCACAAGACTTGGTTTCACCAAGACAAGATCTTTCAGAAGCCTTCCCTTAGACCAGAATGGACGCATTCCAACCTATCATCCCCTACCACCAATTGTCCATTTGGCTAAGTTATTGTAACCTATATGATTCAGGCAGAGCCCATAATTCCAAGTGGCTGCACTTGAAGCTTCTCAACATTTGACATCTCAAATCTCTTTGTTCCTGGGTGGCTTTCCACAAGTGAGATACACAAGGTAAACCATAGAAATGGGCCTTGTGTAACCACTGAACACAAACCTTTCTTTCCATTCCACCCAGGTGATTCATTCACTTAGTTGTTTTATTAAACAAAACACAAGTCCTTGACTTAGAAATATTACATAGCATGAATATAATCCACCCTTGTTTTCTACTAGCTAAGCTAAGCATTATAGTAGTAGGAATCTTAACTTAGAATAATTCTACTAAGGTTTCATCTACTAGGATTTCCCATGGCATAGTTTATACTTAGCAAAAATTCCATGCAAGTCCTACTTAGAAATATCACTTAATGCATAGTGAAAACAATGGGACAAAAGTATGTAGCACCACTTGCTTTGTTGGTAGAGAATATAAGTTCACTCCTTGATCTTGCAATATTCACACTCTTCAAATGTCACTACAATTCAATCAAGCAAGCAAGAATTCAATCTACCATTCAAGCAAACATCACATAAAATAATAGAAACAAAGCAATGCATGCAAGCATGCCAAAGATTTTTTTTATTTATAAAAGTGGTTTCTAATGGGTTATACACATTCTAAAACACATATTGGTCATTTTATAAAAGTGGCAAAATCATTTGCAAAAGATTTTACTTATAACTCATTTTTAAACCAAATCAATATTTTATGTGGTTGAAAATGCTTTTAGTAAAGCAATAATTTTTATAGGGTTCACCAATTACATTTTTAATTCATAAAACTTGGTGTTTGGGGTCAGAGAGTTTAAATCAAAACATTTCCCAAAGGTTTTCCTCCAAAATCATTTTTAAACCATAATCAACATTTTTATTTGGCTAGAAATGCTTTTATTCAAAGATTTATTCTTTTGCTTCACAAAATATGTTTTTGATTCCACAAGTTGGTTTCTATGGTCAGTAGGTTCAAACTATCCATTTGCCCAAAGGTTTTATCACCAAAATAATTTTAGAACAAATTTTATATCAAAAATATGCCTACACATGTTTCTTCAAAAAACAAACAATTTAACAGAAGCAATTTACTAAACAAAGTGCATGGTTGGAAAGTAATTGTCTTGATGATTCCATTGATATAAAATTTGCAAAATTTGGACATGTGGTTTGAAAGTTATGAATTTTACAAAATTGAACATCTAATAGATCAATTTCTGTTGTATAACAAACTCTGGGCCACGTGGATGCTTCCTATTGGACAAAAACGGTTCGCGTGGATCGACAGATATAGACCGCAGGATCTAACTTGATCGCACGGCACATATGCTCTCGTACCCTTTCATTTATGTTCTATCGCGTCCGTCCGATCTACATCGCACGATTCTGATCTACTCGACCATAAAGTGGCGGCGCTGCGACGGCGACAGGCGGCGGCGCGGTCAGACGATGCAGTCGCCAGCGATTTAGGAAGCAAGGGAGACAGAGGAGTAGCTCACCGGAATCATCGTGGCGAGGGGATGCTTGACGTGTGCTCGGTTGGCGAAGGGGCGAACGGAGACGTTGTTGATTGCTCGCCGGAGTTCGTGGAACCGTCGGGTGCGGTCAGTCGTTAATGAAGGCGACTCTACGGTGCACGAGGGAGCAAGAAAACAGCGTGGTTAGATGCACAGATGAGTGGAGAGTATCGGAGCATCAAAGAGAAGAGGAGGCGCGTTCAGGGACTACCTGTAGGGCTCGTCGGAGTAGAGGCAGACGGCGGACGCGAGAGGTTGTCATTGTTGCCGATGCTGTGGAGCGCGCGGGGGAGAGTGGAGAGTACTGGGAGGTGCAGGAGACGCTGCTGAGCAAGCTCGTATGGTCGAGGAGGCGAGGCGCGGTGAGGTATGGCCGGAATTGGAGGTGGAGCTCGCCGGAGACAGTGGCGGTGTAGCGCAAAATTAGGCAGCCTGGGGGCACACTAGGGTGGGGGATTGAGGGGGAAACGGAGAGGAGGGAGAGGCGCTTAAGAGGGCACGGTCGCGGGGCGGTTTCACTGCGGTGTTAACGCGAATTAACTCGAGCCTTAATCGGCTGAAACGGCCGGTGAGGTGAGGGGCGGGGTCGTCGCGGGGTTGAAGACGCTGACGGGGCAGGTGGGGTCTGGCGGTAGCGAGAGAGAGAGAGAGGAGATGGGGTCCAGCGGTCAGTGTCTTTGCGGGTTTTGTCTGCGGTGATAAAAACGTTTCGGGGGAGAGAGGGAGAGGTGGGTTGCTGGGCCTGGACTGGGCTTTGCCGAGCTGGGTTAGTTAGTTTCATTTTTTTGTACTGATTGTTTTTCTTTTTCCCATTTGATTTCTGTTTTTATTTTGTTTATTCAATTCAAATATTCATTTGAAATCAAACTTTTGTCAAACTTTGTGAATAATCAAACATTGTTTATTAACACATTCTGAAGTCAAATTTAGAATAAATCTTTTATTCTTTTTAGGGTCTTTTAATTATTTAAAACAAAGCCCTTGCTTTAAATTCAATTAATACCAAATATATTTTTAACCCTTATTTAATTTCAATTTTTACAAAAACCTTTTCAGTAGGTTTTATCTATTTATTAGGGTGTCAAATACTTCACTTTTGAATTATTTGTAATGTTTAATATGATTTATTAATCATTTAAAATTGGGTATTTGTCTTTTTTCCAATGAAATTAAATATGGTTTTAAATCCATAATTTTTATTCAGAAGATTTCTTTGATCTCATTTGAGTTAATTAAATAACTTTTATTCCACTTGGGTAAATTCCAAATTCTATTTTCCCATGATTTATTTAATCATTTCTAATAGGGATTTTATCTTTATTCAAATAGGATTTAGTTAATGCCCTTTTAATTAATTTGAAAAATCTTTATCCATTATTTTATTTGGATTTGGATTATAATCATTCCATTTGCTTATGGATTAGGTCAAGATTTGATTTGGCCTTTAAATATTCCTCATTTAATATTTCTATCTTTATCTTATAAAACCCAAATCTTTTTATTTATAGATCCAAACTTGGTGATTCCAATTTGTAAAATCTTATTTGATATTTATTTATCATTTTAAATATCTTTAGGATTATTTTCTCACCATTTTGGTATGGATTTTAGATAAGTGCTTTATTAGCTTTGGAAATTACTTTTCCTTATATTATTAAATTCATAAGATTTTATTTATGGCTCCAAATTGAATGAAATTAATTTCTATGGTTTTATAATATTTCTATTTGTCATTCTTGATCATTTATAAATGTTTATTTGGATCAAATCCATGGTCTTAGAGATAACTTGGAAATGTTTTTATTCCATTAGGGTTTTAGAGTTTTGGTTTGTTTCTAAATGTTTAAATTTCCAGATGCATTTATGAAGAATGCATTTCATTTGATTTGAATTTAGTTGAATTCAAACATTATTCAAAGTTGTTCAAGATGGGATTTTAAGTTTCCATTTAGAAACAAAAGTTTCTTTTCACCCTAAATTTCAACAATTATTTATTTTGTTTATTTATTTTCCACATTACAAAATTTGGAAAATTTTGGGATGTGACAGGCTACCACCCTTAAAATAAATCTCGTCCCGAGATTTGGGAAAGATAGGGGTTACAAGTTGGCTCAAGGCAACTAGGGTACTACACCCTTAAGAATTTTCCAACTAGATTACATCTTGGCTTGCTTGGGGTTTTGATGAAGCTTCTCTGGACACTTGTCTGCATAATGGCCTAGCTATTTGCATTTGAAACACATCACTTGGCTATTATCCTTCTTCTTCTTTCGTATCAATTCCTCTTGTTTATTTCCTTGGTTCTTCTTCTTTTCTGGGCAATCACTGGCATAGTGTCCCATTTCCTTGCAATTATAACATTGCAACTGGCTTATGTCCTTCTTCTTCTTTTTGGGTCTCTCCAAAGCTATGAGTTCTTCTAGTTCATGCTCTTCATACTTCACCACAAAGGTGGGAAATCTTTCTCTCTTCTTGGGGCATTTACTAGAGATATGACCTTCTTCTTCACAAGAGTAGCAACACTTTGTGGACACTTTGGGTTTGGCCTTATGATGCATAGTTTTGACTTTGCCTTCATCCTTCTTGGTAGGAGTTGTTCCTTCATGAGGGTTTACAAACTGTTGATGCACTCCACCTTGTTTACTTTGTTGAACTATGGAATAGATGGGGCATTGGATAGGGACATCATTATTTCCTTCACATAGGAAACAAGTAGCTTGAGATGTGGGGCATTGATTTGTTGGATGTTTCTCTTCACAATTGGGGCATTGATCCTCATGTTCTTTGGAAGTGTGATCCTTGTCTCCACAAACATTGCAATCTTGAGTTCCTTCTAGAATATCATCCTTGACATCCTTGTTGTCACAAACTCCTTGGGAAAGGTTGTCCCATGTTGATCATTTGGTTTGTCATCCTTTGCAACAATTGGGTTTGGGTTTCCAAAAACTTTTGCATGGTTGGGTCTAAGTTATTGTAGTTGGCTAAAATCTGAGTTGTCACTTGGTTCAACTGGGTTTGGGTTGTTATGAGTTCTCTCATGTGCATCTCTTGGTTGTTATTGTTGTTACCATCCTTGATGTTGGAGTCTCTTGGAGTAATCATCTGTTTGGGTTGGATTGGGATTAGAATAGGAAAAATATTTCTAAGTAAATAATTCTAATCACACACAACACAATTCACACAAGCAATGTGCAAACAATCACAAACAATCCTTTCGCTCAAACAACAAATTTCATGCACATTTTTAGGCAACAAAATTATTTTTGCTACACCACATAAGTTGGTGGATTTGATCTAAACTTAATATGGTGGTCCAACTATATGGTTCACTTGAGATCATTCCATTCTTGTTAGTTGTTCCTTCTTGAGCAAGACCATTGTATCCTTGGAAAAGTTCTTGTGTCTTGGTCACAAAACTTCAAAGTTGATGATGGTTCCTTCTAAGTTGTGTTTCCTTAGTCTTCAAGTCTTGAGTAATATTTCTTGCCTCACTTGTAGTCCTTAGTGATGTCCAACTTGAAGTCCTTGGTGCAAATGAAGTTGAAGTATTTGGTCATGGAAGAGGCTTTTTTCATCAAGTTTGAAATAGAAGAGATGTAGAATCAAAAACAAAAATGGTTGAGGAAAGAGTTTACAAGATTGTTTGTAAATAAGTTTTGGAACAAATACAACTCCTATTTTTCTCAGGGGTTTTGTCCAATCCTAGGGTTACAATCCTACGAGCAACACAGTGCTCTGATACCATCTGTTAGGTCCCCAACCTTTAATAAGGTAGATATCCCTGTGTTTACAATGCTAGTCCCTGGATTAATAGCTAGCATCCACCGTTAAGATGTAATATCAAGAAACAAAGGTCATAATACAACTTTATAACCAGGAATAAAATAATTTATTACATCTTACATAGCTCATTTGGCTATCTCATTACAATGCAGCAGAATATAACAATAGCGTGGGGTCCTTCATCTTCAAAGTGCCACAAGCAGTCAAGTTGGTTGTAGACTTGTAATCCTAATCAATACACTAAACAAACTTGCAACATAATAAGTTACAGCCACAAGGGTCAATACATTTGAATTGTATTGGCAAGTGATACTATGGTAGTATAGTGGAGTCTATCATCTATATGCATTTGCCTAGGTGGAGCTTAGGCTTGCTTTGCTCAAAATAGGTTTTCCTTATCACTTGAAAAACACTAACTTTTTGTTTGACAAAATCACCCAAGGCATCTCCCAATAGAAATTGGTGATCCTTCAACCCTTGTTCAACCACAAGTTTTTAACTTAGAAATTGGGATGAGGAGATTCTTGATAGCTTCCATGTCTTGATGCTCAAATTGTCCTATACCATGGACATGGCTAAGTACTTAGATTTTTACACTCTGCAGAGATGGTGCACTTTCCCCACAAGACTTGGTTTCACCAAGACAAGATCTTTCACAAGCCTTCCCTTAGACCAGAATGGACGCGTTCCAACCTATCATCCCCTACCACCAACTTTCCATTTGGCTAAGTTATTGCAACCTATATGATCCAGGCAGAGCCCATAATGCCAAGTGGCTGCACTTGAAGCTTCTCAACATTTGACATCTCAAATCTCTTTGTTCCTGGGTGGCTTTCCACAAGTGAGATACACAAGGTAAACCATAGAAATGGGCCTTGTGTAACCACTGAACACAAACCTTTCTTTCCATTCCACCCAGGTGATTCATTCACTTAGTTGTTTTATTAAACAAAACACAAGTCCTTGACTTAGAAATATTCCATAGCATGAATATAATCCACCCTTGTTTTCTACTAGCTAAGCTAAGCATGATAGTAGTAGGAATCTTAACTTAGAATAATTCTACTAAGGTTTCATCTACTAGGATTTCCCATGGCATAGTTTATACTTAGCAAAAATTCCATGCAAGTCCTACTTAGAAACATCACTTAATGCATAGTGAAAATAATGGGACAAAAGTATGTAGCACCACTTGCCTTGTTGGTAGAGAATATAAGTTCACTCCTTGATCTTGCAACATTCACACTCTTCAAATGTCACTACAATTCAATCAAGCAAGCAAGAATTCAATCTACCATTCAAGCAAACATCACATAGAATAATAGAAACAAAGCAATGCATGCAAGCATGCCAAAGATTGTTTTATTTATAAAAGTGGTTTCTAATGGGTTATAAACATTCTAAAACACCTATTGGTCATTTTATAAAAGTGGCAAAATCATTTGCAAAAGATTTTACTTATAAATCATTTTTAAACCAAATCAATATTTTATGTGGTTGAAAATGCTTTTAATAAAGCAATAATTTTTATAGGGTTCACCAATTACATTTTTAATTCATAAAACTTGGTGTTTGGGGTCAGAGAGTTTAAATCAAAACATTTCCCAAAGGTTTTCCTCCAAAATCATTTTTAAACCATAATCAACATTTTTATTTGGCTAGAAATGCTTTTATTCAAAGATTTATTCTTTTGCTTCACAAAATATGTTTTTGAATCCAGAAGTTGGTTTCTATGGTCAGTAGGTTCAAACAATCCATTTTCCCAAAGGTTTTATCACCAAAATAATTTTAGAACAAATTTTATATCAAAAATATGCCTACACATGTTTCTACAAAAACAAACAATTTAACAGAAGCAATTTACTAAACAAAGTGCATCGTTGGAAAGTACTTGTCCTGCTGATTCCATTGATATAAAATTTGCAAAATTTGGATGTGTGGTTTGAAAGTTATGAATTTTACAAAATTTAACATCTAATAGATCAATTTTTGTTTTTATAACAAACTCTGGGCCACGTGGCTGCTTCCTATTGGACAAAAACGGTTCGCGTGGATCGACAGATATAGACCGCAGGATCTAACTTGATCGCACGACACAGATTCTATCGTACCCTTTCGTTTATGTTCTACCGCGTCCGTCTGATCTACATCGCACGGTTCCGATCTACTCGACCACAAAGTGGCGGCGTTGCGACGGCTACAGGCGGCGGCGCGGTCAGACGATGCAGTCGCCGGCGATTTAGGAAGCAAGGGAGAGAGAGGAGTAGCTCACCGGAATCGTCGTGGCGAGGGGATGCTCAACGTGTGCTCGGTTGGCGAAGGGGCGAACGGAGACGTTGTTGATTGCTTGCCGGAGTTCGTGGAACCGTCGGGTGCGGTCAGTCGTCGATGAAGGCGACTCTACGGTTCACGAGGGAGAAAGCAAACGGCGTGGTTAGATGCACAGATGAGTGGAGAGTATTGGAGCATCAAAGAGAAGAGGAGGCGCGGTCAGGGACTACCTATAGGGCTCGTCGGAGTAGAGGCAGACGTCGGATGCGAGAGGTTGTCGTCGTTGCCGATGTTGTGGAGTGCGCGGGGGCGAGTGGAGAGTACTGGGAGGTGCAGGAGACGCTGGCGAGCAAGCTCGTGTGGTCGAGGAGGCGAGGCGCGGTGAGGTATGGCCGGAATTGGAGGTGGAGCTCGCCGGAGACAGTGGCGGTGCAGCGCAAAATTAGGCAGCCTGGGGGCACACTAGGGTAGGGGATTGAGGGGGAAACAGAGAGGAAGGAGAGGCGCTTAAGAGGGCACGGTCGCGGGGTGGTTTCACAGCGGCGTTAACGCGAATTAACTCGAGCCTTAATCGGCTGAAACGGCCGGCGAGGTAAGGGGCGGGGTCGTCGCGGGGTTGAAGACGCTGACGGGGCAGGTGGGGTCTAGCGGCAGCAAGAGAGAGAGAGAGGAGATGGGGTCCAGCGGTCAGTGTCTTTGCGGGTTCTGTCTGCGGTGAGAAAAACGTTTCGGGGGAGAGAGGGAGAGGTGGGCTGCTGGGCCTAGACTGGGCTTTGCCGAGGTGGGCTAGTTAGTTTCATTTTTTTTGTACTGATTGTTTTTCTTTTTCCCATTTGATTTCTGTTTTGATTTTGTTTAATCAATTCAAACATTCATTTGAAATCAAACTTTTGTCAAACTTTATGAATAATCAAACACTGTTTATTAACACATTCTGAAGTCAAATTTAGAATAAATCTTTTATTCTTTTTAGGGTCTTTTAATTATTTAAAACAAAGCCCTTGCTTTAAATTCAATTAATACCAAATATATTTTTAACCCTTATTTAATTTCAATTTTTACAAAAACCTTTTCAGTAGGTTTTATTTATTAGGGTGTCAAATACTTCACTTTTGAATTATTTGGAATATTTAATATGATTTGTTAATCATTTAAAATTGGGTATTTGTCTTTATTCCAATGAAATTAAATATGGTTTTAAATCCATAATTTTTATTTAGAAGATTTCTTTGATCTCATTTGAGTTAATTAAATAACTTTTATTCCACTTGGGTAAATTCCAAATTCTATTTTCCCATGATTTATTTAATCATTTCTAATAGGGATTTTATCTTTATTCAAATAGGATTTAGTTAATGCCCTTTTAATTAATTTGAAAACTCTTTATCCATTATTTTATTTGGATTTGGATTATAATCATTCCATTTGCTTATGGATTAGGTCAAGATTTGATTTGGCCTTTAAATATTCCTCATTTAATATTTCTATCTTTATCTTATAAAACCCATATCTTTTTATTTATAGATCCAAACTTGGTGATTACAATTTTTAAAATCTTATTTGATATTTATTTATCCTTTTAAATATCTTTAGGATTATTTGCTCACCATTTTGGTATGGATTTTAGATAAGTGCTTTATTAGCTTTGGAAATTACTTTTCCTTATCTTATTAAATTCATAAGATTTTATTTATGGCTCCAAATTGAATGAAATTAATTTCTATGGTTTTATAATATTTCTATTTGTCATTCTTGATCATTTATAAATGTTTATTTGGATCAAATCCATGGTCTTAGAGATAACTTGGAATTGTTTTTATTCCATTAGGGTTTTAGAGTTTTGGTTTGTTTCTAAATGTTTAAATTTCCAGATGCATTTATGAAGAATGCATTTCACTTGATTTGAATTTAGTTGAATTCAAACATTATTCAAAGTTGTTCAAGATGGGATTTTAAGTTTCCATTTAGAAACAAAAGTTTTTTTTCACCCTAAATTTCAACAATTATTTATTTTGTTTATTTATTTTTCACATTACAAAATTTGGAAAATTTTGGGATGTGACACTCTCTTTCTCACCCGGAACCCTAGCTCGTTGGTGTTCGTCGTTCCGGCCATGTCCGACCACCCCTAGACTCTCCAAAGCCACCGCTAGAAGCGCCATCATGAACTCGTTCGCCATGGACCAAGCGCGGGAGCTGGCGTGTCATGAATCATGTGGAATCGAGTGTTATCTTCCATCGGCCTTGTGGCCACTATCGTCGATTCGCCGTCGTCACGCCTCCCCACACCTCCTCGACCTCCCCATCGTCATCAGGGTGAGATCATGAATCTTCCAGTACTCTCAAATCTCTTCCTCTCGCCGTAAATCTCCATCGCACCGTGCACCGCCGTCGGCCACCACAGTAGGTTGTCGCCGGAGCAACTCCGGTGACCATTCGCGAGCGGCGCAACCACTGTGAGGCTCAGCGTTGAGCAACGAGTCGAACGCGACCAACCCCACGTGACCACGCGCTCTTCATCCAAAGATCGAACCACGATCTGAGGATCATCCATGGATGATGTCAGCGTGACATCATGCTGATGTCATATTTTTGTTTTTATCATTTTATAAATTGTGTTATTATTTTCTATAATAAATAAAAACTATGGATATGACGTGGCATAAGTCCCACCAGTCAGTGACTATGGTAGGAATAGCCCCGTTGAGAAAAGCCCCTCACCTCATGCTGACATCAGCATTACCTCATAAACACATTTAGTTATTTAATTAAAATTTCAAAAAATGATTAAATCTTATAAATTTAATATCTTTTGTTTTACAATTCAGAAAAATATGTTTAATATATGAGAATTTTCAGAAAAATAAAATCTACAATTTAATTTTATTATCAAACATTATTATGTTAACCATTTATATAATTGTTATTTAATAAAGATTTTATAAGTAATAAAACTTTGAAAATTCATATTTTAATAATGATAAATGAGAAAAATATAAATAATATACTAAAATTCTAGAAAAATAATAAATACAATGTAAAACTATAAACATAAAATATTATATCACTTAACTAAATATTTATTATTTATTAAGTGTTTATAAGGTAATAAATCTTATAAAAATCATATCTTAATAATTCAAAATTTCAAAAAAATACATATAATATACCAAAATGATCACAAAAAATAATATCTACACATTAAAATTATAATCTTTCACTTTTGAGTTAAATAAAAATTTAATACTCTAATAACTTGAATTTAAACTTATTTCCCTAATTGATAATTCATATAAGTATAAATAAAATTGCTAATATTTTTAATATTATACATCTAAGGCCTAATAATAGTTTTTGTCTTAAGTATTGATAATTTGAAGTTTAAATAATTCAAAACATTTTAAATACAATTTTATAAAATTATCATTCATTAATAAGTATGTATTATTTTCCAAAAGGATTCTTATGAAATATAAAATCCTCAAGAATGATATTTTGGACTTAATAAAATCTGTTTCCATTACTTCAACCACAAGATTATAAACATACTAAAAATCCAAAGGTAATTCATAAGTAGTTAAGTAGTGTTATTCCATGTTATGAATTATAACCACCCATTTATAAGAAGATAAATAATTCTATTCAATTATACTGTTAAGAAACATGAATCAAATAGAAGTGTTACCAATCTTAATTCACCTCTAAGAAACATTTTGAAGTGAACAAATTATAATACCATATAATGACCAATATAGATAAGTCTCAACTACTAGTAAGGTCCTTATTCAAATGAAGTAATTCTTTCTTACTTAAGAACTATAGCTTGTAATATAACCTAAGATTGTTAACTTAAAGTTTAAATACTTTTGTTTAGTTAAGTAAACTTTTACTAAAAGTTTATTCTTTTAAGATACATTATAAAGCAAGACATAAGCATTCTTATGAAAGCTCTAAAAGATGAACAACCCTGATATACACAATCTTTAGATACCATTCCACACTTGCGTGCTTTTATTATTGTATGTTACTTATTATACTTACATGTTGTTTCACACACACTCACAAGCCTTAATAAGATGCATAAGTGTGAAATTTAATCTAAAAGGGCAACACGTCCCAAAGAAACCAATCCAGTATCAAAACCCTAAATCAACGCTTATTCCGGGGATTCGAGTTTTTCAAATTGCATTACATTACTTATGCATAATAGCATCTTGCTTCTTTAAACATGAGTCCTTACTGGATCAATGATGTTGTTTTCAGATATCGGATCTTATATTGTCTCGAAGACTGTGAGTGCATAATCTTGCAATCATAAAAGGAAAGTTCACACTTGTTCATGTCCTTTGGTTATTTTCTGTAAAGTATTTTGCAAATCCAGTATTGTCATCACATGTATTTCAAAAAGGTCAGAAAACACTATTTTCATAATAATATGATTATAGGTTATTTACCAAGAGGTGATAACCTACTATGAAAGTTCTGGTGGTAAAGGAACATATTATCTAGGACTTAACAACCAATGTCGCTAGTGATTCAAGCGTCGTATATTACGCGTTGACCATGAGATTTGAAATGGGACGGAGAAGTCAGATGTATCTTTCCCTCTCGCATGTAGCCGGATGTGCGGGTCGTGGCTGTTATCCTTGTAGCGTGCATTAATTGGTAATTCATAGAGGATATGCAGCATATGGATGGAAACCCTAGACGTCCCACGATAGTTTTGGCATCTGAACGATCTATACTAACCATAACTGTAATTCAATATGAGGGCATGGCGTACATCAAGGAGACATGCGGGGTCACGAAGAAGGCAGTGATTGGCTTGGATCTTAGGTTGGGCCTCAAACCAAGGAAGTTTGAACGGGGACATACTCCTGACCATGCAATAAAGCTTAAGATCTCTCATGGGAGAAGTAACACACCTTTGCAGAGTGTAAGAACTATAACTTGTTACTCCCTGTTCCGGGAAGGAGCTACGAACGCAGCAGGAAAGGAACTCCATGAAAGTTCTGGTAAACCTGTGAAGGCTGAGAGACATAGCTTTTTAGAATAAAAGCAACCTTTGAAAAAATGTTTACGAAAACTTGCATTGCCTACGACCTACGGTTTGTGGCTGTAGCTAGTGCATCAAACACTCCTTTTTAGTGAACTTGCTAAGTACGCTCGTACTCAACGTATCTTCTTAACCCTTGCTAGATTCTGAAGCCAATACAGACGTCTACGTCAACTTCTGCTCAAGGGAATCATCATCAACAACTCAAGTTCTTCGATAAAGTCAATAAAGTCAACATATACATCAACTGAAGTGAAGATGAAGTTGCTGCTTAGATTGGAATATAATCTCTAGCCATAGAACCTACTTCTGTAGAATATTGCAATAGTAGCAATGCAAGCCCAATAGTCAGATATTTGTCTATTAGCATGATAGTTATGAGTTGATTATTTCTGATTCTTCTTTGTAAAAAGTTTCTTTCTCTCTCTTTAACCTAGAGTGTTCTCTATATCTTCTGTAAAAAGTCGAGTTGTAACCTATAGTCATGTCTTGGACCTGTTGTGTTTCTGTTGTACCATTCTGATGAATGTAATACTAGTGAACGGTGTTTCATTAGTGTTATGTCAATGACTATAGTGTAGTACATCATGCAATGGTATGCTGGGTCACCGCAGTGGGCCAACTCTGTCGGTGATGCTAGGACGAACTCTCGCCCTTTTCTTCTTCCCCTCCCGCCTTTCCTCCCCATTCCCCTACTCCCGCCAGTTCGTCGAGCTCCCGCCCGCCATGCTGCCCAAGGGTTTCATCAAACCCAGATCCAACCTCGACGAACCGGAGGGGAAAAAGGCGAGGAAACTGAGAGCGCCGATGAAGAGGCGGAAGGCCTGACCAACGCCGAGTGGCTTGCCCTTATCAAGAAGAGGAAGTACGCGTCGGATGAACGGAAGGAGAGGGTGAAAGCGGCGAAGGAGCTCGCCGAGACCGAGTGCATCGCCGAAGAGCAGACGATGAGGGAAAAGTAGGCGGCGTGTCGCGCGCGGCGATGTCGCGCGCGGCGATGTCGCGCCCGAGACCGATCGTCCCCACATAGTACGGTGCCCACTGGGGAGCCGACCAAGTCGGCTCGCCGGCCGTCTTAGAGGAGAGCCAGGCGAACCCGCGCTAGAGGTACTCCCCCGAGTTCGACGACGTGTTCAACCCGAACGTGGTCTTCCCCTGCCCCGCTCCTCGCCCTCCTTTGGCCTTCAACGTCGACATCAACGTCCCCTACTCCACTTCTCCGTGATCGAGCACTACGAGAAATGGTTGGACACTCGCAAGACCCTCGCCAAGACTAAGGACGACGTGTACAATCCGTAGGCTCCTCCCCTGTTGCCGGTGAAGGAAGGCTGAAGCTCGGCCAGAAGAAGGCGAAGATGCTCAAAGCCACAGGACCTCCCGTCGAGCGCCTCTAGGCTTTGAGAAGTGCATCGCCGACACGAAGGCACATGCCGAGAAGAGGGCAGAGAAGATCAACGAGAGGTGGGCGCAACTACTGCAAAAACCAGGACCGCGAGATTGACCTACTCAAAGCCAACTACGCCGCCAAGAAGAGGAACTTGGATCTCCAGTTCCTCATGGGCGGCGAAGACACGTCGGCGATGAGCACGCCGATCAAGGTCTGGTACATGGCGCGTCGCAATGCTATCCTGCAGGAGGACAACGCCGAGATCACGCCAACCGCTGCGCCGAACGTCTCTGTCACCACTGCTTCGCCGAGCTCTGCTTCCACCTCCTCCAACCAGTCGGCTGGCGACGCCGTCGGCACGCCCAACCTCGTCGCATCGACCACGCCGGAGGAGCCCATCCCGTCGACGGATGATCGCCGAGCCGTTTTATCTAGTTCTGTAATATTTTTGCTGCCGACCAATTTGGGCTTATTTCTGTCGATCAATTTTGCCGAGAGTTCGCCGGTCGGAACAATAATATTCAAATATTTCGCCGTGTCTGTTTGCCTAGAAACACGGCTTAGCGAGGGTAAAACTTGGCGTTCCGAGATCAAAAAATTATTTCGTTTGATTAAATTTAAGTTCGGATTTCGGACTAAAAACTCTAGGTTACGGTCCACCGTCGTTGCCAGCCTTTTTTTTTTGTCTAAGCCAAACTTGACAAATGCAGTATCGCAAGACGACCTGACGAGTGAGTGAGATGTCGCCAAGAAGAAACCACCAGCTGTTTCTGCTTGCCACCAACACCAAAGCGTACGACCGCGACGACGCAACAGCAGCAGCTCGCAAAAAAGAAAAAGAAAGATGGTCGGACTCCACAGAGACCGGCCACGAGGGCAGGCAGCACGAAGCACGCACCAAAAATAATAAGCCTGGGAGAAGACGAGGAAGGCGAAGCCGAGGCCCAAAAATATTTGGGGGCCGAGCGGAAGCGCGAATCCCCCTACCCTCCCCGATCCCAATCCTGAATCCGACCCCGTCGCCAGATCTCGCCCCTCCCCCCGGGCCCGATCGCTGCCGGCGGCGGCGGAGGCTGGACCGGCCGGCCGGCGGTTCCAGGAGATCTCGCCGAGATTTGGTCTGGGCTGGGTTGGGCTAGAGGGAGGAGCCAGGGTGGCCATGGCGTCGTCGCAAGCGTCGTCGTCCTCCACCACCGCCCCGTCGTCGCGCGAGGCGAGTCGCCAGGCCGGGAAGAAAGCGGTACGTCTGCCGCCTGTTGCTTGGGAAAAATAGACGTAGCTGTCGGTCACCCGCAATTGCTGCTAATCAGCACCATTTTGGACCCAAGATGTCTGGTGGCATAGGAATTAGAGGTGTTGCATTGCTTAGCAAGTTGGCGTTGCAATTGTAGTTCAACCAATCAATTTAACTCAATGTGGAGAAGCCGAATGACATGGATTTGCCTGCCACCATGCCACACTCAATTTGAAATTACTGAAATCTAGCTGGCGATGTAACTTATCTTGAATCCTACTTCAGCATAGTTTTCAGTAGAGGTTATGATTGCTGTCCTGTTTTCTGAACCAGCTAGAGGAGTTCCGTAAGAAGAAAAAGAAGGCGGCGAAGAAGGCCACCACCGTTGTAGACCAGGCAGCGCCGGCTGCTTCCAGTGCAGTGGAGACCCCCCTGCCAAATTCCAACGATGCTAACTCAGTAGCGGGTCTGGTGTCTGATTTGGACTCAAACATACCAAGCACATCATCTGCACCATCTGGTGCCTATGAGAATGGTCCAACAAGTTCTTCCAGAAGTGAGGACTTCCTGTCTAATGGTCCTGTTGTTGTAGATGCATCAGCTAATGCTAGTAATGTTACCCCCTTGCAAGACGTTGTTGGTGATGGAGGGAGTAAGTTTTATGGAAACCTGAGCTACTCCGATCTAGTTAATGGGCATCATGATGATTGGAGAGGTGATGCTGCCCGTAAAGGGGTAGAGATCAGTCCTGACAAGGATGCCCCTTTATTATCATCTAAATTAAGTGCATTTGGAAACACCAACAGTGGTTCCAGTTCTGCCGAGGTCTTGTCGAATTGGGGAGGAAATTCTTCTTCGAGTCAAGTCTATGGTACTGAACAATCTAGTTCATTCTCATCTGGCAGCCTCTTTGGGAAGTCTGAAAGCACTTACTCTCAGGGTTACTCTCCAGAAATTGATATCTTTGGCCGCTTACGAGGTACATTGGAGGCTTTATTTTCATTTCTCTTGGTTGCAGTGTCTGACGACTGCCCTGACTATGCAGATCTTTTAACCTTTGTTTTGTCTTTCCCTCTATGCAGCTACCTCCAAAGACTCTTCCCAAATAGAACAGTCTGCATATGCCAGTAACCGGGACTATAGCAGTAGCTTCAGTAGTTCTAAGGTCACTGATCGTGTAGATCATGATGCAAATATTGGAATGCTTCGGAATGCATCAGATTCCACATCTGCTAATTCTGATAAACAGGATCCTTTTATGTCAACTGCTTATCCAACTGCATACAATCGGTCCCGGCCATCTTTTCTTGATTCTATTGGAGTACAAAGAGCTCTTCCAACACAAGCCCCATATGGGGAGCTTCCAAAAGCTAATAAGCTATTCAGCAGTTCAAATTCTGAAAGTTCTTCTCTTCAGCAGCCAAATCAACAGTCCACTCTTAGCAATGTTGTGGATAATTCTGTTATAACAGGAGGAGAGGAATATACTGATGAAAAGTATGGCAATTCCATACCTCCTGATTCCTTGCCTTCCAAAGATGAAAAAAGTCCGCAGTATGGTAATCAAATGTTCCAAAATTTCACAACTCATGAGAAAGATGATGGTTTTGCAACACTAGAGCAGGTGAGGAATGACAACCACTATCTTGTTACTTTCCTCGTGTATTTGTGAGGATCTGTGCTTTCCTTAGGATATGGAATATTCATATATTGATCAGAGTTGTCCTAGCAAATATTGTAGCAGATGTGCTATAATTGTAGTCTTTTAATACTCAAAAACGAATTACTCACTGTTGTTAGGTTTAATGCCGGTGACCCCTGAAACTAGTTACACCTGAAACACCAAGTGGCGACTAATTGAACTGTTGGTATAGCTTCTGTTTGTACTGACCCAAAGGTTGCATGCCAGATTATCCTTCCACCAATCATCTTTCCAGAAGGTTCTCTTACCACATATATGCTTCTCAGCTTAGATGCATTCACTTCTTTGTCTGCATCTTGTCATCGTAATTTTTTGTTGGTGTATTTCCTTAGTCCAGATTTCTAACACTTGCATAGTCCCATGTGCTGTGATAGGATATCCAAATCTTGTCACGAGACATGATATATTCAATTAAATTAACAACCTAAATCTTGGAGATGTACATTTCAGCACATTTTAATTTTCTTTGGTGAAGTTTCTGACATACCTATCATTTAGATATTAATGACTTGATGCTTGTCCACTGGATAGAGTACTTTTCTAGTTAGCAATTTAGCATGCACATTTTGTTATTTTGTCCCCTTCAGCATATTGCTCATAGCTGCTCTGGTTTGGCTGCCAGCTCATTGAAGATTTGACAACAGAGAAGTTTTCCTTACAAAGGACACTAGAGAAATCGCAAGAACTAGCACAAAATTTGGCCACAGATAACTCAGCATTAACAGATAAGTTCAACCAACAGGTATGTTCACGTTCAAATGTTTCTGTGGAGGTTTTCTTGCAATAGGTGATAGTTGGGTATGGTATCATCCCAGTTCATGAAGATTTATCATTTATGATTGCAAAAAAAATCCATAACTGTAATATGTTTCTACATCATAGTAGTAATCTTGTTCAAAACAATATCATAGTAGTAATAGAAAAATTGAAATGCTAACATGATTTAGTTACTAGCTTCTTATGGGATAGTGAATTTAATGTCCAAATTTTAGTATTGCGGTCCCAGTGTTCTGGCACATTCAAATATCTTAATTCAACTAGCACATGTCAGCGAAGTGGTTGCCTGCTAACTCTCATCTACTGTATGATGAACTCCAAATGTAGTTTGATTCAGATTTTTATAGTAAAGTACTTGCACAAAATTTACCTGTAAAAATGGCACATAAGGTACATTGTAAGCAAAACAAGATTGAAGTCACATCACCACTGCCAGGAAGGAAATGAGATTGAAATATAACAACAACCAAGCCTTTAGTCCCAATCAAGTTGGGGTAGGCTAGATATGAAACCCAAACGAAAACTAGAGAAAAGTGCAAGTCAAGCGGAAAGCAGTAAAAAGTGCAAGTCAAACAAGAACTAGTGAAAAAAGGCAAGTAAAAAAAGAACAAGAACAAGAACAAAAACAAGAACAAAGAACAAAGAACAAACGAAATAAATCAAGGTTCAGGCACATGGATTGCTGATTTCCATGCAGCCATATCAAAAACCAACTCTCTAGGGACATTCCACTCCTTCATATCCCTTTTGACCGCCTCCTCCCATGTTAGCTTTGGTCGTCCTCTACCCCTCTTTGCGTTATCAAAACCCCTTAGAATCCCACTGTTGACCGGTGCTTCTGGTGGCCTCCGTTGGACATGCCCAAACCACCTTAATCTGTGTTGGACAAGCTTCTCTTCGATTGGCGCCACCCCTACCCTCTCGCGTATCACTTCATTCCTGATCCGGTATTTTCTTGTGTGGCCACACATCCACCTTAGCATACGCATCTCGGCGACACTCATTTGTTGGATGTGTTGCTTCTTAGTGGGCCAACATTCTGCTCCATAAAGCATGGCAGGTCTGATTGCCGTCCTATAAAACTTACCTTTTAGCTTTTATGGGACCTTCTTGTCACATAGGATTCCGGATGCTTGCCGCCACTTCATCCACCCTGCCATGATCTTGTGGCTAACATCCTCATCGATACCACCATTGCTTTGAAGCATTGATCCCAAGTATCGAAAAGTGTCCCTCTTGGGCACCACTTGCCCTCCTAGACTAACCCCTTCGTCCTTGCATCTATCGCCGCTAAAGTCGCACCACATATACTCAGTCTTTGTCCTACTAAGTCTAAAACCCTTGGATTCCAAGGTATGCCTCCACAGCTCCAGTTTCCTATTGACACCCTCCCTACTCTCATCCACCAGTACCACATCATCAGCAAAAAGCATACACCAAGGAATATGTCCTTAGTGACCTCATCCATCACCAAGTCAAAAATGTATGGGCTCAAAGCTGAACCTTGATGTATGGGCTCACCAAGGAAATGAGATTGAAATATGTAAGAAAAATTGTAAGACTGAACCAAACTGTAGTCTGATGCTTTATCAATGGATCACAATTCTGAAATAAATGACAGTAACATGGAATAAATACTTATTATCATTTACTACTTGTCATTTTTAATTAGTTAATTTATGCATTATTTTTTCCATTTGCAAATATCAGGCACATGTTATCAGCCAGTTGACATCTGACATGGAGAGGTTGCAGGATGAAATTCAAGCTCAACTGGTTAGGATTCTTCTGTCTTTTACCATTTTAAATATGTGTATTTGAAAGTAATTCCGGTTTTAAGAATTTTGTAGTCTGAACTTCCTGCCATGCCAATGTGCTGTTATTCTGCATGTCCAGTAGTAGTATGTGCTAATATTTTAAAATGATCAGTTTTATCGAGAAATCAAGTTCAAGATCGTTAATTACTTCCATTACTGTTTTCTATACAAGATGCACACTGTGCTTGGATTTGGTATTTGGCAGGGAGGCAGGCTACAGTATGATGATGAATCGTTAGTGATATTAGAACCCTATTTGCTTGCTATGGATGCCTTGTCACTAAATACATGGCGTTGCTTTTTGCTATGTTTGACTTTTTGTGATCTCTGGTCATGTAAGCTTCATCTACGTGCTCAGTGTTAGTATAGAATATGTCAGTATTATATTTGTGATATAATGCCTTCTCTTCCCCTTTGAACCTTTAAAAGCTCCACTTACTACCTTGTAAGAATCCTTATTAATTAATTTCTAACTATCTGTACAACAGCTGGCACTTGAATCCATCAGAACGGAATATGCTAATGCCCAACTAGAGTGCAATGCTGCAGATGAGAGGGGGAAAGTACTTGCAGCAGAAGTCATTCTATTGGAAGATAAGGTGCCTTGGTATCTCTTCATTTGCCTCCTGCGCATTAGCATTTAATCTTGCAAGTTGACATACCCTAGTATGATTGGTGCTATTTGAGATCATGAATTGTTAGAGTATGTTATGCCCCTATACTTCATAGTTATCAGGCATATTGTGGGAAGATTCAAGTAATAAAAAATATCCAATCCAACCGCAGCACGCCGCATAAACCCACATATGCAAGTCTTGACATTAGTAGCCAGGTTCATCATTGTTGCAAGGAATTATTTTCAGCATTTAGCCTGAACTAGGAAACATACCCGTGCGTTGCAACTTGCAACGGGAGATGAATATCTCACAGAAGCTTACAAAATAAGTTCTCATTGATACAGCTACTGCATGTCGCAGATTCTCAGTTAAGCTTTAGGTTAAGTTCATTAGTTGATGGGAACATCATTAAAGGGAAATGACAATGTCACATTTATAGTTATTGAGGAGTTTTCCATCGATAGAGAATAACCTGCTTGTTTTTTCTACAAGAGTAGACAGTGGAGCAACCTTGTCAACAAAAGGAGCAAAATAGGCATGATCGCATATTCAAAGTTATGATGCAAGTTTCAGTAGTAAAGATCCTAGAAAATCAGGAGCAAGTGAGAAAATAAATTAGCAAGATCTGCATGGTGCTCGTGTGGCGCCAATGACAGGGGTTGTTTTTCTTATCACAACACATGTGCTGCCCAAGGGGATGGACTCCACAGACTGGATGCTCGTATGCCAATGCTGTATGCCGACCAAGTCTGTGAAGAACCAGCACGCATGGATAGACTCGTCCTTGCCACCAAGGTGCACAACAGGGTAAACACCACTGGGAGGATGACCTTAGTCAGCTTGATGGTGGATGAGATTAGATCATAGATGAGATAGTCTTACTTGGAGAGAATTAGATTGGTTTCTTGTTGCTTCAGTAATTTGAACACGTACCTAGCCCATATGTAGCCAGCTGGGTATAGATTTAGGAGTAATGAACTCAATCTCTAATTGATAACTGCGATCTATCCGTTACTACATGATAGCTAGATATACTACTTGATAGCTTTCCTATAACTAAATGACAAAGCATGACCGTTGCTTTCTAAGCTAGTGTCGCCATCTTCTGTGCCGCTGGCTGGCCCTATGGCCAAGACACACGCCCCCACCCACAACATGAGTATTGTTAACTTCGGTGCTCGTCAGTTTGATATATCTATATGTTCTGTAGGCTCTTAAGCTGAGGTCAAATGAGTTGAAACTTGAAAAGGAAATGGAGGGTTTAAATTCAGAGATTTCTTCATACAGGTGTGGTTTTGAGCTAATTTATCTTGCTAATCCACATTCTGCAATTTTTGAATGCACCTTCTGTCAAGGATAGAGTAGGGTAGGGGAATTCTCCTGTTTTTCATGGTGACCTAAAGAAAAACATGGATGCTTCTGGATTTCTGTTGTGAATAACCATGATAATCATGTGTTACCTTGCCAAAGCATGGAGCTAGTTAAGGATACTGACAGTATGTTTCATTTCCTTCTCTCTCTTACTATACACAGACGCAAAGTTTCTAGTCTAGAGAAGGAACGTCAGCATCTTCAGTCTACTGTCGAGGCTCTTCAAGAAGGTATATAGGTGTTTACTGTTGATCAAAACATACAAACAGACTTTTTACTGTTTTGGTCAACCCTAGAAAATCATTAGGTACTATGTATATAGCCCCATACACCCTTCTGTTACGTTCTTTTGCTCTCTAATAATGAAAATTAAACTAGATAGTGTGGTTGTAAGAAGACAAGTAGTGTCTATATATGATCTATATATGCAATTGTTACCACATAATTTGATTTTCTATGAAATACATCCGGACAGAAAAGAAGCTCCTACACTCTAAATTGAGGAACGCTCCTGTGAGTGAGAAGGTAAATGTCATAGAAAGACCACCGGTCGACAAAAGGGATGCATCAACTGCGACAGAGGATTTAGGTGTGGTATTACAGTCTTTTTATGCCCTTCCCGTATATGCCGACTACTTTTCTGACTGGCGCCAAATATATCTATTCGGATACAGGGGAAAGCAGCTCTTCAGAAACACTGACCAGTACCAATAACCAATTACAAGATGTTGGAACATCTACTTCCCGGTCCAATAATATGTCTGATTTTCCTTCATTTGAGGAGGTATCTTCTAGCATTCCAGACGACCAGCTTAGAATGATTGACAACATCAACTCTTTGATGTCGGAGGTAACC
The DNA here is from genome assembly GCA_916181665.1 of Avena sativa. Classification (NCBI taxonomy): domain Eukaryota; kingdom Viridiplantae; phylum Streptophyta; class Magnoliopsida; order Poales; family Poaceae; genus Avena; species Avena sativa. Next base: position 419,490,261 of record OV702282.1, read on the forward strand.
TCTCAAGTTTTTAGGGCTAATTTCTACGTCAATCAATTGTTCCCAAACAACCTTAGCTGATTTGATTTTGGTCTCAAAATGTTACTGTTATTATATATAATCTTTCAAATTGCAGTTAGCAGTGGAGAGAGAAGAGCTACTGCGAGCACTGAGGATCGAGTCATCCAATTGCTCCAAGCTGAAGGTATTTTCATTTCTTAATTCTCACGTGGCACATTTGTGTCCATTATATTGGTCCCTCCAACCTCTGTATTGATGAGAAGCCTGTACTATATTAGATAATTAAGCCCTATGTACTTTTACTGGTTGACATGTCGATCACGATCCACCTGTATTACTTTGTTGCAGTGCATGAATCTTATGCAAGTTATTTACTTCTGTTTTAAAGGAGCTGAACAGGGATCTAACACAAAAGCTGGAGACTCAGACACAGAGACTTGAACTATTGACTTCCCAAAGGATGGCTAACGAGAATCTCCTTGCAAATCCGATCGACTCACGCTCCGTCAATGATGCAACAATGTATGCTGATGAAGGAGACGAGGTAATACAGTTTTTTCATCGAACATCTAACAGCAGAGCTGATAACGGATCTTTGAGAGCTTTCTTATGTACTCTCACCTTGACCTTTAGTTTTTAAAAATGCCGCAGCAGAATATCTACTCTAACATGTGCTCTAGGTGTTTGATTGTCTTTATCTACACATTACATTCTGTGAACTATACTTCCATGTTACATCTAGAATCGCCCTGAACAGTTTATCTGTATGCCCCTGACGTATAATACGATTCTAGGTTGTCGGACGGGTGCTTGGCTGGATTATGAAGCTGTTCCCTGGAAGACCTAAGCGTCGTACCAGCAAACTCCTCTAGTGAAATGAAGTTTTAGTATACCATAATGTCTCTTCATTTATATATATTTCCTTTTGCCCGGTTTTGGTCATAGCATCGTGAGAAGGTGTATATTGGAGCCATTTGATGTAACCATTCTTTTTTCTACAGAAAATGAAATGAAAATGTTGGAGCTACAACATTGTATTAACAGCAAACAGAATAGCCTCCGGGAATCCTGTCCTCCCATCTTATATTTTGTCGTTATGGGTTGGGGTGGATCTGTAAAAGTTGTAATACAGTAAAGGTTGTACTGATTTTCTCTTGCATTCTTTTCCTTCCCAAACTCAGCATGTATATGCTTTCTTTCGTCTTGGCTCGTTTCTTCTTGGCATCTGATTTGTCCTTCTAAGTGTCTGGCATATAGAGGAGAAGCCACTGAAGCATAGACTTATTATTATCTTACCCCTTCCTTCCTCTTTCTCTGAGATTAATACCATAGTACAAATCATAAGCAAATTAAATTTCTGTGTAGTTATGAAATTATTCACTTCTGTACCAACAAAAGAAAAAAAATCCAAATTCATTCACACAAAATCGCAAGGCTTTGCTCTCTTCAATAGAAAAGAAGGGTATGTCCTCACAAACTGACCGCAGGATGGTCACTCATACTATTCACTAGCGTCTGCTGTAGTGCTTCAAAAGCAAATTCAATTTCTGCATAGTTATGACATTTATTCACTTCTGTACCAACAAAAGGAAAAAATGCAACCAAAATTTATTGAAGTAACTACTTTCCAAAGTCTGCTCAAACAAAATCCCAAGACTTTGCTCTCTTCTATGTATAGAAATGAAAAAAAAAGGCCTAAAATAATATGTTCTGGTCACGTGCATATTCCATATGCACTAGCGTCTAATGTAGTGCTTCAATGGGCAAACGGAAGAAGCGACAGAAGCTGGACTACATCTTGTTGTGTGTGGGAACACTGAGATAGAACTTTGTGTTCCTGAAATCGTCAAGAAGCGGATTATATCCATCTTTGGTCCTTGTCTTCAGTGGCAGTCCAAACTCCTCCATGAAGGCAGCGGAGTCAAGCTGAATGATAAATGCCAAATAGCAACTTGCTTTTCAGTACCAAGTTAGCCAGAGATACAAAAAAAAATAATTCTGCACAATAGCTACGATGGCATGAGCAGGCTGAACTTACTATGATTGTTCTCCTACTCTTCACTGGTTTAAAAGCACCACGATTCTTCTGCTCTTGTGAAAAGCCAGAGCAGTGATGGTCAATCTGCTCCAACAGCCAGAAATTGGTTGGGAAGAAGATATCCGCATCACCCTGGAAGAGTGCCAAGTGACATACCTAAGCTTACTAGGTCATATACACGCCAATGTTGTTTTACAAACATACCAAATTACATATGGACCTGTTTTTTATTTCTTATTCTTGGCTCTTTTTTCAAGAAGGCATACACGGCTAAGAATAGGTTGTCTGCTTACGACATAATAGCACGCATAGCCCAATGCACGAATACGAAAATGCTATAGTTTAATGCAAACCTGTGCATCAAGATAGTTGCTGTGATCCAAAGTTTTCCCATCCTTCTATAAGAAGGAAACAAGACATTCAGAAGTAAGGCCAGTCTTCATATCCAAATATGATGTTAATTGCATGAACATCACGTGTAAGGACACCAATATCAAGAACAAACAAAAATGGTGTTCCATCATTCTCAGGGCATATTAATTGACACCACTTACTGCCTTGTTAAAAAAATTGCACCAGATAGTCAGAAAAAGCAAAATCCTAGTCACCTTTGAAGAAACCAATGGAGCTCTATCGCCAGGTATGCTAACATCAGGAAGATAACTGAAGTCCGAAGCAATAAGGGACATGCTTGGCAAAGCTTCATGTAAAGTATCCAGTAGTTTCTGTATAGTATAAGAAAATCTTAGCTTAAGCTGGCCACATATACCAGCATCTAACATCAATGGTAAAACTGTACTTTATAATCTAACTTAGACGCACAGGGCCTAGAATACATACCAAGCATCCAGTTGGTAACCAAGCTCTCCGAGGCTTCGGAAAAACTTTTGAGAAGATTCCTTTTGCAGCAAATGATAGTTTTTCTCTCAAAGATGGATTCTGTTCATTCATGCTAACAATCTCACTGCAGCGGGAAACTAACGGGTCTTGTAATGGTTTGTAGACCTCAGAGACTTGTGAACTTTCTTAAGGAAAAAAAGCAAGAAAAATGATTAAGGAAAGAGATTAAGAGACAGAGTAGCTACTAGCTAAATAATTTCCCATAATAGTAAAGAGAGGTCCTTTTGGAATAAAGACATAGTGAACATACATGGAATATTAATTAGTAAAATAACTATAAAGGGAAAGGAGGCAACCCTTCAACAACAGCAGCAACCAAAATAATAAGCGACACAATCTAAATCAAGTGAAACGCAATTCCACAAGCGAAGTGTGAAATAATACAGACTCCTCTACAGTATTATTTCACAATGAAATGTTCCTAGTTCAGTCTGAGAATGGAAAGCATAGCATAGAACTATATTTCCACCACCATGAACAATTCATAGAGTATATTAGAATCAAACAATAAGTAGCAAAATTCTTAATCTAGCAGCGAACGAGAATTCAACATAATACTAAAATAGTTTGATACATGAATCATTAAAAATATGAAAACAAGCAGGTACTATAAGTTAATTCTTTTATAATGCATTCCAACTGGAGGATCTCATTCAACTATGGCCCCATATAAAAAGTGGATTTAAGAGCAAACAAAAGGAGAAGGAAGAAAGATATTTCAGATTGTGTTTGCCATGTCTAGGGATCCATATAATTGAATATAAAAGCAAAGAAGATACTTCAAATATGGTAGAAAGCAAAGATTCTAGCTATATCTTGCAAGGAATCTTAAAAGTTGAAACACAAAATTACAAACCTGCCATTTACTTTTTCAATCCACACTTCCATCCATGGGGATACCTGATCTTTTGAATAGACAAGGTCATGAGGTAGATTGTCAAGTACCTGAAATTCCGCAAAAAGAAAGTTACTATCGGAACTGCTGTTGGAATCTCCCTTAAGTTTTGATGAAGACTAAATTTTCTATATGATTAGCTTAGTTTCTTCAGAACCAGGATATATTAGCAATGCAAATAATATAGCAGCCAGAATTATCATTAGCCAGTAGCTCCAGTATGGAAATAATACAATGGCATGCCTGACATGGTTGGTGATCCTATTATCAACTATTAAATCATGTAAATAAAAAGAAACATTAACAGAACGAGAAAATTGCCAGTGAAATGTTCCTTCTTGCAATATCATGTCCAAGCACACAAAGTGAGAAGTATTTTGTATCAGCTAGTCCTACGAACATCACATTGTCAAACTCAAGAGGTTTTGATACTAAAAGGGCTTCTAGGGACTATGAACCTATTGCTGATACACTGCATGAAATTGATGATGGCACTTTGTTTGACTGAGGAAGTCCAAGCAGTACCTCAAGCATGAGCACCCAACATGGTTGGGGATTCTTGGAGCCTGCAAAGGGAACAGGAAGATTGAGATCGCAATCATTTCAAAGGTATTAGGAAATACTGGGACCCTGAGAACAACTGGTGGATACAAATGTGGCACAGAGGTATAAGGAGTCCGCGTAATCCACAATTAATGTATTAGATTTATCAGCACATCATCAGAGTATTTCCAAGTCTAAGTACTTGTATGTAGTAGAATTTCAGCTATTGCAGACTGGAAAGGGTGTAAGATAAGCTCAGGTAACTGATTTGAGACAAGGATTATTGTAGAAAAGTTCTAGCACCAATAGCTAGGCACAAGGAGCGAGCTTACCCCATCCAGTTCTGTCAGTTGCATCACGATGCTCCACTGTAAACTTTGACAGATGGCTCTGTACTTCACCGACAGTTTCCAACTGTTTTTCAGCAAGGGAGGAGCTAATCTCTACTGAGCTAGCAAATGAAGATAAAAGGAAGGTCAAATCATATTCAATCACAGTAAAGGAAAATGCTGGAATGGTAAATGCAAGGCATTATGTAGAGTATTATGAATGTTGATACGGCACATGCCCGTAGAACTTTGTTCTACCTTACCAAACAAATAGGACTTTGTACTCTCGAAGAGGAACTTTATAACTATGTGTGACAAAAGGGCTCCTTACATGTATTTCATATTATTGTAGACTTTTGGCGGAGCATTTAACATCATGTAATCAAGCACACCCTTAGCACATGTCCCAGATCCACCACCAATTTCATATATCTGACGAGTACAGGAATCGATTTCAAATGGTTGGGTACAAACAGAAAATAAATATGATAAATGTGCTGTGATATGACAAAGCACACAAGTGAATTAGGAGCTTTGTCTACCGAGGAGGTGCGAAGCTATATGAGAAAGAATATTGTCAATGCACCTTCAATGGAACTGAAAGATTAGCTGTGCGCAGGATTGATGCAGCAATTGCATGGGCATACCATGGCTGCACAAGAGAAGCAAAACATGCATCAATAGCCAAAATTGCAAAGAAGTCACATGCTCTCCAACAGTTCAAGCACAAAAGGGCACCTTAAAAAGCTCCACTGGAGTAAACCAAGCGATATCGTGCTTCTTATACAGCTTATCAAGATGCTTCATGTATGAACTCCTCCCTGCGCAATATAACACCAGATTAAATGCATCTACAAGCAAATGTCTCATATATTAACACAGCATTGCACGGAATCAGCATCCAACAAAACGTCGATGGACTTCAGCATCCAACAAAACGTCGATGGACTTCAGCATCCAGGTCCCAAATGGTTCTACAAACTTGAGATAAATTACTCCACTTGGACCATACACACGCATACGACGTGTTCGAAGAAATGCTGCCCCAACAAACAAAGATAAATCCTGTTCACGCGGTGCCGGAACACAAAACCAAACCTCGCATCTACTCCAAGAAACTGAATACAGCAAAGGAGCAGGAGAGACAGAGCGAGGAGTTCAAGGATCCGGAAAAGGTACCCTCCAGCTGGTTGAAGCGGATGGCGGAGTCGAGCACGCCCACGGGCCCCGACCGCTTGGAGAAGTAGCCGTGGTTGGGGTCGTACAGCGCTGACTTCACGAAATCCCGAACCTACGAGGGAAGCTCCCCTGTCAGCCCGTACCAGGGAGATCTCTGAGTGCCCGGAAATGCCTCCACGCTTACCAGAACGGGCTTATCGCCGGCGACGATGCCAGAAGAGAATAGAGCCACCGGGGCCCACCGCGCCACGCGCCGGAGCGCGGGGACGGTTGCCAGGTACGCCGGCGCCATGGCGGGGCCGCAGAGTGTCGTTGCGGCTGCGGCGGCGGCGGCGCTTCTGGACGTTTCCAGAACAGAAATGAAGTTAACACTTTCTGGGCCCGAAAGCCTCGGGTGGTTTGGAAGAGCGTTTCGGGCCCAACTCCAAGCCCGTTCATTCCAAGGCGCGAGGTCTATATAAGAAGAGAAGAAGCCCAAGGCTGCCGTCGACCCGCCGGCTTCACCGTTAGAAAGTTCAGAGAGAGAGAGAGAGAGAGACAGAGAGAGGAGAGGAGAGAGGAGAGAGGAGAGAGGGGAGAAGGGAGAGAGCGCAATGCCGCGCGCACGCTGCGGGAGGGAGAGGGATGCGACGAGCCCCATCGCGGTGACCCCCGTCGAGAAGGCGCAGGAGCTCGAGGCGCGCAAGGTGGGGCTGGTGGAGAAGGCGCAGGAGCTCAAGGACATGGACAGCGAGAACGTGGCCGTGGCGATGATCTGCTCGAGCATAGACGGACTTGGTGGCGCGACGTACTGGCCGTCGATGGACGAGGCGAGGCGCGTGATGGGGATCTTATTCGCGCTGCCGGAGCAGAAGCGGATCACGGAGGATCACGCCAACCACGTCACGCGCCTGCGCGATGCGGAGAGGTCCGAGCTGGCCAAGGTGCGGGAGGGCGGCATCGCAGCCGCGCCCGCGTTCGGGCCGTGGGAGCGCGACCTCGACGGCAAGCCAGTGGAGGCGCTCCTGGATCTGCTCGCTTCCATCGAGGTGTCCCAGAAGGCCGCGGGGAGCAGGATCGGGAAGCGGCAGCCCCAGCGTGACGAGAGCGTGGCTGGCGAGGAGGACGCAAGCGGCGAGGTGCAGGGGACGCAGAAGCAGCCACAGGGCGCCGACGAGGTGCAGGGAGCGCAGAACCAGACACTGGGCGACGACGAAGACGACGCTGAGTGGTCGGAGGAGGCGCTCCAGGAGATGTTCGCTTGCATCGAGGAGGAGGGGTCCCCGGAGGCCGCGCGGAGCAGGATCCCGGAGCGGCAGCCCCAGCCTGACGAGAGCGTGGCGGAGAACCTCGTGGCGGGCGAAGAGGACGCCAGCGGCGAGGTGCAGGGGACGCAGAACCAGCCACAGGGCGCCGATGAGGTGCAGGGAGCGCAGAACCAGCCACAGGGCGCCGATGAGGTGCAGGGAGCGCAGAACCAGCCACAGGGCGCCGATGAGGTGCAGGGAGCGCAGAACCAGCCACAGGGCGCCGATGAGGTGCAGGGAGCGCAGAACCAGCCACAGGGCGACGACGACGGCGAAGACGACGCTGCGTGGATGGAGCAGCTGGTGGAGGATCTCAAGGAGAAGCCCGAGCAAGCGAACGCCGCTCCGCACGATGCCGGGATGATCAAGTACATCAACGTGGGTGGGTACGTGATTGAGGAAGACACCTACGATTTCATCAAGTTCGATCTCGGGATGTTTCCGCCCAGCCTCGAGAACGAGAGTAAGCCGAGGCTGTGGCCGTGGGGCGCGCCGCCGCCGCCCAGGTAAGCTGCGTTCGTGCTGGTTGCAGAACGGTCGATGTGACGAGTTCGCCCAATTCTGGAGGATAGCTTCGTATCGTTCGTAGGTCTCTGATCACCGCCGTCGTCAAACTGAGTTCCGAAGTAGTACTGACAATGGCTTCACCGGCCGGACTGCCGCGTCGTTCCCGATCGATTTTCCTGGACCACGACAGCAACCGGCATTGCTATAGTCTGGATTTGTAACCGTAGACTGGACATTGTAGATCAACTTCATCATCTAAAAACAACGATGAAATGTACAGTAGTATACATACGCCAAGGCCATTTCCCCCTAGAAATCAAGAACCATCTCGGGTTATGCTTTTGAGGAAATATATCCAATCTGCAGAACAGTTGTGCAATGGCATTTTGATTCAAAGGATCTTTGTACTAGGAATTTTGGAATAATTTCTTTGCACTATGTTTCATATGATGTTGTTTCCATCCACTCAAATATATAGTGATCTAGTATGATAAAATAGTTCTTGTTTTTTCGTATGGTGCAAACATACTTTGGTGGAAAAACTTGTGTGCGATTGAGTGGACAATGTAGACATTGCAATCAGGTATTTTTAGAATCCCGCAAATGAAAGAGGCCTCAAGGTGTTGACACGGTAGACTAGGGAACTCGCATGGTTTCAAAAATACAAGGACAAAGAGATCATACGACTTTAATTGTCACGCCCAATCGAAATGTATAGAATTGTGTTTGCTCCAAAGTTTTTGTAGTTTGCAACATAAAAGAAGCCTAAAAAAAGTTTGTCGTGGTTTCATTTCTCTCTGTTGCTCTTTTTTTTAGAGCAATCCGAGAGTGGATTTCCCCAGCGTAAGTTGGACCCCGGCGTCCTTGTGTTAAAGATTCGTGCGGAAGTTGACTAGTCTTTGTCTGAAATATTTTTATATTTTGGCCCTCGTATTATTTCTATATCACGATCCGGTCCGGGGAGAGGATAACCACCAGACCCCCTCCCCCCCCCCCCCCCCGCGTACCCACCTCGTCGCCCCACCTACCTCACCTTGTCGCCCTCCACCTCTCCTCCTCCGTCGCCCCCACCTCCGTCGCCCACCCCTCCCATCTCCGGCCAGCACCTCCTCTGGCCGTGGAAGTGGAGAACACGGCCCCAACAGGCCTCGTCCTATGGAGCCTCCTTGTCCGGTTCAGATCCTCCTCTTTCTCTTCAAATATTCTTGGAGGGCTTCTTATTTCTTTGTAAGGATTCGATGTTGGATCTTGGATGAAAAATATGTCCATGTATATTGGATCCGAAAAAAGCATGTTGATGTTCATATAATTTTCTATCTTCTCCAAAATATTCCCGTCCATGTTGGTGTTCATACTTCTACTTGTATTTTTTTAGGTTGATTTTTTTGTGAAGTCTGATTTGGGTAGATTTTTTCTATGATTATGCTACGAATTCGGTATGAATCTTCTGTCGATCTTGTATCTTATGTTGATTACAAGTCCAGCAACGATTTATTATGTATATGGATTTTCCCCCTATTTGGCCGGTATCATACTGAATCGTTAATGAATCTTATATGAATTTATCGAATTTATATGTCATGTATATGAATTTTTCCCCTATGTTGGAAGAATCGTTAATGATTCTTACATGAATGTATGAAACTTGTATGAATCTTCGGGTATATGGAACCTATGAGATCTCCTGATATTTGTTTGAATCATAGACCAATCTTCTATAAAATAATTGTTCAATTTTCAGTGCAGATCTATGAAATATGTAGTTTCTTTATTTTCTAGATCAGATTGTGTATGAAACCTCTTTGAATCATGGATTAATCTTTTTATTTTTCAAACCTCTTTTTATTTAGAAACATGTTCTTTAGTACTAATCCTCTATGGAACCGTGTTGTTTCTTGAACGGGTTTGAATCGTACGTGAATTTGACACTTGCATAATGCGACAGGGAGAAAATCGTATAGTCCATGATAAGTGAATTATCTACTAATTTTTTCTATGATCTTTGAAGATACGGTTGTCGAATTTTCGATCGAAACATACATGCAACATCGATAATCTTTAGAAAAATTATATGAATCATGTATGATTCTTTGCAGAAAATATATGGTCGGGCTGGCGCCGGTAACATCATATTTCCTGGCATATTTGGTTTGTAGAAAGTTGTGTCCTCCCGCAAGAATCTTGTGTGAATCTTGTGTTAAAAAAATTATATGAAAATCTTGTGTGAAAAAGATCTAGTGAAGATTCATTTGATTTTTGGTGTTGCCCATATATCTTTAAAAAAATTAAATTTGATTGTTGTTAGTAGTTTCAAAAAATATCTAGTGAAGATTCATTTGAGTTTTGGTGTTGCCCATGTATCTTAAAAAAATTATCTTGGAAAAAATATAAAACTTGTACGGATATTTCTAAAAAAATTCTTAAAAAAATCTATGAAATATTGTTGAATATTACTGAAAAAATAATTATGTAAGAAATTGTTAATTAAATTATATTAATTACATTGGCTAATTAAAACTGGCTAACTAAATTAAACAAAGATGTATCTGTGAATCACGTTCTTTTCTTGAAGAATTCTACAGTTGTTTATTTCTGCAGTTTCACAGTTCATCCTGTATTTGTAGTCAACTATTAAGCCGCACACCTTGGAGAGTGATAAATTAAAAAAAATCTCTATGTAACAAGTGGAGAGACAAACATCGACGAAATATGTGTAAAACTTGAAAACACTAGGGCCGGCCTGAGAATCAAAACTGTAATAGACTCAAGAAATGAGGTGGGAGGGTTGTTCTGTAAAAAGACTAGCACGAAATCTTTAATAAACATAGGACAGTAATGATGCCGGGGCCAAATCTATGGGAAGAATTGCATTGTCTAGAGCAATCCTTATCTTTATAAAAGATAAAAAAACTCAAAGACAAGAAGCCAAAGCACCAATTGCTTGCGCGCACGCACACACACGCGACCACGCACATGCACACAAAGGAGAAACTCATCTCTATTCCTCTCCGTTAACTTCATGACATTACACTAAATCCTAGTGTTGCCGAAAACATTGCATTGTGTTGCTTCCAAAGCATCCAAAAACCGTATGACTAGGGTGTCAAATATCCTATTATGCTGCGTCTGCACTCCCTCTCGGGCTTGAAGCCATCAAGATCCCATTGTGATTTCTGTTTGTGGTTCCTCCATCTACCCGACAACTTGTAGGCAAATACGACAGACCTGTCTTGCATAGACACATTGCGAGATGATGTGTTTGGCATTGTATTCCTCTTACAAACATGTGAAACAAGCACTCAGCTGATCCTAAAGTCCATGCCTACAACGGCGGTATGAAGTGGTTCACAACCTATGTTTTATCGCCAGCCAACAAAATACTTTGCATTTGAGCAGTGCAAAAGATCTCCAAATCAGCTTATACATACTGGACTTGTGTTGTCCTTGACACAACAGTCCATGGCTACATGCCTCTCTTGCTTTCTCATTTCTCACTCTTGATTTCTTATTTCTTTCACTCTCTTGTTGTCTTATTTCTTTGTCTCAACTCCTTCGCGCATTAGGTGTTTGACGAATTCACTAGGTGAGTTTTTTGTGTTTTATTTTTCTTTTACAATCAGGTTGATCGAGATGATCTTCGTCCGTAGATAAACAGGTTGAGGGCAATGATCTTTGGCTATAGAATGAAGAACAAGGATGGACTATTGGGATGCTTGGATTAATTAACTGTATGCACTAGAGTTGGAAGAATTGTCCAACCGAATGAAAAAGTCAGTAAAAAGGCCATTGCAAAGATGCAGCAATCATTGTTGATGCAGTTGCATCGAATGATATATGGGTTTGACATTCTTTCTTTGGATTGGCCGGCTCTCATAATGATCTGAATGTGATGTCGAGATCACCACTTTTCTCAAGGCTTGTTAAGGGTGTGATCGAAGGCCATGAGTACAGTATGAGTTACTATCTTGCTGATGGGATCTATCCTTATGGGCCATATTTGTGAAGACAATCCCGTGACATCTTGCAAACAACTCGAAGAAATCACACTTTACAACCCGTTAAGACACAGTAAGGAAAGATGTGGTGCTTCAAAAGGGTTTTGGCATTATTCATGGACATGCCGAGTATTTTAAACTACAAGTCCTATCGCAAATAATGACATGTTGCATCTTTTTGCATAACATGATCATTGAAGACGATCGAGACATGCCATAGAACTATTGGTACATCTCAAACGGAGACCCTATTAAGCCTGAGCATGATGCAAATAGGATTCATCGCTTTCTCGAAATGCACCTCACCATCGAGAATAAGGAGACAGATACTCAACTATAATGATCTTGTTGAGCATCACTTGCATATCTACAATAGTTCTTACTTGTGGTTTTATCATTGATTTGATTTTGAAAAAATGATTTATTACATTATTAATTTATTTTGTAATATTAATTCGGTTTGCAAACACTATGTTTGGTTCAAATGATTTGGTTTGCAACAAACAAAAATTTGCTCATCTAAATATAGGAGTTCGGCTAGAAATTTCTTTTCGTTAGATGAGCAAATATGAGAAGTTAAGGAATAGGGATGTTTTTGCTCATCTAAATTATAGGAGTTTAGCTAGATATGCTCTTATTAGCGACCATGGTGTGTTGGTGGCTCAGGTGTACGTGTACCTAAGGGAAGTTTCTCAACCTCCTATGGTTGTAGACGTCGTCGCCCACTCCATATCAATGATGTTGACGCAAGGTGGTCTCCATTCAAACACGAACACCGCAACGACGAGCTGTTGGGCCATCCTCCAGTTGCACATCAACGCTCTACTAGACTTCTTTGATGGAGAATAATATCTTCCATGTGAGAAATGAAAGTGTAAGCTTTTTTCAGACAGATTTATGTTCCAAGCAACCGGTGAAAATGGCAAACAATAATCCAAAAAATACAAGTCTGGTACTCGGCTTTCTCTGAAAAAAGCATTTACTTCACATGTTTATTTTACTCATATTTACTTTACCTATTATTTACTTTCCCGTAAACTATAATCCAGAAAATACAAGTCTTTGCATATTTTACTATTTACTTGTTGAATTTGCTAAAAAAAAATGATGCTCTACACTTTTGGTTTATCAGCTGCCATCGCTACCACAATTTTGTCCCTCTAATAAGCTTGGTAGAGCTTTGATTTATCGTGTTCCTTTTAACCCCGTCATCATGGTGGCGGGCTCTCAAGAATAAAGGGAGCATTCGAGCTCGGGAGCCAAATCCACTTTCTGATGGACCGGTTTATACTCTTTCATACTTTTACGGTCCTTCTTGTAAAATTGCAAGCTTGCATGCCCTTCGAACCGACTCGTTTAAAAAAAATCATGTTCTAGAAAAAAGGAAAAAATAAAACGTAAGAAAGTTTTAGCATCCATGAAACGATATAGTCCAAACCTCGCATTTCGAAAAAGTCCAAACCTTGTACTCCAGCAAGGAGAAACAGAACGCCCATGACCCCCAGAGCTGGTTGAACCCAATGACGACGTCATACATGACACACCTCAAAAGAGCGAATTTACCGCACCTACGTCGGGCCTCCGGTATTTTCTGTGCCCCACGATTGTTAGAGATTCGCGCAGAGTCCACGAAGTCAACAATCGCCACACATTTGCATTTAAGCCTTCCCAGAAAGTTGGAAACAATCCGAGCTCCCCTGACGGTGAAACTTGTATGTTTCTTGACTGGATCTGCTGAAATTTGTACGTATCTTTAAAATTTTGTTAATTTTGGTTATTTTTATATATTTTTAATATTGTTAATTTGGTTGTTTTTCCTATTTATTCTATAGTTGTTATTGAATTATGTATGTGTCTGCAATATTCAAACCAATTTTAGTTCTCTAATAAATCTTGTCTAAATCTAGACTGAGATGAAAGCCTTGGGCATTTTGGCAGAGCATTTCGAACCCAGCTCCGAGCCCGTTCAATGCAAGGCGCGCGGTCTATATAAGAAGGGAAGCCCAATGCGGCCGTCGAGTCGCCGATTCACCAGAGAGAGAAGGAGTAGACTCGCAGAAGAAAAAAAAATAAGGGAGCAGAGCAGAGCAATGCCGCGCGCACGCGGCGGGAGGGGGAGAGGAGCGGGCAGGGGAAGGGGAAGGGCTGTGACGATCCCCGTCGCGGTGACCCGCGTCGCTGACGGCGGATCGGAGCGGCGAGCGGCGTTCGAGGCGCGCAAGGCGGGGCTGATGGAGAAGGCGCTGGAGCTCTCGGAGGTGGAAGACGCGGCCGTGGCGGTGGTCTGCTCGGGCATCGACGGGCTGGGCGGTGTGGACTACTGGCCGTCGGTGGAGGCCGCGAGGGCGGTTGCAGAGCTGTTCCGCGAGCTCCCGGAGGAGATCAGGAGCACGGGGGGCCACGCCGGCTACGTCGAGGGCCTGCGCGACGCGCAGAGGTCCAAGCTGGCCGAGGTGCGGGAGGGTGGCATCGCGGCGGCGCTCGGACCTTGGGAGCGCGCGCTCGACGGCATGTCGGAGGAGGCGCTCCGGGAGATGCTCGCTTCCGTGGAGGTGTCCCAGAAGGCCACGCGGAGCAGGATGGGGGAGCTGCATCCCCAACCCGACGAGAGCGTGGCGGAGAACTCCGTTGCGGGCGAGGAAGCCGCGACTCCCGCGGGAGACGAGGTGCAGGGGAAGCTGAAGCAGCTACCGCGCGACGAGGACGACGACGAGGACGCTGCGTGGATGAAGCAGCTCGATCTCACGGAGAAGCCTGAGCCGGCGAACGGGAACGCCGCTCCGTACGACGCCGGGATGATCGAGTACATCAACGTGGGCGGGTACGTGATGGAGCTAGACGCCTACGATTTCATCCGGTTCGATCTCGGGATGTTTCCGCCCATCCTCGAGCCCGAGTCGCCGGACTACGACGAGCCGCTGCGGCTGTGGTCGTGGTCGTGGGACGATTCCTCCTTTCCCCAGAGCGTGCCGCCGCCCAAGTAAGCTGCGTACATGCTGGTTGCAGAACGGCCGGTGTGACGAGTTCGCCCAATTCTGGAGAATAGCTTCGTAGGGCTCGGATCATCGACCTCGTCAAGCTGAGTTCCGAGGTACTAGTACTGAGTACTGACAATGAATTCACCGGCCGAACCGCCGGACTGACAGCGTGAGAAGCAAATGTAGTAACCGGCATTGCTATAGTCTAGATATGTGACTGCAGACTGGACACTGTAGATCGGCTTCGTCTAAAAAAAGATGAATTGTAGAACAAATCAGCGCCAATCCCTATTCCCCTCTATAAATCGAGAACCGTCTCTGATAATGCTTTTGAGGAAATATCCGATCCGCGGAACGATTGAGCAAGCTCATTTTGAACAAAGTGAACGATTTTAATGGTCATGTCTAAGGGTGTGCAAAATCTGACACCGTCCAAACTGTTCAAACCGGCCATACAAATTCATTCACAAGCCCAATCTCAAGTTAAATTGCAAGACTGACATTCGATTTTTCCAAAACAAAAGTTTAATCAAAATTCTAATCAGTTTGGTTAAAAACGATATGTTGCTCGGAATGAGAGCTCCACAAACCCTCTCTCGTCTCTCCTTCCCTGACTCCCTGTCCACCTTCCCTATTTTACGAACACCTTTAGGCCCCCTTTGATTCACGGGATTTTTACAAGAAAGATGTAGGATTCATATTCCTATAGGAATTTTCACTGTAGATGCGTTTGATTCACATGAATCAGCAAAGGAATTTTGAAGAAATTTATCCTATACAACCTGATTTCTACGGAAAGCACAGGAAATACACAATCCTGTCCAACCTCCTTTTTTCATTCCTTTGAAAGAAACGAACCAAATCTGTTACTTCACACCGCTTAAGCACGTTAACAGTCACCGCTACGCGTGCATATATTGACCCTAATCTAGTTGCTTAAGAGAACCTGTTAAATTTCTTTAGTTTTCCTTTCCTATACTCTGCTAAAGGAAATGTTTGTGTACTCTTCCATCCATTGGTTTCCAGTTGCATTTCTATCATATTTCTATTCCTATCCCTATTCCTGTATTTTTGGATCCTATGAATCAAAGAAGGCCTCAAACAACACCATCTTTTGTTTTGAGGGTTTCAAAATCTAGGCCGGAGAACGGGCGTCCAGAAACATGTGTGCACGGGCCGAGCTTGGCCCAGGTTTAGTAGGAAGACCCGCCTAGAGGTTGGCTCTCGGTCGACGGCGCCGCTCCTCGCCTCCTCCCCGTGCCTTTCTTCTCCTTCCCCTTCTCCGGCAATTCCCCGCCCGCCGCCGGCGTAACCGCCCTCCTCCCCGCACACCGCCGGCGTAACTTCCCTCCTTCCCGCCCACCGCCGGCGCGCTGCCTCGACGCATCGCCGCCCCGCCCTGTCCCGAGCTCCTCCTCGCTTTCTAATACCACGTGCTTCGTATTGGCGCCGAAACCGAGAGGGTCGGCAGCGAAACCACCCGCAGCGGCGATGGCGACAGCTGGAGAGGAGGCGGAGAGCTCCGCCGCCGCCGGAGAGCGGCCGCGCGTGCCCTTCGCTCGGGGCGGCCCGGTGTTCGTCCCCTTCATGGTGGGCCCTATCTCCACCGTCTCCGAGTTCATGTCCTCTACGCTCCGCGAGGTTCAGGTGCCTATTCCCCCCGCCAAAACCCTAGCTCTTAAATTCGCCCAGAGTTTTGGTACGATGACACCGTGTTTTCGTTCGCGTGCAGTCCCTGCGTGACGAATTGGGCGACCCCGGGGACGAATTCGAGGACGAGCTCTGGTGAGCCCGTCATTTCATCCTGCTATGTCAGAACAATCGTTTCCTGTCTGCTGTGTTTGCACTTTGATATTTATGATGTGGGTATATGCGTTTCACAGCGTCGATGAGCTGAGGGTGCTCTCTGAGGAGGAGCTTGTGGAGCGGGCTCTCCGGGAGGCTATGGAGGTTACCACTCTACTGCTAATCTGCTTGCTCTTATCCCTGTGCTGTGAGCCTGTGAACGGCATTTGATGGAAGATTTTTTTCGGTGCTTGTAGGAGGACTGGGACGTTGGTGCTCAATCACAACCAGTAGATCAAAGGTCTGACACTGTACCACAACCAGTAGATCAAAGGTCTGGCACTCCATCAGAATCCTTGGATCAAAGATCTGGCACTCCATCACAACCATTGGATCAAAGGTTTGACGGAGGGTAAGCAGTCTGCTTTGATTGCTGCCTCGTTTGCGCTTTTGGTGTGTTTGATTTTTTGTCTTGTTATGATGGTTTATGCAAGTCAGATTAGATGCAACACGAGCTGAGGGTTCTTGGATAATGTTGGCATGGTAGTTACTAGTTAGCTTCCATGCCAATCAAAAAAATTAGCAAGGAAGGCTTCCTAAGGTGTGTGCTGTAGTGAAATTTACATGTTTGGATGTGCAAGTTGGTCCTTAGCAAGTGCACCTACGGTTACAATTGTAGAGGCACTTTTGTGAAGTTTTTGCTACTCATAGCTGCATTCTCGACATCTTATAATTTACTTTGTGTTTTATGCCTTATGTGGCTAATAGGATCTGAGGTGTTCTTTTTGTCTTGCACATGCAGAATGTCAGCGAGTTCCACCCCAAGAAATGAGACTGTTACCTCTAGCACATCAGTTGAAACACCGAGTTCCATGTCACCTCTCGATGATATGGCAGTTGGACTGGATGGAATTGGATTGGGTGAACCACATGGCAACAATGGAAAAACAATAGGTGAAAAGAGGAAAAACATAGAGAGGAAGGAAAATAATGGTGCCCTCAACTCAGATTCAAGAGCTGAAAGAGTGACAGCTAAATCACCTGTTGACATGGCAATTGTATTGCACGTATCACAAGGGAGCAAGGGGAAACCCAGAGGCAGAAAGGGTAAAAATGGAACCATTTCAAATTCATCAATTGAGAGTGGAACACCTGTATCACGTAGTGAGGATATGTCAGTTGTTCCACATGACCAAGAAGGCACAGATGGACAAATAAAGCGTAGAAAGGGCAAAAAGAGAGGCAGGCATTTTGATAGGGAAGTTCGAGCACATATTTTACAAGTATGTCACTCCATTTGTTGCCTATATGCTTTGTTAATTCAGTTTTTGGTTAATTGTCTTCTGTAGCTGTGTAGTTGCTTTTTGCCATTGTTGCGTCAGTTCATTGGGGCATATTCATCTTGTATTGCTTTAGGTTTCAGGTTAGGAACTAAGATATACATGGTTCGGCCATTTTGGTAAAATATATATATTACTACTTATTTACCAGTTATAATAGAATAGCTGCATTATCTGCAAAAATTCTTATACAATTAGGCTGTAATAAATTCCCTTTAAAAATTAGGCTTTAATGAGAGTTAGGCCCATGTTTCAGTGATATCTGTACCTTGTAAGAACTGAATGTTAGTTTGTTAGTAGTAACATGCGACTTTTCTTGTTGTTGAAGTGCATCCCCTCTCAGTGTCTTCAAATTCTGATCGATTTGTACCATATTATTTCCATGATACCACCATAATCAGGGGAGGTATCTTACTAAAGCAGAGAAGATGGCAGAAATCAAGATCAAGCAAGAGGAAGACAAACGTGAAGCCAGGCTGCACTCTTTCAGGTAACACGCTTAAACTTTGTCCCTCTCTATTTAGCCATCAGTTATGATTGTGATGTGGCTACATACTTCTTGCCTTCTGGACTATGGGTTTTATCCAATCTCAGGAGTGTTACTAATTTGTTAGCCATCACATAGAAATTCTGTCTGTACAATGCTTGCTAAATAACAGATTAGTACTAACTTAACTTTCTGCGTCCTCAATCTCTTGCATATAGGACTTAGTTTATATATTATTTTTTTACAAAAACGTGACTGGAGAAGTTTTACCAAATAGTAACTGTTTTACCAAGTACTCCCTCCGTTCCAAAATATAAGATGTTTTAGCTTTTGTGAAACGAATGTATTACACACTAAAAGACGTCTAATACATTCGTTTCACAAAAGCTAAAACATCTTATATTATGAAACAGAGGGAGTAGTAAGCAGAATAAGATCTACCCAGTTCATTCTCTTTCTGACTCTGAAATTGAACTCAGAATGGTCGAATCCTTGGGAAGTGCTGATTAGTTTCTTGTATCCTCTTTCATATAACTTAACCTTCTATTGTAGTCCCTTTCTTTCACTACACATGTACTCAGCCCACCATGTATTGACAAATAAAAACATTAGTTGAGTTGAAAATAGACCATGCTACCTCTAATCAGAGCAATGAAAGAAACTAATCACTCCACATGCTACCCCATTGCTCGCGCTTACTCCAACATTAAACCAGGTATGCATGCATTTTGGCCTGTCCCGTCACCAGTGCTCCTTAGTATTTTTGTATCAGATATCAAATAGCTTTTTCCCTCTTAAAGCAAATGTAAAACAGGACTGTCAGCTGCAGTTTCATTAATTTGTTTCACTTCAACCATTTTGGAATGCATAAATTTAGCAATTTGCATGTAAGTGTACAAGAGTTGTACTAGTAGAACATACAGATCGGGTAGATGAAATGTTACATTGTAACATGAACTAGTACTTTAAAAGCCTCAGGTGTAGTTGGAGACGTGGAATACTAGGAGTAGACCAAACATGAGTTTTTGCATGGAAAAGGTTGGTTTCAATAGCGTGAAACTTGGAACACAAAAGATCAGAATCTTCTATAAGGAGCATAAGGTAGAAAACATCATTAGAACATCATGAATTCAATCCATGGACAATATGTGGAAACGGAGTTTCCTGAGGCTGAGGAGTGAGGACACATCTAATGAAACGGACGGATTATTTATATTAGTAATAACACTGCATTAAGTATAGGAACTTTTGGTTACTCAAATATCAACATGAATTCATATTTGCTCTAAAATTTGCATGCTGGCTGAAACTATTATGAGCAATGAAGCTTGGCCTTAGTCTTTGTGTCAGGTTGGACCTAGTTCCTTTTTTTTTTTTGAAGGACAACCTAGTTCCTTTTGGACGTAGATCCTGATGGTATTATCATTTGTCGCACGTATGATATTTAGCCCATAGGGATATTGTGCTCCCAGTTATTATTATTAAATAATTGCGCTAGAGAAACTAAATAAACCTGTCCGTGATTTTCTTATGTTACCCAGTGAAAACCATAATCTAAGTAGTTGTGTTTGATTTGTTGTTTTCCTTATCATAACATTTATATGATATCATTCTGAGTGCAGTGGTGATTCTGAGATGTCCAAAGGTTCTAAGGCATCATCAGAGAAAATGGACGTGGCAAAGTCTCTTTCATACAACAGTGCCCCTTGGAAGGTATGCATTGAACGTTATAGTTTTTGTCACTTGCAACATTTCTTTACACAAGGTCTCCTTTTTGTCTTCGGATTTTTTCTCTAATCAACCATACTTTTTGTTCACAGCACAAAGCTTCGAAATCTGAGGAACACATACCTGTAGTCCATCCAGAAGTAATTCTCTGTGTCGAAATTTATGAGCAGAGGCATAGCTCTGTGAAAGTAATATCTTGAACTTTAGTTACACAAGCTTATCTGTAATGTCAAATATGTGTAGATTAAGTTTTGTGATCTCTGTGCCTTGCAGAGCCAAGAATTTCTTGTGTTGGGTAGTCAGCTCCTTACAGATCTTAAGGACAATATTTACTGTTCGACTAATAAGTTAATGGAGGTGAACAAGCAGCACAATTATTCTGGCTATTTTCTTATCGAGGTATGTTTCTTTTAAGATTTTGTACATCTATGACATGTTCTGAAGCTTCGCAGCTTTGCTAATCTCCGCTCTTATTTATCAGGACACGTTCTACAATGACATGAGACATTACTCTGCAGTTGATTACAGTAAGCCTATACTTGACTGGCTTAACGATTCCAGTGATGAGGTGGCAGAGAAGTGGGATGCCATAAGTTCTGGTGTGTTAAAGAAACGACAAAAGGACTTACTGAGGGGTTTGAATATTTCTAATGTTCCTGATTTTAAATCTGCAAAAATGCAAAGTACCTACTTTTCCGACCTGCACTTCCGACTTGGTGCTGGGTACCTCTACTGCCACCAGGTTCCAATCTTGTTCTCTTTATGTTTTCCACAATTCCATTGTTTTTGAGGAAAAACAAGTTGGGTTCTAGTCTCCAATTCTCTCCATTGTCCTGATGTTTTTTTAATTATACCCTGTATATGCAATTAGATGCTCATTAGTTGCTATAAACGATGTGATAGATATCCTTTCATCCGTCAAGAAAAGAAGTTATAATGTGACTTATCATTTATCTATTCCTTTGTTGTCGTGTTGTTTACAGCAGAATCTCTGAACAATTAACTTAGAACTGCAACACTGTGTGATGCTTAATATTATTGCAGTGCATAAGCATGTGGAGCAAATCATCTTCTTTTCTTAAGAAAAGCATCATTTTCCTCATGTCTCTGACCCGCACAACATTTTCAGGGGAACTGCAAGCACACGTTTGTGATTAGAGACATGAGGTTGATCCACCCGGAGGACACGCAG
The DNA here is from genome assembly GCA_916181665.1 of Avena sativa. Taxonomy (NCBI): domain Eukaryota; kingdom Viridiplantae; phylum Streptophyta; class Magnoliopsida; order Poales; family Poaceae; genus Avena; species Avena sativa. The sequence continues at coordinate 419,511,443 of OV702282.1, forward strand.
AACCAATCGGAGTACCCTCTGATGACATTCCAGATGCAGAGGCGTTTCCAGAAGTGTTCGGTGTGCCAGATCTACCTCGCAACAAAGATGACTGTGGACGACAAGTGGGCTCCGAATAATCCCTGTTATTTCTGCAAGCAATGCTACTACCTCCTCCACTACAGGGAGGACGACTCGCTGTTGTACCATCATACTGTGTATGATTACCTCCAAGAGTAAAATGGTCTCTGTTTTATAGGCCCAAAGCCATGAAGGCTCGGATTTTACTTTTCAGGTCTCTTATAGTAGTATTATGATTTTAAAAGGCTTAATGTATATCTTGTACAGAAAAAGCCGTTCGAATTTTGAAAGTCACCGGCTGTAAAAAAAGGGAGCCTGTTTTCCAAATTACTAGTATTTTTTGTGATGCTCATTGATTGCTAGCCTAGCTGCAAGCGAGCTTGAGCGCCCTCTCGAGGTTGGCCACAACGTCAGATAATTTTGGCTGGTCGTCCACCTCCGGAGCTGGAGTGGCCTCTGCTGAGTGTACTGATACCGCAGGGGAGCCTGGCCATGGCGATGGGAGAACGGATGCGCTCGCCTGAACCGAGAGCTGCCTCTGGATGTGGCACATGCGATCGAGGCGGCGGGTGATGGCGATGTGGCTGACCACGGGGAAGACGATGAGGTAAGCGTCGATCCTGCCCTGGACGTCGCGGAACCTCTCGGCCTGCCTGCCGGCCATGACGAACCGGTAGGCCGCGCTCCTCCCCTGGCAGGACACCACCAGCCCGTGCGCCTCCCGGAGCGCGTCCTCCAGCCCGGACAGCGGCAGGGCCACCTCCGGGTCTTGCAGCTGCAGGTGCGGCAGCAGGTCGGCGATCATGGAGACGCGGCGCGCGAGCCGCTCGCACTTCTTCTTGTTCCTGTGCGCGGTCTCCGCCGCCTGTACGATCATGGAGATGAGCCCGCCGGCGTCCGCACCGACCATCTGCGCCACCGTCGCCGCCTGCCCCAGCCCGGCCCACACAGCCATGGCAGGTGCTGCCTGGCTGGCTAGAAAGAAACCTGTTACGTACACATGACAAAATCTAGAGCCAGCAGGAGCAAGATCACGAGGAGTAAGACCTGGCGCTCCGGCGAGACGGAGAAGTAGCTAGGAGATATTTATTTACTTAGGCTTGTGCCCCTGCCCGCCCCACGCCGCCATGGCAGCTGCTGAAAACTGTCACGGAACAGAGAGGTCAAGATCGAGTCAGCAGGAAACAACACCTCCCGTGGAGAACACGAATTCTGCACACTGGATGCTTAAGACGACCCTGTTCCGTCACCACAATGATAGTGGAAAAAAAGTGAAGAACTATATACACAAGAGTACCTGGCGCAACAAACACGAGACGAGCAAGAGCTGGAGAACTTGTGCTTCGGTGCTCTAACGAGACGGGAAGGGGATGCACGTACGTTATATAGACTGTATATAGAACCGGTGCGTGTGTCGTTCCTCTATACGATCTTCCGATACAAGTTGCTATAATTGATCTGCCACACGTCTTTGACTCCTGTCACCCATCTCACTGCCTTACCACTTGGCCATGCCGCCAACTCCGTTCTTCACATTCTTGACTCCTGTCACCCATCTCACCGAGTAATATAGTACTGTACCATGTTTGCTGAGTGCCGCATTTTGTAGCCCGAGCTGAACGTAGATCGTTTTCTAGAAATAAAATGAAATTGATATTTTAATGTTTCAAAAAATTCTGAAGAAAAGTTAGATGTAGGCAATGATGTATTCTACCATTATTATCTAAAAGAATGATGTATTCTACCAACCTGTAAAAACCTCAACTATAAATACCAGATATTCTTCCAATGATTTGTTTCGCAAAAAAAAAACTACATATATTTTAGGCTGTGAAAAAAGACAAAAGTGAGGATATGAAGTAGTGGACGTACAAAATTTGAAACCTCCAAAATTTGAGAAGGACCGCGGTGAAATATTCCATAATATCCTTCTTGATTGAAAGGTAAAGTCTGGTTGGTCCTCATCATTCAATTGCATCGGAAAATTTAGTAAAAATCTCTAAGAGGAGCTTGGAGAAAAAAAAATAGAAAAAGGGCTAAAACGCTAATTAAACTATCTAATGCACCATCCCTTCCAAATGATAAAATGTTTTGGATATTTCAATGTGATTACATATGGATTAAAATAAATGAACATACACACTGTCTAAAACAAAACTATATATGCTATTCAGAGTAATACTAGAACTAGCTATTATATATGATGCTTAATCCTCATTAGTTTGATTTTAGAAACACTGTTCTCTGTTTTCATAATTCTTGTAGTGATTTTAGGCTCAATATGACTCTTGCTTTGGTATCCCCCTAGAGCTTTTTTGTCTGCGAAACCGGGTTCCGGGTTTGTTTTGAGTGGGTTCCGGGTGAGAGGTCGACATCGTACGGGCATATGTACGTACAGTTGTACCGCTTATTTTAGCCGGATGAGGTGGAGACCGACCGGTCGATCTAGGAAATATCGGTCCTCTTCCCCTCCGCCCCATCGCATTTATTCCCAATCCACCCTCCTAACCCACCGCTCCCGGCGAGCTCCTGCCGCGACCGCCGTGGGTAAGCGGGCTCTGTCGAACAGGTCTGGATGTATAGACCAACTGCTATCAGTTAACGAGGAAAGAAGAAGGGGTGGAGCCTGCCTGTTGATCCAAATGTCCTGAATCCCCCTCCTTTTTTCTTCTTCTCAGTGGTGTGAATGTGGATGGTAACGAGCAGACTGGAGAAGTAGAGGCAGAGCGGTGTGATCTGTGATGGAGATTGGTCTGTCAATCTGTCTCCGTGTCTTATTCCACAGCTTCCTAAGCGTGTGCTACTTGTGTTCCTGCCAGCCTTGCTTGCTCTACGATGGATGGAGGGGACGGCGTCCTGGTGGATATCGAGTGAAGTATGTGAGGGGAGAAAGCAAGAGTGCGTCCAACAATGGCGGCCGAGAGATCCACACGATCGAGCTGATTCTGTGGACCATGTACAACCTGCACTTTGTTTTTTCCTAGCAACGCCCGATCCTGCCCGATCTCAGTATGCGTGATTGTTGTATACAGGGCCAGTACACGACTCGTTCTCCACCCGGATCCCACCTGATACCCGCTATCGGGTTGGAAATTTTGTCTCGGGAGGGGGGACATCGAAGCAAGGCTCAATATAAAAGGAGCAGGAGAGAACACTAATCATAAGAAGCTCCGCAAGCCTCAAAGTAGAAAATAGTACAGTAGACGGAATCCACAAGAGATCCTAAAAAGGTATATCCCCTTGCGCGTTGAAATAGCAACAGGAGGAAGGAGATTAAAGAATGACACCGGTTCCTGTGTGCATCTTTTTCTATAATCTAACAAAAACTTTTTCTACAATGATTCATAGTGCAACTAAATTATTGCTACTCAATTTGGGGAATACTACCTTGTTTAATGTCCTAAGAGCAAGTTCAATAATAAAACCTGTGGTTGGCTATAAGCCACCGTCACGTCATCTATTAGAATTAATAGCTAACATATACTCACTCTGTTCCAAAATAGATGTCTTAGATTTGTTAAAATTTGGATGAACCTATATATACTAAATAGTGTCTAGATTTGTTTAAATTTTAACAAATCTGAGACATCTATTTTAGGACGGAGGGAGTACAATAGTTAGCTATAACTATGCATTATTTTATTTAGCTCACACAAAGTGTCTAGAGCATGTTCTACGGCTAGCTCTTGCATGAGACTCCATTAATCTTCTTTCTCCATTTTATTCTTATCCACATCATCTCAAATATATTACTCCCTTCAATCCATATTACATCCATTTTAAAATATGTCTAGATACATCTATTTTAATGGTAAATAATATAAATTGAAGGAAGTATTTAAAATCTTATAGCCTGTTTACGTAAAAGTATTCTTATTGCTCTAAGGCGAGGCGCACAAGCTAATTGCCTTGTTCCCGACAAAATGTGAATGCTTTTTCACGGGTGTCGGGAGTATGTGAGCGTGATGTAACTGGATGCTCGTCAGCTCCCAGGGCTTTTTGAATCTTAGTGCTAATCACATATGTCCAGGAATCGACATGTAGCCAGACAAGTCAAGGACAGCGCAATTCCTGAGATCTTGTGGCTTCATCGAAAAAAGGACAGCGCAACCTTTTATAGACATTTAAATGGACCAAAGAATACTTTCCACGAATCCATCTGCCTCATTGCGCTGGATCCCAAGACTTTGGGTGATCCCTACAATATATAACTGAATCGGGTGACTGGGTTTAAAGAATGCCACTGCTACTGCCTACTGTGAAACAAAGACGGACGAGACGCGGCTCGGCTAGACTCGGCAAAGTTGTGGTAGGCGGCATTACGCGGGATGCAGTGTTGCGGCAGCCGTGCTAGACCTACCGCCTCCCCGAACCAGAGCACATAGAGGGATAGATCTTCATGTGTCTGGGATTATGATCGGTGGCGGACCTTGCAGAAAATCTCTGGTGGGGCGAATATGCAAAATGACATGTAGTTTTTTTGAAAGCCAAATCAAATGGTACCAGCAAGCTATAATTTATAGCATTTTCAGGAACTTGAATATTGAGAATGATCGTTTCCACAAAATAGTTAAAACATTATGATTTTGTTGTATAAATTCAAGCAACAAGAGCGAGGGCTGCACATGAATGGGTTCTTTTGTTATTGGTTGAGGTTCTGCTTGTTCATTAGGTTCAGCATCACCTCTCTTTTTTTTTGAAAAAAATGAACAATGGTTTTGCTCTTGCCCATCCTGACTTCCTGCCTACATTTTGAAACAACATTATTTAACGAAATTTTTTAATTTATGGCAAAATTTGTGATCTATCTAGGATTTTACCCAATTCTGAGATACAAGAACTAGAACAACAAGAGCTAGAATTAAGATCTTGGGCCTATACAAAAGGAAAAAATTATCCGTAAATCGCTCGCCGGGCGGCCGGAGGACTAGCTTGCAAGGAACGACGGGTCGATGCAGAATTGCATATCAAGCTGGTCTGCTGCTAAGGGACGACGGGACGACGGCGAGGACCAGCTTGCAAGGGACGACGGGACGACGGGTTGACTGCGACTCATTGCTGGCCTGCTGCTAAGCTGCTTGGCACACCAGCGCGGCCAGTCACGCCCACGGAAACACTGTTCCGGTTGCCATTCGCTGTTAGAACGAGAGATCGACAATGAGATAAACAGTCGAGAAGAGACAAATGGCCCTCATAGGCTGCACATAATAGGGGCTACTTGACAAAAATAATTTTTGCTTGGGGGGGGGGCGACAGCCCAGGTTCGCCCCCGTGAAGGTCCGCCTGTGATTATGATATAGTTGGTTTTAACCCGACGGTAGATTTGTAGTGGCACTTCATTTCTACATGCAGTGCTCTATTTTTTAGTGGCTACTCTATTGCACTTACTTTCGTACTTTATGAGCAAACTACTATTGCCATTTCAAAGTGCATGACACATATTTACCTGCTAATTAGTGATAAATCAGTTAGATTTGCGAGATAAAAAATATATTTTTATCATGGACGCTGCTACCCGGTGGGGCCGCACGGGAGCGCTACCTGTGTGATGGCTGATGTCATGCTACGCTATGCGCACAGCACCGCGCGCGCGCCATCCTGATTCCAACCACCGCGTGTGCTGACGTCATACCACGTGTGTTGCTTTATTTCAACCATCGAACAACCTGGTTCACGTCATGGGCCAGAAATAGCTAGTTGGTTTTTGTTTCTGGGCCAGAACTGTAAACTGGAGATTCTGGGCCACCACATAAAATATACGGGAACACACCACCCAGCTACCACCACCTTCTTCTTCCTCAAGCTACGAACAGATCTCAACCAGCATCACCTCCAGGAAGAAGAAAACACAGAAAAAAAGAGCCAGATCTCGATGGAATCTCTCCTACGCTTCAACATTCATAACTAGCAAAAAAAAAAATCAGGTACTCCCCTTTTACCCCTTCTTCACCGTTCCAAAATCTTGTTTCTAGAACAAATTTTATACAAAAAACAAACATGCATAAAACATCAGATCTTCTCAGGAAAAAGAAAATATTTACTTGGATCTTGGGGATATAACATTGCACAGAACAAAAAGGAAAAAATCTAAAATAGACAAGAACTAGTTCTGCTCAGACTATTGTTCTTAACAGATTTCAGCTACCATATTCTTCAAAACATGTTCGCAGATTCTCAAACATGGCCCTTACTTTTCTCTTCTATTCAAGAATTGCTTCAGCCCACTCCCATCTATGTTGAAGAACTACTCTGCTTTCCTTTTCATGTCACTGCATATACACATAAAAAAAGATGTAATTATATGTTCTGTTTGATTTGCATGTTGACTGGAGAAAAAATAGAGATGGATATTGACAAACTTCTAGCAATTGACGGATCTAATGCAACTCTGTCAGTTAACGAAGCATCAATCAACAAAGGTAAAAAAATTATAAAAAAATGCCATGATACAAAACTACCATGTTACAAAACTACTAGCCATGTTACAAAACTGCAATGGGATGTCTGCATTGCCATGTTAAATTTGAGCAACTACCATGTTAATAACATCCAATTGCCATGTTAAATTTGAGAAACTACCATCTTTATTTTGAACAACTGCCAGATTCTTAACTTCTAAATTGCCATGTTAAATTTGGGAAACTACTAGGTTAATAACTTCAAATTCCATAGAACTACAAACTACTAGCCCAGGTTCTTTCCTCATAGTTGCCATATTATTCATGTTGCTGGCTAGTAAACTACCACAATTCATGTTCTTTGAAAAAAAATCTGTATGCTGACAGAAAACTGAAAAATGTCTACATTTTAAAAATATGCAGAGTTGGATTCCTCCAAAAAAAATAAAGGAGATACTACTAGGGCTACATCGCTTGATGTTGCGTGTACTGAGATAACTTTACCCCAATCAAGTGCAGCTCATACCCCCCCCACAGCACATGATGATACAAATGAGTGCAATAAAGTTCTTTCCACACCACAACCACCTACTGCACAGATGAGGTTTGGCACTCTTGAGGAAGCGGAAAGGCATTACAAAATGTATGCACGGAGAAAAGGTTTTGGCATAAGGTACAACTACGGAAAAAATCTGAAGCAACTGGTGCTATTATAAGAGCAGCTATAGTTTGTCACAAAGCAGGTCATCAAGCAAAAGATAAAGAGGATACGCAAAACCCTAAGCCAATTGTCGCAGAGAGGAATAAGAGTACAAATCCAAGGACTAATTGTCTGGCAAGAATGCTACTGAAGCTAAGGGATGGCAACTGGTTGGTTACAGAATTTAGTGATGCGCACAACCATCCTCTGATTAAAAAATGGTCACTAACTGGTTTTCTGCGATCACACAGAGACATACCACAGGAAGACCAGGAATTCATCAAAGTGCTACACTCAGTAAATATGGAGACCAGTAGGATGATGCAAATAATGGCAACCTTGTATGAGTCGCTTGAGGGTGTGCCTTACACTCCAAAAGACATGGCAAACTTCAGAGCAACACTCCGAGCTAAGAACAGGTACACTGACATGCAAGACACAATGGCATACTTCGAAGCATTGAAATCTCAAGACAAAGATTTCTACTACAGATTCGAGCTTGATGATGAAGATAGGGTTGCAAACTTATTTTGGGTAGATGGAGCATCAAGAAGAGCTTACAAATACTACAATGACCGTGTGTCATTTGACACGACGTACATGACTAATACATACAAGATGCCATTTGCACCATTCATTGGAATAAACAGTGATGGCCAGTCTATACAATTTGGTTGTGGCTTTCTAAGGAATGAGCTAAGCACTAGTTTTGATTGGCTTTTTGAGACATTCCTAATTGCAATGGATGGGCTCACACCACTAAAAATTATTACAGACCAAGACTTTGCAATGCGTTCTGGTATTGACAATAAGTTCCCAAATGCAAGGCATCGGAACTGCAGGTGGCATATTATAGGGAAAGCAACAGAGGAAATCAGACCAATAGTTGCTGGTAATGAAGCAATACGCCAGGAATTCAATAACTGCATTAATTGCAGCTTGACATCGGCAGAATTTGAATCAAGGTGGAACACAATGATTCAAAAGTATGGCCTACAGACTCATGAAAAATTTGAAGCTTTGTACAATAAGAGAAGCTTCTGGGTCCCTGCATACTTTATGCATGATTTCTACCCTTTCTTACAAACAACTCAACGTAGTGAAGGTTTCAATGTTGTCCTAAAGAAGTATGTAAAACCTTAAAACTCTGTAATTGAGTTTGTTCGTCAATACACTGCTTTACAGGCAAAAATTATGAAAGCAGAAGACAAAGAAGAAGCAGACTTGTCGCTTACTTCTGCTAGGACTTAGTGTTGGCACCCAATTGAGCAGCAAATGACAAAAGTATATACCAGAAACATTTACAACCGATTCCAAGTAGAAATGCAATCAATTATGTCGTACAACATACGAAAAACAACTCTAAATACTTATCTGGTTGAGTGCATATTGTTTGTACCAAATTACTACAATCGGACGTATGAAGTTTATGCAGATCCTCAAAATGAACAGTACAAATGTGGATGCTGCAAATTTGAACGAGATGGTATTGTGTGCTGCCATATTCTAAAGGTATAAAAACATACACTTGCCATATTGTTTTTGAGTAGTTGCCTACCAAGAAATGCATGACTGCCAGGTTTTTGCCAGCAAAAAATAAATACAGACAGTATTTTAATTTTTTTTAAAAGGAAACTATAAAAGTATGCACGTAACAGCTTATTTTTGTTTTTGAATAAAATAATGCAGGCCATGGTCCAGCTTGGAGTATCTGAAATGCCATCTGCATATGTGCTTAGGAGATGGACTTGGAGTGCAGAAGAGAACTTAGTAAAAGAAATACCAGGACAACCTGCTGTCATGCCAGAAGAATCAAGAAAGAAAATGTGGCTAGCAGTAACATGCAATGAGTTCAAAGGGATGGCGAATTATGCAAATGAAACAGATGATGGAAGGAAGATAGTTCGCATGCACTTGAAATCTATGAAAAAAGACTTGGCTTGTCTTGAAAGAGAGACAGAAAAGAGAGCTAAAAGAGCTGCTGCTATGTGTGCTGCTGATGCAGATCATCCGCCATCAACTCAAAATGTAACAGCTCAAGCAGAGGCTCCAGTATAAAAAATGCCTACACAATGTGCAAGTTCAGGTCCAGAATCATTTCCTCCCAATCAAGAGAAAACTGCACCAACTACATCTGCGCCAGCATGTGATCCTAATCCAACCATGAAAGCAACCTCAGAAACATCACAAATCCCTAACATTCGTGATCCACGCATATCAAACACAAAAGGAAGGAAAACAAAACATGCATTTGAGAACCCATTAAACATTTGCAGGAAGGAAATTCGAACATGCAAGCAGTGTGGCTCCACGCAACATGACTTCAGGACATGTCCACGACGAGGGCAATTGCCCGATAAGAAATAGAGACTATGCAAACTAGTATTTACCCACAACTAGTATTTACTATAGTTTTATGGTGTCCTTGTTTTATATTCCTTGTCACAATGATTTTGAACAAATTGATGTAATGTTTATTACTGGATGGGATATTACCTTTATTATTGTCTAGGTGCCACCTCCAATTCTTTGACTCATTCATTTCTGCAGTAATCCACTTGTATGGGAACACTTTCCTCATGCTTGGCAAGTCCTGTAACATCCCAAAAATATTAAGCTTGGATCATCAAACTCTAGTCATCAAAATTAGGGTTAACAAAAACTTTCCTAACTAAAAATATGAAAGCATTCATATGTATGTGTATTTGGAATTTGGATTCTTCTGAATTGCCATGATTCTGTGTTTCTTTGCTTGTAAAAGAATTCTTAGGTAAAATAAACATCATCTAAACTTTCCCCAAAGACAAACAACTCAAAATAAACAAATGAAGTGAATGGTCACTTTGGCCAAATTAACTACCATGCCTACTTTGGCTATTCCAAGCACTCAAAACTTAACAGAAACAAGTGTGGAGCTTTGCACCCCTTGTTAGTACTCATAATGAGGTACCAATTCCCACCTTGTGATCTTCCAAAAACATTCAAATGCTAGGTTTAAATGACAGTTTAAATTTGAATCTATCTCATATGGGAAGATCCCACTATTTCAAAAACCACTCAAACCAACTCAATTTTCAAAACCCAAGCATCCACAGAATCCTCAGTACATGCCTAGCACACCCACCAAAAATCTTTTCAAAATTCAAAAGTAAGTTTCTTGCGGACATTTCATTAAACACCTTACAGATTCAAATCAAACAAATCATAAACACTATAGTGTGTAGTGAATTTGGCCTAACTTGTTCTCTCTCTGGTTGCAACTAGTCTTAGTAGATCATCTAGCTCAATTGTAAACATCTAGCACCACTGTGAGCTTGCCTTGCCATCAATGGTGAGCAGGCCGAGCATCACCATGCCACCCTATTGTCGCCGGCCAGATAGCAGCCACCCTAACCTTGCCCACCTTGTCTGGGAGGTAGCCAGCATCTCACCGCCAACCACTGTCCCCTCCCCAAGCCAGTGCAAGCTGTGGACCACCAGGAACGCCGCGCGCCCAGTGCCACTACGACATGCCGAGCCTGCCCCAGAGCGCCGCACCCGGCACGCGTGCACACGCCGCCCCTCGACCGCCCCTGAGCTCGTCGTCGACCACTTGTCCGTTTGCCCGCCTCGCCATCGTTTCAGGAGCCCTGGTATGTACCCTATGCACCCCCACCAAGACGCTAGGGTTGGAGCTCGCCGGTGACATGTTCATCGTCGACGACGACCCTCAGCCGTAGATCTCCCTTCTAATCCAACGAACCACACCGCCCCGTACCGCTTCGCGCGTTATGAGCCACTGACCGGTAGACCCCCCTGTCAGCTGAGCCCCGCGCTGCGGAATGACACTGGACCGGCCCATTAACCTCTCCCGCGCGATCCAACAGTTTGAATTTAGACTTTTCCTTTTTAATTCAAACCCAGTTCTGTACCTAGTTTCAAAAATCAACCCAGCTCGATTTAATGAACCAAATTGGATGAAACAAATTTTGTTAGAAAGGTACTGAAGAGCTTAATCCAAGCCCGTTGGATTCAAATCATTTGAATCTGTAGATCAACCTTGGTAAAAATAACAAGTCAGAAGCTTTTCTGCACTCAAACAGTTTTCAAATTTCAACCATAAGAGCTTTTGAGTTGATTCCAACTCTCAAAAATCACATTTGATCATACCTTTCAGAATATATAAAAACAAATGAGTTTCACTACAGAAATAATGTCCAAGTAATAAAAGAATGCCACATAGGTATTTCTAGTCATTTTATGTTAATAAAAATAAAAATGTTAAACCTTGTTAAATTGTGACACCACTTAAAATCACATTCTCATATACTGAAATATGTGGTGATGACATGTGTCAACATGATCCCATGTTTGGTTTGGAGAATATTAAATCTTAATTAGTTTTTCAATGAGTAGAAATTACTTTTCTCAAATTAAAATGAATAAGACAAATGCTTTAATCTTGTAATGATAGGTGATGATGCTAGATCATCTATAGTACACCCTTGTGTGATGATTGAAAATAGTTAAGTATTGTTTGGTGATTGTGTACCTCGTATTTATTTATAGACGCTAGTACTGACCAAGGATACAAGGAGGAAGGAGGATACTGCGAGGAAGAAGCCGAGGAGAACTTCAACCACTGCTCTGCACAAGGCAAGCTAACACTTGCAACTTAGCAAGCTTATACTGATACTTATGCAAGCCAAATACTACTAGTTGCTTTAGCAAGCTAACACTTGCAAGATACTTTACATATGCAAGCTAGTAACCTAGCAAGCTTATACCACTTGATAAACCATCCTAGTTTTACTTGCAAGTTGTATGCTTTATTTTCTTTATCAAAGCTATCTCTTAGAGTTTACTTAAGTGACTTGTAGATACTAGGAAGATAATGGAAGGTTGCATAAAGAGCATTAAATTTGGCCTAAGTTAGATAATCTTGATGTCATCCTAAGGCATGAGATTGAACTTAGTAAATCTCCACTTATTTACCACCCCTCATTAGTACTTACCACCACTTGTACAGGCTAGTGCTAAGCATAAAACTTGATCAACTTTAGATGGGAATACTTGGTGAAACTGGTTATGAAAACCTTAGAATGATGAGTCATTCTACTGAAATATTTTGACATGTGTTCTCGAACACCAGATGATTTTGATGATGAAAATGTTGAGGCACGAGCCTTAGACCTTTTACAAACTGATGGTTGTCCGAATGCGATACCATTCCAATTTTACCGTACAACCACAATACCCAAAAATTGGGTAAGACTTGACTGGAAATTTATATACCTTAGTATGGGTTCCCTCACGACCAAGGTCTGAGCTGAGGCCACCTTGTGAAGATTGTCCACCTGTGCAATACCCAAGATGACAGTTGGTCATGGTTGGGAGGCCAAACTCACAGGAGAGGTGCCTATACTAGGGCGTGTAATCGAAAGGTTAGGATTGATTATCCGCATACTGAGTATGGTGAATTCAGGATTTGTTCCTGACGGATGTATCGAATGTTGTGGTGAAAGTGTACAATCTCTGCAGAGTGTCAAACTATTCGAATAGCCGCGTCCGCAGTTATGGACATTTGGAGTGGCCATATTGTTCCCTCGTCAGATGTTTTCAAAATGACTTGTGAAATGAATTGAGACTTTGACTTGATCACAACAGGGTTGTGATATGAAATTCAAGTTCCCACTTAGGTGTTATAAAACTTCAACTAGCTTTCTTTGCTTCTGAACTTAGTAGAGGTAAATCTGTCTTTTTTTTTGCAAAACAATCCTAGAGCTTAGTGTCCTACTACAAAAAACCCCTTAACTGCCAGTATTAGTTTGCGAGTACTTAAAGAGTACTCATGGCTTTGTCCCTGGCTATTCCCGTGGCCAGACTATGAAGAGGAGTATCAGGATGATGGACCGCAAGAAGGTTACGACAACTAGGATCATCTCCCATCGTCAGCATTGCCTGTGACCTCGAAGATGGAGCTTCGCCTACGCTATCGTTACTATTACGTATTCCGCTACTTGAGTTGTATTAAGAACTAGATCATGAGATCCTTATTTGTGTAAGACCTTATGTATGGTTTGTAATGGATGATGTACTGTGATACCCAAATCTGTTATGTCTCGCAAAAATGGTAATCCTGGGATTGCGATGTATGGTATAACAAGCATCTGGGATTAAAAATTCGGGTGTTGACAAGTTGGTATCAGAGCCATCCTGACCATAGGAGACCCTAGTTAGACTGGACGTTGAATCAAAAAGTTAGTTTCAAAACCAAAGGAAGTGAGTATTTACAAAACTTATTCCCATTCTTATCACTTTGATTCTTTCATGAAAATTCATGTTCCTCAAAAACTCTTGCAAAAATACATAAAATTTGACACACTTGATCACTCTACTAACTTACTCATCCTATATTCTTATAGATGGACGTGAAGTACATCAAGTTTTATCAGTTGGGGAATGGAGGAGAACTCATCTTTGAGCGTGACTTGGACCAGCTTTCGGAACTTCTGGAGCGTCCGCACCCCGAGTTCTTCGGAGCTTAGCTCAATGATCAAGGAGAAGATCTGCAGTGGCTAATTGTTGCAAGTCTCCGAGGAAAGATTTAACCTCCCACTGCAGAGGGAATTCAGTTCACCTTAAGAGAGAACATCTGGCTAGATGGACTTGCCAGGGCCATGCAAGAAGCTCTTGCCCGTCTATGTGGGCAGAGTATCAATCAGATCAAGGGTACCCGCTTTGAGTTTTACCCAAGGCGTGATGCTATGGGACAGCCACTAGAAGCCCCACATCACCCCGAGATGAAGACTCTGAAGGGAATATGCCCGAGAGGCAATAATAAAGTGGTTATTATCGTATTCCTTATTTATGATAAATGTTTATTTTGCATGCTATAATTGTATTAATACGGAAACGTTAATACATGTGTGTTTAATAAACAAAAAGGAAGTTCCTAGTTATGCCTCTCTTATAAACTAGCTCGTTGATTAACAAGATGATCAAAGTTTCCTGATCATGGACATTGGATGTTGTTAATAACGAGGTCACAACATTAGTGTAATGATGTGATGAACATTCATCCAAAGTATATCATTACAATCAAAGTCATTGAGTTTATATTGCTATAACAACTTAGGAAGTGATCCTAATCCATAGACCATGAGATCATGTCAATCACTAACACCGGAAGAGTTTCTTGTTGACATCAAACGTCACACCGTAACTGGGTGATTATAAAGATCGCTTCAAAACTACTAAAGTGTTATGTTGAGACTCATGGATCAAGAGTGGAATTTGTTCATCCTGATGATGGATAGATATACTCTGGGCCCTCTCGGTGATATCACATTGATTAGCTTGCAAGCAAGTGATTTGATCACTAGAATGTTATATCACGGGAACGAGAAAAGAGTGCATGTCGGCAACGAGATCAAACTAGGTATGGAGATACCGATGATCGAATCTCGGACATGTAATATATCGTGAAACAAAGGGATTAAGATACTAGCGTAAAAGGTTCACACGATCACAGAAGTCATCGTTGAATGTGTGGGAGTCAGTATGGATCTCCAGGTCCCGCTACTGATTATTGATCGGAGAAGGGTCTCGATCATGTCCGCATTATTCGCGAACCGTAGGGTGACACACTTAAGGGATACCGACACCATTCGGAGCAAATGATATGTCAGAAAAAGAAAAGGAAAGCGCATGAATTTATTTCACTAGACACCGGAACTGTTTCGGTTGAAATTGCTAAAACTGGTTCTGCATGTGAAATGGAATACTAGCAAGGGGTTTTATGTGAATGTTTGTTAATTAAAGTAATTAACAAAATTCTGAAGAAATAAATAAAAGAGTTTTATTTAAATGAGAGCTTGCATTAAATTTGGTGGAAATTTAATGCATGTGAGTGGATTTTTGAGTGGAGGCTCTTTTATGGGAGTGGAGGCTTTTCATTTTGAGTGGGAGCTCCACCCACATGAATGTGGGAGAGGTGGGGGCAGCCCCCATGGCTGGGAGCCATGCCCCTTGGGTGCCCCCCTCTCCCCTATAAAAGGCCCCCCTCTCATCCTCTCAAAGTACACCTCCTCGCGAAGGATCTCTCTCCCCCCTTTAGAATCTCCCCATGGTCTCGGATCAGCGAGATACATGTTCCCGGTGGCTTTTTCTGGAAGGATTTGTTGCTTCCGCTGCTTCGCCGGAGCGAGGGCTCGGAGGTTGTCGGGGTACCCGTACGTGTGTGCGATCACGGATGCACCACTGCTTTGAGGTGCTGGACTTGATCGTGCTGGACCGGCTGGACCAGATGGACTTCATCACGATCTTGAGATCGGCAAGCGTTCGTCTACATCATCCACGAGTACAACCTCATTAACGCTATTCGGTCTTCAAGGGTATGTATTCTATTGATGTATATCCACCCGTTGCTTGTATCTAGTAGAAAGATCTTGGTACTTAGTTGTTCCCATCGTAGGAAAATTTTTGTTTTCTATGCTGCGAACCCTACAGACTCAGTTGGACCACCTTAGTTTCATGATGTATGATCGTCAGCAGGAGTTGGACAATGCCCGTGATTACTCCAACCACAAGTCTGCCATCCTCAAGACGAAGGATCAGACCATCGCCATGCTAGCAAAGGATCGCAAGTCTCATCGCAGTTAGCTTGACAAGAAGGAGCGCATCATTGCCCGTCTTCGCCACCATATCTCCGATTTGGAGGAGACCATCCACGAGAGAGACATGCAGTTAGAGGAAAGGGAGAATGCCGGAGAAGATCTTCGTGGAGATCCCTACTCCTATCTCAGCGATGACGATGACTTTCTAGAGGACCAGGCCATGGACTTCTTCACCGATGAGCATGACTTCGCCTTCATCGATGACGATGATAAGGATGACGATTACACTGACTCCGAGGAGTAGTAGCACTTAAGGACTAGCGTTAGTGAGCTGTATTCAGTCCCACTGTATCGTAGTTTCCAGAATGGTTCTTAAAACCATATGTTTTCCTTTGTTGTGATGTGTGTTGTATCGTGTGCTATGAATGAATGAAAAGCAAGTTTCTAGAAAATCCGATTCAAACTTTAAAAACTTTTCAAAGTCCCTGAACCTTAGAAATTTCCCTCTTTTCTCATGATCTGCCTCAATCTTTAGATGCCTCACGAAGGAAGTGGTTCATCCCCGGACCCGATGTTGCAGATCCTGCAAATGTTGGTTTCTGACCGCGAAGCTGAAAGAGCAGAACGTCAAGCCAACTTAGCCACCCTTCAGCAGATAGCTCAGCTGGCCCACAACAATCAAGGCCAAGGAAACCAGGACAACCATGGATCTAAGCTCAAGAATTTCCAGAACACTAACCCACTTGTTTTCACTAAGTCAGAAGAGCCTCTAGATGCAGATGATTAGCTGCAAACCATGGAAAATAACCTGGAAGTCGCCGGAGTGGAAGCCAATGAGAAAGTTCTGTTCGCCATCCACTATCTAGACCGAGATGCAAGAGCATGGTGGAATAGCGTTTGTGCAATGACCGGAGGGCAGATGATGACCTGGGAGGAATTCAAGGTCAAGTTCAGCAGAACCCATGTGCCACCAGGTTTGATCAAGAGGATGAGAGATGAATTCAGAGAACTGAAGCAATGAAGGATGACCGTAGTGGAATACCGTGACAAATTCTTGTCATTAGCTAGGTATGCCCCGGATGATATCGACACTGAAGCCAAGAAGAAAGAGAGATTCCTGAATGGTCTGCACGATGAGATGCAGAATGTGTTGGTCAATATCCCCTTTGGTGATATTGAAGCCCTTGTCGACTCTGCCATTCAGATGGAAGGAAAGATCAACCAAGCCAATGAGAACCGCAAGCACCGCATGATGCATCAACCAGGAACCCATCAGACACCAAAGTATCGCCCTAACCCATCTCCAGGATTTACCCCAAGAACCAACAGACCCCCGATAAACCGTCCGACCTATCCCAACCGTGGAAACCCAAGGCCCGGAGGAAATCACAACAACCCCGGCAACTATGGCCATTTCAACCGTGCACCACCCAAGTTCAACAACAACAATGCTGCCACCAACACCAACACTGCCCCAAGGACTAGAAGCAATGTTGTGCCTATTGCAGCAAAGGACAAGTCGCAAGTGACTTGTTATGACTGTGGAAATAAGGGCCACTACTCCAATGAGTGCCCCAAGAAGAATGCCACAGCCCCCAATGCAAATGCCCCAGCTCAGCAGCAGCGTCGTGTTCAGCCCGGAAGAAGGTTCGCCGCAGGGAACTCGCTCAACCGCAACGACCGTCTTTTTCGCATGCATGCTGAAGAAGCCCAGGAAGCACCAGATGTCGTGCTGGGTATGTTTTATGTTAATTCAGTACTTTCTAGAGTGTTGTTTGATTCTGGTGCATCACATTCATTTGTCACCGAAGAATTTGCATGCACTAATAAGATTCAACCAACCAAACCGAAGCATGTTATGATTGTTCAAATCCCCGGTTCAACTACCAAAGCTAGGAAAATTTGCAAAGCCGTCCCTATCCGAATCCATGACATAGACTTTTATGCTAATCTGATAGTACTTGGAACTAAAGGTTTGGAAGTATTACTAGGAATGGATTGGATGTCCAGACATAAAGGATTAATTGACTGTGCCAAGAAAGCCATAACCATGACTAGTATAGCCGGAATATCATTCGATCATGTATCTGAAACCTTACCTCGTCAATTCAAGTGCAACATGAGTATAGCCCAACCTACCATTAACCAAGTCCGGATAGTCTGTGAATACCCCGATGTATTTCCAGATGTTTTGCCAGGTATGCCCCCAGATCGGGATATCGAGTTTATCATTGAACTAATCCCTGGAACAAGACCCATAGCCCAGAGACCTTATAGTATGAACCCGTCTAAACTAGCATAACTGAAGAAGCAACTGGATGCCATGCTGGAAATTGGATTGATTAAACCAAGTGCGTCACCATGGAGATCACCTGTCTTGTTCGTGGACAAGAAAGATGGAGGTAACCGTTTGTGTACGGATTATCGGAAGTTAAATGATGTCACTGTTAAGAACAAGTACCCATTGCCCAAGATAGAAGACCTGTTTGACTAGTTGACCGGTGCCAAGGTGTTTTCTAAGATTAATCTTAGAACTGGCTATCATCAACTCAAGATGCGCGTAGAGGATATTCCAAAGACTGCCTTTACCACCAGATATGGATTATACGAGTATATTGTCATGTCTTTTGGATTAACTAATGCCCCCGCTTATTTCATGAATCTCATGAATAAGATTTTTATGGACTTCCTGGATAAGTTTGTCGTTGTTTTCATTGAGGACATTCTGATTTATTCCAAATCAGAAGAAGAACATGAGATACACCTAAGGACCATCCTTGGAATCCTTAGAGAGCATCAGTTGTATGCCAAGTTTAGCAAATGTGAATTCTGGTTACAGGAGGTAGGATTCCTTAGCCACATTGTATCAGCCGGAGGAATTGCCGTTGACCCTGCAAAGGTGAAAGATGTCGAAGATTGGCAAGCCTCCAACCACTCAAACCCAAGTTCGTGCATTTCTCGGATTGGCGGGATACTACCGCAAGTTCGTAGAAGGATTCTCGAGAATCGCCAGACCCATGACCCAATTGCTGAAGAAGGACAAGAAGTTTGAATGGAGGACAAATGTGAGGCGAGTTTTCAAGAACTCAAGAGAAGATTGATTTCAGCCCCAATCTTAATCATACAGGATATCACGAAGCCCTTTGACATATATTGTGACACATCCAAGATCGGTCTCGGATGTGTGCTAATGCAAGAGGGCAAAGTTATATCTTATCTATCTCGACAACTCAACATGAACAAAACTACCCAACCCATGACCTCGAGCTCGCAACCGTAGTTCTATCCCTGAAGACATGGAGGCATTACCTGATGGGAAACCGTTGGGAGATTTATTCAGATTACAAGAGCCTGAAGTATATATTCACTCAGAAGGAACTGAATATGAGGCAGAGAATATGGATTGAGCTAATCAAGGATTATGACCTGTACATTCACTGTCACCCCGGTAAAGCCAACGTGGTAGCAGATGCCCTTAGCAGATTTCCGTCCGCTTGAACTCCATGATTTTGAAGGAGCAACCAAGCCTGCACAAAGAGATGGAGGATTTTCGAATGGAATTAGTGAGTGAAGGATTTTTGGCTAGCATAGAACTTCAACCCATTTTGATCAGCCAGATCAAAGTGGCACAGAAAGGAAATGCTAGTATCGACGGAATCAAGCGTCGTATCGGTACAGGCAAAGTACCCGGATTCACGGAAGATGAAGAAGGAGTTCTGTGGTACAAATGACGCCTTTGTGTACCAGCAGATTTAGAGTTGAAAGAAGTTATTCTGAAAGAAGCTCATGATACTCTTTATTCTATCCACCCCGGAGGAACAAAGATGTATCAAGAATTGAAAGAGCAATTTTGGTGGCATAAGATGAAGAGAGAAATCGGAAGCTATATCGCCAAGTGTGATATATGTCAGCGAGTCAAGGCGGGACATCAAAGACCCTCAGGATTGTTGCAACCTCTACAGATTCCAGAATGGAAATGGGATTGGAATGGACTTTATCACCGGATTGCCTACTTCTAGTAGGGGAAATGACTCTATTTGGGTCATAGTTGACAGATTGTCCAAAGTAGCCCATTTCTTACCAGTCAAGACCACATATCAGAGTTCGAAGCTAGCGGAGTTATACATTGCTAGAATCGTCAGTTTGCATGGAGTCCCCAAGAACATCGTATCTGATCGAGGAACTCAATTTACCTCGATATTCTGGAAAAAAGTCCAAGAAGGTTTAGGAACCCGACTAGATTTCAACACAACTTATCACCCTCAGACCGATGGACAAACGGAACGAGTAAATCAAATACTCGAAGACATGTTGAGAGCATGTGTGTTAGAGTATGGATCTAAATGGGAAGACTGTCTGCCTTTCGCAGAATTTTCTTACAACAATAGTTATCAAGCTAGTCTGCAAATGGCCCCATTTGAATTCATGTATGGAAGGAAGTGTCGCATCCCTTTGAATTGGTCGGAAGTAGGAGAGAGTCAGATTTTCGGACACGACATACTACGAGAAGCAGAAGAGAAAGTTCACAAGATTCGTGAGCACCTCAAGACCGCCCAGTCAAGACAGAAGAGTTACGCCGACAAGAGACGTCGAGACCTCGTCTTCAACATCGGTTATTTCGTGTACCTTAAAGTGTCGTCATTGAAAGGAATGCAGCGTTTCCAGCTGAAAGGAAAGTTATCCCCCAGATATATCGGACCTTTCAAGATTCTGAACCGTCGAGGATAAGTGTCGTATCAATTGGAACTGCCTGAAGAAATGTCAGCCGTGCACAATGTGTTCCATATCTCATTACTTCGCAAGTGCCTCAAAGTTCCGGAGAAGGCTGAAGTGTTCAAGAACATTAACCTATCCCGAAGTACCCATCCGTATTTTGGAAGAAGATTTCAGAACCACCAGGACCCGAAGCATCAAGTTTCTCAAGATCTGGTGGATCAACCACACGGAAGAAGATGCTACCTGGGAGCGCGAAGATCACATCAAGACAGAGTTTCCCGATCTCTTCAAATCCTAGGTAATCTTTTTCGCCCTTTTTCAAATCTTGGGACGAGATTTTGTTGAAGGGGGGTAGGTTTGTAACATCCCAAAAATATTAAGTTTGGATCATCAAACTCTAGTCATCAAAATTAGGGTTAACAAAAACTTTCCCAACTAAAAATATGAAAGCATTCATATGTATGTGTATTTGGAATTTGGATTCTTTTGAATTGCCATGATTATGTGTTTCTTTGCTTGTAAAAGGATTTTTAGGTGAAATAAACATCATCTAAACTTTCCCCAAGCTTTTCCCAAAGACAAACAACTCAAAATAAACAAATAAAGTGAATGGTCACTTTGGCCAAATTAACTACCATGCCTACTTTGGCTATTCCAAGCACTCAAAACTTAACAGAAACAATTGTGGAGCTTTGCACCCCTTGTTAGTACTCATAATGAGGTACCAATTCCCACCTTGTGATCTTCCAAAAACATTCAAATGCTAGGTTTAAATGACAGTTTAAATTTGAATCTATCTCATATGGGAAGATCCCACTATTTCAAAAACCACTCAAACCAACTCAATTTTCAAAACCCAAGCATCCACAGAATCCTCAGTACATGCCTAGCACACCCACCAAAAATCTTTTCAAAATTCAAAAGTAAGTTTCTTGCGGCCATTTCATCAAACACCTTACAGATTCAAATCAAACAAATCATAAACACTATAGTGTGTAGTGAATTTGGCCTAACTTGTTCCCTCTCTGGTTGCAACTAGTCTTTAGTAGATCATTTAGCTCAATTGTAAACATCTAGCACCACTGTGAGCTTGCCTTGCCATCAATGGTGAGCAGGCCGAGCATCACCATGCCTCCCTATTGTCGCCGGCCAGATAGCAGCCACCCTAGCCTTGACCACCTTGTCTGGGAGGTAACCAGCATCTCACCGCCAACCATTGTCCCCTCCCCAAGACAGTGCAAGCCGTGGACCACTAGGAACGTCGCGCGCCCAGTGCCACTGCGACATGCCAAGCCCGCCCCAGAGCGCCGCACCCGGCACGCGTGCACACGCCGCCCCTCGACCTCCCCTGAGCTCGTCGTCGACCACTTGTCCGTTTGCCCGCCTCGCCGTCGTTTCAGGAGCCCTGGTATGTCCCCTATGCACCCCCGCCAAGCCTCTAGGGTTCGAGCTCGCCGGTGACATGTTCATCGTCGACGACGACCCTCAGCCGTAGATCTCCCTTCTAATCCAATGAACCACACCGCCCCGTACCGCTTCGTGCGTTATGAGCCACTGACCGGTAGACCCCCCTGTCAGCTGAGCCCCGCGCTGCGGAATGACACTGGGCCGGCCCATTAACCTCTCCCACGCGATGCAACAGTTTGAATTTAGACTTTTCCTTTTTAATTCAAACCCAGTTCTGTACCTAGTTTCAAAAATCAACCCATCTCTATTTAATGAACCAAATTGCATGAAACCAATTTTGTTAGAAAGGTACTAAAGAGCTTAATCCAAGCCCGTTGGATTCAAATCATTTGGATATGTAGATCAACCTTGGTAAAAATAACAAGTCAGAAGCTTTTCTGCACTCAAACATTTTTCAAATTTCAACCATAAGAGCTTTTGAGTTGATTCCAACTCTCAAAAATCACATTCATACCTTTCAGAATATATAAAAACATATGAGTTTCTCTACAAAAATAACGTCCAAGTAATAAAAGAATGCCACATAGGTATTTCTAGTCATTTTATGTTAATAAAAATAAAAAGTTTAAACCTTCTTAAATTGTGACACCACTTTAAATCACATTCCCATATACTGAAATATGTGGTGATGACATGTGTCAACATGATCCCATGTTTGGTTTGGATAATATTAAATCTTAATTAGTTTTTCAATGAGTAGAAATTACTTTTCTCAAATTAAAATGAATAAGACAAATGCTTTAATCTTGTAATGATAGGTGATGATGCTAGATCATCTATAGTACACCCTTGTGTGATGATTGAAAATAGTTAAGTATTGTTTGGTGATTGTGTACCTCGTATTTATTTATAGACACTAGTACTGACAAAGGATACGAGGAGGAAGGAGGATACTATGAGGAAGAAGCCGAGGAGAACTTCAACCACTGCTGTGCACAAGGCAAGCTAACACTTGCAACTTAGCAAGCTTATACTGATACTTATGCAAGCCAAATACTACTAGTTGCTTTAGCAAGCTAACACTTGCAAGATACTTTACATATGCAAGCTAGTAACCTAGCAAGCTTATACCACTTGATAAACCATCCTAGTTTTACTTGCAAGTTGTATGCTTTATTTTCTTTACCAAATATATCTCTTAGAGTTTACTTAAGTGACTTGTAGATACTAGGAAGATAATGGAAGGTTGCATAAAGAGCATTAAATTTGGCCTAAGCTAGATAATCTTGATGTCATCCTAAGGCCTGAGATTGAACTTAGTAAATCTCCACTTATTTACCACCCCTCATTAGTACTTACCAACACTTGTAGAGGCTAGTGCTAAGCATAAAACTTGATCAACTTTAGATGGGAATACTTGGTGAAACTGGTTATGAAAACCTTAGAATGATGAGTCATTCTACTGAAATGTTTTGACATGTGTTCTCGAACACCAGATGATTTTGATGATGAAAATGTTGAGGCACGAGCCTTAGCCCTTTTACAAACTGATGGTTGTCTGGATGCGATACCATTCCAATTTTACCATACAACCACAATACCCGAAAATTGGGTAAGGCTTGACTGAAAATTTATATACCTTAGTATGGGTTCCCTCGCGGCCAAGGTCTGAGCTGAGGCCACCTTGTGAAGATTGTCCACCTGTGCAGTACCCAAGATGACAGTTGGTCATGGTTGGGAGTCCAAACTCAGGATAGGTGCCTATACTAGGGCGTGTCATCGAAAGGTTAGGACTGATTATCCGCATACTGAGTATGGTGAATTCAGGATTTGTTCCTGACGGATGTATCGAATGTTGTGGTAAAAGTGTACAATCTCTGCAGAGTGTCAAACTATTCGAATAGCCGCGTCCGCGGTTATGGACAGTTGGAGTGGCCATACTGTTCCCCCGTCAGATGTTTTCAAAATGACTTGTGAAATGAATTGAGACTTTGACTTGATCACAACAGGGTTGTGATATGAAATTCAAGTTCCCACTTAGGTGTTATAAAACTTCAACTAGCTTTCTTTGCTTCTGAACTTAGTAGAGGTAAATCTGTCTTTTTTTGCAAAACAACCCTAGAGCTTAGTGTCCTACTACAAAAACCCCTTTAACTGCCAGTATTAGTTTGCGAGTACTTAAAGAGTACTCATGGCTTTGTCCCTGGCTATTCCCGTGGCCATACTATGAAGAGGAGTATCAGGATGATGGACCGCAGGAAGGTTACGACAACTAGGAACATCTTCCATCGTCAGCATTGCCTGTGACCCCGAAGATGGAGCTTTGCCTACGCTACCGTTACTATTACGTATTCCGCTGCTTGAGTTGTATTAAGAACTGGATCATGAGATCCTTATTTGTGTAAGACCTTATATATGGTTTGTAATGGATGATGTACTGTGATATCCAAATCTGTTATGTCTCGCAAAAATGGAAATCCTAGAATTGCGATGTATGGCATAACAGGCATCTGGGATTAAAAATCCGGGTGTTGACAAGTCCCCTGAGTTAATTGCAGGGATATTCTGTCCATCCCACTTTTCTATGTTTTAAAGTGTATGGAATCCACAATCAAAGCTGGCACATGAGAGATGGCAAATTAGCACATAAAAAGACAAAAAGGGAAGAAAGAACAAGAATATAGCGCGGCGCCCAAACAACGTTGGCTGTCATGAGTATACTACATAGTATGCAAACATCAAATTGTTAAAGATGGTTTTGCGAAAAGCAACTACCAGATTATTACATGCAGCTATCAGGTTAATTTCATATGTCTACTTGGTTTTTGCGAGAGCAACCGTCAGATTTTTACATGCAGCTATCAGGTTAATTTCATTGTGCCTACCGGGTTTTATGAGAGCAACTACCAGATTATTAGACGCAGCTATCAAGTTAATTTTATGCGCCTACCGGGTTTTGCGAGAGCAACCACCAAATTATTAGATGTAGCTATCAGGTTAATTTCATACGCCTACCAGGTTTTGCGAGAGCAACCACCAGATTATTAAACACCACTATCAGGTTACTTTTATACGCCTACCAGGTTTTGTAAGAGCAACCACCACATTATTACACAACACTATCAGGTAAGTTTCATACGCCTATCGGGTTTTGCAAGAGCAACCACAAAGAAAACTAAATACACCAAAAAAACTTTTCACTCACTTTGTGCGTTGCTTTGGGACATTAATTATCTTAAGATTGTAGTCTTGAATTTGAACTTTTGACTCGGCATAATGGACTCCCCACACTGCCTTGATATTGCTGATAATTGCATTTGCATGAGCCTTGAGGCTTTCACTATCTTCACCTCGCATTGAGTCTAAAGCTTCAAATCTTCCAGCCACGAAGTTTATGCTCAACATGTACCAATGATTTCCTTCTTTTGATCGAATACCAGATTCATCAAAAACTGGGAAAGAGACTTGTAAAATAAATATAAAAGTTTGGTTATTACCAGATTTTATAAGTGTGGTTAAAAAATGTGAAAATGCAGAATGTGATAAATTGGAAATAAAGGAAAAATGCCGAAGAGAAAACAATAAGAAAAGGAAATAATATGCTTACGAGTTTTTTAACACTCAGGGAGTAATCTGATCGCCTTTTAAAAGTTGATACAACAAGCTTCATATGGAACTCCCCAGCCAGCAAGTATGCAGATAGCTGATAAGGCACAATCATTTTCCCATCCACTTCATTTATTGATTGCAGGTACTCAATACCAACTTTCATGCAATGATTTGATAATTCTCCTCTAGCGTGAATAGAATCAGCAAGATCACCAGTGTACACCCAGCTGTTTGGGTATTTGATAATCTGGTAGCTGGTTTCAAAAAGAAAACGGAATATTTAATAGAGCTATCAGGTTAAATTAACACAACTACCAGATTTTTAAAGATCAACCACCACATTCCAAGATGCAACTCTAGAAAAAAATTCGGATGAATCTTTCGGATGTAGATACTTACCATATTCCATCTGACTAATTAACACATTCTATCTTACCAGAATAAAAAAAAACCTCCAACATAAAAAAAGTACTTACTTCTTTATTTTTGATTTACTCGGCCTCTGATGTTTACTGCTAAGCATGATCTTCTGGTATACCTCTTCTTGCTCAGGAGTGACTTTTAATGATTCATGAAAAGGTGATTGCACAAAGGGAGATGGGTTCCTGACCCTTACTTTCTGTGGATGAACTTTTGGAATAATGTTATGAATATCATTGCTGTCTTGTGATGTTTCGGGAGCTCTAGCCTCAAGCAAAGCTATTCTTCTTTTTGAAAATGCTGCACAATACTCCTCATATTTTTCAAGCTCTGCTTTGCCTCTCTCACTAAGGAAATCAGATTTATCTAAAATAAACATTTGAACCTCGATAAATTGAACTCTTCTATATCATTGTCAATGTCTTCCTATTCAACTTTTTTGCTTGGTCCTTCTGTTGACAACAAAACATATGAACAAAAAAAAATTAGAACAACTACCAGATTTTTCAAACAATAACAACTACCAGATTTTTAAAAAACAAACAGCTACCAGGTTTTGATAAAACAGATGCCAGGTTAATTAGAACAGTTACCAGGTTTTCCAAAAAACAGTTGCCATCTTTTTATAAACAAAAAGTAGCTATCAAGTTAATTAGAACAGCTTCCACATTACTTATAAACAAATACCAGTTTTTTACCTATGACTACCATTTTTTTAAAAAAAGCGACCACCAGGTTGCTTAGAAAAGCCTACCATGTTATGTACAAAACCTACCAGATTGTTCATAAATAACTACCTGTTAGTTTACATATCGCTATCAGTTTTACATATGAATAACTAACAGTTTTAGATAGAAGAGCTATTAGATTTTTGAAAAAAATAACAAACTACCATATTTATTGCAAAAAAATAAAGGGAAAATTTACGTTTTGGTTCAGCCCAAGCAACAGGAGCAGCATCTATTGCAAAAACTGGCCTCACGTCTTCTTGTGAGGTAATGCCATCAAGGTCTGATGTTTTCTGTGAACTGATGCCCAGGTTGAAAGGTGGAGGTGTGAACATTCCAAAGCGATTATCTCTTTTTCTGCTACATGAAGGTGTACATGACTCTTCAAGCTTCCTTTTCTGTCCTCTCGCTACAGCAAAGTTTTGTTCTGCTTGGTCTACATTGGGCAGTATACCAGATTTCTCAGGTTCCAGATTTTTCAGGTTTGTGCTTGGGCTGCAATACAAAAATGTAAGTAAATGAAAATACACATATATGTAGCTCTTCTAAACAAGACAAAACAAAAAAGCTTATTTTATTACCTCCTGCTATTGCTCACATGAACGGGGATCTCAATCTCTTTCGCAACTATCAACTTAATCTTATTATGTGTATCTGATTCTGCTGATATAAAGTTAACATTCTTTTGTTTCAAATTGCTTAACCTAGCAGCTAGACTAGCTGCACTACCCCGTATTTCCTCATCATCTTGTTATGTGCACTGATTTGGTGAATCTGACAGAAATCCAGCATAACCAGTGCCACCATCAAATATATCCATATCACTACCTCTTTAATTGGTGTTTGACCAACTCTTTTATTAGCAACCTCTATCCTTGGAGCATCCTGGTTTGTACCATCAGGTGCACGTAGCCTGTCTTTATCCTCTCCTTCTGATGAAGAAGCATCATCATCTACATTTTCATTTGATTCATCTATGCCATTGTCACTTACATCATTGTTGTTTTCTTCCTTTGTACAATCAGTCAACTCTTGTACAAGGTTGCTTAGGAGACCATTGAGGGACGATGCAAAATTCTGCATAACAGTTGACACTTTTATCCTCATCTATGAAAAATAAAAGGAAAATAAACATCATTAATGACACATGTGGCTACCTCGTAAAAACATCTAGCTACCACGTAAAAACACACATGACTGCCAGTTAAAAAAGGAATGAGAAATTTGGTAGTTGTTCATGCATAACTTGTTAGTTGTTTTGAAAACAATATGGAAAGTCAATCACATGTAACCCGATTGCTCAGACATGAGAATATAGTCGTTTGTAAATGACTTGATAGTAGACCATAGTTAATCTGGTAGTCGATTTTAAAAATGTAATCTGGTAGCTAGGTAAAACTGACATGGAAATCATAGAGTTCTAAAATGCCAGCTAGCTAAAACTAACATGGCAATTAGACAAAAACTAAACTTGTAGCTAGGTAAATCAGGTTTTTGAGAATAACAGAGATGGCAATACCCAAATCTGGTAGCTAGGTAGAACTGACATGGCAATCATGAAATTCTAATATGGCAGCTAACTAAAACTAACATGGCAATTAGACAAAACTAAACTGGTAGCTAGGTAAAGCGGGTTTTTGAGAATAACAGAGACGGCAATACCCAAATCTGGTAGCTAGGTAGAACTGACATGGCAATCATAGAGTTCTAAAATGCCAGCTAGCTAAAACTAACATGACAATCAGACAAAACTAAACTTGTAGCTAGGTAAAGCAGGTTTTTGAGAATAACAGATATGGCAATACCCAAATCTGGTAGCTAGGTAGAACTGGCATGGTAATCATGAAATTCTAATATGGCAGCTAACTAAAACTAACATGGCAATCGGACAAAACTAATCTGGTAGCTAGGTAAAGCAGGTTTTTGAGAATAGCAGAGATGACAATACCCAATCTGGTAGCTAGATAGACTGAGATGGCAATCATAGAATTTGCTTGTGTGATAGGTAGACAATGCATATATAGGATAGTACAAATTATCAACAACTAAAAAAATGGAAAAACCAGAAACCTGGAAACAGATTAATCAAATCTAAAAAATAATCCAGAAAATAAAAAAATACCTTTGGAGTGCATGTAGGATGGATGTTTGAGTTCATTCAAGACTCAAAACCCTCTGATCCACCTAACAGACCTGTTTCTTGGAAAAAACTGTCCTTGAATTCATCCTTTAACTGCATTATTTGAGAATAATAAAAAATAATGGAAAACAAATAATTAATGAAGAAAACTGACACCATAAAAAACTAACCTGCAAGGCCCCAAAAGTGGATGAATCATACTGCTGCGCATCCATATCTGCAATGACATCAATAGCGACCTTTGACCATCTATTAATAGCGAATCGTTCATCTCTTGATTCAGTATCACTTCCCAGCTCAAGCTCCAAATGGTCGGTATCAAGTGTAGAGAAATAGTGGAGCTATGTAGTAAGAAAGGAGAAAGCAATTAGTTAAAAAAATTTGCTTAACAACAAATAAGGTAGTTCTATGAAAAAAGGTACATATTAATTAATTTTGTCAAAAAATAATGGACGGTGCTAGGGAGCGGCGCCGCACCCGCGAATTTCTGAGCGGCGGCCCATTACACGCTACGTCAGGCCCGGTGATCACAGAAAGCATGCCTAATATTGCTTCTGTACGACGTGACGCGATATGCACGAGCAGTTTGCAATGTGTGTTCACTCATGGACGATGCACAAATAAAAAAACCACTAGTACTGGCTACACTAAAACTGCCATGTAAAATGTGACATAACTACCAACTTAAAAATTGTAGAATATGGAAAAAACTACGATTATAAAAAGTAGGAACAACCATTGTTATAGCCAAAAAAAAGATAGTATGGGATAAACTAACCATGCAGTACAGTAGACAACCCTTCGTATACTTCCCTTTTGATAGGTTCTCATGGAGATCTTCAGCATTAAACTTGCATAAGTTCATGTCATGTGCTTGCCCAATGTCAGCCTTATTATATTTCATCGTTGTATTGGACAAAAAATAAAGATGAATTACCACATGTACTGAACAAAGCAAAAAGTTAATGAAAAAACAAAAATGAAACGAACGAAACTATATTATTACCAGCATTGGGTAACACTTTTTGCTCATTTTGGTATCTGTTGTGGGGGCAACTACTGTTGATACACTGAACAACATCCAGAGCTCCTTGAATGTATCGCCATCCCTCTTATAATTTTCAATCATTTTTCCAATGTCTGAAACTTTAGGTCTGCTGCTGCCACCAGGAAACAGCCTAGCAGATATATCAGCCTCCATGTCATAATCGACATAGTACTTTACAGCAAGATGACCTTGTGGGAGACCCATCATTAAGTGGACAGATTCTGCTGTCAATGGTATCACGCCACGACGAGGGATCACAAAAGCTCTCCTAGCAGGTTGGTAGCACTTAGTAAAAACCAGTGAATAACTGGGTTATGGAGATGCTCACACTTAATATCAAGAAAAGCTCCGTGTCCCATTGCAATTATAGTTTTGCGCTGGGCTGAAGTTAAACTCTTGTATAATTTAATGATGGGTGCAGGAGAAGCGCGGTTCCTGTCTCCGATAAAGACCTATAGCAAAAATGATTCACCAAAAATGATAAGACAGTAGTAATCTTGCATTAAAAAATGACAGCTAGGTAAAAAAGGTAAAAATGGCAATTAGAGAATACTAATGTGGCAGGTAGGAAAAACTAACATGGAAATCATGGAATTATAAAAAATGGCAGCTAGCTAAAAGTAACATGGCAATCCGTGAAAAAATACTAATATGGCAAGCTAGATAAAAACTAACATAACAAAATCAGAGAAAACTAAACCTGGTAGCTAGGTAGAACTAACATGGCAATCATAGAATTCTAAATTGGCAGGTAACTAAAACTAACATGGCAATCAGATAAAAATTATCTGGTAGCTAGGTAAATCTAACCATGCAGTCAGAGAGTAAATAATACGGAAAATTAGATCAGAATTAACTTGGCAGCTAGACAAACCAAAAAATCTAGCAAAATGAATGAGATAATCCAGGCAAGCTACTACATCATGAAACTTTTCTCAGGTTTTGCTGGAGCATGTCGAACAACTAAACCAACACCATTTTACACTGCTTTGTGTGGAGAAGGAAAAAGGAATAAAGAAGATAAAAAGGGACTTGACGAACCTTTTGGACACCCTTTCCTTTTCTATCAAGGACAACATTATTTCTGTTGGTCCTCTTTCTACGCATTGAAAAAATGCCACATGTCATTGCAAAAAACAAAAAAAAGGCATTAGCATGTACGCCTCACAGAGATGCTGCTTTTGGGATGCAACTGCACACGGAAACACGATTCAACAAACCATCTCCGCCACATGCTAATGGACGGCTCGGTTTCTGTGCCACACGATAAGACGAGACGTGCGACGCCTATTAAAATATTAATAACTCACAGCTGCTAGATTAGATGAGTCACAACTATCAGGTTAATAAACTCAGACTGCCAGATTAAAAAACACATGTAGCAAAAAAATGGAAAAATCTAAGGAGAAGCGCCACATGGCTCTCTCTTGCGTGCGGCGCGACGCAAACCGTTCGATCTAATATCTTCTTTCCTCACATAATCACGTCACCTGCCTTATCCTCTCACCCGCCACAAAATTTTCATTCCTCTCTCTCATCATACACATCGGGGTTATCTCGAGGCTGACGGTCGCCTTCCACGCTAAGCGCTGCCACTGCCATTAAGGGCGCCGCTAGTGGTGGGGCGGTTTGACGCATAGCTCCAGGCGGCCGTGCTCCAACACACCATGTTTGCTACAGTCAAAACCCGACTCGTTGACCCTGCAGCTGCTGTGATTCAACATCGCTGGTATTGTTAGGCCTAATAAATCAGTAAATTAGTACCAGTTTAACCTGGCAACGAAGCATATTTAATATGGCAACAGACTTAGTACTTAATATGGAAGCTATTAATATTTAAACCTGGTAGCTAGGCCTAAATAATCAGGCAACCATGACTAATTAATCTGGCAACTTAATAATTTCAGCAGTTAGTAAAATGGTAATACTCAGGTAATAATATTGAGTAAGTACCTAGGCCTACTTGACCCAACAATTACTAGTAAGCTGGCAACTATGACTAATCAATCTGGCAGTTATTAATTACTAACACCACTCATAGATTTATGATAATCTGAATGGCATAGGTATACTGCCGAATTATAAGCACACCTTTACACCAGTGGGTATACTGAACAATGCAACAAGCATGTCAGAGTTCCCTCACAAGCAAAAATGGCAGAAACCATTAGCAGAACAAACACAAAAACGCATCGCACATCATCTATATACCACACACCAACAAACTTATATGGAAATATACCACTAACTTACAACCCTCAAAAATCATCTCCTCAGAGGAATAATTGAATAGCTAGGCATTATATCTACACATTTCATGCATTAGAACTGCTATATCCTATAGTACACTAATCACATGCTAAAACATCCTGCATCAAGCTCCTATAGAACTCACGAAAACTGTAGATGCTGACGGCACTTCCTCACAATCATGCAACCCCAGCCACCTCCCCCTTCAAACAGATGACATGGTAGTCCTACGCG
Source organism: Avena sativa (assembly GCA_916181665.1). Classification (NCBI taxonomy): domain Eukaryota; kingdom Viridiplantae; phylum Streptophyta; class Magnoliopsida; order Poales; family Poaceae; genus Avena; species Avena sativa. Next base: position 419,543,750 of record OV702282.1, read on the forward strand.
TGCAAAAAATCATGTTGACGCCTGCAGTGTGGTCATGTAAAAGATAATCAGGTAGGTGGACTACGGCGGGCGCCGCGCCCGCAACGCAATTGCTGGCGGTGGTGGCGGTGGTGGCGGTGTGAGTGTTCGTCGTACAGGTAGGTGGACTGTGGCGGGTAGCAGCGCCCTAGATAGATCCAGATCTCGCGGTCAAAGTCGTCATCACCTCACGCAGTACACATCCGACCTCGCCAGCAGAGAAAATCTCACGGCGACAGCAAACCGAAGCCACGAATGGCAAAAAAATCGGCGAAAAACTACCGCAAAACTTCGATTAAACATAGGAATACAGAAGCACACTCACCGCAGTGCGCCGCTGCGCCAGATCTAATGCTCGGAGGCTGGGAAGAACGGAATCGCCAGCGAGATAACAGCTCCGCCTCGGCTATCGCCTCTTCGCCGACCACGGCGCGAGAGAGGGGAAAAGCGGACGGTTATGACAAAAAAGCCCCTGGAATTATTTTCAGGTGGGACGGGCACGAAATTCAAAATAATAGTCACTGCCATATGGACCCCACATCGTGTTACACATAAGCATCGCGCATGGGCCTAGTGGGTGAGCCGAGCGACGTTGTCCACGCACTCGCCGCATAGGAGAGGCGCGCGTGCGGTGCTTGTTGATATCATTTCCCTTTTATCATTGAAAACACCTAATGGTATATTCATGTAACCTAAACATTGTTGGAGTTAGCTCACTTTCACGAGATCACCTTTGTCTCGCCCATTGTAGCATGTATATCACTAGTAGAAAAACTCTTATAGGCGACATATCATCTGTGGCACATAAATAAGCGCACGCAACCAATAATGTTGCTACTGGTGTGCCAAAATACTAGTGGCATGCCACGCACACAACTAATGTTAGGTTAGGTGACCGACATGCATGACTCGTATACATAATTCTTCATTGTATGAACTAGACGCACCTGTCATCGAATGATTCAATTGTGGAACCTCATACTTAAACTTACTGCAAACAAGTTTATATCCTTAGCCATTTGATGGTTTGAGGTTATGCTGGACACGCACTACTGAGACTAATATGTAAGGCGGATGATGCCTAGGTTCCACTTGGCATGTGCATAGATATGCTATCAGACTTGCATTGACTACACGAAAGAGTTAGGTTGTCGAACTAACCCAAAGTCTAGTCAGCATGAGTAAAACGGCGATCTGACTAGAAAAATGGACTTCATAGCACGGTCTAAGTTATGGAACCGCCTAACGTTGATCGTAATTGTTAGCAATAAGAGTGGTGCTTAGGTCGACTAAGAAGTAAGTTGTGTGACGTGGATCAACCAAGACGAAATTTACACCTTTGACTCGAAGAGATATTCTTTGGACCCATTCGTAATTCAGAAAGCATGGCAATTATATGGACTTTTTGGTTAAGTTTTAACCAAGAAAGACCCGACTAAAACTTAGGCGGAAGGAATCACATATTAAGGAAAGAAAAAGAGAGTTAAACATGCACTAACATTACGAGTCTCTCGCTTGCGGCTTACTACAGATATTTTGAGGGTTACTTACTGGTGTACTAATTTCTCTTTACAATGTGCGAAGAACATAGACGTGTTTACGCAGGTGCGTACAAGGTTGGAGCCGACGGTGAGGCATATGTTGTTCCCACATGTATGGTAGCCTGATCTAGGGATTGGTCCTCCACCGCCTTAGGCATCCTACGACCCAATACCGCTATTTTTATTTTTATTTTTATTGTTTTCGCATGTGTACAGCTTAGTTGTGGAGAGACATGGTGTGAGCTCTTATGAATTGTATCTGTGTGATGCTAAGCGTATGAGTCTAATAAAGTGCCCTTTACTAAAAAACAACTAAAAAATCAAGTTTGGCTAAGAAATTACGAAATGAAATGAGCTTCTAAAGAAAGGGTGGGTTAGGGACAAGAATTGACTTAACATATCATTATCATTCTGTTTCAGTTATGTGTTAGCCCAAAACGTTATATATGGAATCTCGGTTGAATTCCACGTACCCACTTCTAAAATTTCTAATTAAAATGGCGGTTTTAATTTCGTGACAGTCAAACACATTTTATATGGAATATGATTGAATATCATGGTTGTAGGGTATCATCCTCATGTAGGCTGTGAGGATATGGCATTATGAAACCTTTCAGGCGGTCCAAACATGTGCAAGAGCACATCAACCTTTAGGGTTATGACCAAGAGTTATTTTGGACATTGCACATGTGGAAAGGGGGAAGATAAGCCTCCCATCCCGCCACCACAAGGTGGAGTGATGAAAATCTAGGTTAGACTTCATTGGAGAAGAAAACCAAGAGAGAAGGTAAAAAAGAGAAGTTGAATGAAGAAGCTAAACCAAGTGCCGCTCTGCCCACAAGGTTGTGAAGACCTAGATCTACTACCTTGTCTCCTTCAAGGTGTGGTTCCACCATCTTTGGTGAGATTGCTTAAATACCTAGCTCTTGTGCCCCAAATATTGTTGTTGGCATCACAGATCCATGTGTATCTTGATGTCTGAGATCCTCTAGTGCTCTCTAGAGAAGAATAAGTTGTATCCCCATTTGATAATAGTGGAAGAAGATTTGGGTGGCTTTGGCCCATGGTTTTTCCTCTCAAGTTGAGAGATTTCCGCATAAAAAGGATTGGTGTCCCTGTGTGTTGATTTGCTACTGTTGTTGTGCTGAGAACTTCTCTCCTTACCATAGACATCGTCTAGGGTCAAGAGAGAGTTTCTTACCAAAGGGAGACACTATGAAGTGTCGTGTTTCCTCCATATATGTTTGATGCATATATTTCCTTTTGTAAAGAGAAACGATTTGTGAGTTAGCATACAAGTGGTGCTAAAGTTTACACTAATTCCGTTGCGTATTTTCAGATCACGATTAAGAGTGTGCTAATCACATTTAAGGGGTAACCGGACACTGTTCGGGTTATTTACCAACATAGTGGTATCAGAGCTCAAGGTTTGCTCTAAGGTTGCTGCTAGCTCGCAATGGCTTTGGAAGAAGGCGCCACCAATTTCTTATTATGGAAGCCCATGATGGAAGACATCCTTTATTGCAAGGATTTGTATGAGCCAATTGTGAAAGAAAACATATCGACATCCAGTGTCACAGAATAAGAATGGAGAGTGTTGAACAGAAAAGAAGTAGGTATGATTCATTTGTACATCAACCACAATATATTCCACCATGTTGCAAACGACATAAATGCGTATGAGATGTGGCAGAAGTTGGAGTCAATGTATGAGCGGAAGACAGCTATGAACAAGGCCTCGATAATCAAAAGACTAGCCAAGCTTGAGTACCGGGATGGTAGCAGTGTTATTGAACACTTGAATGTCTTCTAGGGCCATATAAATCAACTCTCCCCCATGAAAATCAACTTCGAGGATGAGGTGCAAGCATTGTTGCTGCTGAGTTCCATGCCTGATAGTTGGAACATGCTTGTTGTGTCAGTTAGTAATTCAGCTCCAGATGGGAAGCTCACGTTGGATATGGTGAATAATATCATGCTGAATGAAGAAGATACAAATAGGGAGAAAGGCAATGTCGCCTCTTATGATGCCTATGTGGCTGAATCCCACAACAAGAATGGCAACCGTGGACATGGCCAAGGCAAATCTTAGCATGGAAAAGACTAGAAGTCCAGGGGTAGATCAAAGTCAAGACAAAGACCAGGAATTACTTGCTTTTATTGTGGCAAGCCGAGACACAAGAAGAGCGATTACAGAAAATACAAAAGAGATCTGCTAGAGGAAAAATTCAAGAAGAAGGCCAAGCAAAAGGGCGAGAATGGTGCTGCTATGACTGCAAAATGTGAGCAAGGTGAATATTACCTAGTCATTGAAGATGAAGAATGCTATAGCGATGTTCATGATGATGCCATGAGTTGGGTTGTGGATTCAAGTGCGTCCTTCCACATTACATCACACAAGGAGTATTTCACATCCTATACCAGAGGCATTACTAGCCAAGTGAGGATGGGGAATAGTGGTTCGTCAACTATTATTGGCAAGGACACTATATGCATTGAGACAAACACATGTTGTAGGTTGGTGCTCGATGACGTGAGACATGTTATCGACATACGGCTAAATCTGTTGTCAGTTGGAAAGCTTGATGACATCGCCATGGAAGTTATTTTGGTAATGAAAAATGGAAACTCACCAAAGGCTCTTTGATTGTGGCTCGAGGAAGCAAGCAAGGCTGTCTCTATGTGACTAAAACCAAGTTATGCAATGATGTGCTGAACGTCGCCGATAATGACACTTCGCTTGAGTTGTGGCACAAGAGGCTTGGGCATATGAGTGAGAAGGGCATGCATGCTCTTGCTTGCAAGAATTACCTCCCTAAGTTGAAAGGTATAACCTTGAAACCCTGTGAACATTGTTTTGCTGGCAAACAACATAGGGTTGCATTTCTTACACGCCCGCCGCATCGTGCGGAGAATGTTCATGACATTGTGCATACCGATGTTTGATTCATGATCGAAAAATCCCTCGGTGGAGCATTATACTTTGTGACATTCATTGATGACCATTCCAGAAAAATATTTCTCTATGCGTTGAGAAACAAGTGGCAGGTGCTCGACGTCTTCAAGGAATTACATGCCAAGGTTGAGAGAGAAACTAGCAGGAAATTGAAGTGCGTGAGATCAGACAATGGTGGTGAATATCACGGTCCCTTTGAGAGGTATTGCGGGAATTTTGGCATCAGGCTTGAGAAGTCTCCACCAAATACACCCCAGCTCAATGGACTTGCAGAGAGAATGAATATGACTCTTACCAAGAGGGTCACAACTATGCTCTCTCATGCAAAGTTACCTAATTATTTTTGGCTAAATCTTTGAATCATGTTATGTATGTACTAAACATGTCCCCCTCTGTTCCTCTTGCAGGTGATATTCCTCAGAGAGTTTTGTCGGGAAGGAAGTGTCATACAAGCAATTGAAGGTCTTTGGGTGCAAGGCATTTGTGCACGTCCCGAGGGAAAAGAGATCCAAGCTTGATAGAAAGATAAAACAATGCATCTATCTCAACAGTCCAAGTGATGAATTTGGATATAGATTGTGGGATCCAATCAAGAAGAAGACATGTAGAAGCCGAGAAGTGGTTTTCATTGAAGATGAAACAATACAAGATATTGGGAAACCGGAGAAGCCAAAGGACACCACACCTCAGGTTGACTTGGATCCAGTTAACCCTCCTCTCGTGCATCATAGTCACAGGGGAGATGATGATGCTAAAGACGACGATGATGCAACTGAACAAGGAAGTACAAGTGAGGGACATGAACATCCATCAAATGAAGAATATGATGATGATCAGGGTGATGTTAATCCACCTGATTCCCCACCACCAATGCAGCAGATGAGGAGAAGTGGAAGAGATCCAGCTCTTTCCACAAGGTATCCACCACATCAATATGTGTTGATGACTAATGCAGGTGAGCCCTCATGCTATGAGGAGGCAGTGTATGATGAGCACAAGAATGAATGGTCAGAAGCCATACAAGATGAGATGAAATCCCTATATGAGAATAACACCTTTGAGTTGGTGTCTTTACTAAAGGGCAAGAAAGCACTCAGGAACACGTAGGTGTACATAGTGAAGACTGAAGAGCATAGCTCACATCCAAGGTACAAGGCCAGATTTGCTGTGAAAGGTTTTAGTCAGAAAAAGGGTATTTACTTCGATGAGATATTCTCTCTAGTGGTCAAGATGTCTTTGATCCGAGTTGTGCTAGGCATGGCTGCCACCATGGACTTGGAAAATTCAGCAATTTGACGTGAAGACAACATTCTTACATGGTGACCTAGATGAGGAGATATACATGAAGCAGCCAGAAGGATTCGTGATTGCAGGCAAGGAGCACCAAGTGTGCAGATTGAAGAAGAGCTTGTATGGCTTAAAACAAGCTCCTCGGCAGTGGTACAAGAAGTTCGAGTCATTTATGACTGATCTTGGATACCATAAATCACAACCTAATCATCGTGTCTTTATGAAGAGGTATGCCGAGGGTGACTTCATTATTCTCTTGCTATATGTCGATGACATGCTGATTGTTGGAAATGGCAGAAAGAGGATTGCTCTCCTCAATAAGGCATTGAGTAAATCATTTGCCATGGAGAATTTAGGACCAGCTAAATAAATACTTGGCACGAAAATCTCCTATGATAGATCAAAGAAACTGCTTTGGCTCTCACAGGAACGATACATTGAGAAGGTACTTGAAAGGGTCAACATGAAAGACGCAAGATATGTTACCTTTCCACTTGCAGGCCATCACAAACTGAGTTTAAAACAATGTCCTAGCAACAAGAAGGAGAAATAATAAATGAGTAAAGTACCATACCAATCTTCCGTGGACAGTTTGATGTATGCCATGGTGTGCACTAGGGCTGATATTGCCTATGCGGTTGGAGTTGTTAGCCGGTTCATGACAAATATAGATGAAGCTCACTAGAACACAATGAAGTGAATTATCTGGTATCTCAAAGGTACTTATAGACTGTGCTTATGCTTTGGAAGCGGTGATCCTGTATTGCAAGACTATATAGATGCAGATTATGCTGGTGATGTAGATTCTAGGAAGTCTACCTCCGGATACTTGATGACTTATGCAGGGGGGCAATGTTATGGCAATCAAGGTTGCAGAAATGCATATCACTATCAACCACAGATGATGAGTACATAGCAACATTTGAGACTTGCAAGGAAGTGTTCTGGATGAAGAACTTCTTGCAATCGTTGGGCATGCACTAAGAGAATTACAATCTGTTTCGCGATAGCCGGAGCACTCCAAGGATCCAAGTTTCCACTCTCGAACCAAGCACATTGATGCGAGGTATCATTGGATTCAAGATGTTGTGAGTTCCAAGTTGCTAAAACTTGAGAAGATCCATACCGACAAGAATGGCTCGGATATGATGACCAAAATATTGCCAAGTGAGAAGTTGATTGTATGTTGCAACACAGCAGGCATGGCGGTGCCCCCCACATGAGTCAGATTGGGGAGAATGTTGGGTATCCTCCTCATGTGGGCTGTGAGGAGATGACCTTATGAAGCCTTTCAGGCGGTCCAAACAGGTGCAAGAGCCCACCACCCTTTAGAGTTATGACCAAGGGTCATTTTGGACATTGCACATGAGGGAAGGGGAAAGATAAGCCTCCCATCCAGCCAACACCAGGTGAAGTGATAAAAATCTAGGTTAGCCTCCATTGGAGAAAAAAATCAAGAGAGAAGGGAAAGAGGAGAAGTTGAAGGAAGAAGCTAAATCAAGCGTCGGGCTCTGCCCACAAGGTTATGAAGACTTAGATATACTACTTTGTCTCCTTCAAGCTGTGGTTCCACCATCTTTGGTGAGATTGCTCCGATCCCTAACTCTTGTGCCCTAAATCTTGTTGTTGGTATCACAGATCCGTGTGTATCTTGATGTCTGAGATCCTCTAGTGCTCTCTAGAGAAGATCAAGTTGTATCCCCATTTGATAATAGTGGAAGAAGATCTAGATAGCTTGAGCCCGTGGTTTTTACTCTCAAGTTGAGAGGTTTCCACATAAAAACGATTTGTGTCTCTGTGTGTTGATTTGCTACTGTTGTTGTGCTGAGAACTTCTCTCCTTACCATAAACATCGTCTAAGATCAAGATAGGGCTTCTTACCAAAGGAAGACACTGTGAAGTCTCTTGTTTCCTTCATAAATGTTTGATGCATATGTTTCTTCCCGTGAAAAGCAACGATCCGTAAGTTAACATACAAGTGGTGCTAAAGTTTACACTAATTCTACTATATATTTTTAGATTACGATTAAAAGTGTGCTAATGACAATTAAGAGATAACCGGCCACTGTTGCGATAATTTCCCTAACAACAGTCTCATGGCTTCCAAACGAGCTCTAACAGATTTTCTTTCGTGAGAATAGCTGCTAAAAAGATACACATACAGAGAACAAGGAAAATCAGGCCGTTGGGTTAAGTGGCACCGCAACGGAGGCCACGCAGGACGGAACGAGAGGCCGTGGACGCGCCGTGGCCTTATCCGCACGGCACCACACACCTTCGCGCGCCCTTTCACGTCCCGCCACGCCGAGCGCGCCATGGGCCACCAATGGCCACCACCGCCGCCGCTCTCTCCTGCTCCTGCTCCCCTTCCCCCTCGCCTTCCTCCACGCTGCTCCGGCGAACAGCTTCCGCTTTCCACCGCACACCTGATGCCCGCTCTCGCCGCCTCCGCCTCGCTCCCTTGCACGGTAACTGATTGTACATACGCGAGACCGAGACCAACCAAAGCCCCACGAGTAGCTGTCGCTTCTGACAGTGTGTGTGCGCATGTGCAGTCGTCGATGACTCCAAGGAGGTGGAGACGGCGGTCGACGACGAGAGGTCGGCCACGGACAAGCTGGTCGACGGGATGGACTTCGGCGAGCTCTGCAACGACTTCGAGTGCATAAGCAGCCCGTACGTGGAGTCCACGGCGAGGCAGATCGCGCGGGACATCCTCGAGATCCGCGAGGACAACCGCGCCCTCGCTTGCTACGCCGTCGCCGTCAAATACAAGGTGCGTGCGTGCGTGCAGCTCCTCATCAGTTCATCTTGCCTGATCAATCACGAGATTGTATGAATAGTTGGGCTGCCTTCCCATAAGTTTGTAACATAGCGAACCAGAACAGTCGTGCACCATACTTCCTACTTATCCTAGGCTCAAGCTTGACTAGTGACCACCATGGAAATCATGGTACAGTGGTTATCTTGGGCTCTTGGCGATGCCCCAGTTTTCAGTCATACAGATGTTCCTCCAGTGACACCGTGGTTTGTTCTTGCAGGATCCTCTCAGGTCTTTCGTTGGACGTGAGAAGTACAAGAGACCATTGTGGATCACCGAGGCTCTGGAAAAACCTAGGGTGGTAAGGATTGATTGAACTTCATGAAGTTGCTTGTTTCAGTCACATATGTTCACCACCGACATCTCCCCTTTCCGTAAAAAGATGTTAATAACCACCAACATTTTTTGGGACGATGGACCGAAAATTTCCCGTCTATTCATATTGGTTGGATACAAAAAGTTCACAGGAATTTGCACTATTTTAGTAGTACCTGCTTCAAGCAAGATGCTATCTAATCAACACTCTGCGTGACTTGCGTCAGACAGTCCAGGAAATGTCTATGCAGTCCACAAACGCACTGACCATCAAATGGACGCTGAGAGGGAAACCCAAGAACCCCTTCTTCGCAGCGGTCGGAGGGGAGTTGATCGTCCGCGTCGACTCGCAGTTCGTCCTGAACCAGATCAGCGGCCAAGTGCTGGAACACGTCGAGTCATGGGACCTCTCTGGCTCATCCGCTCCCGCGCAGGCCTACTTCTGGTTCTCTAGGAGGGTTTACTCCACCGTCGAGGGCGGCAAGGATACGATAGAAGCTGCCAAGGGCTTGGCGTCTCGGCTGTCGGATAACAAAGACGAGAATATGGAGGTTTACCCTGACCCTTCGGGCGATCCCACGAAGGTACATGAACCCATTCATGAACTGCATGGTCCTTAGACCGGTTTTGTTATAGCACTCCCTGACAGAATTTTTCTTTTCTGTGCGCATGCATTGATGCAGTTCTTTACAAGGCCGGATGATCTGAACCAGGACGTGTACCAGATTGGGCTCTTCCTGGCCGTCATCTACTTCATCGTGCAGTTCCTGAAATCAACCATCTGATTGTGTTGTACTACCAGCTATCTGAAACCCATTGTCCAGTTCTCCTGATGAGTTTTCCGGAACGAGCTTGTGTGTATACGTGTGCCCGTGTATGGTGTATCTATGTCTAACAAAAACGATAGTATCACAGTGCAGTGCAGGTGATTGAGTAACATCTGAAAGAAATCCATGAGTTTTGACTTTTGAGATTAACCACTTGATGACCAGTATGTGCATGTATTTTTTTTTTTGGCATGGATCACTTTGTGTTCGTTCTGTCGCCTGTCTGTCAGTAGTAAATAGTGAGTAGCAGTTGATCCTGTGTGAGTGAAAGATATAAGAACCCTTGTGAGTACGCTCCATGCAATGATGCAAATGCCGAAGGCCATCCTGAGGCACATTCCAGCACTTGCACTACTCCGAAGTACACAGAGCACAGTGGCGGAGGACGAAAAAAAATCTAAGGTAGGGCGAACTCCAATAAAAGTAAGCACCAACTCGTTTTTGATGATTTTTTGCCATTGAGTCAGAGCATCAGCTTGATTCGTCTGCGAGGTTGATGCGGCTACCGTCCACGATGAGACTCGTGTTCTTCTACCTCTTCGTCACGGTCAGTCTACCTGATAGTTTCTCAAAAACATGAGAATGTTTGTCTTCCCCGTACTTCGGTCGGCAATCAAGCAAAACTTCAGGTCCCTCGACAGTCCCTTGTTCCCCTCACGCCCCTTGTTCGATAGTCGGCAAACGGGGCATCAGCTTGTGGCTCACCCACATTCCCTAAGCACATTCCTGTCAGCAACTTGCTGCTGCTACTGTCCATGATGACTCTGTGTTTTTCCACCTCTGCGTCGCAACCGCGACGGCACGTTGCAAGATCTCTGGCATTTCCCGGTATAATATCTCCGCCACTTTCCATTGCTTCTCCAAGACCAGAAGCTAACCGAGCCACAAATATGTTCCAGCCTTAGATGTTATTATGCAAACGGAAAACCGTAGTTCGAGCAATAAGATTTTCGCCGGCAACTCACATGTAAATCCGCGCACCAGTGGTCATGATGCGTCACAACGTGGTACGAACGCTGGTTTGTTTTCATGCTAGAGAAGTCAGAGGTTTCTTCTCGCTTGATGCTGAATATTTGTTCAGTGAAGAGCACGGAACAGCCCTGGATTGTGCCCCATCATGAAAGCAGAACATAGATTAAACCCTGACGCAGTGAATTTTATTAAAATGAAAAAGGGTGCAGTAGTTTTATTCAGTTCAACAGAAACTGAAAGGAAAAAAAGAGAATCTATGATGCTGATTCCATGTTATATTCGCCGTGACACCTCAGGTCATCGACTAGTAACAGTACCAGTGCACAAATACAAGACACGCATGACACATGTGGCAGCAACCAGTCACCGGCCCAAGCATCGTACACAAATGTCACACAGACTTCGTCCCTGGAACCAGACACCACACGATCGGATCCTCTGGCTGCCCAAAGTGCCCTCAGCGCAGAGAAGTACAGGATCCAGCGCCACCACAAAAGCGCCAAACTCCCGAGGGCAGCCAAGCCATTTCTCAGAAGAAACCATCTCTACTCGATAGACGATAAATATCACCAGGCAACCGGGATTTCCCTTCAAGCTCACCCACTCATCCGCCTCCGCTGCTTCTGAAAAACAACACCCTGTACCACCTACTCACACCACCAGTTTAGGGCATTACCTTCCAAAACTCCACCATCCAATGGCGTTACGCCTCTCCGTCTCCTCGCCTCACGGGACGGCCTCCTCGCCGGCAATCTCCACATGCCGCCCCGCCGCCTGCGGCCGCTTCCTGGCATGCGCGGCAGCTTCTCAGATGAGGAGCCTCATGGTGGTGTCTGGCTCTGACGCGAGGGGCGTGACTCCGGTGAAGTCAGGCGGCTTGGAGACGACGGCGACGACGGGAGCTGACGAGGTGGAAACGGCCACGGCTGGAGCCGATGTGGTGGCGGTGACCGGACAGGTCACGGACGTGTGCAAGGACACCTTCTGGCCAACTGTCAAGGCAGCAGGGCCGAAGCTCGTCGTCCTCGACATGTACACCCAATGGTACTGTGCAAACTCCATTAGTTTCTCCTTCTCAGCTCGTCTTCATTCCATGAAATACAGTCCTACGCTCGCATATTATTGTCATACGAGCTAGAGATGCACGAATAATCAAGAACAGATGTCATCCCACAGCGCAGTGATGTAAAAAACTCGTTTGCAGGTGCGGCCCTTGCAAAATCATGGCACCAAAATTCCAGGAGATGTCCGAGAACGACCATGACGTCGTGTTCCTAAAGCTTGATTGCAACCAAGACAATAGGGTAAGTCAGCAACTGGAACCATCTTGATGTGTCTTGAATATCTCGTATTTTGTTCGGATAGATCTCAGTAAGCTTCTTGGTGCTTGTCACTTGCAGCCTCTTGCAAAGGAGCTTGGCATAAGGGTTGTACCAACATTCAAGATTTTCAAGGATGGGAAGGTGGCCAAGGAGGTCACTGGTGCAAAGCTTGATGAACTAAAACGTGCGATTGAGGAAGTCAAGTCAAGCTGAGCAATGCCCTGAAAAAATGCAGCATTTAGCATGCTATCGTTAGTGTACAATATGGGATGAACCACCCTTTGTGGAAATGGATAACCACCATGGAGAAAATCAGTTGTTATAGTTCTTCTGCTTATGATGATTTTTATATATCGTTCTGGACAATATACACCCACCATGTGGAGTGCATGATGTAAATAATCATTTCAATCTCATGAGAATATTGTTGCTTTCTGATCTCACTAGTTTGCAACTGATCTGGTGTTACACACTGAGCATATAAAAAGAAAATCTCTAACTGAATCTTTATAGTTGTATAAGCACTACGATGTGGAGTTCAAACTGATATAGTTACTTCCATTCCTATTATATTCTGTGAATCATACACTAAATTTAAATATCTTGTACAAACACTCTGTCTCAGCCGCACAGCTCAAATTGTAGGATTAGTTATGCTCTGTTACATCAATCATTTGTAGACGAGAAACTTACTACGGAAAAGCGACTCAATGAAAATCAAAATAATTTATCATGATGATTCCATAGATAAAATGAGCAGTAAAAAAGCGAAGGTACCTTGATAAAAGTATGATCCGTAACTGCACTCCTGACACTTCAATTAGCTCTGTGTTGGTGCCTGGATACTTGCACTGTCTCACAAGAATTCACGTAAAACAAAGAGAGATGTTTCTGGCTCTTTTCAGCTCCTCGCAGCCAGCCTGCCATGCTCCTTATGTTGATATTCAACCCAATTAGAGCCTGGCTGTTTGAAGGTAAATTTGTTTTCATCAGCAACCTCTGCCTCCCCCCATTGTTATTCCCCAGAATATATGCTCGACAGCAGTACATAGTTCCCAGTATTTCGAGGTTCTAACTCAAAAAGCTTATTTGCAGCAACTTCTGCAATCTCAGCTTTTATCATGCGTCTTGCACACACTCAGGAGGTTTCCAGCAGGTTTCCAAGAGCTCCTTGATGGGGCCCAATTGGCACTGTTTGAATCATCTCAAAAGCCTCCTCAAGCCTCCCTGCACAGCCAAGCATGTCGCATGGCGATCAGCTCAGCAGTTCATCCCATAACTCAGCACCATTGCTTCCGAATAGTCCAAACCCAAATTTACAAGCCCCTAATGACTGCAAGCAGTAAGCAGACCGACGAAAGTGAAGTTCAAAAACTTGGTATTAAACTGCAGCAATTAGCATGCTAATATTAGTGTACACTGTGGGATGAACCACCCTTTGTGGAAGTGGATAACCACCATGAAGAAAAACGGTATCATAGTTCTTCTGCTTATGATGATTTGTACGGATCATTCTGGACAATATACACCCAACCATGTGGAGTGCATGACGTAAATACTCATCTCAATTTTCATAAGAACATTGTTGCTTTCTGATCTCACTAATTTGCAACTGACCTGGTGTCAGCACACTAAGCATGTTAACAAAATCTCTAGCTGAATACATAGTCGTAAGCATTAGTAGTGAGATGTGGAGTTCAGAGCAACTCTAGCAGATTCTCTATAAATCCATACTCGAAATGGTTTTAGAGGATTCTCTCAGAGCATGAGGCTAAGGACATGACTTGTGAAAAAATGAAGGTACCTTGATAGCATTATGATCTGTACCAGCACTCCTGACAGTTCGATTAGCCCTATTTTTGTGCCTGTGTATCTTGCACCATCTCACGAGAATTCACATATAACAAAGAGAAATGTTTTTGGTGTTCTTTATCACCTCAGAGACATCCTGCCACACTCCTGTCGATCCTAGACCCAGCTAGACCCTGGCTGTTTGAAGGGTAATTTTGTTTTCATCAGCGACCTAACTCTTTCTGCTTCCTCCCATTGTTCTTTCCCAGCATATATGTTTGACAGCATAATATAGTTCCCAGTATTTCGAGGTTCCAACTCGAAAAGCTTATTTGCAACAACTTCTGCAATCTCAACATTGTCGTGTGTCTTGCACGCACTCAGCAGGGCTCCAAGAGCACCTGGATGGGGCCCCATTGGCATTGTTTGGATCATCTCAAAAGCCTCCTGAAGCCTCCCTGCACGACCAAGCATGTCTACTACACAGGCATAGTGATCTGCCCGACGGTTTATCCCATAATCCTTCACCATTGCTTCCCAATATTCCAAACCCAAATCAACAAGCCCTGTATGGCTGCACGCAGTAAGCACACCGACAAAAGTGATCGGATCAGGTCTCACTGCCTGAGCTTGCATCCTTTCAAACACTTGAAGTGCCAGCTTCGCATGCCCATGAGTCGCCAGCCCACTAATAAGTGCAGTGTAAGGGTATGCGTCCGGCTGTTTAATCTCCCTAAAAGCATTGATAGCCTGCTCGACGTTCCCGCACTTGGCGTGCATATCTACCAGTGCTGTAAGCACCTTCTCATTCCTGTCAATCCTCTTGCTGTCAACATAAGTTCCAATCTTCCCAGCTAATTCGGTGCTGCCTATCTGTGAAGCAGCTGAGATAGCTCCGACCATGGTGGCTGCATCTGGTTCAAGCCCAGCGGCCTCCAGTTCCCTAAACAATGCAAGGGACTCCTCAGGCCGACCATTTTGGGCATACCCATTTATCATCGCCGTCCATGTCACAAGATCTTTCTTCGGCATTTTGTCAAACAGCTCCCGCGCGCACAACATGGACCCGTGCTTGCAGTACCCTATAATCAACACCGACCAGGACGCCAGATCCCTGGTAGGCATTTCATCGAACACGCGGCGAGCAGAGGCGAAGTCACCGGCATTGACGTAGACGACCGCCATGGCGTTCCACGAGACCTGGGTTCTGGATGGCATGCAGGTGAAGAGAGACTCGGCTGCAGGCACAGAAGCGAGACGTGCGTGCGTGCAGAGCAACGAATTGAACGAGATGGCGTCAGGCGCCGGGATGCAGGCGAGCGCGGCGTGCGCGGCGGGGAGGTCGTTGCACTTGGCGTAGAGGGCGACGATGGCGTTGGCGACGGGGAGGCAGGAGCGCGCGAGCGCAAGGCGGAGCGCGACGGCGTGCAGGGAAGCTCCGAGGCGGATGAGGCCGTGGGACGCGGCGGCGTTGAGCGAGAAGGGGAGGGTGTAGTGGTCGGGGGAGACGGGCAGGCGCGGCATGAGGAGAAGCAGGCGCAGCGCGGCGTGAGGGCGCGGTTTGGACAGGCGGCGGATGGCGCGGTTGAGAAACGCGCGGATCACGGGGGCAGGGGTGTCGCCGTGCGCGCGGATGAGGTGGCCGTGGACGGCGGCCGCCGGCGGGGGCGGGCGGTTGGAGGAGAGGACGCGGGAGAGGGGATCGAGGCGCGGGTTGGCGTTGGGTTGGGTCGCCATAGGAGACGGGCAAGTAGCAGAGGACACGGAGAACTATGAGCATCACTTAGTAGCCCTAAACCTTTAAACCCTGGAAAATAACCGTTTTTAAAATTTACATCGAAAAAACACGTAGACTAGAACCCCTTAGCCCTCAAATCCTCAAAAAAATTTAAGAACCCAACCCCTACTCCCCCTCCAGTGAGGGTTGAAGAGGCCCAACCCCTTCAACCCCTACTCCTCCACACGCGCGCGGGGAGGGAAAATTCAGCCCCCGCCTCCTCCCTCGCCACCGCCTCCAAGCATGACGTCGACGGCCGCCGCGCGCCATGGAGCCGCCCCCGACCTCCGCCCTCCCGCCCGCCTCCTCCGTCATCGCCCCCGTCGCCTCCTTCCCGGCCCCGCCCCTAATCCCCGCCCCCCGCGACCGTGGTGGAGCACCCGCCCCTCCCGAGCGATGCGGAGGTGGCCGCGGTGGTCGCCGCCACCCACGTCGGTGAGACGGCGGCGTGCTGGGCAACACGTCGTCCAGCCGCAGCCCTCCACCGCCCCAACCCCGCCCGTCGCCCTGGTCGCTCCGCTCGTCGCCCCGCCGTCCACCACCAAGGGTGTAACACCCTCAGAATCGGCCCTATGCAAGTTTCAGCGCTCCCCGCCAAACCCGCATAGAAACGATTCAAAGGTGCCCACCAGGCACTTACGTGCGGGTGGAAAACGAAGTAATAACATTACACAACAGTCCTCGATGGGACCCACAGAACATATATATATATACAACACGACTCAAAGAGTCAAGAATACAGATATACAGATCAAAGATCCAAATCACCTTGAAAACGATAGAGCGTCCAACTACGGACAAGATGCAAATGGGGCTAAGAGCCCTGAAGAATAACCAATGGCGTCCATAACCCTGCCCAGGCCAAGCCGGAAGGGTAACCCTGCTAACGACGTCGATCTCAAAACCTGCTTAAACAAAGGGGTGCCGACAAAGGGCAAAGGAAAAAGAGGAGCGTCAGTACTGAGGCCAGTACACGGCGAGGCTAGAATTCGGCGGTCCTCGCCTACATAGGTATGGTGGACTGAAGCGGCAGCGGCAGCATGCACTAAACAACCTATAGAGACTCGATACAACTGACGGCTATCAGAGAGGGGTAAGAAAGACCTATTCGGAACCAACCGGATGCTACCATCAAACAAACCCATCCTGGTGTTTCCCCCTCGAGACCAAACGAGGAAGTCAACCGAGGAACTCACACAGTTGGCAGTTTTATTTATTCAGTTATCGTTGCAGCAATTACTAGTCAAGTATAGATAATCATCCTGATATAATAAGCAGTGGGCACTTTTAGTTAACCATTCCGTTGTAGTTGCAACACTTACTAGTCAGATACGATTAGCATGAGATAACCCCAAAAACCCAGCAGTTGTTGGTACTTTTATTTAGCCATTCCGTTGTAGTGAAGCTGATTACTAGTCATATCGGATACAAGTCAAATTATAGCAGTAAACTTTAGTTATAGTTGTCTATGATCGAGACCTGTGCTCCAAGTCGTCCATAACCGCGGACACGACTTCTCGAAAAGATTTAACCCTGTAGGGGTGCACCAAAGTTTCCACACGCACCTACACCCTTGTCGTCGGATCAGGTAGGTACAAGATCACAAAACATACACCCAACGGTATGTCGACGGGGTTTCGGACACGACGTTTCCCAGACCCAAGGCAAGCACGGGGGGCCACCCCACTAAGTACACCCGCAACGAAGTCGGCCGGGCTCCGAGACGGACTCAGGGTTTGTGGAGCCGGCTGTAAACGACTGGGAACCCGAAACTCTCGGGCTTGTCGATACAGCGAAAACGGGTCACGATCCTAAACAGTACAGGTGCTCCTCACACAATCGTAAATAAAGCAGTAAAGCATGGCATAAGTACAGGATAGTAATAAAGCCCCAAACTACTTTGTGGCCCCCAGTACAGTACTTGGAATCAGGTACTAAATCGATGGGGGTGCCCATACATCCCACATGTGGTTAGCGCGCTCGATCTCGGAACAGGTGTCAAGAACTCGGGGTCCTACGGGACACAAGTGGACGGTTAACAACCAAATAACATCTATTGCCCACCTGTGCCTCTGCTTACCTACTTCAATTTTAGTTATTAAACAATAATTGAATTGAACGATAATTAAAGCCATGATCATCTCCAACATTAAACATGCGGCAATACTCCAACAACTGTGGTACTTGACGACACGCAACAGCACTTGAGCAAGCGACTACGACGCGCAGGTCCAACTATCTACCAAACAACAGGTAATAGGATGTGTCCAAGGCAATATAAGGCTGCATGGGATATCACGGGTACGAAAACTAGAGCATCGCAACACAGATAGCAATAGATCAACAGGAGGAAATAAAGACTATAAAAGTAAGATAGGTAGAAATGGGGAGATGCTCGCCTGAAAGCATTGCCGAAGGTTCATCCGAAGATCGGGTCGACACTCGCATCAACTCATCGGCCTAGTCCGCGAAGAAGCAAAACACTAGAAGAAACACCGGATGCACTATTTAATACTACGGCAGAAGATCGGGCATGATGCATGTATGATGTATGGCATGGCAAGGTGCAATGCAATTAGGCAATATTAAGCGGAACCGGGGTCCCGACAATTAAATATATGGTTATAGTTATTTAGATACCCCGCAATTTAAATGTTGTCTTAACAAGGCAAAATATGGCATTGGTTCGCTACCCAAAGTTAAATGGAGCCAAATATTAGACTAGATTTGCCCGCATATGACCTCCATATTTAATTATGAGATGAATTGGCATAATGCCCCCAAACCACATGACAAGTATGCATGCAAGGCAATTTTATATGCAATAAGTTTTATATATAGCATTTATAAAATAGGGCTCGGGAAAAGGTTCACACATCTGGGCTCGGGAGATCTTGGTTTCGGGGGGTTCGGGGCCGGGTCTCAGGGTTCAGGGTTCGACGGGATCGGTCTCGGATAACGGAAGTAGATCTTGTCGCATCCGAGAAGAAGGACTTGGTTCGGCGTCGGGGCGCTTCGGATCCGCCCTGGTCGATGTCGTTCTTGTCGTCGTGAAGACCTTGTCGGGTCCGTGTATCGGGTCAGTCCTGGCGTTCGGGATGCAGAACTTGGCGTTCCGCGGCGAAGTTCTTGGCGTCATTTGGTTCCATGTCGACGGTCTTGGTGTCCTTGATGGAGAACTCGGTGTATCCGTGTCGGCGGCCTTGGCGGTTATCGGGTTCGGTCTTCGGATCCGGGTGTGGCGTCGATGGTCTTATGTGGCCCGATGGTTCCACGTAGGAGATCCCCGGGTACCGCGGCGGAGTTCCCGGGGTTTCGATGAAGATCTTGGCGAGGGGTTCGGGGTTCGGGCGCCGGGATCGGTCTTCGGAACCGGGAACGGGTCTTAGCGTTCCGTCTTCGATGTCGATGGCGAACTTGGGCTCGATACCGGGGGTCCATCGGATTTATCTTGATCAATGTCGATCTTGTCGAGGCCTTACAACACGGTGCAGATACCGGCACAGCGAGGTCGAGGTGAAGCTCCCTGGAGGTGGCGATGTGCAGGAGGAAACATGGTGGCGTCACGAGCTTGCAGGGGTGGTCAGGGCCACGCAGGGGTGGAGCTCACGCAGCGCTGAGGCGAGGCGAAAGGCAGGGGCGACGGCAGACGCGGCCTGAGGTGGAGCACCGTAGGCGGTGACGTCCTGCAGAAGGGCACCAGCGACGACGATGACGGGGCCGCGGTGGCGCAGGAGGCGAGGCCGACGGGGAGGCGAGCTCCAGCGAGGTCCCGCAGCGGCAGGGCGCGGGGCGAGATGGCGACGGGGAGGAGGACGACGGGGCCGGCGCGAGGAGAGAGGCCAGGGGCGGCGGTGGATGGGCCGGAGCCGGGATCACGACGGCGGAGCACTTGGGCGGGAGGCGCGGAGGCTGCCGACGAAGGGGGCTCGCAGAGGAGCGGGCTCGGTGGAGGTCGGCAGGAGGCTGACGAGGGGCGCAGGAGGCGGCGGCGCTCGCTAGCAGAGGGGGCGGCGGGGTTGCTTAGGGAGGCCGACGGAGGAGGAGATCGACGGGAGGGAGCGGGGCGACGCGGAAGGTGGGGATGGGGTGGCCTGCGAGGTGGTGGGGCCGCGTGGGTCCAGGGGGGTCAGTGCGGCGCTGTGTGTGTGGAGTACGCGGGGTGGGTGTGTGTCGCTGCGGTGCCAGGGGAGAGTGGCGGCGGGGTGGATGGGAAGGAGTGGAGGCTGTGGCGGCGGGACCGAGGGTAGGTTTAGGGTTAGGGTTTGGTTGGTTGGTTTGGTCAAAACGGGCTGGGCCAGCCGGGTAGTAGGTGGCCTGGCCTACGGGCCGGGCTGCCTCCCCCACTAAAAACATTTTATTTTTATTTTAAAACACTGGTAAATAGTTTTTAGGTAAACAAAATATCAAGATATGACTGGAGCTTTAATTTGAATAGACAAGGAATATTGTAGGAAACAAAATAGGGTTTAGTAAAATATTTTTAGATGCAAATATGCATGATGTCATGATGATGCATGAATAAAATAACACGCGATTTTCTAGTAGTGGATTTACCTGGGATGCTACAATTCGACACCACTAACAATGGATCTCGCCCTCGAGATCCGCCTCATGGTACCGGGAAGAAGGGCGGCGATCTGAATCTTCTCGCATCGTGTAGATCCTCGCGACACCACTAACAAGAGGTCGTTGTCCGTCTTGAAATCGGCGACACCACCAACAAGATGTCGTTGATCCTGTTCGTCCAGAGAACACTCCGGATAAACAATGGAGGAGTTAAAGGTAAGTCCACCTCTAACTTCCATGGAAGGAGTAGAATTGCATCGATCCACCATTCAATATACAAAGCAAATGATAAGAGTAGTGGTATGGTCGCGACTCCATCCCGCACTCAAAGCATTACTATGTACACGAATAAGAGAACTATGCAACGAACTCTCAGAATCAGACTGAAGATCTTGACACTCGAGGTTCAGAAACAAAGGAGTGATGCAGACTCTGCATCGGTTCTGGCGTAGAGGATGTCGTCGCGTCAGAAAACACCGGAAGGCACAAACAAGGAACAAAGAATGGTACCACAGTAGACGGATTCCTCAGACAGCATGAACACCGGATGGTAGAACACCGTTATCAAAGGAGGAAGCGAAACCCTGAAGGTACGACGGAACCCAACCACGAGAAATCCTGGACTCGAAGAGAGAGAAGAGAGCGGATTCAAAACACGCAGAGGTGAGAGGAGAGCAGCAGAGGGGTAAGGAGTAAAAATCAGACCTAATCAGAACTTTCCAACCAATTTTGCAAAAATAGTTTTGACACTCTACTTCGGCCGTTAGCTAGGTTATCCTACAGGCTGGACTTGTGGGGTATCGCAACTGCTGAGCTCTGATACCACTCTGTAACACCCTCAGAATCGGCCCTATGCAAGTTTCAGCGCTCCCTGCCAAACCCGCATAGAAACGATTCAAAGGTGCCCACCAGGCACTTACGTGCGGGTGGAAAACGAAGTAATAACAT
This sequence comes from Avena sativa, assembly GCA_916181665.1. Classification (NCBI taxonomy): domain Eukaryota; kingdom Viridiplantae; phylum Streptophyta; class Magnoliopsida; order Poales; family Poaceae; genus Avena; species Avena sativa. The sequence continues at coordinate 419,564,897 of OV702282.1, forward strand.
TACACAACAGTCCTCGAAGGGACCCACAGAACAGATATATATATATAACACGACTCAAAGAGTCAAGAATACAGATATACAGATCAAAGATCCAAATCACCTTGAAAACGATAGACGGACAAGATGCAAATGGGGCTAAGAGCCCTGAAGAATAACCAATGGCGTCCATAACCCTGCCCAGGCCAAGCCGGAAGGGTAACCCTGCTAACGACGTCGATCTCAAAACCTGCTTAAACAAAGGGGTGCCGACAAAGGGCAAAGGAAAAAGAGGAGCGTCAGTACTGAGGCCAGTACACGGCGAGGCTAGAATTTGGCGGTCCTCGCCTACATAGGTATGGTGGACTGAAGCGGCAGTGGCAGGATGCACTAAACAACCTATAGAGACTCGATACAACTGACGGCTATCAGAGAGGGGTAAGAAAGACCTATTTGGAACCAACCGGATGCTACCATCAAACAAACCCATCCTAGTGTTTCCCCCTCGAGACCAAACGAGGAAGTCAACCGAGGAACTCACACAGTTGGCAGTTTTATTTATTCAGTTATCGTTGCAGCAATTACTAGTCAAGTATAGATAATCATCCTGATATAATAAGCAGTGGACACTTTTAGTTAACCATTCCGTTGTAGTTGCAACACTTACTAGTCAGATACGATTAGCATGAGATAACCCCAAAAACCCAGCAGTTGTTGGTACTTTTATTTAGCCAATCCGTTGTAGTGAAGCTGATTACTAGTCATATCGGATACAAGTCAAATTATAGCAGTAAACTTTAGTTATAGTTGTCTATGATCGAGACCTGTGCTCCAAGTCGTCCATAACCGCGGACACAGCTTCTCGAAAAGATTTAACCCTGCAGGGGTGCACCAAAGTTTCCACACGCACCTACACCCTTGTCGTCGGATCAGGTAGGTACAAGATCACAAAACATACACCCAACGGTATGTCGACGGGGTTTCGGACACGACGTTTCCCAGACCCAAGGCAAGCACGGGGGGCCACCCCACTAAGTACACCCGCAACGAAGTCGGCCAGGCTCCGAGACGGACTCAGGGTTTGTGGAGCCGGCTGTAAACGACTGGGAACCCGAAACTCTCGGGCTTGTCGATACAGCGAAAACGGGTCACGATCCTAAACAGTACAGGTGCTCCTCGCACAATCGTAAATAAAGCAGTAAAGCATGGCATAAGTACATGATAGTAATAAAGCCCCAAACTACTTTTTGGCCCCCAGTACAGTACTTGGAATCAGGTACTAAATCGATGGGGGTGCCCATACATCCCACATGTGGTTAGCGCGCTCGATCTCGGAACAGGTGTCAAGAACTCGGGGTCCTACGGGACACAAGTGGACGGTTAACAACCAAATAACATCTATTGCCCACCTGTGCCTCTGCTTACCTACTTCAATTTTAGTTATTAAACAATAATTGAATTGAACGATAATTAAAGCCATGATCATCTCCAACATTAAACATGCGGCAATACTCCAACAACTGTGGTACTTGACGATACGCAACAGCACTTGAGCAAGCGACTACGACGCGCAGGTCCAACTATCTACCAAACAACAGGTAATAGGATGTGTCCAAGGCAATATAAGGCTGCAGGGGATATCACGGGTACGAAAACTAGAGCATCGCAACACAGATAGCAATAGATCAACAGGAGGAAATAAAGACTATAAAAGTAAGATAGGTAGAAAGGGGGAGATGCTCGCCTGAAAGCATTGCCGAAGGTTCATTCGAAGATCGGGTCGACACTCGCATCAACTCATCGGCCTAGTCCGCGAAGAAGCAAAACACTAGAAGAAACACCGGATGCACTATTTAATACTACGGCAGAAGATCGGGCATGATGCATGTATGATGTATGGCATGGCAAGGTGCAATGCAATTAGGCAATATTAAGCGGAACCAGGGTCCCGACAATTAAATATATGGTTCTAGTTATTTAGATACCCCGCAATTTAAATGTTGTCTTAACAAGGCAAAATATGGCATTGGTTCGCTACCCAAAGTTAAATGGAGCCAAATATTAGACTAGATTTGCCCGCATATGACCTCCATATTTAATTATGAGATGAATTGGCATAATGCCCCCAAACCACATGACAAGTATGCATGCAAGGCAATTTTATATGCAACAAGTTTTATATATAGCATTTATAAAATAGGGCTCGGGAAAAGGTTCACACATCTGGGCTCGGGAGATCTTGGTTTCGGGGGGTTCGGGGCCGGGTCTCAGGGTTCAGGGTTCGATGGGATCGGTCTCGGATAACGGAAGTAGATCTTGTCGCATCCGAGAAGAAGGACTTGGTTCGGCGTCGGGGCGCTTCGGATCCGCCCTGGTCGATGTCGTTCTTGTCGTTGTGAAGACCTTGTCGGGTCCGTGTATCGGGTCAGTCCTGGCGTTCGGGATGCAGAACTTGGCGTTCCGCGGCGAAGTTCTTGGCGTCATTTGGTTCCATGTCGACGGTCTTGGTGTCCTTGATGGAGAACTCGGTGTATCCGTGTCGGTGGCCTTGGCGGTTATCGGGTTCGGTCTTCGGATCCGGGTGTGGCGTCGATGGTCTTATGTGGCCCGATGGTTCCACGTAGGAGATCCCCGGGTACCGCGGCGGAGTTCCCGGGGTTTCGATGAAGATCTTGGCGAGGGGTTCGGGGTTCGGGCGCCGGGATCGGTCTTCGGAACCGGGAACGGGTCTTAGCGTTCCGTCTTCGATGTCGATGGCGAACTTGGGCTCGATACCGGGGGTCCATCGGATTTATCTTGATCAATGTCGATCTTGTCGAGGCCTTACAACACGGTGCAGATACCGGCACAGCGAGGTCGAGGTGAAGCTCCCTGGAGGTGGCGATGTGCAGGAGGAAACATGGTGGCGTCACGAGCTTGCAGGGGTGGTCAGGGCCACGCAGGGGTGGAGCTCACGCAGCGCTGAGGCGAGGCGAAGGGCAGGGGCGACGGCAGACGCGGCCTGAGGTGGAGCACCGTAGGCGGTGATGTCCTGCAGAAGGGCACCAGCGACGACGATGACGGGGCCGCGGTGGCGCAGGAGGCGAGGCCGACGGGGAGGCGAGCTCCAGCGAGGTCCCGCAGCGGCAGGGCGCGGGGCGAGATGGCGACGGGGAGGAGGACGACGGGGCCGGCGCAAGGAGAGAGGCCAGGGGCGGCGGTGGACGGGCCGGAGCCGGGCTCGCGACGGCGGAGCACTTGGGCGGGAGGCGCGGAGGCTGCCGACGAAGGGGGCTCGCAGAGGAGCAGGCTCGGTGGAGGTCGGCAGGAGGCTGACGAGGGGCGCAGGAGGCGGCGGCGCTCGCTAGCAGAGGGGGCGGGCGGGTTGCTGAGGGAGGCCGATGGAGGAGGAGATCGACGGGAGGGAGCGGGGCGACGCGGAAGGTGGGGATAGGGTGGCCTGCGAGGTGGTGGGGCCGCGTGGGTCCAGGGGGGGTCGGTGCGGCGCTGTGTGTGGAGTACGCGGGGTGGGTGTGTGTCGCTGTGGTGCCAGGGGAGAGTGGCGGCGGGGTGGATGGGAAGGAGTGGAGGCTGTGGCGGCGGGACCGAGGGTAGGTTTAGGGTTAGGGTTTGGTTGGTTGGTTTGGTCAAAACGGGTTGGGCCAGCCGGGTAGTAGGTGGCCTGGCCTACGGGCCGGGCTGCCTCCCCCACTAAAAACATTTTATTTTTATTTTAAAACACTGGTAAATAGTTTTTAGGTAAACAAAATATCAAGATATGACTGGAGCTTTAATTTGAATAGACAAGGAATATTGTAGGAAACAAAATAGGGTTTAGTAAAATATTTTTAGATGCAAATATGCATGATGTCATGATGATGCATGAATAAAATAACACGCGATTTTCTAGTAGTGGATTTACCCGGGATGCTACAAAGGGCCGTCGGAAGACGGCGTCGCTTGGGCTGAACAAGCCTGCGGGCACCAAGCCCACCGTCAAGAAGACCACCTCGCGGAAGAAGGCCCCGTCGGCACCCACAATCGCCGACCCTCCACCTGTCGTGCACAAGGTTCTCGATATAATGCCCACAACGACGACATCGTTCACGGGGCTTCTCCAAGACGCGAAGGTGGACCTCAAGGCTCCTACTCTCGAACCCTTTGGGTTTGGTGATGAACTGGAGGAAGAGAAGGAGGAAGAATAAGAGGAAGATGAGGAGGAGGTGACCGAGATAGATGCAAGCACCATTGCCCGCTCCACCGTGCGGGCGACAAACTATAGCATGGCCGAAGACATTGTCTTGGTTCTTGCTTGGGCTGCTGTGGGGATGGATGCAAGCACCGGTACCGATCAAACCGGTAAACGATATTGGCAACGCATAAAAGGCACCTTTTGCAAGATGAAGCCGAAGACCGTTGGGTACATATCTCGTTCATACCGGTCGCTTCAAGGCCAGTGGGAGTTGATGAAGCCCCAATGTGCTCGTTGGAGTGCGGCAATGGCACAAGTGATTGATGCACCGCCTAGTGGAAGCGTGGAGAGTGACTATGTGAGTGCATATGTGTGTTATTTTGATGTTATATGCATATGTGTGTTCTTGTTATGAGTGTTTATACTATGCTATTCGTGGTTTTGTAGGAGGGCATTTCCGCCATGAGGTACATGGAGATGCCCGCTTCCAAGGGCAAACCATTCGCATTTAAGCATGCTTAGCAACATCTTAAAGATTTTGACAAGTGGAAGTTGAGGGATCAAGAGACCGCACCCAAGAAGGCGACAATGCTTAGGATGGATGATAATGATGAGGAGGAAATGAATGGGTGCAAGCCCGAGGGAACCAAGAAGGCAAAGTTAAGGATGAAGATGGAAGGAGAGGCGTCAAGCCTGAGGGAGAAGATGGAGCACATGATGAAGTCAAGGGAGATATTGACAATGAAGACATTAGAGATGTAGGGGTTCGTAGCATGGAAAACAAAAAATTTCTATCACATACAAACAAACAAGCCAAGATCTATCTACTAGATTGTAGCAACGAGTCGATGGTATAACTTACCCTCGAAGATTCCAAAGCGTTTAACGAGAGCGGATTCTCGTGGGTGATGTAGTCGTACTCTTTCCAATCTCAAGATCGTGTAGACGATCCTTCCGGCGCCACGTACCGGCAGCGCTCCCGTAGTCGGTCACACGTTCGGTACTCGACGAAGACCTTTCTCTCCCTTGTTCCAGCAGGCAGCGGAGGTTGTAGCACTCTCCTCGCGATTCCGGCAGCACAACGGCGTGGTACCGGAAGTAGAGGGGAAATCCCGCAGGGCTTCGCCTTAAGCCGGTGCGAGTATGGTGGAGCTTATGAGAGAGGCTATTAGTGGTCTAGTAATTAGACACACCAATTATAAGGCTCTAAACCAATTAGAAGGCTCTAAACCGCTGGCTAAAGCAATTAGAAGCTCTAAACCAAAACGGCTCTAAACCGGAGGTAGAAGATAGGAACTTGTGTGTTCTAGGAGGGGAGCCCTGCCCCTCCTTTTATGGGTGGGGAGGCGCGTCCAGGGGAGGGGAGTCCCTCCCCAAGTAGTCCTTGGGCTGGGCGCCGGCTTGGAGGAGTGGGACTCCTCCTCCAAGTTGGTTCCAACTCCTCTTGCTTGTTTCCCACAGTTTCCTGTTTCCCACAGTTTCCTGTTTTAGCCGTTTGACTTTCAAACTGGCAATTTGAATTTCATGTTTTTGGAACAGAAAGAACACTTAGTACATGATGCAATCATTCAATGACACACTCATGTACCCTCCCCCCCGGAGTGCCGGACAATCCGGAACCTTCTAGAACATTCCCGATGAAAACACCGGAATCATTCCCGAACTCCGAAACGAGACTTTCCTTATATGAATCTTATTCTCCGGACCATTCCGGATCACCTCGTGATATCCCGGATCCCATCCGAGACTCCGAACAACATTCGGTTTCTTTCTCATAATACCATAACTACTCAAAACAACGTCGAATCCTTAAGTGTGTCTCCCTACGGTTCGTGAATTTTGCGAACATGATCGAGACACTTCTCCGAACAATAACCAATAGAGGAATCTGGAAATTCATATGGCTCCCACATATTTCTACGATTACTTTGCGATCGAATGAACCACTTACATACGATACCAATTTCCCTTTGTCTCACGATAGTTTACTTATCCGAGGTTATGATCGTCGGTATCTCTGCATACCTAGTTCAACCTCGTTACCGATAAGTACTCTTTTCTCGTTCCCGTGATATGTGATCCCTTGTGACCAAGTCACATGCTTGCAAGCCAATTGGATGACATTCCACCGAGAGGGCCCAGAGTATATCTATCCGTCATGTGGATGGACAAATCCCACTCTTGATCCATGTGTTTCAACCAATACTTTCCGAACACTTAATGCCACCTTTATAGCCACCCAGTTACGGTGTGGTGTTTGATGTCATCAAAGCATCCATCCGGTAAAGGTGATATGCATGATCTCATGGTCGAAGGAATTAGGTTACTATGTATCAGAAAGCATATAGCAATTGAACTATTGAAATGACTTGATCTTTATGCTACGCTTATCAATAGGAGTATGTCCACCATATCATTCTCCTAACGATATGATCTTGTTGTTGATAACATCTCAATGTTCATGATATGGAAACCACAATCATTTAATCAACCAACAAGCTAGTGAAGTATAGAGGCTATACTAGGGACTTCAATTTAAGTTTACAATTCACACAAGTATTAATGTTTCCTTGTTAATACTATTATAGCATGAATATAAACATTTATCATAAACACAAAGATATAATAATAACTATATTTATTATTGCCTCTAGGGCATATCTCCAACAGTCTCCCACTTGCACTAGAGTCATCTAATCTAGATTACATGGTAATATACCGAACACCCATGGCAGTTTGGTGTTGGTCATGTTTTGCCCTCGGGAGAGGTTTAGTCAACGGATCCGCCACATTCAGATCTGTGTGTACTTTGCAAATCTTTATATCCCCATCCTGGATATGTTCTCGAATAGCGTGAAAACGCAGCTTGATATGCTTCAGCTTCTTGTGTGACCTTGGTTCTTGCGCATTGGCTATGGCGCCCATGTTATCACAGTAGATAGACATTGGGTCCAGCGCACTTGGAACCACACCCAGCTCTGTAATGAACTCTTTCATCCATATCGCTTCTTGTGAAGCCTCTGAAGCAGCCATGTATTCCGATTCAGTTGAAGATCTCGCCACAACGCTTTGCTTTGCACTCTTCCAGCTAACTGCTGCACCATTCAAAATAAATACGTACCCAGATTGTGATTTAGAATCATCTGGATCGGTGTTCCAACTAGCATCGGTGTAACCATTAACAACGAGCTGTTCATCACCTCCATAAGAAAGAACCATATCCTTAGTTCTTCTCAAGTACTTAAGGATGTTTTTGACCGCTGTCCAATGATCCACTCCTGGATCACTTTGATATCTGCTAGTTAAACTAACAGCATATGCAATGTCGGGTCTAGTACATAGCATGGCATACATTAGAGATCCTATGGCTGAGGCATAGGGAGTCTTACTCATCCTTTCTCTATCTTCTGCCGATGTTGGACTTTGAGTTTTACTCAAGGTCGTATTGGGCAACATGGGCAAGAACCCTTTCTTGCTTTCTTCCATTCCAAACTTCTTTAGAACTTTGTCCAAATATGTACTCTGTGACAATGATATTTGGCGTTTCGATCTATCTCTATAAATCTTTATGCCTAATATGTAAGCTGCTTCGCCAAGATCCTTCATTGAAAAACTATTATTCAAATATTCCTTGACACTATTAAGAAGGTCTACATCATTCCCAATCAACAATATGTCATCCACATACAGTATTAAGAATGCTACAGAGCTCCCACTCACTTTCTTGTAAATACAAGCTTCTCCATAAGTTTGTATAAAACCAAAACTTTTGATTACCTTATCAAAACGTGATTCCAACTTCGGGATGCCTGCTTCAATCCATAGATGGACCGTTGAAGTTTGCATACCTTGTTAGCATCTTTAGGATCGATAAAACCTTTGGGTTGCATCATATACAACTCTTCATCAATGTCTCCATTGAGGAATGCTGTTTTGGCATCCATCTGCCATATCTCATAATCATAATATGCAGCGATTGCTAACATAATCCTCACAGACTTTAGCTTCGCTACCGGTGAGAAAGTCTCATCGTAGTCAACTCCTTGAATTTGTCGAAACCCTTTTGCAACAAGTCGAGCTTTATAGACAGTAACATTACCATCAGCATCTGTTTTCTTCTTGAAAATCCATTTGTTCTCGACAGCCTTCCGGCCATCCGGTAAGTCCACCAAAGTCCATACTTGGTTTTTGTACATGGATCCAATCTCGGATTTCATGGCTTCTTGCCATTTATTGGAATCTGGGCTCATCATCGCTTCCTCATATGTATCGGGGTCATCGGTGTTGTCAACCACCATGACATTCATAACGGAATCATACCAATCTGGAGTGGTACGAGTTCTCGTTGACCTCCGAGGCTCTGTAGTAACTTCAACCGAAGTTTCATGATCACCATCATTAGCTTCCTCTCTTATTGGTGCAGGCACCACAGGAACTTCTTCCGGTGCTGCGCTACTCGCAATTTCGAGAGAAGGTTCGACAACCTCGTCGAGTTCTACTTTCCTTCCAGTCACTTCTTTCGAGAGAAATTCCTTCTCTAGAAATGATCCATTCTTGGCAACGAATGTTTTGCCTTCGGATCTATGATAGAAGGTATACCCAATAGTTTCCTTCGGGTATCCTATGAAGACGCATTTTTCCGCTTTGGGTTCAAGCTTGTCCGGCTGTAACTTCTTTACATAGGCTTCGCATCCCCAAACTTTAAGGAACGACAATTTAGGTTTCTTCCCAAACCATAATTCATACGGTGTCGTTTCAACGGATTTAGACGGTGCCCTATTTAAAGTGAATGCGGCTGTTTCTAATGCATAACCCCAAAATGATAGCGGTAAATCTGTAAGTGACATCATAGAACGAACCATATCTAAGAGAGTTCGATTACGACGTTCGGACACACCATTACGCTGTGGTGTTCCCGGCGGTGTCAATTGTGAAAGTATTCCGCATTTCTTCAAATGCTCGCCAAACTCGTAACTTAGATATTCACCTCCACGATCAGAACGTAGAAATTTAATCTTCTTGTTACGTTGATTCTCTACCTCACTTTTTAACTCCTTAAACTTCTCGAAAGTTTCGGACTTATGTTTCATGAAATAGATATACCCATATCTACTCAAGTCATCCGTGAAGGTAAGAACATAACGATAACCACCGCGCGATGCTACACTCATTGGACCACACACATCGGTATGTATGACTTCCAATAAGTCCGTAGCTCGCTCCATCATACCAGAAAATGGAGTCTTAGTCATTTTACCCATCAGACATGCTTCGCATCTTTCAAGTGATTCAAAATCAAGTGATTCAAGAAGTCCATCGGAATGGAGTTTCTTCATACGTTTCACTCCGATGTGACCAAGACGACAGTGCCACATATAGGTCGAATTATCGCTTGATTTCAAACGTTTAGCCTCAATGTTGTTGATATGTGTATTTCCACTATCGAGATTCAATAAGAATAGACCATCTATCAAAGGTGCATGTGCATAAAACATATTACTCATATAAATAGAACAACCATTATTCTCAGATTTAAACAAGTAACCGTCTCGCAATAAACAAGATCCCGATATAATGTTCATGCTCAACGCAGGCACCAAATAACAATTATTTAAGTATAAAACTAATCCCGATGGTAGATGAAGAGGTAGCGTGCCGACCGCGATCACATCAACCTTTGATCCGTTTCCCACGCGCATCGTCACCTCGTTCTTCGCTAGCTTCCGTTTATTCTGCAGCACCTGTTTCGAGTTACAAATATGAGCAACCGAACCAGTATCAAATACCCAGGCACTACTACGAATACTAGTGAGATACACATCAATAACATGTATATCAGATATACCTTTCTTCTTGATGTTGCCGTTCTTCAAATCCGCCAAGTACTTTGGGCAATTCCGCTTCCAGTGACCTACTCCCTTGCAGTAAAAGCACTCAGTTTCAGGCTTTGGTCCAGCCTTGGTTTTCTTCGTCGGCGTGGTAACTTTCTTACCACCCTTCTTGAAGTGTCCCTTTTGCTTAGACTTGCCCTTCTTGAATTTGGTGGTCTTATTGACCATCAACACTTGGTGCTCTTTCTTGATCTCCACTTCTGCAGATTTTAACATAGCAAATAGTTCTGGCAACTCTTTGTTCATGTTCTGCATGTTGTAGTTCATCACAAAGTTCCTGTAACTTGGTGGCAATGACTGGAGGACGCGGTAAACCCCCAAAGCATTAGGAATCACTATACCCAAGCTTTGAAGTTTGTTTGCGTGCCCAGACATCTTAAGCACATGCTCACTGACAGAGCTGCCCTCTTCCATCTTGCAGTTAAAGAACTTTTCAGAAGCTTCATAACTTTCAATTGCCGCATGAGTCTCAAAAATCAATTTGAGATCCTCGACAATATCATATGGGTCTGACTCTTCAAACCTTTTCTGAAGCTCCGATTCTAAACCATACAAGATAGCACACTGAACTATGGAGTACTGATTCTTCCGAGCGAGGTAAACATTCTTTACTTCATCGGGAGCATCAGCTGCAGGTGGGTCACCCAGCGGTGCATCCAGCACATAGGTCAAATTACCAGCTGTGAGGACAATCCTCAAATTGCGGAACCAATCCGCGAAGTTGCTTCCATTGTTTTTCAACTTTTCTTTCTCTAGGAACGCATTAAAATTGATGGTAGGGGCTGCCATTGATCTACAACATGTTTGCAATAGTTTAGACTAAGTTTATGACAAATTGAGTTCAAATTAATTAACGAAATTAAACTAGGTGAACTCCCACTCAAAACAACATCCCTCACATTGTTTTAGTGATCACACGAACCAAATCCACTACATCAACACCGATCATCACGAGAGTTGATATAGTTTCAATGGCGAACAATCATCATGTTCATCATATCTACTATATGATTCATGCTTTACCTTTCGGTAATCCGTGTTCCTGAGACCATGTTTGTACATGCTAGGCTCGTCAAGATCAAACCTTAGCCACCGCATAAGCAAATCTGGCTTGCTTACGTTGTATACACTTGCGGAATCTAACACACCCGATCATCACGTGGTGCTTCGAAACAACAAGCTTTAGCAACGGTGCTAACTAAGGGCGAACACTTTATGATTTGAAATTCATGTGCATGAGGGATCATCTTATAATGCTACCATCGTCTACTAAGCAATACAATATGCATAAAGGATTAACATCACATGCAATTCATAATTTGTGATATGATATGGCCTTTCTTCTTTGTGCTTCCGATCTCCATCTTCAAACACGAACATGATCTCCATCATCACCGGCATTGCATCAAGGTCAATGACGCTTCACCATGGTTGTCGTCCACCGGCTTCAACTATTACAACTACTTTGAATAGACACGCGGGTCTTAACATAAATTAAAGACAACCATATGGCTCCTGCCGGTTGCCAACTTACAATAAGGAACATTGCATACATCAAATATAATCACAATCATGGCCATATCACATCACTGCACACCCCTGCAAAACAAAGTTAGACGCTTCTACTTTCTTTGCATATTTTACGTGGTTTGGGGCTTTCAATAAGTGTCGTTCTAACTTACGAACAAGAACCACAACATTGATACTAGCATTGTTGATTACCCGTTGTAAATTGGATCTTAACTATGCTAGGAGAAACAGGCACCCGCAAAGCCACTTATGCAATACAAGTTGCATGTCAAGCGTGGAGCAAGTCTCATGAACGATGTCATGTAAGGTTAGCCCGGGCCGCTTCATCCCAACATACCGCAAGATGCAAAGTACACAAAAAGCAATCTACAATAAAAGCATCAACGCCCACAATGACCATTGTGTTCTACTCGTGCAACAGATCTACATATAGACACGGCTCTGATACCACTGTAGGGGTTCGTAGCATGGAAAACAAAAATTTTCTATCGCATACAAACAAACAAGCCAAGATATATCTACTAGATTGTAGCAACGAGTCGATGGTATAACTTACCCTCGAAGATTCCAAAGCGTTTAACGAGAGCGGATTCTCGTGGGTGATGTAGTCGTACTCTTTCCAATCTCAAGATCGTGTAGACGATCCTTCCGGCGCCACGTACCGGCAGCGCTCCCGTAGTCGGTCACACGTTCGGTACTCGACGAAGACCTTCCTCTCCCTTGTTCCAGCAGGCAGCGGAGGTTGTAGCACTCTCCTCGCGATTCCGGCAGCACAACGGCGTGGTACCGGAAGTAGAGGGGAAATCCCGCAGGGGCTTCGCCTTAAGCCGATGCGAGTATGGTGGAGCTTATGAGAGAGGCTATTAGTGGTCTAGTAATTAGACACACCAATTAGAAGGCTCTAAACCAATTAGAAGGCTCTAAACCGCTGGCTAAAGCAATTAGAAGCTCTAAACCAAAACGGCTCTAAACCGGAGGTAGAAGATAGGAACTTGTGTGTTCTAGGAGGGGAGCCCTGCCCCTCCTTTTATGGGTGGGGAGGCGCGGCCAGGGGAGGGGAGTCCCTCCCCAAGTCGGCCTTGGGCTGGGCGCCGGCTTGGAGGAGTGGGACTCCTCCTCCAAGTTGGTTCCAACTCCTCTTGCTTGTTTCCCACAGTTTCCTGTTTCCCACAGTTTCCTGTTTTAGCCGTTTGACTTTCAAACTGGCAATTTGACTTTCATGTTTTTGGAACAGCAAGAACACTTAGTACATGATGCAATCATTCAATGACACACTCATGTACCCTCCCCCCCCCCAGAGTGCCGGACAATCCGGAACCTTCTAGAACATTCCCGATGAAAACACCGGAATCATTCCCGAACTCCGAAACGGGACTTTCCTTATATGAATCTTATTCTCCGGACCATTCCGGATCACCTCGTGATATCCCGGATCCCATCCGAGACTCCGAACAACATTCGGTTTCTTTCTCATAATACCATAACTACTCAAAACAACGTCGAATCCTTAAGTGTGTCTCCCTACGGTTCGTGAATTATGCGGACATGATCGAGACACTTCTCCGAACAATAACCAATAGAGGAATCTGGAAATTCATATGGCTCCCACATATTTCTACGATTACTTTGCGATCGAATGAACCACTTACATACGATACCAATTTCCCTTTGTCTCACGATAGTTTACTTATCCGAGGTTATGATCGTCGGTATCTCTGCATACCTAGTTCAACCTCGTTACCGATAAGTACTCTTTTCTCGTTCCCGTGATATATGATCCCTTGTGACCAAGTCACATGCTTGCAAGCCAATTGGATGACATTCCACCGAGAGGGCCCAGAGTATATCTATCCGTCATGTGGATGGACAAATCCCACTCTTGATCCATGTGTTTCAACCAATACTTTCCGAACACTTAATGCCACCTTTATAGCCACCCAGTTACGGTGTGGTGTTTGATGTCATCAAAGCATCCATCCGGTAAAGGTGATATGCATGATCTCATGGTCGAATGAATTAGGTTACTATGTATCAGAAAGCATATAGCAATTGAACTATTGAAATGACTTGATCTTTATGCTACGCTTATCAATAGGAGTATGTCCACCATATCATTCTCCTAACGATATGATCTTGTTGTTGATAACATCTCAATGTTCATGATATGGAAACCACAATCATTTAATCAACCAACAAGCTAGTGAAGTATAGAGGCTATACTAGGGACTTCAATTTAAGTTTACAATTCACACAAGTATTAATGTTTCCTTGTTAATACTATTATAGCATGAATATAAACATTTATCATAAACACAAAGATATAATAATAACTATATTTATTATTGCCTCTAGGGCATATCTCCAACAAGAGACAAAGCTTCTTATCACCGAGAAGAAGAAAGAGGTGAAGCTTGCACAAGTTGAAGCAAGGCGTGAACAAGCCAAGCGCAAGGCCGACTTGGAGGAGAGGATGATCAAGGTCAAAGAAGCAAAGGAATGGAAAGAACTCATGATGGAAGAGAAGGAGCACATGATGATGTCCAAGAAGGACATGGATGAAGAGAAATTGACATGGTGGAGGGAGTACGAGGAGGATATCGCGGAGAGGAAGAGGATATTCTGTGCTGCGTCCTCTACTCTTCGGGGTGACACTCCGATGAGTGGTGGTGGCGATGGCGGTGTGGAGGACTCCACCACCGACGCCTATGGAGGTGCTTGATGGACGTGGAAGTGGTCTAGGAGACGGCGCCAAGGTGCAACTTTTTGGTGACGGTACCGATGAGAGGGGGAAGATGATGATTTTATGATGTAAACTATTAAACCATGCATTAATGATCTTCATGTCCTAGTTTGTTTCAAGGTTGAATGATGTTTTTCTAGTGATAATTGTGATATGTCAAATAACAGTTTGAGGGTTGCGGCAAAGACTAAAACCCTCGAATCTCTAAAAGTTTGAGGGTTCTAGTCTTTGCCCCTGTTTTTCACCCTTCAAAAGTGACAAAAAATGTCAATTCTCAACCCTTAAAATGCTTTGAAGATTTGAGGGTTTAGGGGTACTACTAGTGATGCTCTAACAGCGCCCTTATTCCTTCGGCCCTTAAAACGCGAGTAAGGATGCATGTACTGCGTTTTTATACGTTGAAAACCGCCGGCGGAGATCAGCACCCTTATTCATAGCCTGTAAAACCGAATATTCTGTTTTACAGGTGTGATAAGGGCACTGATCGACGTCGCATGTTTTGGCCCGTAGAAACAGGAATTCTAGCACAAATGCAAGTTGTAAACATTTCATACATAGTTTTAACATCAAATCAACAACATAGTTCGCATCAAATCCATACATAGAACAGTTCACGGCAAATCCAAATGCATAGTTCAAAGGTCTACCAACATTCAAGGGAGAATCAAGCTTCGGAATTGTCTCCATGCTCAACCGAAGCACCTCCGGTTCCACTTTGACGAAGGAGCCTTCTTCTCTCCATGATCTCCGGTTGTTTCTTTCCACCACTCCAATTGTCGCTCATTCATGTCCTTCGTGTTCATCATCATGATCTCCCTCTCCTCAGCTAGGAGTGCCTTCATTGCCTTCTCCTTCTTCACTTTGATCTTCATCTCCTCCAACTCGGCCTTGCACATTGCTTCTTCTCGTGTGGATTCCACGTTTGCAAGCTTCACCTCTCTCTTCTTCTCGGTGATAGCAATCTTTGCCTCCAGTGTCTTCATTGTCATAGACTCCTTGGTCTTCATCATTTGATCAAACTTGTCCCTTAGAAATGATGACTCGGCCTCCATCTTAATCCTCTCCTTGGCCTTCTTGCACCCCTCCGGCTTGTCCCACCTTCTTCCTTCCTTATCATCATCACTATCATCCATTTTACCCATCGCCCCTTACTTTAGTGGAGCTTCTTGGTCCCTCAATTGCCACTTGGGAAGATGCTTGAGCACGTCATGGCAATGCGAGGTGAGACGGAGGGACTCTGGGCAGGCCCGGCTCTACCCCATGGCAGGCTTGTGCAATGGCCAAGGGCCCAGGCCAGAGGGGGGCCCAAATTTTTTTTTTGCACATGTGCTGAGCAGTCCTAGAGATCGTTCCTGATTCCCTAATTCCGATCGATCGTACGATTGTGAACCTGAAAGGCCGATCTGGCCATATCGGTATCGCGAACGACCGACTCTAGCCTCTCGGTCTCTCATGAGTCGCGACATTCGCCCTGCCCATGCCCCTGCCCCCATGCGGCCTGCGCTCGTCGCTCGCCAACGCCAAGACGCTAGGTCGCTGACTCAGCTGCTCCTGCTCCAGGCCCTGCTGCTCTCTTGGACACGGGCACACGGCGACACGCCCTACGCCCCGGCTGTTGCGGTCCTGCCTTCTGTACTGTAAGTTAATCCCTTCTTATTAATTCCTCAATTGCGTCCCTGCTCATCTAAGTCTTCTAATTAATCCCTCAATTAGGCTTATAATTTTTAAGATTATAATTTGATGTAAATTCCATCACAGCAGGTCATAAGAATTTGTGTGATATCGATCTTAATGATTTTGTCTCTGAGTTGGAAGTGTTGCAAGTAACTTTGCCAAATAATTTTATGTCAGTGCATGAGATTCTTCAATTCATTACAACCGTAAATTGCTATCCAATTCCAGTTGCCTATTGGATCCTTTTGACTTCATCTGTGACTGTGGTCTCGGCTAAAAGAAGTTTCTCTAAAATAAAGCTACTAAAGAACTATTTGAGGTCAACTATATTACAAGACAGATTGAATGGTTTGGCTACGTGTTGTATTGAGAAGGATATATTGGATAGCCTTAATTTTAATAGTGTCCTCGATGATTTTGCATCTAGAAATGCACGAAGAAGCTTTTTTTGAAGCACTGAAGCTTAATTGTCGATGATCTTTTTAGATGCTGGTTTTTTTTGAGGTATTCGCTAGCATGGAATACTTGTTATGTTTTTCTACCATTTTTATTTTTTCTATCTAAATATCACAATGCTTTATTCTTTGACAATTATTTATAGACATTTCGACTATAAACGTGTGGTTATATGCTTTTAAATATTTTGCAAGTGAAATTGGCACATATATCGTCTATATATCTAGTTATACGTACATATATATGTTGTTATTAGGGTCCCTTTTGTTGACTTCGCCAAGGGCCCCAAAAAATATAGAGCCGGCCCTGACTCTGGGAAAAATTGGCATACCTTTCGGGCAACGCGTCGAATGGTTGCGGGGCAGAGGAGACAGTGGGAGGCGGAGATGGAGTGACGGCAGGGGAAACAGCAGGATGCGGAGATGGAGTGGCCGGCGGGAGGCCGCTGCGGCGGGCCGACCGCTTCTGGTTCACCCTCTTCCCCTTGGGCCCATCCAAGAGGATTTTTGTCCAGGGATTCCTCTTCGGCTTCGACGCCGACGCAAGGTCAGGAGCTGGCGCACATGTTGTCTGGATGAGGTGCGTACCCGCCCCCTTCCTCTTCTTCACGCTAGTGGCCGCGACCATCTTGGCGACATCTGTGGAGGTCGGAAGATCTCCGGTAGCCCCTGGAGAAACGGTGAACGGCGGATAGGGTTCCCTAGGCTGCGGCGTGCCGCCAGCGGGCAGCGGGATCGATCCGTGGTCCACGCCGTCAGTATCCGACCACGGCGGCACAGGAGACGGGGGGGGGGGGGGGGCGAAGATCGGCGGCGGTGGCGACAGGCGGGCGGGAAGGGGGAACGAGCTGAAATCTCTCGCGTGCAAAGGAATGTCGGAGTGCATGGCGCGTTCGGGTCGGCTTCTCCAGCCCTGGTTTGTGCGGGTGGAGAGCGGGTTTACGAGTCGGTCCTTACTTTTTTTTAAGGATCATGTGATTTGATGGTACTGATCGTCGCAGATTTATCGCCGAAATCCTTAAAGCGACGGTTATTTTGAGGGTTTGCCTCGTTTAAGGGTGCTGTTAGACTTGCTCTAACGAATTGTTCAGTTTTTGTGGAGCTGATGCTCGGCGCATTTTGTACTCCGAATTTTTTTTTCCAGAAATTGCACAGTTTGTACTCCACTTTGTAGGGTAACTAGAACCTTTTATTACTCAATCAATAGTCACTGGTACTCAGGGGAACTCGGGAGCCACGCTTGGCGGTCCATGCTCTAAATAGAACGAGGTAAATTATGGGCATGAGAATTAAAGCACCTCCTCTCATGAACAAATTTAACATCATCAAAATCATCTTGCCCTAGAGCAATCTCACGGAGGACAGGGACACAGGGACGTAACTGAATGACTTGAATCTCTGATGGAGTTGATGGCTTCTAGATAGTCTGATCTGATGCAATGTAGGCTCGTCTAAAAGATGCAGGTCTAGCTGAGCTACACTCACTCAGGGCATGCTACTCCTTCGAGAGTAGCCGGGTCTGAAATTCCAGTGGTCGCTACGGCATGCTACTCCCCCAAGGCTCCAAGATAAATACCTGCACGTCTCTCGCGATACCTGCGACTACTCCTCTATTGCCATGCTTGTCCACGGATGCATCAACACTAATTTTGACAAAAATTTCGGGTGGAGGCAACCAGGACAGTCCTAATTTCAGAACATGATGAAGCAACACGTGTTAGTTTCTGTGGGTATGCAATGTTCAGTTCCGCGAGATAGCTCTTAATAAAGCCAAAGATCGAGAGCGGGCTTTGAAAAATCTCTTCATGTATAGCTTTTCACCTCGCACTCCAAATTGTCTACAATGTGATCACCACCTATGTAATCTTTTCATGTGTCAGGGTGTCAATGAGGAAAAAGATCCATTCCTTTGCATTCCCACATTGGTTCACACTAATGAGTTCAGTGACCTCGTCGTTCATAAGTGCCCATACACATCTCGCAGTCGTACAATCGAGCGGTGAATGTCCTCGGACATCATTGACAGCCGCACAAAAGGGGGATCCAACTGTAGTTGACATGTTCCTATGATGGCGAACTGAAGCTGTTGGCAAAGACCGATGAGCTAGGCGCAAGAGAAACACTTTAATCTTACTTAGAAATTTGATCTTCCACATCGTAGTCCAATGTTTCTGTTCAGACCTAGAAGTTGGACTAGCCGGTCGCCCTTCCAGCCAATATTCCCTTGTTCTTTTAGTCGCTACCAACAACCTGCAAGCTGAACCGAACTGTCAAAGAACCAGATCGACACTCACAATGCCAAGCCCATGTATCTTGATGATTTGCAGTTGATAATGGGATAGATTTAATAGTTTCCGCATCCATTGGCAGTAAATGTTCATCTATGAGATCCACATTCCATTCAGCTCTGGCAGTATGGATAAGCTCTGAGACAAGCATTGGGAGATTGTCTGTCTTGGGAACAAGGGAGACAGTTTTCATTCCAATTAAACCAGTTTTCATTCCATTTGCAATCCTTCTAATTAACCCAAGTTTCAGTGCGTCGCGGCCCTCGAACATTGACTGCCCGTATCTCAGGGTGCAGGTGGGTGTGGGCTGTCCACGGGACCCGCTTCCCAAGCCCGCATAAAAGGTTAAACAGGCATCCCACGGGTAAGAAAAAAATAAGCGGGATGTCCCACATCCCACATCCATCCCGCATTGTCCCCAGTTCGCGACTTAGTTTGGCGCTGGCATTTCCATCATGGCTTGCTCCATTGAAGGTTGGCCAGCGACTGCTAGGTGGTATACCAGTTGCGTACCATGACATCTAGTCCCTGGACTTGAAGCTCATGACATATGCCGCCTTAGTCAATCCAACTGTAGTTGACATGTTCCTATGATGGCGAATTGAAGTTGTTGGCAAAGACTGGTGAGCTAGGCTCGAGAGAAACACTTTAATCTTACTTGGGACTTTGATCTTCCACATCGTAGTCCAATGTTTCTGTTCAAACCTAGATTTTGAGCTAGCTGGTCGCCTTCCAGCCAATATTCCCTTGTTCTTTTAGTCGCTACCAACAACCTGCAAGCTGAACCGAACTGTCAAAGAACCAGATCGACACTCACAATGCCAAGCCCATGTATCTTGATGATTTGCAGTTGATAATGGGATAGATTTAATATTTTCCGCATCCATTGGCAGTAAATGTTCCTATGTGAGATCCATATTCCATTCAGCTCTGGCAGTATTGATAAGCTCTGAAACAAGCATTGGGGGATTGTCTGTCTTGGGAGAAAGGGAGCCAGTTTTCATTCCAAATGGACGTACTACGTCCATTCGCAATCCTTCTAATTAACCTAAGTTTCAGTGCGTCGCGACCCTCCAACATTGACTGCCGTATCAGGGACAACTTGCGACCTAGACTAGTTGTCATAACATTGCCATCTGAAAAATAAACAGCTCGCAGCAGCATTGCACTCAGAGATTCAGGGAACCGCAGGAGGCGCCACGACTGTTTCGCAAGAAGAGACAAATTAAACAGTACCATCTCTTTAAATCCTAAACCTCCAAGGTCTTTTGGCATTTTTAAAACATCACGAGATCCATGCAACCTTTCTTTGATCATCTTTCCATCCCACCATCAGCTTCTAATAACCGAGTCCAAATACTGCCATAATCCTCTAGGAAGGTTAAAGCAAGACATTGAGAATGTAGGAATAGCCTAGGCAACTGGTTTTATCGACACTTCCTTTCGTCCAGCCGATAGAAGTGTTTCCCACCACCCTTAAAATATTTCTATATTCTATTACGCAGATATTTAACGACCTATTTCTTGCAATATCCTACCTTAGTAGACATGCCCAAATACTTCTCAGTTAATGCTTCATTAGCAGTGACAGACCTAGGGTTTCATGAAAGGGTATGCCACATAAAATTTTCACATATAATTTGAGAACATCAATCTTGTCATCAAAGAATGTATGTCGAACAAAACAACGCATTTTAATAATTTTTATTCTAGCAAACTGCATGTCCAAAGACTAGTGTAAGCTAACAAAGAGCGTATTTTGGCATCACAACACTGCCATATCCAAATATATGTGCAAATTATAATAGCGGACATATATTTTTTTTGTAGCACTTTGCAAAAAGTTGTATTCTCCTGGCTTGTTTAAAAACAATTGGGATTCAATATATAGAAAAATCACAATTTTTTTTGAAAATACATAACACATGAAAGATACATTTTTGTATTTTTTTCACCAAATTATAAACAACTGTTTGTTTCCTAGTTGAGTAATCTTATCTCAACCTAGTTGTTTATTAACATGGCATAAGCAACAAAGGTACATATATATGTGTAACAAGCATATAGTAATGTCTATAGTAAATACAGTACATCTCTACTAATTATGCTTAAAAAGGTAAGGAAGAAGAAGGCTCAAACTATAATACTACCTGAGAACAAAACTAGTAAGTCTAAGGTGAATGACAAAATATCTTTGTGTTTATTTCTGTATGTCCATGTACTAATACTTCTATAGTTGAATGATTTTACTAGTATTTTCCTTCTATATATATGTAATGTGCAAGGCTAGACCCAGGGTATACCCTGGCACACCTGGCATACCCTATAGGTCCGCCCCTATTCATTAGGCACTTGGAGTATGCCTTTAATTTCTAGGCATCATTTGCTGAAATATAGTGATGATTTGTCTTTATTAATGCATTATACCCAGGCAAGTCAATACAAATCATTGTCCCAAAGCAAGGCAATACAAATCTAGGACCTTTGCAATCTCCATGGCTCCTACTAAAATTGCCTTAATAAATAGCATGTTGTTGTATGCGAAAAAGAGGTGATTGCCTAGGGTTGCTTAGGGCACCACAGCAACGCCCGATAAATTTCCATCCACCCTGATCATTAGTATGCAAGACAAACCTTCGGTTGATAGCAAGAACAAGTATAGTGAGATAGGATCTCCCTGACGAGTTCCTCTCCATGGCCTAAAAACTTCGGTTCTTTCTCCATTAAACATAACCGAAAAAGTTACAATGGTGACAATTCTCATATTTGAAGAGTCAAAAGAGTGAAATTCCCAGTTTTAGCATTATATGTAGCTTCTAAGTAAGCCCACTTCGCACGACCATAACCTTTCATCACTACACATTGCAAAGACTACTACGTCAGCTACTTTGGGCTCTGCGCTATAGGAATTAGTGTCCAATATATGCCAAGCCAGGTAGGATCATTAGGAGGAAACAACCCACCGAGTTAGTAAGGCCCACCGATCAGAAAGAGGTGGTGGCCGGCTAAGGGCCTCCTCCCAATGGGCCTATGTTAAATAACAAGGCTTGGGCTGGCTATATCGCATAGTTTGTTCAAGGGAGTCACAGAGAGAACCGAACTAGAAGACTTGGCGTACAAGATGCATAGCTATTAGCCAATATCTTTTAGGACTCCAACTCCCGCACCAACATGACTTGTAAACCCTAAAAGTCGGTTGTGCATATAAAGCCGCCTAGGGGAATCCGTAGAGGACAAGGAACTCATCATAGAATCAACCCTAGAATGCTCGCATCTTGAGCGTAGAGCCTAAGTTAGCAAAACCTTGTATACAACAAAGCAGTAGTAAGTCTTTTCCTCTGGAGAGTGGGGCAAACCCAGGTAACTCGAGCATACAAATTTTGTCCCTAATCCCTATAATGTCGTTGTGTTCCGCATCAACCGTACCACTCGCTAAGGTACCTATCATGGTTTTCCCACGGCATTTGGCGCCCACCGTGACCACGACCGGCGATGTGAAGGGCGCAGCCCAGCGGCGGCGGTGCACCGGTGGATGGTGGAAACCTAGCAAGCGAGGGGGGCCCAAAAGCAGGCCAATTGGGAGGCCAAGATGCGTGGCGCCAAGAACGACGAGGAGGCCTGTCCATCTGGCCAAAATAGCGATGCTTAGCGCCATTTAGGTTTAGTTTTCCTTTAAATTTAGTTAAATTTTATTCGGTTTCTAATATTGAATGAATTTCATTTGGTTTGTAAAAAAATCGCTCGCCCTGTGTAGCGTCGTTTGGGGCCCGTGGTTGGAAGGCGTGTCCCAAACACGCAGGGCGCGATGGCGTTCCCCAAATGGCCAATCTGGTGCTTCCGTCGAGTGTTTGTTTTGGGGGATGTGGCTGGAGATTCTCTTTGCTCCCCATCTATTGGATGTGGGTGGCTCATGCAGCCTTTCATGAAAAAGAGAGAGGTTAGTCCAATATGTGCACGCAAGGTGCACTAACGAGGTATTTTAACTCTAAACATTTTTTATGCCTTCCTTTCATGTTTTGCTTATGTATGACCTTTTTTAGTAGTAACTTCCTTCTTCCGCAAATAAGTGTTCATCTAGAAAATATTACTTCCTCTGTGCCAAAACAAGTGACTTGGTTTTGTCAAGATTCACATACAGCTAGACATATTTTAGTGTGTAGATACATAGAAATGTGAATAAATACAAGTCATTTATTTAGGGATGGAAGGAGTACACAAATTATTTATGTCTTCTTTTATGAGCCTCCACCAACATAAATGAAAGAGGAGAACGAAGATTGATGGATGATATGGAGGAGAAGAATGGACATTGGAGGATGAAGTTAGAGAGTGATTACAAGGAGCTAATTACATTTATTAACTGTTTTGATAATATAGATGTACACTCATTTTAGACAAATCTTAAATGCTAAATGTACGCTTATTTACGAGAAAAATAACCACCACATTACAGGCTAGGGTTTCAAAAAGCAACCACTTTATGTTAGGGTTTCAAAAAGCCACCGGTTCAGAGTTCGTTCGTTTCAGAAAGCACTGATACCGGTTTGAAGTTGGTCTAATGACAAAACTAACAGGACGCCCCCACCTATAAGGATGACGTGGCTCACGCGGACGGTTGCGGGCAGACGACCGTTAACGGCGCTGTCAGAACCCTAGACAAAACGGTTGACTCTTTCCTTTCTCTCTCGCGCGCCTCAGTCCTCTGCTTCTTCTCCCTATCAGCTCGCCCGCCGCCGCCGCCGTCATAGACCATGCCGAGCTGGAACGAGAGCGAAACTTCCGGTGAATCTCTCCTTGGTGATGTGAGTAATTTTCTCCTCTGGTTACTTCGGGTTAGGGTTACTGATTTGGGATTTTTTTTGAAATCGTTTGATTTGAGCTCTGATTTGTGGATGATTCGTTCGATTTGTAGATCTGTCCGCTAGACTACGCACCGAATCATCTTTTTGATGAGTGATATTATGTCATTGATGATGATGCCCCAATCGTTTGCTCCGGTCACAATCTGAAACCGCGTTGATGTTGCATTTGAGGCAAAGATACAGGGAGGAGGTTCTATCTATGCTCAGTGGAAAATGTGAGTACTCAGGTCCTTGCTTTCCCTCGGTACTTTTATCATGGCTCGGTAATTTGATTAACTGATATGTTTGAATAATGAGTACTTGTTCTTGATTTATACATTTAGATAAATCATGAGTACTTGTGAAAGGATCGTATGGGCACCTAGAGGGGGGGTGAATAGGTGCTACTTCAAATTTTACTCTTTTTCAATTTAGGGTTTGACAAGAAAGGTAAATTCTCTAGAATATGCAACTATGGTGAATTTACCTATATGTCAAACAAGCACAAACTAACACAACACTAAGCAAGAACAAGTAAGTAAAGTGCGGTAAAGGATAGAAGTAACCAAGGGAGTAGAAGCGGAGACACAAGGATTTGTTTCCCGTAGTTCCTTCCTTTTGAGGGGAAGTACGTCTACGTTTGGAGAAGGGGTGGTTTCAAACCACCAACGGGCTCGATGAATCTCACCCCAACGGGCTCGATTCACCTTCCACTATATCGACAACCTTCGAGGTGGAAGCCGGCACCTTTACAACAAGTTCGGGGCACACATCCACAACTGAATTGGAGGCTACCAAATACAAGCAAGCTGTCAAGACAAATCAAAGACAAGCTTGTAAGAACCAAATCAAAGTTAGGGTTTCCAAAGAAACACTAGAGCTTGGGGGCCCTCAAGTGAATGAGGGGGAAATGAAGATCTCTCTTGGTGAATATGTGAATCAAGGCCTCCTCCTTCGATTCTCCAAAGATCAATGACTTTGGATGGTTGGATGAAGAGATCTTGTGGATTTGGTGGCTCTAATGGTGTTGGTGTTCTTGAGCAGCTCGAGCAGCTGGAGGAAGAAGATAAGGGTCCCTATTTATAGACAGCCCCCTCCACGAACCGTTTTCTAACTGTTGCAGAAAAGTCAGACCGGAGACTCTGGCCAATCTCCGGACCAGTCTCCGGACTGCCCTTCTGATTGACCCAGGCCAGTTCTTCACCAGCAACACCGGAGACTCCCGCCTTTCAACACCGGAGACTCCGGACTGACCAAAGTCCGGAGACTCTGGAGTAACCTCCGGTGCAGCCTCCGGACCCCTAGTCAGAATGTCCCAGCCATGTCCTGGGAGGCACCACCGGAGCCAGAACCGGAAACTCCGGACCACACCGGAGACTCCGGTCTTGGCAGACTGGAGACTCCGGTCTGGAGTTTCCAGAACAGTGGCAAATGTGTGTGGTCTTTTCCCAAGAGTGTGTGTGATGTTTATCTATGATAATACCAACCTGTGGACAATAACAAACTGTAAAATGATCTACTTGTTGTTAACGAACACCAAAAGTGATTATGACAATAAATGTCCTTTCAATCTCCCCCTTTTTGGTGTTCGATGACAACAAGTGATTTGCATGGAATAACATATAAATGTGGCTCCCCCTGACTATGTGCAACAAGATAATGAAGTAAATCATGTAAAGAAAATAATACCAACAATAGCACACATAGATCTCACATGAGTTACAGTAGATGTTGCACACAAGCACATAGTCATAGACACACATAAGAACAGTAGATAACACACATAAAGTTCAAGTTTGAATATCCAAATAAAAGGCAAATCCCAAGTCCCAAGGCAAATCCCAAGTACCATGCAAAGCGATGAGAATGTCTTCTCCCCCTTTGGCATCGAAACGCCGAAAAGGGAAAAGACCTATACTAGCGCCCCAATAACTCAATAGTCATCGTCATCCTTGTCATCCTCGGCATCCTCATCCTCATCCTGGTCATCCTCATCCTGGTCACCCTCATCCTGGTCATAGTCATCATCATCATCATTCTCAGGGATAGCAGGCCCTTTGCCGTGAGGGCGAGAAGAGGAAGTACCCTGGTATCCAAACCCAGAGGTGACATCAGCAAACGTCTTCCAGTCCACCAGACTATCCTGTTGGGCATTCCATGCCCCAAATGAGAGAGTGTGATCAGACTCTGTGGACTGCTAGGCCCCATGCTCATCATTGTATTCATCTTCACCTTCCTCAGTATCAGCAGCACCCTGGTCCTTGATCTCTTTGAGGATCTTCTCAATGCGGCGGTTGCTTTGGTAAGATGCATGCTGCTGCTTGCGAATGTCAACGTTCATGCAGCAAAGGGTCCTCTCCCAAAAGCTGGCCTTCTTGACCCTCTCATGCACATAGTCTCTAGTCATGGTAGGCATAGGGACATTGGAGGCATTCTTCCTACAAACTCTAGGTGGAGAGGGAGCCCTCTCCGTCTCAATCTCCTCATCATCATCATTTCCATATCGACGCCTTGGAGCTGGCCCCATGCGCCCCTTCTGCTGCAGAGAGACCAGAGTGTGCACAGTGAGGTGTGGTGGTATGCCATGTGGAGAATCATGCGGCTGGGAGTTGATGAGTCTCATAATCAAGGGTGCATATGGAGGAGATTTCTTGAAAAGAATGGCATGGAACATCTCCTCAAAAATGAAATCCATCACATCAATGGGTGCAGCATCAGCCTCTGGTCCAGCATTGAAGATCCGGTGAGTATGGTACAGGAGGTTGACAAGCCCTCCCCTGAGAGCATCATCATTTCCAGCACTTGGAGCAATAGTGTGACGGAAAATCCTCAGCATAAGGTTGTAGAGTGTCTTGAGTCCCTTGGAGGCCCCCACAACACCATCATCATATAGAGGTGTCAGCTTTAACTTGTTCTCACCCAAGGCTGCTGAGTGCATGCGCTGCCCCACAGGAGTAGATACGCTGTGAAAGGTCTCAAAGATGACATTGGCAAAGTCATGAAAGGTAGCTATGCAGCGAGTAGAGCCAGTCATCCACACCATGGTCCTGTCAAGATCAGACCCAAACACCACCGTGGCATAAAACTGCTGAACAAGGTGCACACTATAGTCTTCACGCAGCTCCATCAAGTTGTAGAGACCCAGCTTCTCACAGATCCACATGGCATCATTGAAATAAGGGCTCTGGCACATTTGCTCAATGTTCATGAACTTCTGAGGGCAAACAGGTGATTTGGTGAGTACACCATACACATCTTTCATGAATACGCCATGTTCTTTCCTCCAGAAACGAGGGTCATCACTGGTGCGAGGCAGTGCATAGAAATATGTCTTCCTCAGCGCACGGTTCTCCTCTTTAGACATCTTGGCTAGGGACTGGAGGTTGTCATACTTGGCTCTCTTTGCACGTTCCTCCCTTTCAGCTCTCTCTTGATCCCTCTTCATGTAAGCTGCATCACGTGCCCGCTGTTTCCGGTTGGACGGAGGCACGATAAACTGACCCTGAGCTTCATCATAGCGAGGATTGCCCCTTTTGGGCTTCGCCTTGGTACGACGAGGACGACTAGAAACATCACCTGTGAACAGCAGTGAGGGAGATAGCATGGAGATGAGTATATATGTCCCAAAGATGTAGTACAAGAGTTTTGATGCATTTCTGGACTACTTTGATTCACCCAACACCGGAGTCTCCGCACCAGACACCGGAGTCTCCGGTTCAGACCGGAGTCTCCGGTCCTGGGGACCGGATTCTCCGGCTTGGACCGGAGTCTCCGGACCTAAGTCCGGAGTCTCCGGTCAGGAGGCTCAGGTATGCGATGGGTAGATGCTGGTGAGGGTGAATCTAGTAGATCGGGCAATGCAACAAGGCTAAAGTACTAGAGTGCATGCAAACAAGTAATTCCAATCGGAAAATCAGCAACAATCCTCAAAAACACATCTAGGGTTGAACCCTAGGAGGAAAAAGGAGAGGAGAGGTACCAGATCTGTCCATGGTATCAATTCCTCCGGTGGGAATGACCCAATGGGGGAGAGGGGAAGGTTGGCCGGCTGCACGGCGGATCCCGGGGGCTTCTTGACCTCCGGGAAGGAGTTTTGGAGGAGGAGGCGGCGGATTTGGAGGTAGGGGACGGGGTGAAGAATGAGGAACTGCTGTTCCAGTTCACCCCGTGCCCCTTCTTTAAGTGGCAGAAACCGTCCAGACCGGAGACTCCGGCCTACACCGGAGACTTCGGTGTTTGTACACCGGAGACTTCAGTCCTCTTCGACCAAAAATTCCAGGAAAGGTGTTTGGGGACATATATGAGATATAGATTGTTTTTAAGGTAGGAAAGGGGCTTGGGTTGAGACATCAAACTGTGAAGAACCAATAAGAGCCATAGAAGTTCGAAAATAATCAGAAAAACTTCAAGAGACTAAAATCAATCAAATGACGAACATGAGTAAGTGCCAACCTCTCAAATGAGAGAGGGCGGTGGCCTAGGCCACCATATTTGAGTATACTTGGCTTGGCACCACGAAGATATATCTTGGGTTTATTACCAAAACTCATCATTAAGCTCACATATCACTAAATGATATTAAGAGGAATGATTTTGATTAATTTGGGCATAATGGGGGGAGGGATGGTCCAATCAATTAGGACCGCACTCCCCCTATATCCATGCCTACACCTAGACCAAATATGAGATGAAACATAGGTGAGAGTGCAATAACATCAAGTCAAGCTCCTAGAATCTACGATATTTAGTTCAGTCCTCAAGTAGCAAAACCTTGCTTCATCAAGTGGCTTCGTGAAGATATCGGCAAGTTGATCTTTGGTTGGTACATATGATAGATCAATATCACCTCGAGCAACATGATCTCTAATGAAGTGATGGAGAATCTCAATATGCTTTGTCCTTGTGTGATCCACCGGGTTGTAGGCAATCTTGATGGCACTTTCATTTTCACATAGAAGAGGCACTTTGTCACAATGGACACCGTATTCCTTTAAAGTTTTCCTCATCCATAGCAATTGAGTGCACGCACTAGCAGCTGCCACATACTCGGCTTCGGCGGTGGAGAGAGATATACAATTTTGCTTCTTGGAAGACCAACATACCAAGGACCTACCAAGGAATTGGAAAGCCCCGAATGTTGATTTTCTATCATCCTTGTCACCCGCCCAATCCGAATCCGTGTATCCACAAAGAGCAAATGTTGAGCCTTGAGGATACCAAAGACCATAAAATGGGGTATGAACCAAATATCGAAAGATTCTCTTGACCGCCATCAAATGGATTTCTTTAGGAGCCGCTTGATATCTTGCACACACACCTACACTCAACACAATATCGGGTCTAAATGCACAAAGGTAAAGCAAAGAACCAATCATAGACCGGTATACCTTTTAATCCACATCTTTACCATTTGGATTTTGTTCTAGATGAGTCTTTGTAGCCATGGGAGTAGGATCTCCATTCAAATCTTGCATTTTGAATCTCTTGAGCATATCTTGAGTATACTTGGCTTGATTGAAGAATGTCCCTCCTCTAACTTTCTTGATCTCAAACCCAAGAAATACTCTCAACTCCCCCATCAAGGACATCCGGAACCTGCTAGTCATAAGCTTTGAGAATTCATCATTAAAAGCTTTGTTAGATGAGCCAAAGATAATATCATCAACATATATTTGGCATACAAAAGGCTCCCCATTGACCCTCTTAGTAAAAAGAGTGGGATTGATTTTCCCAACCTCAAAGCCACGGTCAAACAATAACTCTCTAAGGTGCTCATACCACGTGCGTGGGGCTTGCTTGAGCCCATAGAGCGCCTTGTCAAGTTTGTAGACATGGTTTGGGAAGTTGGGGTCCTAAAATCCCATGGGTTGCTTAACATATACCAATTCATTTAAAGGACCATAAATAAATGCACTTTCTACATCCATTTGTTGCAACTTAAAGTTATGATGTGCCGCATAAGCAAGAAGGATACGAATGGACTCAAGGCGAGCCACGGGTGCATAAGTCTCTCCATAATCAATGCCTTCAATTTGAGAATACCCTTGTGCAACCAATCTAGACTTGTTCCTTACTATAATTCCATGCTCATCTTGCTTGTTCTTGAATATCCACTTTCTTCCAATAACATTGCGGCAATTCTTTGGCTTCTCAACTAACTTCCACACTTTGTTTCTCTCAAAGTTGTTGAGCTCTTTGTGCATAGCTTCTAACCAATCCGAATATTCAAGAGCTTCCCACACTTTCTTTGGTTCAATCATGGAGATGTGTGCTTGGTGTTCACTGAACCTCTTCAATTGTGCTCTTGTGGAAATTCCTTTCCTTAGATCTCCAAAAACATTTTGGAGTGTGTGGTCTCTTATCTCCAACATTCTTTCCTTTCTAGCTTCGCGACGAGCGTGGATCTCCTCATTGTTTCTTGGAGGACCCTCTTCATAATTTTGATCCTCGTCATGACCATCAACTTGACCTTGATCATCATTGGAGTCATCCTCTACATTTGGAGGCAAGGATTGACCTTGGTCTTGATCAGGTGCTCTTCTAGCATCAATTTGAGCTTGTCTCAAAATAGTTTGGATGGATCTTCCTTGACAAATTTACTTGGCACCACTTGACAACCCATCGAATGGACCAAGCTCCCTTTGACTAGAGTTCACACATTGATCACTATGTTGAGGGTCCACATCTTGTCTTTGGCTTGATTCAATGTCCTCTTCGGTAGATGGAGCATGTTGAGGTTGTGAAGATGAGGGCTCCACTCGAGTGGAGCATAGTTCTTCTCGATCCGCCATAAGGGGTTCCTCAACGGGGCGGATATAACCCACACCCATTCTTCCTATGGCATCCTGAGGCATTTCATCATCTGCATCACAAGCATCAACACTCCCCCCTTGGGGACCATCATATTCTTCGAAGGTCACACTACAAGATTCTATGACGGCTCAGGAGAGCTTGTCATAGATTCTATAAGTGTGAGATTCGAGACCATAGCCAACAAAAATACCCTCTAATGCTTTAGACTCGAATTTAGACAAACGAACACCTTTGATGAGATAGAAACACTTACAACCGAACACCCGGAAATAAGATATGTTGGGCTTGTTACCGGTAAGTATCTCATATGGAGTCTTGTTGATTTTCTTGCGGAGGTAGAGTCGGTTTGAAGCATGGCAAGCGGTGGAGATGGCTTCGGCCCAGAAGTTGTATGGAGATTTAAACTCCGCCAACATGGTCCTAGCCATCTCAATAAGAGTCCGGTTCTTACTTTCAGCCACACCATTTTGTTGAGGGGTGTATGCAGCGGAATATTGATTTTTAATCCCCTCATCACTAAGGAAATCATTCAAGGTGTAGTTCTTGAACTCGGTGCCATTGTCACTTCTTATAATCAACACAGGAACATTGTGTTGTCGTTGAACCAAGTTAATGAAGTCGATAAAAGTCCTTTGAGTTTCACTCTTCAACTTGAAGAAATAAACCCAAGAGTATCTTGAAAAGTCGTCAACAATCACCAAACAATATTTCTTCCCTCCAAGACTTGCATGATATGGAAGACCAAATAGGTCCACGTGGAGGAGTTCCAAGATCTTGTTAGACTTGATTTGGTTCGTGGGCTTGTGAGGAGCGTCATGCATCTTCCCTAGAACACATGCCCTGCAAACACGATATTTGGCAAAGGAAACATTTTCTTTTAGTCCAACAATATGGCCCTCTTTATGGAGACTTTGCAAAGTTCTCATATTGACATGGGCTAGTCGGTGGTGCCATAGCCAACCCACATCGGCCTTTCCATATAAGCACATCGGACCTGCAGTGGCTTGCCCCGAAAAGTCCACCACATACAAGTCATTTTCGACGTACCCAACGAAAGCGACCTTGAGAGACTTGCTCCACATGAGGACCACAATATCATCATCAATAAATATGGCAAAGCCCATCTTTCCAAGAGCACGGACAGAAAGTAAATTGTATCCAAGGGTTTCAACAAGCATGACGTTCACGAGTGTAATGTCGTGAGCCACCACTACCTTGC
Source organism: Avena sativa (assembly GCA_916181665.1). Taxonomy (NCBI): domain Eukaryota; kingdom Viridiplantae; phylum Streptophyta; class Magnoliopsida; order Poales; family Poaceae; genus Avena; species Avena sativa. The sequence goes on from OV702282.1 coordinate 419,596,495, forward strand.
CGAAACCCATTACCTTAGACTTTGACTTGTCGGCATATGTGATGGTGATTTGATATTCATTTGACACCAAGTCCTTGACAATAGACGAGCTTCCGGTCATATGACTTATGCAACCACTATCGATCACCCATTTTGACCCTCCGGAAGCATAAGTCTACAAAAAGATCAAGCTAGTTTTTTAGGTACCCATTTTTCAATGGGTCCTCTTTTGTTAGCAACAAGGGTCTTGGGAACCCAAATAGACCAAGCAATATAACCATCATAAGGGCCAACATATTGTTCATACACATCACCATAATGATCACGCATTAGAACATAGTGAGGGTTAGCACTACCCGCAAAGTCATCATGAGACATAGTTTTCCCACTTGTGGTCTTACTACCCACAATGGCCTTGTTAGTTTATTGTGTGGGCTTGACCTTCTTCTTCTTAGAATTGGAGACAAATCCAATGCCCCCTTTATCACCACTAGGCCTTTGCTTACTCAAAATATCATCAATAGACTTGTTGCCTTGTGGAAATGTGGCCTTAGCAAGCTCCCCCTTCAACCTAGCATTCTCTTCAAGAATAGTTGTACTACTAGATGGAATGAAGTTACTAGGTGAAGGAATATTGGCCAATTGAGTTTGAAGAGTTTCATGGGACTTTGTGAGTGACAAGAGTTCACTCTCCAAGGCCTTGTGGGCCTTGTTAAGAAAGCTAAAGTCCTCGGCAAGTTTTTCATGAACCACACCAAACTCAATCTTGTCCTTTTTAGCTCTTTTATATTTAGCAATAGCATGATCACGCTCTTTGATGAGTTTGTTAACAATAATGTCATTGGACTCATCAAGCCCTTCAAGTTTTAACTCAAGTGACAACCTAGTTTCTTGTTCTTCTTCTAGAGCATTGTTTGGGGCCTCTAGCTCAATCATATGTTCATGCCCAAGTTTACATCTTACATCTAGAAGCTCTTGAGTATGTGATAGTTGATCTAAGATGTTTCCAAAATGTAGCTTAGCATCACCTTCTAGGTTAGTCATAAACTCATCAAAGGAAATTAATTCCTTTTTAACATCAAGAGACATCTCATCATCAATTTCATCATTATCTAAGTGAGTAGAGCGGGATGATGAAGATACCTCCGTTCCTCTTGCCATAAGGCAAGTGGCGTTCTTGGTGGAAGAGTTCTCATTTGGAGAATCGAAGAGTGAGAATGTCAGAGTAGAGGTGGTGGCAAGAGCAGCCACACCATGAGAAGTTTCCTCTTCGTCATCTTCATCATCTTCATTGTCGGAGGAGTACTCTTCATGAGTGATTAAGACAATTTCTCCCGGCTTCTTGTTGATGGGATTCTTTTTGATGAAAGGTTTCTTGTACGGTCCCTTGAGAGTCTTCTTCAACACAAGCTTTCCACCATGATCTTCTCTCTTCTCATAGGGGCAACTAGCTACAAAGTGGTAGCGGTCACCACAATTGAAGCAAGTTCTCAATCTTGTGGTATTCTCTCTTTTCCCATTTGGATTGCTTCTCTGTTCCATTTCCATCTTGGACTTGGCGGGGTTGTTCCAAAAGTTCTTTGCATAGAAAGCCATATATTGACCATGAGCAATCTTGACTTCATCGGGATGGTCCATGGAAAGCCCTTCATCACTATCATCTTCATCCCCATGGTCCACAACTTTGGCCTTCAAAGCAACATTAACAACATTGCTCATACCAAGGGCACGAGCACGGGCATCTTGGGCATTCTTGGCGGCAACCTTGAAAGCAGCCATCTCTTGCATAACTTCATTTGAGGTCATGAGATGGTAGTTGTGTCTTCCTTGTAGGCTCTTCAAGTCGGTGGGCTCAAAAGGCATGAGTGCACTCACATATTTCCTTTTTATCCATGCATCATCCACATGTGAGGCACCCACATTCCTAAAAGCAGTGGCGGTGGTCTTGAGCCTTCGGTACATATCTTCGTGATCTTCACCTTCTTTCATGTAGAAGCCTTCGGATTCATTGCTTAGAGCATCATATCGGTTCCTCCTCATACTCTCATTTCCAATAAACAACAGAGTGAGAGCATCCCAAGCTTCCTTGGCAATGCTAAAGTGCTCAATGTGTGGATAATCCTTTGTCCCCAAACCTTGTTGAATCATATGCAGAGCAGTGGCATTGAGTTGACTATTAACAATCTCTCTTCTTGTCAAGTTGTTTGGATCCCCAATAAAGAGTCCATGCTCGATGATGTTCCATAGTTCAATGCAAGAGCTGCGCATATGAGTTCTCATTAGTGATTGCCATTGAGCAAAAGTAGCAGATTCTTCAAGCATAGGTGGGTCACCTCTATTGTATACATGAGGGTGAGGAATTGGAGGGTCGAGAGAGTACCATGAGTCACGGTGCTCACCCTTCCCACCATTATTGTGTGTGGAGGAATTAGCGTTGTCTATTTTGCCCCCTACCACCATACCCTCGGGGGATACCGGAGTATTCCCTTTAGGTACAACGGATGGTAGATCCTCTTGAGGAGATGGGGGTGATGAGCCATCTTTGTCTTTAAGAAGTTGCTCAAGCATCTTCTTGACTTCGTTGACCAAGGAAGAGCTCAATCTTGTTTCCAAGTTTCTGAGATCTTCCATGGTCACCGGGGTCGACTCACTACCACCATCCCCTTCTTGGCTACCCATATTCTCTTGGGCGGTAAAGCCCAAATAAAGAGCCAAGGCTCTGATACCAATTGAAAGGATCGTATGGGCACCTAGAGGGGGGGGTGAATAGGTGCTACTTCAAATTTTACTCCTTTTCAATTTAGGGTTTGACAAGAAAGGTAAATTCTCTAGAATATGCAACTATGGTGAATTTACCTATATGTCAAACAAGCACAAACTAACACAACACTAAGCAAGAACAAGTAAGTAAAGTGCGGTAAAGGATAGAATTAACCAAGGGAGTGGACGCGGAGACACAAGGATTTGTTTCCCGTAGTTCCTTCCTTTTGAGGGGAAGTACGTCTACGTTTGTAGAGGGGATGGTTTCAAACCACCAACGCTACGAGAGGCCTCCCTTGTTCTCCGATGAATCTCACCCCAACGGGCTCGATTCACCTTCCACTATATCGGCAACCTTCGAGGTGGAAGCCGGCACCTTTACAACAAGTTCGGGGCACACATCCACAACTGAATTGGAGGCTCCCAAATACAAGCAAGCTGTCAAGACAAATCAAAGACAAGCTTGTAAGAACCAAATCAAAGTTAGGGTTTCCAAAGAAACACTAGAGCTTGGGGGCCCTCAAGTGAATGAGGGGGAAATGAAGATCTCTCTTGGTGAAGATGTGAATCAAGGCCTCCTCCTTCGATTCTCCAAAGATCAATGACTTTGGATGGTTGGATGAAGAGATCTTGTGGATTTGGTGGCTCTAATGGCGTTGGTGTTCTTGAGCAGATCGAGCAGCTGGAGGAAGAAGATAAGGGTCCCTATTTATAGACAGCCCCCTCCACGAACCGTTTTCTGACCGTTGCAGAAAAGTCAGACCGGAGACTCAGGTCTGGAGACCGAAGACTCCGGCCAATCTCCGGACCAGTCTCCGAACTGCCCTTCTGACTGACCCAGGCCAGTTCTTCACCAGCAACACCGGAGACTCCGGCCTTTCAACACCGGTGACTCCGGACTGACCAAAGTCCGGAGACTCCAGAGTAACCTCCGTTCTAGCCTCCGGACCCCTAGTCAGAATGTCCCAGCCATGTCCTGGGAGGCACCACCGGAGCCAGAACTAGGGTTGTCGAGGCCCCTCGAGTGGTCTCGACAACATCTACCATGATCAATAATTTAATATATTAGGGTTGTCGAGGCCCCTCGAGTGGTCTCGACAACATCTGTTATCATCAATAATTTAATATACTAGGGTTGTCGAGGCCCCTCGAGTGGTCTCGACAACATCTACCATCATCAATAATTTAATATACTAGGGTTGTCGAGGCCCCTCCTTGATGATTGCTTTGGTTCTGGAACTTCAGGGTGTATCTATGCCCAAGAGTTCCACAATTGTTGCAGGTTATGGTGGCCATCCTTGATGATTGCTTTGGTTCTAGAACTTCGTACTTTCCTTTTATCCTCTTGGTCCGATTCCTGTCCAATGAGACCTTTGTTGGAGATATGCCCTAGAGGCAATAATAAATGTAGTTATTATTATATCTTTGTGTTTATGATAAATGTTTATATTCATGCTATAATAGTATTAACAAGGAAACATTAATACTTGTGTGAATTGTAAACTTAAATTGAAGTCCCTAGTATAGCCTCTATACTTCACTAGCTTGTTGGTTGATTAAATGATTGTGGTTTCCATATCATGAACATTGAGATGTTATCAACAACAAGATCATATCGTTAGGAGAATGATATGATGGACATACTCCTATTGATAAGCGTAGCATAAAGATCAAGTCATTTCAATAGTTCAATTGCTATATGCTTTCTGATACATAGTAACCTAATTCCTTCGACCATGAGATCATGCATATCACCTTTACCGGATGGATGCTTTGATGACATCAAACACCACACCGTAACTGGGTGGCTATAAAGGTGGCATTAAGTGTTCGGAAAGTATTGGTTGAAACACATGGATCAAGAGTGGGATTTGTCCATCCACATGACGGATAGATATACTCTGGGACCTCTCGGTGGAATGTCATCCAATTGGCTTGCAAGCATGTGACTTGGTCACAAGGGATCACATATCACGGGAACGATAAAAGAGTACTTATCAGTAACGAGGTTGAACTAGGTATGCAGAGATACCGACGATCATAACCTCGGATAAGTAACATATCGTGAGACAAAGGGAAATTGGTATCGTATGTAAGTGGTTCATTCGATCGAAAGTAATCGTAGAAATATGTGGGAGCCATATGAATTTCCATATTCCTCTATTGGTTATTGTTCGGAGAAGTGTCTCGATCATGTCCGCATAATTCACGAACCGTAGGGAGACACACTTAAGGATTCGACGTTGTTTGAGTAGTTATGGTATTATGAGAAAGAGACCGAATGTTGTTCGGAGTCTCGGATGGGATCCGGGATATCAAGAGGTGATCCGGAATGGTCCGGAGAATAAGATTCATATAAGGAAAGTCCCGTTTCGGAGTTCGGGAATGATTCCGGTGTTTTCATCGGGAATGTTCTAGAAGGTTCCGGATTGTCCGGCACTCCGGGGGGGGGAGGGGTACATGAATGTGTCATTACATATTGGAATGATTGCATCATGTACTAAGTGTTCTTGCTGTCCCAAATAAAGGATTAAATTGAATCCTAAAATAGAAAAGTCAAATGTCCAGTTTGAAAGTCAAACGGCTAAAACAAGAAACTGTGGGAAACAAGAAAGAGGAGTTGGGAACCGACTTGAGGGAGGAGTCTCCTCCCCAAGCCGGCGCACCACCCAAGGCCGACTTGGGGAGGGACTCCCCTCCCCTGGCCGCGCCTTCCCACCTATAAAAGGAGGGGCAGGGCTCCCCTCCTAGACACACAAGTTTCCACCTCTAAATCTCCGGTTTAGAGCCGTTTTGGTTTAGAGCTTCTAATTGCTTTAGCCAGCGGTTTAGAGCCTTCTAATTGGTTTAGAGCCTTCTAATTGGTGTGTCTAATTACTAGACCACTAATAGCCTCTCTCATAAGCTCCACCATACTCGCACCGGCTTAAGGCGAAGCCCTGCGGGATTTCCCCTCTACTTCCGGTACCACGCCGTTGTGCTGCCGGAATCGCGAGGAGAGTGCTACAACCTCCGCTGCCTGCTGGAACAAGGGAGAGGAAGGTCTTCGTCGAGTACCGAACGTGTGACCGACTGCGGGAGCGCTGCCGGAACGTGGCGCCGGAAGGATCGTCTACACGATCTTGAGATCGGAAAGAGTACGACTACATCACCCACGAGAATCCGCTCTCGTTAAACACTTTGGAATCTTCGAGGGTAAGTTATTCCATCGACTCGTTGCTACAATCTAGTAGATAGATCTTGGCTTGTTTGTTTGTATGCGATAGAAAATTTTTGTTTTCCATGCTACGAACCCCTACAGTGGTATCAGAGCCGTGTCTATATGTAGATCTGTTGCACGAGTAGAACACAATGGTCATTGTGGGCGTTGATGCTTTTATTGTAGATTGCTTTTGTGTACTTTGCATCTTGCGGTATGTTGGGATGAAGCGGCCCGGGCTAACCTTACATGACATCGTTCATGAGACTTGCTCCACGCTTGACATGCAACTTGTATTGCATAAGTGGCTTTGCGGGTGCCTGTTTCTCCTAGCATAGTTAAGATCCAATTTACAACGGGTAATCAACAATGCTAGTATCAATGTTGTGGTTCTTGTTCGTAAGTTAGAACGACACTTATTGAAAGCCCCAAACCACGTAAAATATGCAAAGAAAGTAGAAGCGTCTAACTTTGTTTTGCAGGGGTGTGCAGTGATGTGATATGGCCATGATTGTGATTATATTTGATGTATGCAATGTTCCTTATTGTAAGTTGGCAACCGGCAGGAGCCATATGGTTGTCTTTAATTTATGTTAAAACCCGCGTGTCTATTCAAAGTAGTTGTAATAGTTGAAGCCGGTGGACGACAACCATGGTGAAGCGTCATTGACCTTGATGCAATGCCGGTGATGATGGAGATCATGTTCGTGTTTGAAGATGGAGATCGGAAGCACAAAGAAGAAAGGCCATATCATATCACATATTATGAATTGCATGTGATGTTAATCCTTTATGCATCTTGTATTGCTTAGTAGACGACGGTAGCATTATAAGATGATCCCTCATGCACATGAATTTCAAATCATAAAGTGTTCGCCCTTAGTTAGCACCGTTGCTAAAGCTTGTTGTTTCGAAGCACCACGTGATGATCGGGTGTGTTAGATTCCGCAAGTGTATACAACGTAAGCAAGCCAGATTTGCTTATGCGGTGGCTAAGGTTTGATCTTGACGAGCCTAGCATGTACAGACATGGTCTCAGGAACACGGATTACCGAAAGGTAAAGCATGAATCATATAGTAGATATGATGAACATGATGATTGTTCGCCATTGAAACTATATCAACTCTCGTGATGATCGGTGTTGATGTAGTGGATTTGGTTCGTGTGATCACTAAAACAATGTGAGGGATGTTGTTTTGAGTGGGAGTTCACCTAGTTTAATTTCATTAATTAATTTGAACTCAATTTGTCATAAACTTAGTCTAAACTATTGCAAATATGTTGTAGATCAATGGCAGCCCCTACCATCAATTTTAATGCGTTCCTAGAGAAAGAAAAGTTGAAAAACAATGGAAGCAACTTCGCGGATTGGTTCCGCAATTTGAGGATTGTCCTCACAGCTGGTAATTTGACCTATGTGCTGGATGCACCGCTGGGTGACCCACCTGCAGCTGATGCTCCCGATGAAGTAAAGAATGTTTACCTCGCTCGGAAGAATCAGTACTCCATAGTTCAGTGTGCTATCTTGTATGGTTTAGAATCGGAGCTTCAGAAAAGGTTTGAAGAGTCAGACCCATATGATATTGTCGAGGATCTCAAATTAATTTTTGAGACTCATGCGGCAATTGAAAGTTATGAAGCTTCTGAAAAGTTCTTTAACTGCAAGATGGAAAAGGGCAGCTCCGTCAGTGAGCATGTGCTTAAGATGTCTGGGCACGCAAACAAACTTCAGAGCTTGGGTATAGTGATTCCTAATGCTTTAGGGGTTTACCGTGTCCTCCAGTCATTGCCACCAAGTTATAGGAACTTTGTGATGAACTACAACATGCAGAACATGAACAAAGAGTTGCCAGAACTATTTGCTATGTTAAAATCTGCAAAAGTGGAGATCAAGAAAGAGCACCAAGTGTTGATGGTCAATAAGACCACCAAATTCAAGAAGGGCAAGTCTAAGCAAAAGGGACACTTCAAGAAGGGTGGTAAGAAAGTTACCACACCGACGAAGAAAACCAAGGCTGGACCAAAGCCTGAAACTGAGTGCTTTTACTGCAAGGGAGTAGGTCACTGGAAGCGGAATTGCCCAAAGTACTTGGCGGATTTGAAGAACGGCAACATCAAGAAGAAAGGTATATCTGATATACATGTTATTGATGTGTATCTCACTAGTATTCGTAGTAGTGCCTGGGTATTTGATACTGGTTCGGTTGCTCATATTTGTAACTCGAAACAGGTGCTGCAGAATAAACGGAAGCTAGCGAAGAACGAGGTGACGATGCGCGTGGGAAACGGATCAAAGGTTGATGTGATCGCGGTCGGCACGCTACCTCTTCATCTACCATCGGGATTAGTTTTATACTTAAATAATTGTTATTTAGTGCCTGCGTTGAGCATGAACATTATATCAGGATCTTGTTTATTGCGAGACGGTTACTTGTTTAAGTCAGAGAATAATGGTTGTTCGATTTATATGAGTAATATGTTTTACGCACATGCACCTTTGATAGATGGTCTATTCTTATTGAATCTCGATAGTGGAAATACACATATCAACAATATTGAAGCTAAACGTTTGAAATCAAGCGATAATTCGACCTATATGTGGCACTGTCGTCTTGGTCACATTGGAGTGAAGCGTATGAAGAAACTCCATTCCGATGGACTTCTTGAATCACTTGATTTTGAATCACTTGATAGATGCGAAGCATGTCTGATGGGCAAAATGACTAAGACTCCATTTTCTGGTATGATGGAGCGAGCTACGGACTTATTGGAAATCATACATACCGATGTGTGTGGTCCAATGAGTGTAGCATCGCGCGGTGGTTATCGTTATGTTCTTACCTTCACGGATGACTTGAGTAGATATGGGTATATCTATTTCATGAAACATAAGTCCGAAACTTTCGAGAAGTTTAAGGAGTTTCAAAGTGAGGTAGAGAATCAACGTAACAAGAAGATTAAGTTTCTACGTTCTGATCATGGAGGTGAATATCTAAGTTACGAGTTTGGCGAGCATTTAAAGAAGTGCGGAATACTTTCACAATTGACACCGCCGGGAACACCACAGCGTAATGGTGTGTCCGAACGTCGTAATCGAACTCTCTTAGATATGGTTCGTTCTATGATGTCACTTACAGATTTACCGCTATCATTTTGGGGTTATGCATTAGAAACAGCCGCATTCACTTTAAATAGGGCACCGTCTAAATCCGTTGAAACGACACCGTATGAATTATGGTTTGGGAAGAAACCTAAATTGTCGTTCCTTAAAGTTTGGGGATGCGAAGCCTATGTAAAGAAGTTACAGCCGGACAAGCTTGAACCCAAAGCGGAAAAATGCGTCTTCATAGGATACCCAAAGGAAACTATTGGGTATACCTTCTATCATAGATCCGAAGGCAAAATCTTTGTTGCCAAGAATGGATCCTTTCTAGAGAAGGAATTTCTCTCGAAAGAAGTGACTGGAAGGAAAGTAGAACTCGACGAGGTTGTCGAACCTTCTCTCGAAATTGCGAGTAGCGCAGCACCGGAAGAAGTTCCTGTGGTGCCTGCACCAATAAGAGAGGAAGCTAATGATGGTGATCATGAAACTTCGGTTGAAGTTACTACAGAGCCTCGGAGGTCAACGAGAACTCGTACCACTCCAGATTGGTATGATTCCGTTATGAATGTCATGGTGGTGGACAACACCGATGACCCCGAGACATATGAGGAAGCGATGATGAGCCCAGATTCCAATAAATGGCAAGAAGCCATGAAATCCGAGATTGGATCCATGTACGAAAACCAAGTATGGACTTTGGTGGACTTACCGGATGGCCGGAAGGCTGTCGAGAACAAATGGATTTTCAAGAAGAAAACAGATGATGATGGTAATGTTACTGTCTATAAAGCTCGACTTGTCGCAAAAGGGTTTCGACAAATTCAAGGAGTTGACTACGATGAGACTTTCTCACCGGTAGCGAAGCTAAAGTCTGTGAGGATTATGTTAGCAATCGCTGCATATTATGATTATGAGATATGGCAGATGGATGTCAAAACAGCATTCCTCAATGGAGACATTGATGAAGAGTTGTATATGATGCAACCCAAAGGTTTTGTCGATCCTAAAGATGCTAACAAGGTATGCAAACTTCAACGGTCCATCTATGGATTGAAGCAGGCATCCCGAAGTTGGAATCAACGTTTTGATAAGGTAATCAAAAGTTTTGGTTTTATACAAACTTATGGAGAAGCTTGTATTTACAAGAAAGTGAGTGGGAGCTCTGTAGCATTCTTAATACTGTATGTGGATGACATATTGTTGATTGGGAATGATGTAGACCTTCTTAATAGTGTCAAGGAATATTTGAATAATAGTTTTTCAATGAAGGATCTTGGCGAAGCAGCTTACATATTAGGCATAAAGATTTATAGAGATAGATCGAAACGCCAAATATCATTGTCACAGAGTACATATTTGGACAAAGTTCTAAAGAAGTTTGAAATGGAAGAAAGCAAGAAAGGGTTCTTGCCCATGTTGCCCAATACGACCTTGAGTAAAACTCAAAGTCCAACATCGGCAGAAGATAGAGAAAGGATGAGTAAGACTCCCTATGCCTCAGCCATAGGATCTCTAATGTATGCCATGCTATGTACTAGACCCGACATTGCATATGCTGTTAGTTTAACTAGCAGATATCAAAGTGATCCAGGAGTGGATCATTGGACAGCGGTCAAAAACATCCTTAAGTACTTGAGAAGAACTAAGGATATGGTTCTTTCTTATGGAGGTGATGAACAGCTCGTTGTTAATGGTTACACCGATGCTAGTTGGAACACCGATCCGGATGATTCTAAATCACAATCTGGATACGTATTTATTTTGAATGGTGCAGCAGTTAGCTGGAGGAGTGCAAAGCAAAGCGTTGTGGCGAGATCTTCAACTGAATCGGAATACATGGCTGCTTCGAAGGCTTCACAAGAAGCGATATGGATGAAAGAGTTCATTACAGAGCTGGGTGTGGTTCCAAGTGCGCTGGACCCAATGTCTATCTACTGTGATAACATGGGCGCCATATGCGCAAGAACCAAGGTCACACAAGAAGCTGAAGCATATCAAACTGCGTTTTCACGCTATTCGAGAACATATCCAGGATGGGGATATAAAGATTTGCAAAGTACACACAGATCTGAATGTGGCGGATCCGTTGACTAAACCTTTCCCGAGGGCAAAACATGACCAACACCAAACTGCCATGGGTGTTCGGTGTATTACCATGTAATCTAGATTAGATGACTCTAGTGCAAGTGGGAGACTGTTGGAGATATGCCCTAGAGGCAATAATAAATGTAGTTATTATTATATCTTTGTGTTTATGATAAATGTTTATATTCATGCTATAATAGTATTAACAAGGAAACATTAATACTTGTGTGAATTGTAAACTTAAATTGAAGTCCCTAGTATAGCCTCTATACTTCACTAGCTTGTTGGTTGATTAAATGATTGTGGTTTCCATATCATGAACATTGAGATGTTATCAACAACAAGATCATATCGTTAGGAGAATGATATGATGGACATACTCCTATTGATAAGCGTAGCATAAAGATCAAGTCATTTCAATAGTTCAATTGCTATATGCTTTCTGATACATAGTAACCTAATTCCTTCGACCATGAGATCATGCATATCACCTTTACCGGATGGATGCTTTGATGACATCAAACACCACACCGTAACTGGGTGGCTATAAAGGTGGCATTAAGTGTTCGGAAAGTATTGGTTGAAACACATGGATCAAGAGTGGGATTTGTCCATCCACATGACGGATAGATATACTCTGGGCCCTCTCGGTGGAATGTCATCCAATTGGCTTGCAAGCATGTGACTTGGTCACAAGGGATCACATATCACGGGAACGAGAAAAGAGTACTTATCAGTAACGAGGTTGAACTAGGTATGCAGAGATACCGACGATCATAACCTCGGATAAGTAACATATCGTGAGACAAAGGGAAATTGGTATCGTATGTAAGTGGTTCATTCGATCGAAAGTAATCGTAGAAATATGTGGGAGCCATATGAATTTCCAGATTCCTCTATTGGTTATTGTTCGGAGAAGTGTCTCGATCATGTCCGCATAATTCACGAACCGTAGGGAGACACACTTAAGGATTCGACGTTGTTTGAGTAGTTATGGTATTATGAGAAAGAGACCGAATGTTGTTCGGAGTCTCGGATGGGATCCGGGATATCACGAGGTGATCCGGAATGGTCCGGAGAATAAGATTCATATAAGGAAAGTCCCGTTTCGGAGTTCGGGAATGATTCCGGTGTTTTCATCGGGAATGTTCTAGAAGGTTCCGGATTGTCCGGCACTCCGGGGGGGGGGGGAGGGGTACATGAATGTGTCATTACATATTGGAATGATTGCATCATGTACTAAGTGTTCTTGCTGTCCCAAATAAAGGATTAAATTGAATCCTAAAACAGAAAAGTCAAATGTCCAGTTTGAAAGTCAAACGGCTAAAACAAGAAACTGTGGGAAACAAGAAAGAGGAGTTGGGAACCGACTTGAGGGAGGAGTCTCCTCCCCAAGACGGCGCACCACCCAAGGCCGACTTGGGGAGGGACTCCCCTCCCCTGGCCGCGCCTCCCCGCCTATAAAAGGAGGGGCAGGGCTCCCCTCCTAGACACACAAGTTTCCACCTCTAAATCTCCGGTTTAGAGCCGTTTTGGTTTAGAGCTTCTAATTGCTTTAGCCAGCGGTTTAGAGCCTTCTAATTGGTTTAGAGCCTTCTAATTGGTGTGTCTAATTACTAGACCACTAATAGCCTCTCTCATAAGCTCCACCATACTCGCACCGGCTTAAGGCGAAGCCCTGCGGGATTTCCCCTCTACTTCCGGTACCACGCCGTTGTGCTGCCGGAATCGCGAGGAGAGTGCTACAACCTCCGCTGCCTGCTGGAACAAGGGAGAGGAAGGTCTTCGTCGAGTACCGAACGTGTGACCGACTGCGGGAGCGCTGCCGGAACGTGGCGCCGGAAGGATCGTCTACACGATCTTGAGATCGGAAAGAGTACGACTACATCACCCACGAGAATCCGCTCTCGTTAAACACTTTGGAATCTTCGAGGGTAAGTTATTCCATCGACTCGTTGCTACAATCTAGTAGATAGATCTTGGCTTGTTTGTTTGTATGCGATAGAAAATTTTTGTTTTCCATGCTACGAACCCCTACAACCTTGAAGACTGGTGGATCAATATCAGGTGTATCAGTCCTTGTCCAGCTATCTTCACCTGGCACAGGGTAAATCACAGGCTTGTATGCCTCAACATACAAAGGCTTCTTGCAGAAATCAGAAACAAAATCTTCAGGGTATTGGAATGACTTGTAGATGGCTGATACAACATGATTGCAATGGATACCAGTCATGTCCCATTTGTTACATCCACATGTCCTGGTTGTCAAGTTAACAGCATAACATTTTTCCCCATGGCTAACTTCCCATAAACCTTCGGCAGCCTTTCTTGATATATACATTCTTGACCACTTCTTATTTTCTTCTAGGATTTCTACATAAGTAGGTGTGTTTTCCCATCTTGCCTTGCTAGCTCCTGTTCTCTTGACTTCATTCCTGACCATCATTTTTTTCCTTATGCCATCAAACATTGTTCTCACTGGTTTCCCTCTAATGTCAAGAATCCACCTATTGAAAACCTCACTTAAATTGTTCACCACTAAGTCTGTTTTGCAGTTATAGTCCATGGCATATCTGGTCCATGCTGCAACTAGTATTTTCATTAACCACTCCCAATCTTCCACACTCTCCTCCTTCATGTTAGCCATGGCAACATCAAAACCATGCTTTGTGTAAGAATAGGAGGCTGCATCCATGTATTTCTTGAGCTCCTCACCTCTAAACCCACCAGTTTGAAAGTTTGCATAAATGTGTCTTAAGCAGTATCTTTGTGGGCAGTTGGGGAATATTTGGTTGATTGCATTAAGTAGACCCTACACAAAGATTTCTAACTATGTAAATAACTGAACATCTGACAATGCAACTGCATATGACACAGAGGAAATGTATACTATATAAATAACTATGCAATTACCTTCTGCCTGTCTGAAATTATGGTATAGTATCCAAACTTGCCTGCCTCACCACCAATAGCATACTTTAGTTGGGTGAGAAACCAAGACCATGTAGCTTTCTCCTCCTTGTCAACCAGGCCAAAAGCAATAGGGAAAATATTGTTGTTCCCATCCCTTCCAGTGGCACAGAGAATCTGCTGGCATGTGGTCAGCTTAATGAAGCAGCCATCTAGACCTACAAATGAATAGATATATGCCATGTCATAATGTGTATATGTATCATTAATTAACAAAGGGAAAATATATCATGTCAATTACCTATAAATGGTCTGCAACCATTAAGGAATCCTTGTACAGATGCACCTAGACAGTAGAACAATCCATTAAATCTAGGGTTGGTACTTAGATGCTCTACCAGAATTTTTGTGGTCATAATGCATTTGGAACCTGGATTTGTGTCAAGCACTGTCTGCAAGTAATCCCTTAGCCTCTTGTATTGGTCCACCTGATCACCAAGCACAACCTGTAAAGCTTTCCTCTTTGCCCTGTATGCCATCATTTTAGGAACATCAACACCAAATATCTCCTTGGTTGTCTCCATCACAGCCTCAATGTCTGTCCTTGGATCAATTCTAATGCTGGGCTCACAAATCTTTGCAACCCTTTTGCCTGTGACCTTGTAGTGCTCACCTACTGTGCCACAAGTGTGCTCAAAGTGCACCTTTCTTAGGCAGAATGATTTCTCATTCTTTATCTGAGAACCAACCATAAAAAATGACACTTCTCTTGAGCACACTTTACTATCACTCTGTCCTTGCAATTTCTATGGTACCTGAAGTTCCTAAGTTGTGCAATATGAAGTGTTTGCACTGCTCTCCTGAACTGGTACACATATAGGAAGCACATCCTAAGACACAGTCCTTCTTCAGGTTGTAGTCTGCTCGCATCATACCACACCCTTGGTTGTTTCTTTTTGACCCTGTTTTTCCTTCCTTTTGGCAGAGCCCATGGCAATTTCTCAAATCCATCATCATCCTCTGGATACAAATCACCATCTGGCCCTTCATCATCAGAAGGAAGCCAATCTGGTGTTATTGTACTCTGTTGACTGCAATGTGATATGCTAGTAGGCCCCTTCCTTACTGGTTCTTTCTTCTTATTCACAATAACTGGCTCATCCTTGTCAACATCTGAGCAATCAGATGCATTAAATAAATCTTCAGGCTCTTCTGCAAAATAAGACTCATGCTCTAAGGCACCCCTCTTTCTCTTATTCAAATCATGATTTGGCTCATCCTCATATGATTCAGTTTCATTTATATCCTCTGGAGTGTAATTTTCATCATCTTCCATTTCTGAATCTTCATCCTCTTCCATATCTTCTTGTTCATCCTATTCCATATCTTCTTGTTCTTCATCAACAATGTGCTATGTTCCCTGTTGATTGAATAAGTATCCTCCATCACCATCACCCACTTCTAAGATTTGCATGTCATTCTCATGATCATTCTCAAGATCATTCTCAACATTGTTGCTCTGTTGTGTCAGCAAGTACATGCACTCAGGATCTTCAGTTAACTGTGTACATTCTTGACGTGGTAAAAAAACTCCATCATCATCAACTGTGTAAACAATGGGGTTTCCAATTTCTGAAATTGGGATTTGCTCTTCAACTGCAGCAGTGTTGATGTTTGATGGAAGTGTGCTTCCTCTTTTAATTACAGTCAAGCTGACAGATCTCTTATCCTCATAAAGTTCAACCATCTGCTGCACCTTACTATGCCCATCTAGTAAGTCCATCCCAGCTATCCCTATACCCTTCTCTTTCACATAATATATGTTGTCACTAATCCCATATCCCTCTGTCTCTATTAGAGCTAGCAAATTGAGGAATGTTACATCTGATTCAGACAAAGTGCGCTCTAAATTGTCCTTGCCATCTAAATTGATCCTTATATCCCATATATCATCATCCAAACTGCATATATTCAGAATAAGAGAATTTAATTGTCTATTTTTGAGTACAAATCCCTAGCCAAAATGGATAAGAAAATGGCGACAGACTTACGCCGCCTCCGAATGCACTGGTCCAACGGCTGCTCTGGGTAAGGTCCTCCTTCAAACGATTTGCCAAGGAAGCGGCGGCCCGCTTCTCCGGCGATGCAAACTTCGCTGTCGGCCGGTTAGAGCTACCGCACCAATCCCCTTCCGTCGCAAGGAATCCCGGCACCTCGACTTCGTGCCCACCGCCGACGTCTCCACCGCCATCTTCTCCGCCAGGTATGCCTTCAGCGCCCCCGCCGGCCGGAGATCTAGAGCGAGGAGAAATCGCCGCCGCCATGGTTTCAGTACGCGCGCGGGAGAGGAAGTGTGCGAGCGTGGTCTGGTTTGACCCGTGTCGGAACGGGAGCTTAGGGTTTCGACAGCGCCGTTAATGGCCGTCTGCCCGCAGCCGTCCGCGTGAGCCACGTCATCCTTACAGGTGGGGCCGTCCTGTCAGTTTTGTCATTAGACCAGCGTCAAACCGGTATCAGTGCTTTCTGAAACGAACGAACTCTGAACCGGTGGCTTTTTGAAACCCTAACGTAAAGTGGTTGCTTTTTGAAACCCTAGCCTGTAACGTGGTGGTTATTTGTAATTTTCTCCTTATTTACGGACGGATGGAGTATATGATTATTTTTCTGTGTATTTTTGTCCCTTCTAATTTTTTTGTGCAGAAAAAACATGAGTTGCTAATCTGATGGGTACTTTTGCATCTGGTATTGTTGGTTTAATGGAGTCTCTTGTGCAAGGTCTACTATCGTTTTGGCCGGATAGCGGGACAGATGCTTCACATTGTTTCTTTAGAAAAGCAATAATATCAAATCATTTGTAAAACAAAATAAGTACTCCCTCCGATCCATATTATTTGACTTGAATTTGTTAAAATTTGGACGAACCTATATATTAAATAGTGTCTAGATTCATCTAAATCTGGATAAATTTGAGTCAACTAATATTGGAGTACTCTTCCCCCCCCCCCCCCCCCCCCGCCAAAAAAAATCTTGTAATAACTACTACCGCCGTTTCAAGGTTTAAGGCGCACACGCTTTTCAAAGCAATTGACCAAAAGAATTGAGCAACAAAATCTCGATTATATTGTACATAATTAGTACCGTTGAATTCATATTAAAAAATACTTTTTAGTGATACTAGTTTTATAAAAAACTCTTTATGTATTTAGAGTAATTCTTGGTTAAAGAAATAACACGCAAAACGAGGACACTTTAAGCCATAAAACCAAGGGAGTATCAAGCTACCACCGTGTACAGGTTGTAGAATTCTTCATGCAGAGTCTTATATAGAGATAAACGAATTAAACATCCACTTGACCACGTCCAAACACCACAAATTTCAAGCATGGAGCTTTCATTCGCACAAGCTAGCCAATCGGCATCCCAGTTGATCTGGCACACACACGTTTGGCGGTCTGGTTTGACGACCGACATCATAAATGCATGCCAGAATATACACGAACCATCTCTGATCTGATATAATCGATCGCGGGCCAGCGTCACCACGCCTACGTGTCCTTCGGAACACCGCGCGCGGATTTGCAGCCTCTGAGCGCGTCCCTGGGCGGCCTGACGCCCCGCTCCTCATCCCTATCCGGCTATCCCCGCCACCTAATTTTCGCTATCCATACCAGCTCAAAAAAAAAATCGCTATCCATACGGGACCGAGTAACAAACTCCCCCGGCGGGAGGCCACGTCGCCGGCCGGCAGCAGCTGCTGACTGCGCAGGGAAAACGACCGCGGCGCCGGCTGGCTGACGGCTCCAGATGCCCCCTCATTTACCGGATTCATACGCCCACCTACTGCACCAACCCGGCCGCGGCAGTTTCCCACGCCGCAGTTGATACACTTGTCCCTTTCCCATCATTGCCTCCCCCTCGCACATGCCCCTGCTTCCTTCCCCCCCTCCCGTCGCGTCTCGCCGTTGCTCTGTTTCAACCCTGCAGTAGGCAGTAGCTCTGACGCACACGGCCGGAGCAATTGAGCATGCACATGCGCTCGCTGACACTGGACCGGCGTTTTGACTGACGGCCCGCCCGTCAGTGGCTTTCCACTTTGGTTATAGTACAACCATGGCAGTACAACTGCCTTCCGAGGGAATAGGAACGGCGTCGTCTGCCGGTAGCCATTTCGATCCGGACGCCGCCGAGCTGTTTCGCCGGACGGGTTCCGTCTCGATGGCAATAATTCGTCCACACCACCTCCTGTCTGCTCGTGCTGGCCATGGCATCCGGCAGCGGCAGATCATTGTCTACTAGTAGTACTAGTCCGGACTCCCGAACATGCGTACCGAAGACCCACTTAACAAATTCCTAGCACGTACCAGTGCGCAGAGCCGTTTCCCATGTGGCTCCACGGCATCACGGCCGGTACATAAATTCGCCGTCCCGGTCATAGAGCCACGCGATGATCAAGGCGATGACTAGCGTGCTTGGCGGCCTAAATGTTGAGAGGGACTTCCCACGGCGGTGCGCTCAATTCGGACGGACCCAATGCCTAAATTCGGCCACACACAGAAAACGGAGATTCATTCAAATGTGTACATAGTTTTCAACAAAAAGGCCGACATTTGAATTAACCTCTGAAGTCGAGGCTGTCGTTCTTACCACCGCCATCGTCGTCGCCTCACGCCTCGCCGAAGCTTTCGTCCTCCGGCTCTAGCTTGGGCGCCACCGCTGGCGCTGGTGAGGGCAGCGCTTCTGGCACGGCGAGGAGGTCGATGATGTTGTCGCTGTCCTCCATGGACCACTATTGCGTGAACGGCCTGGTGGCCGATGGATGGGGTTGCAGGAGGAAACCATGAGCGTCCCTTCTCCCGAAGCGTCGGTGGGGACGTTGGGGGTCTGCGTAGGCCGCCTGGAGCTCCCACTCCACCTCCCACAAGGCATTCTCCTTCATCGGAGATCGCGGCCGGATCTCCTCCTTCGGCCACCAGAGAGACATGTGGCCTCACGGCGGACAAGCCTCTCCTGCTTTGGCTGCCGGAGAGACGGTGGGCGCATGGCGGTGACAACTACTTCTCATGCTTTGGGTGAAGCGGCGGCGCTGAGGAACCCATCCCCCTACCCCCACCGACGAACCCGGTTCGCGGATAACAATGCCATTGCATTGCGATAGGCATGGGGACGACGAGCGCATGGGCACCACAGAGAAGAAAGGCGTGCGTGGAAGACGATGCGAAGGAGGCTGCCATGAGCGTCCCTTCTCCCGATGCGTCGGTGGGAACGTTGGGGGTCTGCCTAGGCCGCCTGGAGCTCCGACTCCACCTACTACAAGGCATTCTCCTTCATCGGAGATGGCATCCTCGGATCTCCTCCTTAGGCCACCGGAGAGACATGTGGCCTCAGGGCGGTGACAATTGCCTCTCCTGCTTCGGCTGCCAGAGAGACAGTGGGGCACGTGGCGGTGACAACTACTTCTCATGCTTTGGGTGAAGCAGCGGCGTTGAGGAACCCATCCCCCTACCCCCACCGACGAACTCGGTTTGCGGATAACAATGTCATCGACGTGGCGACAAGCATGGGGACGACGAGCGTGGGGGCACCACGGAGAAGAAAGGCGTGCGTGGAAGACGGTGGAAAGGACGTTGGGATAGCCATATTGGCGAAGCATCTTGTTGATGTCGCGCCCGTGGCACCATGCACACCGCCCTACGTGGTTCAACCGGCTAGTGTAGGGACGAACATATGGGCGAGCTCCGCATCCCGCTCTTGCTAGGGGCCAAAGAGTTGGGTCGTCCAGCGCCTAGACCCCTCCATTTGTTGTGTCGGTGTCAACAAGGCCGGCACATGTTGATGTAGTCGTGAACGCTTCCCCCTCCGGGATAAGGGAACTACGTAGCTGGTGGCAGATATGTTCGACCCGTGCGGTAGGTGGTGGTTCGGTGGCGCCAGAAGGTCGTTCTTGTACAACATTGCCTCCTACTCTTAGTTAAGGTTCTGTGTGCATGGGTCGTCCTCCACGACACCCTTGCCCTTGCCAGAGCCGCCGACCTCGTGGTTGGGCGCCATTGCCAGCGAGGTGAGGTGGCGAGGGGATGGGAGGAGGTGTCAGAACGGTGGTGTGCGCTGGGTTTTTTATGGACGGCAAGCAAGTCGGTGGTGTGCCATTTACTCTTGCATCGGGAGCTGCACCGGCACGCTATAGAGGCGATGGGACAAGTTGGTGCCACAACAGTTTCCCGGCCATTAATTCCGTTGACCACCCACTGTCTCGATGCCAACTGGGGCCGATGTGTTGCATCCAATGTGGTAGGGCGTGACGACGCTATGTCGGCCCCTCTAGGACTGGATTGGGGTTGCCACCATTTTATTTGACCTAGAAACTATCGGCGACCTAATGAACACGTCGATGGGAGCCTATAATGAGGCTAGCGCTCCAGTAGAGCTATTGGGCGTCGTATTGAACGGGCGGGTAGAGATGCTGGCAAGACCCAAAAGGTTTTGAGTTGTTTGTTTTTGTCCTTGCGGACAGCCAGACCTAGAAAACAGGCTCTAGCGGCGAGACCAAAACTCGTTCGTCGTGATCCATCCATCCACCAAATTTGGGCCACAAATGGGTCTAGCCAGATAGACACAGGCATCTGGCCTGTCCTCCCGTGTCCTACTCGTACCCCACATGTCAGTGCCTCCACGGTACACCTACCTTTTATTTCCTTTTCCCCTTTGCCTGATGCGGCGCCAAGGGATCCCATGGAGTTGCCAGGAAACCCACCCCCATCTCGCCGGCCAGCAAGCCCTCGCAGCAGGATCAACATGGGGGAAGCTGATGTCTCAACGTCGGAGACCTGGGCGCGGCGGCGGCAACCACGGGGATGGCTGTCGACAGTGGCATCTGCGCCTTCTATCTGTAGGAGAAGCTCGACATGGTGGTCTTGTCGTCCGACTCTAGCCTCTTCCACCCACCGCCTTCCTTCGTTACCCCGATGACCCCTCCCTCCAACAGGCTTGCCTTTGAGAAGCTCCAGCATTCTTCCGCCACTGGCACGACATTCTCGCCACAGAAGGCCAAGTCTTCATTCTTGTCGGCCGCCATGGTGGCTCGCTCCTCTGCATCTGCACCACGGTCGAGCTTGCCTGGCCTCCTGGCGCCGCCTGTCAATGCCCCGCGCCGAGCTCGCCTGTGGCCTCCACCTGCGCGTGGTCATCGAGCCGTGGCCAAGAAAAAAAAGAGAGAGGAAAAAAAAAGCAAAATAGACCCGAACGAATAAAATTGTTCGTCCCGCTATGGCACCGCTCGGGTAGGGAACGGACAATGACCCACATATTGTCCAGGGCACGGCACAAGTAGACAAAATTAAGCCATTTGGATCGCCAATTTAGGTCATGCCAAGTCCAGATCTGAGGCGGGTTTTTTTCTCCGTTCACCCGTCAACAAACGATGCTAGTACACTGCTATGGTGAACTGATGGACTGGTACAGTGTCTGGTCGAGTACATGCCATCTCCATTCTCTAGGCGACACAGGCGATAGATCAGCCTATGGTGAGATGAGAGAAATAACCGTTTGCCAGCATGGATCAGTAACTTCCATCCACTGTGATCGTGCATCTTCACACTGCTATTGAACCAGTCAAAACATGAATAAAACTAAAAAAAGCAGGGAGGTGATCCCATTGGATGCCAATGGGGTATAGCGGACTCGGCCAACAGAATAGTAAGAGAAAATGACAGGCGACGGATACCCTGCTCCTCACAACAGCACCAACGCGTTGTTGCCGATTGGACAGCAGGTACGGAGGGGAAGGATAGACGCACTGCGTGTCACACTGGATTCGATCGAGTGTCCAGCCAGATACGATACGACGGCTTCACCATATGACCCGGGTTGGCTGACACCGAGAAAGATTCCGATCATCTCACACACACACACACACTTTGACATGTACAAGCACATCCATTACCCGCGAAAAAATATGGCCACCAGACGAGCCGGCGGTGATTCCGGTCGCCCGCGTGGCCGTGGCCTGTGGCCGGAGACGAAAACGACGAGGACAAAAAGAAGAGAGACGAAGAGGTGGCGAGAGTTACTAACAAACAAAAGATATGGCCACTTCTATCTATCTGCACATTTGCCGGCCGCCGCCATCGGCCTGGGCCGGCCGATCACATCTCAAAACTGCGCTTCTGGTTGCGTGCCTTCCGGCTCCACGACGAAATCCGTCCCCATTATTGCAACGCCACGCCGCCGTCTACTGATTCATCTTGCCTGCCTCTGTCTCTCTGCAGAGGTTGAGAAATCGAATTTAAGAAACAGTTAGGAGTGGGTTGCAAAAAACGCGGAAACGGAGTGTCGATTCGGAAGAAGATCCACTGAGATCGGCGCGGCGGTTACCTCGTTGGGCGTGAGAAGGAGGAGCTGGGTGGGCAGGCACGGCGGCGGGGCGTCGAAGAAGGAGAGGGGGAAGTGCTTGAACACCACACCCACGTCGAAGTAGATGATCCCTGTGGACGGCACGTCGACCCTGATGCTGCGGACGGCGAACCAAAGGAACAGGTCCTGCGCGTCGACCCCGGAAAGTTGGGCGATCCGGCCGTAGCTGATCTCGCCAGCGACGGTGACGTTGTACCGCAGCCCGACCTCGGTGCGCGCGGTGCAGGGCGCCTCAAGGACCGCCTCGAATCGGCCCGTGCCGGGGTCATGCGAGAAGGCCGCGATCCCAGCGGGGAGAAGCCCTCTCGGTAGCCCGTGCGCGCGCAGCACCTCGTGCGCCGCCTCCGCCGCCGCCGTCGGCGCCGCCTCGCCGCGCCATCCTCCGCACCCCGCCGCCGCTACCACCACCACAACCACGAGCAGCCCCCACGACGACGCCATTCCTAGAGCCGGCCGCCGAGGGAGGTGGATGGAGATGGAGATGAACGGGAGGGGAGGGGAGGAGAACAGAGGAGAGGAGCCGCCAATAATTGTGGAGGAGGAGGAAAGACTGAACCGAACGCGAGGGTTGGGGGATGCGGGGATGGATGGAGATGGGCGGGGCGCCGGGGGTGGGTGGGGCCAGCCTACCTGTGACCGGCAAAACCGTTTTCATTTAGGCCTGTGCGTTAATCACGTCGTGCGTTTTAATTAGGGTTGTTAATGGTAACAGCACGGCATCCACGCCTTGCAGCTGGGACTCGCGGTTTGCGCGCGCGATTCCTGCAGTGTTTCCTGCGCAGCGCTGTTAATTTCTGGGCTGTGTTTCCGCCAAAAGACCAACTGTTTTTTGGTTGATTGCCCTCTGCGACTGCGTTAAGTTAAATTCCAGCTGGATTCCCGGGTAGAGACGACGACAGCGTAGCGTGATCAATGAGATGACAAGGCGAGGCTTGGCTGGCTGGTGTGCATGGCGTGATCAATGAGATGAGCTGTGGAGGCATGGTTGAAGAGTTGCCATGCCCACCACATGGAACCACGTCGTAAACTCGTAACAAAAAAATCGATCGACCGCTCGAAAGTGCGGTCAACAATGAGAGCGAGATTAACGGGGCGGCCGTAGATCAAGGGCCAGCCGGGGCAGAGCTTTCTTGACAGGTGAGGCAGTACGTGCTTTGCTTATCTGGTGACTGGTGGTGCGGTCCGCCGCGGGTCCAAGGATCGAGTCACAGTGTGTCACGTACTGTACGTTGCAGGACCCAACAGGAAACTCGATTCGTGGCAGGGTGCACTCCAGATATTCCGAGGGAAAATTATACGCGGTATTCACATGGTATGCTTGCGCGGGGCCGTGGTCGGTATGCATCTTGGCATCTTTGGTATGGTCCCGGGGTGTCTGGTTGTTCTTTTACTCGCAAGTAATAAACGATGGAAAAATGTTTTCCTGCTATAAAATACAGTATCATGTTGGGCCACACGGGAGAGACCAACAACACATTATTTAATGTAGTTTTACCGTGTTCTTCTATACTTTTCTTCCGTTTTATAAATAAAGCCACAACAAGGTCGAATCGATACAAAGTGATAAAAAATCCTCTTACAAAGCAGATTAAACATAAATGAAAATAACATGTGTAATCACATCCAAACAAAACACACGAGAGTACAAAATAAAGATGCCATCACGCAATCTTATGAAACCGCCCAACATAGCCACACGAAAACTAAAGGGTTTCGCAGCATAGTAAATCAAAAAAATTCTACGGATGCGAACGGGAAAGCCAATATCTAATCTAGGAGATGCAAACAATGAGAGGGGATAAATGAAGTCTTCATACCCTTGAAGATTCGCACAGCGGAACGTTCAACGGAACGTGATTGATGTAGTCGTACTAGCTTCTTCTCCTCGAGATCCGATCCGATCCAACACCGCAAGTGGCGATGCCTCCGAGAGATGCACACGTACGACACCTCGACGTCTCCTCCTTCCTCGGTCCAGCAAGTGGGGTGGAGAGATAGATTGGATCTACATCACGACGACGTGGTGCAAAGGTGGAGAGTTTCTGCGGCAGGGCTTCGCCTACGCGCAGTCGGGAGAGAGAGAGAGAGAGAGAGAGAGAGAGAGAGAGAGAGAGAGAGAGAGAGAGAGAGAGAGAGAGAGAGAGAGAGAGAGAGAGAGAGAGAGAGAGAGAGAGAGAGAGAGAGAGAGAGGGAGAGAGAGAGAGAGAGGAGGAGGAGGGTAGCGGGTAGGCGGCTAGGGTTTTAGGAGGTGTGGGGGGAGGGTGCGCCCCTGCCCTCTTTATATAGAGGGCTGACCGGCTGCCCTTGCCCCTCCTCCAAACCCTAGGGCCGGCGGCCACATGGGGAGGAGTGGGGGGCAAGTTTCCCCCCTTCTAGAAGCTCTCCCTAGGGTTTCCCCTAGGGCTTGGCCGGCTGGGCCTATGGGGCCTTGTGCCCCTGGCCCAATGCGGCCAGGGCACTCCCTCGTAGGCCCACGTCCCCTCCCTACAAGTGGGGACATGTTGGTCCCACTCCAGAAGGTTCTAGAAGCTTTCGGTACAATACCGAACATTCCGAAACAATTCCGAAATCCAAAAACTGCTTTCCCTTATATGAATCTTATTCTCCGGACCATTCCGGAACCTCTCGTGACGTCCTGGATCTCATCCGAGACTCCGAACAAAAACTCATAAACCAATTATCCATTCTATCCCAGCGCTGAGACACGTTAAGTATGTGACCCTACGGGTTCGAGAATATGCAGACATGATCTTCTATCAATAATCAACAGCGGGGTCTGGAAACCCGTATTGACTCCCACACATTCATCGATGATCACATCGGATGAACCACGATGCCAGGATTCAATTAATTCCATATAAATATTCCCTTCGTCACGCGATATTTTACTTGCCCGAGATTCAATCGTCGGTATCGGCATACCTAGTTCAATCTCGTTCACAGCAAGTACTTTACTCGTTCCGTAATCCGATATCACTTTGTGATCAACTCTTTAACCACGTGCTTGAAAGCGGTGTTGATATCGATTACCGAGTGGGCCCGAAGTATATCTCTCTGACTTGGGAGGGACAAATCCCATCTCGATACATACAACCCAACAGATACTTTCCGATCACCTGAGAGACACCTTTATGATCACCCTCTCATAGGATGATGTTTGATGACCTCAAAGCTTTATTCCGATACCAGGGAGTTGCATTATCTCATGGTCTAAGGAATACAATATTTGACATAAAAAAAGCTTCGCAAAGATGAACACGATGACACGATCTAATTGCTCTGCTTGATTTGGGTCTGTCCATCATATCATTCTCCCAATGACATGATCTAATTATTAATTGACAACTCATGTCTATGGTTAGGAAACCTTAACCATCATTAATCAATGAGCTAGTCCATAGAGACATACTAGGGACACAGTGTTGTTCATAAACCACACAAGTATCAAAGTTTCCGCTTAATACAATTCTAGCATGGAATATAAACTTTATCATGAACAAGAATTATAATAATAACATCTTTATTATTGCCTCTAGGGCATAATTCCAACAGTCTCCCACTTGCACTAGAGTCAATAATCTAGTTTACATCTGGCAACAATCTAACACCCATGGCACTAAGGTGCTAATCATGTTTTACACGTGGAAGAGGTTTAGTCAACGGATCTGCGACATTCAGATCCGTATGTACTTCGCTAATCTTTAGATCTCCATCTGTTATATAATCTCGAATTATATGAAACTTGTGGTTGATATGCTTGGTCTTTGGATGATATCTTGGTTCCTTAGCCAGTGCTATGGCGCCAGTGTTGTCACACAATATCTCTAGTGGGTCCAAGGCACTTGGAACCACACCAAGCTCGGTGATGAAGTTCCTGATCCAAACTCCTTCACTTGACGCTTCTGCAGCAGCCATGTATTCTGCTTGTACTGTAGATCTCGCGATCACGCTTTGCTTGCAGCTTCTCCAGCTCACAGCTCCTCCATTCAAAATATAAACGTATCCTGCCTGAGATTTAGAATCATCCTTGTCGGTGTCGAAACTAGCATCGACGTAACCTTTTACGACGAGTTGTTCATCACCTCCATATACTAAGAACATTTCTTTAGTTCTATTTAAATACTTTAGGATGTTCTTCACGGCTGTCCAGTGTTCCACTCCTGGATCACTTTGGTATCTGCTCGTCAAACTAAGAGCATTGGACACATCCGATCTAGTACATAGCATGGCATACATGATAGATCCTATGGCCGAGGCATAAGGCACTTTGCTCATAGCTTCTCTATCGTTTACCGTAGCTGGACACTGAGCCCTGCTCAATATCTTACCTGACAACATAGGCACTGAATCTTTCTTTACCTTATCCATTCTGAACCTTTTCAGAACTTTGTCTAGGTATGTACTTTGGCTTAAAGCTATTAGGCGTCTTTGCCTATCTCTATAGATTTTGATGCCCAATATATAAGCAGCTTCCCCCAGGTCTTTCATTGAAAAATATTTGTTCAAATAACTCTTCACATCGTTAAGCATGTCAATGTCATTTCCGATAATCAATATGTCATCCACATATAGTACCAAAAATGTCACTGAGCTCCCACTCACTTTCTTGTAGATACAAGCTTCGTAGCAATTTCGAACAAATCCAAAGCTCTTGATCACTTGATCAAAACGAAGGTTCCAACTCCGAGATGCTTGCTTCAGTCCATAAATGGAACGCTGAAGTTTTCACACCTTATCAGCATCCTTAGGATCGACAAAACCTTTGGGTTGCATCATATACAACTCTTCATCAATGTTGCCATTGAGGAACGCGGTCTTGACATCCATCTGCCATATTTCATAATCATGACACGCAGCAATTGCTAATAAAATCCGAATGGACTTAAACATCGCTACGGGAGAGAAAGTCTCATCGTAGATAACACCTTGAACTTGTCGAAAACCTTTCGCGACAAGTCGTGCTTTATAGACAGTAACATTACCATCTGCATCCGTTTTCTTCTTGAAAATCCATTTGCACTCAATAGCCTTTCGGTCGCTAGGAGGGTCCACCAAAGTCCATACTTGGTTTTCGCTCATGGATCCTAATTCGGATTTCATGGCCTCTAGCCATTTCTCAGAGTCTGGGCTCATCATTGCTTCCTCATAGTTCGCAGGTTCACTGTTGTCTACTAACAGGACAGTTAAGACAGGGTTACCGTACCACTCAGGAGGGGCACGTGACCTTGTCGACCTGCGACGTTCAGTAGTAGCATCGTCCAAAGCTTCATGATCCTTGTCATTAGCTTCCTCTATTGTTGGTGCAGACGGCACTGGAACAATTTCAGGTGCTGCGCTACTCTCCAACTCAAGAGAAGGTTCAATAACCTCGTCTAGCTATACTATCCTCCCACTCACTTATTTCGAGAGAAACTCCTTCTCAAGAAAGAATCCGTTCTTTGCGACAATCACTTTGCCTTTGGATCTGTGATAGAAGGTATACCCAATCGTTTCCTTAGGATATCCTATGAAGACGTATTTCTCCGCTTTGGGTTCGAGCTTGTCCGGCATCAACTTCTTGACGTAAGCTTCGCATCCCCAAACTTTAAGAAACGACAACTTAGGTTTAGCACCAAACCACAGTTCATACACTATCGTCTCAACGGATTTAGATGGTGCCCTATTTAAAGTGAATGCAGCGGTTTCTAATGCATAACCCCAAAATGATAACGGCAAATCTGTAAGAGACATCATTGATCGCACCATATCTAATAGAGTTCGATTCCGGCGTTCAGACACACCATTGCGTTGTGGTGTTCCTGGTGGCGTGAGTTGCGAAACTATTCCGCTTGCTTTAAGATGCGTGAGAAAATCATAACTCAAATATTCACCTCCACGATCCGATCGTAGAAATTTAATTTTCCTGTTACGATGGTTTTCCACTTTATTCTGAAATTCCTTAAACTTTTCAAATGTTTTAGATTTATGTTTCATTAAATAGATATACCCATACCTACTTAAGTCATCAGTAAAAGTAAGAAAATAGCGATAACCACCACGCGTCGAAACACTCATTGGTCCGCATACATCGGTATGTATGATTTCCAACAAGTCCGTTGCTCGCTCCATTATTCCGGAGAACGGGGTTTTGATCATCTTGCCCATGAGGCATGGCTTGCAAGTGTCAAATGATTCAAAATCAAGAGACTCCAAAAGTCCATCAGAATGGAGTTTCTTCATGCGTTTTACACCAATATGACCTAGACGGCAGTGCCACAAATAAGTCGTATTATCACTATATACTTTGCATCTCTTAGCCTCAATGTTATGGATGTGTGTTTCATTGCTTTCGAGATTCAGAAGAAATAAACCACTCATAGCAGGTGCATGACCATAAAAGATGTTACTCATATAAATAGAACAACCATTATTCTCCGATTTAAATGAATAACCGTCTTGCAATAAACACGATCCAGATATGATGTTCATGCTCAACGCAGGCACATAATAACATTTATTAAGGTTTAAAACTAATCCTGAAGGTAAAACTAAGGAGAGCGTGCCGACGGCCATCACATCAACTCTTGATCCGTTGCCAACGCGCATCGTCACCTCATCCCTTGCTAGCCGCCGTCTATTCCATAGCTCCTGTTTCGAGTTACAAATATTAGCAACTGAACCAGTATCAAATACCCAGGCACTACAACGAGCGCTAGTAAGGTAATCATCAATAACATGTATATCAAATATACCTTTGATGGTGCCAGCCTTCTTGTCCGCTAAGTACTTCGGACAGTTGCGCTTCCAGTGACCCTTGTCCTTGCAATAGAAGCACTCAGTGTCCGGCTTAGGTCCAGACTTGAGCTTCTTCTCTGCAGGGGCAACGCGCTTGCCGCTGCCCTTCTTGAAGGGCTTCTTTGCACCCTTACCTTTCTTAAAGCTGGGGGCTTGTTGACCATCAACACATGATTATATTTCTTGATGTCCACCTCCACAGCTTTCAGCTTAGCGAAGAGCTCAGTGATCGTATCAGTGGAACCAATCTGATTATGAGTAACTACAAAACCTTTGTAGCTAGGAGGGAGTGATTGCAGAACTCTGTCAATCTTGAGCTCCTCTGAATCTTGCAGTCCAGTTGCTCAAGGCGTTTAGTGTAGCCCGACATCTTAATGGCGTGCTCACTAACGGAACTCCCTTCCTCCATCTTGCAGTTAAAGAATTTCTCAGAGATCTCATATCTCTCAGAACGGGCCTGAGTCTGAAACATAGTTTTCAGTTCCTCAAGAATCTCAAAGGGCCCGGGGAACTCCTCAAAACGATTTTGAAGGTCCGATTCCATAGCAAACAACATGGTGCTCTTAATCACACCATAATCATCCTTGCGCGACTGATAAACGGCTTTCTCATTAGCCGGCGCATCTACAGCAGGGGCGTCACCTAGCGCTTTCTCAA
Source organism: Avena sativa (assembly GCA_916181665.1). Taxonomy (NCBI): domain Eukaryota; kingdom Viridiplantae; phylum Streptophyta; class Magnoliopsida; order Poales; family Poaceae; genus Avena; species Avena sativa. Next base: position 419,626,372 of record OV702282.1, read on the forward strand.
GGACATAGTCCTTTTATCCGCCAGAGAGAATGATTCTCAGATTGCGGAACCAGTTGGTGAAGTTAGACCCATTATTCTTAAGCTTTTCTTTCTCAGCAAAAACGTTGAAGTTGAAGTTGGACTTAGCCATTTGATCTACAAAATTTGCAAGTACAATTTAGACTATGTTCATGATAACAAGTTCAACTTAATCAAATTACTAGATGAACTCCCGATAAATTCAACATCCCTCAAGTTGTTTAGTGAACATGATCCAAATTCACCACACCTAATCCGATCTTCACGAGAAGAGATGTGGTTTCAATGGTGGACAACAAAGTGTCGATCATATTATTCATATGACTCATGCTTAACCTTTCGGTTCGTGTGTTCCGAGGCCATGTCTGTACATGCTAGGCTCGTCAAGTCAAACCCAAGTATTTCCGCGTGTGCAAAACTGGCTTGCACCCGTTGTATGTGAACGTAGAGTTTATAGCACCCGATCATCACGTGGTGCTTGAACACGACGAACTTTCGCAATGGTGCATACATGGGGAGAACACAGTTTTATCTTGATCTTTAAGTGAGGAATCATCTTATAATGCTACCATCGCGATCTAAGCATAATAAGATACATAAAAGGATAAACATCACATGCATATAATTTTATGTGACATGGTATAGCCAATCTCCGCACAATAATCTCCATCTTGTGCGTGCCAGCATGATCTCCATCACTCCACCATGATTGCCTCCACCATGAATAGCAACTACAACTATTGCTAACTACTTAGCGATAAAGTAAAGCTATTACATGGCATATAAGAAGTTGACACACATGTCATATACAGTTATAAAGACATCCATATGGCTCCTGTCGGTTGTGTACGCATCGACATGCAAGTCGTGAAATATTACAAAACATGATCATTGCATACAACATACACATCACATCTTGGGCCATACCATATCACAGAAACACTCCCTGCAAAAACAAGTTAGACGCCTCTACTTTGTTGTTGCATGTTTTACGTGGCTTATGGGAGTAACAAGCTAAGAACGATTCTTACCTACGGAAAGCCACAACGGTGATATTATGGTTGCCAACATCCGGTGTAAAACCCATGACAACTATAGTGAGAGAAACTGGCATCCACCAGCCGCATGTGTGGAACAAGCCACACGTCAAGTGCGGAGCCTGTCTCGCGAACGAGGTCGCGTAAAGTTGGCCTGGACCGCTTCGATCTCACTATACCGCGTCATAAGAAGTACACAAAAAGAGGCTTTCAACAGAAAACATCAACGCCCGCAACAAGCATGTTGCGTTCTACTCGTGAAACACATCTACGCATAGATCTAGCTCTGATACTACTGAAGGGTTTCGTAGCATAGTAAATCAAAAAAATTATACGGATGCGAACGGGAAAGCCAAGATCTAATCTAGGATATGCAAACAACGAGGGGGGGGGGTAGATGAGATATTCATACCCTTGAAGATTCGCACAACGGAACGTTCAACGGAACGTGATTGATGTAGTCGTACTAGCTTCTCCTCCTCGAGATCCGATTCGATCCAACATCGCAAGTGGCGATGCTTCCGAGAGATGCACACGTACGGCACCTCGACTTCTCCTCATTCATCGGTCCAGCAAGTGGGGTGGAGAGATAGATTGGATCTACAATACGACGGCGTGGTGCAAAGGTGGATAGTTTCTGCGGCAGGGCTTCGCCTACGCGCAGTCGGGAGAGAGAGGAGGGCAGCAGGTAGGCGGCTAGGGTTTTAGGAGGTGTGGGGGGAGGGTGCGCCCCTGCCCTATTTATATAGAGGGCTGGATGGCTGCCCTTTCCCCTCCTCCAAACCCTAGGGCCGGCGGCCACATGGGAAAGAGTGGGGGCAAGTTCCCCCTCCCTTCTAGAAGCTCTCCCTAGGGTTTCCCCTAGGGCTTGGCCGGCTGGGCCTATGGGGCCTTGTGCCCCTGGCCCAATGCGGCCAGGACACTCCCTCGTAGGCCCACGTCCCCTCCCGACAAGTGGGGCCACGTTGGTCCCACTCCGGAAGGTTCTACAAGCTTCCGGTACAATACCGAACATTCTGAAACAATTCCGAAATCCAAAAACTGCTTTCCCTTATATGAATCTTATTATCTGGACCATTACGGAACCTCTCGTGACGTCCTGGATCTCATCCGAGACTCCGAACAAAAACTCATAAACCAATTATCCATTCTATCCCAGCGTCGAGACACGTTAAGTGTGTGACCCTACGGGTTCGAGAATATGCAGACATGATCTTCTATCAATAATCAACAGCGGGGTCAGGAAACCCATATTGACTCCCACACATTCATCGATGATCATATCGGATGAACCATGATGCCAGGATTCAATTAATCCCATGTATATATTTCCTTCGTCACGCGATATTTTACTTGCCCGAGATTCGATCGTCGGTATCGGCATACCTAGTTCAATCTCGTTCACAGCAAGTACTTTACTCGTTCCGTAATCCGATATCACTTTGTGATTAACTCTTTAACCACGTGCTTGCAAGCGGTGTTGATATCGATTACTGAGTGGGCCCGAAGTATATCTCTCCGACTTGGGAGGGACAAATCCCATCTCGATACATACAACCCAACAGATACTTTCTGATCACCTGAGAGACACCTTTATGATCACCCTCTCATAGGATGACGTTTGATGACCTCAAATCTTTCTTCCGATACCAGGGAGTTGCATTATCTCATGGTCTAAGGAATACAATATTTGACATAAGAAAAAGCTTCGCAAATATGAACACGATGACACGATCTAATTGTCTGCTTGATTTGGGTCTGTCCATCATATCATTCTCCCAATGACATGATCTCATTATTAATTGACAACTCATGTCTATGGTTAGGAAACCTTAACCATCATTAATCAATGAGCTAGTCCATAGAGGCATACTAGGGACACGGTGTTGTTCATAAATCACACAAGTATCAAAGTTTCCGCTTAATACAATTCTAACATGGAATATAAACTTTATCATGAACAAGAATTATAATAATAATATCTTTATTATTGCCTCTAGGGCATAATTCCAACAAAAACCCACCATGTTGTCGCTGGAGAGGGCCACCGCCCTCTTGCTTCATGCCATGGAGCGCCGCTCCTACCAGTGGACAACAAGGACCGAGAGTGGTGGAGACAAAGTCACGTGTATAAGATAGGAGGCCACTGATAACACCACACGCCAGCGTCGGAAGTGCATCGAGATAGGATCTGAACTTGCCCAACAATTACAATGAACCAAGTCTAAGAGGTACTAGAGCTCCACGGCAACGCCCCGAAGAGGGTGACAACGCTTCACACTGTTGTCGTCGTGACCAAAACGTTCTAGTGTTTTCACCATGAGTTCTGGCGCGAGGAAGGTAACCACAACAACGCCCCCAAGAGTGTTACGATCCCCGCATACATCACCACCGTTGGCGTCGGAGCGATGGGATTTCTCCCAAAAAATAACCTTCACACTTCCCGTACCTCAGACCGCCCGCTTTCATGAAGCCAAGCCTCAAGAACACGATCCGCGAGATGCCTCTGCTGACGCTTCGCCAACACAAGGATTCCCCGCTGTCCACTCCTTTGCCATCTACATAGCCAATAAGCGAACCATTAACACTTCAGTGTCGTTTTCTGGAGAGCCGAACACACAATCCACCTCCCAGGGGATGCCTCCCCAGCGCCCATTGTCTCTAACCGTCGGGACAACGAACACACTGCATGGACATGAAAAGCTCGTCTAGCGAAAACCTAGCTCAAACAAACGCGAACAACAGAGAAGTGGGCATGCCAGTGGGGGCGACAAGCACGACAGTGTAGCAACCTCCGTGCCAAACACATACCATCTTGCAAAACCTGGGATGCCCCCGAACCCGCCAAGGTGCAAACTTAAGCCAATCAACCCATATTCGTCACCCCTCCCCATGGCCTCTGTCGGCGGCCTACATAGCACTGCCACAACCACACACAATCCCCATCGCAAGCCTAGGTTGGAGCCCCACATGCCGAAACCCAACCGCCAAGTCTCACCGCTGCCATCTCAAGCCCGCTCAATCCAGATATCGTAGCGCGAGGGAAGAAGTTCCGCCACCGCCGGCACCACTCGAACTTTGCCTTGTGACGCTCACTAGCGGTCGTTGTGGGGAGGAGGGAAAGAGGGAGCCCGAGAAGGCTAGGTCAAGGTCGTCGCCTGTGGGTGAGGGGGGGTCATGGAACAGTTTCACTCCCTCTTATGATCTACTATGTCACTAAACTTGGCCCTCGTTTATAATGGTTTCGCCTTGCCTCATCTCAAAGTCTTCTTCTTTCGTCTCTTGAAGTTCTTCGTCATCCCCACTCGGTTTCCTCCGGATCCCGCATGCTCATCTTGGTCTTCCCGCTCCTTCTCACAATATACATCGGCACCATAAGTCGCATGCTCCTCCTTTGGCCGGCCTTGTCCACTTATTATTGTTCTCTCACATCATCATCATCTCGGTTAATCAGGCCATCCTGCCGAGAGACATAGTGTTACATGTTTCCTTCTTATTATTTTCATAATTTGTTCCTGGTGAGACCATTTCTTTGCGATATCCCGTCGACAATCACGGAAATTTGCGTAATATAACGTCCATGTGGAGTTATAAGAGCATTTCTTGGAGCTGTTTTTAACGTGAATATAAGGAAAGCATTGCACCTGATTATTGACGTCCTCCAGAAATGGAGTTCGAAAAAAGGACTCGGTGAAGATATTTATTATTGAACACACGTCAAATTATGCATCCTTGTTCTACTCCTATTTAAAAAGAACACCATCCCTCGGAGGAAAAGGAACGCCAAGGAGACGGATGATTCAGTGAAAAACCATTGTGTTGGTGGAATCGTACAGCGTTCCTGCTTCGATCCCGTTTGGGGTAGCTGGATGATGTGGTAGGCCCTTGCAACCCACACCACGAACCATTGAATGCATTAAATTTATGGTCCCTGTTAGACAGTGGACGCAATTTCTGCTCATCTGGATTTCCGCGGGAAGGCAGCTCCATCCTACAACAAGGCATGTGCCCCCTCATACCCGCTCCTGACATCTGATGCGTACGTACCCGAGCAACGATGGATTGTCGTCCAACTGGGACTCGATCGAGCCACGGCCCCGCGGGGTCCAGCACGCATATGGGATGCTTCAAAGAAACCGCAGAGTATATATCATCGCGCCTCTCCTCGTCCAAGCCAACAACGGTAAAACCCCAGAAAATGTGAACTGATTTTTTCTCCCCCGAGAGAAATCAAATCTGGCGACGCGTAACGTGACAGAGGCCATACGAGCGGAGTCGACGTGGCAGTGGTGAGTGGGTCGATCGACGACGCTGACATGGCTCGAGCTGGATTTGAAAGTATCGTTTCGGCTGTCCCTGGTGCGAGACGAGACCACACGCTGTCGGGGTCGGGCAGGGAGCACCATAATATCAGCCGGGATCCGAACACACAAACACTCACACGTCGTAGCGAGCATACGGGATTCACACGCCACCAGGGTGGATCCTCCTCGCTCCTCGACCGGCAAAAGCATCCGGGATCCATCCTGAATCATCCCGATCTGCACCGCCGCTAGGCTAGCTACCTAGCTGCGGCTGCATCTCTCTGTCCGTCCGTCTACCCCCTTTCCTCTTTCCCTGCCGGCCATGATGGCCGTACGTACAGCGCAGGGGCTGGCTAAATATGTGTAGGTCGCATACGCTTCGAAGTAGAAAGGACGACGATGGCATGGAGGACAGAGTGGATAGTAGTAGTAGTGGTATCATAGTACCTCTCTTTCTAGGCAGGTTTGCTGCGCTCTGCTGCTGCTACACTTTTTCCTCGGCAGGGGAAGCCCGAAACCTGGACAATAAATTAATAAATAAATGAATTTGTTACATGGATGATTTGGGACAGAGAAAGGTGGAATGATTGTGCGTCCAATGCGGAGAGCTAGCCGCCTCCTGCATATGGCCCTCGCCCAGCCCATCATTCACCCACAACCTGGATGTACCTGTATGGCTCGTGGTGACAAAGCCGGTGCTGTTTTAGTTTGGCAAGGGTAATTTCGGAGGACATTGCGTATTGTTGAGTTTTCCAATAAAGAGTACGTATGAGTATCAAGAAGATGACATCACGCAACCTCTGCATCCACACAATGACTAGAGCAAGTTTTCTTTGAACAGGAAAAGGTCACGATGGACATGGGGACTGCAATAACTTTCGCGGTGGAGGTACATTTACAATAAGAACCTCACAAGAAAAATAAATTACAACCGGGCCCTTCTTTTTTACATAAAGCACGCCACAAAGATTCGCGAAAACGCGACTAAGCCCTAGATCGCCGTCGACAAGAGGAGACCTCTGGACGCAACCACGCATGCTTCCATCAGGGACGACACTGACACTGAGTTTGGAGAGTAAGAAATCATGTTGCGCTCTAGTCTGTGCCTTCGTGAAGAAATTCGTCAACTGTAAATCTGAAGGCACATACTGAAGCGCAACAACCTGAGCCTGCACCTGAGCATGTGTATAGAAAGCATCAACACCAATATGCTTGGTAAGCTCATACTTGACCGGATCACGTGCAACACTAATAGCACTTGTACTGTCATACAAAACCAGAGTGGGTGTGGTAATAGAGACCCCAAAATCCGCAAGTAACCAACGTAACCAGGTCACCTCAGCAGTCAAGAAGGCCATAGCACGCAACTCAGCCTCAACACTCGAACGGGAAACTGCTGTCTGTTTCTTCGTCTTCCAAGCAATGAGCGAACCACCAAGAAACACACAGTAAGCAGAAAGTGAACGACGATCCGAAGGATCACTCGCCCACGTAGCGTCCGAATAGCACTGGAGCTGGAGGGAGCTGGAACGAGGAAAGAAAATGCGACGAGTGATCATACCACGAAGATAACGAAGAACACGGAGAAGATGATTATAGTGAACAGTGGTAGGAGCAGAAACAAACTGACTCAGAATATGAACAGGATAAGAAATGTCAGGACGAGTGACAGCAAGATAAACAAGACTGCCAACAAGATGACGATAACGCGTCGGATCAGAAAGAGGATCACCATCAGTAGGTTGAAGCTTAACATTAAGCTCCATAGGGGTCTCAACAGTGCGCTCATCCCCAAGAGCAGCACGAGCAAGTAGATCCTGAATATACTTTTCCTGAGATATGTAGAAGCCATCAGAAGTGGAGGAAACCTCAATCCCAAGAAAGTATCGAAGAGGACCAAGATCAGTCATAAGAAACTGATCACGAAGACGAGCCTTAACAAAGGCGATATACTCAGGATCATCACCAGTAATGATCATATCATCAACATAGAGAAGAAGAAGAGTGCGTCCACGAGGAGAAGTGTGAACAAACAGCGCTGGATCATGAGCACTAGGGGAGAAACCAGCAGCAGTCACTACAGAAGCAAAGCGCTCAAACCAGGCACGAGGGGCCTGTTTGAGGCCATAAAGAGAACGTCGAAGACGACAAACCATCCCCTCAGGAACAGAATACCCAGGAGGAGGCTGCATATAGACCTCCTCACTCAGCTCACCATTGAGAAAGTCATTCTGAACATCAAACTGGGACACAGACCAGTGACGAACAGAAGCAACAACAAGAAGAGTGCGCACAGTGGTCATATGAGCCACAGGAGCAAAGGTCTCATCATAGTCACGACCATGCTCCTGCCGAAAACCACGAGCCACAAGACGCGCTTTGTAGCTCTCAAGAGATCCATCGGAGCGGGTCTTAATCTTATAGACCCACTTACACGTGATAAGACGAACACCGGGAGGGGGAGAAACAAGATCCCAGGTGCCAGTGCGCTCAAGCGCAGCAATCTCCTCAGCCATGGCCAGCTGCCATTCAGGATGATGCTCAGCATCTCGATAAGAAGTCGGCTCGGAGGCAACAGAAAGACCATACTGACTAGGAGATTAACGGTTGGGGGCACGACGCTGACGAACAGGACGAGTATAGGGAAGCTCATCAGAAGAAGACGACTCAGGAGACGACGATGAAGAAGAAGGAATAGCAGAGAAAGACTCCGGAGAACGAGGAGAACTAGGAGAACTAGACGGAGCAAAGGAGGACGGTGTAGAAGAAGAGACATCAGGGGTAGGAGATCCTGAAGAAGACACAGTGGGAGTAGAAGGAGGTGTGTCAGGAAATAGAAGAAAAGAGAGATCTTCCACCGGGTAGGTACCAGCGGTGGGACGAGGATAGAAAGGGCGCGTCTCATCAAAAGTAACATCACGAGAGATACGCATCCGACGACCAGCGGGGTCCCAACAGCGAAAGCCCTTATGCTCATTACTGTATCCAAGAAAAATACACTCAACAGACTGAGCACTCAGTTTGGTGCGTTCGCGAGGAGAAAGAAGAACATAGCAAACACAACCAAACGAGTGAAGCATGGAGTAGTCTGGAGACTGTCCAGATAGGCGCTCAAGAGGGATACCACCCTGCAGAGCAACAGAAGGCTGAATATTGATGAGGTAAGCGGACGTAGCAACAGCCTCAGCCCAGAAATGCGGTGGAAGAGAGGAAGCAATCATCATGGCACGGGTGGTCTCAAGAAGATGACGATGCTTACGCTCAGCAACGCCATTCTGGGCATGGGCACCAGGACAGGAAAACTGAGCAAGAGTGCCCTGCTCAGCAAGGACACCTCGCAACAGCTGGGAGATATACTCACCAGCAGAATCAGCACGAAACACACGAATGGGGGTAGAATATTGAGTATGAACCATGGCCGCAAAACGCTGATATATGGAGAGCACCTCACTACGAGAGCGCATAAAATACAACCAAGTGTACCGAGAAAAATCATCGATGAATAAAATATAGTATCGATGGCCCCCTTTCGAAGCGAAAGGAGCCGGACCCCAAACATCTGAATGAACTAAATCAAAAGGTCGCTGAGATACAGACGCGCTAGTAGGATAGGGAAGTTGAATCTGTTTACCCAACCTACATCCCTGACAATGTAAAGACCCATCTCCTGAGACAGACCCCAGAAGACCACGATGAACTAATGACGACAGGCGAGAGTCACAAAGGTGACCAAGACGATGATGCCACTGCTGAAAGGAGCTGGTAGCAGAGGCGACGATCGGAGAAGAACTGGAAGATGAAGTGGCAGCGGAAGGAACACGAAGCCAGTCTAACTCCCAAAGTCCTGAAGAGTCATGGCTGCGAGGGCCAGCTCCAACCAGGGCCTGCGTGTGACGGTCCTAGACAACACAAGAATCAGCATCAAGAATGACGCGACAACCAGAGTCAGTAAGCTGGCTAGCAGAAAACAGATTCATCTTAAGAAGAGGGACATGAGAAATATCAGGAACAAAAAAAGAAGAAGTAGAGAGGGTGCCCCGACTAGAAATAGGGAGAGAGGTACCATCAGCTGTGAAAACACGAACAGGAGAAGGGAGAGAACGAAGAGCGGACAGAAAAGACGACTCAGAAGTAATATGAAAAGAAGCTCCAGAATCCAGATACCATGGGGACGTACCTGACTGTGTAGGAGGTGGTGGTCGCACAGGGCCGAAAGAATCAGTCACAGAACCCGCAGTGCCTGTCGAAGAAGAGCCTGTAGCAGCAAGCAGACCGCGAAGACTCCTGATAATGTCCTGATCAGAGAGACCAACTGCTAAAGATCCAGAAGGAGCCGACTGCCCACGAGCCTGGTGCTGCTGACGTAAACTGGGATCCCGTGTATAACAGGTGGCCAAAGTGTGGCCATCCTTGTTACAGTAAGAGCAGTGACGAAGAGAACTACGACGACCCTGACAGCGAGCCCGCTGGTGCTGACTCTGGCCCTGAAACTGCTGGTGCTGACTCTGACCCTGGACTGGAGGAGTAGGTAGTATCGGCGGCGGCACAGAGGACCACGGCTGAGTCGAGGGAACAGACGGCATAGGAGTACCACGAGTAGCAAGCATAGATGGAACCGTAAGAAGATCAGCACCACGGAGACGGGTCTCCTCAGCCCGAAACTTAGACAACACCTCAGAGAGCGGAATGCGACCACGAGCATTCAGCTGAGCACGCCGGGGCTCAAACTCCTGGCGAAGCCGAGACAGAAAATCATAGATGCGGTGAAACTCCAAGTTCGAGCGCACAATCTAGCAACACGAGCATGTGCCACAAACAGCAGTACAAAGAGAATCAAGCTGACGCCAGATAGCAGCACTCTGAGTATAGAACTCATCAATAGTAGAATCACCCTGCTGGAGAGCATGCTCCTGGCGAACCACAGACAGGTAAAGAGCATCCCCAGACGGCTGATAGCGCTGACGAAGATGAGCCCACTGAGCGGCAATAGTAGGGAGACTCATGAACTCAGCAGCATACTGGGGCAGAACACTGGAGGTGAGAACAGCAGCAACACGAGCATCCTCATCAACCCACTGAGTGTAAGCAGTCAGAGCGTGTCGATAGGCCTCGAGATCAGAAGAGTACTACTTGAACTTCAGGTCATAAGCAGCAATAGCACTATCATCAGCACTCTGAGCAGCATCCTTGGCCTCCTGAGAAGCATCAGCACCAAGAACAATCGGCGTCGGTGGAAGAGGAGCCACGGGAGCAGGGGGCACGGCGAACAAGGGACCTCGCCGGAGAGCACACCCCAAAGACGGAGACCACGCATGTGAACGCGCATAAAGGCAGCGAAATCAGGATAATTCACGCCATCGAAGATCACCGGGCAGCGAGGGATCGCAACATAGCCCGATGCAGAAGACATCTTTTTTTAACTCTCAGATCCGGACGCCCAGATCCATCGGGAAGCAGCAGGGCGGACAACTGCCGGGCGCGCGTCAGGGAGGCAGGACGCGGGCGGTAGGGTGCGGGCGTCGAGACAGGATGGGGTAGGCGTGCCTGGCGTGCGCTGCGCGTGGGGCAGGCAGCAGACGGGACATGGCGGTGTCAGGGAGCAGGAGGCGGGGCCACGCGTGGGCGGTGTCAGAGAGGGGAGGCCGCGCGTGGCCTTCCCGGCGTCGGGCGTTGGGCACGTTGACCCAACGAACGCGTGACAGGACGCGCGTGAGGTGGAGGAGCAGCAGGGGCCTTCCTGCAGAGCGTCAGGCACGCGTCGGGCCGTTGACACAGGAGCAGCAGCACAGCAGACGGGACTGGGCGGTGTCAGGGAGCAGGAGCAGCAGGGGGATTCCGAGCGTCGGGGACGTTGAGCCGTGCGTGAAGAGGAGATTGACAATGGGAGCAGCAGCAACCGATCTGAAAACGGATCTAGATCCGGATCGGACCAGACGGAAACACAGACGGAACAGGCGGCGACCGTTGGCGGCGCCAACGGCAAGGCCGTCGGTGACAGGGACGGTGGCGGCTGACGAAGTTGCGAGAAGGAGGAGGCTAACCTAGCTCTGATACCATGTCAGGAATATGCAACTTGTATTCCTCTGGGGGCCAAAGGCCACAATATATAATACAGGTACATGTGTGAATATGCAGGAAGCCCCCTAACATATGGGGAAAACTACAATACAAATATATATATCTAACAGACACCACTTGGGAAAACATTGGCGTGCACCGCTGCGTCGAGGTCGATGTAGATCCTCCATCGAAGGAGGAAGAAGAAGATTGAGCACCCGAGCTCAGGCATAGCATGGCCACTCTTGTGATAAAGGATAGAGGTGGTGATAGCGTGCCTTCGGTTGGGTAATACTGTATAGGCTGCAGACTCAGAAGACCTCCAATGCCGACTCTACTGAATAGCAATCACACCTAGCCTACCATCCTCTCCATCGTCGCCAAAGCTGGCCAAGAGGAGAAGCAGAGGAGTGAGGCCACCATGCGCGAGACGGCAAAGATGGCAGCACTTATTTGGAAGGGGGCTCACCTTCGATACCAATTCCGTCATCTTCCTCCTTAGAAGCTCAGCGATGAGTACCGATGGTGATCATATGGCGTCGCGCCGACGCGCCAGAACGAAGAAGAACTCCCAGCACTCAGCAAAACCAGCAACACCGCTCCTGTAACTTTCCACCCCTCGCCTCCACAGTCGGCCGACGAGAGAAGATGTAGCAAAACGACATCCTACATCAAAGTGGCGAACGATGGCCTTATCCACGAAGATCCCTGTGGCGGGTATGCCCTCCGTCAGCCCCGTCCACAGGAGCTCGACCACAAGCACGCACCACCTCAAGATACGCCAGATCTAGCCAAAAATATCGACGCACTACTCCAAAACTACCTGCATGTGACCACAAAACCTACTACTACTCCTACCATCCACAGCCGCTGGAGGACGCTTGGGTTCGGCGCGACCTCTCTGTTAGATGTATATATCTGTATATTGTATTTCCCCCATATGTTAGGGGGCTTCCTGCATATTTGCCCTATACCTTTAATATATATTGTGGCCTTTGGCCCCTAGAGGAATACAACTTGTCTATACCTAACATGGTATCAGAGCCGGTTTTAGGGTTTTCGTGCCCATCGGTCCTCTCCTTGTGATCGCCGCCGCCGTCAGCTCGCCTCGGCCACCACCGGTCCACAGTATGCTGCTGAGTTCATGAGTCTCCCTACTGTTGCTGCTCAGTGGGCTCATCTTCGTCAGCGCTATCAGCCGTCTGGGGATGCTCTTTACCTTTCTGGGGACGCTCATCTTCGTCAGCGCTATCAGTCGTCAGCGTTTTGCGTTATGCGCTATCATCGTTGTCTCCTGGTTCGTCTTCCTCTGACGAGCTTCCCTCTACTCGTCCTGTTCGTCAGCATCGTGCCCCCGATCGTTACTCTCCTAGTCAGTATGGTCTTTCTGTTGCCTCCGAGCCGACTTCTTATCGGGATGCTGAGCATCATCCTGAATGGCAGCTGGCCATGGCTGAGGAGATTGCTGCGCTTGAGCGCACTGGCACCTGGGATCTTGTTTCTCCCCCTCCCGGTGTTCGTCCTATCACGTGTAAGTGGGTCTATAAGATTAAGACCCGCTCTGATGGATCTCTTGAGCGCTATAAAGCGCGTCTTGTGGCTCGTGGTTTTCAGTAGGAGCATGGTCGTGACTATGATGAGACATTTGCTCTTGTGGCTCATATGACCACTGTGCGTACTCTTCTTGCTGTTGCTTCTGTTCGTCACTGGTCTGTGTCTCAGCTTGATGTTCAGAACGCCTTTCTCAATGGTGAGTTGAGTGAGGAGGTTTATATGCATCCTCCTCCTGGGTATTCTGTTCCAGAGGGGATGGTTTGTCGTCTTCGACGGTCTCTTTATGGCCTCAAACAGGCCCCTCGTGCCTGGTTTGAGCGCTTTGCTTCTGTAGTGACTGCTGCTGGTTTCTCCCCTAGTGCTCATGATCCAGCATTGTTTGTTCACACTTCTCCTCGTGGACGCACTCTTCTTCTTCTCTATGTTGATGATATGATCATTACTGGTGATGATCCTGAGTATATCGCCTTTGTTAAGTCTCGTCTTCGTGATCAGTTTCTTATGACTGATCTTGGTCCTCTTCGATACTTTCCTGGGATTGAGGTTTCCTCCACTTCTGATGGCTTTTACATCTCCCAGGAAAAGTATATTCAGGATCTTCTTGCTCGTGCTGCTCTTGGGGATGAGCGCACTGTTGAGACCCCTATGGAGCTTAATGTTAAGCTTCAACCTACTGATGGTGATCCTCTTTCTGATCCGACACGTTATCGTCATCTTGTTTGGAGTCTAGTTTATCTTGCAGTCACTCGTCCTGACATCTCTTATCCTGTTCATATTCTGAGTCAGTTTTTCTCTGCTCCTACCACTCTTCACTATAGTCATCTTCTCCGTGTTCTTCTTATCTTCGTGGTACTATCACTCGTCACCTTTTCTTTCCTCGTTCCAGCTCTCTCCAGCTCCAGTGCTATTCGGACGCTACGTGGGAGAGTGATCCTTCGGATCGTCGTTCACTTTCTGCTTACTGTGTGTTTCTTGGTGGTTCGCTCATTGCTTGGAAGACAAAGAAACAGACAGCGGTTTCCCGTTCGAGTGTTGAGGCTGAGTTGCGTGCTATGGCCTTCTTGACTGATGAGGTGACCTGGTTACGGTGGTTACTTGCGGATTTTGGGGTCTCTATTACCACACCCACTCTGGTTTTGTCTAACAGTACATGTGCTATTAGTGTTGCACGTGATCCGGTCAAGCATGAGCTTACCAAAGCATATTGGTGTTGATGCTTTCTATACACGTGCTCAGGTGCAGGCTCAGGTTGTTGCGCTTCAGTATGTGCCTTCAGATTTACAGTTGACGGATTTCTTTACGAAGGCACAGACCCGAGCGCAACATGATTTCTTACTCTCCAAACTCAGTGGTGTGGATCCACCATGAGTTTGAGGGGGGGGGGGGTGTTAGATGTATATATCTGTATATTGTATTTCCCCCATATGTTAGGGGGCTTCCTGCATATTTGCCCTGTACCTGTAATATATATTGTGGCCTTTGGCCCCAGAGGAATACAACTTGTCTATTCCTAACACTCTCTTGGTCAACGCTCAAACGAGGGTGGGAGGAGAGGAGAAGGGGGGGGATAAGTAAGATCCTGCCAAAACAATCAAAAACTCACATCAACAATAACATCACTAGTGTTGAACACAAATAGAGTGTGAAAATCTCCTCTAAAGCAACACATCCATGAAGAAACAATTGACAAACATAGTCGTCGCCATTCGGTCTAACCAGCGTGATCAGATCCTTGTCCGGTTAACCGAATAGTAGGACAAATCTAAATACTCCAACCAGATCTAGAAAACATACTCATTTGGCCTAAAGAGATTGTTATTGTGTGTCTTTTCCCTAAAGGCTCTCATAGATCCGGCTTATAAAGACCCTAGAACCTAAGGTTACAACAAGCAGTCCTAGTCGGAATGTTAGAGAGTTCTACATCTACTTGGATACTTCTATGTGTCGTGTACTTGAAGGCTCTGCCATAGTTCTGTAGGGTTTCGTAGCATGGAAAAAAAATTCTATCGCATACAAACAAACAAGCCAAGATCTATCTACTAGATTGTAGCAACGAGTCGATGGAATAACTTACCCTCGAAGATTCCAAAGTGTTTAACGAGAGCGGATTCTCGTGGGTGATGTAGTCGTACTCTTCCCGATCTCAAGATCGCGTAGACGATCCTTCCGGCGCTGCGTTCCGGCAGCGCTCCCGCAGTTGGTCACACGTTCGGTACTTGACGAAGACCTTCCTCTCCCTTGTTCCAGTAGGCAGCGGAGGTTGTAGCACTCTCCTCGCGATTCCGGTAGCACAACGGCGTGGTACCGGAAGTAGAGGTGAGATCTCGCAGGGCTTCGCCTTAAGCCGGAGCGGGTATGGTGGAGTATGAGAGAGCTCCTCGGCGATCTAGGTTTTATACACACCAAGGAGGAGGTGCTAGAGCCGGCGGCTAGGGTTCCGGGGATCCCCAAGTCGGCGGCTAGGGCAAAACCCTAGGGGCGGCGGCGGCTATGGTGGGCTGCAGCTTCTAGGGTTTGAGGTGAGAGACTTGTGTGTTCTAGGAGGGGTCCCTGCCCCTCCTTATATAGGTGGAGGGGTGCCGTCGGCCAAGGGGAGGGACAGGAGTCCCTCCTCAACTCGGCTTGGAGGGTTGCCGCCGGTTGGAGGAGGGAACTCCTCCCCAACTCGGATTCCCTCCCTCCTCCTCTTTTCCACTTTCCAATTTTAGCTATTTGACTTTTCAATTTAGCTATTTGACTTTTTCAAACTAGGATTCAATTTAATCCTTTATTTGGAACAGCGAGGACACTTAGTACATGATGCAATCATACCAACTTGATACAACACATTCATGTACCCTTCCCCTCCGGAGTGCCGGACATTCCGGAACCTTCTAGAACATTCCCGATGAAAACACCAGAATCATTCCCCAACTCCGAAACGGGACTTTCCTTATATGAACCTTATTCTCCGGACCATTCCGGATCACCTCGTGATATCCCGGATCTCATCCGAGACTCCGAACAACATTCGGTCTCTTTCTCATAATACCATAACTACTCAAACAACGTCGAATCCTTAAGTGTGTCTCCCTACGGTTCGTGAATTATGCGGACATGATCGAGACACTTCTCCGAACAATAACCAATAGAGGAATCTGGAAATTCATATGGCTCCCACATATTTCTACGATTACTTTGCGATCGAATGAACCACTTACATACGATACCAATTTCCCTTTGTCTCACGATAGTTTACTTATCCGAGGTTATGATCGTCGGTATCTCTGCATACCTAGTTCAACCTCGTTACCGATAAGTACTCTTTTCTCGTTCCCGTGATATGTGATCCCTTGTGAGCCAGTCACATGCTTGCAAGCTAATTGGATGACATTCCACCGAGAGGGCCCAGAGTATATCTATCCGTCATATGGATGGATAAATCCCACTCTTGATCCATGTGTCCCAACCAATACTTTCCGAACACTCAATGCCACCTTTATAGCCACCCAGTTACGGTGTGGTGTTTGATGTCATCAAAGCATCCATCCGGTAAAGGTGATATGCATGATCTCATGGTCGAAGGAATTAGGTTACTATCTATCAGAAAGCATATAGCAATTGCACTATTGAAATGACTTGATCTTTATGCTACGCTTATCTATAGGAGTATGTCCATCATATCATTCTCCTAACGATATGATCTTGTTGTTGATAACATCTCAATGTTCATGATAGGGAAACCACAATCATTTATCAACCAACAAGCTAGTGATGTATAGAGGCTATACTAGGGACTTCAAATTAAGTTTACAAATCACACAAGTATCAATGTTTCCTTGTTAATACTATTATAGCATGAATGTAAACATTTATCATAAACACAAAGATATAATAATAACCACATTTATTATTGCCTCTAGGGCATATCTCCAACAAGTTCGTAGTCAGTGTGCGTAGTATTCCTATATCCGGCTTGGCCTCCCTTATGGAATCCACTAAATGGTCTATCCAGCGGGCCATAGTTCCTGCTACCATCTATGGGCCACCCGGATTGATCGGATTAAATCCATGCCATAATTATATCCATTATGCATATCCTCGACAACTGATACTTGTCCTACCCGCGAGTCTGTACACACCTAAAAATCTTCTATTGAACTACTTGAAGGGCTCCTCCCTCCAAGTCACATTTTTATTTATTTTGTGAAAAATTCACCAATTTATTAATAATCATCACCAACAACAGTACAAAAATCACTATGAAGTAATAAAAATTACAAATAGGTCACTGGACCACCTAATGACGACTATAGACACTAGTGGAACGCGAGCCAAAGGCGTGCTGCCATCCTCGGCCCTCCATCACTGAAGCCAGACAAAAATTGTCATAGTAGAGCTTGTTGTCATAGACAAATGATAAGTCGTCGTGTTAAGGTCCAAAGGACCAGCGCGCCATAGCAGCAACCATTGACAGAGATGACAACCTTAGATCAGAAGAGACTAGCTACAAAGCACACCAACAAATACAAAAAATAATCAGATCCTAGGAGATCCGTCAGACACACGACTCCATGTGTCCTCTGTTGATGCTAGATGCACCATGGAAGCAAGGATAGGACCGGAAGGACCTTATTCTGAGGTCAAAAGGTAGACACTGCCTCACCATCCTGAAGAAGGCACTAAATGACGAGCTAAACAAAAAAAATGAGAACTCTCCCGCCACAAGGGGACGTGGTTCGAACGCCTCCAAGGCGCCAAGGTTAACGAAGCGGGGCGTAATCGCGCCGTTGCCGGCGAGGGGGTGTAACCCTAGATGGGATTACACAGTGGTGCCGCCCCGATCACCTCTTTTCTGGTCTCTTATACCGGTTCGATCAATGTTTTTCCCAATGAGCTCTCTATTGATATTAGTTTGTTATTGTAGATGTTCATATATTTTGTGTATAAATTTAGTCATACTTATGTTGACTTTTGACTAAATTTGCATTTTTTGGGACGGAGTACCGCACAAACACGGTCGTATTGTTCTGTTAACCGTGCGGCAGGACGGATCGATCCTGAAATACTCCAGACAGATCTAGAAAACAGGCTCATTTGGGGGAGTTAATTAGCCAGATCTAGAAAACGGAATTGAAGTATTCCGACTCGGTTTGGCACCAAACACAGGCAGCTTTGCGGCTTAATTGGCAGCGACGATCGATGGAGCGAAGAGACTAGTGGACCGGAGTGGGCACCGCGTTACGTACGGCCTGGTTGGTAAAGCGAGGCACCAAACCGTGACGCCAAGGACGGGACGTACGCCCTAGTGTCCCGGCGACAAATGATCGTGTCGAGTTCCACGCGCAGCTAGTAGCGAGCTAGTAGATCGAGCAGCAGCACGGAGGGGAGGATGGCGTATGCGTATGGTACGGGCATGGCATGGCAGCGCGGGAATGAATGATCGCCCAGGAGGTGTGGGCAGACGCTTTCTGCATGCATGGGTCGCGCGCTCCGCCTCGAGCTAACGTCCGGCGCGGCCCATGCCATTGCGCCACCCATGCATGCATCTCCTCGAGCTAGTACTAGCTCGCTTTCCCCCTCGGCTAGCTAGCTCCTGGTTCAATTATCACGGCCACTAGTATAGCTTGGGACTTGGAACTAGGAAGAGGGCGGCCGGGCCCGGAGTCGGTCACGTCTCACCAACCGATACGTTTTGTTTTAGTTTGGTTTGGTCGCGGTGTGGTCGATCGATGGCGCGGCCGCGGCGTCTTAGTTAATCTTTGGGGTCTGATCGGCTGGGGCCGGACGGTAGTACGCGTTCATGATAGGCGCAACAGACTTAAACAGAGGATTGATTGTTGCTGCTACTTTTTCGGGGGGTTTCACTGTTCATTAACGTGTGGTGGGGTGATGAGTCGGTCGACGTGCTTTTGCGCCGGCCCTGTGTCATGGATGCATGGGACGCGGTTTGATCAAGGTGAAGTGGGTTAAATTTTAAAATAAAATTTTGACAAATTGAATTAGAAGTATGAATTTAGCGGGATCCTACTTGCATTCCTAGGTTTGATGGATTGTTATTGCTTAATCGATGGTTGCTGCTACCGACGGCCGGCGCACGACGGGGAATAATCGATCTCCTTGCCGTCCTAGGCACTTATCCTTTTAGGGAGAATTCTAGGTTGCATATACAACCTTTTGAATTGATGAATATGCTAAAGTAAGCATGGTTTGCTTCACAGGTCCCAATTTTAAGATACCACTAAAGACCCGACTCCTGGGTCGCCTAGGTCTGGCGACTCGGGAGGCCCCCGTACCGCCGCCTAGAAGACCTCCCTCCAGCCGTCGGAGGAGGCCGCCCGTCAGCGGACGACAACGACGGAGTAACCTATCTTTCTTTGTTTTTTGGGCGCCCTACCTTTCTTCCTCTTGATTTAGAGGGAGGAGATCTGCTGGGATCAAGGATCTCTCTGGTGGTTCGTGGACCTTCAAGCATGTTTTCGGTGTATCGTGGCCTCTACTGTTCGCCCAGGGAAGCCATGTGGTGGCAACGATAATCTAGTTGGGCAGTCCTAATGTGTGGAGTGTTGCTAGGCATGAGGCAGGAGCGGCTATGTCAGTCGTACGCTGCCACTAACGCAATACGGTCGGCTAGTGGCTTGAAGGTGACGAGTGTGGTTGTAGCTCGTGGTCGACACGGTGTCCAATGGGACATTCGCCCGCTAGGCCTCTGGCACGGAAGTGTGGCCTGACGTCTTGGCGATTTCCGTCCACCGTGGATCCAACTTGGCATCTCTATTGCCACGATTTTCAAGGTGTTGATGGGGAAACATGACGGTCGTGAAGAAGACTGGTTAGGCTATGGAGGTTGGAGTTCCATCTCGCATGCCCGTGTCGAGTTGAGAAGATTCCAAGGAGTACTCGCACTAGATCGAAAGTATGTGTGTCAGACGATTGGCGTTTTGCTGCAGTGTTCTCGACAAGCGGGGACGGTGACTTTGAGCTCCGATCCACTTCGGGGTGAAATCCCTATATCTAATATTAAGTGGTTATACTTGGCAATGGTGGTTCTGTGGTCATCTCCTTGCTGAAGACATCTGGTGATGCGACCTTCTCTAGGGTGAAAACCCAGAATCTGGCGATTCTTGTTGGGCCATATGACACGGTGTCTGTGCACTGTTATCTTCCAGTAGGCGTCGTTTTAAAGAAGATTTTTCGGAGTCGAGATGTCCTCACCACGCTAGAGGTATTACTGCCCCAAGTCTCTAATTATTTCAGCGGGGTCTTTTGTCTTCTTCTTTTGTTGTCAGACGTGCGTATACCTAGTGTCTAGACTTATCCTTGTCTAATAATTGTGGATAACTTTCATTATAAAAAAAAGGACTTCACTAGTGCGTGAACGTGCGGATTTTTGCTCCGCGGCGCGAACGCCCCCTGCCCCATGCGCAAGAAATCCAAAAAAAAAACACAAAAAAAACTTGACAGGAAAGAAAAGGATTTTTTCTGCTAACTTAAGTTTGTGTTCGGTCTGACTGGACAGGGAGAGAACATTTCCCCTGATAAATTCCAAAAAAGAAATGGAGCTTCCGCCGTTCTGCAGAAAAACGTGCTGCGGAGAGAGAAACTGAAGCAATGTTTCGGGACAATGGGCCAAGGCCTGGTACTGATCTGTTTGACGTACGAGCCTCGTAGCTGGGTCTTTGAACGTTGGGCGTCTGGACCTGGGCCTCATGGAGTTCGTTAAACGATTACAGCTGTTTCTTTTTCGACCAATACAGCTATTCTTTTGTTAGTCTTATCTGTCCAACTGCTCACTTATATGTACGTACTGAATTCTGCGTTTCAGGTACGTACGTGGACCTTGCTTATTTTCTGTTTTCTTCATGGGGATTGATTGGCGATGTTCATGTCTCAGGAGGATGGACTGTGATCCTTCAGTGCATTGGTAATTTCTTTTGCTGGATAAGGTGACCCCGATTTCACTGGCGGAAACGAGGCCTCTAACACGGGTTCTAGAACCGCTATTGGGGGTTCGGTGTTAGAGGCCCCCTCTTTAACATCGGTTCTTATACGAACCGGTGTTAAAGGATGACGCACGTGGGGCTGCCGCAGCGTTCATCCCCCCTCCTTTAACATCGGTCCGTAACACCGTCTTTGCCGCGGCAGGAAAATGGCCTAAATCTCTGCCGCGGCAGAGTTCTGCCGCCGTCCCGTTCTGGGCGTATTTCTGCGGCGCGGCGGGAACGGGGAGGGAGGAGAGGGAATCGATCAGGAGCGGTATACACATATATCGTCGTCGGTACATACGAGTACATGAATAATTAAGCAACTATTATTTTACACAAACATCGATATTGTGTGGTATTCTCGTATTCTCCGTAAACGTTGAAGCATCAAGTACAAGACAAACACGTTCAAGCATATATACAACGTTCATTTTTTTGGATATCTAAAGAGTTCTCCGCCAGGCGTGACAACCTCATCAAGTATGAACCCCGCCAATTCCTCTTGAATGACTCGTATGCGGTCAAACGATAGGAGTTGGTACCGCATCCGTTCGATCTAAATATATATGAAGAATGGGGTCAATATATATATAAGAATAAACTCAACACAATTGATGGTAATAAAATAATATTGTATACTTTGTTTACTTACTCTAAGTTGTTCTAGTGTGGCTTGGCCCATCGCACATATCGTGTTGCGAATGAACTCGCAAACATAGTATCCACATAAGTTATTGCCGGATCCCTGATGCGCGCACTTTACGAGAATAGAGAGTTCAATCAAAATAATAATCAATAAAGCATGATATAATAGAATTGGAAGCAGAATCAAAGAGATACGCAGACCTAGCTAGCTAGTATTACTTACATTTTGGTCTACAAATTTTAGTTCTTCTGATCATTCACCCACGGCCCTGCCCGTGAACCTTTTCCAATCCCTGTCCGGCAAATAAAATAGATAAAGGAGTAATTAATTACTTGTTGTCATGAAAGTTGCCGATCTAGTGCGATAATATGATTGAAATTATCTCTGGAGCATATCTTTAAAGTCTGCCCATAGCTCTTCGTATTTTTGTAACGAGTCCATTGTTGGAGATATGCCCAAGAGGCAATAATAAAGTGGTTATTATCATATCTTCACACTTATGATAAATGTTTACATACCATGCTATAATTGTATTAACCGGAAACATTAATACTTGTGTGATTTGTAAACTAAAATAAGAGTCCCTAGTAAAGCCTCTTGTTAAACTAGCTTGTTGGTTAATATATGATCATGGTTTCCTGATCATGAACATAGAGATGTTATTAACAACAGGATCATATTATTAGGAGAATGATGTGATGGACATACTCCTATAGATAAGCGTAGCATAAAGATCAAGTCATTTCAATAGTTCAATTGCTATATGCTTACTGATACATAGTAACCTAATTCCTTCGACCATGAGATCATGCATATCACCTTTGCCGGATGGATGCTTTGATGACATCAAACACCACACCGTAACAGGGTGGCTATAAAAGTGGCATTGAGTGTTCGGAAAGTATTGGTTGAAACACATGGATCAAGAGTGGGATTTGTCCATCCATATGACGGATAGATATACTCTGGGCCCTCTCGGTGGAATGTCATCCAATTAGCTTGCAAGCATGTGACTGGGTCACAAGGGATCACATATCACGGGAACGAGAAAAGAGTACTTATCGGTAACGAGGTTGAACTAGGTATGCAGAGATACCGACGATCATAACCTCGGATAAGTAAACTATCGTGAGACAAAGGGAAATTGGTATCGTATGTAAGTGGTTCATTCGATCGCAAAGTAATCGTAGAAATATGTGGGAGCCATATGAATTTCCAGATTCCTCTATTGGTTATTGTTCGGAGAAGTGTCTCGATCATGTCCGCATAATTCACGAACCGTAGGGAGACACACTTAAGGATTCGACGTTGTTTGAGTAGTTATGGTATTATGAGAAAGAGACCGAATGTTGTTCGGAGTCTCGGATGGGATCCGGGATATCACGAGGTGATCCGGAATGGTCCGGAGAATAAGATTCATATAAGGAAAGTCCCGTTTCGGAGTTCGGGAATGATTCCGGTGTTTTCATCGGGAATGTTCTAGAAGGGTCCGGATTGTCCGGCACTCCGGGGGGGAGGGTACATGAGTGTGTCATTAAATGATTGCATCATGTACTAAGTGTTCTTGCTGTTCCAAAAACATGAAAGTCAAATTGCCAGTTTGAAAGTCAAACGGCTAAAACAGGAAACTGTGGAAAACAGGAAACTGTGGGAAACAGGAAACTGTGGGAAACAAGCAAGAGGAGGTTGAAACCAACTTGGAGGAGGAGTTCCTCTCCTCCTTGGCCGGCGCCCAGCCCTAGGCCGAGTTGGGGAGGGACTCCCTCCCTCCCTGGCGCGCCTAGCCCCTCCACCTATAAAAGGAGGGGCAGGGCTCCTCCTTGAGACACACAAGTTTCTACCTCTAATCTCCGGTTTAGAGCCGTTTTGGTTTAGAGCTTCTAATTGCTTTAGCCTGCGGTTTAGAGCCTTCTAATTGGTGTGTCTAAACCCTAGACCACTAATAGCCCTCTCTCATAATCCACCATACTCGCTCCGGCTTAAGGAGAAGCCCTGCGGGATCTTCCCTCTACTTCCGGTACCACGCCGTTGTGCTGCCGGAATCGCGAGGAGAGTGCTACAACCTCCGCTGCCTGCTGGAACAAGGGAGAGGAAGGTCTTCGTCGAGTACCGAACGTGTGACCGACTGCGGAAGCGCTGCCGGAACGCAGCGCCGGAAGGATCGTCTACGCGATCTTGAGATCGGAAAGAGTACGACTACATCACCCACGAGAATCTGCTCTCGTTAACCGCTTTGGAATCTTCGAGGGTAAGTTATTCCATCGACTCGTTGCTACAATCTAGTAGATAGATCTTGGCTTGTTTGTTTGTATGCGATAGAAATTTTTTGTTTTCCATGCTACGAACCCCTACAGTGGTATCAGAGCAGTGTCTATATGTAGATCTGTTGCACGAGTAGAACACAATGGTCATTGTGGGCGTTGATGCTTTTATTGTCGATTGCTTCTTGTGTACTTTTGCATCTTGCGGTATGTTGGGATGAAGCGGCCCGGGCTAACCTTACATGACATCGTTCATGAGACTTGCTCCACGCTTGACATGCAACTTGTATTGCATAAGTGGCTTTGCGGGTGCCTGTTTCTCCTAGCATAGTTAAGATCCAATTTACAACGGGTGATCAACAATGATAGTATCAATGTTGTGGTTCTTGTTCGTAAGTTAGAACGACACTTATTGAAAGCCCCAAACCACGTAAAATATGCAAAGAAAGTAGAGGCGTCTAACTTTGTTTTGCAGGGGTGTGCAGTGATGTGATATGGCCATGATTGTGATTATATTTTATGTATGCAATGTTCCTTATTGTAAGTTGGCAACCGGCAGGAGCCATATGGTTGTCTTTAATTTATGTTAAGACCCGCGTGTCTATTCAAAGTAGTTGTAATAGTTGAAGCTGGTGGACGACAACCATGGAGAAGCGTCATTGACCTTGATGCAATGCCGGTGATGATGGAGATCATGTTCGTGCTTGAAGATGGAGATCAGAAGCACAAAGAAGAAAGGCCATATCATATCACATATTATGAATTGCATGTGATGTTAATCCTTTATGCATCTTGTATTGCTTAGTAGACGACGGTAGCATTATAAGATGATCCCTCATGCACATGAATTTCAAGTTCGAAAGTGTTCACCCTTAGTATGCACCGTTGCTAATGCTTGTTGTTTTGAAGCACCACGTGATGATCGGGTGTGTTAGATTCCGCAAGTGTATACAACGTAAGCAAGCCAGATTTGCTTATGCGGTAGCTAAGGTTTGATCTTGACGAGCCTAGCATGTACAGACATGGCCTCAGGAACACGGATTACCGAAAGGTAGAGCATGAGTCATATAGTAGATATGATGAACATGTTGATTGTTCGCCATTGAAGTTGCATCAACTCTCGTGATGATCGGTTTTGATGTGGTGGATTTGGTTCGTGTGATCACTAAAACAATGTGAGGGATATTGTTTTGAGTGGGAGTTCACCTAGATTAATTTAATTATTAATTAGAACTCAATTTATCATAAACTAAATCAAAGTGAATTTGCATAGTTGTTGTAGTCATTGGCATCCGTTTACCACCTTGCGCTTAGTTATAATTGAGATGATAGAACTATAGAATTCTGGTTAGTTACTTTACGAACTGGTATCATATTGTTTTTGAAGTGTTAATCTAAAGTCTAAAAGTCCTATTGCAAACTTTCAGTAAGTTCCGGTTACTCCATGAAGTTTAATAATTGGTATTAAAATCAAGATTAACAATTCCAATGTTAGTATATGAGTATCATGTTTGTCTCCATGATTCTTGATATTCAAAGGATTGTCTTAATATCAAGGTTATCTAGGATCTGAAAGAGTTGTTTCAGAAACCATGA
Organism: Avena sativa; assembly: GCA_916181665.1. Taxonomy (NCBI): domain Eukaryota; kingdom Viridiplantae; phylum Streptophyta; class Magnoliopsida; order Poales; family Poaceae; genus Avena; species Avena sativa. Next base: position 419,651,809 of record OV702282.1, read on the forward strand.
TGTGTGGAAGATATTGTGATATCTGAAACGAAGTTTTGGTTGCAACATGATAGAGTATAATATGACAAAAGTCATGTTCTCATATTTGATGAGAATTTGCAAAAGGTTGGAGACACTAGTTGTCCTAATCCTCCAAAAGGTTTTGGAGAGCAACATTATACTCGTGATTCACCGTTACAAGCTAAAAGTAACTTGATCATGGATAAATCCATGATAAGGGTGAATATTTGATGTAGGTAAAATGTTTACTACACCAAGAGATTACTAAAGAAAGGAATTTGAAAGAACACCAAACATTTGATGATGGTGATCTACTTCAAAGTGCAAGTCCAAAGACATTGGTATTTAACTATACACGCTTTGGACTATGTGTCATATGTATGACTCCACTATTGATATTGATAGATCCTTTCAAACAGAAAAGGAAATATTGAAAGAGAATCTCATAAATATATGGCAGAAAAGAAAAGACTAGAATTGTTCAGTTTAAGTATATGGATGATATACATGTTATGGCTATATTCTTTGCTTATTAAACAATGTGGTTTTTAAGTATTTGATACTGAATTTGTTGGTGTGAGTCGTCATACGAAACAACACAATTCATGAACTACAATGGCCTAAGTAACTAGCAAAAGAATATGTCATGATGTTCATCGAGAACAAATAAAGGGTTATTGTGTTGCTCGTTAAACATCAAAGCTTGCCTTCAAGATTTGTTTTATCAGGTATTATGAGAACAAAAGAGTTGTTCAAATAAATTACCGTGATCCATAAAAGATGGATGATTCACAAATCTCGTTGGAGAAATCACATCCATAAAACTAGTGCTAAAAATGTCGAAAGACAGATTGATTGAAAGATCACTTAGGAAGTGACATCGCCGTTTGAATTATAATGGAAAGAAAACATGAAGAAACTCCATGTTGATGGAATTTTGGAGTCTTCTGATTTTTGATCAAATGACGCTTGTGAAACTTTCCTAGAGATAATTAAAACTCCGTTCATAGGCCAAAAGGGAGCGAATGACTAGCTTATTGGAATTTGTACATATTGTTGTACGAAGTCCATTATGTGTAGTCAAGAGCGGTGGATTTCAACTTCATATGCCTTCTCCGAAAATTTGAGTGAATATATGAATATTTGCTTAATAAGGATGAAGTATGAAACATTTGAAAAGTTCAAAGACTTTCAAGATGAAGTGAAAAATCATTGTAACAAGAATATAAATAGTTTATGATAAGATCATAAAGGAAGATATTTGAGTTACAGAGTTTAGCATAATACCTAAGATTTAAGGAATCGTTCCATGGATTTGCATTTCCTGAAACACCATAAGAGTATGGAGGATTCGAGATATGTAATTAAACCTTGTTTGACATGGTAAGATCAAAGGTATAATTCATAAAACTGCCATTATATTTTAAAGATTAAAAGCTTTAGAGATTACCGTTTTTCCACTGAAAAGAGCTCCATCATAATCCGTTGAAATGACACCATATAAAGTTATGGTTTGGGATAAAACCCAAGTTGTCCTTTCTTAAACATTGGTATGCTATGCATAAGAAAGATGTGTGCAACCAAAGTCGGATGAACCTGTCTTTGTATAAACTGTTAAGTATTCCTCCATAAAACACCGGAGACAAAAGTGTTTGTTGCTTAGAACGTCAAGTTTCTTTGAGAAGGAATTTTTCGTGAAAAGTTAAGTGGGAGGACAATAGAACTTTGATAAGGTTAAAAGAACCTTAGCTATATGTGCAGAGTTGCGCAGCGCCGAAAAGTGTTTCGGAGGCAGCAACAATGCTCATGGCTCACGTGCTTCAAGGGTTGTGGTCACGGAGATCTAAGTTCCTATCGAAACAAGTAGGTTAAGTAAACAATCAAATACCAAGATTTGAGGGTTGAATCATTATTTGAGAATAATGAACGGACTACATGCAAAGAAGTGATGATGGGCCCTGACTCCGTCAAATGGCTTGAAGCCATAAAATCCGTGATAGTTCCATACACGAGAAATCAAGTTTTGAACTTGAAGGACCCTCGAGAAAGGTGTAAGACCTTACAGTTGTGTTTGGATCTATAAATAAATAGACATGGATGTTGCACATCTATGAAATAGTCGACATGTTGGGAAAAAGTTCACAACAATGTTCAAAGGTTGACTATGACAAGATCTGATCTTTCATAGCGATATTTAGTCTAGACGGATTAATGTAGCAACCACTACATATAATTTGTTATATGGTAGTTGAATAAACAAAACAAAGTTCTTCTAATAGAATCGTTACCTAGGACGTGTGCATGACACAGTCCATAGGGTTTTGTTAATTCAAAGGATGCTAAAAACATATGCAAACTTCAATGGTTGAAGTGAGCATCGTGGAGTTGGAATCTTCAATATGATGAAACTGTTAAAAGAGTTTAATTTCATCAGAGACAATGAAGATGCTTGCGTTTGCAAGAAATTAAGTGGGAGCGCTAAGACATATTTCTAATACATTATGTGGAGGACATATTGTTGATTAGAAAAGATGTATCTTTTATTAACACATATTAAGAATTTCATCCCGATGAAAGACTTAGGCAAAACCCAAATATTTGGCATCAATAGACACTAATATGGTTGTGCCAGAAGTACATAGACAAGATATTGAATGAGTTCAATATAGAAACTACAAGAGAGGTTCTTGTCGCACAGAAAGGATTGAATGAGTTCAATGTTGATGATATATTCAAGTGTATTGACATTTGGTAAAGTGAAACAAATAATCAAGTATAGATTCATACTTGATGTATGAAATCACAAAGAGTATTTATATCAATCATACTGTGATATGTACAAATCCAGATATGTCCTATGCTCTAAATGTTGTGAGCATATACCAGAATGATTCGTAAGATGATCATTGGACAATAGTAAGGATATTCTTATGATCTTTTGGAAGAACTAAGAGTATATTATTTGTAGAAGTGACAAATAGATGGTTAGTTCATTGTAAAAGTACTACATTGATACTAGCTGTGTCACAAAGTACAAATTAAGTTTATCTCAATCTAAACTAAGGGTGGCACAATATAATGGAAAGTGAGTTCCATAATGGATTTGGATGAGTTCCAAAGTTAAGACATTGTGACAGATACTACAACAAAAGGCTAAGTATATGACTGCTGTTTTAGCAGCAAAAGAGGGCATTTGTGTCAAATAGTTTGTTATCAAACTAGGTGTAGTTCACAGTGGGATAATACTATGAAGATATATTGTGCGACAATATTATCAACATGTTTTAACCCCATAGAGCTAAAGGTCACACCGAAAGACCAAATTTATACAAAGCCATCTCATTAGAGAATGAGTGATGCGTAGAGACGCAAAGACATGCAATTACACACGGACCTGGAAGTGTCAGATCCGGAGATCAGTTGACCACTAGCAATCGTGTACATACAACACCGGAAAGCCATAGGTGTTGAATACACAAAGGTTTGAAACTAGATTATTGACTCTAGTGCAAGTGGGAGACTGTTGGAGATATGCCCAAGAGGCAATAATAAAGTGGTTATTATCATATTTTCACACTTATGATAAATGTTTACATACCATGCTATAATTGTATTAACCGGAAACATTAATACTTGTGTGATTTGTAAACTAAAATAAGAGTCCCTAGTAAAGCCTCTTGTTAAACTAGCTTGTTGGTTAATATATGATCATGGTTTCCTGATCATGAACATAGAGATGTTATTAACAACAGGATCATATCATTAGGAGAATGATGTGATGGACATACTCCTATAGATAAGCGTAGCATAAAGATCAAGTCATTTCAATAGTTCAATTGCTATATGCTTACTGATACATAGTAACCTAATTCCTTCGACCATGAGATCATGCATATCACCTTTGCCGGATGGATGCTTTGATGACATCAAACACCACACCGTAACAGGGTGGCTATAAAAGTGGCATTGAGTGTTCGGAAAGTATTGGTTGAAACACATGGATCAAGAGTGGGATTTGTCCATCCATATGACGGATAGATATACTCTGGGCCCTCTCGGTGGAATGTCATCCAATTAGCTTGCAAGCATGTGACTGGGTCACAAGGGATCACATATCACGGGAACGAGAAAAGAGTACTTATCGGTAACGAGGTTGAACTAGGTATGCAGAGATACCGACGATCATAACCTCGGATAAGTAAACTATCGTGAGACAAAGGGAAATTGGTATCGTATGTAAGTGGTTCATTCGATCGCAAAGTAATCGTAGAAATATGTGGGAGCCATATGAATTTCCAGATTCCTCTATTGGTTATTGTTCGGAGAAGTGTCTCGATCATGTCCGCATAATTCACGAACCGTAGGGAGACACACTTAAGGATTCGACGTTGTTTGAGTAGTTATGGTATTATGAGAAAGAGACCGAATGTTGTTCGGAGTCTCGGATGGGATCCGGTATATCACGAGGTGATCCGGAATGGTCCGGAGAATAAGATTCATATAAGGAAAGTCCCGTTTCGGAGTTCGGGAATGATTCCGGTGTTTTCATCGGGAATGTTCTAGAAGGGTCCGGATTGTCCGGCACTCCGGGGGGGGGAGGGTACATGAGTGTGTCATTGAATGATTGCATCATGTACTAAGTGTTCTTGCTGTTCCAAAAACATGAAAGTCAAATTGCCAGTTTGAAAGTCAAACGGATAAAACAGGAAACTGTGGAAAACAGGAAACTGTGGGAAACAGGAAACTGTGGGAAACAAGCAAGAGGAGGTTGAAACCAACTTGGAGGAGGAGTTCCTCTCCTCCTTGGCCGGCGCCCAGCCCTAGGCCGAGTTGGGGAGGGACTCCCTCCCTCCCTGGCGCGCCTAGCCCCTCCACCTATAAAAGGAGGGGCAGGGCTCCTCCTTGAGACACACAAGTTTCTACCTCTAATCTCCGGTTTAGAGCCGTTTTGGTTTAGAGCTTCTAATTGCTTTAGCCTGCGGTTTAGAGCCTTCTAATTGGTGTGTCTAAACCCTAGACCACTAATAGCCCTCTCTCATAATCCACCATACTCGCTCCGGCTTAAGGAGAAGCCCTGCGGGATCTTCCCTCTACTTCCGGTACCACGCCGTTGTGCTGCCGGAATCGCGAGGAGAGTGCTACAACCTCCGCTGCCTGCTGGAACAAGGGAGAGGAAGGTCTTCGTCGAGTACCGAACGTGTGACCGACTGCGGAAGCGCTGCCGGAACGCAGCGCCGGAAGGATCGTCTACGCGATCTTGAGATCGGAAAGAGTACGACTACATCACCCACGAGAATCTGCTCTCGTTAACCGCTTTGGAATCTTCGAGGGTAAGTTATTCCATCGACTCATTGCTACAATCTAGTAGATAGATCTTGGCTTGTTTGTTTGTATGCGATAGAAAATTTTTGTTTTCCATGCTACGAACCCCTACATCCATGACAAGGACTTTTCCTGAGTCAGGTTGAATGACTAGCAGAATAAAGTGGAACCTACGCAAGCATAACTCATCATCAGTTACACTTAACATCGAGTAAGCCAAAACATAATGTGTACAAGAGAGGGTAATAGTACTCACGCGAAGTTGTAAGGCAACAGTATTTCCCTTTTTGTTTGTTGTCTCAGTAAAGACTTTATCAAGAAATCTTCTGTTTGCCCGGGTCTGTGTTGTACCACTTGTTCATGAACTCTATTTGGGTCAACGAACCCAATATCAAAAGGGCCTCCTTTCATGCATTCCATAACCTTTTTTCTGCATAATAGTATATACATATATGGTGAGCATATATATACATGCAATTAATGAATTGAATGAGATGAGATAGAAATTACAGAAATAGTACTTACACACAATAAAGGCTGATGGCAGCTTTGTCGAGTTCCTTCTGATTGAATAGAAAATGCAAGTCTTGAATGTTGAAGGCGATCTCGTCGTCTCTGCACAAGAAAATCTAATCTATTATATGCGTCGTGATCCATTCTTCCTTTCTCGTCTTGCAGAAATCAAGGTACTACTTGTGCAATCTTCGCATCTTTGTTGGTAGATTCTTGAGATCCTCTTTCTTGACGAGATTTTTCCCATACTTCCATGGCTGTATGGGGTTGACATCGCCTGTGGGCAAGTTGTCTCCCATGATGTTCAAGTATGCAATGTAAGTCACCCCATCTCATTGGACTTTCTTTGTAGCTCTGCCTCGTAATCATTTATAGGAGGAGCGTTCCGTGTGTCGAACACTTGGAGCGGGGCGCATGATTGGTTTTCCTGCTCTCCGAGCATGGGAACTGTTTTCTGGGGTGCCGCATGACTGCTACTTTCAGACTCCCTCTGCCTTGCATCCCCTTCATAATCTGGCGCTCGTAGTCCGGCACAAGTGGAGTTTCAGGTTTCAAAATATTATTGTAAAACTTCTCCACCACCACCGGATCTAGTTTCTCCTTTGGCTCGGCCCGTCTAGGTGCAAAGAATTTCTTGGCCTCTTCTTCCGAGATCCTATTGGTCTCCTCGTCGCTGCGATTCCACGGTAAAACCGGCAATGGCTTGGCGGAAGGCCGCGGGACGTAGTTTCTTAAACTCTTTGGCGTACGGTTTCCTGCGGATTTCTTCGTGGCAATGCTAGTGATGCTCTTCGTGGCAGTGCTCTTCCGCTTATGCTAAGGAGATGGCTGAAGCACCGGAGATGGCTGACGCGCAGAAGATGGCTGGCGCGCCGGAGATGGCTGACGCGTAGGATATGGCTGACGCGCCGGAGATGGCTGCCGCGCAGTAGATGGCTGAAGCGCCGAAGACGACAGGGGAGTATTCTGATGACTTGGAGACGGCTGAGGCGGCTCAGACTGCTGACGCTGCGGAGACGGCGGGGGTGCCAGTGGCCTCCAATTTGGAAGCACGATGTGTTCCTTCTTCCAAAGAATGGTTGTTTTCACTGCAAATTTGAGTTGAGTTTCCCCTTCACCTGTAGCATGGTCAAGCTGTGCTTCCTCATATTCCTTCACAACCTCATCCACCCCGATAATAGCATAGCCATATGGAATCGGTCGGTAGTGGTAAGTTCCACCAGCTACAGGAGGTAAGGCATAGCCGACATCCACCTTAATGGATATGCCCATTAATCTCACATGCAGCTCAGCGTGTTCGCTCTCCGTGATCTCATCCACGGGGTATCGAGGACCCGCCATTTCAAGTGTGGGCTGCACGTTCTCCGTGGAAGCCACGCTGCTTTTCCGCGCAGAGTCTGGGCCGCCGACAGCTTCCAATGCAGGCTCTTCGTGCCGCTGAGATGGGCCGGTAGCTTGCTAGCTCTTTTGTGCATTCACTTGCGCCTGCAGCGCCACAAGTGCATGTTCTATCTGTGTCATCCGCTCTGTACGCTCATTTTCTTTTATGCCACGCCATCTGTAAGAGTCGCCCCACTCTGCAAACCCATCCTTCCACGTCATACCCCTGTGCCTCGTGCAAGTCCAGGGTGTTCTTTTTTACCGATGGCGCGTGTGAGCTGGTCATTATCTCTGTCGGGATGGAAGGTCCTGGCGGCTGTTTCCTCGTATGCCGTGATGAGTTCAGTGACGGGTTTGGCAAGGAGGGTTGGGAAGATACACAATCCCGTTTCTGGGTCCAACCTTGCCCCGATTCCGTAGAACCAAGTCTTTGCACGTAGGTCCCACCCATGTGTCTGGGGTGTGATCCCTCTATCGCGCATGGCCTTCTCAGCTTCCTCCCACTTAGGCCTCTGAGATATGTAGCCACCTGACCCCGTCCTCTGCTGATATTCCTTCTTCTGGGCATTTAGCGTATTGGTTTTTGATCTCTTTGTATCTATAGCACCTTCCTTGTATGCCACAAATTCGGGCCAGTGAGGTCTTATCTTCGCATAATATGTGTCTTCGAAATCTGGAGTCTCGCAAGCTTTGACAAATTTGTTTAATTTTGTCTTCCAGTTGCGGAAAGCGTCAGCCATCTTCTTTAGAGTCCACTCTTTGACATTTTCCTTTATAACCGGTTTGTTTTCATCCTCCTCTCGCGGAAGGGTGAAATTTACCAACAGCGAATTCCAAAGCGTTTTTTTGGATCTTTCATCGACAAAGGTACCGTCGCCCTTCTTTGGCTTATTCCAATATTCAATTATGATTTGGATTTGGTCCCTAACAAGAACTCCATCCTGACGTACAAATTTGTCTGCGGCCTTCTTGGGATCCATCGGCCTGCCATCAACACGGACTGCTTCGATCGTGAACTTTGCACGATCTTTCAACCGATGGCTCGCGCCTCGCTTGCTCTTTTTCGTAGAAGAAGATTGTTGCTGGCTGGTCGATCCGGAGGGCTAAAAGAATAAATAAGTGTTAATTAATACATATACATATATATACAAATCAATCGGTCCAAGTCAGCAGAGGCTTAATCCATGCATATACCTCGACGGACTTTGCAATCACTAAAGTGCGTTCACCGGAGTCGTCATCTTCTCCATGACTACTTGAGTTGTCATCATTTCCCTCCAAGTTCAGATATTGTGAGGTGTCCTCATGGATCATGTTCTCCATTATTTCTTCCTCTTCAAGGTTTCTACTGAGTGGATCCATAGTTTCTAAAATAATAATATTATCACACAAATATCAGTAATACATCTATTGAAATGATCGAGCAAAAAACCCTGAAGCATACACATACACATACACGTGCACATGCACATACAAAAAATATATACATGAAAACCATAAAGCATGATCGACAACTTAATCGGGGTTCTGAGGGATGAAAACCCTAATTCGGGGAAACTCCGGATGTATATGAGAGGGGTTACTATGTTCTCTAATTAAACTTGTCTTGAAAGTTGTTCAACAATGCATGATTATAGCTTAAATAGTTAGATCTCATTTTTCTGAACATTTTGATATATTATACATATTTTTATGACTTATAAATCATTAGATATTGAATTTACAAGTTTTATTCATTTTCTGAAATTGTTTAATCAATTTAAATTGAATTATTACATCAGTGTGATGTCAGCTGGGTGGTTTAACCTAATTACACCGCTACTGGTCCTAGCCACTGTGGATGAATGTGGGCCAGGGGCCATGTCACTGCCACCTAAGCAGGCGCTACTAGCCATGTCACTGCCACCTCAGGCGGGGGTCGACGGCGACGATAGAGGCCACGCCAGCACGCGGAACTGAGCTCGTTCTAACGGGCGCGATGTGGGGATCCTAAAACTGGCGGTGCTGCTGGCTTAATGTCATCGGAACAGCGACTCCGGCGAGCGGCGGCGGCAGTGCTCATAGATGGACATGGGGGAAGCGGACTAGAGCGAGAGAGGGATGACGCATGAGCACCATTTTCTCACCAGGAGGCGATTGAGGGGGTCGGCGAAGCGAACGGCGGCCAGAATCAAAGGCGACATCGATGGCCGGAGCTCGGGAAGGGGCGGTTGATGGCGTCGACTGGGGGCTCCTCGTCTCGATTCCTTCGGCGAGGAGGCTCAGTACAGCGAGGCGAAGGCGAGGGCATGGATGGCTGGCGTGGCCGGCGACGACGAGGGTGTGGACGGCGACGCGGTGCGACAGCCTCTCTGTTCTTCCTCTGCGCGCGCTTGATCTGGCTGGGGGGGGGAGGAGGAAGTGGCGCGCGTTATAAATCCCCCTTTAACACCGGTTCGTGGCTGGAACCGGTGTTAAAGGGAGGGATTCGTTTCGCGTCCACACCCCCCCTTTAACACCAGTTCCAGCCACGAACCGGTGTTAAAGGGGGGGTGCGCGTGCGAAACAAAATAAATGCCCCCCTTTAACACCGGTTCGTGGATGGAACTGGTGTTAAAGGGGGGCATTTATTTCGTACATTAAAGGGGTGGGGGCATTTTTAATTCAAAAAATGGGATAGAATTTAGAAAATTCATATATTTTTCATTTCAACTCCGAAAAATATGAATAATATATCATAATTTTCAGAAAAATAAGATCTATCCATTCATATAAAAACATTTTATAGTTACTATAGATGAAAAAATTCAAAATGATTAAAACACTTACATATAAAATTTGATTATTCAATTAAAACAAAAATAAAATAGTCAAACCCTAAAACTTTGAACATAAGAAATATTAAGCATCTAAAAAGGAATCTAACCCTATTTTATTAGAGCAAATCATATTTTATTGTTTGGATATTTAAATGCCGCATCTTTTGTATACTCTGGAATCTGACAAAACCTCGCTAAACTTGCATTGGATTTTTGATAAAATAGCATATTGTGAACCTAAAAATGATTTTTGTAAAAAAACATGAGCATCATATCATGTACCTGTAGTTCATATCTGACCCACTTCCTATCGATTCGGCAGGAATTTGTCTTTTTCACCAGAGGTGGACGAAAAGGTTTCATATCCCCCTGTTGGTATATTGTCCACATAAGGTGGTATAGTATTTTTGTAAAATGTGGTGGTAGTTTTTTGAATTAGCCATTTGGTGGTTGCTTCACAAAACCGTCCGTTTTTTATGCTCGGAAAATGAAAAATGCCTTTTTGGTGCGACAAAAAGGAAAACTTCCTTTTGCAACATTGTTTGCCATCCCATGATGCACATGTATGCACAATATGGCCACATTATCACAAACTATGCCTTGATTCTAGCCATAACATTGGTCATTTGACCCGAAAGCCAAGAAACCTCGAATGACATAGGTCATTTTGTGAAGGTTTTTTTGAGACATAATCAATATACCAAGTTTGATATTTTTCCCTCTAACTATGTCACATAATATAACACCACGCGAAGGTTTTGCATTGTTTCGATTGTTTTTTAATTTTTTATCCCCGTTTTAAACTATCAACAAACTTTGTCGAACAACGGGCATGAAGATTCTTAGATCGGGGCAAAGCCTCGCTAAACTTGCATTGGATTTTTGATAAAAGCATATTGTGAACCTAAAAATGATTTTTGTAAAAAAACATGAGCATCGTATCATGTACCTGTAGTTCATATCTGACCCACTTCCTATCGATTCGGCAGGAATTTGTCTTTTTCACCAGAGATGGACGAAAAGGTTTCAGATCCCCTGTTGGTACATTGTCCATATAAGGTGGTCTTGTTTTTTTGTAAAATGTGGTGGTAGTTTTTTGAATTAGCCATTTGGTGGTTGCTTCACAAAACCGTCTGTTTTTATGCTCGGAAATGGAAAATGTCTTTTTAGTGCGACAAAAAGGAAAACTTCCTCTTGCAACATTGTTTGCCATCCCATGATGCACATGTATGCACAATATGGCCACATTATCACAAACTATACCTTGATTCTAGCCATAGCATTGGTCATTTGACCCGAAAGCCAAGAAACCTCGAATGAGATAGCGTTGGAGATATGCCCAAGAGGCAATAATAAAGTGGTTATTATCATATCTTCATACTTATGATAAATGTTTACATACCATGCTATAATTGTATTAACCGGAAACATTAATACTTGTGTGATTTGTAAACATAAAAGAGTCCCTAGTAAAGCCTCTTGTTAAACTATCTTGTTGGTTAATATATGATCACTGTTTCCTGATCATGAACATAGAGATGTTATTAACAACAGGGTCATATCAATAGATGAATGATATGATGGACATACTCCTATAGTTAAGCATAGGATAAAGATCAAGTCATTTAATATAGTTCATTTGCTATAAGCTTTCTGATACATAGTAACCTAATTCCTTCGACCATGAGATCATGCTAATCACCATCACCAGAAGGATGCTTTGATGACATCAAACACCACACCATAACTGGGTGGCTATAAAGGTGGCATTGAGTGTTCGGAAAGTATGGGTTGAGGCACATGGATCAAGAGTGGGATTTGTCCATCCATATGACGGATAGATATACTCTGGGCCCTCTCAGTGGAATGTCATCCAATTAGATTGCAAGCATGTGACTAGCTCACAAGGGATCACATATCACGGGAACGAGAAAAGAGTACTTATCGGTAACGAGGTTGAACTAGGTATGCAGAGATACCGACGATCAAAACCTCGGATAAGTAAACTATCGTGAGAAAAAGGGAAATTGGTATCGTATGTAAGTGGTTCATTCGATCGCAAAGTAATCGTAGAAATATGTTAGAGCCATATGAATTTCCAGATTCCTCTATTGGTTATTGATCGGATAAGTGTCTCAGTCATGTCCGCATAATTCATGAACCGTAGGGAGACACACTTAAGGATTCGATGTTGTTGAGTAGTTATGAAATGATGAGTAAGAGACTGAATGTTGTTCGGAGTCTCGGATGGGATCCGGGATATCACGAGGAGATCTGGAATGGTCCGGAGAATAAGATTCATATAAGGAAAGTCCTGTTTCGGAGTTGGGGAATGATTCTGGTGTTTTCATCGGGAATGTTCTAGAATGTTCCGGAAGGTCCGGCACTCCGGAGGGGAAGGGTACATGAATGTGTCATGACAATGTGGAATGGTTGCATCATGTACTAGGTCACTTGGCTGAGAAAAATAAAGGGAGAAATCAAATCCTAGTTTGAAAGTCAAACGCCAATTTGAAAAATTCAAACGGCAAGTTTGCTTGGTGGAGGGAGAGTAGGAAACCTACTTGGGGAGGAAGTCCCACTCCCTCCACCCGCCGGCCAAGGAGGAGTTGGAGGAGGACTCCCTCCTCCTAGCCGCCTCCCTCCCACCTATAAAAGAAGGGACAGGGGTGCCCCCTCTACCTACACCTCTCTCCTCGAAACCCTAGACCTAGCCGCCGGCTTCCACCAAGTCGCCGCCGCCCCTAGGGTTTGACTAGACGCCGAGTTGGGGCTTTCCCCTTGCCCTAGCCTCCGGCCTAGCCCTCTCTACTTGGTGCCTCTAAACCCTAGATCGCCAAGGCCTCTCTCATAGTCCACCATACTCGCTCCGGCTTAAGGCGAAGCCCTGCGAGATCCCCCCTCTACTTCCGGTACCACGCCGTCGTGCTGCCGGAATCGCGAGGAGAGTGCTACAACCTCTGCTGCCTGCTGGAACAAGGGAGAGGAAGGTATTCATCGAGTACCAAACATGTGACCGACTGTGGAAGCGCTGCCGGAACACAGCGCCGGAAGGATCGTCTACGCGATCTTGAGATCGGAAGTGTACAACTACATCACCCACGAGAATCTGCTCTCGTTAACCGCTTTGGATCTTCGAGGGTTAGTATTCTATCGACTCGTTGCTACAATCAAGTAGATAGATCTTGGCTTGATCATAGATTAGATCTTGATTGTGTGTTCATGCAGTAGAATTTTTTTGTTTTCCCTGCTACGAACCCCTACAGTGGTATCAGAGTCGTGTCTATATGTAGATCTGTTGTGCGAGTAGAACACAATGGTCATTGTGGGCGTTGATGCTTTTGTTGTCGATTTCTTCTTGTGTACTTTGCATCTTGCGGGATGGTGGGATGAAGCGGCCCGGGCTAACCATACATGACATCGTTCATGAGACTTGCTCCACGCTTGACATGCAACTTGTATTGCATAAGTGGCTTTGCGGGTGCATGTTTCTCCCAACATAGTTAAGATTCAATTTACAATGGGTGATTGACAATACTAGTATCAATGTTGTGGTTCTTGTTCGTAAATTAGAACGACACTTATTAAAAGCCCCAAACCACGTAAAACATGCAAAGAAAATTAGAGGCGTCTAACTTTGTTTTGCAGGGGTGTGATGTGATGTGATATGGCCATGATTGTGATTATATATGATGTATGCAATGTTCCTTATTGGTCTGTTGGCAACCGGCAGGAGCCATATGGTTGTTTCCATTAAGTCCTGCGTGTCTATTATTCAAAGTAGTTGTAATAGTTGATGCTGGTGGAAGACAACCATGAAGCGGCGCCATTGACCTTGACGCACACCGGTGATTATGGAGATCATGTTCGTGCTTGAAGATGGAGATCGGAAGCACAAGAAGAAAGGCCATATCATATCACATATTATGAATTGCATGTGATGTTAATCCTTTTATGCATCTTGTATTGCTTAGTTCACGACGATAGCATTATAAGATGATCCCTCAAGCACACAATTTCAAGTTTAAAGTGTTCATACTTAGTAAGCACCGTTGCTAAAGCTCGCTGTTTCAAAGCACCACGTGATGATAGGGTGTGTCAGATTCTGCGAGTGTATACAACGTGAGCAAGCCAGATTTTCTCATGCGGAAGCTAAGGTTGATCTTGACGAGCCTAGCATGTACAGACATGGTCTCGGAACACGGATCACCGAAAGGTAAAGCATGATTCATATAGTAGATATGATGAACATGTTGATTGTTCGCCATTGAAGCTACATCAACTCTCGTGATGATCGGTTTTAATGTGGTGGATTTGGTTCGTGTGATCACTAAAGCAATGTGAGGGATATTGTTTTGAGTGGGAGTTCAACAGCAATATGATTAAAAGTTGAACACTATTTATCATAAATTAAATCAAAGTGAATTTGCATAATTGTTGTAGTCATTGGCATCCGTTTACCACCTTACGCTTAGTTATAATTGAGATGATAGAACTATAGAATTCTGGTTAGTTACTTTACGAACTGGTATCGTATTGTTTTGAAGTGTTAATCTAAAGTTTAAAAGTCCTATTGTAAACTTTCGGTAAGTTCCGGTTACTCCATGAAGTTTAATAATGGATATTAAATCAAGAGTGACAATTCCAAGTGTTAGTGTATAAGTATCATGTTTGTCTCCATGATTCTTGATATTCAAAGGATTGTCTTAATATCAAGGTTATCTAGGATCTGAAAGAGTTGTTTCAGAAACCATGATGTGTGGAAGATATTCTGATATCTGAAACGAAGTTTTGGTTGCAACATGATAGAGTATAATATGGCAAAGGTCATGTTCTAATATTTGATGAGAATTTGCAAAAAGGTTGGATACACTAGTTGTCTTAATCCACCAAAAGGTTTTGGAGAGTAACATTATACTCGCGATTCACCGTTATAAGCTAAAAGTAGCTTGATCATGGATAATTCCATGATAAGGGTGAATATTTGATGTAGGTAAAATGTTTACTACACCAAGAGATTACTAAAGAAAGGAATTTGAAAGAACACCAAACATTTGATGGTGGTGATCTACTTCAAAGTGCAAGTCCAAAGACATTGGTATTTAACTATACATGCTTTGGACTACGTGTCATGTATATGGCTCCACTATTGATGTTGATAGATTCTTTCAAACAGAAAAGGAAATACTGAAAGTGAATCTCATAAGTATATTGCAGAAAAGAAAAGACTAGAATTGTTTAGCTTAAGTATATAGATGATATACATGTTATGGATATATTCTTTGCTTATTAAACAATGTGGTTCTTAAGTATTTGATACTGAATTTGTTGGTGTGAATCGTCATACGAAACAACACAATTCATGAACCACAATGGCCTAAGTAACTAGCGAAAGAATATGTGATGATGTTCATCGAGAACAAATAAAGGGTTATTGTGCTGCTCGTTAAATGTCAAAGCTTGCCTTCAAGATTTATTTTATCAGGTATTATGAGAACAAAAGGGTTGTTCAAGTAATTGCCGTAATCCATAAAAGATGGATGATTCACAAATCTTGTTGGAGAAATCACATCCATAAAACTAGTGCTAAAAATGTCGAAAGACAAATTGATTGAAAGATCACTTAGAAAGTGACATCGCCGTTTAAATTATATTGGAAAGAAAACATGAAGAAACTCCATGTTGATGGAATTTTGGAGTCTTTTGATTTTTGATCAAATGACGCTTGTGAAACTTTCCTAGAGATAATTAAAACTTCGTTCATAGGCCAAAAGGGAACGAATGACTAGCTTATTGGAACTTGTACATATTGTTGTATGAAGTCCATTATGTGTAGTCAAGAGCGATGGATTTCAACTTCATATGCTTTCTCCGAAAATTTGAGTGAATATATGAATATTTACTTAATAAGGATGAAGTATGAAATATTTGAAAAGTTCAAAATTTTCAAGATGAAGTGCAAAATCATTGTAACAAGAATATAAATAGTTTATGATAAGATCATAAAGGAAGATATTTGAGTTACGAGTTTAGCATAAAAACACCTAAGATTTAAGGAATCGTTCCGTGGATTTGCATTTCCCAAAACACCATAAGAGTATGGAGCATTCGAGACATGTAATTAAACCTTGTTTGACATGGCAAGATCAAAGGTGTAATTCATAGAACTGCCATTATATTTTAAAGATGAAAAGCTTTAGGGACTACCGTTTTTCCACTGAAAAGAGCTCCATCATAATCCGCTGAAATGACACCATATAAAGTTATGGTTTGGGATAAAACCCAAGTTGTCGTTTCTTAAAAATTGGTATGCTATGCATAAGAAAGATGTTTGCAACCAAATCGGATGAACATATCTTTGTATGTTATTTTGAATAATAGTTAAGTATTCCTCCATAACACCAAAGACAAAAGTGTTTGTCGCTTAGAACGTCAAGTTTCTTTGAGAAGGAATTTTTCGTGAAAAGTTAAGTGGGAGGACAATAGAACTTTGATAATGTTAAAAGAACCTTAGCTATATGTGCAGAGTTGCGCAGCGCCGAAAAGTGTTCCGGAGGCAGCAACAATGCTCATGGCTCACGTGCCTCAAAGGTTGTGGTCACGGAGGTCTAAGTTACTATTGAAACAAGTAGGTCGGGTAAACCATCAAATACCAAGATTTGAGATTTAAATCATTATTTGACAATAATGATCCGACTACATGCAAAGAAGCGATGATGGGACCTGACTCCATCAAATGGCCTGAAGCCATAAAATCCGTGATATTTCCATATACGAGAGATCAAGCTTTGAACTTGAAAGACCCTCTGGAAAGGTACAAGACCTTACAGTCATATTTGGATCTATAAACAAATAGACATAGATGTTTCACATCTATGAAATTATCGACATGTCGGGAAGGAGTTCACGACAATGTTCAAAGAGTTGACTATGGCAAGATCTGATCTTTCATAAAGCGATATTTAGTCTAGACGGATTAATGTAGCAACCACTACATATAATTTTGTTATAAGGTAGCTGAATAAACAAAACAAGTTCTTCTAATAGAATTGTTACCTAGGACATGTGCATAACACGGTCCATCGGGTTTTGTTAATTCAAAGGATGCTAAAAGCATATGCAAACTTCAATGGTTGAAGTAAACATTGCGGAGTTGGAATCTTCACTATGATGAAACTATTAAAGGAGTTTAAATTCGTCGGAGACGATGAAGATGCTTGCATTTGCAAGAAATTAAGTGGGAGCGCTAAGACATATTTCTAATACATTATGTGGAAGACATATTGTTGATTGGAAATGATGTATCTTTTTATTAACACATGATAAGAATTTCATCTCGATGAAAGGCTTAGGCAGAACCCGAATATTTGGCATCAATGTCTATATGGATAGAATGTGACGCCAATATGGTTGTGCCAGAAGTACATAGATGAGATATTGAATGGGTTCAATATAGAAACTACAAGAAAAGTTCTTGTTGCACAGGAAGGATTGAATAAAAATTTAAGTATTTTTGATACCTGATAGATACAATCAGAGAGAGTATTTTATCAATCATGTTGTGATGTGTACAAATCCAGATATGTCCTATTCTCTAAATGTTATGAGCATATACTAGAATGATTCATATGATGATCATTGGACGATAGTAAAGATATTCTTATGATCTTTTGAAATAACTAAGAAAATATTATTTTGTAGAAGTGACAAATAGATGGTTAGTTCATTGTAAATGAATTACATTGATACTAGTTTTGTCACGAAGTACAAATTAAGTTTATCTCAATCTAAACTAAGGGTGGCACAATATGATGGAATGTTAGTTCCATAATGGATTTGGATGAGTTCCAAAGTTAATATATTGTGACAGATACTACAACAAAAGGCTAAGTATAAGACTGCTATTATAGCAGCTAAAGAGGGCATTTGTGTCAAGTAGTTTATTATCAAACTAGGTGTAGTTCACAACGGGATAATACTATGAAGATATATTGTACGACAATATTATCAACATGTTTTAAACCCCAAAGAACTAAAGGTCTCACCAAAGGACCAAATTTATACAAAGCCATCTCATTAGAGAATGAGTGATGCGTAGAGACGCAAAGACATGCAATTACACACGGTCCTGAAAGTGTCAGATTCGGAGATCAGTTGACCACTAGCAATCGTGTACATACAACACCGGAAAGCCATAGGTGTTGAATACACAAACGTTTGAAACTAGATTATTGACTCTAGTGCAAGTGGGAGACTGTTGGAGATATGCCCAAGAGGCAATAATAAAGTGGTTATTATCATATCTTCATACTTATGATAAATGTTTACATACCATGCTATAATTGTATTAACCGGAAACATTAATACTTGTGTGATTTGTAAACATAAAAGAGTCCCTAGTAAAGCCTCTTGTTAAACTAGCTTGTTGGTTAATATATGATCATTGTTTCCTGATCATGAACATAGAGATGTTATTAACAACAGGGTCATATCAATAGATGAATGATATGATGGACATACTCCTATAGTTAAGCATAGCATAAAGATCAAGTCATTTAATATAGTTCATTTGCTATAAGCTTTCTGATACATAGTAACCTAATTCCTTCGACCATGAGATCATGCTAATCACCATCACCGGAAGGATGCTTTGATGACATCAAACACCACACCGTAACTGGGTGGATATAAAGGTGGCATTGAGTGTTCGGAAAGTATGGGTTGAGGCACATGGATCAAGAGTGGGATTTGTCCATCCATATGACGGATAGATATACTCTGGGCCCTCTCGGTGGAATGTCATCCAATTAGCTTGCAAGCATGTGACTGGCTCACAAGGGATCACATATCATGGGAACGAGAAAAGAGTACTTATCGGTAACGAGGTTGAACTAGGTATGCAGAGATACCGACGATCAAAACCTCGGATAAGTAAACTATCGTGAGACAAAGGGAAATTGGTATCGTATGTAAGTGGTTCATTCGATCGCAAAGTAATCATAGAAATATGTGGGAGCCATATGAATTTCCAGATTCCTCTATTGGTTATTGATCGGAGAAGTGTCTCGGTCATGTCCGCATAATTCACGAACCGTAGGGAGACACACTTAAGGATTCGATGTTGTTGAGTAGTTATGGAATGATGAGTAAGAGAACGAATGTTGTTCGGAGTCTCGGATGGGATCCGGGATATCACGAGGAGATCCAGAATGGTCCGGAGAATAAGATTCATATAAGGAAAGTCCTGTTTCGGAGTTGGGGAATGATTCCGGTGTTTTCATCGGGAATGTTCTAGAAGGTTCCGGAAGGTCCGGCACTCCGGAGGGGAAGGGTACATGAATGTGTCATGACAATGTGGAATGGTTGCATCATGTACTAGGTCACTTGGCTGGGCAAAATAAAGGGAGAAATCAAATCCTAGTTTGAAAGTCAAACGCCAATTTGAAAAAGTCAAACGGCAAGTTTGCTTGGTGGACGGAGAGTAGGAAACCTACTTGGGGAGGAAGTCCCACTCCCTCCACCCGCCGGCCAAGGAGGAGGAGTTGGAGGAGGATCCCTCCTCCTAGCCGCCTCCCTCCCACCTATAAAAGAAGGGGCAGGGGTGCCCCCTCTACCTACACCTCTCTCCTCTAAACCCTAGCCCTAGCCGCCGGCTTCCACCAAGTCGTCGCCGCCCCTAGGGTTTGCCTATCCGTCGAGTTGGGGCTTTCCCCTTGCCCTAGACGCCGGCCTAGCCCTCTCTACTTGGTGCCTCTAAACCCTAGATCGCCAAGGCCTCTCTCATAGTCCACCATACTCGCTCCGGCTTAAGGCGAAGCCCTGCAAGATCTCCCCTCTACTTCTGGTACCACGCCGTCGTGCTGCAGGAATCGCGAGGAGAGTTCTACAACCTCCGCTTCCTGCTGGAACAAGGGAGACGAAGGTCTTCATCGAGTACCAAACGTGTGACCGACTGTGGAAGTGCTGCCCGAACACAGCGCCGGAAGGATCGTCTACGCGATCTTGAGATCGGAAGTGTACAACTACATCACCCACGAGAATCTGCTCTCGTTAACCGCTTTGGATCTTCGAGGGTTAGTATTCTATCGACTCGTTGCTACAATCAAGTAGATAGATCTTGGCTTGATCATAGATTAGATCTTGATTGTGTGTTCATGCGGTAGAAATTTTTTGTTTTCCATGCTACGAACCCCTACAGATAGGTCATTTTGTGAAGGGTTTTTTGAGACATAATCAATATACCAAGTTTGATATTTTTATTATAATAGAACTGGAATTAAAGTACATAATGCAACTAACAGTAAGTTACATAAAGCACGACTGGAAATTAAGATACATAAAAGAACTGGAAATTAAGATACATGGCCAGATTAAGTCACAATCGGCCGAACTTGTTTTAGAATGTTGGAGTGGTTCAGTCATGCTCCTGCCTACACCTGTAATACTCCCCACTTTAGTCGTCGTACTCGCCGCGACCGTCGTCGTTGTCGTTGTCGGGGTCGCGGTAATTGAACCTTGAAGGCTGAGTACGTGTGGGCTGGACTTGAGAGTAGCGCAGACGGGGCTTAGAGTCGGCGGCAGTGTCGTAGGCCATGACGCTCTGGAGAGTCCGACCGCGCCACCACAGCCGACGACCGGCCTCGTTGAAGTTAGGAGGAGGTGGGCCTTCCTCCTCGTGCCTGGCGAGCGCCCTCTCACGACGATCACTGAAGAAGGCTTACCAAGTCGGGAAATAGTCGGGATGCCATCTGGGATTCCTCCGCTGCTCCGGCGTGAGCTCGAAGTAGTAGTGGTTCGTGATGGCCATCCGGCGCGCCACACCTAGAGGGACAGGAGGAACCGGCACGCCTCCGACGCTCAGCATCCAGCCGATGGGGACACAGTAGCCCGGCGGGCAGGGGTAGTTCGAGGCGCAAAGCGCCTCCGCCTCCCTAGGGGTTAGTGCTACGGTGGAAGCCATGGGAAAGAGTGATGAGGTTGCAGATATGAGTCTAGAGATGTGCAATGAAAATGGTTGTTAACAGAAGAAATATGACATTGATTTCCATGTTGAGATACATATGTGTGCCAAAAATGGCTCAATTAATACATATAGTCAATCTTATGATCGTGTCGGCCGTAACCATGGAGTATCAGTACCGTTTAACTGGATGGTTGGGTCAGTGTTCACTCTAAAGGGCGGAATTTCATCAAACTTATTATAATCTTCTGACATATCTGTCTTGTCCTCAACTCACATGATGTTTCTTTTCCCTGAAATAACTATGTGACGCTTTGGCTCATCGTGTGATATATCTGTTTGCTTATTTTTTCTTTTTTTCGGTTTGGTAGACATGTCCTTCACATAGAAAACCTGAGCCACATCATTGGCTAGGACGAATGGTTCGTCTAAGTTCTTGTCTACCTTTATAAGATTGTTGAGATCCACTGTTGTCATTCCGTACTTCTTGTCTACCTCAACCCCTCCTCCTGTTAGCTTGACCCATTTGCACCGAAACAAGGTGACCTTAAAATTAGGTCCATAGTCAAGTTCCCATATCTCCTCTATGAACCCATAATACATGGTCTTTTGCCCATTGTCTTCCGCTGCATCGAAGCGGACACCACTGTTTTGGTTGGTGCTCTTTTTATCTTGCCCTATCGTGTAAAATGTATTCTCATTTATCTCGTACCCTTGGAAAGTACATACAGTCGAAGATGTTGTCCTGGCCAACAAGTACAGCTGATCCCCAACAGTGGTGTTATTCGTGAGAAGTCTTTGCAGCCAGCCGCCAAAACTCGCCATGTGTTCACTTATAATCCATTCATTAGACTGCCCCGGGTGTTTGAGGCGTATTAAATTCTTGTGTTCATTGATATACGGGGCAACCAAGATAGATCTTTGTAAAACCGTGTAGTGTGCTTGATTGAGAGAATGCCCGTCCCTACATATCATTGCTTTACATCCTAGGG
Source organism: Avena sativa (assembly GCA_916181665.1). Lineage (NCBI taxonomy): Eukaryota > Viridiplantae > Streptophyta > Magnoliopsida > Poales > Poaceae > Avena > Avena sativa. Next base: position 419,673,774 of record OV702282.1, read on the forward strand.
TGCCTTTTCCACGCAGTCTCCCCTCATGTCGTGATTCTGGAACACCAATCGCCTTAAGGTCAGGAATAAAATCAACACAGAAATCAATGACCTCCTCTGTTACATAGCCCTTGGAGATGCTTCCTTCTAGCCTATCACGGTTATGAACATATTTCTTTAAGACTCCCATGTACCTCTCAAAGGGGAACATATTGTGTAGAAATACAGGACCGAGAATGGCAATCTCTTCTACTAGGTGAACCAGGAGATGTGTCATAATACTGAAGAAGGATGGTGGGAACACCAACTCAAAGCTGACAAGACATTGGGCCACATCTGTCTGTAATCCTGGTATGCTTTTTGGATCGATTACCTTCTGAGATATTGCATTGAGGAATGCACATAGCTTCACAATGGGTACTCGAACATTTTCAGGTAGAAGCCCCCTCAATGCAATCGGAAGCAATTGCGTCATAATCACGTGGCAGTCATGAGACTTCAGGTTTTGAAATTTTTTCTCTGCCATATTTATTATTCCCTTTATATTCGACGAGAAGCCAGGCGGGACCTTGATACTGCTCAGGCATTCAAAAAAGATTTCCTTCTCTGCTTTGGTAAGAGCGTAGCTGGCAGGAGTTAAGTGGCATCGTTTACCCTTCTCGTTCTCAGGATACATAGGCTCTTCAGGGTCTTTCATACGTTGCCGGTCCTTCCGTGCTTCCGGTGTATCTTTTGTCTTCCCATACACTCATAGGAAGCCTAGCAGGTTCACGCAAACATTCTTTGTCACGTGCATCACGTCGATTGAAGAGCGGACCTCTAAGACTTTCCAATAGGGTAGGTCCCAAAATATAGATTGCTTCTTCCACATGGGCGCGTGTTCGGCATCGTCATTCGGAACAGATAGACTGCCAGGACCTTTTCCAAAGATTACTTCTAGGTCCTTGACCATACCAAATACCTCCTCACCGGTACGGAGGACAGGCTTCCTCAGGGGTTCTGCCAGACGTTTGAAATGCTTGCCTTTCTTTCTTACTGGATGCAGGTTCGGAAGAAATCGACGATACCCTAGGTACACAACCTTCTTATATTTATCCAAATATACACTTTCAGTCGCATCTAAACAGTGTGTGCATGCATTGCATCCCTTTTTTGTCTGCCCTGAAATGTTACTAAGAGCAGGCCAATCATTGATGGTTACGAAAAGAAACGCTCGTAGGTCAAATGGCTCCCCTTTGTGCTCACCCCACATACGTACACCTGGTTTGGCCCACAGCTGTAAAAGTTCTTCAACTAATGGCCTTAGGTACACATCAATGTCGTTGCCGGGTTGACTCGGGCCTTGGATGAGCACTGACATCATAATGAACTTCCTCTTCATGCGCAACCAAGGAGGAAGGTTATAGATACATAGAGTCACAGGCCAGGTGCTGTGACTGCAGATCTGCTCACCAAAAGGATCCATGCCATCTGTACTTAGACCGAACCTTAAGTTTCTTGCGTCACGTGCGAAGTCCGGGTACTCTCGCTCGACTTTTCTCCACTGTGATCCATCAGCGGGGTGTCTCAACATCACATCTTTCTTACGGTCTTCCATGTGCCATCGCAACAACTTGGCATGCTCTTTATTTCTGAAGAGACGTTTTAACCGTGGTATTATAGGAGCATACCACATAACCTTGGTAGGAACCTTCTTCCTAGGGGCCTCACCCTCAACATCGCCAGGATCGTCTCGTCTGATCTTATACCACAGGGCAGTGCATACCGGGCATGCATCCAAATTCTCGTACTTCTCATCGCGGTAGAGGATACAGTCATTAATGCATGCATGTATCTTCTGCACGTCTAATCCTAGAGGGCAGACAACCTTCTTTGCTTGGTATGTACTGTCGGACAACTCATTATTTCTTGGAAGCAGATTCTTCATTTTTACCAACAACTTTGAAAATGCGCTGTCAGTCACACCGTTCTCTGCCTTCCATTGCAGCAAATCCAGTGTGGTACCTAGCTTTTTGTACCCATCTTCGCAAGTTGGGTACAACAATATTTTGTGATCCTTTAACATCTGCTCCAGCTTCTTCTTCTCCTTTTCAGTTTCACATTCTTCCTTTGCATCAGTAATGGCCCGACCAAGATCGTCATCAACGGGCCCATCTGTTGCCTCTTGATCTTCATTATCTACCCCCGTTGCAGTATCATCATATTCAGGATACATATTATGATAGTTGTCATCGTCCTCTTCTTCTTCGTTGTCTTCCATCACAATCCCTTTTTCTCCGTGCTTGGTCCAACAATTATAGCTGGGCATGAAACCGGATCGAAGCAGGTGGGCGTGAATGGTTCTGGTATTTGAGTAGTCTTTCTTGTTCTGACAGTGAACACACGGACATCACATAAAACCATTGTGACCACGGTTTGCATTAGCCACAACGATGAAATTTTGGAGGCCCGTAATGTACTCGGAAGTGCGTCGGTCATCTGCATTAATATATAGTATATCAAAAATTAATAGGGAGATGACCATTTATATATAGTACATCAATGACACATGAAAGGATAAAGTTGCCGACCTCGACTGAGAAGGAAAGAGCAACGAGAAAACTTATTTCGAGCTCTCGGGCATTTCACCGAACACCTCTTGTGCATAGGAAAAAAACACAAACTAGCACACCTCTCACCCTCTTGCTAGGCTCCAAAATGAGAGAGTGAAAAAAATAGAAGAGAGGGGTGTGGGCTGCGGTGTGTTATATAGCCCCCCCTTTAACACCGGTTCAAGCCACGAACCGGTATTAAAGGGGGGGGGCTGCGCGGGCCACTGGTGCAGGGCCTTTAACACCGGTTCGTGGCTTGAACCGGTGTTAAAGGGGGTGCTCCTTTTTGCTCTATGGACCACGCTGGTACGGGCACCCATTTCCGACCTCAACCAAAGGCCTCGTTTCCACTAGTGTTTGCTTGGGAGGATCCAAAAGCCGTGCACTTTAGATGATCCGAAAGCGGCACAACAACATTAGCGCATGTTGCAAGGTGAGGGAGTCAAGATCAACGAGACGATGGAGGTGAAGAGGATGAATAGGCAATGGAAAATTTATGGATTAAAATCAAAATGAGTATGCTCTCCTTTCTCTCTTTGTTGTATTTCATGCGCCTATCGAGAAGGTTGTGACCCGAGCAGATTATGGTTGTATAACTATCATACCACGCCATGGAGTTTCAATTTGAACATCTCAAGTTATGTGTTGTCTTGTCAAATTAGTGAGCATTGTTGTGAGAAAATGCAATTGCTTGCATGCGTAAGTCCTGCCTTTTACTAAGGTGGACTTGAAATGTTGTGTTAGGATAGCCTTGCTTGGAAAGAGTTTCGAGTTTTTTTCACACAAAATAGATCATATTGGAGGCCTAGTATCAAAATATTTTGAGTTTTTGTTGTATTATTCCATTGATTAAATGAATCTCTATACATTTACCGTTATTAATTCAAAATTTTGAACTACTAGCAGGTGATAGATAACTCGCAAAATAAAAAGACCATTCCCCCTGTACCCTAGTACTGATTTAGCAATGTGCCTAGTCCATGTTGAATAATTCAAAGTGACCTTTGTATGGAATGGCATGCCACCAATTTGCACTATGTTTTGATTTTTTTTGAAAGAATATGAAAATCAGTTTAGAAATATCATTCTTTCCCACAGAGTCCTCTCACGAAATATCTGATTGAGTAGACGGCCCAATCTACATGAACTTAGTCGCAAAAAAAATCCACATGAACTGTTGGGAATTAAAGCCCTGCCTCATCACCATAAAATAAAAAGAAAACGACCAAGAGAATCCGATACCATGACATGGACTTCCAAAGACCAGGCATGACCTGACGTCATTCCGGCTCACAATGCCACCAAAGACTGGAGTCCGGAGAGACCATATACATGTAGACAAAAGAAAACCGGCCGTCCGGCGACACGGTACGAGGATGCGCGCAGCGCGTGGCCGGCGGATGCGCACCGCGTGACGGCATCCGTGACGGAACCGCGACGGCGAAAATCACTTCTCGGCCGCGTCGCCTAGCGCAGGGGCCTTCTGGCGATATTACGCCAGCCAGCTAGCTCCCTCCCTCCGGCCGGTATGTATATGTGATACGCTGCACGCAGATGACCACTTGGGTCTGTGACACGGCGCGTTTGGAGGTTGCTCCCGACCGTTTATTCTCTTTTCCAGAGACATGGCTGATGCTGCTGCCGCAGAGGTCGTGGTGGGAGGTCAGGTGCCGGCGAGGGACGGCGGCGGCGGCAGGAGGAGGAAGCCGCAGGGGTGGAAGTGCATGCCCTTCATCATAGGTACGCTTCATCATCATCACAAGAGAAAAAAGAAGAGAAACCCCCGTTCCGTCCCTTCTCTCCGTCCATCTGTTTTTTTTTTGGGAATTCTCCTAACATGTTCTAATCGTTCATCCGATTTGTATCGGACATGAGCTTTTTTTTTTCCCGAAATGAGGGTGGTACTCTCCGGCCTCTGCATCAATCGATGCACACAGACTTTGTTAAAGATATAAGTCAAGTATCAAGTTTACAACTCAAGAGTTAGACAAAGTTGCCACAAAGATCAATATAAACATTATATAGCCGTCTAGTATGCTGCCAAGTAGCCTAGTTGTAAAACTCCTGAGCGATCATCAACAGTCGTTCGTATCCGGACAACATGGCATCGAACAGGAGCTACTAGCGCAGCCGAAATGCAAGCAACAAGCTACTCGAAATAGGCTTTCACACCACTTTATAAATAAAGCAAAGCAACCACACCGGTATAAGAGTTCGAACAGCCGAGAATGCTGGGGCATCAGCTAAAACACACCCAAAAAGAAAAGAGATTGAAAAAACGGCGATTCGACAAGACTAGGGTGACCCACCACCGCTGCGCCAAACGGAATTGCACCACCATGCTTCAGACACACCGACGCGCCCAGTAACAAGACAACACCTTCAAGAAGGGAAACACTGTTGACACGGTGCTGATGCCCGGGCCAGAACACTGGACCTAGGGTTTCCCCCAGCACTCGGAGTACAGTAGGCCGAGGATATCCGCGACCCCCTTCAAGAAGGAATGGCGCCACCCGAGGGTGGCACCGCGACGGAGTTGGACTAGCCGACATGAATTTCTCCCTAACTCCACCTACAAAAACCCCAGGCGATACAACGAGCCACCACCAGCTTCGCCGCCCACCAACTTGCGCCACCACGATCTTGCGCCACCATCATCATCGTCTAATCGTGGACGTAGCAAGCAGCCCGAAAATGGAGGGAAATGACATAGATCAAGCTAGGGACGGCAGCCCTGCAACCACGCGGGAGGATCCCACCTCCACCACCGAAAGGCGGTCACCGACCGGACCGAGCAGCAGGGTCACACCAGGCTTGGCGGGCCTGGCCGGGCCCCCAAGCGCCCGTAAATCCTTGCAACAGGCAGGCCGGTGTGCCCCTGTCCCCAGCCCGATCACCGTCGTCACCACCATGTCTAGAGGGCGCCTCTGCATCAGACGCGTTGGCCCACCGAAGTCTAGATCGGGCCCAAAGGGCCCAGAGCTTGGCCCAGAGGAGCCGATGCCAAACGCCGGGTCTGCCTCGCCGAGGGGCCCTGCCATGACGATGCTGCACGACACCTCGCCGCGGGGGAGCCGCAGCCGCGGACGCACGACCCGCCTAGGCCCAAATCCGGGCCCGAGGAAGACACCGTTGCCACTCTCCCTAGCAGATGCGCCACCACGCCGCGCTGCATCGTAGCCTCACCACCGGCGCGGATCCAGCACCAGCCGGAAGGACTCTGGACTATCGCTTCCCCAAAAACACCGCCGCCGTTGAGGGAGGCCAGCCCCGACCAGCTCCCAAGGCGCAGGGAGAGGAGGACCGCCCGGGCTTCGCCCGGAGACCCTGCCGGCGGCGGCCGCAAGCATGCTACAAGCTTATGGGGCTTGAACAATTAGTTCTGGGCTGGACCTCCACCCCCTCTCCCTGCGCCAGGCAGATTTATGCGTGCTTGGTTATTTTCTTCCACTACACCGGACTATCGATCTCAAAAAAAAAAAAAAAACTACACCTGACTATCTCCACATGTTTGGCATATTCCGACATTCTTGTTTCCAATGCCTGTTGATGGTATTTTTATTTATGTAGAATCGTGCCTGATTATGTTCATAAGACGATGAAATGCTCGTATGGTGATAAAGGCAGCTTGATTTACCCCCCAAAAAAACCATGCATCCAATGTCCATTATGCAAGTTTTTCCACATGAAATCCGTTTACCGAGATCATCCTTAGACATAATAAGTTGTTGCATCATACAGTAAGGGAAAGGGCGATCAGCAGTGCCGATACCTAACACTAGTAGAGGAAAGCCTAGTGGCATTAGTGGTGTCTATGTGGCTCGCACTAGTGTTTGTAGTCGTCGCTAGGTGATCAAATGATCTTTTTAAATTTTTATTATTTTTAGGTCTCTATGTACTGTTGTTGATGATTATTAATAGATCGATAGAATTTAGAAAAAAAACTCATAGATGCCGGTAAGGTGTGTCGATTGTGTACTACTGTACACATGGAGGTGGAATTCGATATGATTATTAATAGATCGGTAAAATTTATAATTATTAATATATCGATGAAATTCAGACAAATCCTAGCAGAACAAACTATCCCTAACTACTAGTACTACTGTACACATGGAGGGGTCCCTCACCCATCCCATAGTTGGCCGCCAAAGAGGGAAGGGGCCAACCAGACCTAAATCTAGAGGAAGAGGAGATTGATGGGGAGGGGAAGGGGACGAGAGCAATCCGTGAGCGTGACAGATGGTGCAACAACTTTTCTAAGTTAAACCTTTTAAAATTTTGACCAATTTTATAAAAAAGTATAGGGGCAAACACAACCACGATAAAATGAAAAGTTTAGTATTTTCCATAAATGAAAATTCTGTTTCGGTGGTTGTTCCACCAGAAAAGACAGTTCATTTCCACTTCCGTTTTGCCTAGAAATTTCCATTCTCCCTTTGCAAAACCCTGTTTTCAATTTTATGTGTTATCTCCCATCTTTGTATTTCCATGAAAAGTCAGAAACCCTTCGCTATGTTTTCATCCCTAACTACACAACTACGATAAAACAAAAAGTTCAGTAGTATCATAATTTGCAATAAATAGAAAGTCGCCTCCATGGTTGTTCAACCGGAAAAACAATTTCATTTCCACTTCCTTTTTTCACCTTGTTTTTATTCAGGAAAATCCTGTTTTTGTTTTCAAGTATTTCTTCCGTCTTCGTTTTTTCCCAAGAAAATTCGAAACTGTCCACTCCATTTTTTTTATCCCTAATTATACAGAAGGCCACACGCAGCCGGCATGGGTGAGCAAACCAGAGCCAGAATGAACATATGAAAAGAAAAGCTTCACACTAGTTGCAACATTGTACGGCACGCTAGCAATATTCTACACACCAATAAACTCAAAATCCCATCAGTCTTGTACAGTACTGAGTGTCTGTCATTTTCTCTGTATGCAGCAATCGTGACATTTGAGAATGTTGGGTCTTTTGGGGTGACAGCAAGTCTGACGGTCTATCTTGTGAAGCGCTTCAACATGGGACAGCTCACGGCAGCAAACATTACCACTACCTTCTTTGGCACGCTCAACTTTGCGCCGTTGCTAGGCGCCTTCATCTCCGACACCTACTTGGGAAGGTTCAGGACCCTAGCCTACGGATCCTTCTTTAGCTTCCTGGTATGTCCATGCCACGGCTGCGGCTCTTTTATCCGTCTCATTTCACCTCTTGTGTTGAAAACAGGAAATTCAAGATCAGTTCACGTCAAAATAAGTCTAGCAAATCCATTTCGAAAAAAATAAGTCTAGCAAATGTATAGAATAGCCAACAATACTGGTTAACATGTGAAAATGAATGTGCAATGAACCCTAGCCAATGATCAACTATTGATTTACTGCAACAAAACTTGATATCTCAGCAAATGTGTATTTATTTACGGTTTAGATGTTCTAAGGAATCACTATCTTTAGACAGCCAGATTTGAAATTTTCCACTAAGATCAATGATGATACCATTACATATTTACATACATACAATCAGGCTGCCTACGTACACACTATTACTTCATGCTGCTTCAAGTACAAATGCAAAAAGCACTGGGAAGACAGAATGGACTTTATTTAGATAAAACATGCATATTCTAGTAAGACTGCACTTGCTCGATGGCCACAACCTTGCATGAACTACAAAAACATGAATAACACAACTGCACTAAAATTTCTACAAGATGCTGGCAAATATTATCAACCACTATTAAAATTTGCATCTAATCGGTGTATTTATTTGGTGTAAAAACAGGGGATGCTGGGATTGACTTTATCTGCATCACTTCCAGCTCTCAAACCACCAGGCTGCAATCAAACAACCCAATTTGGTGAGCACTGCAATAGTCCATCAACACTTCAGCTGAGTGTGCTATACCTTTCTCTTGGGTTTCTAACAATCGGTGGTGGAGCAATCAGACCATGTAGTCTGCCCTTTGGAGTAGACCAATTTGATATGACTGACGAAAAAAGTCGAAAGGGCCTATACAGCTATTATAACTGGTACTATGGCACAACTGCTGCTGCCCTGGTGTTCTCTTTGACTATTGTCGTATACATCCAGAATGACATCAGCTGGCCAATAGGATTTGGCATACCCACATTCTTCATGTTTATGGCAATTATCATCTTATTTATGGGTACAAGACTCTATGTCCATGTACCACCTGAGGGAAGCATCTTCACTGGAATTGCCCAAGTTTTAGTGGCATCGTTTAAAAAGAGAAGACTGAATCTTCCATATCGCCACGATATAAATCAACAAGAGTTGCTGCTCTACAATGCTCGCATGATGGGAAATCGTATTTTCAGACTGCCCCTTACTTCCCAGTTCAGGTATACTAAAGATATAACCCCTGTGGAACTGCCACAACACACCCTCAATAATACAATCTGACACTCGTCTCATTCCAAAAAGCATCATGTTTTTCCAAGAAAAAACTATTCTTGCGGAGATTAAGATTTTTTGTGTAACTTTGTTCATTACGTATTAATAAGTTGGAGGACTTGTACATATAGGTGTAATACTATGTATATCCAACCTGGCAAACCAGGGTTAAGAACACCGGCACACATCTATTTACCAAGTATCTACATCCCATATACTCCCTCCGTTTAGAAATATAAGATGTTTTAGATTTGTGAAGTTAATGTATCTAGACATCTTTTAGTGTGTAGATTCATTTGAACCTACACACTAAAAGGAAATGAATCTACACACTAAAAGGTGTCTAGATACATTTGTTTCACAAACCTAAAACATCTTATATTTCCAAACGGAGGGAGTACCTGCTAGAAACATGCAGAAAAATCCAGGTGTTAGTAAATTGAAGCTCTTTTTCTCCAAGTAAAATGAGTATAATCTCCTGAATGCATGAATAAAGTGAAATAGAAACACAGACAACATGCCGATCATGTCAAGAAAAATACTAATCATTCAAAGTAATATGGACGTGCTAATGTATACCCAATTTCCATTGTGATTCATCCTCAGCTTTCTGAACAAAAGTGCAATTGTAAGGGATGTTGATATAAATGATGACGGTTCTGCAAGAAACTTGTGGGAGCTTTGCAGTATTCAGCAGATAGAGGAGCTTAAATGTTTGATAAGAATTGTGCCTATTTGTATTTCTGGCATCATGTGCTTTGTCGTGTTGACTCAACAGTTCACGTACATAATATTACAAGCATTGACAATGGACTGTCACCTTGGGCCACACTTTGAAATTCCAGCAGCCTCTGTTATATCCATATCCTTCATCGCCCTAAGTGTATTCATCCCCATCTATGACCGACTTCTAGTGCCTATGGCTAGAAGATTCACTGGGTTGGAAAGTGGAATTACACTCCTTCAAAGACAGGGTATAGGACTGGTGCTCTTTCCCATTTCAATGGTGGTAGCAGGACTTGTTGAACACAAAAGGAGGAACTCAGCTTTGTCTAATGGAGAAATATCACCACTTTCAGTATTTTGGCTTGCCCCTCAACTGGTTTTAATGGGTATTGCTGAGGCATTCAATGCAGTTGGACAAATTGAATTCTATAACAAGCAGTTCCCTGAGCACATGCTAAGCCTAGCAGGATCCCTGTTTTATGTTACTTTAGGTGTAGCAAGCTACTTGACTACTGCTCTGGCAAACATCACAAAAGAGATAACCAGCAGAGATGGCCACAAAACATGGTTGACAGAGGATATTAATCGTAGCAAACTTGACTATTACTTCTATCTCATTGCCCTCCTAGGAGTACTAAATGTTTTCTACTTCCTTATATGCTCACACTACTATCAATATAAATCCATGTCACTCCAAGCTGAAGAGACGGATGCAGATGCAGAGATCAACATTGATAGAGATGCACATAACAAGTAAGTATTGCAACGGAATTTTGTCCAGAACAGAATATATACTTTGGGAAAATTCCAAGAGGACTTAATGTTCTGCAGCACGCATAGACTCTTCAATTATCTTTTGAATGGGACAATAAACAAGTGTACCATAGTTTAGCAAGGAAGGATGACTATTATCTAAAGAGCTAAAGGTCTATTTTATTCGAATCTGATGAAATGTAACTTTCTGGAACTTAGTGAATCCATTGATACTACTGTGGTACTTAATTATATTTGCAGTATATCTGCAAGTACACACAGGCTGTACTTGCAACTAGTCAGTTAGATCAAACCATTCAGGTTCGTGCCTCCATTGATAGGAGACCAATGGGTGTTTCACATGTGAAGAAGTAAACTGACAAGTCAAATAAGATTTCGATTACAATTTCAGGTGACTTCCAACAGTATGGCTATCGGGTGGTCCTTCATGTCTTCAATGAACTGTTTCAAACAAGTATTTCCAGAAATCAAACCATATAATTTGTAGACTTTAGAGTTGATATATTTAACTTCTAATAAGATGAGCCTATAGAAATCAAATAGTAGCAATGTTTTCTTTATAGTTAGATTTTAGAGTAGCCAAAAACATCTTTTTAGGGAAGGGACATGCTAATTGTTAAATTTACACACTGTGGGAAGTCGTGGAAAAATAACTAGACCACCACAAACTTTGCCATGAACAAAACTCATCCTCAATGGCCTTAAAAAAGCAACTCGAGGTCATTTGTTTGATCATTTTATGAACTGATAGTTAACAATAAATTTTTGTAAGGTAATGCTCGCCATAAAGAACATTTCCATCCATAGCTTCCTTGGCGCACTTAGCCTCATAATCAATTAAGAAATACACAAAACCGAAGCCTCTTCATCGTCCAGAGTTTTTGTCATACATTATTCTCACTGCAACACCAAATAGTATCCATATAACTTCACTAAATTAAGATAAGTCTAACACATGTAAAACATATCAGCATTAATTATCTGGGGTCAAATAGAATAAACAATACTGAAGTCCAATATGGCTACACAATCTTACTGATGTAAAAACAATTAGCATGTACATCTGAACTAATAACTCGGCACTTAATTAAGTCCAAACATTGATATAACTCGGCACCAGTATTAGGTGAACCAATAACCACATAGTACATCTGAACTGATGTAAAACAGAAATGATGGCCATTGACAGAAACCCGTGCACACGAACCAGGCATGCAGGCACAGAGTAATGTAGACTTGAGAGGGCCTCTAGCAATCTATCACATATAAAACTAATAAAGCAAATGACTTCCTCATAGTGCCAACATCCGAGAAATATAGGATCTGTCGGTAGTGCAAGAACAATATGCATGAATGATATACCTTTCAAGAAGAAAGGTGACCACACAACTAGATTCGTGAATAAACACCCAGTCAAAAAGCTAAAGCCTTATATCAGCTGATATATAGGGATTGATATTCGTGAATAAACACCCAATCAAAAAGCTAAAGCCTTATATCAGCTGATATATAGGGATTGATGAATAAACACCCAAATGAGCATATGTGTATTCAGGACCAGATCAAGAGTGGTTGATACCTCTGATCAGGCCAATCAGAGGTGAGTACCGTTGGGCCTCCAAGTTCCTACCAGATATATTCTAAAGCAAAAGTAAAAACAGACGAAAATAATGAAAAATGAAGGTGCACTTAACAAGTCTTCCAAGTGGGTCAGAGTACCGTATGCCAAACTCCACAATCATGCGTGAAAAGGCTCCTGAAGTAGTTGTGCTAGACTTGTATCGTCCAACTTACAACATTGTTGACACGAATCTTACTAAAATCTCTCTTCTAATCTCAAGACGGGCAAGACTAAAGTACATACCCAGTATCGAGTTTGTCACTGATACGTACAAATCAAGCCCCATCTTGTTAACCATGTACAATCCCACACAGTTCAACGTCACCACAACCAGCGCAAGCTAGAGCAGCTGCTAATCGTAGTCACAACATTATGAATTGGCCCCAACTAACGAATCAACCCTTTAATCACCAATAGTGCCTCCTCGAACAAATCATTGTGTACTAACCCGGAGATCATTGCATTCTAGGTATTTATACCTGGATCCCTCATTTAACTAAACAAAGTCCACGCCTTAATGGGGCAGCCACATTTGGCATATGAATCAAGCAGCACAATTCGAAGAAAGGATTGGAATCCAACCGAAACCTCACAGCCCAACCATGGAGGCACTCGGTGAGCACGGTGTCACCCAGCCCAGCCGCCGCAAGCGATGCACCAACCAAGGTGAACGAGTTTGGGCACACTCCTTCCCTCACCGAACGACCCGCTCTTGTCATTTTGGTAGATCGCCGAGGAGCAGGCGACAAGATCCCTAACAGGCATTTTGTCAAACAGTTTGCGTGGTTGGACGGAACCAAGACGTCCATGGCCTTGGAACCGTTTCGTCGAACACCTACCATGTGCCGATGTGCGCCTACCACCCATCACTCAAGAGTCTTTCTACCGACTAGATGATGAATGGCTGTAGACTGTGGGTTGGTACTTTACCTTCGGTGACGGTGCCGGACGTAGGAGAAGAGTCTATCAGTCAGACCACGAAAGCCCTGCCCATGCTCGCAAGGAAACGAGACAAAACTGAGGCGGTTGGGGAAGAAGTAAACTGTGAGGACACAACGAGGCTGGCTCTCACGATCAGCTCGCTCGGCTACGTCTTCAGTTACAATAGCCCAAACACCGGTTCAGATAACGAACGGACCTGATGGATCATGGCGTTATCCAACGGTTCGCGAGCCTCACAATTGTTTTAGCACTACATTCATTGTCATTTATGTCCTGGGCCTGTTTAAAGTTGTCTCTGTGGGTTTCGTGGGCCGTTTTGGGCGTATGAAGATATTAGCCTAAAACCATGATTTACTGGACAAGTCCACAGATCAGATGGTTTGCCTGTTTTTAATTTATATTACTTGTTCTAAATTATCGCATAATTTTTAGAAGAGATCTAATTCAAATAGATTATTTTAAATCTACATCTAAATTTAAACAAAGGTTAAATTTTAAATACTGCTCCCTCTATTTTAAAATATAAGATGTTTTAACATTTTTTTGAAACACATGTATCTACACCTTTTAGTGAGTAGGTTAAATCTACGCAGTAAAAGACATTTAAATACATGTATTTTTTTTGCATGGTAATAAATATCTCGTGGTTGATAACAAAAGGTCACTAGTGAGAAGATTTTTTGTAGTATCATTTATATATCATAAAAGTCATAGTACAAGCCACGTAAACACCGATCCGATAAAACTAAAAAAATAGCAGAACGCAAGCATTTGCGCAAAAGACTACCAGTCAAGAAAGAAAATTACAATCCATAGCGAAGAATCCTCTGAGCTTGACGCCAACGCCCGTCACCTGCGTCTGGCATCACAACAACAACCACCAAAGAAAAAAATAACGGATCACCTCCTCATCCAAGCTCGATGCGGCTTCATCGCTGATATGCAGATTTGCAGACCTCTAAGGTGGCTCACCCAAGATGAAATCATTGTCGTTGAACGAATCAGACCGGGGCGGCATCCCGAACACGCCCTCGAACTCCTGATCTAGCACCCCCGCACGACTAAGACGTCAGAGGAGGAAACCATACCTGTCATCCACGAACCACAGACCCATCACACGATCCACCATCTTCCAGATGCCGTCAATGCAGATCACAATCTGTATCCGCTCCTTGACTACCTCCCAGGTTTCACGTCGACGCTGGAGCAAACGCCGTTGCAGCGGTGGATTTTGAGGACACATCGAGCACAAGGATGTTGCCATCGTCGCATCATCCTTGTTTGAATAGATTGGTCTCCAAATCCATTGAAAATGATCCGAAGAAAAATTATTCAGCGCCGTCATCATCGTCCTCAAAACCAAGACGATGAACAACCTAAAAAACGAATCTATTTTGACATAAAACTATCCACACGCGTGGATCCGACGACCCCCCTTGCCACCTATGGCCTAGGTCGTCGGCGGGAAGCCGCCAAAGACCGGCGTCGGAAGGATGCGCCGTAGAGCCAGATCGTCTTTTTCTCCTGGCAGGGACACGTGGGGTAAAGAACCCTCGTTTATGTTTTCACTTTTGATTTGTGTAGTCTACGTCTTTTCTTGCTCTTCCTGGTATGCCGGCAACTACGGCAACAAACTCCACGTAGCGTTAGGCCAAACAGGCCCACAATCAGCCCCGGCCCTGGACCTACCCCTTGTTTTCTCTCTCCAATCAGTCCCAAAACCCACTACTACTTTCGGTGTAACCCGCGACGCGCACATATGTTGCGATCACACACGAGTCTGGACGCGCGCGACTTTGTGTTGCGCGATCAAAAGAAGGGCTCGGGGGGCTACGCCCAAAAGAACGAGCAGAAGCAAGTTACACACATGAAAGTGCTCGGGGGCTCCCCCCGAGACTCGAAGGAAGAACGAACAAACAAATTACCCTACAGATGCTCGGGGGCTCCCCCTGAAGTAGGAAGAAAATATATAATCAATATATCATCCAAAAAGGCTCGGGGGCTCCCCCGTGGCAGGAAGCAGAATTACTTACATGATTCAACGGCGACTCCGAAGGTCCGCTTGCAGCCTTCTGAGGCGCAACCACCCGAACCTCCTACGGAGAAGGGTCTAGAGCAGCGCCTTCAGAGGTGGCCACCGTCTGAGGAGGAGGAAGCACGACTTTCAACTCCCCCATCATCTTCCGAGCACCATCACTGGAGGAGTCGTTGGAGGAGTGGCTGCACAAGGACAAATTAGCACAAGCACAAAGTAAACAGGCAAGAAAAGGCAATACAATACTAAGGAAACTTACGAGTCAAGCTCGCTCAAGTCGAAGACGGGAGGGGTCCTCCGGACCTTCTTCTCCTCTTTCTTCTCTTCCTTCTTTTCTTCCTTCTTCCGCTTCGCCGGCGGGTGCGGTGCCACAGCCCGCACGGGAACGGCAGGAATCGGAGAGGAAGAGCCCCCATGCCCATCAATGTGACGTTCAAGCCACAGCGGGTTCCTAGGAGTCGGCGGAGTCGAGGCATCCGAAGACTCGCTGGAGCTTCGTGTCCGCTTGCGAGTGTGGTCCTCGCTCGACTCGTTGGCCTCTTCAGCCGGAGACCGCGCCGATGGCAGCTTGGACATGGAATCCACCACTTCATTGTCCGGCGCAGCCGGAAACAATTCGGGAAGCGGTGGCGACATGGCCGGCACCTTGAACTCCTACACAAAAGAAGAAAATTTGTTAGCAAACAAATGCAAGTACAATGCAGTCGAAAATAGCGCTAGCGCACGTCCCGGATCTGCACCTGTGGAACAGGACGTGAAGCAGAGAATGGAGAAGTCAACGACTTCCCTGGGATATCCTCCCCAGCCTTGAACTTCAGCAGCGGACGAAGGACCCCGTCGAGATCTCCCTTGGAGAATTCTTTGGCCGAAACCCTAGTCGGATCACGACGACCAGCGTAAAGGAACATCAGGTGCGCCCTAGCCTGGAGCGGCTGCACCCGGCGTTTGAGAAAGGTGCGGATGATATCCACACCATTCACCTCCTTCTCCGGACTCAACTGGAGATCCTCCACCCGACGATAGAGCCCCTCTATCTCCGCTACCTCGCCATCCAAGATCTGGTTTTTCCAAGACCTTTTCGGCTCGATTTTCTGGGAGGGGTCAAAAGGAGCAAGACCAAAATCCTGCCCGGCTACCGTGGAGTCGCGGATGTAAAACCATCGCCTCCGCCAGTACTGGACAGATTCGCACATGGAAAAGGATAAGACAAGAAGATTGGATCGAAGGGAGATGATGCAACCCTCAATGGGATAAACACCATCAGAACCAGATTGCCTCTTCACGGAATAGAGTTTCCGGAAGAGGCCAAAGTGCGGCTCGATACCGAGCCAGCACTCGCAGAAAGTAATAAAACAAGCAATGTGAAGAAGAGAGTTGGGGGAAAGATGATGCAACTGGATGCCATAAAGAAAAAGCAGTCCACAAAGGAAATTGTGGACTGGGAAGGAAAAGCACCGAAGGACAAATGCGAGGAACATAACCCGAAACCCAGCGGGGGAACGGGGAATTACCTCGTTGCCAGGGAGTTTGACGGCCTCCCTATCTTGCGGGATTAAGCCCTGCTCACGAAGCTTGCGGAGATCGCTCTCCCGCGTCTCCGATCGTCGCTAGCCACCGTCGGTGACACGGGTAGCGGCAGCACTCTTCTTGCCTCCAGCAGCGCTGGTACCTACCGCAGAAGAAGACTTCTTAGGCTTCCCCATTATGGTGCGGCGGTGCCGGCGGCGAGAACGTAGGATCGAAGAAGGAAATGTCCGAGGATATTCCAGCGCGCAGCAAGAAATCTCAGAGAAGATTGGAGCAGTGAAGCAAGAATGGCTGCGGTGAAAACAGACTAATTTTTCCCCAATGATTATAAGGACGAAGACGACGCACGACAACCGTCCATCAAGAAGACCTAACGCCAATGGCAAGATCTGACCATACACGTGTCAGCATAGCAGCGAACCGTCGCTAACACGCCGTCCACTACGCGCGGAAATCGAGGCGACGCCGTAATTATCTCCACGTCGTGCGTGACCGGTCAATTTAAGGTCATAAGGTGAGACTCATGTTCGTCCAGTCACGTCATCTCTGGCGCAGCAGGCGCTTGAGGTCACCGATCGTCAGCACTGACTTCATCAAAAGCTATACTAGCAAAAGCCACAATTCTTCGGCTGCAAAGCTAAGAGTACTCACTCGAATCTATGATTCGACTAATTACTCGGGGGCTACTCCTATCAGGAGCGCTGACCGCGCACCCGAAAATGAACAAAATCTACAGCACTGAACCACTTCTTCGAGTCCCACGTCGAGTCTGCGACTCCACTACAGACTCGGGGGCTACTCCCATAGGGAGCATGGATTCAAGCATCCGAAAAATTTGTGTCCTACGGACCTAAAGCTGGACAACGACTGAATTAAAGTCTCTGCTCGAGTCTACGACTCGAACAAACACTCGGGTGCAAAAAATTTCGGCAACTCTGCCCCATTTAACGCTAAGTGAGCAACATCCTCCTTGGCCACCCGAAACACCTCCGCGGTGATAAACATTCGGATGTTGTGTCTGCGACACAAAGATAAGACCTACATATATCATATGATGGCCTGGTAACGCACATGACTGCGCTCTGCTAGTAAGAAACCGTGCCAACAGGCGCGATGAAAAATCCCGGCGGACGCGTTGGGTACATCATTTAAATTCACTGGAATTCCACTCCTGTAAGTCCCGCGACCTGAGTCGAATTACGCCAGCATATGTTCCGGGTTCGAGTCGAGGGACTCGAACCTGAAGAAGATCGTGTTGTTTTGTCCTAAGACAGTTAACTGACCCTGACCCGTTGGGATAGTCAGGCACACGCATCAACAATCCCTACACATTCTCTTGAAAGACAGAGTTACACCCGAAGGATTGAAGAGTCCTCAGCCGAATCTATGATTCGACTGAACACTCGGGGGCTACTGACATGGTTATACCCCGTGGTTACATGATATCAGCATACCTGGTCCAGTCCAAGGAAGGCCCACGACAAGTATACGCCGGCCCATGAAGACTTTCGGGTGGCCAAGGCCCATGCCGTCTTCGGATCCTTGGAGAGCAAGACTAGAGTAGATAGAAAATTCAAAGGGGTAAACCCTAAAACCTTTAACCGACTCGGTCTGTGTCTGGGACCTGCCTAACTCTATATAAAGGCTAGGAGGGCACGACCTACATCTAAGACCTTATACTTTCGCATAGACACCTCCGCGCCAGATCGCATCTGCGCACCCCTGTAACCTTCGGTTCCGCCGTAATCAAGAGCAGACAAGCAGGAGTAGGGTTTTCTCTCCAGGGGCCTGAACCTGGGTAAACCTCGTGTCCCCGTGTTGCTTGTTTGCTAACCGTTCCGCCTCCAGCATCCCCATCTTCTCCAAAACCCAATCCCATAACAATGGGCATTGACGAGATTAAATCTCGTCAGCAAGCATTTGCGCAAAAGACTACCAGTCAAGAAAGAAAATTACAATCCATAGCGAACAATTCTCTGAGTTTGACGCCAACGTGACCACAATAACAACCACCAAAGAAAAAAAAATGACGAATCACCTCCTCATCCGAGCTCGATGCGGCTCCATCGCTGATATGCAGCTTTGGGGACCTCTAAGATGTCTCACCCAAGGTGAAACCATTGTCGTTAAACGAATCAGACCGGGGCAGCACCCAGGACACGCCATCGAACTCCAGTCTAACACCCCTGCACGACTAAGACGTCAGAGGAGGAAACCATACCTGCCATCCAAGAACCACAAACCCAGCGCGCAATCCACCATCTTCCAGATGCCGTCAATGCATACCACAATCTGTATCCGCTCCTTGACTACCTCCTAGGTTCCACGTCGACTCTGGATCAAACGCCGTTGCAGTGGTGGATTCCGAGAACACACATCCACCACAAGGATGTCGCCACCGTCACACCATCCTTGCTTGAATAGATTGGTCTCCAAATCCATTGAAAAAGGATCCGAAGAAAAATTATTCAGCGCCGCCATCATCGTCCACGAAACCAAGACCGTGAACAGCTTAAAAAGAATCTACTTTAGCATAAAACTATCCACATGTGGATCCGACGACCCCCTTACCACCTATGGCCTAGGTTGTCGGCAGGGAGCCACCAAATACCGGCGTCGAAAGGATGCGCCGTAGAGCAAGATCGTCTTTTTTTCCTGGCAGGGGCACGTGGGGAAAAGAACGCTCGTTTATGTCTTCACTTCTGATTTGTGTACTCTACGTCTTTTCTTGCTCTTCTGGGTATGCCGGCAACTACGGCAACACAAACTCCACGTAGCGTTAGGCCAAACAGGCCCACGATCAGCCCCGGCCCGGGACCTACCCCTCGTTTTCTCTCTCCAATCAGTCCCAAAACCCACTGCTACTTTCGGTGTAACCCGCGACGCGCACATACGTTGCGATCACACACGAGTCTGAACGCGCGCGGCTTTGTGCTGCGCGGTGTGCTCCACTCGCGCTCGCCGGCCGTATCCCGATCGTCGTCGACGTGCAATGCGTCCGTCTGTCTGCGCAGTGCACGCACACATCATGCGCGTCGATCGATGGGCAGCGTGACGGAACCGGCCGAATCGGCGAGGATATTTCGCAGCTGGCTAGCGTTTCGTCCTGTAGCGTTGACCGGATCGCAGCGCGGGCCTCGTGGCTCCTCTCGTATGTACTACTGTACTCCATGTATGTACACGACGACGACGTCTTCGGTCACGCGGTGCGTCGGTGCATTTAAGCCTGGGGATTGCTCCCGAGAGAGTGAGCGCTCCCGACCTGTTTTTCTGCGAGGGAACATGGCCACCCCTGCTGCTGCTCCTGTTGCTGCGTCAGTGGAGGAGGTGGAGGTGGCGGCGAGGAGGAGGGAGAGGCAGCGAGGATGGAAGACCATGCCCTTCATCATAGGTACGTGCGGCTCCGTGGCTTAGATCTCACTCTTGCTCCCCGGCCGTCTCTCCGACCATCTCCTGGCCATACATCGTTCGGATAAAGCTACAGGAGAGACATTCCTGGCCACAGCTAGCCTCTGCCTCTAGGCGCCGGCGTACAGGAGCGCGGCCGAAGCACGGTCCGGCACTGCCGCCGAGCGAGCGAGCTAGCTAGCCAGCCAGCAATCTCGTGGGTGTGCCTGATTAATTTCTTCCACCAGACTTGACCGTGGTCTCGACATGTTCAGCCGGTCGATTAGAGCGCCGTATGGAAGCGCTGGCATACTAAAAACCACCGCATATCTCGTCCGGCGTCCCCATAGGAAGCAATCGGGCTCCGGCCGGGCTCCGGCGGGAACACATCGATCGGGCTCCAGCAGAAACACATCGCCCTGGCCGTCTGACCAACCTACAACCTACAGTGTCACATCCAAGAATATTTTTTTTTTGTCTCTCCTACTGTCTAAAAACCGTAGAAGCGTGTTTCAGTGAGAAGCATACGAGTTCCATGATTCAAAAAATTGGGGTGTGCAATTTAACACTACCTTCTATCTAAAACAAGTGGCCAAGATTTAGTACAAACTTTATATACTAATAAAGCAATAGTAAATGTTTCGCTTGGATTTTGACCATAAGGAGGGAGGGTCATGTTTCGCTTGGATTTTGACTGATTTTACTAAAGCAGTTATTATGAATTGGAGGTAGTAGTACGATTAGGAAAAGATTTACTCCCTCCTATCCAAATTTAATACGAGTTCCATGATTTAGTTATTATGATATGATATATTGATACTGGATTTTTTGAAAGTGTATTCTAACTGGAGTCTCTGAATAGACTCAAAATGAGTCCTAGTGGTCATTCTACAATAAATGTTTTATTTGAAGCATCACAAAGGCATGCATGGCTTCGCAGAATGATTATTAGCCACATGTAAAATCGTGTGGAGATAATCATTATCTACCAAGATAATGTCACTTGTATTGTTTCGGGTAATATTTATCCTCATTAGTTACAGAAATGTAAGAGGGTAATTTGCAAACAAACTATTTTGATATTCATAGTATATTTAACAATGTTTATTTTCCATAATTTGGTTCACGGAATTGGTATGAGAAAACCTTAAGTCATGACCCGTTGATGATCCTCCGATCTTTCATATTGTACTCAATTTCCTTTTATGATTTTTCCCTAAGGTTTCTCATACCAGTTTTTAATGAGAGAATATAGATACAAGTGTGGACATATGTCATGTGGTTTCTCCTTAATTTTTCCCTCGGGTTTTTCTAGGAGTCATCGCTGACATATCATTGTAATATTTCTCCTTAATTTTTCTATAGGGTTAGTTTTTAGTTTGTAATATACATGTGGAAAATTGATGAAGTAGGAATGTTGAGAAATAAGACATGCAGATCAATTGTACGAGAGAGATGTCTCTTAAAAGGTGTGTCTATTGGAGAGGACATTTCTCTCTAACGTACCCCTTCACCATGTATATAAGCGTGTCTCCCACATTGCAATGCAACAAAAAATCATTTGTTCTATTCCTTTGTATCTCTTATTACTTTTCAACTACTCACAAGTATAAAGATATGAAAAATGAGAACTCATTATTAATCCCACTTGTCTAACTTCTACGTAGGGTCGCAAGCGGCGAGAGTTTCAAGGCGGATTTGTATTCCGATTAGCGATTTAGCTAGGGATAAGATGAAGAGCTATATCATAATTTATACCGTCGGTGGTGTTTTGCGGGTTAAAACGGTACCTACTTGTGCAACACTACTTCTACACCCCTAGACAGCGAAGTAAGAGCATCTCCACCGGTAGTCTTAAAGGCTGTCCGGCCAGTTTTTAGGCAAAATCTTCTCACACGGACGGTCCCCAACCAAAATCTAGGTCATCGCACCCCCTTCATTTTTCTGGCACCCCACTCCACTCCCTTCAAGCTGGGCTCTTCCGTATGGAGCGTGCTACACGTCCCCGGGGGATCAAAACTTCCGATCCCCCGGGTCCTCCTATTGACACGTGTCCTATCAAAATCCTGCTTTTGCTACATTAAGTTTTGTTTTTGCTACATAATGCCTCTTTTTGCTACATGTAGCAAAAATCGGTTTGCCCATGATACAAAATAAAAAAGACAGATCTCGCCGGAGACCTCACCGAAGTTCCGCCGGAGACTATGTAGCATTATATTTGTGCGAGTGTAGCAAAACTGACTTCGCTAGAGATATTCCCCGGAGACCTTGTAGCAAGAAGTTTACGCTATTGTAGCAAAATAAGAAAACAAATGTAGCAAAATAATTATGCTAATGTAGCAAAATTCGACTTCGCCGAAGATATCGTCGGAGCAAAAACTTGTAGCAAAAAAATATAGAAGCACCGCTCGCCGCAGATAGCAACACCAGAAACCGTATGTAGCAGGTTCAGTCGTCGTGTGTAGCAGGGCCATTCGCCGCAGGTAGCAGCTCCGGATGCCGCAGGTAGCAACGACTGTCGCCGTAGGTAGGAAGCAATGGCGGAGGCCTTCAGCGTATGTAGCAAAAATCCCCATGATACACACAGACACATGCATCGTCGCAGCATCAGCGCGGACGGCGCCACCAGCACAACACATGTGTGGGCAGCACCGGCACCGACGCATGCATCACTTCCCCATGGCCATAGAAGGAAGCCGGCTAGGAGGAGGATGGAGTGAGGGTCAGGAGACTAAAGGAGGTAGAGGAAAGAGGGTGTGGAGAGGTTGGCGCCCAACACGGCAGCGCTTCAACACGGCGGCGCGACAGGATAAAGAGGAGTGGCACGGAGGAAGGCGAGGAGCATGACAGCGTGACACGGAGGGAGGAGGAGCACGGTGGCGTGCAGCGGCACAGAAGAAGGAGGAGCACGACACGGAGGGAGGAGGAGCAGCATGGACGCCCGGCCCAACCGTTGAAGGGATAAGAACAAATAAGCGTGTATTTGTGGTCGAGAGCCCAACCGTGCGCACGCTAGCTATCATTTTCCCTTCCGGATATACGGCGGCAACAAACTCCATGCAGGATGGGCCAAACCACAATCAACCCCTCACCACCGCCGACCTGCCCCTCGTTTTCTCTCTCCTCTGTCTGGTCCCCTGCCAATCAGTCCAAACCCAGTGCTGAGTGCTGTAGGTGTAGCCCGCGACGCGCACATACGTTACGATCACACACAAGTCGGAACGCGCGCTACCTGTGCTGCGCGGTGCGGCCACGTCGCGCTCGCCGTTCGCCGTATCTCTCGATCGTCGTCGACGACGTGCGGGCCAACCGCGTCCGTCTGTCTACACAGTGCACACACAGTCACACACCATGTGCATCGACGTACGGGACCAGCCGAATCGGCGGAGGATATTTCCCAGCTGGCGGCCGCGTGGCGTCGTGTAGCGTCGACCGGAGCGCGGCAGCGGGCCTTCTGTTCGGGAGAGATTTCGCTAGCTCCTCTCGTATGTACTGTAGCTACGTACACGACGACGACGTCTTCGGTCACGCGCGGTGCGTCGGTGCATTTAAGCCTGGGGATTGCTCCCGAGTCCCGAGTGAGCACACTTCCGACCTGTTTTTCTGCGAGGGAACATGGCCACCGCTACTGCTGCTGCTGCTACTGTTGCCGCTGCGCCAGTGGAGGAGGCGGAGGTGGGAGGTCTGGAGGTGGCGGCGGGGAGGAGGGGGAGGCAGCGGGGATGGAAGACCATGCCCTTCATCATAGGTACGTCCGGCTCCCCGTCTCTCCGACCATCTCCCGACCTGCTTCTTCTTTGTGAGATTCCATCGTTCGGATAAAGCTACAGGAGAGCCATTCCTCCTGGCCACAGCTAGCCCGCTGCCTCTAGGCGCCGGCGTACAGGAGCACGGCCACAGCTAGCGCGGCAGGAGTTCCGGCCATGCCGCCGAGCGAGTGAGCTAGCTAGCCAGCCAGCAAGATCGTGGGTGTGCCTGCTTAATTTCTTCCACCAGACTTGACCGTGGTCTCGACATATTCAGCCGCCTGATTAGAGCGCCGTATGGATGCGCTGGGGACAAAAAAAATTGTGCCCAGCCAGCCGGTCCTCCCATAGTACTGAAAACCACCTCATATCTCTTCCGGCGCCCCCAATGCCAGCCTAGCCCATAGGAAGCAATCCGGCTCCGGCCGGCGGAAACACATCCGGCTCCGGCAGAAACACATCGCCCTGGCCGTCTGACCAACCTACAACCTACTGTGTCATATACGAGATTTTTTTTTTTGTCTCTCCTACTGTGTATAGAAGCGTGTCTCAGTGAGAAGCATACAATTTCCATGATTCAAAAAATTGGGGTGTGGAATTTAATTACTACCTTCCATCTAAAATAAGTGGCGAAAATTTAGTACAAAGCAGTAGTAAATCACCGATACTTATTATGTATCGGAGGTATACATAGTATGATTAGGAAAAGATTTATCAAATTGATGAATATTTATGACCGTCAGGAGGGCCAGGAGTCGCTTAGATTTTGACTGATTTTACTAAACCAATACTAAATCACCGACATTTATTATGAATCGGAGGTAGTACTACATATGATTAGGAAAAGATTTACTCCCTCCTATCCAAATTAATGGCCTCAGATTTATTGACCAGATACATCTGAATCTAGTCTAGATAAATCAGGCCTGATACATCTGAATTTAGATAAATCTGAAACCATTAATTTAAATAAGATGGAGTATCAGATTGATGAACATTTATGACCATAAGGAGGGCCAGGTTTTGCTCGGGTTTTGACTGATTCTACTTTTTTTTTCGGAGAAGGGAATAAAACCCCGGTGATGCACACATTGACTGATTCTACTATCTGGTTATATTTGGCCATTCTTCGTACGAAAAAATCTGGCCTCACACAAGTGCTCTGTTCTAGTCCACTAGGAGAGTGCGTCTCTGGTACACCCGATGGTTGTCACTTGTAGGGGCCAACCCGGGTTATCCATATAGAAGGTGGTGTGCACTGCACATCTGCTTGCCAAAACAGAGGCAGGATAAAAACTCGGAAAAAAAAAGCTTCGCCTTTAGTTGCAACTTCGTACGGCGTACTGTCATTTTCATTCACAGTAGATAACCACCGAATCATCACTACAGAAATGAGTGGCTATCAATTTTGTTTTTGGTATGCAGCTGCCGAGACGTTCGAGAAGGCTGGGTCAATTGGGGTGGCAGCAAATCTGACGGTCTATCTTGTGAAGCGCTTCAACATGGGGCAGCTCACGGCAGCAAACATTACCAACATCTTCTACGGCACGCTCAACTTTATGCCCTTGCTGGGGGCCTTCATCTCCGACGCCTACCTGGGAAGGTTCAAAACCTTGGCCTATGGATCCTTCTTTAGCCTCCTGGTATGTCCATCTCACGGCCCAAGCTCTCTCTCATCGCTCTCATTTCAGCTGTTGCGTTGGCAAAAGGAAATTCAAGATCAGACATGCTTGTCCAGATAGATTCTAACAAATGAATGGAATAACCAGCAATATAATGATTAATATGTGAAATGGCATGCGCAATGAATCTTAGTTAGTGGTTAACATTTTTTCCGTTTATTTGCCACAACAACACTTAAATGCTTCGGTAAATGATATTTATTCACTGGTTTAGCTATTCCAAGGAATTACTATCTGCGGATAGGAAATGAAAAAAACAATATGCAGATAGCCAGGCTTGAGAATTTCGACATAGATCAATGGGAATACCACTAGATGCATGCTATTAGGCATCAGGTACAAATGCGAAGCACTCTAAAAACACAATGCACTTAATTTAGATACAAGATGCATATTCTAATAAGACTGCACTTGCTCAACGTCGATGACGCGAATAACACAACCGCTCTCCCTCTATTTTTATTTACCTCGAGTTCTTGGTTTAGTCAAGGATTTGGGATTTTGTGGTGTCCCGTTCATAAACGATAATAGGCGGAGTGGGTGAGAAAATGTCAAGGTTCGGCTGGATAGGGCGGTGGCGGATGATAGATGGAGAGATATTTTTTCTGATGTGGTTCATCTCGTATCACCATGCTCGGACCACTGTCCTATCCTTGTGAAGTTGGTGTGGAAAAATTCGAGGCCAATGCAACGGTGCAAGCGTTATGACTATGAGATTATGTGGAAGAGGGAGCATGCTTTGGCAGAAGTGGTGGCCAATGCGTGGCTAGACTAGGGTGCGAAAAATGATCTTGGTGAAGTTAATTGTGGCACTATGTAAAGTCATGGAGGTACTGCATGCGTGGGTAGCTGCAAGTTTGGTAATATGACGCGTGCATTAGCTCGATTGAGATCAAAATTGACAGAACACTATGAGAAGAATGCACCCATGCAGGAGGTATGGCTGAGATGCTGTATCGAGAGGATATGATATGGCTGCAACGTTCATGTATTGGGTGGATGAAGGAGGGGGATCGAATCACGAAGTTCTTTCATCGCAAGGCAATATGTCATGCTAGGAAGAACCGTATTGCTAGACTACGAGATCGGGATGGGGTGGTTCAGGACACACCTAGTGAGATGGAACATATGGCCACGGCCTACTTCCAATCTGTTTATACCCGCGATCCAACTATACAGACTACACCGATTGTTGGGTTGTTTAGGGAGGTTGTTACGACAGAGAATAATAAGGCACTATGTCGGCCGTTTTCTGTGGAGGAGGTCTCCGATGCCCTGTTCCAAATCGGTTCCCTCAAGGCCCCTAGGCCTGATGGGTTCCCAGCCCGATTCTATCAGCGTAATCGCAGTGTTTTGAAGGAGGGAATCATCCAAGGAGTGTTGATTTTTTCTTGAAACAGATGCCGGCTAGTATTAATGATACATCTATTGTCCTGATTCCAAAAGTGGATCACCCCTGGAGTTAAAGGACTTTTGACCTATAAGTTTGGGCAATGTCTTATATAAAATCATTTCGAAGTGTTTGGTGAATAGGTTGCGGCCAATTTTGGGAGATGTGGTGTCTGAAAATCAGAGCACCTTTGTGCATGGGAGGCTTATTACTGATAATGCTCTCCTGGCCTTTTGAGTGTTTACATTATATGGAGCATGAGTCGGGTGCTCAAGATCATTTTTGTGCTTACAAGATGGACTTGTCGAAGGCATATGATTGCGTTGATTGGATGTTCTTGGAGGAAGTTATGCATAAGATGGGATTTTCTCACCAGTGGATTTGTTGGATTATGGTAGTAAAATTAAATGGAGCCCTATTAGAAGAATTCTCCCCACGAGAGGACTTCGTCAAGGTGACCCCTCCATATTAAAATTAAATAGGGCCCTCTTGGAAGAATTCTCCCCCACATTATGCTAATTATAATACACTAGATTTATATTTAGATATGGATATTTAGTCATAACTATTTGGTCAAACTTTACAAACTTTGACTTTGACTAAACCTAGAACGCGAGGTAAATAAAAACATAGGGAGTACCGAAATTCCTATTTGATGTTGGCAAGTAATTATCAATTACTCCCTCCATCCAGAAAAGGACGTCGCGGATTTATCCAGATTCACATGTATCTAGGCGTGTTTTGGTGTATAGATACATACATATGCAGATAAATCCGCGACATCCTTTTTCAAACGGAGGAGTATTAAATTTTGCATTGATACATTCAATTTTTTTTTTGCATTGCTGTGCTCAGAGTCTAATCTGTGTGATTATTTGCTGTAAAACAGGGGATGTTGGGATTGACTTTATCTGCATCACTTCCAGTTCTCAGACCACCGGGCTGCAATCAAACAACCCAATTAGGTGAACACTGCAATAGTCCATCAACACTCCAGCTGGGTGTGCTATACCTTTCTCTTGGGTTTCTAACCATCGGCGGTGGAGCAATCAGACCATGTAGTCTGCCCTTTGGAGTAGACCAATTCGATATGACTGATGAAAAAAGTCGGAAGGGCCTAAACAGCTACTATAACTGGTACTATGGCACAACTACTGTTGCCCTGGTGTTCTCTTTGACTTTTCTCGTGTACATACAGAATAGTATCAGCTGGCCAATAGGATTTGGCATACCTACATTCTTCATGTTTATGGCAATTATCGCCTTATTTATGGGTGCAAGACTCTATGTCCATGTGCCACCAGAGGGAAGCATATTCAGTGGAATTTTCCGAGTTTTAGTGGCATCCTTTAAGAAGAGAAGGCTCAAGCTTCCATATCCTCATGATATAAATCAACAAGAGTTGCTGCTCTACAACCCTGAAACGAAGGGAAACCGTATTTTCAAACTGCCACTTACTTCCCAGTTCAGGTATAATAAAGAACTAGAAAATCAATTTTGTCACAACACATCTTGTATTTTCAAACTGTACTTTCAAACTATCACAACACATCCACAAAAATACCATTTGATTTTGTCCCATTCCCAAAAGAATCATGCTTTTTCCAATAAAAAACTATTTCCTAGAAATAAGGTTTTGTTGTTCAACTTTTTTAATTATGTATTAACAAGTTGGAGGACTTGTAAATATACTCCCTCCGTTCCTAAATATAAGATGTTTTGGCAAGTCAACTTGGCTTACCAAAACATCTTATATTTAGGAACAGACGGAGTAGCTGCTAAGATAATTACCATCTATATATCCAACCATGCAAGATAGGCTTAACAGAATCAGCACAGAGCTATTAATATAACCAATTAGCTACATCCATGTACTTGCTAGAAACATCCAAAAATTCAGGTGTTGTAAACGCAAGCCCTTTTTCTGCAACTGAGAAGAATGCCTCAATGAAGTGAAATAGAAACATAAACAACTATCATGTCAAATATACTAATCATTTAATTATATGCAGCTGCTAATGTATATCCACTTTTCATTGTGATTCCTCCTCAGGTTTCTGAACAAAGGTGCTATTGTAAGGGATGGTGATATAAATGATGAAGGTTCTGTAAGAAACTTGTGGGAGCTTTGCAGTATCCAGGAGATAGAAGAGGTTAAGTGTTTGATAAGGATTGTGCCTATTTGTATTTCTGGCATCACATGCTTTCTCGCGTTGGCTCAACAATTCACCTATATAATCTTGCAAACATTAACAATGGACCGTCACCTTGGGCCACACTTTGAAATTCCAGCAGGCACTGTTACCTCCATATCATTTGTTGCCCTGGCTTTATTCATTCCCATTTATGACCGACTTTTAGTACCTACGGCTAGAAGATTCACAGGGGTGGAAAGTGGAATTACAGTTCTTCAGAGACAGGGGGTAGGATTGGCGATTTCTCCCATTTCAATGGTGGTAGCAGGACTTGTTGAACGCAAAAGGAGGAACTCAGCTTTGTCTAATGGAGGAATATCACCAATGTCAGTCTTTTGGCTTACCCCCCAATTGGTTTTAATGGGTATTGCTGAGGCCTTCAATGCAGTTGGACAAATTGAATTCTATAATCAGCAGTTCCCAGAGCACATGCTAACCCTAGCAGGATCCCTGTTTTTCATTACTTTAGCTGGAGCGAACTACTTGAGTACTGCCGTAGCAAGCATCACAAAACAGGTGACCAGCAGAGATGGCCACACAAGCTGGTTGACAGAGGATATTAATCTCAGCAAACTTGACTATTACTTCTATCTCATTGCCATCATGGGAGTACTGAACCTTTTCTACTTCCTTATATGTGCACACTACTATCAATATAAAGCCATGTCACTCCATGCTGAAGAGTCTATCAAAATACACACCAAGGTAGAGGCAGATGCAGAGATCAACATCGATAAAGATGCACATGACAAGTAAGTATTGCAAGGGAAATTTGTCCTGCGCAGGGTATATACTTTGGACAAATTCCGAGAGGTCTGAATGGTTTCAGACGTGGCAGGCATACTTTCTTATTATCATGATGAAGAACAAGTGTAACGTAGTTTAGCCAGGACAGATAAATATTTTCCAAAGAGCATAAGTAGAGAGCTAAAAGGTCTATTGTATTCGAATTTGATGAAGTGTGAGCTTGTTGAACTTAATGAAGCCAGCCATACTTCTGTGGAGCTTAATTAAGTTTCTAGTATATCTGCGGAAAGTACACACAGACCGTACTTGCAGCTAGTCAGCTTGATGCCTTGATCAAAACAATCAGGTCCATGCCTCTACTAATAGGCGACCCATGGGCGTTTAGCATGTGAAGAAGTAAACTGCCAAGCTAAATACTACTATTTACATTACAATTTCAGGCGAGTTCAAACAGTGTGAATTTTGGATGGTCCTTCATATACTTCAATTTACTGTTTCAAACAAGTGGTTCCAGAAAAAGAAATCCAAACCATACAATTAGTAGATCTTAGAGTTGATATATTTAACTTCGAATAGGATGTTGGACAAATAGTACTCACAATTGCACATTCAAACGAATCTACAGTAATAAAATCCCAGCAATATTTCTGTACAGCTAGAGTTTAGAGTAGCCAAGAACATGAACAAGCTAAACATTAAACCTACACACCGTGGGGAGTCGTGGAACAATAACTGGACCACCGTGAACTTTACCAAGAGCAAAACTTATCCTCAATGGCCATCCAAGCATCACCTGTATGGGATCCAGCTATGGACTTAATCCACTTCTGATCCATGGACGACGCATATACAAGAAATATATAATCCTTAATTATTTCAAGTGAATCCTACTCATATATTTTTTTAATTTTCTATGGGCTAATTATATGTCCACCAATTACATGATGAAGTGCACCCAATTGTAATGCTCAAGAGTACTATCAATAAGTTAAAAAACAAATAATGCTCAAGAGTTAGATATTGTACAGTGCACACAGCTGGTATTTGAAGCTTCTTCTACAAATATAGTACTATCAATGTCGCTGCTGCTGCAATTCAGCACATGCATATTCAGGACCAGCTCCAGAGTGATTGATATCATTACCGATCAGGCCAATCAGAGGTTAGTACCGTTGGGCCAAAAAATTCATACCAGAAATATTCTAAGCCAAATATATAAGAAGATATGAAAAAACAGAAGAAAACAATGCACAGGTCTACCGTCTGCCAAACTCCACATGACTGCTAGAGTTGTATTGTTAGTCACGAGATAAAAGACCTATGGCTGAGGGCCTGAGGCAATTCTATATTGCGGCTTATCCTTTTGAAACATAATATAGACGTTCATCTTATTCACAATAGTCTTAACCGATTAGCATAGTAAAATTCCATCGCTCATGCCGAAAATAGATTCCAATACCTTGAGACTTTGGTGGTCTGTCTCTGATGTATCCTTACCCTTCCCTGGGAAAGTACAGTTCAACTATCTTGCGCTATATGGCATGGCCTAAATAGAACTGACCCCCAAAGTTTTCTTTGCAATCAGTTTTGTATAGCAAGATCTGACAGATTCAGCAGCACTATATTTTCCAATTGAGGCATAAGTGTTAGAAAGTAACACCACATGTCCGCAGCAGCAACCTTAGTGAACTTCATGTCACTGTGCAAATGACGCCTTCCCATCAAAGCCTTCCAAGCATTTGGTCCCAATTTACTGTCAGTCAGACTAGCCACTCCTGCTGCTTCGTCCAAGCGGCCAGCTCTTGCCAACATATTCACGATGCATCCAATGTGCTCCTGACATGGATTTATGCCATTCTCGTTAATCATTTTTCTAAAGATGGTCAACCCATCATCCACAAGTACAGAATGGTTGCATGCTAGCAATGTGTTCAAGTATGTTACACTATCTCGAGCCTCGCTAGATTTCTCCGTCTCTTAAAAAAGTGCTATCGCTTCTT
Organism: Avena sativa; assembly: GCA_916181665.1. Taxonomy (NCBI): domain Eukaryota; kingdom Viridiplantae; phylum Streptophyta; class Magnoliopsida; order Poales; family Poaceae; genus Avena; species Avena sativa. The sequence goes on from OV702282.1 coordinate 419,705,528, forward strand.
CTCCATGGCCGCTTACACCATAGGATAATATCATAGTATTCCATGAGACGGTGTCTCGACAAATCATCTCATCAAACAGTGTTTGGGATAGAGTCACATCTCCACCCATAAACTTCCACGAGGGTATTACGAACAGGTTTGTACATATACAAACCTTACTTGTAGCTATACCCATGAAGCTGAACAGAGAGGTCCAACTTAGCAATCACATAGAAGGCAATCAATAATGTGACTAATGTTACAGAATCAATCACAAGCAGGCCTTCATGTCTCATCTTAGCAAAGAGATTCAACCCTTCTAGGGCATTTCCATTTTCCACACACCCTGCCACCATTGCAGGCCATGAGACCAAGCTCTTATACCTTGTGCCATCAAACAACTTTCTTGCAGAACTTAAATTCTCACACTTGCAGTACAGTGTGATTAAAGAGTTAACTGCAGGAAGCTCTCTACTGAACCCACGGATTACAATCTGGTTATGAACGAACTTTGCTCTCCTTCCATCACCCACAAGCGCACAAGCTTGCACCAAACTAACCATTGCTACCATATCAGGCACTATACCATTTGACTTCATCTTAACAAACGTAGATATAACTTCGCCACCATGCCCTTTCTCAAGAAGGGAACCAGTCAACACCGTCCAACTGACAACATTGATAACAGGAATCTTCCTGAAAATCTCTCTTCCAATCTCAAGACTGGGAAAACTCAAGTGCATGCCAAGAATCGAGTTAGTCACTGCTACATCCAAATCAAGCCCCATCTTGACCACGTAACCGTGTGCAGTCTGACACAGTCCAACGTCACCGCAACCAGGCAGTGCTAATCATAGTCACAAAATTATGAATTGGCGCCAACTATGAAACCACCCTTTAAACACCAACAGTGCCTCCTCGAACAAATCATTGTGTACTAACCCGGAGATCATTGCATTCCACGTATTTATACCTGGATCCCTCATTTAACTAAACAAAGTCCATGTCCAATGGGGCAGCCACGTTTGGCATATGAATCAAGCAGCGTAGTTCGGACGAAAGGATTGGAATCCAACCGACACCTCACAGCCCAACGAGTTTGGGCACACTCCTTCCCTCACCATACCGACAAACAAGCCAACCGCCTCATCGAACCACCCGCTCTTCTCATTTTGGTAGATCGCCGAGGAGCAGGCAACAAAATCCCTAACAGGCATTTTGCCAAACAGTCTGTGGGTTGGTATTTACCTTCGGTGACGGTGCCGAACATGGAGAAGCGTCCATCAGTCAGACCAGGAAGCCCTGCCCATGCTCGCAAGAAAAGGAGACAAACTGAGGCCATTGGGGAAGAAGTAAACTGTGAGGACCCAAGTCCCAACGAGGCTGGCTCTCACGATCAGCTCTCTCGGCTAGGGATTTTGTAAACTGGTGTCAGTCCCTGACTATGTCTTCAGTTACCAAGGGTCAATAGCGCAAACACCAGTTCAGATAACGAAGGGACCTGATGGATCATGGTGTCATCCAACGGCTCGCGAGGCTCACCATTGTTTTAGCACTAATTACTGTTTACCATTCATTCATGGTCGTTCGTTATTACCTACAGTCATTTATGTCCCGCTATATATAGGCAATCTATATGTCCTGAAACTGTTTAAAGTTGTCGCTCGCGGCTATTACTTGTTCTAATATGTTGTAGAAGTTCTAAAAGAGAACTAATTTAACTATTATTCTACTATGTCTACATTTAAACAAAGGTCAAATTTAACTATAGATAATTCTATGACATCATATATAAATTTAAACATATGTCACTTTTAACTAGACTTCGATCTTTACAAAGCTCAACTATGAATTAAAGACTTAATATTTAGATTCAAGTAAGACTAATGATTGCCAATGACTATGTCGACTACCTCGACCTCTACCCACGCACAATAGGCTGCCATGGTGTCCGGCTACTCTAGCTCGTCACCGAGCTTGTGCTTGAGCGGTGGCCCGACCAATGGCGGATCTGCGTATACCTCGACCTCCTCCTAGTCTGATGGAGCCGGAGCTAACAGACTCGGCATGCTCTGACTTGACGGAGTTGCTGGGGACGGCCTCCACCGACAAACGATGGGAGTCCATGGTGTCCGGCAACTCTATCTTGTCGTCGGGCTCGTGCATTTGGTGCGGTGGCGGCATTTGCTCAACCTCGAGCAAATCTGCGCAGGCCTCGATGCTCTCTCGGTCAATGGAGCCGGAGTTTTCGGACTCCTCGAGCTTTGGCTTGGCAGTGTCGGCGGCCACTTAAGCCCATAGTCACCGGTGCTTCGCTGCATACCACCGCACCTGCCACTACTATAAAAAGGCTAGCCATGGCACACTGATTTTCGTTACCTGTGGCGCACTAGGTGGTGCGTCAGAGGTAGTAAAAGTTATCCGTGATGCACCACCCGGTGTACCACGGGTAGGGGTCCAGGTGTGCCATGGGTATGTTTTTCGAAAAACAAATTTTTTGTAGCAAACACCCTTATTTTGAATTAGAAAAGAAATTGAATCCCGCACATCGCTCTCGTCGCCTCACCTCACCGGAGCATGGTGGCGTGGCCGTGGCCACAACCTACCACCGCAGGGAGGTGCGGGAGGCCGTGGCCACGCTAGTCCTCCCCAACGTCGAGCGGGTGTGAGCGGGAGGTGTCGGGCTGAGGCGGTAGGAGGTGGCTACCGAAGGAGGTTGCGACCGGAGGAGGTGCGACCAGAGGAGAGGAGATGGAGGAGGAGGAGGCGGAGGAGGCGGAGGAGGAAGAAGATATGGGGATGAAAGGATAAGGAGGAGGAGAAAGAGATAAGGAGGAGAGGAAAAGGAGGAGGAGGAGGAGGAGAAGGAGGAAAAGAAAGAATAGAGAAGGAGGGGAGGAGAAAGAGGGAAGGAGGAGAGGAGAAGGGAGAAGAAAAGAGGTGGAGGAGAAAGAAGAGAGGAGGAGGATGAGAATGAGAGGGGAAGGTGGAGGTGGAGGAGAAGGGGGTAGGTGACCGGGTGGTTCAAATTTGAATCCCGGCCAAATTTACCCGTGACGCACCTCTATGCCATGCGCCACGGGGTAAGTGGCCTTATTTTTCTATTTATGTAGGAAAAAGCTTCTTTTGGACGTAATTTTTTTCTTTTTGAATTTTGAGATTGTAAAAAAACGCTAAACAACATCATAAGCAAAAGTTATGGCCATGTTACCGTGGCATGTGACTCTTTTTGCAAAAAAATCAAAATTCATGTTTATTAATTTTCCTACAAACTAGACCACATAACCTACCTATATCTAAAAGTTTACTTTTTAAAGTGTTTATCATTTTATTTTACTTTTTGGCAAAACTAAAAGGCGATCCATAGTGATAGGGGAGTTTAAAATGGGCAACACCATTACCCCGTGACGCATGGCACAGAGGTGTCCCACGGGTAGTACACATAGCCATGGAGCATCTGTCAGCAGTGTGCCACGGGTAAGTGGGGTGCTGCCCATGCACCTTGGCCCACACATCATGGTGGCGCACCTCCAGCATATGTGCCACAGGTAAGTGACCTACCCGTGGGGCACTGCTAATTGGTGCGCCATGAATATTTACCCATGAGGCATTACCTAGCATGTGCATCACGGGTATGTGAATTACCTATAGCTGTTTTCCTAGTAGACCCTAGCGGAGGGAGCATCACATGGATTTGTGATCCATCTTGAAAGGCTCGGCCCGATACGATGCATTATCGGCGTATTTGGGGTCCCCCTAGCTCCGATGGCAAGCTTGCATGGCGGCGCGTGACCTAAACAGCGTGGTCACAGGGACACTGTTGGAATTATGCCCTAGAGGCAATAATAAAGATGTTATTATTATAATTCTTGTTCATGATAAAGTTTATATTCCATGCTAGAATTGTATTAAGCGGAAACTTTAATACTTGTGTGGTTTGTGAACAACACCGTGTCCCTAGTACGCCTCTATGGACTAGCTCATTGATCAATGATGGTTAAGGTTTCCTAACCATGTACATGAGTTGTCAATTGATAATGAGATCATATCATTGGAGAATGATATGATGGACAGACCCAAACTAAGCGAAGCAATTAGATCGTATCATCGTGTTCATCTTTGCGAAGCTTTTCCTATGTCAAATATTGTATTCCTTAGACCATGAGATAATATAACTCCCTGGTATCGGAAGAAAGCTTTGAGGTCATCAAACGTCATCCTATGAGAGGGTGATCATAAAGGTGTCTCTCAGGTGATCGGAAAGTATCTGTTGGGTTGTATGTATCGAGATGGAATTTGTCCCTCCCAAGTCGGAGAGATATACTTCGGGCCCACTCGGTAATCGATATCAACACCGCTTGCAAGAATGTGGTTAAGGAGTTAATCACAAAGTGATATCGGATTACGGAACGAGTAAAGTACTTGATGTGAACGAGATTGAACTAGGTATGACGGTACCGACGATCGAATCTCGGGCAAGTAAAATATCGCGAGACGAAGGGAATATATATATGGGATTGTTTGAATCCTGACATCGTGGTTCATCCGATATGATCATCGATGAATGTGTGGGAGTCAATATGGGTGCCCAGACCCCGCTGTTGATTATTGATAGAAGATCATGTCTGTATATTCTCGAACCCGCAGGGTCACACACTTAACGTGTCTCGACGCTAGGATAGATTGGATAATTGGTTTATGAATTTTTTTTCGGAGTCTCAGATGGGATCCGGGACATCACGAGAGGTTCCGGAATGGTCCGGAGAATAAGATTCATATAAGGCAGTGCAGTTTTTGGAGTTCGGAATTGTTCCGGGTTAATCGGTATTATACCGGAAGCTTCTAGAACCTTCCGGAAGGGGACCAACGTGGCCCCACCTTCCGGGAGGGGGCATGGGCCTATGAGGGAGTGTCCTGGCCACATTGGGCCAGGGGCACAAGGCCCCATAGGGCCCAGCCGATCCTAGAGAGTTTAAATCGTTTAAACTAGAGATAGGGTTTCTAGAAGAGGGGAGAGTCCATGCCCCCCACTCCTTATCCTTTGGGCTTGGGGGAGGGGCTAGGGCTGCGCCCCCCTCTATATAAAGAGGGGTGGGGGCGCAACAACCCCCCACACCTCTCCTCCAAACCCTAGCCGCCTTGCTAGCTTTCCTCTCTCCCTCCCGACTTTTTGTAGGCGAAGCCCTGCTGCAGAAATTCTCCACCATATACACCACGCCGTCGTGTTGTAGATCCAATCTATCTCTCCACCATACTTGCTGGTCCGAGGAAGGAGGAGACGTCGAGGTGCTGCACGTGTGCATATCACGGAGGCACCGCCACTTGTGGTGCTAGATCGGATCGAATCGCGAGGAGGAGAAGCGAGTACGACTACATCACCCACGTTCCGACGAACGTTCCGCTGTGCGAATCTTCAAGGGTATGAAGATCTAATCCAATCTCTCTCGTTGTTTGCATCTCCTAGATTAGATCTTGGCTTTCCCTCTGTTCGCTCCGTAGAAAATTTTGATTTACTATGCCGCGAAACCCTTCAGTGGTATCAGAGCTAGATCTATGCGTAGATGTGTTTCACGAGTAGAACGCAACATGGTTGTTGCGGGCGTTGATGTTTTCTGTTGCAAGCCTCTTGTTTGTGTTCTTCTTATGACGCGGGATAGTGAGATTTAAGCGGTCCAGGCCAACCTTACGCGACGTTGTTCGCGAGACCGGCTCCGCACTTGACGTGTGGCTTGTTCCACACATGCGGCTGGTGGATGTCAGTTTCTCTCACTATAGTTGTCATGGGATTAACACCGGAGTTTGGCAACCATAATATCACCGTTGTGGCTTTCCGTAGGTAAGAATCGTTCTTAGCATCTACTCCCATAAGCCACGTAAAACATGCAACAACAAAGTAGAGGCGTCTAACTTGTTTTTGCAGGGAGTGTTTTCTGTGATATGGTATGGCCCAAGATGTGATGTGTATATTGTATGCGATGATCATGTTTTGTAATGTTTCACGACTTGCATGTCGATGAGTACACAACCGACAGGAGCCATATGGTTGTCTTTATAATTGTGTATGACCTGCAAGTCAACTTCTTATACGCCATGTAATAGCTTTACTTTATCGCTAAGTAGTTAGCAATAGTTGTAGTTGCTATTCGTGGTGGAGGCAATCATGGTGGAGTGATGGAGATCATGCCGGAACGCACAAGATGGAGATCATTGCGCAAGGATTGGCTATACCATGTCACATAAAGTTATATGCATGTGATGTTTATCCCTTTATGTATCTTATTATGCTTAGATCGCGACGGTAGCATTATAAGATGATTCCTCACTTAAAGATCAAGATAAAACTGTGTTCTCCCCAAGTATGCACCGTTGCGAAAGTTTGTCGTGTCCAAGCATCACGTGATGATCGGGTGCTATAGACTCTACGCTCACATACAACGGGTGCAAGCCAGTTTTTGCACACGCGGAAATACTTGGGTCTAGCTTGACGAGCCTAGCATGTACAGACATGGCCTCGGAACACAAGAACCGAAAGGTTAAGCATGAGTCATATGAATGATATGATCGACACTTCGTTGTCCACCATTGAAACCACATCTCTTCTCATGATGATCGGATTAGGTGTGGTGAATTTGGATCGTGTTCACTAAGCAACTCGAGGGATGTTGAATTTAGTGGGAGTTCATCTAGTAATTTGATTAAGTTGAACTATTTATCATGAACATAGTCTAAATTGTACTTGCCAATACTGTAGATCACATGGCCAAGTCCAACTTCAACTTCAACGTTTTTGCTGAGAAGGAAAAGCTTAGAAACAATGGGTCTAACTTCACCAATTGGTTCCGCAATCTAAGAATCATTCTGTCTGGCGGACAAAAGGACTATGTCCTTGGGAAAGCGTTAGGTGACCGCCCTGCTGCAACTGCGCCCCGCAATCTAAGAATCATTCTGTCTGGCGGACAAAAGGACTATGTCCTTGGGAAAGCGTTAGGTGACCCCCCCTGCTGCAACTGCGCCGGCTGATGAGAAAGCTATCTATCAGTCGCGCAAAGATGATTATGGTGTGATTAAGAGCACCATGTTGTTTGCTATGGAACCGGAACTTCAAAATCATTTTGAAACCTATCCCGGGCCCTTTGAGATTCTCGAGGAGCTGAAAACCATGTTTCAGACTCAAGCCCGTTCTGAGAGATATGAGATCTCTGAGAAGTTCTTTAACTGCAAGATGGAGGAAGGGAGTTCCGTTAGTGAGCACGCCATAAAGATGTCGGGCTACACTCAACGCCTTGAGCAACTGGAATGCACGATTCCAGAGGAGCTCAAGATTGACAGGGTTCTGCAATCGCTCCCTCCCAGCTACAAAAGTTTTGTAGTGACTCATAATCAGATTGGTTCCACTGATACGATCACCGAGCTCTTCGCAAAGCTGAAGGCTGCGGAAGTGGACATCAAGAAGGATAATCATGTGTTGATGGTCAACAAGCCCTCCTTTAAGAAAGGTAAGGGAGCAAAGAAGCCCTTCAAGAAGGGCGGTGGCAAGCGCAATGCCCCTGCTGAGAAGAAGCTCAGGTCTGGTCCCAAGCCGGACACTGAGTGCTTCTATTGCAAGGACAAGGGTCACTGGAAGCGTAACTGTCCGAAGTACTTAGCGGACAAGAAGGCTGGCAGCATCAAAGGTATATTTGATATACATGTTATTGATGTTTTCCTTACTAGCCCTCGTTGTAGTGCCTGGGTATTTGATACCGGTTCAGTTGCTAATATTTGTAACTCGAAACAGGAGCTACGGAATAGACGGCGGCTTGCGAGGGATGAGGTGACGATGCGCGTTGGCAACGGATCAAGAGTTGATGTGATGGCCGTCGACACGCTCTCCTTAGTTTTACCTTAGGGATTAGTTTTAAACCTTAATAAGTGTTATTATGTGCCTGCGTTGAGCATGAACATTATTTCTGGATCGTGTTTATTGCAAGACGGTTATTCATTTAAATCGGAGAATAATGGTTGTTCTATTTTATGAGTAACATCTTTTATGGTCATGCACCTCTTGTGAATGGTTTATTTCTTCTAAATCTCGAAAGGGATGAAACACACATCCATAACATTGAGGCTAAGAGATGCAAAGTAGATAGTGATAATACTACTTATTTGTGGCACTGTCGTCTAGGTCATATTGGTGTAAAGCGCATGAAGAAACTCCATTCTGATGGACTTTTGGAGTCTCTTGATTTTGAATCATTTGACACATGCGAACCATGCCTCATGGGCAAGATGATCAAAACACTGTTCTCCGGTATGATGGAGCGAGCAACGGACTTGTTGGAAATCGTACATACCGATGTATGCGGACCGATGAGTGTTTCGACGCGCGGTGGATATCGCTATTTTCTCACTTTTACCGATGACTTAAGTAGATATGGGTATATCTATTTAATGAAACATAAATCTGAAACATTTGAAAAGTTCAAGGAATTTCAGAATGAAGTGGAGAACCATCGTAACAGAAAGATTAAGTTTCTACGATCCGATCGTGGAGGTGAATATTTGAGTTATGATTTTCTCACGTATCTTAAAGCAAGTGGAATCGTTTCACAACTCACGCCACCCGGAACACCACAACGCAATGGTGTGTCTGAACGCCGGAATCGAACCCTATTAGATATGGTCCGATCAATGATGTCTCTTACTGATTTGCCGTTATCATTTTGGGGTTATGCATTAGAAACCGCTGCATTCACTTTAAATAGGGCTCCATCTAAATCCGTTGAGACGACACCGTATGAACTGTGGTTTGGTGCTAAACCTAAGTTGTCGTTTCTTAAAGTTTGGGGAGCGAAGCTTACGTCAAGAAGTTGATGCCGGACAAGCTCGAACCCAAAGCGGAGAAATGCGTCTTCATAGGATACCCTAAGGAAACTATTGGGTATACCTTCTATCACAGAACTGAAGGCAAAGTGTTTGTCGCAAAGAATGGTTCCTTTCTTGAAAAGGAGTTTCTCTCGATAGAAGTGAGTGGGAGGAAAGTAGAGCTAGACGAGGTTATTGAACCTTCTCTTGAATTGGAGAGTAGCGCAGCACCTGAAATTGTTCCAGTGCCGCCTGCACCAACAATAGAGGAAGCTAATGACAAGGATCATGAAGCTTCGGACGATGCTGCTACTGAATGTCGCAGGTCGACAAGGTCGCGTGCCCCTCCTGAGTGGTACGGCAACCCTGTCTTGACTGTCTTGTTAGTAGAAGACAGTGAACCTACGAACTATGAGGAAGCAATGATGAGCCCAGACTCTGAGAAATGGCTAGAAGCCATGAAATCCGAATTGGGATCCATGAGCGAAAACCAAGTATGGACTTTGGTGGACCCTCCTAGCGACCGAAAGGCCGTTGAGTGCAAATGGATTTTCAAGAAGAAAACGGACGCGGATGGTAATGTTACCGTCTATAAAGCACGGCTTGTCGCGAAAGGTTTTCGACAAGTTCAAGGTGTTGACTACGATGAGACTTTCTCTCCCGTAGCGATGTTTAAGTCCATTCGGATTTTATTAGCAATTGCTGCGTTTCATGATTATGAAATATGGCAGATGGATGTCAAGACTGCTTTCCTCAATGGCAACATTGATGAAGAGTTGTATATGATGCAACCCGAAGGTTTTGTCGATCCTAAGGATGCTGGTAAAGTATGCAAACTTCAGCGTTCCATTTATGGACTGAAGCAAGCATCTCAGAGTTGGAACCTTCGTTTTGATCAAGTGATCAAGAGCTTTGGATTTGTTCCAAATTGCTACGAAGCTTGTATCTAGAAGAAAGTGAGTGGGAGCTCGGTGACGTTTCTGGTACTATATGTGGATGACATATTGATTATTGGAAATGACATCAACATGCTTAACGATGTGAAGAGTTATTTGAACAAGTGTTTTTCAATGAAAGACCTAGGTGAAGCTGCTTATATATTGGGCATCAAAATCTATAGAGATAGACAAAGACGCCTGATAGCTTTAAGCCAGAGTACATACCTAGACAAAGTTCTGAAAAGGTTCAGAATGGATAAGGCAAAGAAAGGTTCAGTGCCTATGTTGTCAGGTAAGATATTGAGCAAGGCTCAATGTCCAGCTACGGTAAATGATAGGGAAGCTATGAGCAAAGTGCCTTATGCCTCGGCCATAGGTTCCATCATGTATGCCATGCTGTGTACTAGACCGGATGTGTCCAATGCTCTTAGTTTGACGAGCAGATATCAAAGTGATCCAGGAGTGGAACACTGGACAGCCGTGAAGAACATCCTAAGGTACCTAAATAGGACTAAAGAAATGTTCTTAGTCTATGGGGGTGATGAACAGCTTGTCGTAAAAGGTTACGTCGACGCTAGTTTTGACACCGACAAGGATGATTCCAAATCTCAGACAGGATACGTTTATATTTTGAATGGAGGAGCTGTGAGCTGGAGAAGCTGCAAGCAAAGCGTGATCGCGGGATCTACAGTGGAAGCGGAATACATGGCTGCTGCAGAAGCGTCAAGTGAAGGAGTTTGGATCAGAAACTTCATCACTGAGCTTGGCGTGGTTCCAAGTGCATTGGACCCACTGGAGATATTGTGTGACAACACTGGCACCATAGCACTCGCTAAGGAACCAAGATATCATCCAAAGACCAAGCATATCAACCGCAAGTTTCATATAATCCGAGATTATATAGCAGATGGAGATCTGAAGATTAGCAAAGTACATACATATCTGAATGTCGCAGATCCATTGACTAAACCTCTTCCACGTGTAAAACATGATCAGCACCTCAGTGCCATGGGTGTGAGATTGTTGCCAAATGTAAACTAGATTATTGACTCTAGTGCAAGTGGGAGACTGTTGGAATTATGCCCTAGAGGCAATAATAAAGATGTTATTATTATAATTCTTGTTCATGATAAAGTTTATATTCCATGCTAGAATTGTATTAAGCGGAAACTTTAATACTTGTGTGGTTTGTGAACAACACCGTGTCCCTAGTACGCCTCTATGGACTAGCTCATTGATCAATGATGGTTAAGGTTTCCTAACCATAGACATGAGTTGTCAATTGATAATGAGATCATATCATTGGAGAATGATATGATGGACAGACCCAAACTAAGCGAAGCAATTAGATCGTATCATCGTGTTCATCTTTGCGAAGCTTTTCCTATGTCAAATATTGTATTCCTTAGACCATGAGATAATATAACTCCCTGGTATCGGAAGAAAGCTTTGAGGTCATCAAACGTCATCCTATGAGAGGGTGATCATAAAGGTGTCTCTCAGGTGATCGGAAAGTATCTGTTGGGTTGTATGTATCGAGATGGAATTTGTCCCTCCCAAGTCGGAGAGATATACTTCGGGCCCACTCGGTAATCGATATCAACACCGCTTGCAAGCATGTGGTTAAGGAGTTAATCACAAAGTGATATCGGATTACGTAACGAGTAAAGTACTTGCTGTGAACGAGATTGAACTAGGTATGACGGTACCGACGATCGAATCTCGGGCAAGTAAAATATCGCGAGACGAAGGGAATATATATATGGGATTGTTTGAATCCTGACATCGTGGTTCATCCGATATGATCATCGATGAATGTGTGGGAGTCAATATGGGTGCCCAGACCCCGCTGTTGATTATTGATAGAAGATCATGTCTGCATATTCTCGAACCCGCAGGGTCACACACTTAACGTGTCTCGACGCTAGGATAGATTGGATAATTGGTTTATGAATTTTTGTTCGGAGTCTCAGATGGGATCCGGGACATCACGAGAGGTTCCGGAATGGTCCGGAGAATAAGATTCATATAAGGCAGTGCAGTTTTTGGAGTTCGGAATTGTTCCGGGTTAATCGGTATTGTACCGGAAGCTTCTAGAACCTTCCGGAAGGGGACCAACGTGGCCCCACCTTCCGGGAGGGGGAATGGGCCTATGAGGGAGTGTCCTGGCCACATTGGGCCAGGGGCACAAGGCCCCATAGGGCCCAGCCGATCCTAGAGAGTTTAAATCGTTTAAACTAGAGATAGGGTTTCTAGAAGAGGGGAGAGTCCATGCCCCCCACTCCTTATCCTTTGGGCTTGGGGGAGGGGCTAGGGCTGCGCCCCCCTCTATATAAAGAGGGGTGGGGGCGCAACAACCCCCCACACCTCTCCTCCAAACCCTAGCCGCCTTGCTAGCTTTCCTCTCTCCCTCCCGACTGTTTGTAGGCGAAGCCCTGCTGCAGAAATTCTCCACCATATACACCACGCCGTCGTGTTGTAGATCCAATCTATCTCTCCACCATACTTGCTGGTCCGAGGAAGGAGGAGACGTCGAGGTGCTGCACGTGTGCATATCACGGAGGCACCGCCACTTGTGGTGCTAGATCGGATCGAATCGCGAGGAGGAGAAGCGAGTACGACTACATCACCCACGTTCCGACGAACGTTCCGCTGTGCGAATCTTCAAGGGTATGAAGATCTAATCCAATCTCTCTCGTTGTTTGCATCTCCTAGATTAGATCTTGGCTTTCCCTCTGTTCGCTCCGTAGAAAATTTTGATTTACTATGCCGCGAAACCCTTCAGACACCTCTTAGGTTGAGGCGCCACCCCTTTGGCACGCGGTAGTCCGACAATGCAGGGAACATATTTTGGCCAAAAGGTGTGTCGTCGTTGTGTCCACTCTTGTCTTCCAAACCCGTCATGACTTGATCCGGACTCCGCGTCGTTCCTCCCCATCTTTGTTGTGGGCTTTGGGTGACGTCGGCTATGGGAGAGGGGGAGAGGATTGAGCGCCAGAGATGACTGTCTGGAGATTGGGGATTTGACATGGCTGCTCGGTGCCAGCGTGGATATAGATGGGCATGATCAGTGGGGGAGTTGGGTTGGCGTGGAGTAATAGAGGATTTAGAACATGTTGTGTCTAGATGCTCTGGATATTTAGATAAATTCTTACTTTTTTGAGAGAAAGAGGGGATAATCCCTACTAGCATTTTGATATTTTTGTATCGGCTTTCATATTTACCCTAAGATTATATGCCCAAGAAAATGTTTCAATAAAAAAACTCTAATTTTTTCAATGTTTTGAGTATTTTTGCCATTAAATGGATCTAAAAACGGGTAGGTATGACTTTAACTCACAATACTTGTTCACAATGTTAAAGGATGCATTGTAGACATAATATGAATAAATAAATTTATATTATTACATAACATGGTTTGGGTGCTCTGAAGCAGGTAGGCTTATGTAGAAAATAAAGTAAAAATGAGGCCAAATTATTATGAAAACTTTGTAAATTGACTTGTGCTATTTATCTCGGTATTTCATGCCTAGATCATGATAGTGCATGCATATAAGAATCTTGAACTTTTAACAAGTCTAATTCATAGTAATCATTCTTATTTCTAGAGTAATATATTGATCAATATTGAACTTGAATTATATATATATACATACATGTTTAATCGAATAAAAACATACAAGGTCATGTAATTCCACATAAAATCACATGGAAATTTAAAAACTAGCGTCTACACACTAGTACTAATCGATCGACCGTGCTCATTGCGCGCTACTACTTCTTCTTCGACGTACCTTCCACATCATCGTTGTTGTTCCCACGTTTCCTGCCGATGATCTTTGTCTTGTACTCATGATATTGCTCCTCCTTCTCTTCCTTGTGGTCGTCATTTTATTCAACCAGGTGCTCCTACTCCTCCTTGTCATCGTTGCCCCTCCTCTTTATCCTACTCATCATCGTCGTCCGGATCCTATGTATCCTCCTCCGACCCGGGATACACCTTCTCATTGTCCTTGTCGTCATCCAAGTGCTACTCCTTGTTGTCCTCCTCCTCCTCGTAGTTTTCGTACAAACCATCTGGAGAGTCCTCCCGCCTGAATACCGAACGTAGTCGTTGTCTTGGACGTCATCATCGCTGGAGTCTGAAAACTGGACGATCCCTTTCCAGTCGGCTATGGCTACGTAGAGAGAGTAAAGTGAGATCATAGATGATGAACACGGCGGTTGTAATGTATTTGTGGCCGCTAGGGTTACAAAATGGCATAATAGCAGGCGGTTACAACTTTTTTGAAAAGTTACCATCCGATATTTTGTGCACTTCTGAACCACCTATGCACAGACAACCTTGATGTCATATCTCGAATTAGGACGGTCATGTAATTTTTTTCCCCAGGTTAAATACCTGGAATATGAGTGCATGCGAAAAATCTTGAGTTTTTTACAAGTTCTATGCATTTTTAATTCATTTCCTCCTAAAAAGTTTGGTATTGGGTAAATAAGTTTTCCTATAATAAAAATATTATTTCAATTCATATTACTCATTTTTAATGCGAGAGGATGTGTGTCCCAACCAAAAAGGAGTCCAATTTGTACAAAACTTTGTTTCGGTGATGATGCATGTAAAATGCATATATGTAGTTTATTATGACGTTATACACCATATTTGTATCATATTAGGAGTTAATATCAGTATTAATGATTTATGAGATTTTTTGTCCCATTATTTTGGTATTTAACTTAGTGTGGCAGAAAAACCTCTGGTTAGCATTTTTTACTTTTCAGGAGCTGCGAGGCTCGAAAAAGGGCTAGGTCAAAGAGCATGTTTCAAATTTTTTATACACATCCAACATGCTAAAGTGGGCCACGAGGAGAGCCACAGGTAGAGAGATAGGGCCCATAGCACATCAACCCATTCTTGTCGCGCCATGGGGTCCAAATCCTGCCTCAGACAAGGAGTCCAATTTGTGGGGTCAAGATTAAGGGGCATTATGTGTTGCAATAGTGATTAATATTTGGACAATATTAGCATGTATTATAGGAAGCAGGGAAGAAAAAATTGATCATATTTATTGAAACCAAACCTGCAATATAGTTGGGTCATCATAGTCTTCGTCTTCCACATCCCCAGTAGCATCCACATTGTTCTGCTCCAGAACCCACTTTTCATGACCTTTTATTTATTGTGGTTTGGTATTCCCCTTATTTTACAATGCATTTTTATATTTCTTTGCCATGTAGGAATGTTTGTTGATCTAGCAATGACATTCTTTAAAGTTTATCTGTTGTACTTTTTTGTGAAAATTCTGATAGAGATGCCTAACATAGTATTTGTGTTTAGCATCTAGCCACACCTTATTCACTACATTTATGAGGACCTGGAAATTTAAATATGCATAAAATATGAATAAAAATTAAGGCAATGCAACCCACATACTAGAAGAACATTGCTAGAATATTAAGGATAAAAATACCTTTTGCTTGTCACTCATATTTTTTTTTGAGCTGTTGTCACTCATAATTTTGAATGTGGAAGTGTTAGTAATGTTGAGGTCATCTCTCAAAGTGGTAAGAAACCATTACCATGATCTAGTGCGTTTTACATCAACAAGCCCCATTGCAATATGATAGATACAATCATTGGGATCAATACCAACTATAGTAAGCATGCTTGTACCCTTGTATCTTGTCTTAATGTGACATCCATCTATGAAAACTAATGGTCCACAACCTTCCAATAAAACTCTCTTTACATGAATCATAAGACCGGAAGAATGTTGCCAAATGCTCCTTTGGAACAAGATCTGTTGCCTCTTTAGTTGATATGTGCTAAGGAAGAATCTTGAGCCAGGATTTGATCTCCTCAACTCTTGGCCATAATCACAGAAAGTAAGAACTGCTCTGCCTCATTACATGAATGATACTCTATGCAGTCTTTCTTGCTCTACCTAAATTATATTTATTTGTCACATGTTGAATTTCCTTTGCACCTTTGCTGCAAGTCCCTTCAAATGTGATTTACGGTTTTCTCTGAACTCATCAACAAAAATTGATGTGCAGAATGGAGCTATGAGTGTCTTGAGTTCCCATATCCTCTCACTTGTGTGGTCATCACATAACTCCCTCACTACAATGGCATATTCTCTGTTGTCTTGTGACACATTAATCATCCAAGGACAATCTTCTTCACAACACGCATCTAACCTTGTTGCTTCATTTCTTGGCTTCCTAATCTTCACTCTTTCATTCACACTATATGCATTCAAAACTTTTTTGAATTCTATAATTGAGGAAAATATCATGCCAATTTTGAAGATTTGTGTTTCCATATCCACCTTAGGATTGAATTCCTTAAATTTGTATTTTGACTGCATGTATTGCTCCATTGTCAAATTTAAATCATCATGGTCAAGGCCAGCATCATCCTATTCCTCTTTATCTTTGTTTGCTCATTGTTGTCATTAACGTCAATGTCAACATTATCCAAAAATTTCATCATCCCCATCCTTTGTATCATAATCACGGTCAGTGTCACTATCATTGTCTTGTAGATCTGTGGCCTCACTTTTTTTCTATCTTGCACGGATGATTGCAGATGAGTTGCAATCATCCTTAACCGTCGCAATTGAGAAATTATGTCCTCTATATTTGATAGGAATTGGTATGATCACATGTGCTCTAAGACCCTTAAGGAATTCGATGTGGTCCACCATCAGGCACAACTTCTTCTCATCCTTGACAGTTACCATCATTGCAACTATGTCAGAATCATTCTCAATTAGGGGCATACCATCTTTCATTTATGTCCTAGGAAGGCACCAATAAACCCTTGTTCTGTCATTCACATTGTTGCCTCCTGCCCTGACGAATTCCTCAATCCATACAAGAGAGAAGGTGTCAACACTCCAATTTTCCAACAATACTAAATGCCAGCAACATATTCAAAATTGCTCTTCAGCCCACAAAAAACATTATTCTCCAAAACTAATGTGCATTTGTCAGGATCATCTAGTCAAAGAGAGGAAAAACAACAAAATTTTTGTAAAGTGAAACACATGGTAGGCAAGTTTATAAAATTCAGTTAACTTAATATGTGCTCATTTTTTATGTTTTCCTATTTCAGAGTGTGCTAAAATTTACAACTATATAACAAGTACACAAACCATACAAACTTATTTGATACATTTAGCAAATTCAATTGCTAATTCAGTTAACTGATAGAAAGTGTCACACTTTTAGTACATTCAGCAAAGTCATTGGTAACACAAGAATTGCTAACTTTACTCCCCAAAACTACCATATTACACCTCAACTGCTTCTTTATAATGGAAATCACACCTTAATCAGTCCCTAACACAACTCAATCAACAAGATTTGAGGCAAATTCAACTGCTTTACATGCACCAAAACATGACAACATAAAAATGATAATTTCTTCACAAAAACTGCGGGCAAATGATTTGTACACACTACCACACACCGCGTGAACTCCATTTGCAATGGATCATCGACGTGAACCCTACCTACAACCCCCTCCACGACGACGCAACACAACGGAGATGAACTCCAATGGCTCCAAGAATTCAGTAAAAGCTAACCATAGTAAGGCAGATCTTCATCGTAGTTTCGACGTGCGAAACATCATTCATCGTCTCCTAGGTAGATCTCCACCTCCGTCACCGCCTACGATCTCGCCTCCATCGTCGCCAGACAAAGAAGGTAACTACCCCAAAACAGAAAGAAGCGAGATTCCAGGGTACACATGGTCTTTTTTGTAAAAAATCATGGCCACTATGACGTCTCGACGGAAGGGACTTTTTTCAGAATTGTTGTTCTTCAAAGGGTTTTGTTGCAGAAGGAAACTCCGACGTGGATAGAAAGCGTGTTAGCTCCAGAGATTAGTTGCATGGGTTCTGCACATCGGAGACAATGTTCTATAGAAGTGCAGCACAGCGGACGAGTTGTTGTACGAAAATACACGTCACAGACAAAGTTACTCCCTCCGTTCCATAATTTAAAATATTTTAAAACGGAGGGAGTATGTACTAATGGTGGAATTATTACCTCGTAGAAAGGACTGATAAAAACAAGACTGTACGTTTAGTGACAGAACAGCGTTGTACGGAGAAAATGACAAAAAACCACCACATTTAAGGACGAGGGGACACGAAACTACCACGTTATGGTTTTTTGACACATAAATACCATTTTAGAGGACGGGCTGTGACGCGGGGCACTGATTCCTCGTGGTTATCCCTCTAACCAAGTTTCTGGCAAGTGGGGCCCACTGTTAGTGCACACGTGGCGGGGTGGCGGACGGACCGACCAGACGGCCGTTAACGACCGCGTTAGGGCACGGTTTTAACCGTTGCACCGCCGCGTCTGAGCTTATTCCCCTCGCTCTGTTCTTGTTCTGCTCGCGCCCGCCATTGTCGCGCTGTTGCCTCCCCGACGCCGGTGAAGAAGCAGGGCGCGTCGCCCTTTCCGCCATGGTGTTGTGGTCCGATGGAGACGAATCGCCTCTTGATGTGAGCTCTGACGGCGAGAGTGTAAGTTCTTGCTACTGGATTTGGGGATTTTCGGGCTCATATTGTTGATTTCTAGGGTTTGTGATGAAATTGTTATTTAGGTCAAGCCTAGTCTAATTTGCTATTCCATTTGCACTTGTTAGAGCATGAATGTCATATATGATTCGGATTGGTGCGGTTTAGCCGACGATGGGGCTGAGCCCATTCTCTGTAAATGTGGATTTGTGGCGGCTAAATTTGTTGGATTTGAGGGCTACAACACTGGTAGAAGGTTTCTAAGCTGTGAAGGGCAGGTGTGTGATCAAATGTTTGTGCCATTTTCTCTCATATTCATAGTTAGTTCTTCTTTTAACTGAAATGTCACTGAATTTTAGGAGGAATTGAAGTGTGACTTTCTGCAATGGGTTGATCCAGTTCCTACTGATGCTATGATGAAAGCAGTAGGCAAGCTATGGGATATGTATGGAGAAGTTAAGCAAGCCAAGACCACTGAATCCCTGAATTTCATGGAGCAGAAGTTTGATTATCAAGATAAAATAAACAAGCTCCACACTGATCTGAGGAATTCATAAGATGAGCTAGCTAAACAAGTGGAAGAAAAGCAGGTGACTTTAGCCTACAAGGCTATAGCTGAACAAGGATTGATGGATGCTAGGGCTGCATTAGAGGGGAAAAGGATCACTGATGAAACTACCTGTAAGATGCACAAATGCTTGCTAAAAAAGCAGAGAATGATAGGGACAAGTACAAAGAAGATAAGAGGAAGTTGGAGTCCATCATTTCTGACTTGTTGAAGCAGAAAGAAGCTTACAAGAGTAGGTTCAAGAAGATAAAAGATCTTTATGATGTGTAATTTTATCTTCATTAAGTAGTGTTCAATTAGGATGTGTTGTTGAACTGTGATGGGTGGTCTCAGAGCTGAATTCTTAAGTGTTTGTGAGTTGTATATTGTCTGACTGATGCTTTGTTTGTTGAACTATGAGATGAGCTTTGGTTTAAATTCTTAAGTATCTGTGAGCTGTCAGAATTTATATGTGAATAACTATTGTCTGAATGATGTGTTTTGGTCTGAAATATATGTGTTTTGGCCTGGATCAGCTGCCAGAATTATGGTGAAATTACACACATCATGTAAGAAAATAAATGACGACAAAAGCATTTGAATGAACTGGTGGAACAATAGTGACATAGGTAGCTAAATAATGGTTCAACATGACTGACATACTGGTTCAACAAGACTGACATAGGTAGGTACATACTGGTTCACCAATTTGCCACATCAAAATAACAGGTTTACATCAGAAACTTTGCTCCAAGCAAATAACAGAAACTAAAGGACCACTACTTTGCTTCAACCATCTAAAGGACCACTACTTGAGTCCCTACCAGCAGATGCATTTGCCCCAGCTGTGAAGTAGGACATGAATCCTCTCCCTTGCCTTGGAGCTGAACCAGTAGGAGGTTGTGCATCAGTAGTTGATCTTGGAGGAACAAAAGAGGATCTTGGTGGCCTGGGAGTTTGTTCTGGCATAGAAGATGAGGATGGTGCCCTGGAAGTTGAGCCTTCTCCATCAACTCTAGGGCCTGCCCCAGCAGGAATGGTCCTGTTTGACTGCAAATAACAGAGTTATTAACTAAAATATAAATACAATGCAGAAATCCTTTGTGCAATAATTTAGTTACCTTGTGCTGGCTTTTCCTAAGTGCAAGATCAGGTCTGAGTGGTTGTGCACAGCTTGTGTACTTGTGTCCTTGTAATTTGCAGTTGCTACATGTGATAGTGGCCATCCTAGATGATTCTTTGGGTTTAGGGACCTCAAATTTCCGTTTTCTCCTCTTTTCCTGCCTCCTTCCCTTTTGGTGATCTTTAAAAGCAGGTGGCATTATGTCTTCAGTATTTGTTCTTGTCCATCCATGCTGCTGTGGCATTGGATATAACACATGCCTATAGGATTTGAGGTAGTAGGGTTTCTTGTAGAAATCTGAGACACAATCTTCTGGATATTTTCCTGCTTTATAGATGGCTGAGATTGCATGATTGCATGGCAACCCAGTTAAATCCCACTTTCTGCAAGAACAAGTTCTACTATCTAGATTTAACTCATATGTGTGATCACCACTTGCTACCTGCCATAGTCCTTCATCTGCTCTTTGTGGGATGCAATGTCTAGCATATTTTTTCATCATTTCAAGCTTCTCAGCATAATGTGGTGTGATTTCCCACCTAGCTTTTCTACCACCATCTATCTTGTCATCAAACCTGACCATTTGCTTGTCATAGATCCCTACCAGCATTGTCACTATTGGTTTGTTTCTTTCATCCAAGATATATCTATTGAACACTTCACTGAGATTATTGTTCACCAAATCTGTCTTGCAGTTTGAGTCAAAAGCCCACCTTGCCCATGTGTGCACTGGAATTTTTGAAAGCCACTGCCAAGCTTGCTCACACTGTTTTTTCATTTCATCCATTGCCTTGTCAAATCCATGCTTGGTGTAAGAATATGTTGTCCTATCCATGCACTTCTTCAGGTCTTCTCCTCTGAATCCTGCAGTCTGGAAGTTGGCATAAATGTGTCTAAGACAGAATCTCTGGGGTGAGTTTGGGAAGACAGTGTTCACAGCTTTTATCAGCCCTTTCTGCCTATCAGACATGATGGTGTACTGTCCAAACTGGCCTTCCTCTCCACCAAGTGCTTCCTTCAACTGCTCTAGAAACCACTGCCAATTCTCAGTATCTTATTTTGCTACAATGGCCCAAGCTATTGGATAAATGTTGTTATTGCCATCTCTGCCTGTAGCTGCAAGGATTTGAGCTCCAGTGGTCAGCTTTATGAAACAACCATCCAACCCTATGAAGGGCCTACATCCCTCAAGAAATCCAAGCCTAGCTGCATTGACACAAAAGAAAAGCCCATGGAATCTTGGCTTGTCACTAATGAAAACTGTTGCCCTCTTTTGATAGCTTCCTTCTCTTCCTCTGTTGGGCCAGTCTCAGTGGTGACAATGCATCTAGATCCTGGATTTTTGTCAATAACAGTCTGCAGATAATCCATTATTCTATAATACTGCTTCTTGTGATCTCCCATAACAATCTCTCTTGCCTTTGTCTTTGCCCTGTATGCCATCCTTTTTGGCACATCTACACCAAAGTCCTTTCTAGCTTTGTCAACTAAAGATCTAATACCTGTGTTTGGGTCTGATCTGAATTTGTCAACATAAGCACTGCTCAGCCACTTACTGTTAACTCTGGTGCTTGATGGTTCAGTAGGACAGCAGTGCTCCAAGTGCATCTTCTTTATGCAGAAGGTAGTTTCATGCTTTATATTTGAAGCAGAAATGAAGAACTGGCAATTGTACTTCTCCTTTTTCTCTGTCCTGCACCACACAATGATCCTATCTGGGCAATTTCTGTGGTAATGGAAATTCCTAACCTGCACAATATGTAGTCTACACAGTGCCTGCCTGAACTGATACACATCCTTGAAACAAAGCTTTAACCTGAATTGTTGCTCTGGATTTTCCCTTGTCTCATCATACCACACCCTCTCTGTCTGCTTCTTTGCTCTGCTCTTCCTCCCATTTGGCAACACAAATGGCAAAGGCTCAAACCCATCATCATCCTCTTCTCCAAGGAAACCAAACTCCTCTTCGTCATCAGAAGGAGCCCAATCTGTCATAACTGCCACTTCTGCATGAGAGTGTGATCTGGTTGTTGGGCCCTGCCTCTTAACTGTCTTCTTCACTGGCTCCTCTGGAATATAAGAGTCAAAAATATCTTCTGGCTCTGACTCATCCTCATACAAATCCTCATCTACCCTTCTCTTCCTCTTACCAATTCTTTTCTGCATTTTATCAACCTCCTTCCTCCTCAACTTCTCTGTCTGAACTGAATCATACTTAGAAGGATGCATCCAACTGTCATCTTCATCTGCATCTCCTTCTTCATCTGCATCTGCTTCTTCCTCTGTATCTTCTCCCTCCTCTGCTGATTTCTGCATATTTTCATCAATCTGTGTGCACAGAGGCTGAAAATTGCCACTATTCTGAGTCTGCAACATGTTGTTGTCACAATGCTCTTCCTCATCCAGATCAACTGCAATGTGGCTAGGATATGACCTAGCATACAACTTTTATTTTCCCTTCTTGCTCTTCAAGGGGACAACACAATGGCTTGCTTAGCCTTGTCCCTCATCACTGTCAACACAAGCTTTCTTGACCTTTCATACTTTCTCAGCATTTCTTCCACCTTAATGTTGTTGTCCACTAATTCTAGGCCATTCAACCCCTCTCCTTCATTTTTCACATAATAAATTGAATCACACAGCCCATACCCTTCCTTCTCCATCAGTCCCAACAAGTTCAGAAACCTAATATCAGACCGACGCATGGTTGTTGACACAAATTTGGCCCCATCAAATTGAATAAACAGTTCCCACATCTCTGAATGTTCCCTAATATGAAATAAAACAAAACAATTTACTGAATATTGTCCTAATGTTCTGAATATTCCATAAATTTCAATACATAGAAGAGGGGAAGGGACTTTTTCCTTACCCGTAGTCGGAGCGGTAGTGGCTGAGTGGGTCGTTGCTACACTGGCTCGCCGGCTCCAGCTGCGACGATGCCTCCTCCGGTGCACCATACTGCTCTAGCTGCAGCGAGATCTCCATCGACTCGCGGTCGTCGTCGCTGTCCAAATCGACGACGCCCATGTTGAAGCCTGGCCCGAACAGCACCTGCTTCACGTATCTGCCGCCACCGCCTCCAATCGGCCCGGTGCCGTGCCCTTCCGGCGAGCCGTCGCCTCCTCCTGTCGCCATGGCACTCGCGGGAGACTAACTGACGAGAGTAAGCGAGGTGGACAGCTCAGATGCGGCTCAGACCGTGCCCTAACGCGGTCGTTAACGGCCGTCTGGTCGGTCCGTCCGCTACCCCGCCACGTGTGCACTGACAGTGGGCCCCACTTGCCAGAAACTTGGTTAGAGGGCTAACCACGAGGAATCAGTGCCCCGTGTCACAGTCTGTCCTCTAAAATGGTATTTATGTGTCAAAAACCGTAACGTGATAGTTTCGTGTCCCCTCGTCCTTAAATGTGGTGGTTTTTTGTCATTTTCTCCGCTGTACATCAAGCTACCTCCGCCTCCATATAACCCGGGACACGTTACAGTCAGAACGCGCGCAACCCGGGACACGTTACAGCTAGCTTCCGGGGCGCGCTCAACCCAGTCATGCGCGCCGCATGCCGATCGTCGGCGGCGTACGGGGTGCCGGTGCGTGCTTGCGTCTGCACACAGATATCCATGCAGCAGCGTGACGAAACCGGCCGAAACGGCGATGCCAGTTCTCAGTCTCAGGTAAGCTAGCACGTCGTGTAGCGCCCCTGACCGAAACGCTTGCTTGCCTTCCGGCGAAATGACGCTAGCCAGCTCCTGTCGTTATATATGAGCCGAGGTGTAGGCACACGTACAGGGACCTCTTCAGTGACGCGGAGCGTTTGGAGATTGCTAGCTAGCTCCCGATCGACCGACCATTTTTCTCTCCGAGACATGGCCGCCGGCGACGGCGCCGTCGCCACTTGTGCTGCAGTGGAGGCGGTGGAGGTGGGAGGTGGTCAGGTGCTGGAGAGGAACGGCGGCGGGAGGAGGAAGGCAGCCCGGGGATGGAAGTGCATGCCCTTCATCATAGGTACGTACGTATGCACGTGCCAGAGATAGATTTGCTTCCCGTCTCTCCGACCATCTCCCAGCCTGCTTCCTTTTGCGAGATTTGTCCTTCAGATAAGCCTGTACAGGAGCGTGGCCGGAGCGCGGTCCGGCTCTGCCGCCGAGCGCCCGGCCAGCAAGGTCGATCGCGGGTTTAATTACTACTTCCTCCGTTTTAAAATATAAGATATTTTAAGGTTATAAAGATAATATATCTAAACTTGTTTTAGTGTGTAGGTTCACTCCAAACATGAATGAACCTACATACTAAAAAAAATTTAGATACATTTACTTCACAAAGCTAAAACATCTTATATTTTAAACGGAGGGAGTAGTAGCCTTGATAGTTGATACTTTTCCCATTTTGCCAAGCAGATGCACGTGCTTGGTTAATTTTCTTCCCTTGATGATTAGATTAGACTTGCATATGCACCACATCATGTTGGAATATTAGGCATAATTTCCACGATTAATTCCAGAATATAAATCATGATAAAACCAGCTACTAGCTCATGTAACTCGAACATACTAGATGTACTAAACAACAGGATGATCGGGAACAAATAGCAGCCTAACATGTACTCGCAGAACATGATGAATAACCAAACTGGAGCACGTAGCACGTACCGTTCGGTTGTCGTAGTAGAAGCAGATGGCGATGAAGACGGCGGTAGGCAGCACCGCCTGACTTGGATGGAAGACGACCCGTGATGGAGAACTCGAGCAGTCGCGCAGAGCGCTTCCCAAAAACCTTATTCGCCCTCTCCCGTACAGGATCACAAGGGCGAGTGGTTCCGGAGACCTGCTCTCCCGTCCGTCGGTGCACGCCGGCAAGCGGGATGAAGTAGACTACGGTGACGGCGCAAGTAGAGAGGATGGCAAAACCCTAGATTGGTTTTCGGTGGTGTTGTGGCGGTAGCCGCGCAGGACTTTATATAGAGCGGCTCAGGAAACCCTAACGGAGGCGAACGTGGGCCGAGTCCACGTTACGCACGTTCGGATCGGTTACAGTAGCCCACGATCCGGGAGCGATCCGAATAAGCTAACCGTTTGACACGAGCGCGCGTGTGTATCTCTCTTATTCCCACTCACTTACAAAGTGGTGCAACACTCCACCTTATAAGGTGGTGCAACTCTCCTCCAACTTTCCATGTGGGACTAAATTTTAGCTCCCACTCCACTCCCATGTGAGCTGCCACAAACATGGGCCCAAACACATGTGGGCTGCCACAAATTTGGGCTTTGAGATTTAGGGAAAATCTGAAATACTCATGGGCCTAAATGGATTAGCCCCATTATTTCTAACACATCAGCGCATTTTTTCCCCTTGATCTGTTTTCATGCTCCTCGTGCTTGCGAATTGGAGTGTCTGTTTGATATTACGGAAATTTAGATTTGGTAGTAATAACTCGGAGCCTCGGACCGGGTGAGAAAGGAGTCCCATGATTACAAAAGGGGGCTTTTAACATGCTCCAACTTTTAATTTGGAATAAACCTTATTGTGAAAGTCCTAATGCACCGCACCTTGCTATAGACGGAGTCATAATTAGGAGAGAGCCTAGGCCATTAATTAACAGATCGATGATGTATTGTGCAACTTATATAGATTGCTTTCTTTAGATGACGCGGAGTTAAGAGAAGACATGTTTTTTCTACCATTATACATGCCCTAAGCTGCTCCCAAATCAATATAGATTGTCAAATCGGCACATTCCAATGGCTTAATCTACTATTACCATGGAAGGTAAGTCACCACCCAGGGATAATATGGACTTTTCACAGTGTAGACATTAGGAAGAGGATAACAGATAATTAGAAGATTGTGTCTGAAACGAGAAATGCAATGAAATGCTTAGAATTTCTCAGGTTTTGCTTCGGTTCGCCTGTTTTACTACCAGGTCAGATCCGGCCCTTGTTTTCCAATAAAATCAAGTGTCGTCAAGCCTTATTATCATCAGGGATAAAGCGGACCAAAACGAATAGATTAAATTCTACCATGTTTACTTTTTTTTTTTTGGAAAGCCAGAAACGAATGCAAAAAACCACAGAAACGAATGACGGGTGGGTGGCATGACCCCACAATCGCAGCGGTTTTGTGTTCCTAACCCTATGTCATGCTTCAGTGATGCTGCACTTGCTCAATTAGGAAAGAGGACCGGAGGGATCATGATTTTAAGTACTCCCTCCGGCCTATAATAAATGTCACTGATTTAGTACAATATTTTATATTAAATCAGCACACTTATTATGAATCGGACATATAGTAGAATATACTCCCTTCTTTTTAAAATATAAGATGTTTTAGATTTGTGAAAAAAAGTATCTAGACTTGTTTTGATGTGTAGATTCACTCCACACATGAGTGAACCTAAGTAATAAAAAAAGCCTAGATACATTTGCTTTACAAAACTAAAACATCTTATATTTTAAAACAGAGGGAGTATTTGTTAGGCCTGTTTCGCAGAGGCTGGCAAGAGCCTGCTCAACGGTACCAAAAACCAAATGCGGAGTACATCCAAAATAATACTTACTCCGTTCAAAAAAGATGTTGGAGACCTAGTTTATTTTTAATTTTGCAAAAAAAACCCGTTTAGATTTGGCCTGAAATTGAAAAATCAAATCCAAATCTTCTCCCCTCGTCCTCCTCAAATCTGGTCAACGGGCCGGCCCGGCACGGCCCAGGCCTGGCACGCGGTATGGCTCGTCTGGTGGCCCGAGCCCGGCACGAAAGCTTCACGGGCCGGCTCGTGGCCCGTCATTGATTTTCTCTAGCCCGTCTAAATTAACCTAAAATATCGATTAAAATTATAATTTATCGGCTAAGATTCAGTGGCGTAGTGGTTAGTTGCTCGTGCGGGATGCCGGAGATCCTGTGTTTGAGTCCCGCTGGGACTCTTTTTGCCTCTGAACGCTACACATACGACGGGCCGACACGCGTGCCTCATGCCGCGGTCCAGGCACGGCCCCGCTCCTTCATGGGCCGGCACGGGCCTGACAGGCCACGGGCCGGGCCGGGCCGTTGCCGGGCTTTTTTCGCGGCTCGCGTGCCAGCCCTTTAAGGAGTGGCCCGTTGGCCAGGTTTGGTCCTCCTCACCGCCCGCCGGTCCCCCGCGGCCTGTTGCCGCTCCATCGCCACTCCGATCACCGTCGGAGGGCTCCTGTGGGGGTCGCCCCACCTGTCCCTAGCCAAGACAAGGGAGGCGAGGTCTCTGGCGATTTGCGAGTGCGGCTCGGTCAGGTCGAGCGCCACGGAGGCGAGGCCGATTGTCGTCGTCCTCCCTCGCCTCTGCAACTGCCTGGCGCCACGGAGGCGAGGCTTGGTCGAGCTTGAGCGCCATGGAGTCGGAGCCGGAGCAGGAGTTGTTGCGCACGCGTCGTCTTCCAAGCGGGATCCGGAGCCGCCACTCCGCTCGGCGTCGGAGGTCGTCCCACCTCCCGCGGGGGTTGCTCCACCCCATTGCCGCTCCGCCGTGCTCCCTTGCTTCTCCCCTTTCGCCGGTGGTGCTCGTGCTGCTACTCTGAAGAAGAAGGTAGGCAAACAGTTTCAGATATGCAAACGGTTCCAGTTCCTGTATGCAAACAAAAAATTACTTCCTCCGTTTCATAATATAAGATGTTTTAGATTTATGAAAAGAGTGTATCTAGACATGTTTTAGTGTATAGGTTCGGAATAATTACGAGTGAACGTACATACTAAAAGAGGTCTAGATACAATTCATTCACAAAGCTAAAACATCTTATATTATGAAACGGAGGGAGTACAAGCTAAGAAATATTCAGAAAATGACACGATGTATGAAAACAGTACCAAATGGTCAGCCCGAAGTTATGCACAATAGAATCATAACACAGTATAGTGAGCCACCAGCAGTATGATGTATATGGAAGACCAAACTCGACGTATTTCACAACCTGCATAGGAAATTCATATCCCACCGTTGTAAAAATTCAGACAGACATAGAGCTCTGAATTTCATTTGAATTTATTCAGTAGACAAGTTCCAGATTAGATTGCTTTGCTTTACTTTCTCTGAATTTATTCAGTAGACAAGTTGACTACTACAACACTACTCCAAAAACTACAGCACTATTAGGATTTGGATCAAGCAAAACATAACGAGCAACTGAAACACTCCCTACATAATGTGCAATGGCTTTTCTGTGGCACCAGATGTTTTCGGGTAGACTGGATTTAGCAAGTTAAGCATTCCAATTTATGTCTGAACCACTTATTATAAAACAGCACCTCAATACCACCAACTGGGTAAATCAGTGTGGCTGTAGAATATCAAGACTAGGATGACTGAATTTTGACATATTCACTACTTTGCTTTCAGTACAGGTTATACTAGGAGTTGATGTAAACAAATCCAGTTCATTGAGAAAATTTTCAGGAGTAATTCACACATTACATGTTGCTAGGAGTACTTACAATAAGTAACACTAGGGGAAACACCAGTATGTTACAGCAAGAAAATTATTTTAAAACAACAAGAAACAAGGGTAGTACAATGGCTCAGTATGTTACATCAGTTTTATAAAACAACAAGTATCTGTTGTACTCCTAGTACAATGGATCATGTATGTGCATTATCTCAAGGATAGATATTCATGTGATATTTTTTGCAAGTAAACTTCTTAGGCATCTTCTTAGGCACTGCCAGTAATATCTTAGAGGACAGTGTTAATTACTGTTAGTTACTTGACAAGCAGTAGGTGTCAAAGTCTATATACATGTTTATCAATTATTCAATGGATACGAGTGCTATAACAGTATGGACTGCTGTATCAGCATCAATAATGCTATTCCAGTATACTGTTACACATAGTCCTATAACATCACAGGTATGCTGGTTAACGCAGTCAATGCAGCTTCTTTGCATGCAGTCTGAACTAGTAACCGGAATAAACAGAGGTTCCAAAACTAAACACTGTTTATATTTAGAACAGAGCTTCAGATGCACAATACGTGGTTGCAGCAAATGGACAGTATCATCGACCTGGATATAGATGATACCCAGGATGGGACCATTTTTTCTTATCACTTGAGAATTACAGAACAAATAGGGAAATCTCCCACGTACTTTGCCGCATTTTCCACTATACAACTTCTTAGGGTGGGGCCATTTTTTCAGCTCTAGCTTAGCATAGGGACTGAAACTTCTCACAGTGTGGCCATTTTTTCAGCTCCAACTTAGCATTTTTCCTACTCTACAACTTCTTAAAGTGTTGCCCAATTTTTCAGCTCCAGCTTAGCATTTTTCCTACTCTACGTCAGTGCTGTATTGCCTGTTTGTATTTAGGCCTGCGTTGCTGTTTGTCTTCGACAGAGTGCTCTCTGATCGTTGTTGTTTGTTTGGTTGTAACTGAACCCTTTTATTTCTCCTTCTAATCAAATGAAAGCAGTGCTCGCTGCCTTCGTCAAAAAAGAGAAACAAATGAGAGTCAGGATGAACATACGAAAAGCAAAAGTTTGACATTAGTTGCAACTTTGTACGGAACACTAACATATTCTGCACAAGAATAAACTCAAAATCTAATCATAAGCTGGTACAGTACTGAGTGTCTGTCTGTTTGTATGCAGCAACCGTGGCATTCGAGAGTGTTGGGTCTATTGGGGTGGCAGCAAATCTGACGGTCTATCTTGTGAAGCGCTTCAACATTGGGCAGCTCACGGCAGCAAACATTACCAACATCTTCTATGGTACTCTTAACTTTGCGCCGTTGCTAGGCGCCTTCATCTCCGACACCTACTTGGGAAGGTTCAGAACCCTGGCCTATGGATCCTTCTTTAGCTTCCTGGTATGTCCATGCCACAGCCTCATTTCACCTGCTTGTGTCTCGGTCCTCTGTCCTCATTGTCGAACTAAGTCTCTAGCAAATGAATGGAATAGCCAGCAATATTGTTAACATTAGCAAGTGAAATGGCATTTGCAATGAACCATAGCAAATGATTACACTTTATCTAGTATGATTTTACTGCACAAAAACTTGATATCTCAGGCTCGGCAAGAGGCCAAACAAGAGAGAGCAGGCCCAATGGCACAGCAATTACGGGATAATATGCTGGTGTCTATTTATGGAGTATACTTACTAATCAAAATTACAAATCTCCCGTGGTTATGGTTTATTTCCCCAACTTTTCTAAGATTGATTTGTAGGCTGAGAATATAAAGCCTGGCAATGTACTCTTAGTAATTATACTGCAATACCAACTATCCATTCACTAGGGTCTGAGGTCCTAGATAATGCTGTGAAGTCTTCCACGACTACAACCTAAGATCAAAACCACCAGCCATAATATCAAGGCGCTGGTAGACCGCATACCACAGTCGATGTTTCGTTTCTCTAGTTGAGATAGCAATTGTGTTGCTCACGCTCTTGCTCAGCTTGGCCGTTGTAAAAAAAATTTTGGAACCTGGTTCTACTCTGTTCCAGATCCGATTTTGGCTTCCTTGCAAACTGATGATGTAAACTCGTTGGGTGCTAATGAATAAAGCTATCTCTTCTCAAAAAAAAAAAAAAAACCACCAGCCATAATGTCCAAGAGATTGTGTCAGATCTCTCTTTGTGTAGTGTACTATTTTCCTGCTTTTCTTGCACTCCGCACATATCTGTTTCTTCAGTCTTAACACATCACCATCGTGTTTTTTGGTGAGTGGTAGAATCAGCAAATGGTATTTATTTAATACTGTCTAGCTGTTCTAAGGAATCACTATCTCGGACAGACACATTTCAGATTTCCCATTATTACTTCATGCTGCTTCAAGTACAAATGCAAAGACTGGAAAGACAGAATGCACTTTATTAAGATTTAAAGATGTATATTCTTGTAAGATTGTACTTGCTTGGGGAGCCGCCAGCGCTAAACATTTGGCTAGCCTGATCCTTGGTATCATGTAACTGGCCTCTGCCGTTTTGCTTCTTTTGTAACCTTGTTGCTATCTTCTCTATCAATATAGCAGGCAAAGCTTTTGCCTCTTTCAAATATATATCGCACTTGCTTGATGGCAACAACCTTACATGAACTACAAAAACATGAATAACGCAACTGCACTAAATTTCTACAAGATGCTGGCAAATGTTACAGTGTTAAAATTAAATTCTGCATTGCTCACAGTCTAATATGTGTGTTTATTTGCTGCAAAAACAGGGGATGCTAGGATTGACTTTATCTGCATCAGTTCCTGCTCTGAAACCACCAGGCTGCAATCAAACAACCCAATTAGGTGGACACTGCAATAGTCCATCAACACTCCAGCTGGGTGTGCTATACCTTTCTCTTGGGTTTCTAACCATCGGTGGCGGAGCAATCAGACCATGCAGCCTGCCCTTTGGAGTAGACCAATTCGATATGACTGATGAAAAAAGCCGGAAGGGCCTGAGCAGCTATTATAACTGGTACTATGGCACAACTACTGCTGCCCTGGTGTTCTCTTTGACTATCCTCGTCTACATACAAAATGATATCAGCTGGCCAATAGGATTTGGCATACCCACATTTTTCATGATGATGGGAATTATGGTCTTATTTATGGGTACGAGACTGTATGTCCATGTAGTACCAGAAGGAAGCATCTTCACTGGAATTGCCCAAGTTTTAACGGTATCGTTTAAAAAGAGAAGACTCAAGCTTCCATATCCTCACGATATAAATCAACAAGACTTGCTGCTCTTCAACCCTCCAACAAAGGGAAACCGTATTTTCAGACTGCCACTTACTTCCCAGTTCAGGTATAATAAAGATATAACCCCATTCGATACTATGTGATACTTTTTTCGAGGATGATAACATTTAATACTGTCACAAAGCATCCACAAAATTGCCACCCGATACCGTCTTATTCCAAAAAAAAACCATCACACTTTTTCCAGGAAAAAACTATTTTTGCAGAGATTAAGGTTTTGTTGTGTAACTTTTGTTCATTACGTATTAATAAGTTGAAGGAATTGTACATATAGGTATAGGACTTACCATAATACTATGGATATATCCAACCTTGCAAAATAGGGTTAAGAACACTGGCACACATCTATTTACCAGGTAGCTACATTCCATGTACTTGCTAGAAACATGCAGAAAAATTCATGTGTAGGTAAATATAAACCCTTTTCTGCAAGTAAATCGAGTACAGTATAATGTCCTGACTGCCTCAATAAACTGAAATAGAAATACAAACACAAACAACATGACAATCATGCAAAAAAAGGAACTAATCATTTGAAAGAATTATATGTAAATGCTAATGTATACCCGCTATTCATTATGATTCATCTTCAGGTTTCTGAACAAAGGTGCAATCGTAAGGGACGGTGATATAAATGGTGACGGTTCTGCAAGAAACTCGTGGGAGCTTTGCAGTATCCAGCAAATAGAAGAGGTTAAATGTTTGATAAGAATTGTGCCTATTTGTATTTCTGGCATCATATGCTTCATGGCGATTTCTCAGCAGTTCACCTACGTAATATTGCAAACATTAACAATGGATTGTCACCTTGGGCCACACTTCAAAATTCCAGAGGCCTGTGTTATATCCATATCCTTCATGGCCCTAACTTTATTCATCCCCATTTATGACCGACTTTTAGTACCCATGGCTAGAAGATTAACCGGGGTGGAAAGTGGAATTACACTTCTTCAGAGACAGGGAGCAGGATTGGTGATTTCTCCCATTTCAATGGTGGTAGCAGGACTTGTTGAACGCAAAAGGAGGAACTCAGCTCTGTCTAATGGAGGAATATCACCGATGTCAGTCTTTTGGCTTGCCCCCCAACTGATTTTAATGGGTATTGCTGAGGCCTTAAATGCAATTGGACAAATTGAATTCTACAATAAGCAGTTCCCAGAGCACATGCTAACCCTAGCAGGATCCCTGTTTTTCGTTAGTTTAGCTGCAGGAATCTACTTGAGTACTGCCCTGGCAAACATCACAAAAAAGGTGACCAGCAGAGATGGCCACACAAGCTGGTTGACAGAGGATATTAGTCTCAGCAAACTTGACTACTACTTCTATTTCATTGCCGTCACGGGAGTACTGAACCTTTTCTACTTCCTCATATGCTCACACTACTATCAATATAAAGCCATGTCACTCCATGCCGAAGAGTCCATCAAAATAGAGACAAAGGTAGAGGCAGATGCAGAGATCGACATCGCAAAAGATGCACATAACAATTAAATATGTAGATGGGACAAATTCCAAGAGGTCTTAATGTTCTGCAACATGGCACGCGGACTTTCTTACTCGAATGTGACCAAAAGCAAGTGTACCGTAGTTTAGCCAGAAAGGATGACTGTCATCCAAAGAGCATAAGTAAATAGCTAAAAGGTCTGTTGTATTCGAATTTGATTAAGTGTGAGTTCCTGGAACTTAATGAAGCCAGCCATACTTCTTTGGAACTTAATTAAGTCCGTAGTATGTATATCTGAATCAAGTACAGACATGCGTACTTTGCTAGTACAGTCTTTCATGTTTAGAAATTTTATTTATTTATTTTAAATGCATTCAATATATCAAAAGATTACTCCTCCTTGAAATAGACTTTCGTCCCGATTTTTAAATAAATCCACAACATGGCCAAACAGATACAAAGTGACAAGAGAACTATCTTACAAAGCAGACCAAAGATAAACCCAAAATACGGGAGTAGTCACATCCCGATGGAGCACTCGGGACTACTAATTAGATGTGACATCATGCCACCTTGTGAAACCATTGGACGTAGTCACACCAAACCCACCAAGTTGTCGTCGGAGAGGGCCGCATCCCCTCTCGCTTGGATCCTGCCAGCAGACAACGAGGACGGAGAGTGGTGAAGGCAGAATCACATGTATAAGATAGGAACCTGCCGTGAACACCCGACGCTAGCGTCAAAAGTGCCTAGATGCATGATCTGAGTTTTCCCGCCGATGACACTGAATAGAGACCAAGAGGTACCCGAGCTCCACGATGATGCCCCCATCGTAATCGAAACTGGGATAGTCAAGGGTTTTCACCTGGCCAAGAGGATTACGACACCCAAAGGCATCACCGTCGCTGGCGCCGAAGCGCTGAGATTTTGTCCATAAGAACCTTCGCAACACAACTCAGTACTTCAACCACCCATTGTCACCAGGCCGAGCCTACAGAACATGATCTAGGAGCCACCTTCGCTGAAGCACCACCAATACCAGGATTCCCTGCCACCCGCTCCTCTCCATCCAAGCATCCAAGGAGAGAACCATCACAACAGTAATGTCGCTCATAGGAGATCCGCGCAATCCACCTTTGCGGTGACCCAACATACCACTGCATGTGTAGTATAATATAGTCGTTGACATAACACCTACAAAACACCGTTTTGCAAATATCACGTCCCTCGGAGCGGTACAACAGAAACATTGCGGGTTCAAATTACAAATATACACACATAATTATTATTACAATACCAAAATATTGGTACTTCCAAGTCATTAAAACTTACAAACAATACATAACCTATTTAATATGTTTCAGCGGAAGAACGGAAGATTCAAACGACATAACACAACTTGAGCTCAACACCTTATTATGTTGGGTTTATGCTGATCGGCTCGACATAAGTACTAAGTACTAATAGGGCAATTACTCTGACTCATTGCCTTCAACTCCGTAGAGGATCTCGTAGTCCACCCCTTCAACTCCACCGGACAGATCTTGCTCTTCATAGTAGACATCGTCATGGTCTTCAGTAGCATACATCGGAGTATCTTCTGGCTCCTCAGATTCTAATCAGGGGATCAAAAGAAAGAGTGAGTAACAGTGTTACCCAGAAAGTTTATTATATGCAAGGTGGGAAGTTTGATGCTCTAACTACCACCTCAGACTATAAGTCTATGGCACTATGTAGTTTTCATAAACATTTCTTCAAGGGTTGATTTTGTAGGGTTCGCAACATGGAAAACAAAAAAATTATATCGCGGGAACACATAAAACCAAGATCTAATCTACGAGATCGGTGCAACGATATTGTAGAGAACTAACCCTCGAAGATCCAAAGCGTTTAACGAGATTCGGATCTCGTGGTTGATGTAGTCGATCACTTGCCTCTCAAGATCGCGTAGACGATCCTTCTGGCACCACGTTCCGGCAGCGCTTCCGCAGTCGGTCACACGTACGATAGTCGATGAAGACCTTCCTCTCCCTTGTTTCAGCAGGGCATCGGAGGTTGTAGATCTCCTCAGAATCCCAATAGCACGACGGTATGGTGGTGGTGGAGGAGAGATTTCTACAGGGCTTCGCATAAGCTGGAGCAGTGCGGTGGAGCAGAGAGGGCTGCGGCGGCTAGGGTTCTAGGCGCCAAGGGACAAGGTGCAAAGGGGGGCGCCCCACCCCTCCTTATATGGGAGAGGGGCCGACGGCCAAGGCCCCCTTTCCCTAGCCGAGTTGCTCCCCAACTCGGCTAGGAAGAGGAGAGTCCTTCCCCAACTCGGCTAGGAGAAGGGGAGTTGTAAACTTGCCTTTCAAGTTTTCCCTTTCCTTTCCAAACTAGGATTTGACTTTTCAAACTAGGATTTGACTTTTCAAACTAGGGTTTGACCCTACCTCCCTAGTGCTTGGACGAGTTGGCCTAGGTATTGGTGCGGCCAGCCCCTTAGGGCATGGTGCATTCCAAGTTCCCCCTCCCGGGAGGGTGTACCTTCCAGAACATTTCAGAAGCTTCTGGTCAAAACACCGAAAACATTTATGAACCCCGAAAATTGACTTTCCTTATATGAATCTTATTCTCCAGACCATTCTGGATCTCCTCGTGATGTCATGGTTTCAATCCGAGACTCCAAACAACATTCGGTCTCCAACTCACATTCCATATCTACTCAAACAACATTGAATCCTTAAGTGGGTCTCCCTACGGTTTGTGAACTATGCAGACATGACCGAGAAACCTCTCTAATCAATAACCAATAGAGGGATCTGGAAATCCATATGGCTCCCACATATTTCTACAGTGACTTCATGATCGAATGAACCATTAACATACGATACTAATTCCCTTTGTCTCGTGATACTTTACTTTATCTGAGGTTTGATCGTCGGTATATCTATACCTAGTTCAACCTCGTAACCGATACGTACTCTTTACTCATTACGTGATATGACACTCCTTGTGACCTAGTCAAATACTTGCAAGACAATTGGATGACACTCCACCGAGAGGGCCCAGAGTATATCTATCCGTCATATGGATGGACAAATCCCACTCTTGATCCATGTGCTTCAACACATACTTTCAGAATACCTAATGCCACCTTTATAACCACCCAGTTACGGAAGTGGTGTTTGATGTCATCAAAGCATCCATCCGATGATGGTGATTAACATGATATCATGGTTGAAGGATTAGGTTACTTATGTATTTGAAAGCTTATAGCAAATGAACTCTAAATGACTTGATCTTATGCTAAGCTAACTATAGGAGTGTGTCCATCACATCATTCTCCTAATGACACGATCTTGTTATTAATAACATATTTATGTCCATGATCAGGAAACCATAATCATCTATTAATCAACAAGCTAGTTTAACAAGAGGCTTACTATGGACTCTTTTATGTTTACAAAACACACAAGTATTAATGTTTCCGGTTAATACAATTATAGCATGTTATGAAAAAATTCATCATAAACACAAAGATATAATAATAATCATTTTAATTATTGCATGTTGGGCATATCTCTAATAGTCTCCCACTTGCACTAGAGTCAATAATCCAGATTACATGGTAATATACCTAACACCCATGGCGTTTTGGTGTTGGTCATGCTTTGGTTTAGTTAATATCTGCTACATTCAAATCTGTGTGTATTTTTCAAATCTTTATGTCACCATCTTGGACATGCTCGCGAATATCATGAAAACGTAGCTTGATATGCTTCAGCTTCTTGTGTGACCTTGGCTCCTGTGCATTGGCTATGGTACCCAAGTTGTCACAATAGATGTCCATCAGGTCCAACGCACTAAGAACCACACCAAGCTCTATAATGAAGTACTTCATCCATATCGCCTCTTGTGAAGCCTCTGAAGCAGCTATGTATTCCGATTCAGTTGAAGATCTCGCCACAATGCCTTGCTTTGCACTCCTCCAGCTCACTGCTGCACCATTCAAAGTAAATACGTATCCAGACTGTGACTTAGAGTCATCCGGATCGGTGTTCCAACTAGCATCGGTGGAACCGTTTACAACGAGCTCTTCATCACATCCATAAGAAAGAACCATATCCTTAGTCTTTCTTAAGTACTTTAGGATATTTTTTACCGCTATCCAATGATCCACTCCTGGATCACTTTGATATTTGCTAGTCAAACTAACATCATATGCAATATTTGGTCCTGTACACAACATGGCATACATGATAGAACCTATGGCTGAGGCATAGGGAGTTTTGCTCATCCTCTCTCTATCTTCTGTCGTAGCTGGACTTTGAGTTTTACTCAAGGTCCTATTGGGCAACATGGGCAAGAACCCTTTCTTGCTTTCTTCCATTCCAAACTTCTTTAGAACCTTGTCCAAGTATGTACTTTGTGAAAGCGCTATTAAGCGTCTTGATCTATCTCTATAAATCTTGATGCCTAAAATGTATGCAGCTTTGCCAAGATGCTTCATTGAAAAACTATTATTCAAATAGTCTTTGACACTTCTAAGAAGTTCTATATCATTCCAAATCAACAATATGTCATCCACATATAGTACTAGGAATGCTATAGAGCTCCCACTCACTTTCTTGTAAATACAAGCTTCTCCGTAAGTTTGTATAAATCCAAAGTTTTTTATCACCTTATCAAAACGTTGATTCTAGCTCCGGGATGCTTGTTTCAATCCATAAATGGACCGTTGAAGTTTGCATACCTTGTTAGTATCTTTAGAATCGACAAAACCTTTGGGTTGTACCATATACAACTCTTCTTCAATGTCACCATTGAGGAATGCCTTTTTGACATCCATTTGCCACATCTCATAATCGTAATATGCAGCAATTTCTCAAAATCCTCATAGACTTTAGCTTCGCTACCGGTGATGAAGTCTCATCGTAGTCAACTCCTTGAATTTACCGGCACCCTTTCGCAACAATTCGAGCTTTATAGATGGTAACATTACCATCAACGTCTGTTTTCTTCTTGAAAATCCATTTGTTCTCGACACCCTTGCGGCCATCCGGTAAGTCCACCAAAGTCCACACTTTGTTTTCATACATGGATCCAATCTCGGATTTCATGGATTCTTGCCATTTGTTGGAATCTAGTGTCATCATTTCTTCCTCATACGTCGTAGGGTCATCAGTGTTGTCCACCAACATGACATTCATAATAGGATCATACCAATCTGGAGTGGTACGAACCCTCGTCGACCAGCGAGGTTCTGTAGTAATTTTGTTTGAAGTTTCATGATCATTATCATTATCTTCCTCTCTTATTAGTGCAGGCGGCACATGAACATCTTCCGGTGCTGCACTACTCTCAAATCCGAGAGAAGGTTCAACAACCTTGGCGAGTTCTACTTTCCTTCCAGTCACTTCTTTCGAGAGAAACTCCTTCTCAAGAAAGTATCCATTCTTGGCAACGAAAACTTTGCCTTCGGATCTATGATAGAAAGTATACCCAATTATTTCTTTAGGGTATCCGCTGAAGACGCATTTTACGCTTTGGGTTCAAGCTTGTAGAGTTGTAGCTTCTTTACATAAGCTTCGCAACCCCAAACTTTAAGGAATGACAACTTAGGTTTCTTTCCAAACCACAATTCATACGATGTCATTGATTTAGATGGTTCCCTATTTAAAGTGAATGCGGTTGTTTCTAATGCATAACCCCAAAATGATAACGATAAATCTGTAAGAGACAACATAGAACAAACCATATATAAGAGAGAGTTCGATTACTATGTTCGAATACACCATTAGGTTGTGGTGTTCCTGACGGTGTCAACTGTGAAAGTATTCCGCATTTATTCAAATGCATGCCAAACTCGTAACTTAGATACTCACCTCCATGATCAGATCGCAGAAACTTGATCTTCTTGTTACATTGATTTTCTACTTTACTTTGGAATTCCTTAAACTTTTCGAAAGTTTCATACTTATGTTTCATAAAGTAGATATACCGATATCTACTCAAGTCATCCGTGAAAGTAAGAACATAACGATATCCACCGCGTGATGCCACACTCATTGGACCACACACATCGATATGTATGATCTCCAACAAGTCCGTAGCTCGCTCCATTATTCCAAAGAATGGTGTCTTAGTCATTTTTCCCATCAGACATGCTTCACATATTTCAAGTGATTCAAAATCAAGTGATTCAAGAAGTCCATCAGAATGGAGTTTCTTCATGCGCTTCACTCCAATGTGACCAAGACGGTAGTGCCACATGTATGTTAAATTATCATTCAATTTCATTTGTTTAGCATCTATATTATGAACATGTGTATCACTACTATCGAGATTCAATAAGAATAGACCATCCATCTCAGGCACATGACCATAAAAGATATTACTCATATAAATCGAACAACCATTATTCTCGGACTTAAACAAGTAACCGTCTCGCAATAAACAAGATCTAGATATAATGTTCATGATTAACACAGGCACCAAATAACAATTATTTAGACTTAAAACTAATCTCGATGGTAGATGAAGAGGGAGCGTGCCGACAGCGATCACATCAACCTTGGAGCCATTTCCAGTGCGCATCGTCACCTTGTCTCTTGCTAGTCTTTGCTTATTTTGCAGCACATGTTTCGAGTTACACATATGAGCAACATAACCAGTATAAATACTGATATGTCATAAACGTATCTATAATCGTTTATGCTCCATGCTTGTTTTATATCATTTGTGTTATGTTTTGTCTACACTTTGAGGCCTTTTTATACATTTTCTGGAACTAACCTATTGACAATATGCCGTAGTGCCAGTTGTCTATTTTCTGTTGTTTTTGGTTTCAGAAAAGTTAATAAAGAAATATTCTCGGAATTGGACGAAACGAAGACCGACGTTCCTATTTTTCAAGAAACAAGAAGGAGTCCAAAGAAGAGACGGAGGAGGGCCAGGAGGCAGCCACACCCCCTGGTGGCGCGCCCCTGGCCGCGTCGGGGTTTGGTGTGGGCCCCTGGTCCACCTCCTGACATCGCCCTTTCACCTATGAAAAGCCTCCGAGGCAAAAACCCTAAAACAATCGGCCTCCATCCATGAAAAGTTCCGCAGCGTCGCCGCCACCGTAGAGGAGATTCGAGGGACGGAAGTCTCTATTCTGGCACCCTGCCGGGACGGGAAATTATCCCTGGAGCCATCTCCATCGCCGTTGCTGACTCCCATGATGAGGATGTAGTAGTTCTCTCTCGAGGCTAAGGGCTCTAGCGGTAGTTATGTGTTCATGTCTCTCTATGCGTGATCTTATTGTGATCGTGAGCTTTGTAATCAAGTAGATCTACTCTGCTACTCCAGTGCTTTATTGTACTCCGATTATCCCCACGTGTGTGAAGTTGACAGTGTGAACACCGTGTGGCACTTAGGCTAAATATTACATAAATACTTATCATGAGTATAATTTGAGTTGGATGTCTCTATGAAATTGTAGTTGAAAGAACATGTGGGCCCCCATGTGTGGTTTTGGTAATTAATGACAATCTTTATGGACAAATGTGTGTATTAAGTTGCAGTTGTAGGATTTGTCCATTGACGTCGCTTGGAGCATGTGTTGGCTTCAAGGTCGATGAAATGCGAAGAAGATATGTTTTGCAAGCTCAAAATGCGCCATCTATAGAAGATATCTTGGTTAATGCTTGCCATCCTCGGTGATCATGGATCGATGATGAGGAATCGAGAAAGGTGCCCATATCGAGAAGGACAAGATCGTCTACATCGAGCTCAAGTGGATTGCTCAAGTCAAAGGTATAATCTTGATATGATTTCCCTTTTGTCGGTCTCATGTTTGTTGGGATATCGGGTTTAGGATAGATAGCCGTACTATCAAGAGGGGATCTCAAATGAGTAACTCAATCATATCGTTCAGAGAGAGCTCAAACCTTTGCATACTTGCATCATCATATTTGGTTGTTATTTGGTATTATCCATGTGAGGATTTAGATCTTGTGGTAATCTCCATAACAATCTCTTGCTCATCAAAATAGGATCTTCTGTTTGTAGCTTGTTGCGATTTTGATCTTGGCGGCTTTCCGGTTTCTCACCAAGTGAGGTATCTCACATTATTATGCTTGATACATTCTTATGGGGTAGCTCATGTCGTCCTATTTCCAACACAATTGGAATCGGGTCAATCGGAGTTACCAATCAAAAGTTATAGCCGTTGGAATATTTGCTTTTATTTCGATTTGAAAAAGAAAAAGAAAAGATTTTTATCTAGGCTGACCGGTACTACCGCGGTCCAGTACCGCTCGCGCCAGGCAGCACGCAGCCACCTTCTGGCCTGCCCGGTAGTCCTGGCCGGCACTACCGGCCCATGCGGAACTACCACCCCGGGCGGCCGGTAGTACCGGGCCACCAGCACTAGGCACAGCTCCTCTCCAGCTAAGCCATCCTGCAGCGCGCATGCCCTCGCTTGGCCCCACTCATCCCACATGCGCAGCCGTCACTTCTGCGCGATGCTCGCTCGCACGCTGCGCGCGTGTCTCGCCTTGCTGCCGCTCGCCATGGGCCCACGCCCACGCGCGCCGCTCTGCCCCGCTCACGCGCGCGAGCTGTGTTGTCTTGTTGCCGCTTTTCCCTTGCTGCATCGCGCCGCTTGCTTGCCTGTGTCCACATCGCACGCGTGCGCACCGCGTGGCCCGATCCCCCACGCGCCTGGCGGCTTTGCGCGTTGACCGCTCGCTCGCTCGTCGCCTGCTCTGCCTTCCATGTTGACCTGCGCACTGCCTCGCTGCTGGGTGGTCGAGTGGTAGTACCGGACCCATCCGGTACTACCGGCTTAGACCGTTTTCTGGAGGGCAGAAAATTGGGACCTCTATATATTGTCTCCGTTTGTCTTTTTGAGCAGATATTCATCCTCCTTTTGTTTAAGATTTGCCCCCATTTGCTTTACTTATAAAAGCTTGATTAATCTCTTCCCCTCCAAGATTCTTGCCCATATTTGAGTGGAAGAGAGAGGAGATCTAAATCTACATTTTGACCAATCCATTTCATCTCTTAGTGAGTGAATCCTTTGGGATCTATATCTTGGGGGATTGTGTGTCCCTCTTTGATTCCTCCTCTCTTGTTCCCCCAATAGCTTTAGTAGCTTTGTTGGAACTTGAGAGTAAGGGATTGGAGCATATTTGTGGTGTTCTTGCCATTTGCATTCGGTGCATCGGTTTGAGTTCTCCCCGGAGGATTTGGTGAGTGAAAGTTGAGAAGCTTTTTACTCTTGGGTTCTTGGAACCCTAGACGGTTTGTTTGTGTTGCAGGTGTGTGGATTACTTGGGGCATCCAATTAAGTTGTGGAGCTTCCCCAAGCTTGTTTGTTGGGAGCCTCCAATTAAGTTGTGGAGAAGTGCCCCAACCTTGTGAGAGGTTCCGGATTGCCACTGACAAGTGCACCGATAGTGGAAGTGTGGATTGATCCCATTGGGGTGAGATTCACAGGAGAATAAGGGAGGCCTTTTGTGGCATAGGTGGTTTGATACAACCCCCTTTCCAAACGAGACGTACTCCATGTTGGGAGGAACTCGGAAAAATATCGTCGTCCCCACGTGCCTCGATTATCTCTATACCCGAGCCTTTACTTATGCACTTTACTTTGTGATAGCCTTTGTTCTTGAAGTATATATCTTGCTA
Organism: Avena sativa; assembly: GCA_916181665.1. Taxonomy (NCBI): domain Eukaryota; kingdom Viridiplantae; phylum Streptophyta; class Magnoliopsida; order Poales; family Poaceae; genus Avena; species Avena sativa. The sequence continues at coordinate 419,748,308 of OV702282.1, forward strand.
TCACATAGTTTCTTGTCTTGCCTAGCATAAGTTGTTGGTGATAATAGGTGAACCCTAGATTGTTCTAGGTTTTGTGCTTAACAAAGTAAACGCTAGTTGCATTCCGTCTTTGTTGAGCCACTCTCGTAAAAGTTTTAATCGCCTATTCACCCCCCTTTAGGCGATATCTGTATCCTTTCAGTGGTGTTTGTTGGAACCATATAGCGCTCAAAGTGACAGGGTTGGGTTACCTAGATGGGGAATGCGAACTTTAAGGAGAGCTTTTGTAGCCCTATCGTGGATTGGAGTCATTCAACCGGAGAGTAGTTCAGAGTAGTATTATGAAGAGAAAATATTTATATGAGAGTGTCCACTAGTGAAAGTATGATCCCTAGGCCTTGTTTCTAAGCATTGAAACACCGTTTACAATCAGTCTTGTTACATGTTTGCTTGCTGCCATCTTTATTTCAGATTGCAATTACCACTTATAATCATCCATATCACTTGTATTTCACTATCTCTTCGCTGAACTAGTGCACCTATACACCTGGCAAGTGTATTGGGTGTGTTGGGGACAAAAGAGACTTCTTGTATCTTGATTGCAGGGTTGCTTGAGAGGGATACCTTTGACCACTTCCTCCCTGAGTTCGATAAACCTTGGGTGATCCACTTAAGGGAAACTTTCCGCTGTTCTACAAACCTCTGCACTTGGAGGCCCAACATTGTCTACAAGAATAGAAGCGTGCGTAGACATCAAGCTCTTTTCTGGCGCCGTTGTCGGGTAGGTAAGGTAAAAGGTACTCATATCCTTTGGCTACTAAGATATCTTCTAGTACTGTTGCTGGTGTGTGAGTGCTCGAAGTTATTTCCTTTAGATTCTGCAATTATATCTTTTTGTTTCTTGTTTTTATTTTCACTAGTTAGGCTTAATGGAAAACAACAAAAAAATTAGAGAGCTTTATAGTATTTATCTTGAGTTAGGACATGAAGTGTTTGAAGAGAAAATTAAAAAAACCTATGGAACTTTATTTGCATGCTAATAGCAATGTTATTAGTATGATTTCTTTGAACACCGTTATTGCTAATGCTATGTAAACGTCTAAGCTTGGGGAATCTAGTTTTTTATGAAAATGATCTTTTTACTTCCCCATCTTTAGAGGAGAAAATTTTCTATGATGATACTATACCTCCAATATATGATGATTACAATGATAAATATGATATTTTCAGTCCACCTACTATTGAGGAGAAAATTAATTATGATTACAATATGCCTCCTATATTTTACGTTTATGGTGATGAGAATAATAATGATAGCTATTTTTTTGAATTTGCTCCCACTACGATTAATAAGAATGACTATGTTTATATGGAGAGTACTAATTATTTTATGCATGTGGCTCATGATAAGAATGTTTTATGTGATAGTTATACTATTAGTTTTATTCATGATGCTACTGAAAGTTATTATGAGAGAGGGAAACATGGTTTTAAGTATTTCAATAATATTAAGTTTCCCCTCTTTATGTTGAAAATTTTGAAGTTACTATTGTTCTATCTTCGTATGCTTGTCACTTTGTTCTTTGTGAATTTATTTGCGTACAAGATTCCTATGCATAGGAAGTGGGTTAGACTTAAATGTGTTTTGAATTTCATTCTTGACGCTCTCTTTTACTTCAATTCATATTTCTTATGTGAGCATCATCGAAATTATCATTCCTATCTTAATGGCTACAAAGAAAGAGCTTTTGGGAGACAACCCATTATTTTATTTTATTTTATTTTGCTTTAAATAAGTTTTTGTTGTTGAGTCTTGGAAGTTATTGCCTCTGTAATAACCTCTCATTATTCTTTTTGTTTTGTTTTTGTGCCAAGAATAGCCTCTAATGAGAGGAAAGTAAGATTTGGGGAAGTTGTTGCCCCGAAACAGATTTTTGTGCCTCACTGTAAAAATTTGTGAAAAATCCCAGTACGTCTGATTGAGCTGTAATTTTATGCTCATATGTCCCAGGTTATTATCTAACTTTCTTTAGTTCAACACTTTTCGATTTGAGCAATAGAAGATCTTCGAAAAGATCAGTTTTTACCTGCTGGTCTGTTTTAACAGATTTCTGCCATTATTTGCATTCGGCTCTTATCGGTTTCTTTTTTAGTTCTCTTTGATCACTTGAGATTTTAAAAAGGAATTGCTACAGTAAGCTTGTGTTTTAATGGAAGTTTTACTTGTGTTGAAACTAAACCCAAAGGCTTATTATCTTGAATACACTAATGTTGCTAATGAAGATTGTGTGAAGTTTTGTATGAAGGAAATTACCAAGTGTATGGAAAGAATCATATGATGAGATGAATAATGGACAAAATCTCAAGCTTGGGGATGCCACCCCATGTCACCCTGATGGCTCAGATATGTATAGAGCTTCGTTGGGAAACCCCAAGAGGAAGGTATGATGAGCACAGCAGTAAGTCTTCCATCAGTAAAAAACCAAGGTTATCGAATCAGTAGGAGGAAGGAAACAACCCCAAGGTGTTGCTAACAACTTGGAAACCTGCACAACAAAAAATCAAGACTTTGCCCCAACGAACAGTGAGGTTGTCAATCTCACTGGTTTGCTGAAAACAAAGGATTAAACGTATGGTGTGGAAGGTAATGGTAGCTTGCAGAAAGTAAACAGTAAAAGTGGAAGATGTATCAATGATAAAGATTGGACCGGGGTCCACAGTTCACTAGAGGTGTTCACCTTAAGATAAATATATAACATGCTAGGTAAACAAATTACAGCGGGGCAATTGACAAGACAGAGCAAGGCATAACAATGCAATACTAGACATTCATGATCCTATGAGATTTGATTGGGCGTTACAACAATATACATATATCGCCATCCAACTGCATCTATGACTAGTAATCCACCTTCAGGTTATCATCCGAACCCCCTACAGTATTAAGTTGCAAGCAACGGATAACTACTTTAAGTAATGTGTGTAAAGTAAACAATACAATTGTTCCATGAACAAGAGATTGTTGTTTTCTCCCTAGTAGCAATAGCACATCTACAACCTTAGAGATTTCTGTCACTTCCCCAGATTCAATAGAGGCATGAACCCACTATAGAGCCAAATTAAATCTTGGCCAAGCTTTTGAAATAAAATATTTCTATTTTATAAAAAGACTAAAGGTTTATTTAAAGAAAATAATGAGGATTTACTATTATCCAATTTTATTAAAGTAAAGGCTTTCCATTTTAAATAAACACTAAAACTTGTTATTTTATTTTAAATAAGTTTTCCAAGTGTTTTATTTATTCAAATAAAACCTACTGAAATGATTTTGGTATTATTTAGATTTCAAAGGGATATTTTAATAAAACAAATCCTATTTGAATTAATAACTAAGGTCTATTTTATTTAATTATTAAATAGATCCTAAAAGAATAAAAGTATTATTTTATTTTGGACTTTGAATTGTGTTGATAAACAGAACTAAAAAGGATACAAAGTTTGGTGGAAGTTTGAATTCATTTGGTGTTTGAATTGTTTGATTGAAAAACAAAACAGAAAATCAAATAGAAAAAGAAAAAGCAATCAGAATGAAAAAAAAATAGAAACAGACCTAGCCCAGCAAACAAGCCCAACAGCCCAGTCACAGCCCAACTTTCCCCCCCACGCGCGAAGCGTTTTTCACCCACACCCGCACCCGCGCAGTCACAGACAGGCAGGCCCCACTCCCCCTCTCTTCCTCACGCTGACAGACAGGCCCCACGCCACCTCAGCGTCATCAACCTCGCGCCAGCCGTTCCCTTCCGTTGCTGCCGATTAACTCCGGCGTCAATACGAGTTATTGCGCGAATAATTCTTGACAGTGATCACGCGTACTTACTCGCCCCTCACTCCTCGCTCTCTTTCCCCCCAAACACCGCCTCCTCTCTGCCACTAGGCTGCCGTAATTTCGAGCTCGAGCTTCTCTGCTCCGGCGACCTTCTCCAGCAAAATCCGGCGAACCCCAGCCGCGCCTCTCCTCTCTCTGCACGCGAGTTTGCTCCTCAGACCAGTGCGCATCTGCCCGTGTACTCCACTCGCTCGCGCGCGCTCCAAATCAACTGAGCGCCGCCGCGTCTGTCCCTTCTCCGACGACCTCCCCCTGGTAAGTCTCGACCGCCTCGGCACCTCCTGTTGATGCTCACATCATCCCCAGTTCAACCCGCGTCTAACTGTGCCCCTACCTTGCCTCGGCGCGACCTTCAGCCCCATCCCCGACGACCTCCAGAGCCGCCAGTCGCCAGGAGCTACTCCGGCGAGGAATTGCCGCTGTTCCCGTGCGCCCCTTGCCTCCTCGTGACCACCTTGAGCTTCACCTCGACCTCGCAAGCACGGTGAGACCCTCCTCTGTCTTCCTTGCTTCTTGGTTCATCGGCTAGCACACCGTCTGACCGTGCGCCGCCGCCAGCCACCGTCGGCGCCGCTCGAGTTAGGTCAAGTCAGTATGCACCGTTAGATGTTAATCCAGTGGATGAGAATAGAACTTAAACAAAGAGGTACGAGCGCATCTGAGCCGAGCAATCTAACTTAAATCCTACGGTTCGCAGAGGCCGATACGCACGAAGAGGTACCGGCCAATCAGATCACTCCGCGTGGCACTGGTTTGATTTAAAACAGAATTCTGAATCTGATTTGTATGCAAACTTGTAAAATTCATAACTTTAAATCTACACGTCCAAATTTTGCAAATTTTATATCAATGGAATCAGTAGAACATGTACTTTGCAACCATGCACTTTTTTTTAATGTTTTGCTTCTGGAAAATTAGTTGAAATTGCAGAAACATATGTAGTCTTATTTAGAATATAAAAATTGCTCTAGATATAATTTTATTGTGAAATCTTTGCAAAATGGTTTGTTGTGAACCTACTGACCCTAGGAACCAACTTATGGATTTAAAAATGAATTTTGTGAATTTTAGGAATAAATACTTGAATTAGCTCATTTCTAGTCAAATAAAAATATTGATTTTGTTATGGAAATGATTTTTGAGTAAAACCTTTGGGAAATGATTTGATTCAAATCTTCTGACCATAAACACTAAGTTTTGTGAATTAACAACTTATTTGATGAACAATATAAGAATATTGCTTTGCTAAAAGCATTTTTCAACCACATAGAATAATGAAATGACTTAAAATGGTTTACAGATAAAACCTTTTGCAAATGGTTTTTACCACTTTAGAAAATGGCCACTTTGAACTTTATAATGTTTAGAGCCTAGTAGAAACCATTTTTGCAAATAAAACTATCTTTTGCATGCTTGCATCCATGACCTTGTTTTTGTTATTTTATGTGTGTTAAGTTGTTTGAATGTTGTGTTGAATATGTGTTTGCTTGATTGTATTGTAGTGGAATTAGAAGAGTGTGATATTTGCAAGATCAAGAAGTGAACCAACATTCTCTACTAAAAAGGCAAGTGACACTATCATCCAAGTCCTACTATTTTAATTACACTTAGTGGATTTTTGAAACATGCATGATAAGGTTTACTATATTTTTATGCTATGCTAAATCCTAATAGGATACCCTTATATAATCCTTAGTGGAAACAAAGGTAGTTGTAGTATTCTTAGCCCTGCTATATATTGGGATGGGATAAATGTTAAGATTATATGAAGTATTGAAAAGACTTATGTTTTATATAATAAAACAAGTACTCAATGAACCACCTGGGTGGACAAGGATACTCAAGGTTGGACAAGGTGGCAACAAAAGGAACCATGTTTATATGGCAATCTCTTTTTGTTGTGCACTAGAAGAAAATCACCCAGGGACTTAGAGATTGAACATGTTTCTCGTACAACGGCTTCCATGTACAGCCACATGCTAAATGGGCTCTGGCTTAGTCAACTACATAGTGGAAGTCCCATGCATTGGCATCTTCAGGTTAACTAGACTTGTGCTAGGGAACTTGAAACCCTACATTGGTGCCTGGAAGACAAGCTAGCATTGTGTATTGGGAGGACTCCTATGGAAAGACTTTGTCACATTCTCAATCTGCCAGTACTCCATCTTGGTGAGTACTTATCCAGCGGCCACTGGTGGCATCAAGATGAGATTGTGTCATGTGGGTGAAGTGTACAACTTCTGCAGAAGATCAAAATTCTAAGTACTTAGCCGTGTCCCCGGTTATGGACAATTCTGAGCAACTAAGGCCTGAAGCTATGGAAGATCTCGACATTCCAATTTCTCAAAGTTAAAACTTGAGGGTGACAACAAGGGATTAAAAGCACTTGGAGTTTTCCAAGAAGTTCAAAAGGATTTGACAAAGATCAAAAACTACTTTGAAAAGATAGGATAAAACTATATTGCTTTCTGCAAAAGAGCCTAAACCCTACTTAGCCAAATATGCATGTAAATGATAGGATCCACTTATTTCTACATAGTAGTGAAACTTGCCAATACAATTCAAATGTATTGACCCTTGTGGCTGCAACTTATTATGTTGCAGGTTTGTTTGATGATTAGTGAAGTTTATTGATTAGGATTACAAGTCTACAACCAACATGATTGCCTGTGGCACTTTGAAGATGAAGGACCCCATGCTTATAGATATTCTGCTGCAATGTAATGTGATAGCCAAATGAGCTATGTAAGATGTAATGAATTATTTTATTCCTGGTTATAAAGTTGTATTATGACCTTTGTTTCTTAATATTACATCTTAACTGTGGATGCTAGCTATTGATCCAGGGACTAGCATTGTAAACACAGGGATCTCTACCTTATTAAAGGTTGGGAACTCTTACACACTAGCATCTACTTGGCCAAGATAGCTACTAGAAACGGAGAGCATGCAAGATCTCAAACAACACAGACATGATAGAATCAACAATCATAAAGACAAGATAGAATCATTTATCAATATGACATAGTAATCTCAATATTCATCGGATCCCCGCAAACACAACATGCATGATTACAAATAGATGATCTTGATCATGAACGGAGCTCATAAGATCTAAATATGGTAGCACAAAGGAGGAGAAATAACCATCTAGCTACTGTATGGACCCATAGTCCAAGGTGGAACTACTCACGCATCACACCGGAGGCTGGCATGGTGATGAAGAAGGCCTTCGGGATGATCTCTCTCCTCCGGCAGGGTGCCGGGAAGAGCTTTAGATCCCCCACCGATCTAGGGACGATGGTGGCGGCGGATACGGACTGTTTCGTGGATATCTGATCGGTACTTAGGGTTTTGGCATCGGGGGGACTTTATAGGCGAAGAGGCGAGGAAGGAGGGCGGACAGGGGGCCCACACCCTGCCTAGGCGTGGCCCAGGGTGGGCTCGTCCATGGGGGGTGGCCGCCCTAGGGCGCCCCTCCGGCTGCCCTTTGGTCTCTGTGTTCTCCTCAGTGAAATATTGACTTTGGCTTTTGTCCCGTCCAATTCCGAGAATATTTCTTTACTAGCTTTTCTGAAACCAAAAACAACAGAAAACTGGCAACTGGCACTGTGGCATCTTGTTAATAGGTTAGTCCTAGAAATTGTATAAAAATACCTCAAAGTGTAGACAAAGCATAGAAAAGTGGATACTAAATAAGCATAGACCATCAAAAATTATAGATACGTTTACGACGTATCAAGCATCCCTAAGCTTAACTCCTGATCGTCCTCGAGTAGGTAAGTAATAAAAAGAATAATTTTTGAGGTGACATGCACCATCAAAATCATGATCAAACCATTTGCAAGCATTGAAAGCTAGGATCAAAGTACTCTAAACAAGAGCATGAAAGATAAAGTTCTAACAATAAGAAATAGCAACTATGTTGCAAGATGAAAGGATACAAACAAAGATCATGAATAACAATGCATTGAATTTTTTTTGTTTGTTTCACATATAGAAAACATAGCATAGTGGCATTCAGCTTGTCCCTCATGGAGTAGCATAAATGCATAGGACACCTTGAAAGTTCATAAGGGTGACTAGATACAAATAGTTCAAGAGCAAGCAATATCAACAATATGAATCAATCAATAAATTTTGGGACAATGCACATAGAACTAAGAATGACAACTATGCTCTCTTAATTGGTGCCTAAGGATAGAAGGTGGAGACTCAATATAAAAGAGGAAGAAAGGCCCTTCAAAGGGAAGCAGTGATTTCAAGTTTCATAAAGAGCTACCAAAAATTATGGTACTTGTTAGCTTTCAGCTCTCATTTCCCCTATCATAAGCATCTTGAAGTGATTAAGGTTAAAGTGAACAAAATATGGAGTATATGCTTGACAAAGTATAAGTTGGCAATCTCATGTCCCTTGAGTACGAGGGCCGCTCCTCATGCTACTCAACTTTAGTTACCGGTAAGTTCTTGTCATAGTAGGTACATGTGTATCATAGAGAACCGCCAACGGGGTACCCCTTGCCCCATGATACAGGAGCTATCCCATATCAAAATGACAAGGCAAGCAGACAATGAGCATCTTAGCAATCTTCTTATTTACCATGGGAAAATGGTGATTTTTTCTCTCTTTCCTCTTTTCTCATCTCTTTTTTTCTCAGTCTCTTTTTTCTATCTCCCTTTTTTATAAGAAGAATGCTTCATAGATTGCTCACTACAGTGATGCTACAAGTTTCCACCATAATTAGGCATGGCTTAGGCTAGCGTCCTAGGCGTTTTTCTAACACATATACATAACTCCATGGACTTACAAGCTCCCCTTTTATTTCACACCGACGACATCCGCAAGCAAAAGATCATGATATCAACTGGGTACAATGTACATGGTTTGAAAATGTTCCACATGACATGTGCAATGTTGAAAGCGTTCCCCGTGACAACATGGTTCTACTAATTCCCTACTTATAAGTGCAAGCATATACAACATAGATGACACAAATGGTTCAAGTTTATTTAAGGGCAAGAAAAATAAAGTGTGCCATCAAGTTTGTGAGAGATTTAATCACTAACTTTCACATAACAAGTTTAATTTGGAAGATAGATAAAACAAGAATATACTTGGAATGGTGTAACACACCATGCATAGGAATTTATAGTGGACACTTTGGAATAACTTGGTTTCTTGGGAGTTGGATGCATGAGTAGATCTTACTCAATTTAAGTGGAGGCTAGCAAAAGACTGGGGGCGACCAACTAAGAGAGCAATAATGGCCATAATCATGCAGAGCGACAAAAAATTACTAATCAAAGCATAAAGTTGTACCACAAGTCAAAAACTAAATGATCATAGAGGCTAAGGTGACTGGTTCATAGTCAAAACATGGTGTGAGCATGTGCCAAGTCAACCCAAACAAAGCATCAAAGGAGAATACCACAATACTATGCTTTTGTATGCTAAAACAATGCATGATTCTTGCAAAGCACATTAAGAAATCTCAGTTGTTTGGAACAAGTCATGCTACAATAATAATCACTAAGCATAAGGTCAAAATAACATCTAGCATGACATGATAAAGTCTAAGTCACAGTAAAAACAAGCTCCCTTTTGTACTACTATACGCAAGAACTTCCTACTCCTTTCCAACACCAATCAACTTATTTGAAACAACTCACAAAGATAATAATCAATAAAGATCAGTGAGCTTGTATTACAAATCCACAAATAAGAACTAAAAAGTTCTAAGCAAAAATCAAAGGACGAGAAACAACCATCTAGCTACTGTATGGACCCATAGTCCAAGGTGGAACTACTCACGCATCACACCGGAGGCTAGCATGGTGATGAAGAAGGCCTCCGGGATGATCTCTTCCCTCTCGCAGGGTGCCGGGAAGAGCTTCATACCCCCCGATCTAGGGACGATGGTGGCAACTACAGACTGTTTCGTGGAGATCTGATCGGGTACTTAGGGTTTTTGGCATCGGGGGGACTTTATAGGCGAAGAGACGAGGCAGGAGGGCGGCTAGGGGCCCACACGTGGGGGTGTGTGGCCGCCCTAGGGAGCCCCTCCGACTGCCCTTTGGTCTCTATGTTCTCCTCGGTGAAATATTGACTTTGGCTTTTGTCCCGTCCAATTCCGATAATGTTTATATCTAGCTTTTCTGAAACCAAAAATAGCAGAAAATAGGCAACTGGCGCTGTGGCATCTAGTTGATCAAGATTGTGATGGTGCATTTCACCTCAAAAATTATTCTTTTCATCACTTACCTACTCGACGACGAGCATGAGTTATGTTTGTGTGGTATCTATAATTTTTGATGCTCCATGCTTGTTTTAGATCATTTGTCTTATGTTTTGTCTACACTTTGAGGAATTTTTATACATTTTCTAGAACTAACCTATTGACAAGATGCCGCAGTGCCAGTTGCCTGTTTTCTGCTGTTTTTGGTTTTAGAAAAGTTAGTAAATAAGTATTATCGGAATTGGACGAAACAAAGACCGATGTTCCTATTTTTCTAGACACGAGAAGGAGTCCAAAGAAGAGACGGGGCAGGGCTAAGAGGCAGCCACACCCCTGCTGGCGCCCCCTGGTCGTGCCGGGGTGTGGTGTGGTCCCTTGGTCCACCTCCTGACATCGCCCTTTCACCTATAAAAAACCTTCGAGGCGACAACCCTAAAACAATCGGCCTCCATCCACGAAAAGTTCTGCAGCGCTGTCGCCACCGAAGAGGAGATTCGGGGGACAGAAGTCTGTGTTCCGACACCCTGCCGGGATGGGGAATTTGTTGGAGATATGCCCTAGAGGAAATAATAAATATAGTTATTATTATATCTTTGTGTTTATGATAAATGTTTACATTCATGCTATAATAGTATTAACAAGGAAACATTAATACTTGTGTGATTTGTAAACTTAATTTGAAGTCCCTAGTAAAGCCTCTATATAATACTAGCTTGTTGGTTAATAGATGATTGTGGTTTCCCTATCATGAACATTGAGATGTTATTAACAACAAGATCATATCGTTAGGAGAATGATATGGTGGACATACTCCTATAGATAAGCGTAGCATAAAGATCAAGTCATTTCAATAGTTCAATTGCTATATGCTTTCTGATACATAGTAACCTAATTCCTTCGACCATGAGATCATGCATATCACCTTTACCGGATGGATGCTTTGATGACATCAAACACCACACCATAACTGGGTGGCTATAAAGGTGGCATTGAGTGTTCGGAAAGTATTGGTTGAGACACATGGATCAAGAGTGGGATTTGTCCATCCATATGACGGATAGATATACTCTAGGCCCTCTCGGTGGAATGTCATCCAATTAGCTTGCAAGCATGTGACTGGCTCACAAGGGATCACATATCACGGGAACGAGAAAAGAGTACTTATCGGTAACGAGGTTGAACTAGGTATGCAGAGATACCGACGATCATAACCTCGGATAAGTAAACTATCGTGAGACAAAGGGAAATTGGTATCGTATGTAAGTGGTTCATTTGATCGCAAAGTAATCGTAGAAATATGTGGGAGCCATATGAATTTCCAGATTCCTCTATTGGTTATTGTTCGGAGAAGTGTCTCGATCATGTCCGCATAATTCACGAACCGTAGGGAGACACACTTAAGGATTCGACGCTGTTTGAGTAGTTATGGTATGATGAGAAAGAGACCGAATGTTGTTCGGAGTCTCGGATGGGATCCAGGATATCACGAGGAGATCCGGAATGGTCCGGAGAATAAGATTCGTATAAGGAAAGTCCCGTTTCGGAGTTGGGGAATGATTCCGGTGTTTTCATCGGGAATGTTCTAGAAGGTTCCGGAATGTCCGGCACTCCGGAGGGGAAAGGGTATATGAATGTGTCATTGCAAGTTGGAATGATTGCATCATGTACTAAGTGTCTTCGCTGTCCAAAATAAAGGGTTTATTCAAATCCTAATTTGAAAAGTCAAACGGCTAGTTTGAAAGTCAAACGGCAAGTTTTGGAAAGAGGAGGAGGAGTGGGAAACCGAGTTGGGGAGGGAATCCCTCCTCCAACCGGCGGCGCACCACCCAAGCCGAGTTGGGGAGGGACTCTCCTCCCTCCCCTTGGTCGGCCGGCCCCTCCACCTATATAAGGAGGGGCAGGGCTCCCTCCTAGACACACAAGTTCCCTGCCCCAAACCCTAGCTTGGCACCACCACCTCCTGCAGCTGCTGCCGCCGCCTAGGTTTGCCCTAGCCGCCGACTTGGGCTGCCCCAAACCCTAGCCGCCGGCTCTAGCACCTCCTCCTTGGTGTGTCTAAACCCTAGATCGCCGAGGAGCTCTCTCATAATCCACCATACTCGCTCCGGCTTAAGGCGAAGCCCTGCGAGATCTCCCCTCTACTTCCGGTACCACGCCGTTGTGCTGCCGGAATCGCGAGGAGAGTGCTACAATCTCCGCTGCCTGCTGGAACAAGGGAGAGGAAGGTCTTCGTCGAGTACTGAACGTGTGACCGACTGCGGGAGCGCTGCCAGAACGCAGCGCCGGAAGGATCGTCTACGCGATCTTGAGATCGGGAAGAGTATGACTACATCACCCACGAGAATCCGCTCTCGTTAAACACTTTGGAATCTTCGAGGGTGAGTTATTCCATCGACTCGTTGCTACAATCTAGTAGATAGATCTTGGCTTGTTTGTTTGTATGCGGTAGAAATTTTTTGTTTTCCATGCTACGAAACCCTACAGTGGTATTAGAGCCGTGTCTATATGTAGATCTGTTGCACGAGTAGAACACAATGGTCATTGTGGGCGTTGATGCTTTTATTGTCGATTGCTTCTTGTGTACTTTGCATCTTGCGGTATGTTGGGATGAAGCGGCCCGGGCTAACCTTACATGACATCGTTCATGAGACTTGCTCCACGCTTGACATGCAACTTGTATTGCATAAGTGTCTTTGCGGGTGCCTGTTTCTCCTAGCATAGTTAAGATCCAATTTACAACGGGTGATTAACAATACTAGTATCAATGTTGTGGTTCTTGTTCGTAAGTTAGAACGACACTTATTGAAAGCCCCAAACCACGTAAAACATGCAAAGAAAGTAGAGGCGTCTAACTTTGTTTTGCAGGGGTGTGCAGTGATGTGATATGGCCATGATTGTGATTATATTTGATGTATGCAATGTTCCTTATTGTAAGTTGGCAACCGGCAGGAGCCATATGGTTGTCTTTAATTTATGTTAAGATCCGCGTGTCTATTCAAAGTAGTTGTAATAGTTGAAGCCGGTGGACGACAACCATGGAGAAGCGTCATTGACCTTGATGCAATGCCGGTGATGATGGAGATCATGTTCGTGCTAGAAGATGGAGATCGGAAGCACAAAGAAGAAAGGCCATATAATATCACATATTATGAATTGCATGTGATGTTAATCCTTTATGCATCTTGAATTGCTTAGTAGACGACGGTAGCATTATAAGATGATCCCTCATGCACATGAATTTCAAGTCATAAAGTGTTCACCCTTAGTTAGCACCGTTTCTAAAGCTTGTTGTTTCAAAGCACCACGTGATGATCGGGTGTGTTAGATTCCGCAAGTGTATATAACGTGAGCAAGCCAGATTTGCTCATGCGGAAACTAACGTTTGATCTTGACGAGCCTAGCATGTACAGACATGGTCTCGGAACACGGATCACCGAAAGGTAAAGCATGGATCATATAGTAGATATGATGAACATGTCGATTGTTCGCCATTGAAACTATATCAACTCTCGTGATGATCGGTGTTGATGTGGTGGATTTGGTTCGTGTGATCACTAAAACAATGTGAGGGATATTGTTTTGAGGGGAGTTCACCTAGATTAATTTTAATTTGAACTCAATTTGTCATAAACTTAGTCTAAACTATTGCAAATATGTTGTAGATCAATGGCAGCCCCTACCATCAATTTTAATACGTTCCTAGAGAAAGAAAAGTTGAAAAAAATGGAAGCAACTTCGCGGATTGGTTCCGCAATTTGAGGATTGTCCTCACAGCTGGGAATTTGACCTATGTGCTGGATGCACCGCTGGGTGACCCACCTGCAGCTGATGCTCCCGATGAAGTAAAGAATGTTTACCTCACTCGGAAGACTCAGTACTCCACAGTTTAGTGTGCTATCTTGTATGGTTTAGAATCGGAGCTTCAGAAAAGGTTTGAGAATTCAGACCCATATGATATTGTCGAGGATCTCAAATTGATCTTTGAGACTCATGCAGCAATTGAAAGCTATGAGGCTTCTGAAAAGTTCTTTAACTGCAAGATGGAAGAGGGCAGCTCCGTCAGTGAGCATGTGCTTAAGATGTCTGGGCACGCAAACAAACTTCAAAGCTTGGGTATTGTGATTCCTAATGCTTTGGGGATTTACCGTGTCCTCCAATCACTACCACCAAGTTACAAGAACTTTGTGATGAACTACAACATGCAAAACATGAACAAGACGTTGCCAGAACTCTTTGCCATGTTGAAATCTGCAGAAGTGGAGATCAAGAAAGAGCACCAAGTGTTGTTGGTCAATAAGACCACCAAATTCAAGAAAGGCAAGTCTAAGCAGAAGGGACACTTCAAGAAGGGTGGTAAGAAAGTTACCACGCCGACGAAGAAGACCGAGGCTGGACCTAAGCCTGATACTGAGTGCTTTTACTGCAAGGGAGAAGGTCACTGGAAGCGGAATTGCCCAAAGTACTTGGCGGATTTGAAGAACGGCAACATCAAGAAGAAAGGTATATCTTATATACATGTTATTCATGTGTATCTCACTAGTACTCGTAGTAGTGCCTGGGTATTTGATACTGGTTCGGTTGCTCATATTTGTAACTCGAAACAGGTGCTGCAGAATAAACGGAAGCTAGCGAAGAACGAGGTGACGATGCGCGTGGGAAACGGATCAAAGGTTGATGTGATCGCGGTCGGCACGCTACCCCTTCATCTACCATCGGGATTAGTTTTATACTTAAATAATTGTTATTTGGTGCCTGCGTTGAGCATGAACATTATATCGGGATCTTGTTTATTGCGAGACGGTTACTTGTTTAAGTCCGAGAATAATGGTTGTTCGATTTATATGAGTAATATGTTTTATGCACATGCACCTTTGATAGATGGTCTATTCTTATTGAATCTCGATAGTGGAAATACACATATTAATAACATTGAGGCTAAACGTTTGAAATCGAGCGATAACTCGACCTATATGTGGCACTGTCGTCTTGGTCACATTGGAGTGAAGCGTATGAAGAAACTCCATTCCGATGGACTTCTTGAATCACTTGATTTCGAATCACTTGAAAGATGCGAAGCATGTCTGATGGGTAAAATGACTAAGACTCCATTTTATGGTATGATGGAGCGAGGTACGGACTTATTGGAAATCATACATACCGATGTGTGTGGTCCAATGAGTGTAGCATCGCGCGGTGGTTATCGTTATATTCTTACCTTCACGGATGACTTGAGTAGATATGGGTATATCTATTTCATGAAACATAAGTCCGAAACTTTCGAGAAGTTTAAGGAGTTTCAAAGTGAGGTAGAGAATCAACGTAACAAGAAGATTACATTTCTACGTTCTGATCGTGGAGGTGAATATCTAAGTTACGAGTTTGGCGAGCATTTGAAGAAATGCGGAATACTTTCACAGTTGACACCGCCGGGAACACCACAGCGTAATGGTGTGTCCGAACGTCGTAATTGAACTCTCTTAGATATGGTTCGTTCTATGATGTCACTTACAGATTTACCGCTATCATTTTGGGGTTATGCATTAGAAACAGCCGCATTCACTTTAAATAGGGCACCGTCTAAATCCGTTGAAACGACACCGTATGAATTATGGTTTGGGAAGAAACCTAGATTGTCATTCCATAAAGTTTGGGGATGCGAAGCCTATGTAAAGAAGTTACAGCCGGACAAGCTTTAACCCAAAGCGGAAAAATGCGTCTTCATAGGATACCCGAAGGAAACTATTGGGTATACCTTCTATCATAGATCCGAAGGCAAATTCTTCGTTGCCAAGAATGGATCCTTTCTAGAGAAGGAATTTCTCTCGAAAGAAGTGACTGGAAGGAAAGTAGAACTCGACGAGGTTGTTGAACCTTCTCTCGAAATTGCGAGTAGCGCAGCACCGGAAGAAGTTCCTGTGGTGCCTGCACCAATAAGAGAGGAAGCTAATGATGATGATCATGAAACTTCGGTTGAAGTTGCTACAGAGCCTCGCAGGTCAATGAGAACTCGTACCACTCCAGATTGGTATGATCCCGTTATGAGTGTCATGTTGGTAGACAACACCGATGACCCTGAGACATATGAGGAAGCGATGATGAGCCCAGATTCCAATAAATGGCAAGAAGCCATGAAATCCGAGATTGGATCCATGTACGAAAACCAAGTGTGGACTTTGGTGGACTTACCGGATGGCCGGAAGGCTGTCGAGAACAAATGGATTTTCAAGAAGAAAACAGATGCTGATGGTAATGTTACTGTCTATAAAGCTCGACTTGTCGCAAAAGGGTTTCGACAAATTCAAGGAGTTGACTATGATGAGACTTTCTCACCAGTAGCGAAGCTAAAGTCTGTGAGGATTATGTTAGCAATCGCTGCATATTATGATTATGAGATATGGCAGATGGATGTCAAAACAGCATTCCTCAATGGAGACATTGATGAAGAGTTGTATATGATGCAACCCAAAGGTTTTGTCGATCCTAAAGATGCTAACAAGGTATGCAAACTTCAACGGTCCATTTATGGATTGAAGCAAGCATCCCGAAGTTGGAATCAACGTTTTGATAAGGTGATCAAAAGTTTTGGTTTTATACAAACTTATGGAGAAGCTTGTATTTACAAGAAAGTGAGTGGGAGCTCTGTAGCATTCTTAATACTATATGTAGATGACATATTGTTGATTGGGAATGATGTAGACCTTCTTAATAGTGTCAAGGAATATTTGAATAATAGTTTTTCAATGAAGGATCTTGGCGAAGCAGCTTACATATTAGGCATAAAGATTTATAGAGATAGATCGAAACGCCAAATATCATTGTCACAAAGTACATATTTGGACAAAGTTCTAAAGAGGTTTGGAATGGAAGAAAGAAAGAAAGGGTTCTTGCCCATGTTGCCCAATACGACCTTGAGTAAAACTCAAAGTCCGACATCGGCAGAAGATAGAGAAAGGATGAGTAAGACTCCCTATGCCTCAGCCATAGGATCTCTAATGTATGCCATGCTATGTACTAGACCCGACATTGCATATGCTGTTAGTTTAACTAGCATATATCAAAGTGATCCAGGAGTGGATCATTGGACAGCGGTCAAAAACATCCTTAAGTACTTGAGAAGAACTAAGGATATGGTTATTTCTTATGGAGGTGATGAACAACTCGTTGTTAATGGTTAGACCGATGCTAGTTGGAACACCGATCCGGATGATTCTAAATCACAATCTGGATACATATTTATTTTGAATGGTGCAGCAGTTAGCTGGAGGAGTGCAAAACAAAGCGTTGTGGCGAGATCTTCAACTGAATCGGAATACATGGCTGCTTCGGAGGCTTCACAAGAAGCGATATGGATGAAAGAGTTCATTACAGAGCTGGGTGTGGTTCCTAGTGCGCTGGACCCAATGTCTATCTACTGTGATAACATGGGCGCCATAGCCAATGCGCAAGAACCAAGGTCACACAAGAAGCTGAAGCATATCAAGCTACGTTTTCACGCTATTTGAGAACATATCCAAGATGGGGATATAAATATTTGCAAAGTACACACAGATCTGAATGTGGCGGATCCGTTGACTAAACCTCTCTAGAGGGCAAAACATGATCAGCACCAAACTGCCATGGGTGTTCGGTATATTACCATGTAATCTAGATTAGATGACTCTAGTGCAAGTGGGAGACTGTTGGAGATATGCCCTAGAGGCAATAATAAATGTATTTATTATTATATCTTTGTGTTTATGATAAATGTTTACATTCATGCTATAATAGTATTAACAAAGGAAACATTAATACTTGTGTGATTTGTAAACTTAATTTGAAGTCCCTAGTAAAGCCTCTATATAATACTAGCTTGTTGGTTAATAGATGATTGTGGTTTCCCTATCATGAACATTGAGATGTTATTAACAACAAGATCATATCGTTAGGAGAATGATATGGTGGACATACTCCTATAGATAAGTGTAGCATAAAGATCAAGTCATTTCAATAGTTCAATTGCTATATGCTTTCTGATACATAGTAACCTAATTCCTTCGACCATGAGATCATGCATATCACCTTTACCGGATGGATGCTTTGATGACATCAAACACCACACCGTAACTGGGTGGCTATAAAGGTGGCATTGAGTGTTCGGAAAGTATTGGTTGAGACACATGGATCAAGAGTGGGATTTGTCCATCCATATGACGGATAGATATACTCTAGGCCCTCTCGGTGGAATGTCATCCAATTAGCTTGCAAGCATGTGACTGGCTCACAAGGGATCACATATCACGGGAACGAGAAAAGAGTACTTATCGGTAACGAGGTTGAACTAGGTATGCAGAGATACCGACGATCATAACCTCGGATAAGTAAACTATCGTGAGACAAAGGGAAATTGGTATCGTATGTAAGTGGTTCATTTGATCGCAAAGTAATCGTAGAAATATGTGGGAGCCATATGAATTTCCAGATTCCTCTATTGGTTATTGTTCGAAGAAGTGTCTCGATCATGTCCGCATAATTCACGAACCGTAGGGAGACACACTTAAGGATTCGACGCTGTTTGAGTAGTTATGGTATGATGAGAAAGAGACCGAATGTTGTTCGGAGTCTCGGATGGGATCCGGGATATCACGAGGAGATCCGGAATGGTCCGGAGAATAAGATTCGTATAAGGAAAGTCCCGTTTCGGAGTTGGGGAATGATTCCGGTGTTTTCATCGGGAATGTTCTAGAAGGTTCCGGAATGTCCGGCACTCCGGAGGGGAAAGGGTATATGAATGTGTCATTGCAAGTTGGAATGATTGCATCATGTACTAAGTGTCTTCGCTGTCCAAAATAAAGGGTTTATTCAAATCCTAATTTGAAAAGTCAAACGGCTAGTTTGAAAGTCAAACGACAAGTTTTGGAAAGAGGAGGAGGAGTGGGAAACCGAGTTGGGGAGGGAATCCCTCCTCCAACTGGCGGCGCACCACCCAAGCCGAGTTGGGGAGGGACTCCCCTCCCTCCCCTTGGCCGGCCGGCCCCTCCACCTATATAAGGAGGGGCAGGGCTCCCTCCTAGACACACAAGTTCCCTGCCCCAAACCCTAGCTTGGCACCACCACCTCCTGCAGCTGCCGCCGCCGCCTCCTAGGTTTGCCCTAGCCGCCGACATGGGATGCCCCAAACCCTAGCCGCCGGCTCTAGCACCTCCTCCTTGGTGTGTCTAAACCCTAGATCGCCGAGGAGCTCTCTCATAATCCACCATACTCGCTCCGGCTTAAGGCGAAGCCCTGCGAGATCTCCCCTCTACTTCCGGTACCACGCCGTTGTGCTGCCGGAATCGCGAGGAGAGTTCTACAACCTCCGCTGCCTGCTGGAACAAGGGAGAGGAAGGTCTTCGTCGAGTACCGAACGTGTGACCGACTGCGGGAGCGCTGCCGGAACGCAGCGCCGGAAGGATCGTCTACGCGATCTTGAGATCGGGAAGAGTACGACTACATCACCCACGAGAATCCGCTCTCGTTAAACACTTTGGAATCTTCGAGGGTGAGTTATTCCATTGACTCGTTGCTACAATCTAGTAGATAGATCTTGGCTTGTTTTTTTGTATGCGGTAGAAATTTTTTGTTTTCCATGCTACGAAACCCTACAGAATTTCCCCTAGAGCCATCTCCATCGACTCCACTGCCATCTCCATCGCTGTTGCTGACTCCCATGATGAGGAGGGAGTAGTTCTCTCTCGAGGCTAAGGGCTCTACCGGTAGCCATGTGTTCATTTCTCTCTCTATGCGTGATCTTATTATGATCATGAGCTTTGTAATCAAGTAGATCTACTCTGCTACTCAAGTGCTTTATTGTAATCTCCGGTTATCCCCACGTGTGTGAAGTTGACAGTGTGCACACCGTGTGTCACTTAGGCTAAAGATTATAGAAATACTTATCATGAGTATAATTTGAGTTGGATGTCTCTATGAAATTGTGGTGTTTGTTGGAACCATCTAGCGCTCAAAGTGATAGGGTTGGGGTTACCTAGATGGGGAATGTGAACTTTAAGGAGAGATTTTGTAGCCCTACCGTGGATTGGAGTCATTCAACTGGAGAATAGTTCAGAGTAGCATTATGAAGAGAAGATATTTATATGAGAGTGTCCACTAGTGAAAGTATGATCCCTGGGCCTTGTTTCTAAGCATTGAAACACCGTTTAAAATCAGTCCTATTACATGTTTGCTTGCTGCCATATTTATTTCAGATTGGAATTACCACTTATAATCATCCATAACACTTGTATTTCACTATCTCTTCGCCGAACTAGTGCACCTATACACCTGGGAAGTGTATTGGGTGTGTTGGGGACCTAAGAGACTTCTTGTATCTTGATTGCAGGGTTGCTTGAGAGGGATACCTTTGACCAATTCCTCCCTGAGTTTGATAAATCTTGGGTGCTCCACTTAAGGGAAACTTGCTGCTGTTCTACAAACCTCTGCACTTGGAGGACCAACACTGTCTACAAGAATAGAAGCGTGCGTAGACATCAAATACCTAGGCACTACTATGACTACTAGTAAGATACACATCAATAACATGTATATCGAATATAACTTTCTTCTTGATGTTGCCGTTATTCAGATTTGCCAGGTACTTGGGGCAATTCTGCTTCCAGTGACCTTCGCCCTTGCAGTAAAAGCACTCAGTATCAGGCTTAGGACCAGCCTTGGGTTTCTTATTAGGTGCAGCAGCTTTCTTGCCACCCTTATTGAAGTTACCCTTCTTCTTAGGGAGGGCCGATTCTGAGATTTTAGGGCCCCGGGGCAAAACTAAAATTTAGGGCCCCTTGCTAAATTTTTTATATACACGTATAAAATGAAGAATAAATACTTCAAGTATACCTATTTGCAATATTCATATAAAAATGACAATGTTTACATATTACCTTCAAAATTTCTTTGTGTATTCCTAGAAGCAAAGTCGGTGACAATGAAATCAATATCAATCTCGTCCAAAAACTTTTTCTCGATGCCGGATTATAAATATCCACACTAATTGGTTCCAAATCAACACTAGCAGATTTTGTAGGAGATGAATCAAATGCAATATCATGATCACTTACATTGTTATTACCCTCCTTGATTTCATCGTTCTCCTCTGTACCGATATCATCCTCTAGATCAACATTACTCCGTTTCCCAACAAGAACTAGTGCTAACTCAACTGGATTCCTCTAAGTGCTTGTGTTACTCTTTAAAAAATTATGAAGAGATCCTCTCTGTGAGTCAATAAACTTTTGTTCTTCCTTCCTCTTTTTCCTTTTCTTAGCACCGGAATTAGGTGCCTTAACCAATTAATCATACTAAAAATATAACGAAGAACTACTAATTAGAACAAAATTATGGGCAACATTAGACTACAAAAGACTGGGATCATAAATTCAGAATTCGGACCTGCAGACGCTGAACAGCCAAGGCGAGACGAGAGGGAGGCAGCAGGCAGAGGGCGAGGGTGCAAGGTGATAGGCGACCATCAGCCGACGGGCGAAGGCTTGCTGCTTGCCGCGTGCGGGCCTTCCTAGAATCGAGAGTGCAACATCGAGTCAAGGTCGAGGCAGGAACTGGCGTGCGGCCAGCCTTCGTACGATACGATCAAAAAGATTGATAGCTGATCTGATCGCAGGTTATGTACATGCTATAGTGATGCACTCCAAATCTGAAACATATATGTGTGTCTAGGAAAGTAGAGAACCCAATCTAGCCTAATAGAAAGCTTGAAACTACTATTTTTAATTTTTTATTTATATCTATTATATCCCATATATGCAGCACATATCTGCGGAGGGCCCCCAAAAATTTTGTGCCCGGGGCAGCCGCCCCTCCAGTCCCCCCTCAGGGTCGGCCCTGTTCTTAGGCTTGCCTTGTGATGACCCACAAGTATAGGAGGTCGCAATAGTCTTTGAGTGTAGTATTACCCAATTTATTGATTCGACACAAGGGGAGCTATAGAATACTTATAAGCCTTAACAACTGAGTTGTCAATTCAGCTGCACCTGGAGTTTATCAGTAGGAACAGTTTTGTAGTAGCAATAACAAAAAAACAGCATCAGTAAAACAAAAGCAATAGTAACAATAGTAGCAAACGGTAGGATATGATTGCGGTAGGCATAGGGATGGATGGACGGGCGTTGCATGGACATGTCTAAACATGTAACTTCAAGATCTAGGGCAATTGCAGAAATAAAATAAAGCATCCAAGTACTAAACAATCATAGGCATGTGTTCCATATATAGTCATACGTGCTCGCAATGAGAACTTGCACAATATCTTTTGTCCTGCCAGCCCGTTGCAGCGGGTCCTCAAGGGAATCTACTGGCAATTAAGGTACTCCTTTTAATAAAGCACCAGAGCAAAGCATCAACACTCCATGGACACACGTGATCCTCACATCACAACCATCCCCTCCGTTTGTCCCAATTTCTGTCACTTTGGGGCCTTTGGATCCGAACAATGATATGTGTACACAACTTGCAGATAAGATCACAAACAATACTATCATCATGAATCAGTAATAAGTTCAGATCTAAGATCATGGCACTCGGGCCCTAGTGACAAGCATTAAGTACAACAAGTTGCAACAAAGTCAAATAACACCAATAGAGATACCAGGAACCATGCCCTAACAATTTTATTCGATTACATGATAGAGCTCATCCAATCCCTACCATCTGTAGGGTTCGCAGCATAGAAAACAAAAAAATTACCACGATGGGAACAACTATGTACCAAGATCTATCTACTAGATACAAGCAACGAGCGGATGTATATCCGTAGAGAACATACCCTTGAAGACCGACAAAGCTTAACGAGTCCAAAATCGTGGTTGATGTAGAGGATCTATTGCCGATCTCAAGATCGAGAGGAAGTCCTTAGCACCGCAACTTAGCGGCGCATCCGTGCTCGCACACACGTCCGAGGCACCGAGCAACCTTGGCCTCCTCGCTCTACGATGCAGCGGAAGAACAACTCTTTCTTGCCTAAAATCCACCGGGAACATGTATCTCGCTAGTCCGAGACCATGGGGGATAAATACTAGAGGGGGAGAGATATCCTTCACGAGGAGGTGTGTTTTGAGAGGATGAGAGGGGGGCCTTTTATAGGGGAGAGTGGGGAACCCAAGGGGCATGGCGCCCAGACATGGGGGCTGCCCCCACCTCTTCCACATTCATGTGGGTGGACACTCCGCTCACTCAAATGCCTTTCAATTCCCTCCACTCAAAAACCCACTCAAAATCCCATTAAATTTCCACCAAATTTAATGCAAACTCTCATTAAATAAAACTCCTTTTATTTATTCCGAATTTTGTCAATTACTTTAACGACAAACATTCTCATATAACCCCTTGCTAGTATTTCATTTCACATGCAGAAACACTTTCTGCAATTTCACCCGAAAACCTGTTTCGTTATCTAGTGAAATAAATTCCTGCGCGTGTTATTCTTTCCGGCATGAAACTTTTGCTCCAAATGGATGTCGGTGTCTCTTAAGTGTGTCACCCTACGGTTCGCGAATAATACGGACATGATCGAGACCCCTCTCGGATCAATAATCAGAAGCGGGATATGGAGACACATACTGACTCCCACACATTCAACGATGACTTTCTTGTGATCATCGGAACCTTTTATGCTAGTATCTTAATCCTTTTGTTTCGCGATATATTACATGTCCGAGATTCGATCATCAGTATCTCCATACCTTGTTTTATCTCGTTACTGACATGCACTCTTTTCTTGTTCCCGTGATATAACATTCTAGTGATCAAATCACTTGCTTGCAAGCTAATCAATATGATATCACCGAGAGGGCCCAGAGCATATCTATCCGTCATCGGGATGAACAAATTCCACTCTCGATCCATGGGCCCCAACATAACACTTTAGTAGTTCTGAACCCATCTTTATAACCACCCTGTTACGGTGTGACGTTTGATGTTATCAATAAACTCTTCCGGTGTTAGTGATTAACATGATCTCATGGTCCAAGGATTAGGATCACTTTGTAAGTTGTTGTAGCAATATAAACTCAATGAATTTGATCGTAATGCTATACTTCGGATGAATGTTCATCACATCACACTAATGTTGTGACCTCGTTATTAACAACATCCAATGTCCATGATCAGGAAACCCTTGATCATCTCGTTAATCAACGAGCTAGTTTATGAGAGAGGCTTAACTAGGAACTTCCTTTTTGTTTATTAAACACACATGTATTAACGTTTTTGTATTAATACAATTATAGAATGTAAAATAAACATTTATCATAAATAAGGAATATGATAATAACCACTTTATTATTGCCTCTCGGGCATATTCCCTTCAGTCTCCCACTTGCACTAGAGACAATAATCTAGTTTAAAAACTTTGTGTATTGAACATCTATGGCTTTCTGGTGTTCCATATACGCAATTGCAAGTGGTTAACATAATCTACGGATCTGACGCTTCAAGTCCGTGTGTATTTACATGTCTTTGCGTCTCCACGCATCACTCATTCTCCAACGAGATGACATTGTACAAATTTTGGTCTTTTGGTGAGACCTTTAGTTCCTTGGGGTTAAATCATGTCGATACTATTGTCGTACAATATATCTTTAGTGTTATCCCGTTGCGAACCACACCTTAGTTTGATAACAAACTACTTGACACAAATTCCCTCCTTTGCTGCTACTATAGCAGTCATATACTTAGCCTTTTGTTGTAGTATCCGTCACAATGTCTTAACTTTGGAATTCATCCAAATCCATCATGGAATCTCCTTTCCATTACATTGTGCCACCCATAGTTTAAATTGAGATAAATTTAATTTGTATCTTGTGACAAAACTAGTATTAATGTAACGCTTTACAATGAACTATTAGTAATTGTTTGTCACCTCTACATAAATATATTCTTAGTTCTTCCAAAAGATCATAAGAATATCCTCACTATCGTCCAATGATCATTTTATGATTCATTCTAGTATATGCTCATAACACTTAGATCATAGGACATATCTGGATGTGTGCATAACATGGTATGATTGATCAAAACATCCTTGTGATTTCACTCATCAAGTGTCAAAGCACTTGAATCTTGTTTCACTTATCAAGTGTCGATACACTTGAATCTTGATTCAATTCCTTTCCATGCGACAAGAACCGTTTCTTGTCATTTCTATATTGAAGTCCTTCAATATCTCATATATGTACGTTTGGCATAACCATATTAGCGTCACAGTCTATTCATGTAGACATTCATGCTTAAATATTCAGGTTTTGCCTAAGTCTTTCATCGAAATGAAATTCTTAACCTTTGTCAATAAAAGATACATCATTTATAATCAACAAGATGTCCTCCACATAATGTATTAGAAATATGTCTCAGCACTCCCACTTAATTTCTTGCAAATGCAAGCATCTTCATCGTCTCCAGATGAAAAACTCCTTTTTCATCACGGTGAAGATTCCAACTCCGCGATGGTTATTTCAACCATTGAAGTTTGCATGCCCTTTTAGCATCCTTTGAATTTTAAAAAACCATTTGGACCGTGTCTTGTACACGTCCTAGGTAACCATTCTATTACAAGATTTTTTTATTTATTCATCTACCATATACCAAAATATATGTAGTGGTTGCTACTTTAATCCGTCAGACTAAATATCGCTATAAAAGATCAAATCTTGTCATAGTCAACTCCTTGAACATTGTCGTAAAATACTTTATGACATGTCGACTATTTCATAGATGTGAAACATCCATGTCTGTTTATTTATAGATCCAAATACGACCGATAGGTTTTGACACCTTTCCGGAGGGTCTTCCAAGTTCAAAACTTGATTTGTCGTGTATGGAACTATCACGGATTTTATGGCTTCAAGCCATTTGACGGAGTCAGGGCCCATCATCGCTTCTTTGCATGTAGTCGATTCATCATTGTCAAACAATAATGATTTACTCTCAGATATCAGTATTTAATTGTTTATCCGACCTACTTGGTTTAATAGAAACTTAGACCTCCGTGACCACAAACTTTGACGCACATGAGCCATGAGCATTGTGGCTGCCTCCGGAACATTTTCCGTCGCTGCGCAACTTAGCACATATAGCTAAGGTTCGTTAACCTTATCAAAGTTCTATTGTCCTCCCACTTAACTTTCACGAAAAATTCCTTTTCAAGAAACTTCACGTTTCAAGCGACAAACCCTTTTTTCCTTGGTGTTATGGAGGAATAATCAATTGTTATTTGAAATAACCTACAAAGACATGCTCATTCGACTTCGGTTGTAAACATCTTACTTATGTTTAGCATACCAAAATTTAAGAAATGACAATTTGGGTTTTACCCCAAACCATAACTTCCATGGTGTCATTTCAACGGATCAAGATGGAGCTTTTTTCGGTGTAAAAGCAGTAGTCTCTAAAGCTTTAATGTTTTAAAACATAATGACACTTTTATAAATAACACCTTTGATCCAACCATATCAAACAAGGTTTTATTACAAATCTCAAACACTCCATACTCCTATGGTGTTTCGGGAGATGTAAATCTAGGTGTTTTGCTAAACTTGCAACTCAAATAAATCCCATTATGATAAAATCATAATTCATTTATTTTCTTGTTACACTTGTAACTCAAATAAATCCCTTTATGATAAAATCATAAATCATTTATTTTCTTGTTACAATGATTTTCCACTTCATCTTGAAAGTCTTTGAAACGTTTTCAAATATTTCATACTTCTTTCTCATTAAGTGAATATTCACTCAAATTTCCGGAGAAAACATATGAAGCCGAAGTCCATCGCTTACGACTACACATAATGGACTACATACATCGATATGTATAAATTCCAATAATTTAGTCGATCGTTCTTCTTTGGCCTTTGAACGAAGTTTTAATTATCCTGAGGAAAGACTCACAAGCGTCATTTGATCAAATCAAAGACTCCAAAAATCCATGAAAATGGAGTTTCTTCATGTTTTCTTTCCAATATAATTTAAACGGCGATGTCACTTCGTAAGTGATCTTCCAATCATTTGTCTTGCGACATTTTAGCATTAGCTTTATGGATGTGATTTCTCCAACTAGATTTGTAAATCATCCATCTTATATGGAATACAGTAATTATTTGAAAACCCTTTGTTCTCATAATACCTGATTTAAATAACAATTATTAAAACAAATCTTGAAGTCAAGCTTCGATGTCAACGAGAAATACAAACAACAGTTTGTTTGTTTTCGATGAACATCATAACATATTCTCTTGCTAGTTACTTAGGCCATTGTAGTTCATGAATTGCATCGTTCTGTATGAAATTTCAGACCAACCAATTCGGTATCCAATACCCAAGAACCACATTGTTTAACAAGCAAAGAATACAACCATAACATTTATATCGTCTTTATACCTAAACAGGATATTTCCAGTCATTTCTTTTCTTCCAAATATATTTTATAGATTCTCTTTCAACATTTCCTTTTCCTTTTTAAAAGAATCTATCAACATCAATAGTGGCGCCATATACATGACACATATTCCAAAGCGTGTATATTTAAATAATAATACCTTGGACTTGCACTTTGAAGTAGATCACCATCATCAAATGATCGACATTCTTTCAAAAACCATTCTTTAGTAATCTTTTAGTGTAGTAAACACTTTGCATACATCTTCTATTCATCCTTATCATGACGACTTTCATGATCAAGCTAATGTAGCTTATAAAGACGAATCGTGAGTATAACGTTACTTTCCAAAACCCTTTTGGATGATTAGGATGTCTAGATCCAACCTTTGTAAATTCTCATCCAATATGAGAACATACATTATACTATATCATATTGCAACCAAACGCTGTTTAAGACATCGTTATATCTGTCACACATGATGGTTTCTTAAACAATTCTTTCTGCTCCTAGATAAACTTGATATTAAAACAATCAAGAATCATGGAGGCAAACATGATACTTAAGATACTAACTGGAATTGTTACTCTCGATTTAATACCAATTATTAAATTTCACGGAGTAAATAGAGTTTGCTGAAAGTTTGCAATAGGACTTTAAACTTTAGATTGACACTCAACATAATACGATACTAATTTGTAAAGTATATATCCAGAATTCTATAGTTCTATTATCTCAATTACAACTATTCATAAGGTGGTGAACGAATGCCAATGACCATAACAAATTATGCAAATTAACTTCGATTTAATTTATGATAAATTGAGTTCTACTAATCCAAATTAGAAATGAACTCCCACTCAAAAATGACATCCCTCGTGTCTTTTTGGTGATTACATGAACCAAATCCACTACACCAAGTCCGATCATCACGTGAGTCGGTGTAGCTTCAAAGGCGAGCATAAAATGGGCATCATATCTATCATATGACTCATGCTTAACCTTTCGGTCCGTGTTCCGAGGCCATGTCTATACATGCTAGGCTCTCCAAGTAAGAACCTTAGTATTCGCATGTGTAACTGTCTTACACCCGAAATATGATCGTGGATCCAAGAACACCCGATCATCACGTGATGTCTTGGAGCGACGAAACATAATCGGTGCATACTTAAGGGAGAACACATTTTTATATTGATATCTAAATGAGGGATCATCTTATTATGCTAATAAAACTCCAAACTAGCAATATAATATGCAACAAACATCACATGTTAATAAGTGAAATGATATGGTTCTTGCGCTTAATATCCATCATGTGCATCATGGTATGATCACTATCATATCTCTATATGTAAGGCCAAGGTCTATGGAACTTACACGTTATGTGTGTTGTAAGAGTATCGACTTATACTTCTACTTACAACATCATCATATCATGACACTAGCCCAGCAACAATCTAAACTAGACGCCTCTAATTTATCCATTGCAAGTTTTACGTGGCTTAGGGCTTTCGAAGATAGAATTGTTCTTACCTACGAACATGAAGCACAACAAGGATAACCAAATTGTTGACAACTCGTTGCAAATTAGATATTGACTATAGTAGGAGAGACAGACACCCGCTAGCAACCTATGCAAAACTAGTTGCATGTCAAGCGTGGAATAGGTCTCATGTGCAAGGACATGTAAAGTTTGTCCGGGCCGCTTCATCCCACTATGCCACCAATATCCAAAGTAAAACTAAGAAGCAATAAAATGATCATCGTCGCCCACATACTCATATGTGTACTACCCATGCAAAGCATCTACACAAAGATCCGGCTCTGATACTACTGTAGGATTCGCAACATAGAAAATAAAAAAATTCCTACGAGGGGAACAACTATGTACCAAGATCTGTCTACTAGATACAAGCAACAAGCGGATGTATATGCATAGAGAACATACCCTTGAAGACCGACAAAGCTTAACGAGTCCAAACTCGTGGTTGATGTAGACGATCTCTTGCTGATCTCAAGATCGAGAGGAAGTCCTTAGCACCGCAACTTAGCGGCGCATCCGTGCTCGCACACACGTCCGAGACACCGAGCAACCTCCGCCTCCTCGCTCCAGCGATGCAGCGGAAGCACAACTCTTTCTTGCCGAAAATCCACCGAGAACATGTATCTCGCTAGTCCTAGACCATGGGGGATAAATACTAGAGGGGGAGAGAGATCCTTCACGAGGACGTGTGTTCTGAGAGGATGAGAGGGGGCCTTTTATAGGGGAGAGGGGGGCACCCAAGGGGCATGGCGCCCAGCCATGGGGGCTGCCCCCGCCTCTTACACATTCATGTGGGTGGACACTACGCTCACTCAAATGCCTTTCAATTCCCTCCACTCAAATTCCCATTAAATTTCCACCAAATTTAATATACTCTCATTAAATAAAACTCCTTTTATTTATTCAGAATTTTGTCAATTACTTTAATGACAAACATTCTCATATAACCCCTTGCTAGTATTTCATTTCACATGCAGAAACACTTTCTGCAATTTCACCCTAAACCCGTTTCGGTAGCTAGTGAAATAAATTCCTGCGCTTGTTATTCTTTCCGGCATGAAACTTTTGCTCCAAATGGATGTCGGTGTCTCTTAAGTGTGTCACCCTATGGTTCGCGAATAATGCAGACATGATCGAGACCCCTCTCGGATCAATAATCAGAAGCGGGATCTGGAGACCCATACTGACTCCCACACATTCAACGATGACTTTCTTATGATTGTCGGAACCTTTTATGCTAGTATCTTAATCCCTTTGTTTCGCGATATATTACATGTACGAGATTTGATCATCGGTATCTCCATACCTAGTTTGATCTTGTTACTGACATGCACTCTTTTCTCGTTCCCGTGATATAACATTCTAGTGATCAGATCACTAGCTTGCAAGCTAATCAATGTGATATCACCGAGAGGGCCCAGAGCATATCTATCCGTCATCGTGATGAAAAAATTCCACTCTCGATCCATGGGCCTCAACATAACACTTTAGTAGTTCTAGACCCATCTTTATAATCACCCTATTACGGTATGATGTTTGATGTTATCAAGAAACTCTTCCAGTGTTAGTGATTGACATGATCTCATGGTCTAAGGATTAGGATCACTTCGTAAGTTGTTATAGCAATATAAACTCAATGACTTTGATCGTAATGCTATACTTCGGACGAATGTTCATCACATCATTACACTAATGTTGTGACCTCGTTATTAACAACATCCAATGTCCATGATCAGGAAACCTTTGATCATCTTGTTAATCAACGAGCTAGTTTATGAGAGAGGCATTACTAGGAACTTCCTTTTTGTTTATTAAACACACATGTATTAACGTTTTTGTATTAATACAATTATAGCATGTAAAATAAACATTTATCATAAATAAGGAATACGATAATAACAACTTTATTGTTGCCCCTCGGGCATATTCCCTTCACCATCCCCATAGCCTGCAGTGGGGGATTACTCACTCATGGATGGGGGAAACATGGATGGTTGATGGAGAGGCGATGGTGATGATGATGGCGATGATCCTCTCCAAATTCCCCGTCCCGGCAGGGTGCCAGAATAGAGTTTCTGGTTCCGAATCGCGGTTTCTGGTGGTGGCGACGGAGCGGAACTCTTTCTGAAAAACATCGCCCCCAGAGTTTTTAGGTCAGAAGGAAACTTATAGGCGAAGAGGGAGGCTGAGGGGGTGTCTGAGGCGGCCACACCCCCTCCAGGCGCGGCCAGGCCCAGCCCGCACGGCAGGGGGTGTGGGCCCCTCAGAGCCCCCCTCTGTCTTGTCTTCTGGATCCGTGAGTCTTCTGGTGAAATGGGATTTTTGGCATATTTTTCGGGATTTTTCCTAATAGTTGATTTTCTGCACAAAAACTAGACACCAAGGTAATTCTGCTGAAAACAGCGTCAGTCCGTGTTAGTTGTATCCAAATCACACAAATTT
Organism: Avena sativa; assembly: GCA_916181665.1. NCBI lineage: Eukaryota > Viridiplantae > Streptophyta > Magnoliopsida > Poales > Poaceae > Avena > Avena sativa. The sequence goes on from OV702282.1 coordinate 419,779,801, forward strand.
AGAGGAGAAACAATAGCAAAAGTGTTCAGGAAAGTAGATACGTTTTGGACGTATCACCTTGCTTCTTGAAATTGGTGGTCTTATTGACCATCAACACTTGGTGCTCTTTCTTGATCTCCACTTTCGAAGACTTCAACATGGAGATGAGTTCAGGCAACAACTTATCCATGCACTGCATGTTGTAGTTCATCACAAAGTTCTTGTAACTAGGTGACAGTGATTGGAGGACACGATGAATACCCAACGCATTAGGAATCGTTATCCCCAAATCTGCGAGTTTATTCGCGTGCCCAGATATTTTAAGCATATGCTCGCTAACGGAGCTACCATCTTCCATCTTGTAGTTAAAGAACTTCTCGGACGCTTCATATCTTTCCACGGGTGCGCGAGTTTCAAATATCATTTTGAGCTCATTGACAATATCATGAGGGTCACTGTTCTCAAAGCACTTCTGAAGAATTCCAAATTGTACAAGATGGCACACTGAAGTGTGGAGTATTGATTCTTCTGAGTGAGGTAAACATTTTTCACCTTATCGGTAGCATCATCTGCAGGCGGGTCACCCAGCGGTGCATCCAGCACATAGGTCAACTGACCAGCATTAAGGACAATCCTCAAGTTGCGGAACCAGTCCGCGAAGTTGCTTCCATTGTTTTTTAACTTTTCTTTCTCTAATAACCCATTAAAATTGATGGTAGAAGCCGCCATGATCTACAAAATATTTAAAAAGAGTTTAGACTAAGTTTATGATAAATTGAGTTCATACTTAATTCTAAAATTAACTAGGTTAACTCCCACTCAAAACAACATCCCTTACATTGTTTTAGTGATCACACGAACCAAATCCACTACACCAAGTCCGATCATCACGTGAGATGATGTAGCTTCAAAGGCGAACAATCAACATGTTCATCATATCAATCATATGACTCATGCTTTACCTTCCGGTATTCCGTGTTTCGACACCATGTCTGTACATGCTAGGCTCGTCAAGGTTAACCTTAGTATCCACATTTGCAAATCTAGCTTGCACCCGTAGTATGCACACGTAGAATCTATCACACCCAATCATCACGTGGTGCTTCGAAACAACGAGTCTTAGCAACGGTGCATACTAAGGATGAACACTTTATTACTTGATATTTAGTGAGAGGGATCATATTATAATGCTACTGTCGCAATCTAAGCAATACAAGATGCATAAAAGGATTAAAATCACATGCGATTCATAATATGTGATATGATATGGCCTTTCTTCTTGTGCCTTAGATCTTCATCTCCAAAGAACGAACATGATCTACATCATCACCGGCGTGGCATCAAGGTCAATGGCGTCGCTTCATGGTTGTCCTCCACCAATAGCAACTATTACAACTACTTGATGAATAGACACGCATGTCTTAAGGAATTTAAAGACAACCATAAGGCTCCTTCCGGTTGACAACTTACAATAAGGATAATTGCATACATCATATATAATCACAATACATCATGACCATATCACATCACAACACATGCCTTGCAAAAACAAGTTAGATGCCTCTAATTTTCTTTGCATGTTTTATGTGGCTTGGGCTATCAAATAAGAATCGTTCTTACATACGAGCATGAACCACATCATTAATACAAGTATTCTCAAGTGCCCATTGTAAATTGAATCTTCACTATGGTGGGAGAGATAGACACCCGCAATGCCACTTGTGCAATGCAAGTTGCACGATGAGCGTGGAGCAAGTCTCATGTATGATGACATGTAAGGTTAGCCCGGGCCGCTTCATCCCACCATCCTGCAAGATGCAAAGTACGCGAAAAGCAAATGACAACAAAAGCATCAACGCCCACAAAACCATTGTGTTCTACTCGCAACAGATCTACGCATAGAGTCGGCTCTAATACCACTTTAGGGTTCACAACATGGAAAACAAAAAATTCTATCGCGGGAACACAAAAAACCAAGATCTAATCTATGAGATCGGTGCAACGAGATTGTAGAGAACTAACCCTCGAAGATCCAAAGCATTTAACGAGATTCAGATTTCGTGGTTGATGTAGTCGATCACTTGCCGATCTAAAGATCACGTAGACAATCCTTCCGTTGCCACGTTCGGGTAGCGCTTCCGTGGTCGGTCACACGTACAGTAGTCGATGAAGACCTTCCTCTCCCTTGTTCCAGTAGGGCAGCGGAGGTTGTAGATCTCCTCGGAATCCCAACAGCACGACGGTGTGGTGGTGGTGGTGGAGGAGAGATTTCTGCAGGGCTTCATCTAAGCCGGAGCAGTGTGGTGGAGGAGAGAGGGCTACGACGTCTAGGGTTCTAGGCGCCAAGGGACAAGGTGCCAAGGGGGGCGCCCCACCCCTCCTTATATGGGAGAGGGGCCAGCGGCCAAGGCTCCCTTGCCCTAGCCGAGTTTCTCCCCAATTCGTCTAGGAAGGGGAAACTCCTTCCCCAACCCGGCTAGGAGAAGGGGAGTTGTAAAATTCCTTTCAAGTTTTTCCTTTCCTTCCCAAACTAGGATTTTACTTTTCAAACTAGGACTTGACTTTTAAAACTAGGGTTTGACCCTACCTCCCTAGTGCTTGGCCGAGTTGTCCTCGGGCTTGGTGCCGACATCCCCTTAGGGCATGGTGCATTCCAAGTGTCCCCTCCTAGGGTGGTGGACCTTCTAGAACATTCTAGAAGCTTCCGGTCAAAACACCGAAAACATTTCTGAACCCCAGAAATTGACTTTCCTTATATGAATCTTATTCTAGGGACCATTCCGGATCTCCTCGTGATGTCCTGGATCCAATACGAGACTCTGAACAACATTTGGTCTCCAACTCACATTCCATATCTACTCAAACAACATCGAATCCTTAAGTGTGTCTCCCTACAGTTTGTGAACTATGCAGACATGACCGAGATACCTCTCCGATCAATAACTAATAGAGGGATCTAGAAATCAATATGTCTCCCACATATATCTATGATGACTTCGTGATCGAATGAACCATTAACATACGATACTGATTCCCTTTGTCGCATGATACTTTACTTATCCGAGGTTTGATCGTCGGTATCTCTATACCTAGTTCAACCTCGTAACCGATAAGTACTCTTTACTCGTTCTGTGATATGACATACCTTTTGACCTAGTCACATGCTTGCATGCCAATTGGATGACACTCCACCGAGAGGGCCCAGAGTATATCTATCTGTCATATGCATGGACAAATCCCACTCTTGATCCATCTGCTTCAACATATACTTTCAGAATACCCAATGCCACCTTTATAACCAACCAATTACGAAAGTGGTGTTTGATGTCATCAAAGCATCCATCCGATGATGGTGATTAACATAATCTCATGGTCTAAGGATTATGTTACTTATGTATTTGAAAGATTATAGCAAACAAACTCTAAATGACTTGATCTTATGCTATGCTAACTATAGGAGTGTGTCCATCACATCATTCTCCTAATGACATGATCTTGTTATTAATAACATCTTTATGTCCATCATCAGGAAACCATAATCATCTATTAATCAACAAGTTAGTTTAACAAGAGGCTTACTAGGGACTCTTTTATGTTTACAAAACACACAAGTATTAATGTTTTTGGTTAATACAATTATAGCATGTTATGAAAACATTCATCATAAACACAAAGATATAATAATAATCATTTTTATTATTGCCTCTTGGGCATATCTCCAACAAAATTTAATATAAAAAAATATGCCCATCAGCCTTCACAGGTTAACCAAAACTTCATGGAGTTCCTTTCCTGCTGCGTTCGTAGCTCCTTCCCGAAACAGGGAGTAACATGTCACAATTCTTACACTCTGCAGAGGTGCGTTACTTTATCCACAAGATATCATATCCTTGTTATACAACTGGGCGTACTTTCCTGTCCACAATTCCTTGATGTGGGCCCAATAGATGATCCAAGCCTGCCACTGCACTTATCCGCGACCCCATATGCCCGCACGATCCTCTAGGCCAAGCCATACCTCTATTAATCCCCCTTTCAGGGAAGCTACAACTCTGATAGTCCCCTGAAGACCCTATGAACCGGTTATTCCCCTAGCAGGCTCCATAAAGGTCCGATCATACCTCCGGTAGCCGCTCACATATAATCTAGACACCAAAATTGTGGGGCCTAAAGGTTCCCACCCATATGCTGGATCCACACAAGGAATCACAGTGTCACATTAAGGTCGTCTGCCGACATACGAAAGGAAGAAGATCCAGCTGACTTCTCCATCTCATTCTAGATCTCATGGTTAACGCGTATTATATGATGCTAGAATCACTGATTTCATGGGTTATTAGTTCCTATATGGTGTATCTCACTTCACATGGAATCCTAGATTCCACTATGAATCATAATAATTACCATCACTTAGGATGATAATAGCATCTTTTATTCTTGAGAAAATATTCTTTTGTGTCTTCTTTTAGAACATAGGTGATAACACACAAGTTGCAAATACTTTGATAAAACACATCAAAGGACATAAGCAAGTGAAGAACTTGCCTTGTGACTGCAAGGCAGTGAAGTTGGATGCTTGCACTCGACCTTGAGCTCCTGTTTCTACAAAACACCATTATTGCCTGGTAAGGACAATATTTAAAGAAGCAATAATGAACATGCATAGTAATGTCATGCACTATTTTATGATTCTTATTGTTTGCTTGTTTTACCCACATTGTTAAGGTTTAAAGTCTTTATAATTAAAAAGAAACTTAATACTTTATAATTATTAAATATTATATTTAACATTTTTGTAATATCCTATATTAATTTAGGAGTTAAAAAGTACTTTTTATTTAATTTTAGCTCTTACCCATATTTTATTAAAATTCCATAAAGTAATGAGTGTTTAAAAATATATATTTTAATTTTATGGCATGAAAATACAAACTAATATTTTTCTTATATACAATATTTATTTATAATCTTAAATATATTTTTTACTTATTTTTAAGTATTATTTTTATTTTTATAAAATTCTATAAAGGATTTATGTCATTAAAATAATTAATTTAAGTTTTATTCTACTAAAATACAACTTATGATTTTTTTGGATAGTTTATGTTCTTATGAACATTTGGATATATTATTTGTATTTTTGTGATTTTTACAAATTTTTAGAGCTTATTTAGCCTTAGGGGAATTTTCGTCTCTTAATAATTTGTTTAGGGTTTCTTTTTTTCAAATCTAAGCCTGGCCCATTGGGCTGGCCCGACCCAACCCAGTGGATTGGTTCAAACCCACACCACTGCACTGGGCTAGATTTGACCGGCCCAATACCTCATCTTGCCTCTCTCTCTCTCTCTCTCTCTCTCTCTCTCTCTCTCTCTCTCTCTCTCTCTCTCTCTCTCTCTCTCTCTCTCTCTCTCTCTCTCTCTCTCTCTCTCGCACGACGCTTCCTTTCCTCCTAGTGGCGACTTGGTGCCACCGCCGCTGTCGCGCTTAATCCCGGCTGGTTCCAGCCTCTCCGGTCGCCACGATGGTACGGGATGATGAAGTCGAAGACTCTTCTTCGTCCAAGCTTGCTTGATTCGTCTCTCAAACCCTCTGCTAGCCGCGCCGCCACCTCTCTGGTTCCTAGGGTTTCACCCCTTACCCCTGTATGGTACTTCGGCGACCTTGCAGTGTTGTTCTGGTGTGGTGGTGTGATGGTGGTGTTATATGCGCCGATCCTTCTCCTTTGGACGCCATGTCTGCAGCTTGGCGCGGGTTGCAACACCTTCAGATGCTCCTTGTGTCACTGTGTACACTGTCGTCGGCCACCACTGCTTCCTCTCCTATAACCCAGCAAGGACCACGGGTACTTCTTCTCCCCTATCCTCTTCTCTCTATCTCACTCTGAGCTCCACTCTTTGCTGCCATATGTATCCCTAATTAGGGTTGCCCTCTATTTTAGGATTCATCCATCTGCCTGTTATTCTTAGTGATAGTAGAAATTGGTTTGAATGCATTTCTGTTTTGAATATACTATGAAGAATTTATTTCTATGATTGATTTAGAACTATTGAGAGTAGTTCCAAGCAATTGCTCACTGCATAAACATAACCTTATAGTAACCTAGATGAATTGATATGTATGCTATGGATAGTGTCCTGAATTGACAAAAGCTATTGGTTATATTTGAAATGCTCCTATACTGAAGCAATATTGCTAACTATTGATGTTGAATTGATTTCATGGTTTGTATATGATGATATCCTTGTGGTTTTCTCAGGAACTTTCTCTAATGATGTATGGAAACCTTGGCTTATGGTTATATAGATCAAATTTGTGAACATTTAATTATATATTAGATAAGGATTTATTTATTTAGGTGATGATATTTATGATTCATATATTGATGAAACTCTATGGAGATTTTTAGATGAAAATAAATGATTCCAAGTTTATTTAGGAAAATGATTTGATTATCTAATTTATGAAAGCTTGTAACTTGTGGCTTCATAATAGAGAAATATTTGTGATGCTGGTTACTATTGAGGTGCTTGATACGTCCAAAAGTATCTACTTTCTCGAACACTTTGCTATTGTTTCTTCTCTAAACTTGTGTGATTTAGATACAACTAACACAGACTAACGTTGTTTTCAGCAGAACTATCTTGGTGTCTTGTTTTTATGCAGAAAATGAACTTTTAGGAAAAATCCCGGAAAATATGCCAAAAATTATATTTCACCAGAAGATCCACGGAGCCAGAAGAGGAGACGGAGAGGAGGCCTGGGGGGGGGGCACACCCACCCTAGGCGCGGGCCCACTTTACCCCGCGCCTGGAGGGGGTGCAGCCACCCCAGGCACACCCTCGGCCTCCCTCTACGCCTATAAGTTGCCTTTCGACCTAAAAACCGAGGGGGGTTCGATAGTTTTCCAAAAAGAGTTCCGCTCCGCCGCCGCCACTAGAAACCAAGATTCGAATCCAGAAACTCCATTCTGGCACCCTGCCGAGACGGGGAATTTGGAGAGGATCATCGCCATCATCATCACCAACGCATCTCCATCAACCACCGATGTTTCCCTCATCCATGAGTGAGTAATCCCCTGTTGTAGGCTTGGGGATGGTAGGGATTGGATGAGTTCTATCATGTAATCGAATAAGATTTGTTATGGCATAGTGCCTAGTATCTCTATTAGTGCTATTTGACTTTATTGCAACTTGTTGTGCTTAATGCTTGTCACTAGGGCCCGAGTGCCATGATCTCAGATCTGAACTTATTATTGAATAATTATGATAGTATTGTTTGTGATCTTATCTACAAGTTGTGTACACATATCATTGTCCGGATCCAAAGGCCCCAAAGTGACAATAATTGGGACAACCGGAGGGGATGGCTGTGGTGTGAGGATCACATGTGTTCATGGAGTGTTAATGCTTTGCTCCAGTGCTCTATTAAAAGGAGCACCTTAATTGCCAGTATTTCCCTAGAGGCCCCGCTGCCACGGGCTGGCTGGACAGAAGATGTTGTGCAAGTTCTCATTGCGAGCACGTATGACTATATTTGGAGCACATGCCTAGGATTGTTTAGTACTTGGATGCTTGTTATTATTTATCTGCAATGCCCTAGATCTTGAAGTTACATGTTTAGACTCGTCCATGCAACGCCCGTCCATCCATCCCTATGCCTACCGCACTCGAATCCTACTGTTACCGTTACTGTTACTATTGCTACTGTTTCACTATTGATGTTACTGCTGTTGTTGCTTTGCTGATGCTACTACAAACTATTACTACTAATAAACTTCTGTGAGCAAGAACTATTTCCAGGTGTAGCTGAACTAAAAACTCAGTTGTTAAGGCTTGCAAGTATTCTTTGGCTCCCCTTGTGTCGAATCAATAAATTGGGTAATACTTGTGCGATCCCCTATACTTGTGGGTCATCAAGACTATTTTTTGGTGCCGTTGCCAGGGAGCATAGCTTTATTTGTAAGTTCACTTGGATCTACTATTGTTCACTGCTACTCCTTTCATCATGGGGAAGTCTCGTGATGGAAAGTTCCCTATTTTACCATCCACTACAAGAAGAGGTACATTCCTAAACACCTCTGCTGCTCTTGATTCATCGTCTGTTATAAGTAAGCTTGTTACACCACCACCACATACACATGCTACACACACTACTACTACTGCTAAGTCTGATACTGCTTTTGATGCTCATGATGTTACTTCTACTGTGCTTGATGCGAGTGGTTCATTAGGTCCTTTTCTAGATGCTACTATGGCTAGTCTAGGAAATAACAAAACTCCTAGTGAAGACACTGTTACACCTGTTAGCTCACCTGAGTCTAGTGAGAGTTATGAAATTAATGATGGTTACATTGAGTTCACTGATGATTTTGTTGAAGAGTGCCGAAATACACATGGTACTAGTGCTATTAAGAGTCTCCTTGCTAGACGTACTATCATGCCTAAGTTGTCCTCTGATCCTAAGTTTGCCACTTCTCCCATATATATTAAAGATGAAGACTATGATTTCTCTCTTGATTTGTCTTATTTAGATATTGTTGAGAAAGAACCTTTTTGTGGGACTGAAAATGAGAGTGCTATGGCTCATATGAATGAGCTTTCTACTAAGAGTGCTTTGTTCTCTGATGATTTTAAGATGCGCAAGTATTTTGTTACTAAGATCTTCCTTTTTCACTAAAAGGAGAAGCTAGGGATTGTTTTAATAGATTACCTCCTGGTTCCATTGATAGCCTTGATTGCTTGATTGCTTCTTTCTTCCAGAAATATTTTCCTCCCAGTGCTAGACATGCTTCTTTGAAGAGACTTTTTGATTTTAAACAGGGAGAAGAAGAGAAATTGCCTGAGTCATGGACAAGGTTCTGTGCCTTGATTCATCCACATCCTGGATGTCCATTACCTAAGAATGAGCTTCTTGATATTTATTATAATGGATTAACTGATGATTCTAGGACCTACCTAGATAGCTTTGCTGATTGTGTTTCCAGGAAAAGGACTCCTACAGATGATGAAGAATTAATGACCAAGATAAGCAATAATTATGATGATTGGACTTCAACTGAGCTAAATACACCTGAGCCTATTACTCCTGAACCAGTTGTTCCTGAACCAATTCCATCACCAACAAAAAAGAAGAGGGGAGTTATTACATTAAATGATGAAGTGGTGAAGGAAGCTAAGAAGTGTCTAAAGGAGAAAGGTATTAGAGCTGAAGATGTGAAGAATCTACCTCCTATAGAAGAGTTATGTAAGCCAATTCCCCGCTCATCTACTATGAGGTACACTCTCTCTAGTTTAATGAAGGTGATATTCCTTATGGTAAGCCTCGTGATCAATGCTTAGAGGAACTTGATACATTTATTGTTAAACAAGGTAATTTTAATAAACAAGTTCAGAATCATTTATTGGAAAACTCTAGAGCTATCCATGAGTTGAAAGATATTGTGGAAAGAACTTCTAATGATATTAAAATGATTTGTAAACACTTTCAAATGGTTCAAACTCAAATTGATCAACTTGCTAAGGTACAAAAGGATATGCTAGTTAATGCTTCAGGGGATAAACATGCTTATGGAATTAGAACTAGGAGTGGTATAGCTACTTAAGATCCTTTATACCCTGAAGGACACCCTAAAAGAATAGAGAAGGATTCCCAACTAGGTGAAGATGGTGGTAGTCCTCGTAAGAGAAAGAAAAAGAAACATAAAGTAGTTGAGGAACCACTTGAACCTGCTGTAGATCCTAATAGTATATCTGTCTCTGATGCTGAAACTAAGAGTGGTAATAATAATGAGTCTCCTGATAAGGAGGAAGGTGAGGAAGAACCTGAGAAGCACACTAAGAACACTAGGTACACAAAGGAAGATTTTATTGCTAATAAACATGGTAAAGAGAGATAACCTTGGGTGCAGAAACCTATGCCTTTTCCAGGTAAGAAACACAAGTCAAAGGAGGAAGAACACTACAACAAGTTTTGTGAGTGGATGAAACCTTTATTTTTGCAAATTCCTTTGACTGATGCTATTAAGTTGCCTCCTTATTCAAAGTATATGAAGGATATTGTCTCTAATAAAAGGAAGATTCCTAATGAGGAGATTTCTACTTTGCTTGCTAATTACTCCTTCAATGGTAAGGCCAAAAAACTTAGTGATCCAGGTATACCAACTATTCCTTGCTCTATTAAGAACAATTATGTTAGAACTGCTTTATGTGATTTGGGAGCTGGAGTTAGTGTTATGCCTTTTTCTCTTTACAAGAGACTCCAGCTAGAAAAGTCGATACCAACTGATATATCTTTGCAGATGGCTGATAAGTCAACTACTATTCCTGTTGGTATATGTGAGGATGTTCCTGTTCAAGTAGCTCATAATTGCTTGGTTTTAACTGATTTTGTTGTGCTTGAAATGCCTGAAGATGATAACATGTCTATTATTCTTGGGAGACCTTTTCTTAATACTGCAGGTGTTGTCATCAATTGCAATCAAGGAAAAGTAACATTTAATATTAATGACAAAGAGCACACTGTCTATTTCCCCAAGAAGGTTGTTAAAATCTATTTCATGAATTACATTTAAAATATTGAGAGCATCAAGGTTGGAGAAATATATTGTCCCATTCCACAAGAAAATTTTGAAACTATTATGATTGGGACCATTGCTATCAAGTATGAGGTAACATAATCACCTTGTGGAATGCAAATATTTGTTTCATATAAGATTGTTTTGGTAACAAGACTTGATCAACCTTGTTAACAAAAGGATTTTAATGAACAAAATAATGTCGCCACTTTGGTTATACTTGCTTTCTTTTACTTTTCTCCTTCCTAGTCTTTGCTTTAGTTTTAGTTTTGCTAGTAGTTTGCTTGTTTTAGTTTCTTAGAGCTCCTGTAGTTTGGCTTTTGGTTTCCTTTTGCTTCTTCTAAAAAAACTGTTTCTGCGAGAAAATCAATTTTCATACCCTGAAAATTGGCCAAAAATAAAGTTTCCCGACAAATCCCAGAAAATTCAAAATAAATTTTTCCTCGAAAAAAGGGGCAGAGAGGTACCTGAAGTGACCCAGGGGGCCACCCCAGGCCACCACACCCATGGTAGGCGCGGCCTACCAGGAGGTGGCGCCTAGGGGAGGTCTGGCCCACCTGGGTCCCTCCAGGCTGCCTCCTCAAAGCCACCTTCTTTCTCTCTCCTGGAAAACACCGGAAAACTTGCTCAAGCTCGAGTTCTTGTTGTTCTTGCTCGCGATTTTCGATCTCCTTGTTCAGCCCATATCAAGTGCTGATTTTTGGAGGGTTTGTTCCTTGGTATGTGCCTCCTCCACTTGACCAATTAGATTTGTGATTGGTAGATTGTATCTTGAATATTTTGCTGCTATAGGTGACAGGTTGTTTGAGCTTGCATGCTTGTTCTATGCTTAGAAAATTTGTTTTGATGCATGTGTAGTTCTCTAGCAAGTTCCTATAGTAGATGCTCATCATCTATCAACATAGAAATCACTTGGTTTGATGGTTGTCTAAAAATTTCAGAAAAGTGAAGTCATGGACCACCACACATTTGGTGATATATTTGAGAGTGATGCACCTAGAAGGGCAAGGCTTCCAAGGTCATCTACCAGTACTAGACCCTCATACAATTAGGATCTCATCACTCCGCGATTTGGTGACGAGGGAGATGAAGTGGATGCTCACCCCTCCACGTTTCCTTACCAAACTTTCTTGCAAGCTGCTGGGATTCTTAACGATTTTATGACTTTGATTCAAAGGGCTAGTCTAACAATTTACATGCAGGATGAGAGTGCACAATATGCTTTGCTTACTAAAACATTTGTGGAGAGTTTCTCCTTTACTAACAGCATGTTCAAGCCTTCTGTGTCTTTCAAAATTTATTGCAGGTCTCAATCTATGACTTTGAAGAAATTTTGCAAGGCCCTGGGACTTGGTACAACTGGGTCATCAAAGAAGATTCCAGCTCTTCCCGCTGATTTGTTGGAGCTTTACCGAGGAATAACCAATGATGATGACCGCAGAGCTCAACGAGGGAAGATAAAGAATATTCAACTTCCAGCCATCAGGTACTTCGCCTACTATCTTACCACCAGTGTTCTTGGTAGGGAGAACACTAGTAATATTTCCAACTATCAATTGGCCTTCTTAGATTCTGCGCTCAACAATGAGGATAAGTATAATCTTGGTTCTCTCATTTCTCGTCGTTTATATGCTAAGGGACCCATTTATGGAAGAATGATTGCTATTGGTATTGCTGCTGCCTTGAACATTGCTGTTGATCCACATGATACAGTTTTGGCTCCTCATAGGCTTGATCTTGCTACCATGAAGGCGCACCACTTTTTCACCACTAGCTCTACTCTTGATAACTTGGTTTATAGAATGTTGTTTATTGATGGGGAAGAGAGAGAGATCCATCTACCCCAAACCACTTTGTTCAGTATTTCTCAGGGACCTTGGTCACGCTCTAAGGCGGAGATGGATGACACACTTCGCTCTCTTAACTTCCATGGGCGCTATCAGGAGGAAGCGCCCTCATACGACACCTCTGCGCATTACACTGGGGAGGCCTCGAGCTCGTACCAGGACGAGGGAGCCTCCTCGACATACTACGGAGGTGCATCTACTTGGGCACCATGGGATTGAGCCCCACTTAGGCCAAAAGCCTAAGCTTGGGGGAGGTATACCGACGTCACACTCATATATATATCATGTTCGGTCGGTTCTTCGTATATCCATTGGTTCGCTTTATTTTTGGTTCTTGTTGTTTCTTTCTCAAAAACCCAAAAATACCAAAAATATTTTCGTTGTTTCTCTTGATTTGTTTCTTTGCTTTGGTTTGCCTTAAAAGAAAAATTCAAAAAGATTTTGCTTTGTTTGGTTTGCTTTGTTTTTGTTTGGTTTTTCTTTGTTTGCTTGTTTCTAAAAAATTCGAAAACACCAAAAATATTTGTTGTTCTTCTTTGGTTTTGTGAGTTCTTTTCAGGGTTCAGCCGTCCTCAGTGGATTTTGGGTTCATGTTAATTATTCAAGTCACACAAGTGAAGGGCAATAATGAAGATTTAAGACAACTCGAGGTGTGGTAAGAGGCTGGTAACGAACTCTATTTGTTTTTCATTTTTGTACATATACTCATCATTGTGAGCATGCTTAGCCTATTTGTGTAAGGTGTATGTCATTATGGATGCTTAGTAGTTCTTGCTTGTCTATGATTAGCTCCATCTTGCTAATAGTTTGTAGCATGTCATATGAATGTTTGCTTGCATTATTTTATTCATACTTTGGTATGAAGTTGTGGTATCCTCCTCTGACTGTTCATGTGAATCGACTTGGCACATGCTCACGCATGCACATGACTAATCAATAGTCAGTAAGCCTCGATGATTTATTTTTCCTCAAAGTTCTTGTATCACTTTCATTCCATAATTAGTCATGTTTTGTTGCAAGCATGATTATGACAGTTATTGCTCTCTCGTTTGTTGCTCCCTCTCTATTGCTAGCCTTCACTTGCACTGAGTATGTGCTCTACCTGTGCTTCCAACTCCCCAAAACCAATATTGCCAGTTGTGTCCACCATACCTACCTATTAGCATCATTTGCTACTTCAGTGCATATTTTATATATGTCGTGTTTCTTCCAAAATAAAATGTTTGTATGCTTTGAGAAAGTTAGTTAGTAAATATCTCACGAACTTGATGGCACACTTTATTCCTTGCGCTTAATAATCTTGAACCATTGTGACTAGTCCATGAAAGTTATATGCTTGTTTATTATATGCTGGGAGTCAGCAGAACCGTGCTGTCATGGGGAACGCTTTCAACACCTTTTGGATATCCTATCCAGTTGATACTTTGCTCTTTTGTTTATGGATGTCGACGATGTGAAGTAAAAGGGGAGGTTGTGAGTTCATGGATTTTATACATTGTGTTAGAGAAACGCCTGGGCCGCTAGCCTAAGCCATGCCTAATCATGGTGGAAACTTGCATCATCACCATAATGAGCATCTATGAAGCATCCTCAATAAAAAGCTATGCATATGGTAAATAATAAGATTGCTGAGATGCTCATTGTCTGCTTGCCTTGTCATTTTGGTTATGGGAAAGCTCCTGTACCATGTGCAAGGGGTACCCCGTTGGCGGTTCTCGATGATATGCATGTATTTATAATGACAAGAACTTTCAGGTGACCAAAGTTGAGTAGCATGCGGAGCGACCCTCGTACTCAAGGGACTTGGGATTTCTAGTTTATGATCTGTCAAGCATATGATTCAGAGTGGACCTCACTTTCACCTTAACCACATGAAGATGCCTATGATAGGGGCAATGAGAGCTCAAAGCTAATGAGTACCTTCCTTTCAGCATTTGGAAGCCTTTCAAACCATCACAAAACCGTTTTCACAACTTTGTTGAGTCATCACTTATTCTATGAGCACCTTCTTGAGAGCATAGTTGTCATTCTTGTGTTTGTTCCAAAACTTGGTTAATTTGTCATGACTTTGATGCTTGTACCTCTGATATCTTTATCTCTAGTCTTCACTTGAACTTCAGAGGTGCCTTGGCATTTATATTGTGCTCTTCAAACAAAGGCAAGCGAGATACCACTCTATGATACCTTATTATGAGCATTGCAATGTTGCTTATGTTTATGTTGCATGCTACTTATTATTATTGAGTTGGTTTCTCTTCATAGCTTGCAATGACTATTGAGTACACTTAGTTGCATACTCCTTATTATGAATTGTCTAAGCATCTACTTATGTGCTGAGAATATATACATCATATGAAGCAAAGTGCTCGTGAAAGTTCTTTTATCGCACTCAGTTTTAAACTGAATTGCTTGAGGACAAGCAATAATCTAAGCTTGGGGGAGTTGATACGTCCAAAACGTATCTACTTTCTCGAACACTTTGCTATTGTTTATTTTCTAAACTTGTGTGATTTGGATACAACTAACACGGACTGACGTTGTTTTCAGCAGAATTACCTTGGTGTCTTGTTTTTGTGCACAAAATGAACTATCAGGAAAAATCCGGGAAAATATGCCAAAAATTATATTTCACCAGAAGATCCACGGAGCCAGAAGACGAGACGGAGAGGAGGCCTGGGGCGCACACCCACCCCAGGCGCGGGCCCACCTAACCCCACGCCTGGAGGGGGTGCAGCCACCCCAGGCACCCCCTCGTCCTCCCTCTGCGCGTATAAGTTGCCTTTCGACATAAAAACCGAGAGGGGTTCGATATTTTGCCAGAAAGAGTTCCGCTCCGCCGCCACCACCAGAAACCAAGATTCGGATCTAGAAACTCCGTTCTGGCACCCTGCCGAGACGGGGAATTTGGAGAGGATCATCGCCATCGTCATCACCAACGTATCTCCATCAACCACCGATGTTTCCCTCATCCATGAGTGAGTTCCCCCGCTGTAGGCTTGGGGATGGTAGGGATTGGATGAGTTCTATCATGTAATCGAATAAGATCTGTTAGGGCATAGTGCCTAGTATCTCTATTAGTGCTATTTGACTTTGTTGCAACTTGTTGTGCTTAATGCTTGTCACTAGGGCCCGAGTGCCATGATCTCAGATTTGAACTTATTATTGAATCATTATGATAGTATTGTTTGTAATCTTATCTACAAGTTACGTACACGTATCATTGTCCGGATCCAAAGGCCCCAAAGTGACAATAATTGGGACAACCGGAGGGGATGGCAGTGGTGTGAGGATCACATGTGTTCACGGAATGTTAATGCTTTGCTCCAGTGCTCTATTAAAAGGAGCACCTTAATTGTCACTAGTTTCCTAGAGGCCCCGCTGCCACGGGCTGGCTGGACAGAAGATGTTGTGCAAGTTCTCATTGCGAGCACGTATGACTATATTTGGAGCACATTCCTAGGATTGTTTAGTACTTGGATGCTTGTTATTATTTATCTGCAATGCCCTATATCTTGAAGTTACATGTTTAGACTCGTCCATGTAACGCCCGTCCATCCATCCCTATGCCTACCGCACGCAAATCCTACTGTTACCGCTACTGTTACTATTGCTACTGTTTCACTATTGCTGTTACTGCTATTGTTGCTTTGCTGTTGCTACTACATACTGTTACTACTAATAAACTTCTGTGAGCAAGAACTATTTCCAGGTGCAGCTGAACTGGCAACTCAGTTGTTAAGGCTTGCAAGTATTCTTTGGCTCCCCTTGTGTCGAATCAATAAATCGGGTAATACTACCCGCGAAGACTGTTGCGATCCCCTATACTTGTGGGTCATCAGTGCTACCCACAACTGGGATGTGTTGGAGATATGCCCTAGAGCCAATAATAAAAGTGGTTATTATTATATATTTGTATTTATGATAAAATGTTTACATCCATGCTATAATAGTATTAATCGGAAACATTAATACTTGTGTGATTTGTAAACTAAATTAGAGTCCCTAGTACAACCTCTTTATAATACTAGCTTTTTGGTTGATAGATGATCGTGGTTTCCTGATCATGAACATTGAGATGTTATTAACAACAATATCATATCATTAGGAGAATGGTGTGATGGACATACTCCTATAGATAAGCACAGCATAAAGATCAAGTCATTTCAATAGTTCGTTTGCTATAAGCTTTCTGATACATAGTAACCTAATTCCTTCGACCATGAGATCATGCTAATCACCATAACCGGAAGGATGCTTTGATGACATCAAACACCACACCATAACTGGGTGGATATAAAGGTGGCATTGAGTGTTCGGAAAGTATGTGTTGAGGCACATGGATCAAGAGTGGGATTTGTCCATACATATGACAGACAAATATATTCTGGGCCCTCTCGGTGGAATGTCATCCAATTAGCTTGCAAGCATGTGACTGGCTCACAAGGGATCACATATCATGGGAACGAGAAAAGAATACTTATCGGTAACGAGGTTGAACTAGGTATGCAGAGATACCGACGATCAGACCTCGGATAAGTAAGCTATCGCGAGATAAAGAGAAATTGGTATCGTATGTAAGTGGTTCATTCGATCGCAAAGTAATCGTATAAATATGTGGGAGCCATATGAATTTCCAGATTCCTCTATTGGTTATTGATCGGAGAAGAGTCTCGGTCATGTCTGCATAATTCATGAACTGTAGGGAGAAGAACTTAAGGATTCGATGTTGTTTAGTAGATATGGAATGTAAGTAGGGAGACTGAATGTTGTTCGGAGTCTCGGATGGGATCCAGGATATCACGAGGAGATCCGGAATGGTCCGGAGAATAAGATTCATATAAGGAAAGTCCAAATCCAGAATTCAGGAATGATTCTGGTGTTTTCATCGGAATGTTCTAGAAGGGTCTAGAAGTTTCACCGGACCGGAATGGTAAGGGTGCATGAATGTGTCATGACTAAGTGGCATGGTTGCATCATGTCCTAGGTAAAAGGTGTATGCAAATAGAGAGAGAAATCAAACTCCAAAATTGAAAGTCAAAAGGCAAGTTTGAAAAGTCAAACTGGGACAATGTATCCTGGTGGTGGAAGGAAATAATCCTTCTTTCCCTCCACCACAAGATAAGTAGGAGAGGGAGTTGGGGAAGGATTCAAACTCCCCTCTCCCAAGCCTCCCTCCCTCTCAAAAAAAGAGGGGAGGGGTTGCCCCTCTAAACACAACACTACACGCTGCCTTGCGCCGCCGCCGTCGCCTCGCAGTCGCCTCCCTAGCCGCCACTGGCCACGCCTTCTCCTATCCGGCCCTCTAAACCCTAGATCACCGTAAACCCTAATTCTTCACCATAACTCGCTCTGGCTTAGGCGAAGCCCTGCGGGATCTTCCCTCTACTTCCGACACCACGTCGTCGTGCTGCCATAATTGCAAGGGTAGAACTACAACCTCCGCTGCCTGCTGAAGCAAGGGAGAGGAAGGTCTTCATCGAGTACCGAACGTGTGACCGACTGTGGAAGCGCTGCCGGAACGCAGCGCCGGAAGGATCGTCTACGCGATCTTGAAATCGACAAGTGCACGACTACATCACCCACGAGAATGTTCTCTCGTTAATCGCTTTGGAATCTTCGAGGGTGAGTACTCTAATCGACTCGTTGCTACAATCTAGTAGATAGATCTTGGCTTGTTTGTGTGCATGTGGTAGAATTTTTTTGTTTTCCATGCTACGAACTCCTACGGTGGTATCAGAGCTGTGTCTATATGTAGATTTGTTGCACGAGTAGAACACAATGGTCATTGTGGGTGGTGGTGCTTTTATTATCAATTGATTTTTGTGTACTTTGCATCTTGCGGTATGATGGGATGAAGCGGCCCGGGCTAACCTTACATGACATCGTTCACGAGACTTGCTCCACGCTCAACATGCAACTTGTATTGCATAAATGGCTTTGCGGGTGTTTGTCTCTCCCATCATAGTATAGATTCAATTTACAACGGGCACTTGATAGTTCAAGCATCAACGTTGTGGTTCTTGTTTGTAAGTTAGAATGACACTTATTGAAAGCCCCAAACCACGTAAAACATGCAAAGAAAATTAGAGGCGTCTAACTTTGTTTTGCAGGGGTGTGCTGTGATGTGATATGGCCATGATTGTGATCATATATGATGTATGCAATGTTCCTTATTGTAAGTCGGCAACTGGCAGGAGCCTTATGGTTGTCTTTTAATTTCGTTAAGACCCACGTGTCTATTATTCAAAGTAGTTGTAATAGTTGATGCTGGTGGATGACAACCATGGAGCGGTGCCACTGACCTTGAAGCCACGCCGGTGATGATGGAGATCATGTTCGCGCTTGAAGATGGAGATCAGAAGCATAAGAAGAAAGGCCATATCATATCACATATTTTGAATTGCATGTGATGTTAATCCTTTTATGCATCTTGTATTGCTTAGTTCTCGACGGTAGCATTATAAGATGATCCCTCTCACAAAATATCAAGTTATAAAGTGTTTGTCCTTAGTAGGCATTGTTGCTAAAGCTCGTTGTTTTGAAGCACCATGTGATGATCGGGTATGTTAGATTCCGCGAGTGTATACAACGGGAGCAAGCCAGATTTTCTCATGCGGAAGCTAAGGTTTGACTTGACGAGCCTATCATGTACAGACATGGTCTCGGAACACGGATCACCAAAAGGTAAAGCATGAGTCATATAGTAGATATGATGAACATGTTGATTGTTCGCCATTGAAGCTACATCATCTCTCGTGATGATCGGTTTTGATGTGGTGGATTTGGTTCGTGTGATCACTAAAACAATGTGAGGGATATTGTTTTGAGTAGGAGTTCACCTAGATTAATTCAACTATTAATTAGAACTCAATTTGTCATAAACTTAGTCTAAACTATTGCAAATATGTTGTAGGTCAATGGCGGCCCCTACCATCAATTTTAATGCGTTCCTAGAGAAAGAAAAGTTGAAAAACAATGGAAGCAACTTCGAAGATTGGTTCCGCAACTTGAGGATTGTCGTCAATGCTGGTAATTTGACCTATGTGCTAGATGCACTGCTGGGTGACCCACCTGCAGCTGATGCTACCGATGAGGTGAAGAATGTTTTCCTCGCTCGGAAGAATCAGTACTCTACATTTCAATGTGCTATCTTGTATGGTTTGGAATCGGAGCTTCAGAAAAGGTTTGAGAACTTTGACCCACATGATATTGTCCGTGAAATCAAAATGATATTTGAGGCTCACGCGGCAGTTGAGAGTTATGAGGCTTCTGAAAAGTTCTTTAACTGCAAGATGGAAGATGGCAGCTCCGTCAGTGAGCATGTGCTTAAGATGTCTGGGCACGCAAGTAAGCTCCAAAGCTTGGGTATAGTGATTCCTAATGCTTTGGGGGTCCACCATGTCCTTCAATCACTACCACCAAGTTACAAGAACTTTGTGATGAACTACAATATGCAAAACATGGACAAATCGTTGCCTGAACTCTTCTGCATGTTAAAGTCTGCGGAAGTGGAGATCAAGAAATAGCACCAAGTGTTGATGGTCAATAAGACCACCAAATTGAAGAAGCAAGGCAAGTCTAAAAAAAAGGGAAACTTCTAGAAGGGCGGTAAGAAATTTACCACGCCGATGAAAAAGACCAAGGCTGGGCCTAAGCCAGATACTGAGTGCTTTTACTACAAGGGAGAAGGTCACTGGAAGCGGAATTGCCCTAAGTACTTGGCGGATTTGAAGAACGACAACATTAATAAGAAAGGTATATCCGATATGCATGTTATTGATGTGTATCTCACTAGTAGTCGTAAAAGTGCCTGGGTATTTGATACTGGTTCGGTTGCTCATATTTGTAACTCAAAACAGGTGTTGTAGAATAGACAGAAACTAGAGAAGAACAATGTGACGATGCATGTCAGAAATGGATCAAAGGTTGATGTGATCGCGGTCGGCACGCTACCTCTTCATCTACCATCGAGATTAGTTTTATACTTAAATAATTGTTATTTGGTGCCTGCGTTGAGCATGAACATTATATTCGGATCATGTTTATTGCGAGACGGTTACTTGTTTAAATCCGAGAATAATGGTTATTTTATTTATATGAGTAATATGTTTTATGCACATGCACCTTTGATAGATGGTCTATTCTTGTTGAATATCGATTGTAGTAATACACATGTTAATAACATTGAACCTCAACGTTTGAAATTGAGCGATAACTCGACCTATATGTGGCACTGTCGTCTTGGTCACATTGGAGTGAAGCGTATGAAGAAACTCCATTCTGATGGACTTCTTGAATCACTTGATTTCGAGTCACTTGAAAGATGCGAAGCATGTGTGATGGGTAAAATGACTAAGACTCCATTTTCTGGTATGATGGAGCGAGTTACGGACTTATTGGAAATCATACATACCGATGTGTGTGTGGCCCAATGAGTGTAGCATCGCGCAGTGGTTATCGTTATGTTCTTACTTTCACGGATGACTTGAATAGATATGGGTATATCTATTTCATGAAAGATAAGTTCGAAAGTTTCGAGAAGTTTAAGGAATTTCAAAGTGAAGTAGAGAATCAACGTAACAAGAAGATTAAGTTTCTACGATCTGATTGTGGAGGTGAATATCTAAGATACGAGTTTGGTGAGCATTTGAAGAAATACAGAATACTTTCACAATTGACACCGCCGGGAACACAACAACGTAATGGTGTGTCCGAACGTCGTAATCGAACTCTCTTAGATATGGTTCGTTCTATGATGTCACTTATAGATTTACCGCTATCATTTTGGGGTTATGCATTAGAAACAACCGCATTCACTTTAAATAGGGCACCATCTAAATCCGTTGAAACGACACCGTATGAATTATGGTTTGGGAAGAAACCTAAATTGTCGTTCCTTAAAGTTTGGGGTTGTGAAGCTTATGTAAAGAAGTTACAGCCCGACAAGCTTGAACCCAAAGCAGAAAAATGTGTCTTCATAGGATACCCAAAGGAAACTATTGGGTATACCTTCTATCATAGATCCGAGGGCAAAATCTTCATTGCCAAGAATGGATCCTTTCTAGAGAAGGAATTTCTCTTGAAAGAAGTGACTAGAATGAAAGTAGAACTCGACGAGGTTGTCGAACCTTCTCTCGGATTTGAGAGTAGCGCATCACCGGAAGTAGTTCCTGTGGTGCCTACACCAATAAGAGAGTAAGCTAATGATGTTGATGTCACATCCCAAAATTTTCCAAATTTTGAAATGTGAAAAATAATCAAACAAAAGAAATAAATGTTGAAATTTAGGGGGAAAAGAAACTTTTTTTGTATCTAAATGGAAACATCAAAACCTTGCTTGAACAAAATTTGAATGAGAGAGCAACAAACAAATTTTCAAATAGATCAAATGCATCCATGCGTGATTTTGAGCACTTGGAAAAGTTAAACCAAAAACCCTAAACCCTAATGAAAGAAATCATCTTCAAGATCACTCCCAGACTATGGCTTTTTTCCATATAAAAATTTAGCAACAACATTCCCAAGTGATCAATAATGGTAAACAAAAATATTATTAAACCATGGGAATTGATTTCACTCCATTTGGAGCCATGGATAAAAACTTATGATTTTTATAAGATAAAATAAAATATTCCAAGGCTAATAAAGATCCTAGCTAAAATCCATACCAAATTGTGGACAAAGTGATTTTAAAGGATTTAAAAATATAAATAAATATTAAATAAAATTATACAAATTGGAATCACTATTTTTTGGAACTATAAATAAAAAGATATGAATTTTATAAGACAAATAAATAAATAAGAATTATTTCAAAGACAATTTAAACCATGGCTAAATCCATGAGTAAATGGAATAAAAGTATACCTAAATAATAGAAAAGGTTAAAGGATTATTTAAATAAAATTATATGGGCTTGAATCATATTAAAATTTTATTTAAATAAATGCCTTTGTGCCCCACTCAATTTAAAAGTTTAATAAAAATATTTTTGGAAATACTCTAATTGGACTAAATAACCAACTAGGTTTTGTATAAAACCTACTGAAAATATTTGGTGAGATTTTGAAATCAAAAAGAGGTTTAAATCAAATGATTTGAATAAAAACAGAAAACAGAAAAAGAAAAAGAAAAAGAAAAGACTAAAAAAGGGAAAACCCAACCCAGCCCAGCAACACGGCCCATCTAGCCCACCCGGCCACCTCTCTCTCTCCCTCTTCTTTCTTTTCTCACCGCATAGAACACCCGCACCCTCGCTGACCGCCTGGACCTACTGCTTCGTCATCATCGTCGTCCTCACCGCGCGTTGAACATACCCTCCTCCTCGCCATTTTTCCTCGAATTCATTCGAGTTAATACGCTTAATTGCGCGTGTGATTCTTTGCCCTGACCCTGCCTTCGTAACCACCTCTCCCTCCTCTCTGTTTCCCCTCAAGACCCACACCCTGAGAGCCCCCAGGCTGCCTGTATTCGAGATCACACCACCACGGTTCCCGATAGTCTCCAGCGAGAAATCCGGTGAGCCCTGACCTTCCCTTGCTCTCTGGTTCATGCAACCTTGATCGCCATCACCTCGCGCTTCTCACGATACTCCATGTTCGTCCGCGGACGCTCTGTAGGCTTGCCCCCATCAACCTCTGCAACCACCGGCGACGAAATCAGGTTAACCCCGCGCGCCCCTCTGCCTCTGGTTCAAACGAGGATACTCGCCTACTTCTTGCGCTTCTCATGATGCATGACTTTTGTCCTCGTGTGCCCCAGAACATCGCCCCTGTTGTTGAATGAGCGCTCCCGACGGTGGCAGTAACTCCGACGAGGAATCACCGCCGCACCCATGCTCCCCGGCCTCGCCCACGACCATGTTGAGCATCGCCATGTCCCTGCGACCCTGGTGAACCTATTTACCCCTCCCTCACCCCCTAGCG
The DNA here is from genome assembly GCA_916181665.1 of Avena sativa. Lineage (NCBI taxonomy): Eukaryota > Viridiplantae > Streptophyta > Magnoliopsida > Poales > Poaceae > Avena > Avena sativa. The sequence continues at coordinate 419,803,125 of OV702282.1, forward strand.
CCGCCAGACCACCGTCGCCCGACGCGTCGCCGCCGCACTTGCCACTCGCGCCGCCAGTTCCTGGCCAGTGAGCTTAGGTCCGCTGGATCTGGATCGTAGGGTTAGGATTAGATCACTTGATCTGGTCCATGCGTTTTAAGTTAGATCTAACGGTCCGCATCGCTCGATCCGCATGAAGCGGTATTGACCAATCATATCACACCATGTGTCTGTGACTCTGATTTAAAATCCAGAATTTGATCTATTTGATGTTTAAACTTGTAAAATCTATAACTTTTGATCTGTAATTCCAAAAATTAGAAATTAGGTTTCTATGGATTCAGAAAAATGTGTAACTTGCATCTATGGACTTTCTTTGGTCATTTTATTCTAAAAAATTTGAGTTTTATGCAGAGATTTGTTTAGGGCTATTTTGTGTATAAAAAAATGTTCTAAAAAATATTTTTGAGTGAAACCTTTTGCAAATGGTTTTGTTTTGAACCCTCTGACCATAAACACTAACCTTTGAAATTAAATATATGTTTTGTTGACACTAGAAATTATTCATTTGAATAAAAGCTTTTCTAACCACAGAAAAATGATTTAAATGACTTATTTTCACTAACTTGGTTTCAAATGAAATTTCAATTTTGTAAAAGACCAGTAGGTTTTTTGAAATGTTTAGAACCTTGTTAGAAACCACTTTTTCAATAAAATAACCTTTTGCATGCTTACATGCATTTCTTTGTTTTCTTGTTTTTGTTTTGTTAATCTTTGTGTTGTAGTTTTGAGTGTGTGCTTTTGCTTGATTGTATTGTAGTGAACTTTGAGGAGTGTGACAATTGCAAGATCGAGGAGAGTACCTAGATTTTCTAACTAAAAAGGCAAGTGATACTTTGTTCATTGAAAGTCCTATTTTTGAAATATTGCATTAGTAATATTTTTGTAGTATGCATGATAGGACTATTTTATATATTGCTATGCTATGGTAGATCCTATAGAATATATCTTGGTAGAAATATTCCTAAGTTAAGAGACATGTTATGCTAGCATGCTTAGCCTAGCTATTAGAATTCAAGGGTGGGAATTCATGTTATGATATTATGGAAAAGTTATGCCTATGTGTTTTTGACTAAGAAAATAACTTGTTAATGAACCACCTGGGTGGAATGGGAAGTATGGTTTGTGTTGAGTGGTTACTCAGGGCCCATTTCTATGGTTTACCCTGGTGTATCTCACTTGTGGATGGCCACCCAGGAACAAAGAGATTTGAGATGTTTAGTGTTGAGAAGCTTCCAGTGCAACCACATGGCATATGGGCTCTGCCTTCACCAACTAGCTTGCAAGAAGTCATCCAGATGGACAGAAGGTGGTAGTGATGATAGGATGGAACGCGTCCATGGTGGTTTGAGGGATTGGTTCTGAAAAGTATTGTCTCGATGCATGTCGAGTTGTGGGGAAAGTGCACCACCTCTCGAGAGGGTAAAACCTAAGTACTTAGCCATCTCCCGGGTTAAGGACATTTTGAGCATCAAAGACATTGAAAGGGTCAAGAATCTCCTCATCCCAATTTCTCTAAGTTAAAACTTATGGGTGAACAAGGGAAGCACCTAGTGTGTATCCAGTGTGCCATGTGTGATGAAATGTTCTGAAAGAGAAAAACTATTTTCAAAGGATAGGGAAAACTTATTTTATGCAAAGGCCAGTCAAAACTCCACTTAGCCATATATTCATGTAGATGTTAGATTCTCCATATCAATATGATATCACTTGTCAATACAATTCAAATGTATTGATCCTTGTGGCTATAACTTATCATGTTATAGGTTTGTTTTATGTTAGTGAAGTTTGTTGAGTAGGGATTACAAGTCTACAACCAACATGTTTTCCTATGGCATATGAAGATGAAGGACTCCATGCTTTATAGTTATATATGCTGCTTTGTAATAAGATAGCCATATAAGCTATTTAAGTTGTAATGAACTATTTTATTCCTGGTTATGAGTTGTAATATGACCTTTGTTACCGGATATTACATCTTAAAATGTGGGTGCTAGCTATTCGATCCAGGGACTAGCACGGTAAACACAGGGACTTGTACCTTTTGGGTTCAGGCCTCTACAATTGATCATGAAACTTTGGTTGAACTTACTAAGGAACCTCGCAGGTCAACGAGAACTCGTACCACTCCCGATTGGTATGATCCCGTTATGAGTGTCATGTTGGTGGACAACACCGACGACCCTGCGACATATGAGGAAGCGATGATGAGCCCAGATTCCAATAAAAGGCAAGAAGCCATGAAATCCGAGATTGGATCCATGTACGAAAACCAAGTATGGACTTTGGTGGACTTACCGGATGGTCGTAAGGCTTTCGAGAACAAAAGGATTTTTAAGAAGAAAACAGATGTTGATGGTAATATTACTGTCTATAAAGCTCGACTTGTCGCAAAAGGGTTTCAACAAATTCAAGGAGTTGACTACGATGAGACTTTATCACCAGTAGCAAAGCTAAAGTCTGTGAGGATTTTGTTAGCAATAGCTGCATATTATGATTATGAGATATGGCAGATGGATGTCAAACGACGTTCCTCAATGGAGACATTGATGAAGAGTTGTATATGGTACAACCCAAAAGTTTTGTCGATCCTAAAGATGCTAACAAGGTATGCAAACTTCAACGGTCCATTTATGGATTGAAGCAAGCATCCCGAAGTTGGAATCAACATTTTGATAAGGTAATCAAAAGTTTTGGTTTTATACAAACTTATGGAGAAGATTGTATTTACAAGAAAGTGAGTGGGAGCTCTGTAGAATTCCTAGTACTATATGTGACGACATATTGTTGATTGGGAATGATGTAGACCTTCTTAATAGTGTCAAGGATTATTTGAATAATAGTTTTTCAATGAAAGATCTTGGCGAAGCAGCTTACTTATTAGGCATAAAGATTTATAGAGATAGATCGAGACGCCAAATATCATTTTCACAGAGTTCATATTTGGACAAAGTTCTAAAGAGGTTTGGAATGGAAGATAGCAAGAAAGGGTTCTTATCCATGTTGCCCAATACGACCTTGAGTAAAACTCAAAGTCCTTCTACGGCAGAAGATAGAGAAAGGATGAGTAAGACTCCCTATGCCTCAGCCATAGGATCTATCATGTATGCCATGCTATGAACTAGACCCGACATTGCATATGATGTTAGTTTGACTAGCAGATATCAAAGTGATCCAGGAGAGGATCATTGGACAGCGGTTAAAAACATCCTTAAGTACATGAGAAGAACTAAGGATATGGTTCTTTCTTATGGAGGTGATGAACAACTCGTTGTTAATGGTTACTCCAATGCTAGTTGGAACACCGATCCGGGTGATTCTAAATCTCAATCTGGATACGTATTTACTTTGAATGGTGCAATAGTAAGCTGGAGGAGTGCAAAGCAAAGCGTTGTGGCGAGATCTTCAACTGTATCGGAATAAACAACTGCTTCGGAGGCTTCACAAGAGGCGATATGGATGAAGGAGTTCATTACAGAACTCGGTGTGGTTCCTAGTGTGCTAGACCCAATGTCTATCTACTGTGATAACATGGGCGCCATAGCCAATGCGCAAGAACCAAGGTCACAGAAGAAGCTAAAGCCTACCAAGCTGCGTTTTCACGCTATTCGAGAGCATGTCCAAGATGGTGACATAAAGATTTCCAAAGTACACACATATCGGAATGTGGCGGATCCGTTGACTAAACCTCTCCCGAGGGCAAAACATGACCAGCACCAAACTGCCATGGGTGTTCGATATATTATCATGTAATCTAGATTAGTTGACTCTAGTGCAAGTGGGAGACTGTTGGAGATATGCCCTAGAGGAAATAATAAAAGTGGTTATTATTATATCTTCATGTTTATGATAAAATGTTTACATTCATGCTATAATAGTATTAACCGGATACATTAATACTTGTGTGATTTGTAAACTAAACTAGAGTCCCTAGTAAAGCCTCTTTATAATACTAGCTTGTTGGTTGATAGATGATCGTGGTTTCCCGATCATGAACATTGAGATGTTATTAACAACAAGATCATATCATTAGGAGAATGGCGTGATGTACATACTCCTATAGATAAGCATAGCATAAAGATCAAGTCATTTTCAATAGTTCGTTTGCTATAAGCTTTCTGATACATAATAACCTAATTCCTTTGACTATGAGATCATGCTAATCACCATCACCGGAAGGATGCTTTGATGACATCAAACACCACACCGTAACTGGGTGGCTATAAAGGTGACATTGAGTGTTCAGAAAGTATGTGTTGAGGCACATGGATCAAGAGTGGGATTTGTCCATCCATATGACGGACAGATATATTTTGGGACCTTTTGATGGAATGTCATCCAATTAGCTTGCAAGCATGTGAATGGCTCACAAGGGATCACATATCACGGGAACAAGAAAAGAATACTTATCGGTAACGAGGTTGAACTAGGTATGCAGAGATACCGACGATCAGACCTCAGATAAGTAAGCTATCCTGAGACAAAGGGAAATTGGTATCGTATGTAAGTGGTTTATTCGATCACAAAGTAATCATATAAATATGTGTGAGCCATATGAATTTCTAGATTCCTCTATTGGTTATTGATCGGAGAAGAGTCTCGGTCATGTCTGCATAATTCACGAACCGTGGGGATACACACTTAAGGATTCGATGTTGTTTAGTAGATATGGAATGTAAGTAGGGAGACCGATTGTTGTTCGGAGTTTCAGATGGGATCCGGTATATCACGAGGAGATCCGGAATGGTCCGGAGAATAAGATTCATATAAGAAAAGTCCAAATCCGGAGTTCGGCGCTCTGGTGTCCCATCGTTGACGGTGACCCAAAGCTAACGCGCCTCCGGCATGACCTGCATCAGGAGAACCCAATAGGTGTAGTTCGTCCGATTTAGCATCGGTGAGGAACCACTGGTTTCGCGGACCACCCGCTAGACCGAGTCGTGCGAACTCTTACTCGATGGGGACACCCCCCGATTGGGAACACGATCCGACTCACACAGACTGCAAAGTCACATTCCTAAAACACAAGCCCTGTTGTAACAGCTACGTAGAAGCTACTACCTCCATACCGATTTATTGGACTAACACGGAGTTTAAAAAAATAGTTTGATCATAAAATTTACCAAAAAAACAAGAGTTATATGTCACAAAAATTATATCATTGGATTGATATTTAAAAGCTCTCTCCAATGATATAATTTTTGTGATATATAATTCATATTTCGTTGGTCAAATTCATATTTTTTAGGCTCCGTCGGTGTCCAGACGCCACGTGCATGCGCGGGTGGAGGCGAGGCTGCACATGCCACGCTCGACCGTGTTCTAGTGTGACGCGCGGGCAGCTAGGTGAGGCTGGTTATAGTGGGGTAACTTCACTAGTAACTAAGAGTCTAAGTCAGTATTTTTGTTTATGTGACAGTAGTTTAATGAAAAGAGAGATAGATTGAGTAACTAGCTATGTTAGTGTAACATCACATATAGCAAGACAAAGTGTATCTACATTCTAATTAATATAACATTATATGTTACCATACCTAAATTACTTTCTATTATAGAGATAGCATCTTAGACCAGCTTATTCTTCACTATGACCAGACTGAGGGCGCAGCTGCCGTAGACAGGAGAGGGAGCTCGCTGGGTCGGGCCGCCCATGGCTCCCCGACTGCCCGATTTGTCCCCTGGCACCCTGGACCGCACACACGGTGCAGATTTTTGGTATTACCTCTATCCTCGGCCGGATCCCTCCGCGCTGTAAAATATGGCGGCAACGTCCATCCGTCGCGCCTGCCCGTCCGGCCGAGATTGAAGCGACGCGCCCAGTTTCCCCTTGTGCCCTGGACCACTCCGCTGAGCGTGGTGGCGTGGCCTTCGCCTGGTCGATGGAGATACGGGCTGGACAGCGGAGCGGCATCCGGTCCCGGACTACCGTGTCGTGCGCATCCTAGTGAGCAAGGTATCACCTAGGAGAGAGAAAGAAAGCGTTTCAGGGGCCATTATGCATTTTACTCATGTTTAAGACGTTAGAGTATCTTCACTTGTTGGACGAACCATACCGAAAATCGGGTTTTTTTTGGCTGGACAAAACAAGTTTTCGGCCTAGGTTCCACGTTCGGCTAAATTCATTAAAGATAGTTGAATAGTCGGATTACATCGAATTTAAACTAAAGTAGTACATAATAAACTAAAAAAACATTAAAAAAAGCTGCCGTCGTGGCCTTCGCCAATGCCGTCGCCGTTCTACATGCCGAAGTTGCTGTAGAACGCCGTGTAGCCGGGATCGGCCCTGCCATCATCCTCGCCGCTGCCGTCGTCGTCGTCGTCGCTCGGTGGCTGGGGAGGGCGGGAGCTCCCCTCGCCGGGGTCGCCGCACCTCCACGGCTGGTAAGAAGGGTCGTCCTCCTCGTCGTCGTCGAGGACGAACATGACCATTCCAGGATGTCCGGCGAGGAGGGCTCCACCAACGGCGGCTGCGGCGCCGAGTCGCGAAGCGACTGCTGTTGGAGATATGCCCTAGAGGCAATAATAAATGTAGTTATTATTATATCTTTGTGTTTATGATAAATATTTACATTTATGCTATAATGGTATTAACAAGGAAACATTAATACTTGTGTGATTTGTAAACTAAAATAGAGTTCCTAGTAAAGCCTCTTTATAATACTAGCTTGTTGGTTAATAAATGATTGTGGTTTCCCTATCATGAACATTGAGATGTTATTAACAACAAGATCATATCGTTAGGAGAATGATATGGTGGACATACTCCTATAGATAAGCGTAGCATAAAGATCAAGTCATTTTAATAGTTCAATTGCTATATGCTTTCTGATACATAGTAACCTAATTCCTTCGACCATGAGATCATGCATATCACCTTCACCGGAAGGATGCTTTGATGACATCAAACACCACACCATAACTGGATGGCTATAAAGGTGGCATTGAGTGTTCGGAAAGTATTGGTTGAGACACATGGATCAAGAGTGGGATTTGTCCATCCAGATGACGGATAGATATACTCTGAGCCCTCTCGGTGGAATGTCATCCAATTAGCTTGCAAGCATGTGACTGGCTCACAAGGGATCACATATCATGGGAACGAGAAAAGAGTACTTATCAGTAACGAGGTTGAACTAGGTATGCAGAGATACCGACGATCATAACCTCAGATAAGTAAACTATCGTGAGACAAAGGGAAATTGGTATCGTATGTAAGTGGTTCATTCGATCGCAAAGTAATCGTAGAAATATGTGGGAGCCATATGAATTTCCAGATTCCTCTATTGGTTATTGTTCGGAGAAGTGTCTCGATCATGTCCGCATAATTCACGAACCGTAGGGAGACACACTTAAGGATTCGACGTTGTTTTGAGTAGTTATGGAATGATGGGTAAGAGACCGAATGTTGTTCGGAGTCTCGGATGGGATCCGGGATATCACGAGGAGATCCGGAATGGTCCGGAGAATAAGATTCATATAAAGAAAGTCCTGTTTCGGGGTTGGAGAATGGTTCCAGTGTTTTCATCGGAAATGTTCTAGAAGGTTCCGGAATGTCTGGCACTCCGGAGGGGAAGGGTACATGAATGTGTCATATCAAGTTGGAATGATTGCATCATGTACTAGGTGCCATCGCTGAACAAAATAAAGAGTTTAATTAAATCCTAGTTTGAAAAGTCAAACGCCAATTTGAAAAGTCAAACGACTATTTTGGAAGGTGGAGGGGAAGTAGGAAACCTACTTGGGGAGGAGTTCCTCCCCTCCACCGCCGGCCCACTTGGGAAACCGAGTTGGGGAGGGACTCCCCTCCCCTGGCGCGCCCCCTCCACCTATATAAGGAGGGGCAGGGCTGCCCCTCCAAGACACAACACCTCCACCCCGCAAACCCTAGCCCCGGCACCGCCACCTCCTGCTGCCGCCGCCTAGGGCAAGCCACCGCCGCCTAGCTAAACCCTAGTCGCCGGCCTAGCTCCTCCTTGGTGCATCTAAACCCTAGATCGCCGAGGGTCTCTCTCATAGTCCACCAAACTCGCTCCGGCTTAAGGCGAAGCCCTGCGAGATCTCCCCTCTACTTCCGGTACCACGCCGTTGTACTGCCGGAATCGCGAGGAGAGTGCTACAACCTCCGCTGCCTGCTGGAACAAGGGAGAGGAAGGTCTTCGTCGAGTACAGAACGTGTGACCGACTGCGGGAGCGCTGCCGGAACGCAGCGCCGGAAGGATCGTCTACGCGATCTTGAGATCGGGAAGAGTACGACTATATCACCCACGAGAATCCGCTCTCGTTAAACACTTTGGAATCTTCGAGGGTGAGTTATTCCATCGACTCGTTGCTACAATCTAGTAGATAGATCTTGGCTTGTTTGTTTGTATGCGGTAGAAATTTTTTGTTTTCCATGCTACGAATCCCTACAACTGCTCCAACGCCATCCTCAAGGCGCTGTCTTCGGGCGGCGTCGAGCCTTCAGCCGGCTCAGTCTTCGAGTGGCGAAGGCGAAGGCGGCCAGTTGGAGCCGACAACCCCGACACGCGTGACTCGCCGTTGACGATGACGCGCGAGCGTGTCCGCGACGGTGAGCGCACAGGCGAGACCACCTCGAGCTTGACTGGGCGCAGCCCCGACGAAGGCCCAGCCGGCGTACGAAGCGGCGTGAAGCCGGAGGAGTGGGAGGCCGAGGCAGAGGATGAGGATCTAATGCTGGCCATCCTCCTCGGCATCCAGTTCGCCGAAGGGCGCTGCCCCGACCTGGCCGCCGGCGTGGGTGTGCGCGGGAAGCCAAGGCGCGGCGTGTTCCCGGCGTTGACAACACCGCCTTGAGCGTCTGGCCTGGCGCGCTCCAAAAACGCCGGCGACCGGCCGCGTTGTTGCGCTTCAGCGGCGACTCGTTCGGCGGCCCCTCGTGGCGGGCGAGCTCCTGGGCGCGGCGGGCGGCGAAGAAATCCTCCCAGTAGAGGAGGTTGTCGGGGCTCTCGGCGGCGGAGGGGTCATCCATGGCGCCGATGAACTCCTGGATCTCGTACGACAGTTCTTCCGGGGTCGGCGCCGGCGGGATAGGTATGGCATCGGCGCTTAGCTTCCACCCTGGAGGGTTCCGTGTGTCCGGCGGCACCATATCGCCGGCCTCGTAGAGCAGGAGCGCCTCCCAAGCCTAGAGGGTGCGCCGACCGAAACCGTTCGCCGTCGCACCGTCGCCGGGATACCGCTCGACCATGGCTAAGTGGGGAGGGGAGCGTGAGGGTGTTTGCCGTAATTTCGGGCTGGTGGTCTGGGGAGCTGTGAGAGAGTGTGAGGAACTCCGTTGAGGGGTACGGCTTATATAGGCCGAGATGGGCGGCGAGGGCGCGAGGGGTGTAGCGGCGAGGACGGGAAAAGAGGAAACGGCGGGAAGTTAGTGTCCGCCGGTCCGTCGCGGGAGCCGAGGCGGCGGCGGTGGCGCGGCAATTCTACGACGCGTGGACGACGCGATGGGCAGTTAATGTCCGGCGGTCGCCGCGTGGTTCTGAGGATGACGACGACTCGGCTTCCGTCGCTGACTCGGTGGATCCACGCGCCGCTTCGTTTTTTTTGCCGAATTCGCTGCGTCCGATGTTCCCAGGGCGTACCCGGGAACCTATGTTCGGTCTGGATAGTCTGGACCAAAGTTGTCCCAAATCCGAACGAAAACAGATTCCTGGTACGCGACTGTGCCGATTTTCATCGTCTGATGTTCGGATAGGCGTTCTGGCTAGACGGTGGAGATGATCTTAGGTGGGCGAATGAGTAGGCTAGTACTAGTGCTCTTTTATAAATTGAGTTTCTTTTTCTCAAAGCAATGCATTGATGAGAGTAGTCAACACAATGTCACGTCATCAAGTACAACTCTATATTTTCTCAAAAAGAAAAAGTACAACTCTATACAAGCAGACAGTGACAGTGGATGAACCATCGTGCGTATTCCACCATGACCGTTAATACAGTGACCAAAGCGAACCTTGATGACAAGTTCGTGGACCCACCACCGTGTATTTTAACTCCGTTTACCGGCCACCGGTTAGACATGCGGGTCAACGCACGTTTCCTCTCCATGACACTCGGCACGCTACGGAAGAGGGAGATTCTGAGACGGCGACCCCATCGGCGATCATACGCGCTTTCCATAAAAAAGCCGGCGCTGGATCCAAAACCAGTACTACTGTTGATGCGTGCCCCGCGACGCGTACGCCGTGCGTAACGATCACAAGTCGGAACGCGAGCGAGTTGTGCTGCGCGGTGTGGCCCACCCACGCGGGCCGGATGTCGACGCTCGGCCGACTGCATTTTGAAGAGCTGAGCAGCTGTATGAAGTTTTATACTCAGTTTTTAAAACAGACTAAAACTTGGCCCGTTGAAAATGTCGAAATTGACCGTTTTCATGCATTCAGTCCCTGACGAGTGTCACGACAGCTTGCACCGTGGGGCAGCGCGGGAGACGGGACCTTTTACGGCTTAACTCCCAGGCCACTCCGCTCACCTCCCAGTCCCACTCCCCTCACCACAATTCCCGACCATGGCCGCCGCTCCTCCGCCTCCCTCCCCTCCGTTCCACGACCTCAACATCGGCGAGGTGAGTGCGCATAGCCTATGGCCTGCCGTTCAGCTCGAGAAGCTCGCCGGCGGGGACGAGGCAGCCCTCGCGAGGGCGCTCAGGGCACCAGCACCCATCTGCACGCGCGGAACTAGGAAGGCCATGGCGGCGGCTGCGTCGCCTACAACCACGGAGGAACCGACATCTGCGGCCAGGCAGGCCGAAAAAGCCCCCGCCAGAGTCGGGGTTACCCTCGACTCGTTGGATAGGGTTTTTTCGCCCGTGCCAGCGGCCCCAATCCCCGTGCCCGGAGCTTCTTCTCTCGCTTCGGCGGCATATTTTACAGCTCCCTCGTCATCGATGGCGCCGCTGCTAACCAGGGTAAGTTTCCGATCTACATGGCGGTTAGAGTTTGGCCCCAAATTGATGAATGTTAAGGCTCGATCTTCGGTAATTGTAGAGCGATTTGGGGCTTTAGGTAGTACTCTCTCCGTTTCAAAATATAAGATGTTTTAGGTTTGTGAGGTAAATGAATCTGGACTTTTTTTAGTTTGTAGATTCATTCCAAATCTGAGTGAACCTATCGTACTAAAAGAAGTTTAGATTTATTTTCTTCACAAATCTAAAACATCTTATATTTTCAAACGGAGGGAGTATGTAGCAACGGATTTCTAGTGTGCACACAATTTTTGTGATTTATTTACCCGATTTCTTAATTTGGGTGTTGTCATGGGGCATTGCCCGATTGGAAATCATAGCCCGATTCGTCAATTTGGGTGATGTCTTGGGGTGTTGCCCGATTTGAGATACTAGTACATGTTTGTACCATGATTCCTCCATGTTTGTACCATGTGCATTGTCAAATTTGGCAATGCTGCTTGCTCCTAAATTGTTGCTGACCTTGTTTTGCTTCCTGCCAAGGTGGTTAAGTTTGAATGCGAGACTGTGGGGAGGGGCTGGCACCCCCTACCGGGTTATCAAGACGTGGTTCCGACGAACCACTGGCAATTCAAGCCGGTGGTCCTCGGCAGGGTGGAGGCAACTTCGCAGCCATAGAGCAAGAAGGGCCAGCAGCCAAAGCTTGGCCACTACCCTATCATCGAGGTCCCTCACCGGTTCATCATCTAGCTGGACTCGGCGGACCTCCACATTCTCGTGATCCCGCCGGCGTTCTAGTTTGGCATGAGGACCTGGATCAAGCAGCCGCTGACGCACGTCGTGCAGGTCACAACCTGCCGGTGGTGCGCCGAATGGGTGCGGGTGGACTGGTTCGCTGGCCAGGTCGCCTTTAGGAAGAACTGGCTGGAGCTGGTCTATAAGTACGACCTGGAGCGCGACGACGTCATCGAGTTCAAGCTGAAGCCCTTCATCATCAAGATGACGATCTACAAGGTAGGCTCCTCTGGTGCCAGGCAGTACACCTGCCCGGACTACGGCTAGCCGACAGCGCCCTTCATGTCGATGCTTCTGTAAGTTTATAAGTAGTACTGGTAGTTGCTGATGGACAACTAGTTATGGTGAACTAAGTAGGCTGATGTCTCTTTTGATCAGGGGTTAAACCCCTGGTGGTGGTTTAGGGGCATGGTATGCCCTGTTGATGGTTAGTTTCTGTAGGGTTCGCAGCATAGAAAACAAAAATTTCCTACGATGGGAACAATTATGTACCAAGATCTATCTACTAGATACAAACAACGGGCGGATGTACATCCGTAGAGAACATACCCCTGAAGACCGACAAAGCTTAACGAGTCCAAACTCGTGGTTGATATAGACGATCTCTTGCCGATGTCAAGATCGAGAGGAAGTCCTAGCGCCGCAAAACAGCAGCGCATCCGTGCTCGCACACACGTTCGAGGCACCGAGCAACCTCCGCCTCCTCGCTCCAGCGATACAGCGGAAGCACAACTCTTTCTTGCCGAATAGCCACCGGGAACATGTATCTCGCTAGTCCGAGACCATGGGGGATAAATTCTAGAGGGGGAGAGAGATCCTTCACGAGGAGGTGTGAGTGAGAGAGGGAGGGGGCTCCTTTTATAGGGAGAGGGGGCACCCAAGGGTCCATGCGCCCAGCCATGGGGCTTCCCCTTCCCCTCCTTTCATTCATGTGGGTGGACACTCCACTCACACAAAAGCCTTTCAATTTCCTCCACTCAAAAACCCACTCAAATTCCCATTAAATTTCCACCAAATTTAATGCAAACTCTCATTAAATAAAACTCCTTTTATTTATTCAGAATTTTGTCAATTACTTTAATGACAAACATTCTCATATAACCCCTTGCTAGTATTTCATTTCACATGCAGAAACACTTTCTGCAATTTCACCCGAAAACCCATTTCGGTATCTAGTGAAATAAATTCCTGCGCTTGTTATTCTTTTCGGCATGAAACTTTTGCTCCAAATGGATGTCGGTGTCTCTTAAGTGTGTCACCCTACGGTTCGCGAATAATGCGGACATGATCGAGACCCCTCTCAGATCAATAATCTGAAGCGGGATCTGGAGACCCATACTGACTCCCACACATTCAACGATGACTTTCTTGTGATCGTCGGAACCTTTTACGCTAGTATCTTAATCCCTTTGTTTCGCGATATATTACATGTCCGAGATTCGATCATCGGTATCTCCATACCTAGTTTGATCTCGTTACTGACATGCACTCCTTTCTCGTTCCTGTGATATAACATTCTAGTGATCAAATCACTTGCTTGCAAACTAATCAATGTGATATCACCGAGAGGACCCAGAGCATATCTATCCGTCATCGGGATGAACAAATTCCACTCTCGATCCATGGGCATCAACATAACACTTTAGTAGTTCTGAACCCATCTTTATAATCATCCCGTTACGGTGTGACGTTTGATGTTATCAAGAAACTCTTCCGGTGTTAGTGATTGACATGATCTCATTGTCTAAGGATTAGGATCACTTCGTAAGTTGTTATAGCAATATAAACTCAATGACTTTGATCGTAATGCTATACTTTGGATGAATGTTCATCACACCATTACACTAATGTTGTGACCTCGTTATTAACAACATCCAATGTCCATGATCAGGAAACCTATGATCATCTTGTTAATCAACGAGCTAGTTTATAAGAGAGGCATAACTAGGAACTTCCTTTTGTTTATTAAACACACATGTATTAATGTTTCCGTATTAATACAATTATAGCACGTAAAATAAGCATTTATAATAAACAAGGAATACGATAATAACCACTTTATTATTGCCTCTCGGGCATATTCCCTTCAGTTTCATCTAGGGTTAAGCCCCTGGTGGTGGTTAAGGGGAATGGGATGCCCCTCATGATGGTTCTTTTGATCATGGGTGAAGTTTAGAACCCCTGATTGCTACCTGTTATGGTGAATGTTAAGACTTTTATGGTGATCGTCTGAATGTGTAGGTAGCAATGTTTATGTCTGCATATGACTTTTATGGTGATCATCTGAATATGTTGTGTGTGCATATTGATTGTTCTTGTGATCATGTGTTGTGTGTGTTCTCTGGTGGTAAGATCACCAAATTTGAAATGGGTGATCATAACCCATGTGATCAGATGCAAAGCATCACACCAAACACCTATCAAATGAATCATTAGGGAAAAAAGACAAGAATCTGGGCAACCAAACAATTAGGCCTATTTGTTGGAGATATGCCCAAGAGGCAATAATAAAGTGGTTATTATCATATCTTCATGCTTATGATAAATGTTTACATTCATGCTATAATAGTATTAACCGGAAACATTAATACTTGTGTGATTTGTAAACATAAAAAAGAGTCCTTAGTAAAGCCTCTTGTTAAACTAGCTTGTTGGTTAATATATGATCATGGTTTCCTGATCATGAACATAGAAGATGTTATTAACAACAGGGTCATATCATTAGGAGAATGATGTGATGGACATACTCCTATAGTTGAGCGTAGCATAAAGATCAAGTCATTTAATATAGTTCATTTGCTATATGCTTTCTGATACATAGTAACCTAATTCCTTCGACCATGAGATCATGTTAATCACCATCATCGGAAGGATGCTTTGATGACATCAAACACCACACCGTAACTGGGTGGCTATAAAGGTGGCGTTGAGTGTTCGGAAAGTATTGGTTGAGGCACATGGATCAAGAGTGGGATTTGTCCATCCATATGACGGATAGATATACTCTAGGCCCTCTCGGTGGAATGTCATCCAATTAGCTTGCAAGCATGTGACTAGCTCACAAGGGATCACATATTACGGGAACGAGAAAAGAGTACTTATTAGTAACGAGGTTGAACTAGGTATGTAGAGATACCGACGATCAAAACCTCAGATAAGTAAACTATCGTGAGACAAAGGAAAATTGGTATCGTATGTAAGTGGTTCATTCGATCGCAAAGTAATCTTAGAAATATGTGGGAGCCATATGAATTTCTAGATTCCTCTATTGGTTATTGATCGGAGAAGTGTCTCGGTCATGTCCGCATAATTCACGAACCGTAGGGAGACACACTTAAGGGTTCGATGTTGTTGAGTAGTTATGGAATGATGAGTAAGAGACCGAATGTTGTTCGGAGTCTCGGATGGGATCCGGGATATCACGAGGAGATCCGGAATGGTCCGGAGAATAAGATTCATATAAGGAAAGTCTTGTTTCGGAGTTCGGAAATGATTCCGGTGTTTTCACCAGGAATGTTCTAGAAGGGTCTAGAAGGTCCGACACTCCGGAGGGGAAGGGTACATGGATGTGTCATGACAATGTGGAATGGTTGCATCATTTACTAGGAGATTTGGCTGGGCAATATGGAGAGATAAATCAAATCCAAGTTTGAAAGTCAAACGGCCAATTTGAAAAGTCAAATCCGAAGTTTGCTTGGTGGAGGGAGAGTAGGAAACCTACTTGGGGAGGAATTCCCACTCCCTCCACCCGCCGGCCATGAGGAGGAGTTGGAGGAGGACTCCCTCCTCCCAAACCGCCCCCTCCCACCTATATAAGGAGGGGTAGGGCGCCCCTACCCCTCAGACAAAAACCCTAGCTCCTGGCGCCTCCACCACAAGTGCTGCCGCCGCCTAGGGATCTTCCAAGTCGCCGACTAGGGTTTCCCCAAACCCTAGCCGCCGGCCACACCCTCCCCTTGGTGCCCTCTAAACTGTAGATCGCCAAGGACTCTGTCATGCTCCACCATACTCGCTCCGGCTTAAGGCGAAGCCCTGCGGGATCTCCCCTCTACTTCTGACACCACGCCGTCGTGATGCAGGAATCACAAGGAGAGTGCTACAACCTCTGCTGCCCGCTGGAACAAGGGATATGAAGGTCTTCATCGAGTACCGAATGTGTGACCGACTGCGGAAGCGCTGCCGGAACACAGCGCGGAAGGATCGTCTACGCGATCTTGAGATCGGCAAGTGTACGACTACATCACCCACGATAATCTGCTCTCGTTAACCGCTTTGGAATTTTCGAGGGTGAGTTATTCTATCGACTCATTGCTACAATCTAGTAGATAGATCTTGGTTTGTTTGTGTGCATGCGGTAGAAATTTTTTGTTTTCCATGCTACGAACCCCTACACTATTTACAGGAAACGAGAATGCAAGACTCCAAACAACTGGCCCAAGTTGGCCCAAGTCCAACCCCTCCCCCCCCCATGCAGAACCCAGCGGGCCAAGTGGGAAAAAGGAAAATCGTGGGCCGAGCAACCAAACACGCCTCTAGAGTATCTCCATTTGTGTTCCCGGGGTGTTTTTTTCATCTGAACGATGATATTTCATTTAGTTGTGTTTCTAGGACGCTGAATAGCGCCAGATTTGGCCTAATTTTCATCCGGCATTCCTAGGACGAACCCGAGGCGCCAAGAACCGCCTGGAAACACCGGACGCTCCTAAAAAGCGGGTGGGCCAACCCTATCAGCGACTCAAGGACGAGCTCTCGGCCTTTTCTTCTTCCCCTCCCGCCTTTCTTCTCTATTCCCTGCTACATCTCCCACCAGTTCCCCGAGCTCCCGCCCACCATGTCGCCCAAGGCTTTCGTCAAACCCCGACCCACCATCGGCGAACCAAAGGTGAAAAAGGTGAGGAAGCCGAGAGCTCCAACAGCGAGACCGGAGGGCTTGACCGACGCCGAGTGGTTGAAAGAATTCTGGTGCAGGAAGATCGAAACAGATAGCCGCAAGGATAGGACGACAAGGTCGGAGGCGAAGGCACTCACAGAGGCACATGCGATGCGGGAAGCGTGGGCAGATTCGGAGTGTGCGACGCGTACAGATCGTCCCCGCGCAGTACGCCACGCACCGGGGGAGCCAACCAAGCGTCGGATCACCGGTCGGGTTCTCACCGATCTCGCTGGCCATGTTCTAGAAGAGCCAGGCCAACCCGCGACAGAGGTACTACTCCTCCCCCGAGTTCGACGGCGGGTTCAACCCAAATGTGCTCTTCCCCTGCCCTGTACCTCGCCCTCCTCTGTCCTTCAACATCGACATAAACGCCCCCTACGCCAGCTCTCCGACGTACGCCGGCTCTTCGTCGGCCATGCACCGTGGCCCTCTTCCGTTCGCCGACAGCTCCTTGCACGCAACCTTCGGTGATGCGGACACCCGCAACCTATTCGGCGGAATGTCGAGCAAAGCGTACATGCAGGACACGATCACCTCCGGTTCTGCAGCGGTCGGCAACAGCTCCTTCTTCACTCAAGAACAGTCCTGGGCCGACGCCGAACATGGCCTTGAGTCCTAGGATTTCGCCAAAGGCCAGACCGACCATACGTAGGCCAAGGATGGGGAGGAGGCCGAAGAGGACGCCTTGGCGCCAGATAAGGGCAAAGCCAAAGGCAAGAAGAAGTCAAGGACGTCGGCGCCAGAGCCCCGCGTCAAGTGGGCAACGCTTGAGGACCTTTGCCTTGCCGAGGCCTGGAAATCGGTGAGCATGGACCTCATCACCGGCGCCAAACAAATTCGAAGAACTACTAGAGGCGCGTGAAGCTAGCGTTCGATGAGCGCAACCTCTTGGACCCAAAGTTCAGCAAGATCCACATGGAGCGTAGCGAGAAGGCCATGGTCAAACACCGGGGACTCATCCAGCATGCGTGCAGCAAGTGGCACAGCATTCTTGAGGAGATCGAGCGCACACCCGTCAGCGGTGAAAGCATGGATAGCAAGGTACTTCGCCGACCTCTAGCCGAAGCTATGCCGAGTTCATGCATGTCCTGACACACTTCGCCTTTGCATCTCGTCCGTGCACTCGGCATGTACCGGGACGACACCAATACGGAGTTCAAGTTTCACCACGTGTTTGCCGAAATACAGAAATGCCAGAAATGGGTGGATACTCGCGTGAGCCTTGCCAAGAACAAGGACGACATGTACAACCCAGAGGCTCCTCCCCCTACTGCTGGCGAGGGAAGGCTGAAGGTCGGCTAGAAGAAGGCGAAGATTCTCAAATCTACATGACCTCCCACCAAACGTCTCCACACGTCCATCGAGAAGTGCATCGTCGATTTTAAGGCCCATGCCGAGAAGAGGGAGAAGAAGGCCGACGAGAGATGGACGGAGCTGCTCTAGAACCAAGACCGAAAGCTCGACCTCCTCAAGGCAAACTTCGATGTCAAGAAGAGGAACACAGATCTCCAGTTCCTCATGGGCGGTGAAGACACCTCGGCGATGAGCACGCCGATCAAGGTCTGGTACATGGCGCGCCGTAACGCCATCCTCGCCGAGGACATTGCCGCCAACACGCCAAGCTCTGAGCCGATCGTCTTGGCCACCACACCTTCGCCGAGCTCTGCCTCCACCTCCTCCAATCCATCGGCGGGTCATGTCCTGGCCGAGGAACCCATCCCAATCACACCGGACAAGCAGGAGAAGCCCATCCCATCGACGACTAATCGCCAGATTTTATTATCCTGTTTTGTAATGATTTGATCACCGCACATTTTTAGGAGTATTTCTGTCGAACACCTTTGGCCGAAATTTCGTCGGAGGGAACGATTTTTTTTTAATATGTCGTTGTTTTTGCTTCGCCTGAAAACTCAGTCTGGGAAAACGAATGTAAAACTAGGCATTCTCAGGCTGTAAGTTACATCCGTCTGACGTTAAATAGGCCGGATTTAGTCTTGAAAACGCCTGACGAGTAGAAGTGCTCTTATTTTGGTAGAAATGATCATTTGAAAGAAGTTCACTCAGCTCTGACCCTTTTTCAAAACTATAATAAGTCTATAACCAAATTTGACCCCTCAGCGCGACGACTTCGGCTGAGTCTGTCCACACACTGACAGTGACACACACACCACGTGAGCCCATGCAGTGCGGCAGGCAGCGGGTGACGGAACGGAACCGAGACGGCCAAGATCCCATGTTCCCCAGCGGGCTGCGTGGGCGTCGTGTAGCGCCGGCCTTCTGGGCGAGACAACGCTAGCAGCTCCTCTCGTGTGAATGCGCCCGCCGCGCACGACGACGACGTCTCGGGTGGCACGGTGCGTCGGTGCATATAACCTGGGGATTGCTCCCGAGAGAGTGAGCACTCCCGACCGTTTTTCTTCGAGGGAACATGGCCACCACCACTGCTCCTGCTACTGTTGCTGCCGCGGTGGAGAAGGTGGAGGTGGGAGGTCTGGAGGTGGTGGCGGGCGGCGGCGGCGGGAGGAGGGGGAAGCAGCGCGGATGGAAGACCATGCCCTTCATCATAGGTACGTGCGGCTCCGTAGCTTCGATTTCACTTGCTCCCCGCCCGTCTCTGCGACCATCTCCCGGCCTGTTTCTTGGTTGTGAGATTCTTTCGTTCGGGTAAAGCTACAGGAGAGCCATTCCTGGCCACAGCTAGTCTCTGCCTCTCGGCCGGGCGTACAGGAGCGCGGCGGAAGCACGGTCCGGCACTACCGCCGAGCGAGCGAGCTAGCTACACAGTAGTAAGCTCGTGGGTGTGCCGTGGTCTCGATATGTCTAGCCCCGTGGTCTAGCCGGCATGGAACGCCGGAGACAACAATTGCACCCAGCCAGTCCTCCATAGCCTCCCAGTACTGAAACCACCTCCGGCGTCCAGCCCATAGAGAGCCGCAACCGGGGCTCCGGCGGAAACACATCGCCTCGCCTGGCCCACCTACAGTGTCACATGCAAAAACAAATCTCCCCACCCCACCTTCCTTTTCTCTCTGCCACGTGCAAGAATCTTTTATCACATGGGGAGAGCTTATGGTGCTCCCGTGCTTGCGAATTGTAGTACGAGTACCTGCGGGCGTGGCATTTTAGTACTCCTTCAGCCCATATTAATTGACTTTGATTTGTCAAATTTTACATAAATCTATATACTAAATGGTGTCTAGATTTATTTAAATTTTAACAAATCCAAGTCAATTAATATGGGTTGGAGGGAGTATACAGATGATTTAGGGGAAGATTTATCAAACCGACGAACATTTATGACCGTTAGGAGAGTCAGGTTTTGCTCGGGTTTTGACTGATTTTACTACCGGTCATATCTGGCTCTTTTTCACAAGAAAAAAATCTGGCCCTCAAACAAGTGTTACACGTACACGTACACCCGATGGTCGTCACTTGTAGAGGCCAACCCCGGTCATCCATATGGTCGTGCACACTACTTACTACTAGTGGTTTGCTTGCCAAAACAGAGTCAGGATAAAAGACACAGAAAAATAGCTTGACCTTTAGTTGCAATTTTGTACGGCGTAGTGCTGTCATTTTCCTTCACATCAGTAAGCTCAAAACAACTGAATCAACACTACAGAAAATGAGTGGCTGTCATTTTCTTTTTGTATGCAGCTACCGAGACGTTCGAGAAGGTCGCGTCAAATGGGGTGACACTGAATCTAACGGTCTATCTTATCAAGCGCTACAACATTGGGCAGCTCGCGGCAGCAAACATCACCAACATCTTCAACGGCACGCTTAACTTTGCGCCCTTGCTGGGGGCCTTCATCTCCGACGCCTACTTGGGAAGGTTCAGAACCCTGGCCTATGGATCCTTCTTTAGCTTCCTGGTATGTCCACGTCACGGCTCAAGCTCTCTCACCCGTCTCATTTCAGCTGCTGTGTTGGCAAAAGAAAATTCAGGATCATCCATTGAATGGAATAACCAGCAGTATAATGATTAATACAGTAGTACTACTACTATTTTTGCTCTTCATTTACCACAACAACACTTGATGCCTGAGTAAATGATATTTATTCACTGGTTTAGCCGTTCCAAGGAATTACTATCTGCACATAGGATAGGAAATAAGTAAAAAAACTGTATGCGGATAGCCAGGTTTGAGAATTTCGACATAGATCAATGGAAATACCACTAGATGCATGCTATTAGGCATCAGGTACAAATGCAAAGCACACAAAAAACACAATGCTTCTTAATTTAGATAGAAGATGCATATTCTAATAAGAATGCACTTGCTCAATGTCAATGGCGACAACCGTATACAAACTATAAATATGTGAGTACTCGCTCTGTTTTTATTTACCTCACATTCTGTTTTTATTTACCTCACATTCTTGATTTAGTCAGAGTCAAAATTTATAAAGTTTGACCAAGAATATAAGAAAAGCTATCAACATTCATAATGCCAAATGCATATCATATGAAAATATACATTATGGTAATTCTAATACCATAGATCTACATTGTAGATATAGATGTTTTGTCATAACCATTTGGTCAAACTTACTTTGACTAAACCCAGAACACGAGGTAAATAAAAACAGAGGGAGTACTGAAATTTCCATTTGATACTGGCAAGTAATTATCAATTATTAAATTTTGCATTGATGTTCTCAGAGTCTAATCTGTGTGATTATTTGCTGTAAAACAGGGGATGCTGGGATTGACTTTATCTGCAGCGCTTCCAGGTCTCAGACCACCAGGCTGCAATCAAACAACCCAATTAGGTGAACACTGCAGTAGTCCATCAACACTCCAGCTAGGTGCCCTGTACCTTTCTCTTGGGTTTCTAACCATCGGTGGTGGAGCAGTCCGGCCATGCAGCCTGCCCTTTGGAGTAGACCAATTCGATATGACTGATGAAAAAAGCAGAAAGGGCATAAACAGCTATTATAACTGGTACTATGGCACAACTACTGCTGCCCTGGTGTTCTCGTTGACTGTTCTCATCTACATCCAGAATAGTATCAGCTGGCCAATAGGATTTGGCATACCAACATTCTTCATGTTGATGGCAATTATCGTCTTATTTATGGGTACAAGACTCTATGTCCATGTGCCACCAGAGGGAAGCATATTCACTGGAATTTTCCAAGTATTAGTGGCATCCTTTAAGAAGAGAAGGCTCAAGCTTCCAAATCCTCATGATATAAATCAACAAGAGTTGCTGCTCTACGACCCTCCAATGAGGGGAAACCGTATTTTCAAACTGCCACTTACTTCCCAGTACAGGTATAATAAAGAACTAGCCACGGTGGAACTGTCACAACACATCCACAAAAATACCATTTGATTTTGTCCCATTCCCAAAAGCATCGTGCTTTTTCCAAGAAAAAACTATTTCATATAATTAAGGTTTTGTTGTTCAACGTTTTTTATTATGTATTGACAGTTGGAGGACTTGTACATATACTCCCTCCGTTCCTAAATATAAGATGTTTTGCCAAGTCAATTTGGCTTACCAAAACATCTTATATTTAGGAACAGACGGAGTAGCTGCTAAGATAATTACCATGTATATCCAACCTTGCAAGATAAGCTTAACTGCACCAGCACATAGCTATTAACCAACTAGCTACATCCATGTACTTGCTAGAAACATCCAAAAATTCAGGTGTTGTAAATGTAAGCCCTTTTTCTGCAAGTGAATTTCCTGCATGCCTCAATGAAGTGAAATAGAAACATAAACAGCATGTCTATCATGTCAAACATACTAATCATTTAAAATTAATTATATGCAGATGCTAATGTATATCCACTTTTCATTGTGATTCCTCCTCAGGTTTCTGAACAAAGGTGCAATTGTAAGGGATGGTGATATAAATGATGAAGGTTCTGTAAGAAACTTGTGGGAGCTTTGCAGTATCCAGCAGATAGAAGAGGTTAAATGTTTGATAAAGATTGTGCCTATTTGTATCTCTGGCATCATATGTTTTCTCGCGTTGGCTCAACAATTCACCTATATAATCTTTCAAGCATTAACAATGGACTGTCACCTTGGGCCACACTTCGAAATTCCAGTAGGCACTGTTACCTCCATATCATTTGCCGCCCTAGCTTTATTCGTCCCCATTTATGACCAACTTTTAGTACCACTGGCCAGAAGATTCACAGGGGTGGAAAGTGGAATTACAGTTCTTCAGAGACAGGGGGTAGGATTGGCGCTTTCTGCCATTTCAATGGTGGTAGCAGGATTTGTTGAACGCAGAAGGAGGAACTCAGCTTTGTCTAACGGAGGAATATCACCAATGTCAGTCTTTTGGCTTGCCCCCCAATTGGTTTTAATGGGTATTGCTGAGGTGTTCAATGCAGTTGGACAAATTGAATTCTATAATAAGCAGTTTCCAGAGCACATGCTAACCTTAGGACAATCCCTGTTTTTCGCTACTTTAGCTGGATCAAACTACTTGAGTGTTGCCCTGGCAAACATCACAAAAAAGGTGACCAGCAGAGATGGTCACACAAGCTGGTTGACAGAGGATATTAATCACAGCAAACTTGACTATTACTTCTATCTCATTGCCTTCATGGGATTACTGAACCTTTTCTACTTCCTTATATGTGCACACTACTATCAATATAAAGCCATGTCACCGCATGCTGAAGAGTCTATCGAACTACACACCAAGGTAGAGGAAGATGCAGAGATCAACATCGATAGAGGTGCACATAACAAGTAAGTATTGCAAGGGAAATTTGTCCTGCACAGGGTATATACTTTGGAAAAATGCACAGGGTATATACTTTGGACAAATTCCAAGAGGTCTGAATGGTTTCCACCGTGGCACGCATACTTTCTTATTATCATGATGAAGAACAAGTGTGACATAGTTTATCCAGGACGGATAACTATTATCCAAAGAGCATAAGTAGAGAGCTATATAAAAGGTCTATTGTATTAGATTTGATTAAGTGTGAGTTTGTGGAACTTAATGAAGCCAGCCATACTTCTGTGGAACTTAATTAAGTTTCTGGTACTCCCTTTGTCCGGAAATAAGTGACTTGGATTTGTCTAGCATGTCTCTAGATATATTTTAGTGTGTAGATACATTCCAATGTAGACAAATCCAAAATCACTTATTTCCGTATGGAGGGAGTATACCTGCAGCAAGTACACACAGGCCGTACTTGCAGCTAGTTAGTTTGATCAAACCAATCAGGTCCATGCCTCTACAAATAGGCGACCTATGTGCGTTTAGCATGTGAAGAAGTAAACTGCCAAGTCAAATACTACTCCAAGCAGTGGATTTTGGATGGTCCTTCATATATACTTCAATGAACTGTTTCAAACAAGTGTTTCCAGAAAAAAAAATCCAAACCATACAATTAATAAACCTTACAGTTGATATATTTAACTTAGAATAGGATGTTAAGGGTATGCACAATTGCACATTCAAACGAATCTACAATAATAAAATCCCAGCAATACTTCTGTACAGTTGGAGTTTAGAGTAGCTAAAAACATCTTAATAAGAGAAGAAACAAGCTAAATATTAAATTTACACACCGTGGGAAGTCCCGGAACAATAACTGGACCACCGCGAACTTTGCCAAGGGCAAAACTTATCCTCAATGGCCGTCCAAGAATCACCTGTAGAAAAACAAAAACTCCACATCATTTGTGATCATTTTATAAACTCAATATTTTAACGATAGCAATTCGTACGGCAACTCTTGCCATAAATAACCTTTCCATCCATAGCATCCTTGGCGCACTTAGCCTCGTAATCATTTGAGAACTGGACAAAACCGAAGCCTCTTGACCGTCCAGAGTTTTTGTCATACATTATTCTCACTGCAGTAAGAAATAGTATCCATATAACTTCACTAAATTAAGATAAGTCTAACACATGTACAAATAGCAGCACTAATCAAAGAATAGAATAAACAGTACTCAAGTTTTCATTATGGCTACACAATCTTTCACCAGAAAAGCAATGATAAAACTCAGCTTCAGTATTAGGTGAATCAATAACCACATACCACAGCTGAGCGAAAAAACAAAAATAATGACCATTGACAGAAACCCATGCACATGAATCAGATGCAGAGTAATGTAGACTTGAGAGGGCCGCTAGCTATCTATCACATAAAATTAATAAAGCAAATGAAGCATGCGACGTACGAGGAAGCAATGATGAGGCCAGATTCCAACAAATGGCACGAAGCCATGAAATCCGAGATTGGATCCATGTACGAAAACCAAGTGTGGACTTTGGTGGACTTACCGGATGGCCGCAAGGCTGTCGAGAACAAATAGATTTTTAAGAAGAAAATAGATGCCGATGGTAATGTAACCGTCTATAAAGATTGACTTGTCCCGAAAGGGTTCCGATAAATTTAAAGAGTTGACTACGATGAGACTTTCTCACCGGTAGCAAAGCTAAAGTCTGTGAGGGATTGTTAGCAATCGCTGCATATTACGATTATGAGATATGGTAGATGGATGTAAAAATGGTGTTCCTCAATGGTGACATTGATGAAGAGTTGTATATGGTGCAACCCAAAGATTTTGTCGATCCTAAAAATACTAACAAGGTATGCAAACTTCAACGATCTATTTATGGATTGAAGCAAGCATCCCGGAGTTGGAATCAACGTTTTGATAAGGTGATCAAAAGATTTGGATTTATACAAACTTATGGAGAAGCTTGTATTTACAACAAAGTGAATGGGAGCCCTGTAGCATTCCTAGTACTATATGTGGATGACATATTGTTGATTGAGAATGATATAAAACTTCTTAAAAGTGTCAAAGACTATTTGAATAATAGTTTTTTAATGAAGGATCTTGGCGAAGCTGCATACATTTTAGGCATCAAGATTTATAGAGATAAATCAAGACGCTCAATAGCGCTTTCACAAAGTACATATTTGGACAAGGTTCTAAAAAGGTTTGGAATGGAAGATAGCAAGAAAGGGTTCTTTCCCATGTTGAAAAATATGACCTTGAGTAAAACTCAAAGTCTAGCTACGACAGAAGATAGAGAGAGGATGAGTAAAACTCCCTATGCCTCAGCCATAGTCTCTATCATGTATGCCATGATGTGTACAATACCAGATATTGCATATGCTATTAGTTTGACTAGCAGATATCAAAGTGATCCAGGAGTAGATCACTAGATAGCGGTCAAAAATATCCTAAAGTACTTAAGAAGAACTAAGGATATGATTCTTTCTTATGGAGGTGATAAACATCTCATTGTAAATGGTTACACCGATGCTAGTTGGAACACTAATCCGGATGACTCTAAGTCGCAATCTGGATACATATTTGTAGGGTTCGCAGCATAGAAAACAAAATTTTTCCTACGATGGGAACAACTAAGTACCAAGATCTATCTACTAGATACAAGCAACGGGTGGATATACATCCATAGAATACATACCCTCGAAGACTGAATAGCGTTAACGAGGTTGTACTCGTGGATGATGTAGACGAACGCTTGCCGATCTCAAGATCGTGATGAAGTCCATCTGGTCCAGCACGATCAAGTCCAGCACCTCAAAGCAGTGGTGCATCCGTGATCGCACACACGTACGGGTACCCCGACAACCTCCGCGCCCTCGCTCCAGCGAAGCAGCGGAAGCAACAAATCCTTCCAGAAAAAGTCACCGGGAACATGTATCTCGCTGATCCGAGACCATGGGGAAATTCTAAAGGGGGGAGAGAGATCCTTCGCGAGGAGGTGTGAGAGACAAGTGAGAGGAGGGGGTCCTTTTATAGGGGAGGGGGGGCAGCCCAAGGGGGCATGACCGCCGGCCATGGAGGGTGCCCCCACCTCTCCCTCATTCATGTGGTGGAAGCTCCACTCACATAAAAACCTCTCCACTCACAATTCCACTCACATGCATTAATTTTCCACCAAAATTAATGCAAGCTCTCATTTAAATAAAACTCTTTTATTTATTTATTCAGAATTTTGTTAATTACTTTAATTAACAAACATTCACATAAAACCCCTTGCTAGTATTCCATTTCACATGCAGAACCAGTTTCAGCAATTTCAACCGAAACAGTTCCGGTGTCTAGTGAAATAAATTCCTGCGCTTTTCTTTTCTTTTTCTGGCATATCATTTGCTCTGAATGGTGTCGGCATCCCTTAAGTGTGTCACCCTATGGTTCGTGAATAATGCGGACATGATCGAGACCCTTCTCCGATCAATAATCAGTAGCGGGACCTGGAGATCCATACTGACTCCCACACATTCAACGATGACTTCTATGATCGTGTGAACCTTTTACGCTAGTATCTTAATCCCTTTGTTTCACGATATATTACATGTCTGAGATTCGATCATCGGTATCTCCATACCTAGTTTGATCTCGTTACCGACATGCACTCTTTTCTCGTTCCCGTGATATAACATTCTAGTGATCAAATCACTTGCTTGCAAGCTAATCAATGTGATATCACCGAGAGGGCCCAGAGCATATCTATCCGTCATCGGGATGAACAAATTCCACTCTCGAACCATGGGTCTCAACATAACACTTTAGTAGTTCTGAAGCCATCTTTATAATCACCCAGTTACGGTGTGACGTTTGATGTCATCGAGAAACTCTTCCGGTGTTAGTGATTGACATGATCTCATGGTCTAAGGATTAGGATCACTTCGTAAATTGTTATAGCAATATAAACTCAATGACTTTGATCGTAATGCTATACTTCAGATGAATATTCATCACATCATTACACTAATGTTGTGACCTCGTTATTAACAACATCCAATGTCCATGATCAGGAAACTTTGATCATCATGTTAATCAACGAGCTAGTTTATAAGAGAGGCATAACTAGGAACTTCCTTTTTGTTTATTAAACACACATGTATTAACGTTTCCGTATTAATACAATTATAGCATGTAAAATAAACATTTATCATAAATAAGGAATACGATAATAACCACTTTATTATTGCCCCTCGAGCATATTCCCTTCAATATTTAGTTTGAATGGTGCAGCAGTGAGCTGGAGGAGTGTTAAGCAAAGCGTTGTGGTGAGATCTTCAACTGAATTGGAATACATAGCTGCTTCGGAGGATTCAGAATAGGCGATATGGATGAAGGAGTTCATTGCGGAGCTTGTTGTGGTTCCTAGTGCGTTGGACCCAATGGTCATCTATTGTGACAACATGAGTGCCATAGCCAATGCACAGGAGTCAAGGTCACACAAGAAGCTGAAGCATATCAAGCTAGGTTTTTATGCTATTTGCGAGCATGTCCAAGATGGTGACATAAAGATTTGAAAAGTACACACAGATCTAAATGTGGCAGATCCGTTGACTAAACCTCTCCCTAGGGAAAAACATGACCAACACCAGAATGCCATGGGTGTTAGGTACATCACAATGTAATCTAGATTATTGACTCTGGTGCAAGTGGGAGATTGTTGGAGATATGCCCAAGAGGAAATAATAAAATGGTTATTATTATATCTTTGTGTTATGATAAAGGTTTACAGCCCATGCTATATTTGTATTAACCGGAAAAATTAATACTTGTGTGTTTTGAAACATAAAAGAAGTCCCTAGTAAAGCCTCTTGTTAAACTAACTTGTTGTTTAATAGATGATCATGGTTTCCTGATCATGGACATTACATGTTATTGATAACAAGATCATGTCATTAGGAGAATGATATGATGGACACACTCCTATAGTAAGCGTATCATAAGATCAATTCATTTAGAAGTTCGTTTGCTACAAGCTTTCAAGTACATAGTAACCTAATACTTCGACCATGAGATCATGTTAATCACCATCACCATATGAATGCTTTGATGACATCAAACACCACTTCTGTAACTGGGTGGTTATAAAAGCGGCATTAGGTATTCTGAAAGTATGTGTTGAGGCACTTGGATTAAGAGTGGGATTTGTCCATCCATATGACGAATAGATATACTCTGGGCCCTCTCAGTGGAATGTCATCCAATTGGCTTGTAAGCATGTGACTAGGTCACAAGGGATCACATATCACGTAACGAGTAAAGAGTACTTATCGGTAACGAGGTTGAACTAGGTATAAGAGATACCGACGATCAAACCTCGGATAAGTAAAGTATCGCGAGACAAAAGGAAATTGGTATCATATGTAAATGGTTCATTTGATCATGAATTAATCGTAGAAATATGTGGGAGCCATATGAATTTCTAGATTCCTCTATTGGTTATTGATTGGAGAAGTGTCTCGGTCATGTCTGCATAATTCACGAACCGTAGGGACACAACACTTAAGGATTCGATGTTGTTTAGTAGATATGGAAATGAGTTAGAGATCGAATGTTGTTCGGAGTCTCGGATTGGATATAGGACATCGCAAGGATATCCGGAATGGTCCAAGAGAATAAGATTCATATAAGGAAAGTTCAATTTCGGGGTTCAGAAATGTTTTCGGTGTTTTCACCAGAATATTCTAGAAGGTTCTAGAAGGTCCACCACCCCGGAGGAGGGGGGGTACATGAATGCGCCATGACAATGTGGAATGGTTGCATCATACCCTAGGTCACTTGGCTGGACAATGGGAAGATAAATAATCAAACTCTAGTTTGAATAGTCAAACTCCAATTTGAAAAGTCAAATCCCAACATTGAAAGTCAAATTCCAAGTAGAGGGAGGAGAGGAAACCCTCTGAAACCCTCTTGGGAGAGGATTCCCTCTCCCTTCTTGCCGTCGTCCAAGCAAGGGGAGTTTGGGGAGGACTCCCCTCCCCTTGCCTCCTCTCCCTCCCATAAAAAGAGGGGTGGGGCGCCCCGTTGCCACAACCCCGCAAACCCTAGGCTGCCTGCTGCTCCCAGCCACCGGTTCCCTAAACCCTAGCTCCTCTAAACCTCCACTACCACCTAGCCTAGCCACTAGCGCCACCACCTCCTCCCCTCGGCATCTAAACCCTATCCACTGAGGGCCTCTCTAAATACACCATACCCGCACCAGCTTAGGCGAAGCCCTGCGGGATATACTCCTTCACCTCCACCACCACACCGTCGTGCTGCTGGAATCACGAGGATATCTACAACCTCCGCTGCCTTCTGGAACAAGGGAGAGGAAGGTCTTAATCAAGTACCAAACGTGTGACCGACCGCGGAAGCACTGCCGGAACGCTGCGCCAGAAGGACCGTCTACGCGATCTTGAGATCGGCAAGTGAACGACTACATCAACCACGAGAATCCGATCTTGTTAAATGCTTTGGATCTTCAAGGGTTAGTACTCTATCAACTCGTTGCATCGATCTCGTAGATTAGATCTTGGCTTTTGTGTGTTCATGCGATATAATTTTTTTGTTTTCCATGCTACAACCCCCTTCAATATCAAGGTAGCATATTTGTATTTCAAACATCATTTTCATACTATTGCTTAAAGCTATACTCTAATTTGTTCTTAATTTAAGATTGCACAGAGATTTCCCTTTCTTGAGGAGTATAAGATGAGATGTATTCCATCTCTATGTTAGAATGTGATGCCCATTTTAATTCCTTTATCAAGCACATATAGAATTTTCATGAATCTTTATCATTGATGAATTGTTTTGTGATCACTACAACCTAAAAGGAGAGTAGACAAGTGAACCCATGAACCCCGGTCCGATTTTTATCATAAGAAACACCTTTCCATTGCATTTACTATCTTTTATAATTTTGGCAATTAATTATTTAGAAAATACAAAAATACTTTCCCCACTTGCAATCACTCATAAAACCCCAAAAACAACTCTACTATATTTCATATCATCTAGTTTGCATTACTTTACTTTATTTACTTTAGCTTGTATTATATTTTATTTCATATTAATAATACGAAACCTTGTGCTTGACAACCTCTAGGTGGAGTTGGGGACACAAGACAATTTATTTTACTTTACATGTTTCTTGAAGAGGATAAGACAAACATCCTTCTAGAGTCAATTCCTCGAGAGTTCGATATAAACCCTCGAGTCACCCTTGTGGGGAAAAGAAGCTTGTACAACACTCTACACTTGGAGTCCCAACAAAAATTGGCCATGTTTGTTGCCATCGGGAATGTCCTACTGATAGCTGTGAGATTTGATACATTATTATGGTTTTTCTTAATAGTTTTTGTATTGATTTGATGGTTTTCGAGCTTTACCTAATGGTAATACTTCGGTAGCGAAGAAAACTTGCTTCTCAGTGTATGTTTCAGGTTCTGACTATCAATAGAAGGTTTCAACAGCAAAAATACAATATTCAGGCAAAAAAAAGCAAGTCTCTTTTTGGAAGCAATCGAGGACAGCAGCCAGATGGTTTAACAACCAATTATACGGCGGGAATATTTTTTTGGCCATATAGTTGCCATCGCCTTCGTCCTGTCAAAAGGAACAACTTCTGTGAAGGAGGCAAGGGTGAAAACAGAACACAACAACCACTGTTCCATCCAGAAGGGAGAAAGAAGAGATCCGGAGAAGAAGGGGAAGACGTTCTCCATCTCGCTCCATGATCTTCAACCTCCTAGCCACCACACCCCCCATAGCCATTACTACTTGTACGAGAGAGAGATCTTCACTTTGCAAGATTAGGGTTTGAGATTGTTTCTTCCTTATCTTGAGTTGTGTTGGATTGATTTTCTATTCTTATTGTGGATCTCCACAGTAATATTGAGATTAACTCCTCTTATTTAATCATATCAATTGTGGCATCCCGCAAAACCACTACTAGAAAATCGCGTTGTTTTTGTGCATTGCATCATCATGACCGCATGCTCATGTCATCATGCCACATTGCATTTGAGCATCGTCATCATCTTGCATTTGCTTGCATAAAACTATTTGCAGAAAAACCTGTTCTTGTTTTCTAAACGCCCCGTCTATGTTCCAAACGCAAAACCCGGGTCTCCGGATTATTTTGTTTTGTCTGCTATCGGTTTGCAAAAGCCCTGTTTGAAATAAATAAATTATTTAATTATTTTTAGTGGGGGCAGTCGAACGGGCCGATTCGACCCAGTCGGCCACCCCCAGTGCAAAAACGGTCCACCCAAAATCTATTCCTACCTAGTCCTAATCTACCCACCCCTCCAGCCACCTCACCCCACCCAATCCTCTCTCGCCACCTCACCTCTCTCCCTCCCTCCACCACTCCCTAGCTGACACGTCACCTCCTCCCTCCTCTCTCACCCCTGCCACCCACTCCACCGGCAGACCAACACCACCTGGGCGATTTCCACCCCACCCGGACCAACCTGCAGCCTGGCCCCACCCTGACCCGCGCGTCTCCACACCCCCACCAACCAACTCCCTCTTCCCCCACCGACCCCACGCCCTGGCCATCGCCACCTGCCCCTGGGTCCCACCCCGACCCGCCTGTCTCTCCCTCTCTCCTCCCCCACCGCGTCTCCTTCCTCGTCTCCCCCTCTGCCGGCTCTACCCACCGCCCCCTCCTCTGCTCCGCCGCCCTAGCGCCACCGCGGCCTGCCTCTCCGCCCTCCGCCGCCGACGCGCCGTGCCTCCGGCCCCCCTCTCCTCCCCGAGCGCCCCGCCGGTCGCCCTCCTGTCCTCCCCCTCGGCCGCGCGTACCAAGCTGCCTTCCTCGCCGCCCCGCGGGCCTCACTCCGCCTCGCCACCAGCCCGCCGCGCTCTCCTCCCGCCGCCCAGAGCTCCAGCGACGCCGCGCCCCGCACCTCCTTCCTCTCCTTCCCACGGCCGCAACCGCTCGACCCCACCCCGGCCATGGCGCCACCGCCGGCGTCCCCGCTCGCCCTCTCGCCGCCGCCCTTCCCTCCTGCAACCGCCTCGCCGCGGCCACCCTCCGCTCCTCCCTCCTCGCCGGCCCCGCGCGTCGTCGCCCGCCTCTCCCCGTCTGCCCCGCCGCGCGCCCCGTCGGCCGCCCTCTGCTCCTCCTCCCCGCGCTCGCCGCCCCTCTCCCGCGGACCCCTCCTCCGTCGGTGCCCCGCCTCACCTTCCACTCCGGCCAGGCGCGCTCTGCCCCGAGCCGACGCCGCCACCGGCGCGTCCTCCACCCCGTCCGGCGCCGCCGCGCAGCCCGCCTCCAGGCCCCGTGCTCGCCTCCCTCGCCCCGAGCCCACCTTCGGCCCTGTCGACCGACACCAGTGCCTGAGCCCGCGTGTGCTGCCCCACGCCTCCGCCTCGCCAGGCCTTGCAGCACCGCTGCCGTGCGGCCGACGCCCGAGCCTCTCTGCCTCCGTCTGCAGCGCTCCGGCCGGCAGCAGTCGTCGTTCAGGGCACGCCAAGCCGTGCTCCTGTGTGTGTCCCTGTTTGTCAAAAGGTCTAGCACTGTATGACAAGGGCCAGCATATGTTTGTGTCTCTGAGTATGTAGCGAGGCCACCATAAGACCGATCCCGGTGTTTGGAGACCGAACCCCAAGATCGCCTTCCCCGACCCAAAGGCGTAGAGATCCCGAGCCTCCGAAGACCGATCCGACAACGAACCCGCCGGTACCTCAAGATCTTCCTCGCGGCGTCCGAAGACCCGAACCCTGTCGAATCCCTCTCGGTGAATGCCAAGATCGCCTCACGGACGCCATGACCTCCTTCAAGGATCCGATGGCCGAGACCCTGAAGACCGATCTAGAGCGCCAAGGCCTTCGCATGGAGTCGGCAAGATCATCCGGAAACACCAAGATCAACTGCGCGGGCCCAACAAGTTCGACACCGTCCAGGGCGAGACCGATGCGCCCCGACGCCACGCCAAGTTCGTCTACCCGAACGCCAAGATCTACTCTGCCATCCGAGAACGATCCCGCCGAGACCGTTTCCGTCGAACCCTGAACCCTGAGACCGAACCCCGAACCCCGGAACCCCAAGTTCATCGAGAGACCCCCTAATGTGTGAACCTTTTCCCGAGCCCCTATTTTATAAATGCTTTATATAAAACTTGTCGCATATTAGATTGATCATGCATGCATATTGTCTGTGGTTTGGGGGCCTTATGCCGATTCACCTTATAATTAAATATGGGGCCCATATGCGGGCAAATCTAGCCTTATATTGGCCTCACTTAAATTTGTGTAGCGAACCAGTAACTCATTTTGCCATGTTAAGACAACATTTAAAATGCAGGGTAGCTAAACAACTTGAACCACTTGAATATTTGTCGGGACCCCGGTTCCGCTTAATCTTGCCTAATTGCATCGCACCTTTGCCACGCCATACATCATACATGCATCATGCCCGATCTTTTGCCGTAGCATTAAATATTGCATCCGATGTTTATTCTAGTGTTTTGCTTCTTCGCGGATAAGGCCGTTGAGTTGATGTGAGCTTCGCCCCGATCTTCGGTTGAGCCCTCGGCAATGTTTTCAGGTGAGCATCTCCCCCCTTTCTACCTATCTTACTTTTATAGTATTTATTCCCTCCTGTTGATCTATTGCTATCTGTGTCGCGTTGCTCTAGTTTTCGTACCGTGATATCCCTTGCAGCCTTATATTGCCTTGGACACACCCTATTACCTGTTGTTTGGTAGATAGTTGGACTTGCGCGTCGTAGTCGCTTGCTCAAGTGCGGACGCGTGTCGTCAAGTGCCACAGTTGTTGGTGTATTGCCGCATGTTTGAGGTTGGAGATGATCATGGTTTTACTTATCGTTCACTTTAATTCCTGTTTAACAACTAAAATTGAAGTAAGTAAGCAGAGGCACAGGTGGGCAATAGATGTTATTTGGTTGTTAACCGTCCACTTGTGTCGCGTAGGACCCCGAGTGCTTGATACCTGTTCCTTGAATATTCGCGCTATCCACATACGGGGAATTATGGGACCCCCCTGAGCCAGAGCTTGATTCATTCTTATTTCTTGGGGCCACAAACTAGTTTGAGGTTTTATTTACTATCCTGTACTTATGCCATGCTACTGCTTTATTTACGTTTGTGCGAGGAGCACACTGTACTGTTTAGGATCGTGACCCGTTTTCGCGGTATCGACACCCCGAGTTTTCGGGTTCCCAGTCGTTTACAGCCGGCCCCACAAACCTTGAGTCCGTCTCGGAGCCGGCCAGTTTCGTTGCGGGTGTACTCCAAGGGGTGGACCCCTGAAATATTTCTGAATCCTGTGATTGCTTTGTCGTGAAAGCCTCGTTGGGTTTTGATTTGGTTTTTCCGAGGTTGATCGAGTGTGTGTTGCTATTTGTGCACCCCGGCCGGGTAAAAACTTTCTGAAAGCCGTGTCCACGGTTATGGACGACTTGGAGCACAGTATCTCAATCATAGACAACTATAACTAAAGTAGTGCTATAAATTTGACTTTATAATGACTAGTAATCAGCTTCACTATAATGGAATGAATAAATAAAACTGCCAACAATTGCTTGTTTGGGTTGTCGCTTGCGACCATTGTACCTGACTAGTAAGTATTGAAACTACAACGGAATGGCTAAATAAAAGTACCAACAACTGCTGGGTGTTGGGTTATCTCATGCTAATTGTATCTGACTAGTAAGTGTCGCAACTACAACGGAATGGTTAAATAAAAGTGCCCACTGCTTATTTTATCAGGATGATTATCTAAGTTTGACTAGTAATTGCCGCAACGAAAACTGAATAAATAAAACTGCCAACTGTGTGAGTTCCTCGGTTGACTTCCTCGTTTGGTCTCGAGGGGGAAACACCAGGATGGGTTTGTCTGATGGTAGCATCAGGTTGTTTCCGAATAGGTCTTTCTTACCCCTCTCTGATCGCCGCCAGTTGTATCGAGTCTCTATAGGTTGTTTAGTGCCTGCTGCGCTGCCGCTCAGTCCACCATACCTATGTAGGCGAGGACCGCCGAATTCTAGTCTCGCCGTGTACTAGCCTCAGTACTGACCGCTCTCTCTTTTTCCTTTGCCCTTTTGTCGGCACCCCTTTTGTTTAAGCAGGTTTTGAGATCGACGTCGTTAGCAGGGTTACCCCTCCGGCTTGGCCTGGGCAGGGTTATGGACGCCATTGGTTATTCTTCAGGGCTCTTAACCCCATTTGCATCTTGTCCGTAGCTGGACGCTCTATTGTTTTCAAGGTGATTTGGATCTTTGTTCTGTATATCTGTATTCTTGACTCATGGAGTCATGTTGTATATATATCTGTTCTGTGGGTCCCATCGAGGACTGTTGTGTAATGTTATTACTTCGTTTTCCACCCGCACGAAAGTGCCTGGTGGGCACCTTTGAATCGTTTCTATGTGGGTTTGGCGGGAATCGCTGAAACTTGCATAGGTCCGATTCTGAGGGTGTTACAGAGTGGTATCAGAGCTCAGCAGTTGCGATACCCCACAAGTCTAGCCTGTAGGATAACCTAGCTAACGGACGTCGTAGAGTGTCAAAACTATTTTGGAAAATCGGTTGGATAGTTCTGATTAGGTCTGATTTTACTCCTTAACCCTCTGCTATTCTCTTCTTACCTCTGCGTGTTTTGAATCCGCTCTCTTCTCTCTCTTCGAGTCCAGGATTTCTCGTGGTTGGGTCCCGTCGTACCTTCAGGGTTTCACTTCCTCCTTTGATAATGGTGTTGCTACATCTGGTCTTCATGCTATCCGAGGAATCCTTCGTCTGGTGGACTTCTCTTTGTTCTTTCTCGTGCCTTCCGGTGTTCTCCGACGCGACGACATCATCTATGCTAGATCCGATGCAGAGTCTGCCTCACTCCTTTGTTCCCAAACCTCGCTTGTCGAGATCGTCAGTCTGAATTCCGAGAGTTGGTTGCATAATCCGCCTATTCGTGTGCAGAGTAATGGTTTGAGTGCGGGATGGAGTAGCTACCATACCACTACTCTTATCATTCGCTCTTGTACATCGAATCAGTGGATCCAGCAATTTTACTCCGTCCACGGAAGCTAGAGGTGGCTTTATTTGTTGATACCTCTACCTTCGACCTTTTGTTCCCGGAGTGTGCTCTCGACGATCACGGACAATGACCTCTTGTTAGTGGTGTCGTGAAGATCTACACGCAGCGAGAAGATGCGGATCACCGACCTTCCTTCCGGTACCATGAGGCGGATCTCGAGGGCGAGATCCATTGTTAGTGGTGTCGAATTGTGGCATCCCGCAAAACCACTACTAGAAAATCGCGTTGTTTTTGTGCATTGCATCATCATGACCGCATGCTCATGTCATCATGCCACATTGCATTTGAGCATCGTCATCATCTTGCATTTGCTTGCATAAAACTATTTGCAGAAAAACCTGTTCTTGTTTTCTAAACGCCCCGTCTATGTTCCAAACGCAAAACCCGGGTATCCGGATTATTTTGTTTTGTCTGCTATCGGTTTGCAAAAGCCCTATTTGAAATAAATAAATTATTTAATTATTTTTAGTGGGGGCAGTCGAACGGGCCGATTCGACCCAGTCGGCCACCCCCCAGTGCAAAAACGGTCCACCCAAAATCTATTCCTACCTAGTCCTAATCTACCCACCCCTCCAGCCACCTCACCCCACCCAATCCTCTCTCGCCACCTCACCTCTCTCCCTCCCTCCACCACTCCCTAGCTGACACGTCACCTCCTCCCTCCTCTCTCACCCCTGCCACCCACTCCACCGGCAGACCAACACCACCTGGGCGATTTCCACCCCACCCGGACCAACCGGCAGCCTGGCCCCACCCTGACCCGCGCGTCCCCACACCCCCACCAACCAGCTCCCTCTTTCCCCACCGACCCCACGCCCTGGACACCGCCACCTGCCCCTGGGTCCCACCCCGACCCGCCTGTCTCTCCCTCTCTCCTCCCCCACCGCGTCTCCTTCCTCCTCTCCCCCTCTGCCGGCTCTCCCCACCGCCCCTCCTCTGCTCCGCCGCCCTAGCGCCACCGCGGCCTGCCTCTCCGCCCTCCGCCACCGACGCGCCGTGCCTCCGGCCCCCCTCTCCTCCCCGAGCGCCCCGCCGGTCGCCCTCCTGTCCTCCCCCTCGGCCGCGCGTACCAAGCCGCCTTCCCCGCCGCCCCGCGGGCCTCACTCCGCCTCGCCTCCGGCCACCGCCACCAGCCCGCCGCGCTCTCCTCCCGCCGCCCAGAGCTCCAGCGATGCCGCGCCCCGCACCTCCTTCCTCTCCTTCCCGCGGCCGCAACCGCTCGACCCCACCCCGGCCATGGCGCCACCGCCGGCGCCCCCGCTCGCCCTCTCGCCGCCGCCCTTCCCTCCTGCAACCGCCTCGCTGCGGCCACCCTCCGCTCCTCCCTCCTCGCCGTCCCCGCGCGTCGTCGCCCGCCTCTCCCCGTCTGCCCCGCCGCGCGCCCCGTCGGCCGCCCTCTGCTCCTCCTCCCCGCGCTCGCCGCCCCTCTCCCGCGGACCCCTCCTCCGTCGGTGCCCCGCCTCACCTTCCCCTCCGGCCAGGCGCGCTCTGCCCCGAGCCGACGCCGCCACCGGCGCGTCCTCCACCCCGTCCGGCGCCGCCGCGCAGCCCGCCTCCAGGCCCCGTGCTCGCCTCCCTCGCCCCGAGCCCACCTTCGGCCCCGTCGACCGACACCAGTGCCCGAGCCCGCGTGTGCTGTCCCGCGCCTCCGCCTCGCCAGGCCTTGCAGCACCGCTGCCGTGCGGCCGACGCCCGAGCCTCTCTGCCTCCGTCTGCAGCGCTCCGGCCGGCAGCAGTCGTCGCTCAGGGCACGCCAAGCCGTGCTCCTGTGTGTGTCCCTGTTTGTCAAAAGGTCTAGCACTGTATGACAAGGGCCAGCATCTGTTTGTGTCTCTGAGCAGCGAGGCCACCATAAGACCGATCCCGGTGTTTGGAGACCGAACCCCAAGATCGCCTTCCCCGACCCAAAGGCGTCGAGATCCCGAGCCTTCGAAGACCGATCCGACAACGAACCCGCCGGTACCTCAAGATCTTCCTCGCGGCGTCCGAAGACCCGAACCCTGTCGAATCCCTCTCGGTGAACGCCAAGATCGCCTCACGGACGCCATGACCTCCTTCAAGGATCCGATGGCCGAGACCCTGAAGACCGATCTAGAGCGCCAAGGCCTTCGCATGGAGTCGGCAAGATCATCCGGAAACACCAAGATCAACTGCGCGGGCCCGACAAGTTCGACACCGTCCAGGGCGAGACCGATGCGCCCCGACGCCACGCCAAGTTCTTCTACCCGAACGCCAAGATCTACTCTGCCATCCGAGAACGATCCCGCCGAGACCGTTTCCGTCGAACCCTGAACCCTGAGACCGAACCCCGAACCCCGGAACCCCAAGTTCGTCGAGAGACCCCCTAATGTGTGAACCTTTTCCCGAGCCCCTATTTTATAAATGCTTTATATAAAACTTGTCGCATATTAGATTGATCATGCATGCATATTGTCTGTGGTTTGGGGGCCTTATGCCGATTCACCTTATAATTAAATATGGGGCCCATATGCGGGCAAATCTAGCCTTATAATGGCCTCACTTAAATTTGTGTAGCGAACCAGTAACTCATTTTTCCATGTTAAGACAACATTTAAAATGCAGGGTAGCTAAACAACTTGAACCACTTGAATATTTGTCGGGACCCCGGTTCCGCTTAATCTTGCCTAATTGCATCGCACCTTTGCCACGCCATACATCATACATGCATCATGCCCGATCTTTTGCCGTAGCATTAAATATTGCATCCGGTGTTTATTCTAGTGTTTTGCTTCTTCGCGGATAAGGCCGTTGAGTTGATGTGAGCTTCGCCCCGATCTTCGGTTGAGCCCTCGGCAATGTTTTCAGGCGAGCATCTCCCCCCTTTCTACCTATCTTACTTTTATAGTATTTATTCCCTCCTGTTGATCTATTGCTATCTGTGTCGCGTTGCTCTAGTTTTCGTACCGTGATATCCCTTGCAGCCTTATATTGCCTTGGACACACCCTATTACCTGTTGTTTGGTAGATAGTTGGACTTGCGCATCGTAGTCGCTTGCTCAAGTGCGGACGCGTGTCGTCAAGTGCCACAGTTGTTGGTGTATTGCCGCATGTTTGAGGTTGGAGATGATCATGGTTTTACCTATTGTTCACTTTAATTCCTGTTTAACAACTAAAATTGAAGTAAGTAAGCAGAGGCACAGGTGGGCAATAGATGTTATTTGGTTGTTAACCGTCCACTTGTGTCCCGTAGGACCCCGAGTGCTTGATACCTGTTCCTTGAATATTCGCGCTATCCACATACGGGGAATTATGGGACCCCCCTGAGCCAGAGCTTGATTCATTCTTATTTCTTGGGGCCACAAACTAGTTTGAGGTTTTATTTACTATCCTGTACTTATGCCATGCTACTGCTTTATTTACGTTTGTGCGAGGAGCACACTGTACTGTTTAGGATCGTGACCCGTTTTCGCGGTGTCGACACCCCGAGTTTTCGGGTTCCCAGTCGTTTACAGCCGGCCCCACAAAACTTGAGTCCGTCTCGGAGCCGGCCAGTTTCGTTGCGGGTGTACTCCAAGGGGTGGCCCCCTGAAATATTTCTGAATCCTGTGATTGCTTTGTCGTGAAAGCCTCGTTGGGTTTTGATTTGGTTTTTCCGAGGTTGATCGAGTGTGTGTTGCTATTTGTGCACCCCGGCCGGGTAAAAACTTTCTGAAAGCCGTGTCCGCGGTTATGGACGACTTGGAGCACAGTATCTCGATCATAGACAACTATAACTAAAGTAGTGCTATAAATTTGACTTTATAATGACTAGTAATCAGCTTCACTATAATGGAATGAATAAATAAAACTGCCAACAATTGCTTG
This sequence comes from Avena sativa, assembly GCA_916181665.1. Taxonomy (NCBI): domain Eukaryota; kingdom Viridiplantae; phylum Streptophyta; class Magnoliopsida; order Poales; family Poaceae; genus Avena; species Avena sativa. The sequence goes on from OV702282.1 coordinate 419,843,460, forward strand.
TTTGGGTTGTCGCTTGCGACCATTGTACCTGACTAGTAAGTATTGCAACTACAACGGAATGGCTAAATAAAAGTACCAACAACTGCTGGGTGTTGGGTTATCTCATGCTAATTGTATCTGACTAGTAAGTGTCGCAACTACAACGGAATGGTTAAATAAAAGTGCCCGCTGCTTATTTTATCAGGATGATTATCTAAGTTTGACTAGTAATTGCCGCAACGAAAACTGAATAAATAAAACTGCCAACTGTGTGAGTTCCTCGGTTGACTTCCTCGTTTGGTCTCGAGGGGGAAACACCAGGATGGGTTTGTCTGATGGTAGCATCAGGTTGTTTCCGAATAGGTCTTTCTTACCCCTCCAGTTGTATCGAGTCTCTATAGGTTGTTTAGTGCCTGCTGCGCTGCCGCTCAGTCCACCATACCTATGTAGGCGAGGACCGCCGAATTCTAGTCTCGCCGTGTACTGGCCTCAGTACTGACCGCTCTCTCTTTTTTCCTTTGCCCTTTTGTCGGCACCCCTTTTGTTTAAGCAGGTTTTGAGATCGACGTCGTTAGCAGGGTTACCCCTCCGGCTTGGCCTGGGCAGGGTTATGGACGCCATTGGTTATTCTTCAGGGCTCTTAGCCCCATTTGCATCTTGTCCGTAGCTGGATGCTCTATTGTTTTCAAGGTGATTTGGATCTTTGTTCTGTATATCTGTATTCTTGACTCATGGAGTCGTGTTGTATATATATCTGTTCTGTGGGTCCCATCGAGGACTGTTGTGTAATGTTATTACTTCGTTTTCCACCCGCACGAAAGTGCCTGGTGGGCACCTTTGAATCGTTTCTATGTGGGTTTGGCGGGAATCGCTGAAACTTGCATAGGTCCGATTCTGAGGGTGTTACATCAATGATGCTTTCTTCTCTCATGTGTGAGTAAGTTCTTTTGGGCGTGGGAGATGTAGGGGATTGGTGAGATGTGATGTGCCTATATATTTTACATTAATTTGTGATTGATTTTAATTACTATATTACGTGTGCTTGACTATCTGTGGGATGCCTAATGCTTGTTTTCCAATTAAGGGCCCAGACAACATGATACTTTGTTTTACATAGATAAGATCTTATTTGCTAGCAGATCGGCGACCCCCGAATGACACAGGGATATCAATGAAAAACTAGTTTAACTCGAGGAGCACGAGGAACCACTATGCCTATATTACTTTTATGCCTTTTATTTCTAAATTTTTCATCTTAGTTTTATTTAAATACATTCAGTTTAATCCAAAGACATTCAGTTTAGTTTTATTTAAATACATTCAGCATACGGTTCTAGGCCTGGCTTCCTTGGAACATACCTTGGCAATACAGAGACCGAGAGTTTGGTGGCTCTTGGAGGGGGATACGAACTCTAAACATTTCCATGCAGTTGCCAATGGCAGGAGAACTAAGAATTTCATCTCGTCGGTGCGTGTTGGAGATGTGATCATTACTGATCAGGAAGGCAAGGTGAATGCCTTCTCGGAGGCCTACAAAGGGCTTCTGGGTTCTATTGAGACCAGGGAGTTTGGGTTAGACCTTGAGGCCCTGAACTTTCCTAAGCACGATGGTTTTGTGGGGGCCTTCTACCAGAAAGCGTGGAGTGTAATTAATGGATATATCATGGCGGCGCTTCTAAAGCTGGCGGTGGGAGACAGTCACAGTTTTGGGAAGCTAAACACTAGCCTGATTACTCTCATCCCGAAAAAACAAGAGGCACTGGAAGTCAGGGACTATCGCCCCATAAGTTTGATTCATAGCTACACAAAGTTGTTCTCCAAGTTGTCGGCCAATCATTTGAGGCAGAGATTGCATAAATTAGTGAGTGTGAATCAGTCCGTGTTTGTCAAGGGTAGATGCATACATAACAACTTCGTGATAGTGAGGCAAGTAGCCCGTAAGATCAACAAGGTAAGGAAGAAAGGGGTACTTCTTAAACTAGATATCTTGAAAGCCTTTGACTCAATCTCATGGGTGTTTTTGTTTGAAGTGCTGAGGAGGCTGGGGTTCAATGAGCATTTCTTGAAATGGATCTCTATCATGTTATCCACAAAATCGATGAAAGTGGTGGTTAATGGTACCCCGGGGGAGAAGATTCAGCAGGTTCAGGGTTTGAGACAGGGAGATCCTACCTCCCAAATGATGTCTCTGCTGGGAATGGAGGTGTTCATGGTGATTCTGGTTAGGGCGATGGAGGCGCGCCTTTTCTAGAATTTGGCTGGAATATTGCCGCTCCAGCGTGTATCCATGTATGCTGATGACATGGTGTTGTTCACCAAACCTGACGAGGGAGAGCTGCTTGCAATTCAAGAGATCTTGCACCTAATTGGCATTGCCACAGGTATGACGGTTAACTACAGCAAGTCGACGGCTACTTTGATTAGAGGAACGGAGGAGGATGGGGCCGTGGTGAGCTCGGTCCTTGTCTATAGACTACAGGCCTTCCCCATTATGTACCTGGGGCTGCAGATCACTCTGAGGCCACTGACGAAGGCAGAGTGGAAACCGGTCCTAGATAAGGCAATCAAGTTCACCCCAGCGTGGCAGAGGGGGCTTATCTCTAGGGCAGGTCGCCTCACTTTGGTCAAGTTGGTGGTGGCGGCGAGAATGTTACACCAGCTGCTCGTGTCTAAGGCCCCGACTTGGCTGTTAGAGAAGTGGCAGCGTGTGTTCTTCTGGGCAGGGAAGAAGGACGTCAACGATGGTCAATGTCTTATGGCATGGGACTCAGTGTGCAAACCGACCTACTTTAGAGGGCTAGGGGTGAAGAACCTAAGACTGCATGGGGTTGCACTTCGAGTCATATGGGAGTGGTTTAGACAGACGGATCCTTCTCGGCCCTGGGCGGGGTTGCCGGCTCTCAAGGATGAGGAGGCCGAGGGCGACTTCGCAGCCCTGGATCGTTTTAGACTTGGTGATGGTGGAGCGTTGTTGTTTTGGAAGGACCATTGGCTCAAAGGTTGCTCAGTCGGTGAGATTGCACGAGAGGTGGTGGAGGCGGTTGTCACCCAGAGGAAAAACTGCAGGACAGTGGCCTAGGAGATTCCTGCCAGCTCATGGATGTTGGACATGACAGGGACCCTGGGGGAGCAGGGGCACAGGCAGTGGGTAGCTCTTTGGCTTTCGATGCGGGAGGTCCAGTTAGTTGCGAGGCCAGATGAGTTTGGTTGGACGGGATCACGCTCTAGGGCTTATTCGGCCAGAGACACGTATGAGTTGCTCTACCAAGGTGTGGTGAGATCCAGCGTGGCCTCTCCGGTCTAAAAATATTTCGTGCCCCAAGTGCAAGATCTTATGCTGGTTGGCTACAAGGTATAGACTTTGGACGTAGATAGGAGGGCGAGACACGGTGTGCAGGAGCATTCCTCGCCATGCTTCACGTGCCTACAAGAGGAGGATACCATGGACCACATTCTGGTTCAGTGTGTGTTTGGCATGATGGTCTGGTGGGATTGCTTGAGAAAGGCGGGGATTGTTTGCCCGCTGCCGTAGCTGGGTGACACCCTAGAGGAGTGGTGGTTGATGGCCAGGAAGAGAATCCAGAAGTCCGACAGGAGAGTCTTTGATACCCTGGTCATCCTCACGGCTTGGATGCTGTGGAAGTAGAGAAATGCCAAGGTTTTCGGCAAGGTGAGGGATCAGTGTGATGAGATGCAGCTGGTGTCTCACATTGGGGAGGAGTTCAGGCTTTGGCGTATATCTAGGCCTAGGAGTGGAGTTCCAATCATGCTGCAAGAGTAGGTGTTTAGAGAGTTGTGGGAGTTGCGTTGTGCGTGAGTTCTGCTGGGCGCCTTGTTTGCAAGGTTCTTCAGCCTCTTGTATTTGTGTTGCTACCTTCTATAAAAAAAATTATGCTTTGGCATACCCTCAAAAAAAACATTAGTTGAATGGTAAAATCCAATGAAACCCCAAAAAAACCAAAGTAAAATCATCGGTAGAAGTGTTGAAATTTGGAGCTATCACAGGACACTCATTTGTAACCCCTAATGGCGCCCCGACTGCTTGATTTTTACCCTGGGGCCATGTACCCCAGCCGCACACACGGCGAAGATTTCTGGTATTACCTCTATCCTTGGCCGACTCCTCCACGCTGCGAACAGCGACATCCACCCAATGCGCCCGCCATGGCTAACCGGCTGAGGTCGAAGTGATACGCCTAGTCTCCCCTTGTTCCCTGGACCGACTCCACTGAGCGTGGCATGGCCTCTGGACTCGTCTTGGTCGATGGAGATGCCAGCCAGATAGCGGAGCGGCGCCTGGTCCTGGCCTCCCGTGCCGTGCGCATCATAGTGAGCAAGATATCACCTAAGAGAGAAAGAAATTGTTCCAAGTGCTATTCTACATTTTACTCGTGTTTCAGATGTTAGGCCAACTCCAACGTTCCCCCACAACTGATCCGGTTGAACACAACCCACAACCCAACACGCACCCGCAAGAAGGTAGGATACCTCGGAGTGGTCTATTTCGGTGTAAACCGGGCCCAAATATGGGGCTGGAATGCGGGGGGACAAAGAGCCCGCACATCTGAGTCTCTCCTCCTCTAAGCCCGCGCGTCGTATAGAGAAAAACTAGATAATTTTTTTTCATTGAACATAAAAGTAATTAAAGGTTACATGGCACCTGGGACTATCCTCTAACCTACTTCCTAACTATGTCATCCCCGTCCTGCTCTTGCCCGCCATGAGATCCTTGATGGCTCAGATGATGTAGAGATTGTTGGGAACCCCAAGAGGAAGGTATGATGAGCACATCAGCAAGTTTACCTTAGTTATGAAACCAAGGTTATCAAACCAGTAGGAGAAAGAACCAGCTCCCAAGGTGTTGCTAGCAACATGGAACCTGCACAACACAACCAAAATACTTTCCTCCAACTTACAGTGAGGTTGTCAAGCTCACTGGTTTTGCTGAAAACAAAGGATTAAACGTCTAGTGTGTAAGATAGTAATTGATTTTAGTAATTGCAGAAAGTAAATAGTAGGCAGTAGATTGAATATCAGTGGGAAGGAATGGACCGGGGTCCACAATTCACTAGAGGTGTTTCTCCATAAGATAAATAACATGTTGGGTGAACAAATTATAGTTGGGCAATTGACATGATAGAGAATGCATAACAATGCATGTACATGGCATGATGATCACTATGAGATTTGTTTGGGCATTACAACATAATACATACTATAATCCAACTACATCTATGACTAATAATATACCTTCCGGTTATCATACGAACCCCTTCCAGTATTAAGTTGCAAGCAACAGATAATCGCATTAAGCAAAGTGTGTAAATTAAACAATACAATTGCCCTTGGACAAAGGATTGTTGTTTTATCCCTAGTAGCAATAGCACATCTACAACCTTAGAGGTTTCTGTCACTCCTCCAGATTACTAGAGGCATGAACCTACTATCGAGCATAAATACTCCCTCTTGGAGTCACAAGGAAGTACTTGGCCAGAGTAGCTACTAGCAACGGAGAGCATGCAAGATCACAAACAACATAGACATGATAGAATCAATAATCAATCTTGATGTAGTACTCAATATCCATCGGATCCCAACAAACACAATATATAGGATTACAAATAGATGATCTTGATCATGATAGGCAGCTCACAAGATCTAAACATGATAGCACAAAGAGGAGAAACAACCATCTAGCTACTGCTATGGACCCATAGTCCAAGGATGAACTACTCACGCATCACTCCGGAGGCTAGCATGGTGATGAAGAAGGCCTCCAGGATGATCTCCCCTCTCCGGCAGGGTGCCGGGAAGAGCTTCAGATCCCTCTCGATCTAGGGACGATGGTGGTGGTGGGCCTGGTGGCTACGGACTTTTTCATGGATTTCTGATCGGGTCCTTAGGGTTTTCTCCTCGAGGGGTTTATATAGGCGAAGGGGCAAGGTCGGTAGAGGACCAGGGGCACACCATAGGGCGATGCGCCCCCCTGGCCGTGCCTGGGCCAGGTGTGGCCGCCCTAGGGCGCGCCTCCCTCTGGCCTCTGGACAACGTGTTCGCCTTTGAAAAATAGGAAGTTCGGCTTTTGTTTCGTCCAGTTCCGAGAATATTTCTTTACTAGCTTTTCTGAAACCAAAAACAGCAGAAAACAGGAACTAGCAATGTGGCATCTTGTTAATAGGTTCGTTCCAGAAAATGTATAAAAATGCCTCAAGCGGTAGACAAAACATAAGATAGTTGGTACAAAACAAGCATGGAGCATCAAAAATTATAGATACGTTTACGACAAATCACTCCTCTTTGGCTGCTACCGCCGCATGCCATGCAATCGCCTCGACCTTCCTATTGGCGAAAGTATCGTGGGCGGCCTCCCTGCCCCGGTACCGGCCAGCCAAGAGGCGGTCCAAGGTAGCGGCCACCTCCATCGCCTCCGCATCCTTCCGTTGTCGCTCCTCCGCGGAGGCCTCAACTGCGACCTGGGCGGCCTACTCGACCTCTATCTCCGCCTATGCGTCCCGCTTGTCGTGCTCATCGAGCGCTACTTCCGCCTCCCTCGCCACGGCCACAAACTCCTGTCGTAGCCTCTCATGAGGTTGCCGACTAGCGTCCTCCCTCGTCGACATGTCCTGGGAAAGCTCAAGGACATGCTTTTCGAGGATGTAGTGGGTGTCTGTGGCACTTTCATTGTCATCCTCCCACTCTACCATGCCATCCTCCTCCATCTCGTCCACCTACTCATCCCCCCCTCCCAAATTCACCGACGTCCAGGAGGAAGGGGGAGGGGAAGGTGAAGGGGAAGCGAGGGTACGTGGCGAGGAAGCACTTGCTGAGCACACCCAGGTCACAGGGAGGCAGCTGTTCAACATGGAGAGAGGTGAGGGTTGGTGCTCCCTGTCTTGATGGACGACCCTTTTTATAATCGCAGGAGATACTCAGCTCGGCGGGAACGGCGGTCCTCAACGGGAACAAACGGAGTGAAGGGAGGGGCAGGTGGGAAATGTCATGACATGGTAGGAAAGGCCACGACTAGTGGGCAGGAACGGGAGTCTTAGTAGGATAATCGCCCGGGGACGCCGACCACCATTAGCTCTGGTTGACCATCAGCTTGGATCTTGATGGCACCTCGCGGACAGGGGTTCCCCACAAATGGGGTGGCCCTTAGGGGGCTTAGGCTACCGCAAACGGGCTCATCCCAGAAGGTTAGTCCACCACTCCTGCAAACGGACCGATTTGATGTCTGAAATGCGGAGGCACTTGGATTTGGTATTAGAGTAACTCTAGCGGTGCCCTTATACTGAAAATGTAAAACTTTCAGATAAGGTCCGCGGTGAGGCTCGTTTTATGCTTGAAATCATGCTTCACAGAATAGAGCCCTTATAAACTAAACTATATACATTTTCAACATTCAAAGAAGATATCCGTCGCAAAATTCAGATGAACACAGAAGATCATACGCAAATTTAAACTAAATTAACATAGTTCGTTACATATTTTGGGGCATGGCTTGCACCTCTATCTACATCAAAATGTCCGGGAAAAAGTCATTAGAACCTAGATAAAACGCGATGGCATCGCTCACTCATCGAAGGAGGAGCTATCGAGGTTAACATTGAGGAGTGTCTGCTCCTCCGCAATCCTCTTCCACTCCTCCGAGCGGTGGAGGTGGTCGCGCTCGGCACCTGCTGGAGGAGGAGCTCGTTGAGCTCCTCCTTGCATCGTCGCTCCTTGTCTGTCACCCTTGCCTCGCGGGCGGACTGCGCGGGCACCTGCGTTATCATGTACTCGAAATCGTCATCGTGGATGAAGTCGAGCGCGGCCAGTGCCTCCGCCGCCACCCAGGCGATGGCCAAGACAGCCTCCGCCTCCTCCTCCACGAGCTCCTCCTTCAGGGGAAGCGCGGCCACCACCAAAGAAGACCCCTCCCCGCTAGAGGAGAGCCACCGCAGGCTCCACCACTTGGCGGTGCGACGCGTCATGCGCTTGCACGTGCCTTCCGACCTCACGCGGCAGGCGTGCTCCTCAGCGTCGCCCTCAGCGCCACCGCCATGGCCGCGGGAGGGGGGGGAGGGAGGGGGCGTTGTATCCTCCACTAGCTCGCTGAGACACGGAGGAGCTCGGAGTGCGAGCCATTGCGACGACGAGGCTATGTTGGGACACATAGAGATAAAACAAAACTTTTTCCTCTAACGTGGTGGTCCCAAGATCCATCTAAGGTAGAAGGCCATGGGGATTACCACTAGATGCACAGTTACGGAATTGATGAAGCACGTCTATTGAATGCAGTGCAATCCTCATGATCTGATACGATCGTCCTGGTGCTGGTCGTACAACACCTCTGCCGGTATCCACATGTACAAGGAGGAGCGCCGGTGGTGAACTACTAGATTTGTTATGGCGGCAGGACTGTTGTGGAGCTAGGGTTTCGAACGCATGGAATGACCTAACCAATCAACCCTTCTGGGTTTCTGCGCCCCACTATATATATGGAGTGAAAGTGGGCTCCACTCACTCGTGGCCCATTCACTAAAGCCCTTATAATATTAGTTACTGTGAGTCCGACTCACTGACTCAGTCTAAATCCGGCTCGGGTCTAATGGCTCAGATATGTAGAGCTTGTTGGTAACCCCAAGAGGAAGGTATGATGAGCACATCAGCAAGTTTCCCTCAGTTATGAAACCAAGGTTATCGAACCAGTAGGAGTAAGGAAACAACTCCAAGGTGTTGCTAGCAACTTGGAACCCGCACAACATAATCCACAATACTTTGCCCCAACTTATAGTGAGGTTGTCAATCTCACCAGTTTGCTAAAAACAAAGGATTAAACGTATAGTGTGGAAGATAGTAGTTGCTTGTAGTAAGTAAATGGTAAACAATAAATGGTATATCAATGATAAGGAATTGACCGGGGTCCACAATTCACTAGAGGTGGTCTCCATAAGATAAATAACATGTTGGGTGAACAAATTACAGCGGGGCAATTAACAGATTGAGAATGCATAACAATGCATATACTAGACATCTTGATCTCTATGAGATTTGATTGGGAATTAAAACATAATACATAGACCGTAATCCAACTGCATCTATGACTAATAATCCACCTTCAGATTATCATCCAAACCCATTCCAGTATTAATTTGCAAGCAACAGATAATTGCATTAAGCAGGGTGTGTAAAGTAAACAATACAATTGCCCCATGGACAAAGGATTGTTGTTTTCTCCCTAGTAGCAACAACACATCTACAACCTTAGAAGTTTCTTTCACTCTCCTAGATTACTAGAGGCATGAACCTACTATCAAGCATAAATACTCACTCTTGGAGTTATAAGAATCTACTTGGCCAAAGTATCTACTAGCAACGGAGAGCATGCAAGATCACAAATAACATAGACATGATAGAATGAATAATCAATCTGACATAGTATCTAAATATCCATCGGATCCCCGCAAACACAACATGTAGCATTACAAATATATGATCTTGATCATGAACGGAGCTCACAAGATCTAAACATGATAGCACAAATGAGGAGAAACAACCGTCTATCTACTGTATGGACACATAGTCCAAGGGTGAACTACTCATGCATCACTTCGGAGGCTGGCATGGTGATGAAGAAGGCCTCCGGGATGATCTCTCCCCTCTGACAGGGTGCCGGGAAGAGCTTCAGATCCCCCTGATCTAGGACGATGGTGGCGGCAGCTACAGACTGTTTCGTGGATTTCTGATCGGGTGCTTAGGGTTTCTGCCTCAAGGGGCTTAAATAGGAGAAGGGGCAAGGTCGATTGAGGGCCAGGGGGCCCACACCATGCCCTAGCACGACCTAGGGTGGTCCCGCGCTAGGGGGTGGTGTGGCCGCCCTGTGGCACGTCTTCGTCCCCCCTTTGGACTCCATCTTCGCTCCGGTAAAATAAATACTTTGGCTTTTGTTTCGTCCAATTCCGAGAATATTTCTTTACTAATTTTTCTAAAAGCAAAAATAGCAGAAAACAAGCAACTGGCACCGCGTCATCTCGTCAATAGGTTAGTTCCAGAAAATGTATAAAAATGCCTCAATGTGTAGACAAAACATAAGAAAGTTTATACAAAAAAGCGTGGAGCATCAAAAATTATAGATACGTTTATGACGTATCAAGCATCCCCAAGCTTAACTCCTGCTCGTCATCGAGTAGGTAAGTGATAAAAAGAATAATTTTTGAGGTGACATGCACCATCACAATCTTGATCAAAATATTGTAAAGCATTGATAGCTGGGATCATAGTACTCTAAACATGAACATGCAAGATGTAGTTCTAACAATAAGACATAGCAACTATGTTGCAACATGAAAAGTTACAAACAAATGATCATGAATAACAATGCATTGAAAGACATTTTTTTGTTTCACATATAGAAAACATAGCAAGTGTGGTATTTGATACGTCGGAAACGTATCTATAATTTTTGATGCTCCATGCTTGGTTAGTATCTACTTTGCTTTGCTTTGTCTACACTTTGAGGTGTTTTTATATGTTTTCTGGAACTAATCTATTAACAAGTTGCCACAGTGTCAGTTGCCTGTTTTCTTCTGTTTTTGGTTCCAGAAAGGCAGAAAATCAATATTCTCGGAATTGGACAGGACAAAAGCCAAAGTCAATATTTTACCGTGGGCAACACGAAGCTGGAAGACGAGACGGAGACGGATCACCAGGGGGCCACACCCCCTGGCTGTGCGGGTGGGTCCACCCCGCGCCTGGGGGGTGCAGCCGCCCTGGTGGACCCCCTGGCTTGCCTCTTTGCCTATAAAGTCCCCCCCGATGCCAAAACCCTAAGAACCCGATCAAAATACGACGAAATTGTCTGTAGCCGCCACCACCATCGTCCCTAGATCGGGGGGATCTGAAGCTCTTCCCGGCACCCTGTCGGAGGGGAGATCATCTCAGAGGCCTTCTTCTTCATCATGCCAGCCTCCGGTATGAAGCGTGAGTAGTTCCACCTTGGACTACGGGTCCATGTAGTATCTAGATGGTTGTATCTCCTCCTTGTGCTTTCATGTATAGATCTTGTGAGCTCCGTTTATGAAGGGCCTTTCTTCCACTATTATATTGAGTCTCCACCTTCTACCTTTAGGCACCATTAAGAGAGCATAGTTGCCATTTTATGTGCAGTGTCCCAAAACTTATTGATTGATGCATATTGTGATATTGCTTTGTCACATCCCAAAATTTTCCAAATTTTGAAATGTGAAAAAAATAAATAAACAAATAAACAAATGTTGATTTTTAGGGTGAGAAGAAACTTTTTGATTCCAATTGGAAACAACAAAACCTATTTTGATCAAATAAAATCCTAAAGGGATTTAAAAAGATAAACAATTAATAAATAAAAATTATAATAGTTGGAATCACTATTTTTGGATCTTTTAAATAAAAGATATGGTTTTCAAAAGCAAAGGTAGAAATATAAATAAGGATTATTTTATAGAGCCAAATTAAATCTTGGCCAAGCTTTTGAAATAAAATATTTCTATTTGATAAAAAGAGTAAAGGTTTATTTAAATAAAATAATGAGGATTTATTAATATCCAATTTTATTAAAGTAAAGGTTTTTCCATTTTAAATAAACACTAAAACTTGTTAAATTATTTTAAATAAGTTTTCCAAGTGTTTTGTTTTTCAAATGAAACCTACTGAAAAGGTTTTGGTTTGGATTAGATTTCAAATAGAGTTTTAAAATAAATTAAACCCTATTTTGAAATAAAGACTAAGGTATTTTTATTTTAATTAATAATAGATCCTAAAGGAATAAAAAAATTAATTTACTTTGGTTGGATTATGTTGTTAAACATAATTAATCTATACCTAAAGTTTGGTGGTGGTTTGATTTGAATTGGAGTTTGAATTATTTGTTTGAAAATCAAAACAGAAATTCATATTGGAAAAAGAAAAAGCTTTCAGAATAAAAAAAATGAAACAAGCAGGCCCAGCAAGCCCAACTAGCAGCCCACCTACACCCCTCCGCCGAATCGTTTTCTTTCACTCAACCTCGCACCCACCCAGACACTGAGCAGTGGACCCCTTGCCCCCCTCTCTCTCTCTCACTGTCAGCACGGCCCCACGTCAGCACGTCGTCGTTCTCACCCGCGACCACGTCTCCCTCGCCGTTGCTGCCTTGATTGCGGCGATCAATTCGCTTAATTGGCAGGCTTAATTCCTTCGGTGATCACGCACACATAAGCGCCACGCTCTCCTCTCTCTTTCCCCTCACTCGCCCCTCCTTCTCTGCCCCAGGGCTGTTCGAATTTGTCCCCACACCACCTCTGTCTCCGACGACCTTTCCGATCAATTCCGGCCATACCTCGCCGCGCCTCGCCTCCCACTGCACGCAGACTTGCTCCCTACCTCCTGGCGCATCTTCCAGTGCAGCTGGTTAGCCCGCGCGTGCCCCGCAGCCTCGGCTTCGTCATCACCAGAGCGTCGTCGCCGTCTGTCTCAACTCCGTCGAGCTTCCCCGGTAAACTCCACCGCCCCGAGCTTTCCTGTTGATGCTCCTATCATCTACGCACTCGCCGGCGTCTAACCGTACCTTCCATTTGCCTTGGGGTGAATTGCAGCCTCGCCCCCGTCATCAAACAGAGCCGCCCGACGCCGACGCCGTCTCCGGTGAGCAATCGTGTAACACCCTCGGAATCGGCCCTATGCAAGTTTCAGCGCTTCCCGCCAAACCCGCATAGAAACGATTCAAAGGTGCCCACCAGGCACTTGCGTGCGGGTGGAAAACGAAGTGATAACATTACACAACAGTCCTCGATGGGACCCACAGAACAGATATATATACAACACGACTCCATGAGTCAAGAATACAGATATACAGAACAAAGATCCAAATCACCTTGAAAACGACAGAGCGTCCAGCTACGGACAAGATGCAAATGGGGCTAAGAGCCCTAGAGAATAACCAATGGCGTCCATAACCCTGCCCAGGCCAAGCCGGAAGGGTAACCCTGCTAACGACGTCGATCTCAAAACCTGCTTAAACAAAAGGGGTGCCGACAAAGGGCAAAGGAAAAAGAGAGAGCGGTCAGTACTGAGGCCAGTACACGGCGAGACTAGAATTCGGCGGTCCTCGCCTACATAGGTATGGTGGACTAAGCGGCAGCGCGGCATGCACTAAACAACCTATAGAGACTCGATATAACTGTCGGCTATCAGAGAGGGATAAGAAAGACCTATCCGGAACCAAACTGATACTACCACCAAACATACCCATCCTGGTGTTTCCCCCTCGAGACCAAATGAGGAAGTCAACCGAGAAACTCGCACAGTTGGCAGTTTTATTTATTCAGTTATCGTTGCAGCGATTACTAGTCAAGTATAGATAATCATCCTGATATAATAAGTAGTGGGCAATTTCAGTTAACCATTCCGTTGTAGTTGCGACACTTACTAGTCAAATACAATTAGCATGAGATATCCCCAAACCCAGCAGTTGTTGGTACTTTCATTTAGCCATTCCGTTGTAGTTGCAATACTTACTAGTCAGATACAATGGTCGCAAGCGACAACCCAAACAAGCAATTGTTGGCAGTTTTATTTAGCCATTCCATTATAGTGAAGCTGATTACTAGTCATTATAAAGTCAAATTTATAGCACTACTTTAGTTATAGTTGTCTATGATCGAGATACTGTGCTCCAAGTCGTCCATAACCGCGGGCACGGCTTTCAGAAAGTTTTACCCTGCAGGGGTGCACAAATAGCAACACACACTCGATCAACCTCGGAAAAACCAAATCAAAACCCAACGAGGCCTTCACGACAAAGCAATCACAGGATTCAGAAATATTTTAGGGGGCCACCCCATTGAGTACACCCGCAACAAAGTTAGCTGACTCCGAGACGGACTCAAGGTTTGCGCCAGTGGCTGTAAACGACTGGGAACCCGAAAATGTGACTGGGCTTGTCGATACCGCAAAAACACTCCGCTTACCTAAACAGTACAGGTGCTCCTCGCACAAACGTAAATAAAGCAGTAAAGCATGGCATAAGTACAGGATCGTAAATAAAACCTCAAACTAGTTTGTGGCCCCAAAAAATAAGAATGAATCAAGCTCTGGCTCAGGGGGGTCCCATAATCCTCCCGGATGTGGATAGCGCGAATATTCAAGGAACATGTATCAAGTACTCGGGGTCCTACGGGACACAAGTGGACGGTTAACAACCAAATAACATCTATTGCCCACCTGTGCCTCTGCATTTACCTACTTCAATTTTAGTTGTTAAACAGTAATTAAAGTCTTGATAATTAACGCCATGATCATCTCCAACATTAAACATACGGCAATACTCCAACAGTTGTGGTACTTGACGACACGCAACAGCACTTGAGCAAGCGACTATGACGCGCAGGTCCAACTATCTACCAAACAACAGGTAATAGGATGTGTCCAAGGCAATATAAGGCTGCAAGGGATATCACAGGTACGAAAACTACAGCAACGCAACACAGATAGCAATAGATCAACAGGAGGGAATAAATACTATAAAGTAAGATAGGTAGAAAGGGGGAGGTGCTCGCCTGAAAACATTGCCGAAGGTTCAACCGAAGATCGGGTCGACACTCGCATCAACTCAACGGCCTTATCCGCGAAGAACAAAAACACTAGAATAAACACCGGATGCAATATTTAATACTACGGCAAAAGATCGGGCATGATGCATGTATGATGTATGACATGGCAAGCTGCGATGCAATTAGGTCATATTAAGCGGAACCGGGGTCCCGACAATTAGTTAATAGGTTCATGTGGTTTATCTACCCCGCAATTTAAATGTGGTCTTAACAAGTAAAAATTATATCACCGGTCCGCTACACAAATTTAAATGGAACCAATATGAGACTAGATTTGCCCGCATATGGATCCCATATTTAATTATGAGGTGAATCGGCATAAGGCCCCCAAACCACATGATATGCATGCGAGATGAACAATTATTATGCAACAGGTTTTATATTTAGCATTTATAAAATAGGGGCTCGGGAAAGGTTCACACATCTGGGGTCGAAGGTCTTGGTTCCGGGGGTTCGGGGTTCGGTCTCAAGGTTCGACGGGAAGGCAAGGTTTGGTTCAATGAGATCGGTCTTGGCATGCGGGAAGAAGAACTTGGCGTCCGAGAGATGATCTTGTCGCATCCGCGGTCGTCGGGTCATGTCGTCGGTCTTGTCGTTTCACGGCGGAGATCTTGGTGTCCCGGGTCGCGGCGTCTTCGGATCCGAGAGGACGAACTTGCCGTGCCGAGATGAAGAACTTGGGTTCACGGCATCGGTACCATCGGGTACGATATGGTTCTTCGGGTCTGGTTTCGCGCACCGGCATCAGAAGATCTTGGCGTCGGGGATGAAGAACTTGGCGTTCTGCGTCGGTGTCCTTACCGTCCGGGTTCTCGAGCATCGCATCCGGGAAGGAGTACTTCTCGCACATGTGGTCTTCGGGTCCGGGGTCTCGGCGAACTTGGCATGTTGAGGTTCGGTTTTTGGTTCCATGGAGTTCTTGGTGCTCCGTGAGGTAGATCT
The DNA here is from genome assembly GCA_916181665.1 of Avena sativa. Taxonomy (NCBI): domain Eukaryota; kingdom Viridiplantae; phylum Streptophyta; class Magnoliopsida; order Poales; family Poaceae; genus Avena; species Avena sativa. Next base: position 419,858,990 of record OV702282.1, read on the forward strand.
TGTCAGTCTTGGACTTTGGCTCCGATGGTTCCTCGAGTTCGTGTGGGGCGTTGGTCGGAGATCTCATAAATTGCGGACATCCCTTGTTATTCCGCGGAAGGTTCCTGATGAACACCGAGGAAGGAGCACAGGGAGCAGCCCACGTCGGTGCTGGCAGGAAACACTCCTGGCAGCGGCCAGAGCACAATCGGTGCAGGGGATGCGGACACGGGGAAGGACGGCGGTGGCGGTCGCAGACAACCCGAGGAAGGCGACGGACGGGAGCTTGGTGGTGCTACGGGATCGACGCCGGCGAGGTCGACGGGCCGGAGGAGCACAGAGGGAGCCTGGCAGAGGGGGTCACACGGAGGGAGGAGGCGCGGCAACCCCGGCAGCGGGATCCAGCGGGGCGGCGGTCGCGGAGGACAGGTCTGGCGGCGGGGTCGTGGCAGAGGCCGGTGATGGCGGGGCTTGGTGACGGCGGGCAGACGAGGAGGTGCAGGGCCGGCGGTCTCTGCGGGGTGGCGCGGCGGACGAGCCAGCGGCGAGGAGGAAGCCGGCCAGTGCGCGAGCTCGAGAGGCAGAGGGTGGCTCGAGACCAGGCGGCGCTCGGGGGGGGGGGGGGGGGGGGCTGAGGACGGGCAGAGGTCGAGCAGCGGCCATGGCCGGCGAGGCGGGCGGCCGAGGGAGCAGGCGGCGTCGGCGGCGCAAGGTCCGGGCTCCGTTGGCGACGCTGGAATGCGGGCGAGGGAAGGCGGAGCGCAGAGGATTGAGCGGGGCGGACGGTGGTCGGAGGTTGCCTGGCGAGCGACGGGAGAGAGAGGAAAGGCGGCAGGGGGAGATGAGGGGAACGCGGGGTCGGGGACGCGTCGGTGCGAAGGCGGACGCCGGCGGCGGCGTCTCCGGTGGAGGAAGAAGAGGCGACCGCGGACGAGGGCGAGCTCGGCCGGAGAGAGAGGCGGCGGGGCTAGACGAGGGGGAGGCAGGCGGGTGGCGGCTCGCGCTTGGGGAGGCGGCGGCGGAAGGAGGGAGATGCGGGGCGGGGCGATGGGGCTCACGGGGAAGGTGGGGGAGAGAGGAGCAGGGGTTGGTGGGGCCGGGTGCTGGACGCGGGGCAGGTGGGTGGTGGGCCAGAGGGAGTGGGGCCAGGTGTGACGCTGTGTGGGTGTGTGCAGGCGCTGTGAGCGTGTAGGCGTGTGTGCTGTGTGTGGGTGGGGCCAGCGGGTGAGGTGTGGGGAGTGGGGGGAGTTGGGGGTGAGGTGGCAGCGTGAGATTGGTTGGGAGAGAGATGAGAGATGAGGTGGCGAGAGGGCATTGGTCAGGGTGATGTGGCTGGGGACTGGGTAGGTTAGGACTAGGTAGAAAAAGGGTTTAGGTGGACCGGTTGATTTGTACTGGGGGTGGCCGACTGGGTCGGATCGGCCCGGTTGGCTGCCCCCTAAAAATAATTAAATATTTTTATTCAATTAAAACGGGGCTTTTGCAAACCGTGGGTAGACAAAACAAAATATTCCGGACAAGCCCGGTGTTTTGGTTTTGAATTAAAGACGGGGCGTTTAGAAAACAAACCAGGCTTTTCAAAATAGTACTACACAAACAAATGCAAGATGACATGACGATGCCCAAATGCAATGTGGCATGATGACATGAGCATGCGGTCATGATGATGCAATGCACAAAAAAACAACGCGATTTTCTAGTAGTGGTTTTGCGGGGCGCCACAATTCGACACCACTAACAATGGATCTCGCCCTCGAGATCCGCCTCATGGTACCGGGAAGAAGGTTGGCGATCTGAATCTTCTCGCTTCATGTAGATCCTCGCGACACCACTAACAAGAGGTCGTTGTCCGTGATCGTCGAGAGAACACTCCGGGAACAGAAGGTCGAAGGTAGAGGTATCAACAAATAAATCCACCTCTAGCTTCGATGGAAAGAGAGAACCGATGCATTCTCATCCACTTCAATGTACACAAGCGAATAGAGTGAGTAGTCGGCATGGGGGCCAATCCATCACGCACCCAAACTATTACTCTGCACAATCAGTAGAAAAGGGTGCAACCATTCTCGGAATCAGACTGAAGATCTTGACAATCGAGGTTCAGAAACAAAGGAGTGATGCAGACTCTGCATCGGATCTGGCGTAGATGATGTCGTCGCGTCGGAAAACACCGGAAGGCACAAACAAGGAACAAAGGATGGTACCACAGATAAAGGACCACTCAGATAGCAGGAGGACCGGATGTAGAAACACCGTTACCAAAGGAGGAAGCGAAACCCTGAAGGTACGATGGAACCCAACCACGAGAAATCCTGGACTCAAAGAGAGAGAAGAGAGCGGATTCAAAACACGCAGAGGTGAGAGGAGAGCAGCAGAGGGGTAAGGAGTAAAATCAGACCTAATCAGAACTATCCAACCGATTTTTCAAAAATAGTTTTGACACCCTACTTCGGCCGTTAGCTAGGTTATCCTACAGGCTAGACTTGTGGGGTATCGCAACTGCTGAGCTCTGATACCACTCTGTAACACCCTCGGAATCGGCCCTATGCAAGTTTCAGCGCTTCCCGCCAAACCCGCATAGAAACGATTCAAAGGTGCCCACCAGGCACTTGCGTGCGGGTGGAAAATGAAGTGATAACATTACACAACAGTCCTCGATGGGACCCACAGAACAGATATATATACAACACGACTCCATGAGTCAAGAATACAGATATACAGAACAAAGATCCAAATCACCTTGAAAACGACAGAGCGTCCAGCTACAGACAAGATGCAAATGGGGCTAAGAGCCCTGGAGAATAACCAATGGCGTCCATAACCCTGCCCAGGCCAAGCCGGAAGGGTAACCCTGCTAACGACGTCGATCTCAAAACCTGCTTAAACAAAAGGGGTGCCGACAAAGGGCAAAGGAAAAAGAGAGAGCGGTCAGTACTGAGGCCAGTACACGGCGAGACTAGAATTCGGCGGTCCTCGCCTACATAGGTATGGTGGACTGAGCGGCAGCGCGGCATGCACTAAACAACCTATAGAGACTCGATATAACTGTCGGCTATCAGAGAGGGATAAGAAAGACCTATCCGGAACCAAACTGATACTACCACCAAACATACCCATCCTGGTGTTTCCCCCTCGAGACCAAATGAGGAAGTCAACCGAGGAACTCGCACAGTTGGCAGTTTTATTTATTCAGTTATCGTTGCAGCGATTACTAGTCAAGTATAGATAATCATCCTGATATAATAAGCAGTGGGCAATTTCAGTTAACCATTCCGTTGTAGTTGCGACACTTACTAGTCAAATACAATTAGCATGAGATATCCCCAAAACCCAGCAGTTGTTGGTACTTTCATTTAGCCATTCCGTTGTAGTTGCAATACTTACTAGTCAGATACAATGGTCGCAGGCGACAACCCAAACAAGCAATTGTTTGCAGTTTTATTTAGCCATTCCATTATAGTGAAGCTGATTACTAGTCATTATAAAGTCAAATTTATAGCACTACTTTAGTTATAGTTGTCTATGATCGAGATACTGTGCTCCAAGTCGTCCATAACCGCGGACACGGCTTTCAGAAAGTTTTACCCTGCAGGGGTGCACAAATAGCAACACACACTCGATCAACCTCGGAAAAACCAAATCAAAACCCAACGAGGCCTTCACGACAAAGCAATCACAGGATTCAGAAATATTTCAGGGGGCCACCCCATTGAGTACACCCGCAACGAAGTTAGCTGACTCCGAGACGGACTCAAGGTTTGCGCCAGTGGCTGTAAACGACTGGGAACCCGAAAATGTGACTGGGCTTGTCGATACCGCGAAAACACTCCGCTTACCTAAACAGTACAGGTGCTCCTCGCACAAACGTAAATAAAGCAGTAAAGCATGGCATAAGTACAGGATCGCAAATAAAACCTCAAACTAGTTTGTGGCCCCAAGAAATAAGAATGAATCAAGCTCTGGCTCAGGGGGGTCCCATAATCCTCCCGGATGTGGATAGCGCGAATATTCAAGGAACAGGTATCAAGTACTCGGGGTCCTACGGGACACAAGTGGACGGTTAACAACCAAATAACATCTATTGCCCACCTGTGCCTCTGCATTTACCTACTTCAATTTTAGTTGTTAAACAGTAATTAAAGTCTTGATAATTAACACCATGATCATCTCCAACATTAAACATACGGCAATACTCCAACAGCTGTGGTACTTGACGACACGCAACAGCACTTGAGCAAGCGACTATGACGCGCAGGTCCAACTATCTACCAAACAACAGGTAATAGGATGTGTCCAAGGCAATATAAGGCTGCAAGGGATATCACGGGTACGAAAACTAGAGCAACGCAACACAGATAGCAATAGATCAACAGGAGGGAATAAATACTATAAAGTAAGATAGGTAGAAAGGGGGAGGTGCTCGCCTAAAAACATTGCCGAAGGTTCAACCGAAGATCGGGTCGACACTTGCATCAACTCAACGGCCTTATCCGCGAAGAACCAAAACACTATAATAAACACCGGATGCAATATTTAATACTACGGCAAAAGATCGGGCATGATGCATGTATGATGTATGACATGGCAAGCTACGATGCAATTAGGTCATATTAAGCGGAACCGGGGTCCCGGCAATTAGTTAATAGGTTCATGTGGTTTATCTACCCCGCAATTTAAATGTGGTCTTAACAAGGCAAAATTATATCACCGGTCCGCTACACAAATTTAAATGGAACCAATATGAGACTAGATTTGCCCGCATATGGATCCCATATTTAATTATGAGGTGAATCGGAATAAGGCCCCCAAACCACATGATATGCATGCGAGATGAACAATTATTATGCAACAGGTTTTATATTTAGCATTTATAAAATAGGGGCTCGGAAAAGGTTCACACATCTGGGGTCGAAGGTCTTGGTTCCGGGGGTTCGGGGTTCGGTCTCAGGGTTTGACGGGAAGGCAAGGTTTGGTTCGATGAGATCTGTCTTGGCATGCGGGAAGAAGAACTTGGCGTCCGAGAGACGATCTTGTCGCATCCGCGGTCGTCGGGTCGTGTCGTCGGTCTTGTCGTTTCACGGCGGAGATCTTGGTGTCCCGGGTCGCGGCGTCTTCGGATCCGAGAGGACGAACTTGCCGTTCCGAGATGAAGAACTTGGGTTCACGGCATCGGTACCATCGGGTACGATATGGTTCTTCGGGTCTGGTTCCGCGCACCGGCATCAGAAGATCTTGGCATCGGGGATGAAGAACTTGGCGTTCTGCGTCGGTGTCCTTACCGTCCGGGTTCTCGAGCATCGCATCCGGGAAGGAGTACTTGTCGCACATGTGGTCTTCGGGTCCGGGGTCTCGGCGAACTTGGCGTGTCGAGGTTCGGTTTTTGGTTCCATGAAGGAGTTCTTGGTGCTCCGTGAGGTATATCTTGTCGGTCTTGGACTTTGGCTCCGATGGTTCCTCGAGTTCGTGTGGGGCGTTGGTCGGAGATCTCATAAATTGCGGACAGCCCTTGTTATTCCGCGGAAGGTTCCTAATGAACACCGAGGAAGGAGCACAGGGAGCAGCCCACGTCGGTGCTGGCAGGAAACACTCCTGGCAGCGGCCAGAGCACAACCGGTGCAGGGGATGCGGACACGGGGAAGGACGGCGGTGGCGGTCGCAGACAACCCGAGGAAGGCGACGGACGGGAGCTTGGTGGTGCTACGGGATCGACGCCGACGAGGTCGACGGGCCGGAGGAGCAGAGAGGGAGCCTGGCAGAGGGGGTCACGCGGAGGGAGGAGGCGCGGCAACCCCGGCAGCGGGATCCAGCGGGGCGGCGGTCGCGGAGGACAGGTCTGGCGGCGGGGTCGTGGCAGAGGCCGGTGATGGCGGGGCTTGGTGACGGTGGCAGACGAGGAGGTGCAGGGCCAGCGGTCTCTGCGGGGTGGCGCGGCGGACGAGCCAGCGGCGAGGAGGAAGCCGGCCAGCGCGCGAGCTCGAGAGGCAGAGGGTGGCTCGAGGCCAGGCGGCGCTCGGGGGGGGGGGGGGAGGCTGAGGACGGGCAGAGGTCGAGCAGCGGCCATGGCCGGCGAGGCGGGCGGCCAAGGGAGCAGGCGGCGGCGGCGGCGCAAGCTCCGGGATCCGTTGGCGACGCTGGCATGCGGGCGAGGGAAGGCGGAGCGCAGAGGATTGGCGCGGGGCGGACGGTGGTCGGAGGTTGCCTGGCGAGCGACGGGAGAGAGAGGAAAGGCGGCAGGGGGAGATGAGGGGAGCGCGGGGTCGGGGACGCGTCAGTGCAAAGGCGGACGCCGGCGGCGGCGTCTCCGGTGGAGGAAGAAGAGGCGACCGCGGACGAGGGCAAGCTCGGCTGGAGAGAGCGAGGCGGCGGGGCTAGACGAGGGGGAGGCAGGCGGGTGGCGGCTCGCGCTTGGGGAGGCAGCGGCGGAAGGAGGGAGATGCGGGGCGGGGCGATGGGGCTCATGGGGAAGGTGGGGGAGAGAGGAGCAGGGGTTGGTGGGGCCGGGTGCTGGACGCGGGGCAGGTGGGTGGTGGGCCAGAGGGAGTGGGGCCAGGTGCGACGTTGTGTGGGTGTGTGCAGGCGCTGTGAGCGTGTAGGCGTGTGTGTTGTGTGTGGGTGGGGCCAGCGGGTGAGGTGTGGGGAGTGGGGGGAGTTGGGGGTGAGGTGGCAGCGTGGGATTGGTTGGGAGAGAGATGAGAGATGAGGTGGCGAGAGGGCATTGGTCAGGCTGATGTGGCTGGGGACTGGGTAGGTTAGGACTAGGTAGAAAAAGGGTTTAGGTGGACCGGCTGATTTGTACTGGGGGTGGCCGACTGGGTCGGATCGGCCCGGTTGGCTGCCCCCTAAAAATAATTAAATATTTTTATTCAATTAAAACCGGGCTTTTGCAAACCGTGGGTAGACAAAACAAAATATTCCGGACAAGCCCGGTGTTTTGGTTTTGAATTAAAGACGGGGCGTTTAGAAAACAAACCAGGCTTTTCAAAATAGTACTACGCAAACAAATGCAAGATGACATGACGATGCCCAAATGCAATGTGGCATGATGACATGAGCATGCGGTCATGATGATGCAATGCACAAAAAAACAACGCGATTTTCTAGTAGTGGTTTTGCGGGGCGCCACAAATCGCCGTCGCATCTGTGCGCCCCTTGACAAAAGGAAACCGCCTCGAGCTTCACCAGGACCCTGCGAACCCTGTGAGCATCTCCTCTCCCTCCCTTCCTTCCTGCTTCGCCAGAACCACCGCGAGCAGAGCCCGCGCCGCCAGTCGCCGCTGCCAGCGCCGCCCATTCCTGGTCAACCACACAGCAACCGTCAGATCTTGATCAAACGCACGAGATTAGAATTAACTCGAAAGGGTATGGGTGAATCTAAGCCGTGCGATACACTTTAGATCTAACAACCCACAGAGCTCGATCCACCCGAAGCGGTATGGACCAGTAGTATTATGACGCATGGCACTGGTTTCGTTTTAAAAACAGAAAATGTTCTATTAGAATTGCAAATTTGTAAAATTCATAACTTTAGTTCTACACGTCCAAATTTTGCAAATTTTATATCAATGGATTCAGCAGAACAAGTACTTTGCAACCATGCACTTTTTTTAATGTTTTGCGTCTAGAAAATTGGTTGAATTTGCAGAAACATGTGTAGGCTTATTTTGAATATAAAAATTGTTCTAGATATAATTTTAATGTGAAATCTTTGCAAAATGGTTTGTTTTAACCTACTGACCATAGGAACCAACTTATGGATTTAAAAATGTATTTTGTGAAGATAAGAAATAAATATTTGAATTAGCTCATTTCTAGTCAAATAAAAATATTGATTATGATTTAGAAATGATTTTTGAGTGAAACCTTTGGGAAATGATTTGATTCAAACCTTCTGACCCTAAACACCAAGTTTTGAGAATTAAAATATATTTGGTGAACTCTTTAAAGAATATTTCTTTGCTCAAAGCATTTTCAACCACATAAAATATTGATTTGATTTAAAAATGGTTTTGAGATAAAACCTCTTGCAAATGGTTTTACTACTTTAGTAAATGAACATTTTGAACTTTATAATGTTTAGAGCCTAGTAGAAACCACTTTTCTAAAAAAACTATCTTTTGCATGCTTGCATGCATGACCTTGTTTTTGTTATTTTATGTGTGAGAAATGGTTTGAATGCTAGTTGAATTTGTGTTTGCTTGATTGAATTGTAGTGAAGTTAGAAGAGTGTGATATTTGCAAGATCAAGAAGTGAACCAACATTCTCTACTAAAAAGGCAAGTGACACTATCATCCATGTCCTACTATTTTCATTACACTTAGTGGATTTTTGTAACATGCATGATAAGGACTACTATATTTTATGCTATGCTAAAACCTAATAGGATACCCTTATATCTCCCTTAGTGGAAACATTGTAGTTGTAGTAAGCTTAGCCCTGCTAAATATTTGGGATGGGACACATGTTATGATTATATGAAGTGTTGGAAAGATTATGTTTTATATAATAAAACAAGTACTCAATGAACCACCTGGGTGGAAAAGGATAGTCAAGGTTGGACAAGGTGGCAACAAAAGGAACCATGTTTATATGGCTATATTTTTGTATGTGCACTAGAAGAAAACCACCCAGGGACTTAGAGATTGAACATGTTTCTCGTACAGTGGCTTCCGTGTACAGCCACATGCTAAATGGGCTCTGGCTTAGTCAACTACATAATGGAAGACCCATGCATTGGCATCTTCAGGTTAACTAGAATTGTGTAAGGGAAATTTATCCCTACATTGGTGCCTGGTTGACAAGCTAGCATTGTGTATTGGGAGGACTTCTATGGAAAGACTTTGTCACATTCTCGATCTGCCAGTACTCCATCTTGGTGAGTACTTATCCAGCAGCCACTGGTGGCAACAAGACGAGATTGTGTCATGTGGGTAAAGTGTACAACTTCTGCAGAAGATCAAAATTATAAGTACTTAGCCGTGTCCCCGGTTATGGACAACTCTGAGCAACTAAGGCCTGAAGCTATGGAAGATCTCGACATTCCAATTTCTCAAAGTAAAACTTTATGGTGACAACAAGGGTTTTGAAGCACTTGGAGTTTTCCAAGAAGTTCAGAAAGATTTGACAAAAGATCAAAAACTATTTTGAAAAGATAGGATAAAACTATATTGCTTTCTGCAAAAGAGCCTAAACCCTACTTAGCCAAATATGCATGTAAATGATAGGATCCACTTATTTCTACATAGTAGTGAAACTTGCCAATACAATTCAAATGTATTAACCCTTGTGGCTGCAACTTATTATGTTGCAGGTTTGTTTGATGTTAGTGAAGTTTGTTGAATAGGATTACAAGTCTACAACCAAAATGATTGCATGTGGCACCATGAAGATGAAGGACCCCATGCTATTGTTATATTCTGCTGCATTGTAATAAGATAGCCAAATGATCTATGTAAGATGTAATAATTTATTGTATTCATGGTTATAAAGTTGTATTATGACCTTTGTTTCTTGATATTACATCTTAACTGTGGATGCTAGCTATTGATCTAGGGACTAGCATTGTAAACACAGGGATCTCTACCTTATTCAAGGTTGGGAACCTTACATGCTTGTTCTTGTGCTACTTGTATCTAGTCACTCTTATGAACTTTGAAGGTGTCCTATGCATCTATCTGATGGGTTTCGCGGCATAGTAAATCAAAATTTTCTACGGATGCGAACAGAGGGAAAGCCAAGATCTAATCTAGGAGATGCAATCAACGAGAGAGATTGGATTAGATCTTCATACCCTTGAAGATTCGCACAGCGGAACGTTCGTCGGAACGTGGGTGATGTAGTCGTACTCGCTTCTCCTCCTCGCGATCCGATCCGATCTAGCACCACAAGTGGCGGTGCCTCCGTGAGATGCACACGTGCAACACCTCGACGTCTCCTCCTTCCTCAGAACAGCAAGTATGGTGGAGAGATATATTGGATCTACAACACGAAGGCGTGGTGTATATGGTGGAGAATTTCTGCAGCAGGGCTTCGCCTACAAACAGTCGGGAGGGAGAGAGGAAGGGCAGCAGGGCAACTAGGGTTTGGAGGCAAGGTGTAGGGGGGAGGGGGCGCACCAGCCCTCTATATATAGAGGGGGGGGGGGGGGGCGGCCAGCCCTTGCCCCTCCTCCAAGCCTTGGGCCGGCGGCCAAGGGAGGGAGAAGTGGGGGGCAAGGACTCTCCCCCTTCTAGAAACCCTATCTCTAGTTTAAACGAGTTTAAACTCTCTAGGATCGGCTGGGCCCTATGGGGCCTTGTGCCCCTGGCCCAATGCGTCCAGGACACTCCCTCATAGGCCCATGCCCCCTCCCGGAAGGTGGGGCCACGTTGGTCCCCTTCCGGAAGGTTCTAGAAGCTTCCGGTACAATACCGATTAACCCGGAACAATTCCGAACTCCAAAAACTGCATTGCCTTATATGAATATTATTCTCCGGACCATTCTGGAACCTCTCGTGATATCCCGGATCCCATCCGAGACTCTGAACAAAAATTCATAAACCAATTATCCAATCTATCCTAGCGTCAAGATACGTTAAGTGTGTGACCCTGCGGGTTCGAGAATATGCAGACATGATCTTCTATCAATAATCAACAGAGGGGTCTGGGCACCCATATTGACTCCCACACATTCATCGATGATCATATCGGATGAACCACGATGTCAGGATTCAAACAATCCCATATATATTCCCTTCGTCTCGCGATATTTTACTTGCCCGAGATTCGATCGTCGGTATCATCATACCTAGTTCAATCTCGTTCACAGCAAGTACTTTACTCGTTCCGTAATCCGATATCACTTTGTGATTAAATCCTTAACCACATGCTTGCAAGCAGTGTTGATATCGATTACCGAGTGGGCCCGAAGTATATCTCTCCGACTTGGGAGGGACAAATTCCATCTCGATACATACAACCCAACAGATACTTTCCGATCACCTGAGAGACACCTTTATGATCACCCTCGCATAGGATGACGTTTGATGACCTCAAAGCTTTCTTCCGATACCAGGGAGTTGTATTATCTCATGGTCTAAGGAATACAATATTTGACATAGGAAAAGCTTCGCAAAGATGAACACGATGATACGATCTAATTTCTTCGCTTAGTTTGGGTCTGTCCACCATATCATTCTCCCAATGATATGATCTCATTATCAATTGACAACTCATGTCTATGGTTAGGAAACCTTAACCATCATTGATCAATCAGCTAGTCCATAGAGGCGTACTAGGGACACGGTGTTGTTCACAAACCACACAAGTATTAAAGTTTCCGCTTAATACAATTCTAGCATGGAATATAAACTTTATCATGAACAAGAATTATAATAATAACATCTTTATTATTGCCTCTAGGGCATAATTCCAACTCTATCTGCTACTCTTTGAGGGACAAGCTGAATGCCACTATGCCATGTTTTCTGCATGTGAAACAAACAAACGTTTTCAATGCATGTTATTCATGATCTTTGTTTGTAGCCTTTCATGTTGCATGCATAGTTACTTTGTATTATTGTTAGAACTCCATCTTTCATGCACATGTTAAGAGTTCTTTGACCCCAGCTTTCAATGCTTGCAAATGGTTTGATCTTTGTTTTGATGGTGCATGTCACCTAAAAAATTATTATTTTTATCACTTACCTACTCGAGGACGAGCAGGAGTTAAGCTTGGGGATGCTTGATACGTCGGAAATGTATCTATAATTTTTGATGCCCCATGCTTGTTTAGTATCTACTTTGCTTTGCTTTGTCTACATTTTGAGGTGTTTTTATATGTTTTCTGGAACTAACGTATTAACAAGTTGTGCAGGTTTCCATGTTGCTTGCAACACCTTAGAGGCGTTTCCTTCCTCCTACTGGTTCGATAACCTCGGTCTCTTACCGAGGGAGGACTTGCTGCTGTGCTCTTCACACCTTGCTCTTGGGGTTTCTAACGAAGCGCTCCCATGTCATCACCGGACGCCATCAAGTTTTCTAGCGCCGTTGCCGGGGAGGCTAAGGACGTCTTCACAAGGGTATTCCTCCTCAACCTTTCTCTTTACTTTGTTTTTAGTTTTCTTAGTTTCTTTTGCTTGGTTTTGTTTGCCTCTTATTATCAAAAACTCCAAAAAAATAGTTTAGTTTGGTTTGCTTTCTCTTATCAAAAACACAAAAAATAGTTTCTACTCTAGTGCCACCTTGCTCTATCTCGCCATGTTGTTCCCCAAGTTCGCCCTGAAGGACCTTTCGATAGGTAGTGGCTCTATAATTGGGAAAGAGAATATTGAATAATTCTTCAATCATGTTAGAAAACATGAGGATATTGAGGATAGATCTATAGCAGAACTTGCTCCTAATTATGAAGTTGCTGCAGCTTCTTTAGTTCATATGTTGGAGTCTAGGTTTGTTAGCCTTAACCCCATGATGCAAATTTTGTTCCTAAAACTAAAAGAAGAAAAGAATGCTAAAAAGAGAGAATTTATTCTTGAAACTTTGCTCAAAGAGTTCCATGATGTTGGTAAGGAAGCCAAAAAGGTCCTTGAGCGTTTTGATATGCTAGACTCATGTGTAGATGTTGTGGGTACTTCTGATAAAACTAATCCTAGAGAGGAATTTAAGATACCCATACCCTTTAAGATAGTCGGGATGCATGATGCCTTTGAAAAGAATTTTGATTGGATTGTTCCTAAAAATCCTTTTGATGAAAGTAGTAAACCAAAGAGAGATGAGAAGGGATACTCCAAAGCTCATTTGGATGAGATACCTTTTATGTTGAAGATTTTGCAAGTATTTATGTTAATGCTTCCTCATTTGAAAATACTTGATTTCTTGCTTCTTGTGCCTAACTTAAAGGCGTTAAAGAAAAGTACTTGTTGGGAGATAACCCAAGAGTTTTCTTGAGTCTTGGAAGTTATTACTTCAGTAATGACCTCTACTTATCCTTTTTGTTTGCTTTTTGTGCCAATAATGACCTCTAATGAGAGGGAAGTAAGATTTAGGAGTTGTTGTCCCGAAACAGATTTCTGTCCTTCACCGTAAACATTCGTGAGGAGTCTCTGTAAGTAGGATTGAGCTAAAAATTTACGAATAAATCCCCCAGTATGTTATATAACTTTATTTAGTTCATCACTTTTTGATTTGAGCAACATAATATTTTCAAAAAAATCGGTTTCTACCTGCTGGTCTGTTTTGACAGATTTCTGCCATTATTTGCATTTGCTTCTTATTGATTCCTTTTTGAGTTATCTTTTGGGGAATTGAGCTTTTTGAAGGAGTTGATAAACTAGATTGTGTTTTTAGTGAAAAGTTTTGCTGTCCCAAAGCTAAACCTAAAGGTCTATTATGTTTTGAATACACTAATGTTGCTAATGAAGATTGTGTGAAGTTTTTTATGAAGGAAAAAATTTAGGTGTAGAGAAAGAATGATGTAATGAGATGAAGAATGGACAAAAGCTCAAGCTTGGGGATGCCACCCCGGTTTCACCCCAAGAAATATCCAATAGGTACAAGCGTGAAAGCTTGGGGATGCCCAAGGTATCCCCTTCTTCATCAATAAAAAGCTCAGGTCTTTCTAGACACTTCGTTTTTATTGTTTCATGCATTGTTGTGTTGTTCTTGGAGCGTCTTAGTTTTATTTTGGTTTTCTTAGTTTGTTTAGTTTGATTGAATAAAGTAGTTTGGACCCCCGTTCTCGCTATGTTGTTTCAAATAAGTCGCTTGGTGTTGGAAAGGAGTAGAAAGTTCCTACTTGAAAGTGCAAGAGGAGCTTGCATTCACTGTGACTTAGACTTTATCATGACATGCTAGGTGTTGTTTTGACCTTATGCTTAGTGGTTATTGCTGTAGCATGTATTGTTCCAAACAATTGGTATTGCTTAGTATGCCTTGAAAAATCATGCGTTGTTTTAGCATACAAAAGCATAGTATTGTGGTGGTCTCCTTTGATGTTTTGTTTGGGTTGACTTGGCCCATGCTCACACCATGTTATGACTATGAACAAGTCACCATAGCCTCTATGATCATTTAGTCCTTGACTTGTAGTGCCACTCTATGCTTTGATTAGTAATTTTTTGTCCCTATGCATAATTATGGTCATTATTTCTCTCTTAGTTGGTTGCTCCCAGTCTTTTGCTAGCCTCCACTTGTATGGGTAAGCTCTACTCATGCTTCCAAACTCCCAAGAAACCCAGTTATTCCAAAATGTCCACTATAAACTCCTATGCATGGTGTGTTACACCATTCCAAGTATATTCTTGTTTTCAGCTATCTTCCATTTAAAAAGTATTTTGTTATGTGAAAACTTAGTGATTAAAGCCCTCACAAACTTGATGGCACACTTTATATTATTTGCCCCTAATAAACTTGAACCATTGTGTCATATCTGTTGTATATGTTTGCACTTATACGTTGGAATTAGCAGAATCATGCTATCATGGGGAACGTTTTCAACATTGCACTTGTACTTTGTACACAATTGATATCATGCTCTTTTGTCTATGGATGTCACCGGTGTGAAATAAAGAGGGAGCTTGTAAGTCCATGGATTTATGTATTTTGTGTTAGAGAAACGCCTGGGCCGCTAGCCTAAGTCATGCCTAATCATGGTGGAAACTTGCAGCATCACCATAATGAGCATTTTGTGAAGAATCCTCAATAAAAAGCTATGCACATAGTAAATAAAAAGATCGCTGAGATGCTCATTGTCTGCTTGCCTTGTCATTTTGGTTATGGGATAGCTCCTGTACCATGTGCAAGGGGTACCCCATTGGCGGTTCTCTATGATACACATGTACTTACTATGACAAGAACTTACAAGTGACTGAAGTTGAGTAGCATGAGGTGTGGCCCTCGTATTCAAGGGACATGAGATTCCCAACTTATACTTTGTCACGCATATACTCCAAAGTTTGTTCACTTTAACCTTAATCACTTCAAGATGCTTATGAAGGGTCAATGAGGGCTGAAAGCTAACAAGTACCATAATTTTTGGAAGCTCTTTTTGAAACTTGAAATCCCTGCTTCCCTTTATGAAGGGCCTTTCTTCCACTATTATATTGAGTCTCCACCTTCTACCTTTACGCACCATTAAGAGAGCATAGTTTCCATTTTATGTGCAGTGTCCCAAAACTTATTGATTGATGCATATTGTGATATTGCTTGTTCTTGTGCTACTTGTATCTAGTCATTCTTATGAACTTTGAAGGTGTCCTATGCATCTATTTGCTACTCTTTGAGGGACAAGCTGAATGCCACTATGCCATGTTTTCTGTATGTGAAACAAACAAACGTTTTTCAATGCATGTTATTCATGATCTTTGTTTGTACCCTTTCATGTTGCATGCATAGTTACTTTGTATTATTGTTAGAACTCCATATTTCATGCACATGTTAAGAGTTCTTTGATCCCAGCTTTCAATGCTTGCAAATAGTTTGATCTTTGTTTTGATGGTGCATGTCACCTCAAAAATTATTATTTTTATCACTTACCTACTTGAGGACGAGCAGGAGTTAAGCTTGGGGATGCTTGATACGTCGGAAACGTATCTATAATTTTTGATGCCCCATGCTTGTTTAGTATCTACTTTGCTTTGCTTTGTATAGACTTTGAGGTGTTTTTATATGTTTTCTGGAACTAACCTATTAACAAGTTGCCACAGTGCCAGTTGCCTGTTTTCTTCTGTTTTTGGTTCCAGAAAGGCAGAAAATCTATATTCTCGGAATTGGACGGGACAAAAGCCAAAGTCAATATTTTACCGTAGGCAACACGAAGCTAGAAGACGAGACGGAGACGGCTCCCCAGGGGGCCACACCCCCTGGTCGCACGGGTGGGCCCACCCCACACCTGGGGGGTGCAGCCGCCCTGCTGGCCCCCTGGCTCGCCTCTTCGCCTATAAAGTCCCCCCGATGACGAAACCCTAAGAACCCGATCAAAATACCACGAAACCGTGTGTAGCCGCCGGCACCATCGTCCCTAGATCGGGGGGATCTGGAGCTCTTTCTGGCACCCTGCCGGAGGGGAGATCATCCCGGAGGCCTTCTTCTTCATCATGCCAGCCTCCGGTATGAAGCATGAGTAGTTCCACCTTGGACTATGGGTCCATGTAGTAGCTAGATGGTTGTATCTCCTCCTTGTGCTTTCATGTATAGATCTTGTGAGCTCCGTTCATGATCAAGATCTAATCTATTTGTAATCATGCATGTTGTGTTTGCGGGGATCCGATGGATATTGAGATTACTATGTCAGATTGATTAATGGTTTTGTCTATTTGATTCTATCATGTCTGTGTTTTTTGTGATCTAGCATGCTCTCCGTTGTTAGTAGGTATCTTGGCCAAGTAGTTGCTAGTGACTCCAAGAGGGGGTATTTATGCTCGATAGTGGGTTCATGCCTCTAGTTTCCAAGGGAAGTGACAGAAATCTCTTCGGTTGTAGATGTGCTATTGCTACTAGGGAGAAAACAACGGTCTCTTGTTCATGGAACAAGTGGATTGTTTACCTTACACACTTTGCTTAAAGCAGTTGTCTGTTGCTTGCAACTTAATAATGGAGGGGGTTCGGATGATAACCTGAAGGTGGACTTCTAGTCATAGATGTAGTTGGATGGCGGTCTATGTATATTATTGTATTTTCCAATCGAATCTCATAGGATCTTTTTGTCTAGTATTGCATTGTTATGCCTTGCTCAGTTCCTGCCAATTGCCCTACTGTAATTTGTTTACCCTGCATGCCATGTTTGTTTATCTAAGGAGAGAACCTCTAGTGAACTATGGACCCCGGTCCAATCTTTACCATTGATACATCTTCCATTGTTACTGTTTACTTGCTACAAACCATCATCACCTTCCACACCATACATTTAATTCTTTGTTACAGCAAACCAGTGAGCTTGACAACCTCACTGTTCGTTGGGGCAAAGTCTTGAGTTTGTGTTGTGCAGGTTTCCACGTTGCGTGCAACACCTTTGAGACGTTTCCTTCCTCCTGCTGGTTCGATAACCTCGGTCTCTTACTGAGGGAGGACTTGCTGCTGTGCTCTTCACACCTGATGGGGGAATACCAAATGGGGTATACCCACAAAGCGGTTTCGCCATCTGTTATCGAGCCGACTGAAGCCACGACCAGAGCGGGTCGAATCGCCGAATACGGCGACTGGCGCATGCTGGACCTAAACGAGTGGCGCCGAATGGAGGCCCAAGACGGCGACTTCAATGCAAAGCCCACCAAACACTTGTAAACCCTAACTGGCTGCATATATAAAGCCACCAGGGGCACCCCCACGGGGACATCATATTACATCTTCTCCCACATTAGAATAGATCTAATCTCTCCCTCTGCCTATGGCGGCTCCCATGTAAACCAATCTATGATCATATACTGGATTGATAGCAGGACGTAGCGATCCTCCACCGAGGGGACGTGAACCTGGATACATCGTTTGCCAATCTCGCTCCCGGATTCTCCTACGTCGCCTTGCTCCCTCTACGTAAGCTACCCCCAGTAGCATCTGCCATGCAATACCACGACAGTTGGCGCCCACCGTGGGGCAAGCGGTGCTTGGAGGGTGATAATCCGGGCGAGATCCTTCATCAACATCGGCAAGATCTCCATCAACTAATTCATCCGTGCCGCCTTCAAATTCAAGGAGGACAGCCGAGTCTGCAAAACGGAACCATGATCCGCACGCGTTCCACAAGCATCAGGCGCAATGGAAAGATTTTATACAGAAGATGATTGCAAGAAGTCCTTGATTCAGCTGATCGAGATCGGTAAAGTGCTATTTTGCCCATTATTTAAGTCACTCCATGGTCCATATCGATTGCAAGTGAGAAAGACTACCGTATGTCTGTTTTTATTGATTAGACTATTTAATTAATCATGGATACTAATCGCAATCTACATCTGATGCATGATCAATTGATTCACTGTTTGAGCAATTGGAGTGCCGAATCGATTGCTGCACGTCGGCATGAGGCAGTCAGGAATTGAGCCTTGGCGACTTGAGCCGCGCACACGAGCACGTACCGCGGAAGCAGTCCCATCTTATTCGGCCGCCGCGACTCTGCCCTATGGAGGAGGCGATTGCGCTGGGACCAAGGAAATAAATCTTACAGCCGCGATTACATCCAGTTGGTTTCACACGCCGGCAAGTCCAATTGCGTCAACGCGATTTGGAGGTTCGGCCAGACACGCTGCCTCGACATCTTCTGAAGGCTTCATCAACAGTGTTAACTGCTTCGTTGCCGTACTTGTCTACAAACGCGCCAGCAACGTTTCAGCTATGGCTAATAATTCTCTCTTAACTCAAACTTATTTTAATTATTATACTATATTTATTAATCAATCGTCTCGTCTCTCAATAACAAGGAAAACCAAGTCGCAATATGCAGTTCGCCGAGCGACGCGCTGGTCAGTCGCGGGTTCACACATTGCTGGCTCGGCTTCCGTTGCTCGCCGCCCTCGCGGATTCACGCAATACGGACTCGCCATGCCCGGCGACTCGTCCATCGCGGACTCGCCATGCTCCGGACCTTCGCCTAAACGCAGACACGCTTAAACGCGGACTCGCTAGGCTCGGGGATTCGTCCGTTGCGGACTCACCTGCTACGTCGATTTCGCCATAGCGTGACCTTCGTCCGCCGCGTCGACCCCGTGTCCGCCGCGTCGATCCCGTGTCCGCCGTGTCGATTTCACCATAGCGCGACCTTCGTCCGCCGCGTCGATCCCATGTCCGCCGCGTCGATTTCGCCATAGCGCGACCTCCGTCCGCCGCGTCGACCCCGTGTCCGCCGCGTCGACTCTTTCCGGATACGTCGAATGCGTACGCCGCGTCTACTAAGGGACCTTCATCGTCCGAGTCGCCAGAGAGGGTCACATGCCACGCTGCATGGACTCACCACTGGGTGTCTCTTCCCCCCGGGAAAAATCTATTCGCCTTTGTCAACCTTTGAAAGAGCGACTCGCAATGGCCAAGTAGTGCGGACGAGGACTCGCAAACCGAGTCTCGGATCGTCCACGAAAAACGCTAACCGAGATCCATCATTGGAGTCGCCTTGCTCGACTGGCCTTTCGGGCCAAGACAAATGGTAGTGCTACACAAACAGCACCATGTCCTCCTCAACCTTAGACAGTGCGACTCGCACGGCTAAGTACTGCGGACGAGGACTTGCAAACCGAGCCTCGGATCGTCCAGGAAGAACGCCAAGCCGAGAGCCATCTTTGGAGTCGCCATGCGACTGGCCCCCCGGGCCAAGACGAGAGACTCGCTAACAGAAACAGCGAAATCAACATCATCGCGGACTCGCAATCATCGCGGACTCGCCATGCTCGGGGACTCTCCCCTCGCGGACTCGCAATCATCGCGGACTCGCCACGCTCGGGGACTCTCCCCTCGCGGACTCGCAATCATCGCGGACTCGCCACGCTCGGGGACTCTCCCCTCGCGGACTCGCAATCATCGCGAACTCGCCGCGCTCGGGGACTCGGCGCCCGCAGGTCGCTCGACCTCGCCACTCGCCACGCTCGGCAACAACCACTACTATTTTCAAAATATGAGCCTCAAGTCGCCTCTACAAGCCAACTCGAGCCTCGGGGACTACTCCTAGGCATGCTGCGTGTATGCGTGGTTCCGCGACCGTGGCTCGCCCTCGTCGACTTTCCACCACGAACTTGCCCTCGCGTACTCAACATGCTCGGGGACTCTCCATCGCGGACTCGCCCTCGCGTACTCAACACGCTCGGGGACTCGCCACCGTGGACTCGCCCTCGCGTATTCGACACGCTCGGGGACTCGCCACCGCGGACTCGCCCTCGTGTATTCGACACGCTCGGGAACTCGCCACCGCGGACTCGCCCTCGCGTATTCGACACGCTCGGGGACTCGCCACCGCGGACTCGCCCTCGCGTACTCTCCACGCTCGGGAACTCGCCACCGCGGACTCGCCCTCGCGTACTTAACACGCTCGGGGACTCGCCACCGCGGACTCGCCCTCAAGTACTCTCCACGCTCGGGGACTCGGCGCGCTATAGACAGCGCCACTCGCCGCGCTCGGGGGCTCGGCACGCTCCACGTTCTGGGACTCGGGGTAACTGGCGGCTTCATCGACACCCCGCGTCTATCGCCAACTGGCCATCACCGACTGGCTTACGCCGACCGCCTCCCGCTTCACGGTTCTTTTCTCTATTCAGGAGCTCGTCGCCGATTCGCCATGACCCATCGTCAAGACTCTCCGCGTCCTGCCTCAAGCCCGCGTCGAATCGGCAACGCGCTCGGGGACTACTGATGGGGGAATACCAAATGGGGTATACCCACAAAGCAGTTTCGCCATCTGGTATCGAGCCGACTGAAGCCACGACCAGAGCGGGTCGACTCGCCGAATACGGCGACTGGCGCATGCTGGACCTAGACGAGTGACGCCGACTGGAGGCCCAAGACGGCGACTTCAATGCAAAGCCCACCAAACACTTGTAAACCCTAACTGGCTGCATATATAAAGCCACCAGGGGCACCCCCACGGGGACATCATATTACATCTTCTCCCACATTAGAATAGATCTAATCTCTCCCTCCGCCTATGGCGGCTCCCATGTAAACCAATCTATGATCATATACTGGATTGATAGCAGGACGTAGCGATCCTCCACCGAGGGGACGTGAACCTGGGTACATCGTGTGCCAATCTCGCTCCCGGATTCTCCTACGTCGCCTTGCTCCCTCTACGTAAGCTACCCCTAGTAGCATCTGCCGTGCAATACCACGACAACACCTTTCTCTTGGGGTTTCCAACAAAGCGCTCCCACGTCATCACCGGGCTCCATCAGTATTCAGCTTATCCTTCATGGAGTAGAAAAACATAAATGCATAGGACACCTTCAAAGTTAAGGGTGACTAGATACAAATAATTTAAAAACAAGCAATACCAACCTTATGAATCAATAAGTTTTGGGACAATGCACATTAAACTAAGAATGAAAACTATGCTCTCTTAATTGGTGCATAAGGATAGAAGATGGAGACTCAACATAAAAGTAAAAAAGAAAGGCCCCTTCGCAGAGGGAAGCAGGGATTTCAAGTTTCATAAAGAGGTTCCAAAAATTATGGTACTTATTAGCTTTCAGCTCTCATTGCACCTATCATTGGAATCTTGAAGTGATTAAGGTTAAAGTGACACAAATATGAGTATATGCTTGACAAGTTATAAGTTGAAGATATCATTCCCCTTGCGTACGAGTACCGAACCTCATGCTACTCAACTTTGGTCACAAGCAAGTTATTGTCATTGTAAGTATATGTGTATCACAGAGAACCACCAACGGTGTACCCCTTTCCCCATGACACAGGAGCTATCCCATATCAAAATGACAAGGCAATAGACAATGAGCATCTCAGTGATCTTTTTATTTGCTATTTGCATAGGTTTTTATTGAGGATGCTTCACAGAATGCTCATTATGGTTACGCTGTAAGTTTCCACCATGATTAGGCATGGCTTAGGCTAGCTGCCTAGGCATTTATCTAACACATATACAAACTCCATGAGCTTACAAGCTCCCCTTTTATTTCACACCGTCGGGAATCCATAAACAAAAGAACATGATATCAACTGAATAAATAAGTGCAATGTTGGAAGCGTTCCCCATGACAGCATGGTTCTACTAACTCCCAACTTATAATTTGCAAGCATATAAGCAACATAGATGGTCACAATGGTTCAAGTTTATTAAGTGCAAGAAATAAAGTGTGCCATCAAGTTTGTGAGAGCTTTAATCACTAATTTTCACATAACAAGTTTAATTTGAAAGATAGATAAACACATGAATATACTTGGAATGGTGTAACACACCATGCATAGGAATTTATAGTGGACTCTTTGTAATAACTTGGTTTGTTGGGAGTTGGATGCACGAGTAGATCTCATACTCAGTACAAGTGGAGGCTAGCAAAAGACTGAGAGCGACCAACTAAGAGAGAAATAATGGCCATAATCATGCAAAGCGACAAAACATTATTAATCAAAGCATAAAGTGATATCACAAGTCAAAAACTAAATGATCATGGAGGCTAAGATGACTGGTTCATAGTCTTAACATGGTGTAAGCATGTGCCAAGTCAACCCAAATAAAGCATCAAAGGAGAATACCACAATATTATGCTTTTGTATGCTAAAACAACGCATGATTATTTTAAGGCACATTACTCAATATCAATTGTTTGGAACAAGTCATGCTACAGCAATAATCACTAAGCATATGGTCAAAGCAACATCCAACATGACATGATAAAGTCTAAGCCACAGTCAAAACAAGCTTCCTTTTGTACCACTATAAGCATGGAGCTTTCTACTCTTTTCCAACACCAATCAACTTATTTGAAACAAAATGAGAATGCGGGGTACAACTAATTTATTGCATCAAACCAAACAAAATAAAGCTAAAAACGAAAAAAAGACTCTCCAAGAATAACACAACAGTGCATGAAGTAATAAAAATAAAGTGTCTAGAAAGAAAACCTGAGATTTTTATTGACGAAGAAGGGGGTGCCTTGGGCATCCCCAAGCTTTGACGGTTGTACCTCTTGAATATTTCTTCGGGTAACACAGGTGGCATCCACAAGCTTGAGCTTTTGTCCATTCTTCATCTCATCACACCATTCTTCCCCTACACTTGAAAATTTCCTTCATACAAAACTTCAGACAATTCTTCATTAGCAACATTAGTGTATTTAATATAATAAGCCTTTGGGTTTAGTTTAAACAGAAGTAAAACTTCCATTAAAATACAAGATACTATAGCAATTCCTTTAAAAAGCTCAAGTGATCAAAGAGAACTCAAAAGAAACCGATTAAGAGGCAAATGCAAATAATGGCAGAAATCTGTCAAAATAGACCAGCAGGTAAAGACTGATTTTTTCGAAGACCTTCTGTTGATCAAATCGAAAAATGCTAAAATGAAGAAAGTTATATAATAACCTGGGGCATATGAAGAGAAAATTACAGATCAATCTGACGTACTGGTATTTTTCACGATTTTTTATAGTGAAGTACAAAAATCTGTTTCGGGACAGCAACTTCCCCAAATCTTAGTTCTCTCTCATTAGAGGTTATTCTTGGTACAAAAACTACACAAAAATATAAGGGGAGGTTATTACAGAGGCAATAACTTCCAAGACTCAACAAAATAAAAACTTAGTGAAAATAAAAATAATTTGGGTTATCTCCCAATAGTGATTTTCTTTAACACCTTTTAGCTAGGCATAGGAAGCAATAATCAGGTATTTTCGAATGAAGAAGCATTAAGATCAACTTGAGCTTTGCAATGTCAATGCCACCATTGATCTCTTGGATGTCTTTGAGGAAATGAGAACTCTTACTATTCCAGAATGGAATCTCAGAGACCTTCTGAAAAACCTTATTATCTCACTTCTTCAAGATCAAAATGCTTATTGGAAGCAAAGAGGAAAAGTCAAATGGGTCAAGTTGGGTGATGAGAACACAAAATTCTTTCATTCAAAAGCCACCATAAGCTTCAGGCATAACTACATCTCCATGCTCAAAGATGATTCTAATGAAGAGATTCATGCTCATTCTGGTAAAGCTGATCTACTCTGGAAGGCCTTTAAAGATAGAATGGGCACATCTGATAAGACTGAAATGCACTTTAACCTTAGTGAGTTGGCAGGGGAATGCTTGAGTCAAGAGGAAAAGGATGTTTTAGAAGAACCATTCTCTGATAATTAGATTGAAGGTGTAATCAAGGAACTTCCTAATGACAAATCCCCTGGTCCAGATGGCTTCAATAATGAATTCATTAAACAATGTTGGCCTATTATTAAGGAGGATGTTAAACAACTCCTTGTGGATTTCTATGAAGGCAGGACTTCTTTGGAAAGCATTAATGACTCTTTTATCACCCTCATTCCAAAAAATGAAGCCCCTTTGACACCTGCTGATTCCAGGCCTATTTCTCTGCTCAACAGTGTTTTCAAGATTATAACCAAGTGTAACACCCTCAGAATCGACCCTATGCAAGTTTTAGCGAAACTCGCCAAACCCGCATAGAAACGATTCAAAGGTGCCCACCAGGCACTTTCGTGCGGGTGGAAAACGAAGTAATAACATTACACAACAGTCCTCGATGGGACCCACAGAAACCGATATATATACAACAGCGACTCAAAGAGTCAAGAATACAGATATAATATACAAAGATCCAAATCACCTTGAAAATGATAGAGCGTCCGACTACGGACAAGATGCAAATGGGGCTAAGAGCCCTGAAGAATAACCAATGGCGTCCATAACCCTGCCCAGGCCAAGACGGAAGGGTAACCCTGCTAACGGCGTCGATCTCAAAACCTGCTTAAACAAAAAGGGGGTGCCGACAAAGGGCAAAGGAAAAAGAGGAGCGTCAATACTGAGGCCAGTACACGGCGAGACTAGAATTTGGCGATCCTCGCCTACATAGGTATGGTGGACTGAGCGGCAGCGGCAGCATGCACTAAACAACCTATAGAGACTCGATACAACTGACGGTTATCAGAGAGGGATAAGAATAACCTATCCGGATCCAACCTGAAGCTATCACCAAACAAACCCATCCTGGTGTTTCCCCCTCGAGACCAAACGAGGAAGTCAATCGAGGAACTCACACAGTTGGCAGTTTTATTTATTCAGTTATCGTTGCAGCAATTACTAGTCACGTATAGATAATCATCCTGATAAAATAAGCAGTGGGCCGTTTTAGTTAACCATTCTGTTGTAGTTATGACACTTACTAGTCAAATACAATTAGCATGAGATAACCCAACACCCAGCAGTTGTTGGTACTTTTATTTAGCCATTCCGTTGTAGTTGCACTACTTACTAGTCAGGTACAATGGTCACAAGCGACACCCAAACAAGCAATTGTTGGCAGTTTTATTTAGCCATTCCATTATAGTGAAGCTGCTTACTAGTCATTATAAAGTCAAATTTATAGCACTACTTTAGTTATAGTTGTCTATGATCGAGATACTGTGCTCCAAGTCGTCCATAACCGCGGACACGGCTTTCAGAAAGTTTTAACTCGGCCGGGGTGCACCAATAGCAACACACACTCGATCAACCTCGGAAAAACCAAATCAAAATCCAACGAGGCTTTCACGACAGAGCAATCACAGGATTCAAAAATATTTCAGGGGGCCACCCCTTAAAGTAGACCCGCAACGAAGCCGGCCGGCTCCGAGACGGACTCAAGGTTGTGGGGACGGCTGTGAACGACTGGGAACCCAAAACTGGGCTTGTCGACACCGCGGAATCGTGCCACTATCCTAAACAGTACAGTGTGCTCCTCGCACAATCGTAAATAAAGCAGTAAAGCATGGCATAAGTACAGGATCGTAATAAAACCTCAAACTAGTTTGTGGCCCCAAGAAATAAGAATGAATCATGCTCTGGCTAAGGGGGGTCCCATAATTCCCTGTATGTGGATAGCGCGATAAATCAAGGAACAGGTATCAAGCACTCGGGGTCCTACGGGACACAAGTGGGCGGTCGGAAACCAAATGTTATCTATCACCCACCCATGCCTCTGCTTACTTACTTCAATTTTAGTTGTTAAACAAGAATTAAAGTGAACGATAAGTAAAGCCATGATCATCTCCAACATCAACATGCGGCCATACACCAACAACTGTGGCACTTGACGACACGCAACAGCAATTGAGCAAGCGACTACGACGCGCAAGTCCAGCTACCTACCAAACAACAGGTAATAGGGTGTGTCCAAGGCAATATACGGCTGCAAGGAATTTCACGGGTACGGAAACTAGAGCAACGCAACACAGGTAGCAATAGATCAACAGGAGGGAAATAAATACTATAAAAGTAAGATAGGTAGAAAAGGGGGAGATGCTCGCCTGAAAACATTGCCGAAGGTTCGTCCGAAGATCGGGTCGACACTCGCATCAACTCAACGGCCTTATCCGCGAAGAACCAAAACACTAGAAGAAACACCGGATGCAATATTTAATACTACGACAAAAGATCGGGCATGCTTATGATATGATGCATGGCATGGCAAAGGTGCAACGCAATTAGGTCATATTAAGCGGAACCGGGGTCCCGACAATGAATTAAACGGTTCAAGTTATTTACCTATCCCGCATTTTAAATGTTGTTTAACAAGGCAGAATATATCACCGGTTCGCTACACAAGTTTAAATGAGGCCAATATGAGACTAGATTTGTCCGCATATGGGTCCCATATTTAATTAGAGGTGAATCGGCATAAGGCCCTCAAACCACACAAATATGCATGCGAGTATGACAATTTAATATGCATCAAGTTGTATTTCATTAATAAAATAGGGCTCGAGAAAAGGGGTCACACATAGGGTTCGGCGATCTTGGGTTCCGGGGGGGTTCGAGGTCGGTCTCCGGGTTCAGGGTTCGACGGATTCGTTCTCGGATAACAGAGGTAGGTCTTGTCGCATCCGGGGAGCAGGACTTGGTGTGGCGTCGGGGGCGCATCGGACTCGCCTGGTTGGTGCCGATCTTGTCGCTGCGAAGATCTTGTCGGGTCCGCGCCATCGAGTCGGTCTCGGCATCCGGGGTGAAGTGCTTGTCGTTCCACGATCTCGACGAGCTTGGCGTCCTTGTCAGAGTTCTCGGGTGACGATGTCGGTCTAGGGTTTGGCGCCGGTGGGTCTTGGCGATTCCATGCGAAGGCCTTGGCGCTCTAGATCGGTCTTCAGGGCAGCGGCCTCATGTAGACGGTCGTGGCGGTTTCAGGGAGGAGTCCTTGGCGTTCCTTGTAGGTGACCTTCGGCTTCGGGGTCTTCAGGGTCTCGACGTACTTGGTTAGGGTTCGACGGAGTTTGGTCTTCAGGCACCCGAACAGACTTCTCGAATTCCGTGAAGGAGATCTTGTCGATTCGGCGTCATTAGCCCTAGTTTCCACGACGAAGTACTCGGGGTTCCACTCGTTTGTCGGTGTCGAGCTTGTTGACACACGTATCTTGAAGGGTTCATGGCCTCCACGGGATCGGTCTTCGGACTCTGGGAAGACGACCTTGTCGTTCGGGCAGAACTCGCGGGTTGAGGTCGACGCATGCGAACGCGGACAGGATCACGGGACGTCCAACAGGCAGAACTTGCAGAGAAGGTTCCGAGGAGGAGTCGATGCACAGCCGCGGCCAACAGTCTTGGTAGCAGGCGGGGTGGGTGTAAGCGGCCAAGGCCAGCGAGGCGGGTTCGGTGCGGGGCCGGGCGAGCAGAGGGCGCGGACGGCACAGAGGAGACGAGGGGAGCCAGGGCGGTCGGAGGTGGCGCTGCCGGCGCAGACGGAACCGGCCGGAGGAGGGTAGCCGCGAGGTGGGGGAGGGAGGCCGGCATGGAGGCGAGGATGG
The DNA here is from genome assembly GCA_916181665.1 of Avena sativa. Classification (NCBI taxonomy): domain Eukaryota; kingdom Viridiplantae; phylum Streptophyta; class Magnoliopsida; order Poales; family Poaceae; genus Avena; species Avena sativa. Next base: position 419,886,371 of record OV702282.1, read on the forward strand.
TTGAGCGGCGCACGGGCCGGCGGCGGGGAGCCGGACGGGGAGGGGAGATGCGGCGTCGGCGTGGCCGGGGCCGGCGCTGGAGGCGGCGGGCCGAGAGGAGAGTCGCGGGGCGCGGGACGTGGACGGGGCCACCGAGAGGCGCGAGCGATGATGCCAGGGCGGGGAGAGAGAGGGGCGCAGAGGCGGGGTTGACGCGGCGCCGGCGAGGAGGAGAGGAGGCCCGAGAGGGTGGCCGGCCGGGGAGGCGAGCTGGCGGCGAGGCGGGCGCGCCGGCGGCGGGGTCGCAGGCGAGGGAGGAGGGGCGGTGAACGGCGGTGGGGGAGGGGCGAGCGCGGCGAGGAGGGCGGCGCGCCGGAGGGGAAAAGGGGGCGGGGCCGGCGGTGAGGGAGCGGAGGGAGCGGGCAGACGCGCGAGGTGAGGGACGGTCGGTGTGGGGAGGGAGGATGCAGCGGGAGGTGGGGGACGTGGCGGGGCCCGCTGGGCTGGGGTGGGGCCAGGCGACAGGGAGGAGAGAGGGTGCGGGTTGACCAGGAGGAAAAAGAGAGAGAGAGGGGCTGCGGGTGGGACCCAGGGCGTGGGGTCGGCTAGAGGAAGAGAGGGGGTGGGTGGCTGGTGGGGTGAGTTGGCTGGAGAGAGAGTGGGGAGGGGAGAGGGGTAGGTGACGTGGCAGCTGCTGATTGGAGGGGATGAGGGAGAGAGGTGAGGTGGCGTCTAGCTATTGGGTGGGGTGAGGTGGAGGGGGGTGGGTAGATTAGGTTGGGTAATTTTAGGATTATGGGGTGGACCGATTTAATTCCGGGGGTGGTCGTTCGGGTCGAATCGGCCCGTTCGACTGCCCCCCTAAAATAATTTAACATTTTATTTATTTCCAACCGGGCTTTTGCAAACCGATAGCAGACAAAACAAAGTATTCCGGCGACCCGGGTTTTGCGTTTGAATAAAGACGGGGCGTTTTAGAAAACAAAACCAGGTTTTTTTTCAAAAATAGTTTTATGCGAACAGATGCAAGATGATGACGATGCTCAAATGCAATGTGGCATGATGACATGAGCATGCGGTCATGATGATGCAATGCACAAAAACAACGCGATTTTCTAGTAGTGGTTTTGCGAGATGCCACAATTCGACACCACTAACAATGGATCTCGCCCTCGAGATCCGCCTCATGGTACCGGAAGGAAGATTGGCGAACTGCGTCTTCTCACTTCGTGTAGATCCTCGCGACACCACTAACAAGAGGTCGTTGTCCGTGATCGTCGAGAGGACACTCCGGGAACAAAAGGTCGAAGGTAGAGGTTTCAACAAATAAAGCCACCCCTAACTTCCGTGGACGGAGTAAAATTGCTGGATCCACTGATTCGATGTACAAGAGCGAATGATAAGAGTAGTCGGATGGTGATCAGTCCATCGCGCACCCAAACCATTACTCTGCACACGAATAGGCGGATTACGCATCCAACTCTCGGATTTAGACTGAAGATCTCGACAAGCGAGGTTCGGAACCCAAGGAGTGATGCAGACTCTGCATCGGATCTGGCGTAGATGATGTCGTTGCATCGGAAACACCGGAAGGCACGACAAGGAACAAAGAATGGTACCACCGACGAAGGACTCCTCGGATAGCATGAAGACCAGATGTAGCAACACCGTTACCAAAGGAGGAAGCGAAACCCTGAAGGTACGACGGAACCCAACCACGAGAAATCCTGGACTCGAAGAGAGAGACGAGAGCGGATTCAAAACATGCAGAGGTAAGAGGAGAATAGCAGAGGGGTAAGGAATAAAATCAGACCTAATCAGAACTATCCAACCGATTTTTCAAAAATAGTTTTGACACTCTACTTCGGCCGTTAGCTAGGTTATCCTACAGGCTGGACTTGTGGGGTATCGCAACTGCTGAGCTCTGATACCACTCTGTAACACCCTCAGAATCGACCCTATGCAAGTTTTAGCGAAACTCGCCAAACCCGCATAGAAACGATTCAAAGGTGCCCACCAGGCACTTTCGTGCGGGTGGAAAACGAAGTAATAACATTACACAACAGTCCTCGATGGGACCCACAGAAACCGATATATATACAACAGCGACTCAAAGAGTCAAGAATACAGATATAATATACAAAGATCCAAATCACCTTGAAAATGATAGAGCGTCCGACTACGGACAAGATGCAAATGGGGCTAAGAACCCTGAAGAATAACCAATGCCGTCCATAACCCTGCCCAGGCCAAGCCGGAAGGGTAACCCTGCTAACGGCGTCGATCTCAAAACCTGCTTAAACAAAAAGGGGGTGCCGACAAAGGGCAAAGGAAAAAGAGGAGCGTCAGTACTGAGGCCAGTACACGGCGAGACTAGAATTCGGCGGTCCTCGCCTACATAGGTATGGTGGACTGAGCGGCAGCGGCAGCATGCACTAAACAACCTATAGAGACTCGATACAACTGACGGTTATCAGAGAGGGATAAGAATAACCTATCCGGATCCAACCTGAAGCTATCACCAAACAAACCCATGCTGGTGTTTCCCCCTCGAGACCAAACGAGGATGTCAATCGAGGAACTCACACAGTTGGCAGTTTTATTTATTCAGTTATCGTTGCAGCAATTACTAGTCAGGTATAGATAATCATCCTGATAAAATAAGCAGTGGGCCGTTTTAGTTAACCATTCCGTTGTAGTTACGACACTTACTAGTCAAATACAATTAGCATGAGATAACCCAACACCCAGCAGTTGTTGGTACTTTTATTTAGCCATTCCGTTGTAGTTGCACTACTTACTAGTCAGGTACAATGGTCGCAAGCGACACCCAAACAAGCAATTGTTGGCAGTTTTATTTAGCCATTCCATTATAGTGAAGCTGCTTACTAGTCATTATAAAGTCAAATTTATAGCACTACTTTAGTTATAGTTGTCTATGATCGAGATATTGTGCTCCAAGTCGTCCATAACCGCGGACACGGCTTTCAGAAAGTTTTAACCCGGTCGGGGTGCACCAATAGCAACACACACTCGATCAACCTCGGAAAAACCAAATCAAAATCCAACGAGGCTTTCACGACAAAGCAATCACAGGATTCAGAAATATTTCAGGGGGCCACCCCTTAAAGTAGACCCGCAACGAAGCCGGCCGGCTCCGAGACGGACTCAAGGTTGTGGGGACGGCTGTGAACGACTGGGAACCCAAAACTGGGCTTGTCGACACCGCGGAATCGTGCCACTATCCTAAACAGTACAGTGTGCTCCTCGCACAATCGTAAATAAAGCAGTAAAGCATGGCATAAGTACAGGATCGTAATAAAACCTCAAACTAGTTTGTGGCCCCAAGAAATAAGAATGAATCATGCTCTGGCTAAGGGGGGTCCCATAATTCCCCGTATGTGGATAGCGCGATAAATCAAGGAACAGGTATCAAGCACTCGGGGTCCTACGGGACACAAGTGGGCGGTCGGAAACCAAATGTTATCTATCACCCACCCATGCCTCTGCTTACTTACTTCAATTTTAGTTGTTAAACAGGAATTAAAGTGAACGATAAGTAAAGCCATGATCATCTCCAACATCAACATGCGGCCATACACCAACAACTGTGGCACTTGACGACACGCAACAGCAATTGAGCAAGCGACTACGACGCGCAAGTCCAGCTACCTACCAAACAACAGGTAATAGGGTGTGTCCAAGGCAATATACGGCTGCAAGGAATTTCACGGGTACGGAAACTAGAGCAACGCAACACAGGTAGCAATAGATCAACATGAGGGAAATAAATACTATAAAAGTAAGATAGGTAGAAAAGGGGGAGATGCTCGCCTGAAAACATTGCCGAAGGTTCGTCCGAAGATCGGGTCGACACTCGCATCAACTCAACGGCCTTATCCGCGAAGAACCAAAACACTAGAAGAAACACCGGATGCAATATTTAATACTACGGCAAAAGATCGGGCATGCTTATGATATGATGCATGGCATGGCAAAGGTGCAACGCAATTAGGTCATATTAAGCGGAACCGGGGTCCCAACAATGAATTAAACGGTTCAAGTTATTTACCTACCCCGCATTTTAAATGTTGTTTAACAAGGCAGAATATATCACCGGTTCGCTACACAAGTTTAAATGAGGCCAATATGAGACTAGATTTGTCCGCATATGGGTCCCATATTTAATTAGAGGTGAATCGGCATAAGGAACTCAAACCACACAAATATGCATGCGAGTATGACAATTTAATATGCATCAAGTTGTATTTCATTAATAAAATAGGGCTCGAGAAAAGGGGTCACACATAGGGTTCGGCGATCTTGGGTTCCGGGGGGGTTCGAGGTCGGTCTCCGGGTTCAGGGTTCGACGGATTCGTTCTCGGATAACAGAGGTAGGTCTTGTCGCATCCGGGGAGCAGGACTTGGTGTGGCGTCGGGGGCGCATCGGACTCGCCCTGGTTGGTGCCGATCTTGTCACTGCGAAGATCTTGTCGGGTCCGCGCCATCGAGTCGGTCTCGGCATCCGGGGTGAAGTGCTTGTCGTTCCGCGATCTCGACGAGCTTGGCGTCCTTGTCAGAGTTCTCGGGTGACGATGTCGGTCTAGGGTTTGGCGCCGGTGGGTCTTGGCGATTCCATGCGAAGGCCTTGGCGCTCTAGATCGGTCTTCAGGGCAGCGGCCTCATGTAGACGATCGTGGAGGTTTCAGGGAGGAGTCCTTGGCGTTCCTTGTAGGTGACCTTCGGCTTCGGGGTCTTCAGGGTCTCGACGTACTTGGTTAGGGTTCGACGGAGTTTGGTCTTCAGGCACCCGAACAGACTTCTCAAATTCCGTGAAGGAGATCTTGTCGATTCGGCGTCATCGCCCCTAGTTTCCACGACGAAGTACTCGGGGTTCCACTCGTTTGTCGGTGTCGAGCTTGTTGACACACGTATCTTGAAGGGTTCATGGCCTCCACGGGATCGGTCTTCGGACTCTGGGAAGACGACCTTGTCGTTCGGGCAGAACTCGCGGGTTGAGGTCGACGCATGCGAACGCGGACAGGATCACGGGACGTCCAACAGGCAGAACTTGCAGAGAAGGTTCCGAGGAGGAGTCGATGCACAGCCGCGGCCAACAGTCTTGGTAGCAGGCGGGGTGGGTGTAAGCAGCCAAGGCCAGCGAGACGGGGTCGGTGCGGGGCCGGGCGAGCAGAGGGCGCGGACGGCACAGAGGAGACGAGGGGAGCCAGGGCGGTCGGAGGTGGCGCTGCCGGCGCGGACGGAACCAGCCGGAGGAGGGTAGCCGCGAGGTGGGGGAGGGCGGCCGGCATGGAGGCGAGGATGGTTGAGCGGCGCACGGGCCGGCGGCGGGGAGCCGGACGGGGAGGGGAGATGCAGCGTCGGCGTGGCCGGGGCCGGCGCTGGAGGCGGCGGGCCGAGAGGAGAGTCGCGGGGCGCGGGACGTGGACAGGGCCACCGAGAGGCGCGAGCGACGGCGCCAGGGCGGGGAGAGAGAGGGGCGCAGAGGCGGGGTCGACGCGGCGCCGGCGAGGAGGAGAGGAGGCCCGAGGGGGGTGGCCGGCCGGGGAGGCGAGCTGGCGGCGAGGCGGGCGCGCCGGCGGCGGGGTCGCATGCGAGGGAGGAGGGGCGGTGAACGGCGGTGGGGGAGGGGCGAGCGCGGCGAGGAGGGCAGCGCGCCGGAGGGGAAAAGGGGGCGGGGCCGGCGGTGAGGGAGCGGAGGGAGCGGGCAGACGCGCGAGGTGAGGGACGGTCGGTGTGGGGAGGGAGGATGCAGCGGGAGGTGGGGGACGTGGCGGGGCCTGCTGGGCTGGGGTGGGGCCAGGCGACAGGGAGGAGAGAGGGTGCGGGTTGACCAGGGGGAAAAAGAGAGAGAGGGGCTGCGGGTGGGACCTAGGGCGTGGGGTCGGCTGGAGGGAGAGAGAGGGTGGGTGACTGGTGGGGTGAGTTGGCTGGAGAGAGAGTGGGGAGGGGAGAGGGGTAGGTGACGTGGCAGCTGCTGATTGGAGGGGATGAGGGAGAGAGGTGAGGTGGCGTCTAGCTATTGGGTGGGTGAGGTGGAGGGGGGTGTGGGTAGATTAGGTTGGGTAATTTTAGGATTATGGGGTGGACCGATTTAATTCCGTGGGTGGTCGTTCGGGTCGAATCGGCCCGTTCGGCTGCCCCCCTAAAATAATTTAACATTTTATTTATTTCCAACCGGGCTTTTGCAAACCGATAGCAGACAAAACAAAGTATTCCGGCGACCCGGGTTTTGCGTTTGAATAAAGACGGGGCGTTTTAGAAAACAAAACCAGGTTTTTTTTCAAAAATAGTTTTATGCGAACAGATGCAAGATGATGACGATGCTCAAATGCAATGTGGCATGATGACATGAGCATGCGGTCATGATGATGCAATGCACAAAAACAACGCGATTTTCTAGTAGTGGTTTTGCGGGATGCCACAATTCGACACCACTAACAATGGATCTCGCCCTCGAGATCCGCCTCATGGTACCGGAAGGAAGGTTGGCGAACTGCGTCTTCTCACTTCGTGTAGATCCTCGCGACACCACTAACAAGAGGTCGTTGTCCGTGATCGTCGAGAGGACACTCCGGGAACAAAAGGTCGAAGGTAGAGGTTTCAACAAATAAAGCCACCCCTAACTTCCGTGGACGGAGTAAAATTGCTGGATCCACTGATTCGATGTACAAGAGCGAATGATAAGAGTAGTCGGATGGTGATCAGTCCATCGCGCACCCAAACCATTACTCAGCACACGAATAGGCGGATTACGCATCCAACTCTCGGATTTAGACTGAAGATCTCGACAAGCGAGGTTCGGAACCCAAGGAGTGATGCAGACTCTGCATCGGATCTGGCGTAGATGATGTCGTTGAGTCAGAAACACCGGAAGGCACGACAAGGAACAAAGAATGGTACCACCGACGAAGGACTCCTCGGATAGCATGAAGACCAGATGTAGCAACACCGTTACCAAAGGAGGAAGCGAAACCCTGAAGGTACGACGGAACCCAACCACGAGAAATCTTGGACTCGAAGAGAGAGACGAGAGCGGATTCAAAACACGCAGAGGTAAGAGGAGAATAGCAGAGGGGTAAGGAATAAAATCAGACCTAATCAGAACTATCCAACCGATTTTTCAAAAATAGTTTTGACACTCTACTTCGGCCGTTAGCTAGGTTATCCTACAGGCTGGACTTGTGGGGTATCGCAACTGCTGAGCTCTGATACCACTCTGTAACACCCTCAGAATCGACCCTATGCAAGTTTTAGTGAAACTCGCCAAACCCGCATAGAAACGATTCAAAGGTGCCCACCAGGCACTTTCGTGCGGGTGGAAAACGAAGTAATAACATTACACAACAGTCCTCGATGGGACCCACAGAAACCGATATATATACAACAGCGACTCAAAGAGTCAAGAATACAGATATAATATACAAAGATCCAAATCACCTTGAAAATGATAGAGCGTCCGACTACGGACAAGATGCAAATGGGGCTAAGAGCCCTGAAGAATAACCAATGCCGTCCATAACCCTGCCCAGGCCAAGCCGGAAGGGTAACCCTGCTAACGGCGTCGATCTCAAAACCTGCTTAAACAAAAAGGGGGTGCCGACAAAGGGCAAAGGAAAAAGAGGAGCGTCAGTACTGAGGCCAGTACACGGCGAGACTAGAATTCGGCGGTCCTCGCCTACATAGGTATGGTGGACTGAGCGGAAGCATGCACTAAACAACCTATAGAGACTCGATACAACTGACGGTTATCAGAGAGGGATAAGAATAACCTATCCGGATCCAACCTGAAGCTATCACCAAACAAACCCATCCTGGTGTTTCCCCCTCGAGACCAAACGCGGAAGTCAATCGAGGAACTCACACAGTTGGCAGTTTTATTTATTCAGTTATCGTTGCAGCAATTACTAGTCAGGTATAGATAATCATCCTGATAAAATAAGCAGTGGGCCGTTTTAGTTAACCATTCCGTTGTAGTTACGACACTTACTAGTCAAATACAATTAGCATGAGATAACCCAACACCCAGCAGTTGTTGGTACTTTTATTTAGCCATTCCGTTGTAGTTGCACTACTTACTAGTCAGGTACAATGGTCGCAAGCGACACCCAAACAAGCAATTGTTGGCAGTTTTATTTAGCCATTCCATTATAGTGAAGCTGCTTACTAGTCATTATAAAGTCAAATTTATAGCACTACTTTAGTTATAGTTGTCTATGATCGAGATACTGTGCTCCAAGTCGTCCATAACCGCGGACACGGCTTTCAGAAAGTTTTAACCCGGCCGGGGTGCACCAATAGCAACACACACTCGATCAACCTCGGAAAAACCAAATCAAAACCCAACGAGGCTTTCACGACAAAGCAATCACAGGATTCAGAAATATTTCAGGGGGCCACCCCTTAAAGTAGACCCGCAACGAAGCCGGCCGGCTCCGAGACGGACTCAAGGTTGTGGGGACGGCTGTGAACGACTGGGAACCCAAAACTGGGCTTGTCGACACCGCGGAATCGTGCCACTATCCTAAACAGTACAGTGTGCTCCTCGCACAATCGTAAATAAACCAGTAAAGCATGGCATAAGTACAGGATCGTAATAAAACCTCAAACTAGTTTGTGGCCCCAAGAAATAAGAATGAATCATGCTCTGGCTAAGGGGGGTCCCATAATTCCCCGTATGTGGATAGCGCGATAAATCAAGGAACAGGTATCAAGCACTCGGGGTCCTACGGGACACAAGTGGGCGGTCGGAAACCAAATGTTATCTATCACCCACCCATGCCTCTGCTTACTTACTTCAATTTTAGTTGTTAAACAGGAATTAAAGTGAACGATAAGTAAAGCCATGATCATCTCCAACATCAACATGCGGCCATACACCAACAACTGTGGCACTTGACGACACGCAACAGCAATTGAGCAAGCGACTACGACGCGCAAGTCCAGCTACCTACCAAACAACAGGTAATAGGGTGTGTCCAAGGCAATATACGGCTGCAAGGAATTTCACGGGTACGGAAACTAGAGCAACGCAACACAGGTAGCAATAGATCAACAGGAGGGAAATAAATACTATAAAAGTAAGATAGGTAGAAAAGGGGGAGATGCTCGCCTGAAAACATTGCCGAAGGTTCGTCCGAAGATCGGGTCGACACTCGCATCAACTCAACGGCCTTATCCGCGAAGAACCAAAACACTAGAAGAAACACCGGATGCAATATTTAATACTACGCCAAAAGATCGGGCATGCTTATGATATGATGCATGGCATGGCAAAGGTGCAACGCAATTAGGTCATATTAAGCGGAACCGGGGTCCCAACAATGAATTAAACGGTTCAAGTTATTTACCTACCCCGCATTTTAAATGTTGTTTAACAAGGCAGAATATATCACCGGTTCGCTACACAAGTTTAAATGAGGCCAATATGAGACTAGATTTGTCCGCATATGGGTCCCATATTTAATTAGAGGTGAATCGGCATAAGGAACTCAAACCACACAAATATGCATGCGAGTATGACAATTTAATATGCATCAAGTTGTATTTCATTAATAAAATAGGGCTCGAGAAAAGGGGTCACACATAGGGTTCGGCGATCTTGGGTTCCGGGGGGGTTCGAGGTCGGTCTCCGGGTTCAGGGTTCGACGGATTCGTTCTCGGATAACAGAGGTAGGTCTTGTCGCATCCGGGGAGCAGGACTTGGTGTGGCGTCGGGGGCGCATCGGACTCGCCCTGGTTGGTGCCGATCTTGTCGCTGCGAAGATCTTGTCGGGTCCGCGCCATCGAGTCGGTCTCGGCATCCGGGGTGAAGTGCTTGTCGTTCCGCGATCTCGACGAGCTTGGCGTCCTTGTCAGAGTTCTCGGGTGACGATGTCGGTCTAGGGTTTGGCGCCGGTGGGTCTTGGCGATTCCATGCGAAGGCCTTGGCGCTCTAGATCGGTCTTCAGGGCAGCGGCCTCATGTAGACGATCGTGGAGGTTTCAGGGAGGAGTCCTTGGCGTTCCTTGTAGGTGACCTTCGGCTTCGGGGTCTTCAGGGTCTCGACGTACTTGGTTAGGGTTCGACGGAGTTTGGTCTTCAGGCACCCGAACAGACTTCTCAAATTCCGTGAAGGAGATCTTGTCGATTCGGCGTCATCGCCCCTAGTTTCCACGACGAAGTACTCGGGGTTCCACTCGTTTGTCGGTGTCGAGCTTGTTGACACACGTATCTTGAAGGGTTCATGGCCTCCACGGGATCGGTCTTCGGACTCTGGGAAGACGACCTTGTCGTTCGGGCAGAACTCGCGGGTTGAGGTCGACGCATGCGAACGCGGACAGGATCACGGGACGTCCAACAGGCAGAACTTGCAGAGAAGGTTCCGAGGAGGAGTCGATGCACAGCCGCGGCCAACAGTCTTGGTAGCAGGCGGGGTGGGTGTAAGCAGCCAAGGCCAGCGAGACGGGGTCGGTGCGGGGCCGGGCGAGCAGAGGGCGCGGACGGCACAGAGGAGACGAGGGGAGCCAGGGCGGTCGGAGGTGGCGCTGCCGGCGCGGACGGAACCAGCCGGAGGAGGGTAGCCGCGAGGTGGGGGAGGGCGGCCGGCATGGAGGCGAGGATGGTTGAGCGGCGCACAGGCCGGCGGCGGGGAGCCGGACGGGGAGGGGAGATGCAGCGTCGGCGTGGCCGGGGCCGGCGCTGGAGGCGGCGGGCCGAGAGGAGAGTCACGGGGCGCGGGACGTGGACAGGGCCACCGAGAGGCGCGAGCGACGGCGCCAGTGCAGGGAGAGAGAGGGGCGCAGAGGCGGGGTCGACGCGGCGCCGGCGAGGAGGAGAGGAGGCCTGAGGGGGGTGGCCGGCCGGGGAGGCGAGCTGGCGGCAAGGCGGGCGCGCCGGCGGCGGGGTCGCAGGCGAGGGAGGAGGGGCGGTGAACGGCGGTGGGGGAGGGGCGAGCGCGGCGAGGAGGGCGGCGCACCGGAGGGGAAAAGGGGGCGGGGCCGGCGGTGAGGGAGCGGAGGGAGCGGGAAGACGCGCGAGGTGAGGGACGGTCGATGTGGGGAGGGAGGATGCAGCGGGAGGTGGGGGACGTGGCGGGGCCCGCTGGGCTGGGGTGGGGCCAGGCGACAGGGAGGACAGAGGGTGCGGGTTGACCAGGGGGAAAAAGAGAGAGAGAGGGGCTGCGGGTGGGACCCAGGGCGTGGGGTCGGCTGGAGGGAGAGAGAGGGTGGGTGGCTGGTGGGGTGAGTTGGCTGGAGAGAGAGTGGGGAGGGGAGAGGGGTAGGTGACGTGGCAGCTGCTGATTGGAGGGGATGAGGGAGAGAGGTGAGGTGGCGTCTAGCTATTGGGTGGGGTGAGGTGGAGGGGGCTGTGGGTAGATTAGGTTGGGTAATTTTAGGATTATGGGGTGGACCGATTTAATTCCGGGGGTGGTCGTTCGGGTCGAATCGGCCCGTTCAACTGCCCCCCTAAAATAATTTAACATTTTATTTATTTCCAACCGGGCTTTTGCAAACCGATAGCAGACAAAACAAAGTATTCCGGCGACCCGGGTTTTGCGTTTGAATAAAGATGGGGCGTTTTAGAAAACAAAACCAGTTTTTTTTTCAAAAATAGTTTTATGCGAACAGATGCAAGATGATGACGATGCTCAAATGCAATGTGGCATGATGACATGAGCATGCGGTCATGATGATGCAATGCACAAAAACAACGCGATTTTCTAGTAGTGGTTTTGCGGGATGCCACACCAAGCTTCTGGCTAACAGGCTTCAAAAAATTATCCTTAAACTTGTCCACAAAAACCAGTATGGATTCCTCAAACAAAGATCTATTCAGGACTGTTTAGGATGGGCTTTTGAATTCCTTGATCAATGCCACAAGTCCAAAGAAGAAATTTTAATTCTTAAGCTTGATTTTGAAAAGGCTTTTGATAGAATTGAGCATTCAACAATTATTAATATTCTCAATGCCAAAGGTTTTGGTGAAAAATGGATTAATTTGATTTAGTTGATCTTTGGTTCTGATTCATCCTCTGTTTTGTTAAATGGAGTGCCTGGGAAAAAGTTTTATTGCAGAAGAGGTGTAAGGCAAGGGGATCCTTTATCCCCACTCCTGTTTGTCCTGGCTGCTGATCTTCTTCAATGCATTCTCAACAAAGAAATGAGCCTTGGGCTTCTCTCCCTTCCCCTTGAAGGTCTGTTTTGTCCTGATTTCCCTATAGTGCAATATGCAGATGACACCTTATTAATCCTTAAGGCTGATTCAAAGCAATTATTGTGCCTTAAGGCTCTACTTCATACTTTTTCCCTTTCCACTGGACTCAAAGTCAATTATTCTAAATCTAGTATGATGCCAATCAACATGGATTCTGAGAGGCTAAGGCACTTTTCTAGCACACTTTCATGCCTCCCTGGCTCATTGCCCTTCACTTACCTTGGATTGCCTTTAAGCATCAACAAGTCTGCAGTGGAGCATTTTCTGCCTATTGTTCAGAGAGTAGAGAGAAGATTATGTGGGATTGCTGATTTCCTAAACTATGGGGGAAAATTACAGTTGGTTAAATCTGTCTTATCCTCCCTTCCCATATATTATATGAGTTGTTTTGAACTTCCTGTCTCTATTAAAGATCAGCTGATTAAGTATATGAGTCAGTGCTTGTGGAGGAAGAAAACCACTGATGTTCAAGCTAGAGGTCAATCCCTAGTCGCCTGGAATAAAGTTTGTAGACCAAAGAAGCATGGAGGTTTGGGGGTGCTTGATCTTAATGTTCAAAACTCAGCACTTCTTTTGAAAAATTTGGATAAATTCTACAATCACAAGGATATCCCATGGGTTCATCTTGTCTGGAACACTTATTACTGCAATGGTAAACTGCCTCGACGAAGTCTGGAGGGATCCTTTTGGTGGAAAGCTCATCTGAAATTAGTTGACATATTTAAAGGAATAGCAAAGTGCTCGGTGGGAGATGGAAAATCCACTCTTCTCTAGACTGATATGTGGAATGATGAAAGCCTACAGCATAAGCTTCCTCATCTTCTTTCTTATGCAAAAAATCCTCACATTTCTGTTTATGAGTTCTTACAAACACCCAACATGCAAGATCACTTTTTTCTTCCTCTGTCACAACAAGCTTACCATGAATATCAAAGCCTTGAGCAAATCCTAAGTGATGGAATGCAGGGAGAAACGGACAACTGGAGCTATATTTGGGGCAGTGCTATTTTTCAGTCCAAAAGGCCTATTCTTCATTATCTGGATACCAGTCCGTGCAACCACATTTTTCCTGGTTGTGGAAGTCCTCTTTCCAGCAAAAACATAAGTTCTTCTTCTGGCTTTTGCTCCTTGATAGGCTAAACACCAGAAATCTTTTGAAAAGGAAAAGATTCGTTCTGGCTTCATATGATTGTGTGTTCCATGGTTGCACGAGTGAGGAAACTCTTCTGCACCTATTTTGGGGATGTCCTTTTGCAAAAGCATGCTGGGCTGAAATTTGTCCTGTCCAAGACAATGATCTCAATCTCTTTGAGGCATTGACTAGTATTAAAAGAGGCCTAAAAGTCCCCTTTGCAATGGAAATCATTATTCTTGGGGCCTAGGGCATATAGATGTGCAGAAACAATGAAATCTTCAATAACAAGCATGCCTCCCTTGATGAATGGAGGGCTATTGTTTCTCAGGAATTAAGATGGGTCCTGTGTAGAATTAAGAAAAAGTATTACCAGGACCTCAAAGATTGGATTAGCAATAATTTAGACAGGAGATAGTTGCTCATAGTGTTCTCCCTCTTTGATGTGGCTTGAAACTTGTAAATATTCGCCACTTGTAACTCTCTATGATTTATAAAAATTGCAGTTGGGTTCTTTACCCTACTGTTTTACCCTAAAAAAAGATCAAATTTTGTTTTAATAGGAGAAGAAAAAGGTTTCTTATCTTTCCTTATAAGGAAGTGTTCTATACCTTTCTTTAATGGAAATTGATATTTAATGGTGCCTTCCTTCATATCAATAATGGCACCAACAGTTCTAAGGAAAGGTCTTCCAAAAGTAATACGACAAGAAGCATTGCATTCAACATCCAAAACATATAAATCAACATGGACAAAGGCATTGTTAACCATTATAAGAACATCATTAATGCTCCCCATAAGTTTCTTTTTAGCATTATCATCAAGATGGACATCCAAATCACAATCTTCCAATGGTGGCAAATCAAGCATTTCATAAATATTTCTAGGCATAATAGAGACACTAGCACCAAGATCACATAAAGCTTTGAGATCAAAATCATTCACTTTCATATTAATGATGGGTTCCCAACCATCTTCCAAATTCCTAGGAATAGAAGCTTTATTTTTCAATTTTTCTTCCTTAATTTTCATGAGAGCATCTGTAATGTGTTTTGTAAAAGCCATATTCATAGCACTAGCATTAGGACTTCTAGATAGCTTTTGTAAGAACATAATTACTTCAGAAATATTGCAAACATCAAGATTAAAATAAAAATTAGCATCCAAGATAGTAGAATCATTGTTTCCCATATTTCGAAAAATTTCAACATTTTTATTGGAAAAAGGAATGGGGACTTTAGGTGGTTTGCTAGCATCAAAATTATTAGTTGTGGTAATAGTACAAATACTATTTCTAGCAATTTCATCTTCTCTTTCCCACCTAGCATGCAATTCAGCTAGCAACCTAACATTTTCATAAATTCTAACTTGTATGGCATTAGTATCAACAAAGGGATTTTCCATAGTTTTAGGTTTAGTGGCCATTTTATTAATCAAAGAAGATTGTGCTTCAGACAAAGATGAAATATTTTTTTAGTGTTTGAAAGATTTTCCTCAATAGTTTTATTGAAAGAAGTTTGTTTACTAATAAAATCCTTAATCATGATTTCAAGTTCAGAGGGTGCACTTCTATTGTTGTTGTAGGAATTTCCATAAGCATTACCATTATTGGGAGGATATGGCCTATAATTATTATTACCAAAATTATTCCTATAGGCATTATTACTAAAATTGTCATTTCTAATGAAGTTCACATCAACTTTCTCCTCTTGAGCAACCAAAGAGGCTAAAGTAACATTATTTGGATCAATATGAGCTTTTCCATTAACAAGCATAGACATAATAACATCGATTTTATCACTCAAGGAGGATGTTTCTTCAACAGAATTTACCTTCTTTCCTTGTGGAGCTCTCTCAGTGTGCCATTCAGAATAATTAACCATCATATTATCAAGGAGCTTTCTTGCAGCACACAAAGTAATGGTCATAAAGGTACCTCCAGTAGCATAATCCAACAGATTTCTTGAAGAAAAATTTAGTCCTGCATAAAAGGTTTGGCTAATCATCCAAGCAGTCAGTCCATGAGTGGGGCAATTCTTTACCAAAGATTTCATTCTTTCCCAAGCTTGAGCAACATGTTCATTATCAACTTGTTTAAATTCCATTATTTCACTTCTCATAGATATAATCTTAGCAGGAGGATAATATTTTCCAATAAAAGCATATTTGCATTTAATCCAAGAATCAATACTATTTATAGGCAAGGATAACAACCATTCTTTAGCTCTTCCTCTCAAAGCGAAAGGAAACAATATAAGCTTAATAATATCTCCATCTACATACTTATATGTTTGCATCTCACAAAGTTCAACAAAATTATTAAGGTGAGTAGCAGCATCATCAGAACTAGCACCAGAAAATTTCTCTTTCATAACAAGATTCAGCAAAGCAGGTTTAATTTCAAAGAAAGTAGCTTCAGGAACAGGTGGAGCAATAGACACATAAAATCATTGTTGTTTGTGCTAGTAAAGTCATACAACTTGGTGTTTTCAGAAATAGTATTTTTTGTGTTTTTTATAAAAATAAACAAACCATTACGACTAATTTTTTTTGTATTTTTGATAAAAAGAAACAAGGAAAACAAAGCAAAATAAAACAAGCAAAACAAAAACAAAGTAAAGAGATTGGATGTGAGAGACTCCCTTGCAATAATCTTCTTTCTCCCAGAAAAGTGATTGACGAGGAGGAAGAGATTGAAGCTGTCCTTATCTCCCTGACAACGGCGCCAAAAAGTGCTTTATGGCTCAGATATGTAGAGCTCGTTGGGAACCCCAAGAGGAAGGTATGATGAGCAAAGCAGCAAGTTTTCCTTAGTTATGAAACAAAGGTTATCGAACTAGTAGGATTAAGGAAACAACTCCAAGGTGTTGCTAGCAACTTGGAACCTGGACAACATAATCCATAATACTTTGCCCCAACTTATAGTGAGGTTTTCAATCTCACCGGTTTGCTAAAAACAAAGGATTAAATGTATAGTGTGGAAGATAGTAATTGCTTGTAGTAAGTAAACGGTAAACAATAGATGGTATATCAATGATAAGGAATGTACCGGGGTCTACAGTTCACTAGAGGTGTTCTACATAAGATAAATAACATGCCGGGTGAACAAATTACAGCGGGGCAATTGACAGATTGAGAATGCATAACAATGCATATACTAGACATCTTGATCTCTACGAGATTTGATTGGGAATTACAACATAATACATAGACCGTAATCCAACTACATCTATGACTAATAATCCACCTTCAGGTTATCATCCGAACCCATTCCAGTATTAAGTTGCAAGCAACAGATAATTGCATTAAGCAAAGTGTGTAAAGTAAACAATACAATTGCCCCATGGACAAAGGATTGTTGTTTTCTCCCTAGTAGCAACATCACATCTACAACCTTAGAAGTTTCTGTCACTCTCCCAGATTACTAGAGGCATGAACCTACTATCGAGTATAAATACTCCCTCTTGGAGTTACAAGCATCTACTTGGCCAAAGTATCTACTAGCAACTGAGAGCATGCAAGATCACAAATAACATAGACATGATATAATCAATAATCAATCTGACATAGTATATCAATATCCATCGGATCCCCGCAAACACAACATGTAGCATTACAAATAGATGATCTTGATCATGAACGGAGCTCACAAGATCTAAACATTATAGCACAAATGAGGAGAAACAACCGTCTAGCTACTGTATGGACCCATAGTCCAAGGGTGAACTACTCACGCATCACTCCGGAGGATGGCATGGTGATGAAGAAGGCCTCCGGGATGATCTCTCCCCTCCGGCAGGGTGCCGGTAAGAGCTTCAGATCCCCCTGATCTAGGACGATGGTGGCGGCAGCTACGTACTATTTCGTGGATTTCTGATCGGGTGCTTAGGGTTTCTGCCTCAAGGGGATTAAATAGGCGAAGGGGAAAGGTCGGTTGAGGGACAGGGGGCCCACACCATGCCCTGGCGTGACCTAGGGTGGGCCCGCGCTAGGGGGTGGTGTGGCCGCCTTGTGGTGCCTCTTCGTCCCCTCTTTGGACTCCGTCTTTGTTCCGGTAAAATATTTACTTTGGCTTTTGTTCCGTCTAATCCCGAGAATATTTCTTTACTAAATTTTATGAAACCAAAAATAGCAGAAAACAAGCAACTGGCACTGCGTCATCTCGTCAATAAGTTAGTTCCAGAAAATGTATAAAAATGCCTCAAAGTGTAGACAAAACATAAGAAAGTTGATACAAAACAAGCATTGAGCATCAAAAATTATAGATATGTTTACGACGTATCAGGGTCCAACACAACCAGATTTCTGGTTTAGATCCAATCCAAACTTGCTCCTACTCTTAAGAGTGTGACCCTACACACATGGTAACTTGGACACGATTGGAGTCCGACTCTCAATCGATCAATCGGTAGAGGCTCCTAGCAGAACGTGCCGATTCCCAAGTACCAAAGAGTCACGACAACTTGTATTTCCAATGCGACTTGCGTCCGAGTCCCTTTTGCCTCCCGATACACCTTATCAGACTATAGGAAAATAAATGCCATCCCTTAAATAGTCTGACTCTCTTCTTGATCCGAGATAAGTGATTCATCTGACTAACTCTTAGTCAATCGCCTTGGTTAACACTTAACCGAGTCATGCATGGACATGCTTTCTAAATCATATCATCCAAGAGGGCCCAGAGAATATCTCTCCAGCTAGAGGGGCAAAATCCCATCTTGGTTATTCACATCACACAGCTTGATTCTTAGTCGACCCGAATTCTGCCTTTATTACTGCCCAGTTATGGATCAGTGTTTGATAGAACCTATGGCGGTGATCCTCAACTCGAACTGTGCAACAACCTCAGGTCTAAGGATTACATTTGAGATATACAAATAACTTGTTCGGTGTACCTCAATATGGGTCAATCTGACTCGCTAAACTCGTTAGCCGAATCTGTGTAAGTCGGAATAGCATCTCCATGCCCATGACGAGTGGAACTGAGTCATCAGCCGACTTTCACATTGGTCTAAGTTGTGTGTCCAGCACAACCTCAATGACCAAGGATATTTAGTACAAACAACATGAATGTATAGTTCCACAACTGAATCACATATTCAATGATACACATCAGATGTTTATACAAGGACAACTTAATATCTATATGAATACAATGGGAAATATCATCATACATGATTGCCTCTAGGGCATATTCCCAATAGTCTCCCACTTGAACTAGAGTTAATCTTCCGACATCACATGTCTAGGGATCTAATGCCCATATATATTAGGTGCGCCTCATGCTTTGGCTGTGGTAATGGCTTTGTCAACGCATCCGCAATATTTGCATTCGTGTGTACCTTGAATAACTTGACATCACCCTGATCCACGAACTGGCGAATCAGGTGGTATCGCATGAGTATGTGCTTGTTCTTCTGGTGTTGTCTAGGATCCTTGGCTTGTGTAATAGCACCATTGTTTTCACAATACACGTCTAACGAATTGGACGATCCCTGAACCACACCAAGATCCATGAGGAAATTCCTCATCCAAACAGCTTCCTTTGCTACCTCCGAGGCAGCAATGTACTCAGCCTCTGTTGTAGATGTAGACATAGTCTCTTGCTTGGAACTCTTCCAGCTCACAGCCCCTCCGTTTATCACAAACACATATCCGGATTGTGAACGAGAATAATCAGAGTCGTTAAGATAACTCACATCCGTGTAACCCTTTACTGTCACATCCCAAGGTTTTCCAAATCTTGTAATGTGAAAATAAATGAATAAAATAAAACTTTGCTTGATTTTTAAGGCCAGAAGAAACTTTTTGAATTTAAATGGAACCTCAAACCCATTTGAATCAAATAAAGTCCTAAAGGGATTTAAAAAAAATAAATATTTTAAATAAAGGAAAACAAAATATTTTGGAAATACTATTTTTGATCATTAAAATAAAAGGATTTGGTTTTCAATTAAAATAAAAGTTTTATAGATAAAGACTGTTTTATAGAGCCAAATTAAACCTTGGCCAAGTCTTTGATTAAAACAATTTGTTTTGATAAAATTAGTAAAGGTTTATTTGAATAAAGTAATGAGGATTTAATATCCAATTTTTATTTAAGTAAAGGCTTTTCCCATTTTAAATAAACACCAAAACTTGTTATTTTGTTTTAAATAGGTTTTCCAAGTATTTTATATCCCCTAATAAAACCTACTAAAGTGTTTTGTCTTTATTTTAGATTTCAAAATAAATATCTCAATAAAACAAATCCTATTTGATTTAATAATGAAAGTCTATTATATTTAATTAATAATGGACTCTAAAAATAAAATGTTATTTTGTTTTAAAACAAGATTTCAAGTATCTTATATTTTT
The DNA here is from genome assembly GCA_916181665.1 of Avena sativa. NCBI lineage: Eukaryota > Viridiplantae > Streptophyta > Magnoliopsida > Poales > Poaceae > Avena > Avena sativa. The sequence continues at coordinate 419,906,055 of OV702282.1, forward strand.
CAAATAAAACCTACTGATTTGGTTTTGAAAGCATTTGGATTTCAAATGAAGATTTTATTAATTAAACCAAACCCTATTTTATCAATAAACCATAGTCCATTTTATTTAATTATTAAATGGATCCTAAATTAAATATAAAAATATTATATTATTTTGGATTTGGATTATGTTGACAAACATAACCAAATTCAAAGTGTAAAGTTGAGTGTTTGTTTGAATTATTTGATCTGTTTGAATGTTTGAATAATTGATATGAATGTCAAAACAGAAATTAGAAATAGGAAAAGAAAAAGTGTTTAGACAGAAAAAAAATAGTGCAACAGACCCAGCCCACTAAGGCCCAGCAAAACCAGCCCAGTCTTCTCCTCGAATAAAACAATTGGCACCAACTTTCTTACCCACTCAGTCACAGACAAACGGGGCCCACTTCTCCCTCTCACTCACTCGCTGACAACAGACCCCACCTCCTCTTAATTTTCCCCGAACCGTTTTCTTCACCGCCGAATCAGCCGTAGAGCAACCGACATGTGGACCTCCCCCTATTTCCTTTTCCCACTGACCAGAGAACCCCACTGCCACGTCTTTTCTTCCCCACCCGCGAACCACGCCTCTTCCCCCTCGCTGCCGTTTCTGCCCATTGATAGCTCCATCAATTCCCGTTAACTGCCGCAGTGAATCCGCCCAGCAACCTCGCCCTCTTAAGCGCCCACTCTCCCTCTCCATTTCCCCTCAAGCTTCTCCCTCTCTCTGCCCCCAGGCTGCGTTCATTTTGCCCTGCACCGTCACTGCTCCGACGAGCTTCCACTGACGATTCCGGCCAAGTAACGCCGCTCCTTTCCTCCCTGAGTACCCTGGTAGTTTCCCCACTCCCAGACGCACCTACCCGTGCCCTCCGTTTAACCGCGGGTGCCACAGGACGTCGACTATGACAAGCTTCCGAACGCCGCCGCGTCTGCAACCTCTCCGGCGACATTTTCTGGTAAGGACTGACCACCCCGAGTCCTCTCTTTCACACGAAAAGCTTCGCCTTGATCTTGCGCGACTAACGGCGTCTTCGTTTTCCCTCGGGGCGAACCGCAGCTTCACCCTCCACGAGCTCCAGGACCGTCTGACGCCGTCCTTTACTCCGGCGAGAAATCGAGCCCGTCCCTGTGCGCCCCTTGCTTCCTCGAGAGTACCTTGAGCACCACCGCGTCCTCGCGAACACGGTGAGCACCCCCTCTGTCTTCCTCGCTTCCTAGAACCACCGCGAACATCTCGCCTGACCGTCGCCGCCGTCCGTCGCCGCGCAGCGCCGTCAGCTTCTGGTCAAGCAAGCGAGAGCCGTTAGATCACCATCCTGCGGCGTAGACAGAACGATTTAAGTGAAACGGTATAGGAGAATCTGAGCCGCACGATTCACATTTGATCCAACGCGCCGCAGCACGCGATCCAGACGAATCGGTACCGGCCAATCACGGCTCGACGCGTGGCCTGTATTAGATCTAAAACCAGTTTTGAAAACAGAATAAATTGCAAACTTCAAACCCTTGCAATTTTCAAACCACACGTCCAAAAATTACAAATTTTATATCAATGAAATCAGGAGAACAAGCCCTAGCCAACCATGGCCTTAGTTTGACAAATAGTATCTAATAGCTTGTTTGAATTTGCAGAAACATTTGTGTACTTGTTTAGAGTATAAAAATTGTTTAAAATTGATTTTAGGATTAAATCTTTTGCAAAATGGATTTGTGTGATCTTACTGACCCTAGGAACCAACCCTTAGTGTTAAAAATGAATTTGGTGAAATATAGGATGAATTATTTAAATTAGCCATTTCCTAGCCAAAATAAACTCATTGATTTTGTTATGGAAAATGTTTTTGCAAGGAAAACTTTGGGAAAATGTTATGGACCAAACCTACTGACCCAAAACACCAAGCCTTACCAAGGGCAACTCACTTGGTGAAAAACATAAAGTTTTGCTTTGAAAAGAATAATTTTCACCACATAAAATGTTGAATGGATTTTAAAATAGATTTTGAGCAAAACCCTCTAAACTAATGACTTTGCCATTTTGGTAAATGACCAATGTGGACCTTACAAAATTTGTAAACCTAGTAGAGACCAACCTTGCAAAAAGAACCCACCTTTGCATGCCTTAGAATCCCTACCTGGTGTTTGTGAAATGTTGTTTGTATATTGATTTGGAATGCTACTTGATACTATGCTTGTTTGATTGTAGTGAATTTAGCAAAGTGTGAGACTAGCACGATCAAGGAGTGACTATCATCCCCTAAACAAAAAGGCAAGTTACACTATCATACAAAAGTCCTACTACTTTCATTATACTTAGTGGATTTTGAAAACATGCATGAAAAGATATTTCTGTACTTATGCTATGCTAAATCCTAATAGGATTCCCTATACACTCCTTAGTGAAAATATTGAAGTTGTACATGCTTAGCCATGCTATATAATATAATTTGAAAAAGAGATACATGTTGAGATTTTACAAAGGTTGAGAAAAGGACTTGTGTTTTACATAATAAAACAAGGACTCAATGAACCACCTAGGTGGAGGATACTTTAAGTTTTGGAGAAGGTGGCAACAAAAGGGAACCATGCCTATGGCAATCACTTTGTGTTGTGCTCCAAAAGAAAACCACCTAGGAAACTTAGAGATCAAACATGCTTCTCCAATTGTGGCTTTCGTGTGCAACCACATGCTATTATGGCTCTGGCTTAGTCAATTACATTAGGAAGACCCATACATTGTCTTTAGTTACTGGACATGGGGATCTGGAATGCTTCATGGGGGCTGAAGACAAAGCTAGCAATGATGTATGGGAGGACCTTTTGGAAAGACTTCGTCACATTCTCAATCTGCCAGTACTCCATCTTGGTGAGCACTAATCCAGTAGGCCACTGGTGGCAAAAGGATGGGATTGTGACATGTGGGTAAAGTGTACTCCTTCTGCAGAAGTAAACAAAAATCTAAGTACTTAGCCGTGTCCCCGGATATGGACAATACTGAGCAACTAAAGTTTGAACTATGGGAGATCTCGACATTCCAACTTCTAATATAAAAACTTGATGCACTTGGGGCTACCAAGGAATTCAAAGAGATTTTGTAAAACTTGTTGCACTTGGGGTTACCAAGGTGCTCAAAAGCATGATGTACTTGGGGTTACCAAGGAACTCATGAGTTTTGATAAAACTTGTTGCACTTGGGGTTACCAAGGTGCTCAAGAGATTTTTGACAAGGACTTGAACACTTGAGTTTCTACCAAGGAGTTCAAGGAACTTGGAAAAGAAATTTGACAAAGGACTTTAAAACCCTTTTGAAAAGATAGGATAAAATATTGCTTTATGCAAATAAGCCTTAAACTCTACTTAGCCAAATATGCATATAATGATAGGATCCACTCTTATTATACATAAAAGTGAAGCTTGCCAATACAATTCAAAATGTATTGACCCTTGTGGCTGTAACTTGAAATGTTGCAGGTTGATTGTTTTTAAATGAAGATTGTTTGATTGACTAGGACTACAAAGTCTACAACCAACATCTGCCTGTGGCACTTTGAGGATGAAGGACCCATGACTATAATTATTCCGCTGCAATGTATTGTAATAGCCAAATGAGCTATGTTTGATGTAATAAACTTATATTATTCCTGGTTATAAATTTATATTATGACCTTTGTATCTTGATATTACATCTTAACTGTGGATGCTAGCTATTGATCCAGGGACTAGCATTGTAAAACACAGGAGGACTCTACCTTATTAGGTTGGGACCTCTACATTTACACTGAGTTCATCTTCACCTCCATAAACCAAAAACATATCCTTAGTCATTATCAAGTACTTTAGGATATTTTTAGCCGTTGTCCAGTGGATTTCTCCAGGATTAGCCTGTATCTGCTCACAACAGTTAGAGCATATGAAACATCCGTCCTAGTACAAATCATGGCATACATGATGGATCTGACTGCTGAAGTATACGGAATCGCACTCATCCGACTTCGCTCATCGGTCATCGAAGGACACTGAGTGTTGTTTATTTTTACACCATGGACATCGGTAAGAACCCCTTCTTAGATGATTCCATGTTGAACTTCTTCAACACTTTGTCCAAATAAGTACTCTGACTCAATCCAATGAGCCGTCTTGATCTATCTCTACAGATCCGGATTTCGAGAATATATGTTGCCTCACCCAAGTCTTTCATTGAGAAACTCCTTTCCAATGATTCTTTGGTTTGTTGCAACATCTAGACATCATTTCCAATCAGTAATATGTCATCCACATATAAGATTATAAAGTTTACTTTGCTCCCACTAAACTTCTTGTATAAACAAGAATCATGATCACTCTTGATGAAGCCAAACGATTTGACTACCTCATCAAAGCGAATTTTCCAACTCTGAGATGCTTGTTTCAACCCATAAATGGATTTCTGAAGTTTGCAAACCTTGTCAGCATTATTCGGATCGAAAAAACCCTTGGGATGTATCATTTACATGTCCTTGGTTAAATTTCTGTTAAGGAAAGCCGTTTTGACATCCATCTGCCATATCTCATAGTCGAAATAGGCTGCTATAGCTAACATGATCCGAACTGATTTAAGCATCGCTACAGGTGAGAGAGTCTCGTCGTAATCAACTCCTTGAACTTGTCGGAACCCCTTCGCGAAAAGACGTGCTTTATAGATGGAAACATCTCCATCCATATTAGTTATATTTTTAAAGACTCATTTGCACTCGACGGGTCTTGCACCGTCTGGCAGATCAACCAAGTTCCAAGCTTGATTTCCATCCATGGAATTTAACTCAGATCTCATGGCTCCAAGCCATGACTCGGAATCATATCCCACCATCGCTTCTAAATAATTTGCCGGCTCATCACTGTCTAACAGTAATACATCACGAACACTTTGTAATCTTGCCAATCTTCGTAGTACAAGTACTGTCGCCGGCTCAGCTATCACGAACGGCTCAACCTCCATGGTTTTTGCCGACTCGCTACTAGCCGGTTCCTCTCGAATTTCTTCGTGCTGCATCGTGCTCCCACAGACTCCCCGACTAAGAAACTCTTTCTCAAGGAAGACATCATTCTGAGCAACAAACACTTTGCCCTCTTCTCGGTTGTAGAAGTAGTAACCCTAGGTTTCCCTTGGATACCCCACGAAAATACACTTATCCGACTTGGCCGTAAACTTGGCCGACTGAAGTCTCTTAACAAATGCTTCACAACCCCAAATCTTAAGAAAAGATAAGCTCGACTTTTTGCCTGTCCACATTTCATGAGGTGTCTTCTCTACCGACTTTTATGGTACTTTGTTTAGTGTGAACACCGCTATTTCTAGACAATAACCCCAAAATAACAAAGGCAGATCTGTTCGACTCATCATTGATCGTACCATGTCCAACAAGGTCCGATTCCGCCTTTATGACACACCGTTGCTCTGGCGGCGTTCCCGACGGAGTAAGTTGAGGAACTATTCCACAACTTTTCAGATGGTCATCAAACTCATGGCTCATGTACTCGCCTCCTCGGTCCGACCAGAGAAACTTTATTTTCTTGCCGAGTTGATTTTGTACTTCATTCTGGAATTCTTTGAACTTTTCAAAGGCTTCCGACTTATGTTTCATCAAGTATATATATCCATACCGACTTAAATCATCAGTGAAGGTAATGAAGTACTCATAACCACCCCTTCTTGTTGTGCTCATTCGTCCACATACATCACTATGTACTAGTCCCAACAAGTCATACGCCCTTTCGCAACTCTTTGCAAAAGGTGGCTTGGTCATTTTGCCGAGTAGGCAAGATTCGCATGTCTCGAACGACTCCAAGTCGAGCGAAGTTACGAGTCCATCATCTTGGATCTTCTTCATGCGTTTCCAACTTATATGACCAAGCCGACAGTGCCAAAAGTAAGTCATATTCAGATAATTTGGTTTCAACCTTTTAACATTTATGTTATAAACCGACTCACCATCAAGATTCAAAATAAATAACCTATCCTAGACGAGTGCAAAGTCGTGAAACATATCATTCAAATATAAAGAACAACCATTATTCTTAATATTCGACTCATAGCCTTGCTTCATCAAACATGAAATAAAAATAATGTTTTGACTGAGAACTGGAACATAATAACAATTATTCAGTTCCATAATGAATCTGGAAGGTAAATGAAGTTGCATCGTGCCAACTTCCAACGTAGTGACTCTCACTTTGTTGCTGACTCGAATATCAACCTCGCCTCTTTCTACGCTCCTAGTTCTTACTAGTCCCTGCAACGAGTTGTAGATGTGAATAACTGATCCAGTATCATATACCCAAGAACTATTAGGTGCATCAACAAGATAAATGTCTATAACATTGCAAACAAGTGTACTTGAGTCGGAAGTCATACCTCCACTATTGGCTTTGTCGGCCAAATACTTGCTACAGTTCCTCTTCTAGTGGCCATCCGTCTTGCAGTAGAAGCAAGTGGATCCGACTGAAGGAGATGGCTTAGTCCTCGACGAAGCGCTTGGGACCGGGTCCTGAGCCTGCTTTCCTCCCGACTTAGCCTTCTTCATAGTCCAAGAACTCTTCTTGAACCTAGCCTTATTCTGCACCATCAACACTTGATTGGCGCCCTTCTTGAGATCCGCCTCTACCTGCTTGAGCATCCCATGCAATTCAATGAGCTTCTTATCCATGCCATGCATGTGGTAGTTCGATATGAACTGACCATACGCACTAGGAAGAGAGTTTAGAATTATGTCCATAGCGAACTCTTTGCTGATGGGGTAGCCAAGCCTCTCCAGAGAATGCACGTAACCAACCATTTTGATCACATGCATACTCAGTGGATCACCATCCTTAATCTTGCAAATTAGCAAAGCCTGAGAGACTTGATACCTCTTAGTCTTCATTTGAGCCTGAAACATACTTTTAAGGCTTTCGATCATATCGTAGGTGTCAACATTCTCGAACTGCTTCTGCAAGTCCGGTTCCATGTGAGCAAGCATAAGACAGCTAATATCCATGGACTCATCCTTAGTCCGACGGTAGGCATTGGTGGCAGCGACACTCGCATTCTCATTCGACTCATCTGGGAGTGGGTTGTCTAGGACATGGTCCTTCTTTTCTTGTTTGAGAACAATTCTCAGATTTCAATACCAGTTGGTAAAATTAGTGTCGTTCAGTTTATCTTTCTCAAGAATGGTTCTCAAAGAAAAACCGGATATCCGAGGGTGACTGTTACTTGGTTCTATGATCTACAATAGAAAATATGCAAAATACTTAAGACATGTATTCATAAAAGAGCAAGCATATTAAACACTTTAATATTTATGCTCCCACTAGAACCAACACCCCTCCAATGGTTGCTTAGTGATTCAGGATCCTAAATAAGGAAGTCGGCTAGTGAGCTTTAGCATCACCGCTAGCCGCCAAGTGATCTAGGTAGACAACTTCTTGTCAATCGTATCTCATACGACTCATGTTGGCCGGGTGGCATCACATGCCTTGGCTCCCGTCCGACTTTTTCCCGAGTCCCACAACCGTTGTGATAGACCCATCTAGCTTACCGAGTGTTTCCGTTGTAAGAGTCCGACTCGAACCCATCTAGTCAGAAATAATTGGCAGCACCTCAATTTTATGAGCCCACTACCAAAAATGTCCGACTTGTGATGGTGCAAACACTGGCGGGAAAACTGACTAGACCTTCTTTGAGGGATTAAATTTTACCGACTATCTAATAGAGGTAAAATAGAGACATATCAATAACACAAAATAAATTAGTCATAATGTGAAATGGTATGGCTCTCTTCATGGCAATCTCCATCTCCACAAAGCCTGTAATCCGACTCGTGCCAAATCTTGTCACTTGCTGTCTTACTTCATGTCGCCGACTTGTACATCACCTTGCATGCCCTCCGGGTTCTCCACACAGATACACTAGCTTAGTAAAGTAAATTACATGGAGAATCCGACACGCAGGTCGTTATTCAATAAAATGAAAGCACCTAGGCTCCAGTCGGCTGACAAACCCGTGATTCGCATATCACGTATGGATTACACACATCACATGCACATAAGCCATACCATTCACAACTTTCTGCAAATACAAGTTATGCATAGATACAATATCTACCGGCGTTGTGAAACTCGCAACGACATCTAAGGCGCTACGACATCTAAAACGTAGATTTCATCTACATTCTGAACATGGATTCTGATCATTGTTTTGACTCGATCAAACTCTTTTGATCTTCGATCACCACATCTGGATTTACGTGTCACAGTCTACCCCGATGGCAGAAACCGACCAGTAGGGGTATGTCATTCCATGACCTCAGCAGTATGATCATGGAAATCAGATCTACCATTCCTGAGTACAGTTGATCCAATCAACTTCGTACAAAACCGATCTATCTCATAGATCAATCACCAAAACAGCACATATATCCAATCTATAGGCAACCACATATCACATATGCGAGATCTTGAGCCTAAAACCAGAAGTTGTCGCTCTGATACAACTGTTGGACCATGTAGAGATAAAACAATTTTTCTCCTCTAACGTGGTGATCCTAAGATCCAGCTAAGGTAGGCCACAAGGATTACCACTAGACGCGCAACTGCGGAATTGATGAAGCATGTCTGTTGAATGCAGTGCAGTCCTCATGATCTGATCCGATCATCCTGGTGCTGATCATACAGTGTTGGTATCCACACGTACAAGGAGGAGCGCCGGCGGTGAACTGCTAGGACTGCTGTGGAGCTAGGATTTTCAACACATGAAATGACCTAACCGATCAACCCTCCTAGGTTTCTGCGCTCCACTATATATATGGAGTGAAAGTGGGCTCCACTCACTCGTGGCCCATTCACTAAATCTCATATAATATTAGTCACTGTGAGTCTGACTCACTGACTCAGTCCAAATTTGGCTCGGGTCCAATCCAACCAGATTTCCGGTTCAGATCTAATCCAAACTTGCTCCTGCTCTCAAGTGTGTGACCCCGCAGGCTCATGGTAACTTGGATACAATTGGAGTCCGACTCTCAATCGATCAATCGGTAGCGGCCCCTAGCAGAACGTGTCGATTCCCAAGTACCAAAGAGTCATGACAACCTGCCTTTCCAATGCGACTTGCGTCCGAATCCCTTTTGCCTCACGATACACCTTGCCAGACTATAGGCGAATAAATGTCATCCCTTAAATAGTCCGACTCTCCTCTCGATCCGAGATAAGTGATTCATCCGACTAAATATTAGTCGATCGTCTTGGTTAACACTTAAACGAGTCGTGCATGGCCATGTTTTCCGAATCATATCATCCGAGAGGGCCCAGAGAATATCTCTCCAACTGGAGGGGCAAAATCCTATCTTGGTTATTCACATCACGTAGCTTGATTCTCAGTCGACCCGAACTCTGCCTTTATAACTGCATAGTTATGGATCAGCGTTTGATAGAACCTAAGTCGGTGATCCGCAACTCGGACTGTGCAACAACCTCAGGTCTAAGGATTACATTGATTGAGATATATAAATGACATTTGTTCGTTGTACCTCAATATGGGTCAATCCGAATCGCTAAACTCGTTAGCCGAATCTGTGTAAGTCGGAATAGCATCTCCATGCCCATGACAAGTGAAACCAAGTCATCAGCCGACTTTCACATTGGTCAAAGTTGTATGTCCAGTCCAACCTCAATGACCAAGGATATTTAGTACAAACAACATGAATGTATAGTTCCACAACTGAATCACATATTTAATGATATACATCAGATGTTTATACAAAGGACAACTTAATATCTTTATCAATAGAAAATATCATTATACATGATTGCCTCTAGGACATATTCCCAACAGGCTACGAGTCAAAGGAGAGACGCAACTGGAAGTTTCGCCGGCGGCGGGATGTAGCGACGGTGGGAGGAGGAGAAGCTAGGGTTTTGAACCCATATACGACTAGTGAAACAGGATATATAGCGCTCGACATCGGACTTATTCGATGCCCCTTTATTGTGTTTATGGGCTAAGCCTATTTTAGGGGGTCGGTTCGGTGAACAAACTAGGCTGAAAACCTTAAACAGGCTGAAAAATAAGGGTTTGTCTTTTTAAAGACACCAATAGTTGCTCTTACCGGTGGGCTGGTACTGTTTTATAAATTATAAGGTTTTTTTCTTCTCAAAGCAATCGTTGATGAGAGTAGTCAACACAATGTCACGTCATCAAGTACAACTCTATACAAGCAGACAGTGACAGTGGGTGAACATCATATATATTCCACCATGATCAACCTCGATGATAAGTTTCTGAACCCACCGTGCTTTACTCTATTCGCCGGCCAACGGTTAGACATGCGGGGAGAGGTGGAGGTCAGCGCATGTTTCCTTTCCACGACGCGCGGCGCGCTATGGAAGCGGGGGATTCTGAGTCGCCATCCCATCAGCGATCATACGCGTTTTCTATAAAAAATCCGGCGCTGGATCAGTACTACATGAGGCAAATACATATTTTAAGAAAATAATTTGATTAATAAAATATAAACTATATTTAACAAAAATTATACTATTAAACTTATATTCAAAATATGCTTTAATGGTGAAAATTTTGTAACATTTAATTTATATATTATTAATTAAATTTAGTCAAACTATTTTCTTAAAATATATATCTTATAAACCCGAACGGAGGTAGCTGTGTAGATACGTGCCCCCGCGACGCGTACGCTGTATGTGCGTCTCGATCAAGTCGGAACGCGAGCGAGCTGTCCACGAGCGAGCAAGTCATTGATGTCGACGCGCGGTCGACTGTGTACTTCTTTTTATAGAAATAACCATTTAGAAGAACTTCACTCAGCTCTGACCTTTTTTGAAAACTATAAACAAATCGGACCTCAGCGCGGGCGACTTCGGCTGAGTCTGTCCGACACACACCACGTGAGTCCATGCAGCGCGACACACGCAGCGCCAGCGCATCTACACCCGCACAACCCCAACCTCTGATTCTGTCCGTCTAGATCATTGACATGAACAATTTTAGATCGTGATTCAGCTTGTTCGGCCAATTGTGTCCAGCGACACGATTAGTTTGTCTGTGCTCGGCCAACAAGGCCATATCGTCTTTTTAAAATTTAAACAGAGACGATATATGCTAAAACTGATAAAGTTGGTGCATATTCATATGTAATTTACATTCAAAAGACGAAATTTAAAAAGCCCTAGCCTTAGCTACCGATCTTCGTGCGCTGGCGTCCGTCGCGTCCATTTAGGGGTCGAGGTCGATGTACTTCGGCGGCATCCAGAGGTTGGCCGGTGGCAGGGATGGAGCGGGCACGAGCGCAAGCAGATCGATCACCTGCCCAGGCCACGCTGTCGTTGGCGCCATACGAAGGTGGAGGTGCGCCGGCTCCATCCCCTCCTCCGGAGCGATCGGTGGCGCCCACCCCGGCAACGACGGTGCTAGAGACAGCTACGCGTTTGTCTGTGCCACCATGACGGTGCGCTGGACGACCTCTTGGTAGCCGCCCCACAATGCGTCCTCGTCTCCCGTGCTGGCCGCAATGGCCTGCTCGGTGAAGGACCTCCTGGTACTTCGAGGGCATGTGCTCTACGACGGGTGCGACTGCGTCCACCTTCTCCTCCTTGACGATGATGCCATCGTCGTCTTTGCTGCCGAGCTCATCGTCGGAGTGGTTGACAGCGTCGTCGTCGTCGGGGTTGAAGGTCGGGACATCGCAGACCTGCCACGGCTGGAACTCGCTGCGGAAGTGGCTCGCACCCACGCCATGTGCTCCCAAGCCAGGAATTCTTTCCAGAAGTCCTTGCTCTGGTAGTCGCGCTCCCACCGGACGACATACAGGAGCTTGCGGATGCGGCGGTGGATCTCTTCCTCCAACCTTTTGCCCTCCTTGGGAAGGCACGGCACTGGGACCCGCTCCCTGCTGAGGTGCCAACCCGTGGGGAGGGAGACATCGTGGTGGTTGATGCCTGCTCCCTCCCTCCATCGCCGCCAGCACTCCGCCACGCGGTAGTTGTGTTAGAGATATGCCCAAGAGGGAATAATAAATTGGTTATTATTATATCTTTGTGTTTATGATAAATGTTTACATCCCATGCTATAATTGAATTAACCGGAAACATTAATACTTGTGCTAGTAAGCCTCTTATTAAGCTCGCTTGTTGATTAATAAATGATCATGGTTTCCTGATCATGGACATTAGATGTTATTAATAACAAGATCATATCATTAGGAGAATGATGTGATGGACACACTCCTATAGTTAGCATAGCATAATATCAAGTCATTTAGAGTTTGTTTGCTACAAGCTTTTAGATACATAGTAACCTAATCCTTTGACCATGAGATCATGTTAATCACCATCACCGGATGAGTACTTTGATGACATCAAACACCACTTCCGTAACTGGGTGGTTATAAAGGTGGCATTAGGTATTCTGAAAGTATGGACTGAAGTGCATGGATCAAGAGTTTGATTTGTCCATCCATATGGCGGATAGATATACTCCGGGCCCTCTCGGTGGAATGTCATCCAATTGTCTTGCAAGCATGTGACTAGGTCACAAGGAATGTCATATCACAGAACGAGTAAAGAGTACTTATCGATAACGAGATTGAACTAGGTATAGAGATACTGACGATCAAACCTCGGATAAGTAAAGTATCACGCGACAAAGGTTATCAACATCATATGTAAATGGTCCATTCGATCACGAAGTCATTGTTGAAATATATGGGAGACATTATGGATTTCCAGATCCCTCTATTGGTTATTGACCAGAGAGGTGTCTCGATCATGTCGCATAGTTCGCGAACCATAGGGAGACACGCTTAAGGAATCGATGTTGTTTAAGTAGATATGGAACATGAGTTGGAGACTGAATGTTGTTCGAAGTCTCGGATTGGATCCAAGACATCATGAGGAGATCCGTAATGGTCAGGAGAATAAGATTCATATAAGGAAAGTGGTTTTCTAGGGTTCGAAAAATTTCCGGTGTTTTGACCGGATACTTCTAGAATGTTCTAGAGGAACCACCAGTGGTTCCACCACTCCGGGAGGGGGTCACTTGGGCTGTGGCATTGCCTAGGGGCCAGCCGCACCAATCCCTAAAGGGCCAGCCGGCCAACACTAGTAGAAGGGTCAAACTCTAGTTTAAATAGTCAAATCCTAGTTTGAAAAATCAAACTCTAGTTTTGGTAAGAGGGAATACTTGGTGGGAAAGTTCCCAACTCTTCCCCTTGGTGGCCGAGTTGGCGGGGGGGGGGGACACGGCTAGGGCTGGGAACCCTTGGCCGGACGCCCCCACCTATATAAGGAGGGGTAGGGGTGCACCCACACACCCCTTGTCTATTGGCGCCTAACCCTAGCCGCCCCCTCTCTTCTCTCTCGTCCACTGTCCTGCTCCGGGATAGGCGAAGCCCTGCAAAAATATCTCCTCCTCCTCCACCACCACCACCACACCGCCATGTTGTTGGCATTCCGAGGAGATCTACAACCTTCGCTGCCCTGCTGGAACAAGGGAGAGAAAGGTATTCATCAACTACCGTACATGTGACCGACTGCGAAAGCGCTGCCGGAACGCGGCGCCGGAAGGATCGTCTACACGATCTTGAGATCGACAAGTGATCGACTACATCAACCACGAGATCTGATCTCGTTAACGCTTTGGATCTATGAGGGTTAGTTCTCTACAATCTCGTTGCACCGATCTCGTAGATTAGATCTTGGCTTTGCCATAGATTAGATCTTGGTTTTGTGTGTTCACACAATAGAAATTTTTTGTTTTCCATGCAACGAATCCAATAGTGGTATCAGAGCTGACTCTATGCGTAGATCTGTTGCATGAGTAGAAAACAATGGTTTTATGGGCGCTGATGCTTTTGTTGCCGCTTGCTTTTCATGTACTTTGCATCTTGCAGTATGGTGGGATGAAGCGGCCTGGGCTAACCTTATATGTCGTCGCACATGAGACTTGCTCCATGCTCAACGTGCAACTTGCATTACACAAGTGGCTTTGTGGGTGTCTGTCTCTCCCACCATAGTTAAGATTTAATTTACAATGGGCACTTGACAACACTTGTATCAACGTTGTGATTCTTGTTCGTGGGTAAGAATGGTTCTTATTCGAAAGCCCCAAGCCACGTAAAACATGCAAAAAAGTTAGAGGCGTCTAACTTGTTTTTCCAGGGCATGTGATGTGATGTGATATGGCCATGATGTGATTGTGATTATTTTTGATGTATGCAATGATCCTTATTGTAAGTTGGCAACCGAAAGGAGCCTAATGGTTGTCTTTAAATTCATTAAGACCTGGGTGTCTATTCATCATGTAATAGTTTATTCCAAGTGGTTGAAATAGTTGCTATGAGTGATGGACAACCATGAAGCGGCGCCACGAACCTTGACTCAATGCTGGTAATGATGGAGATCATGTCCGTGCTTTGGATATGGAGATCAAAGACACAATAAGAAAGGTCATATCATATCACATATTATGAATTGCATGTGATGTTAATCCTTTTTATGCATTTTGTATTGCTTAGATCGCTATGGTAGCATTATAAGATGATTCCTCTCACTAAATATCAAGTAATAAAGTGTTCGTCCTTAGTAGGCACCATTGCTAAGACTCTTTGTTTCGAAGCATCTCGTGATGATCGGGTGTGATAGATTCTATGTGTGCATATAACGGGTGCAAGCCGAATTTGCACATGCGTATACTAAGGTTAACCTTGACGAGTCTAGCATGTATAGACATGGTCTCAGAATACGGAATACCGAAAGGTAAAGCATGAGTCATATGGATAATATGATGAACATATTGATTGTTCGCCTTTAAAGCTACATCATATCTCGTGATGATCAGACTTGGTGTAGTGGATTTGGTTCGTGTAATCACCAAAACAACTCGAGAGATGTTGTTTTGAGTGGGAGTTCAAAATTAATATGATTAAAGTTGAACACAATTTATCATAAATTAAATTAAAGTGAATTTTCATAATTGTTGTAGTCATTGGCATCCGTTCACCACATTACACTTAGTTATAATTGAGATAATAGAACTATAGAATTCTGGATATTTACTTTACAAACTGGTATCGTATTGTTTTGAGTGTCAATCCAAGGTTTAAAAGTCCTATTGCAAACTTTTAGAAAACTCCGTTTACTCCATGAAGTTTAACAATTAGTATTGAATCAAGAGTAACAATTCCAGTGTTAGTATCTAAAGTATCATGTTTGTCTCCATGATTCTTGATATTCAAAAGACCTTATTTAATATCAAGGTTATCTAGGAGCTGAAAGGATTGTTTCAGAAACCATCTTGTGTGGAGGATATTGCGATATCTGAAACAATGTTTTTGGTTGCAGCATGATAGAGTATAATTTAGCAAAATTTATGTTCTCATATTTGTATGAGAATTTGGGAAGATTGGAGACGCTAGACGTCCTAATCCTCCAAAAGGGTTTTGGAAAGCAACATTATGCTCGTGATTCACCTTTAGAAGCTATAGTAGCTTGATCATGAAAGTTGTCATGATAAGGATGAATAAAATATGTAGGTAAAATATTTACTATACTAAGAGATTACTAAACAATGAATTTCGAAAGAACGCCAAACATTTGATGATGGTGATCTACTTCAAAGTGAAAGTCCAGAGATATTATTACTTTATTATACATACTTTGGACTATGTGTCATGTGTATGGCACCATTGTTAATGTTGATATATTCTTTTAAATGGTAAAGGGAATGTTGAAAGAGAATCTCAAAAATATTTGGCAGAAACGGAAAGACTGGAATTGTCCAGCTTATGTATATAGATGATATAAATGTTATGGTTATATTATTTGCTTGTTTACAATATGGTTCTTGGGTATTGGATACCGAATTGGTTGGTGTGAAATGTCATACAGGACAACAGAATTCATGAACTGCAATGGCCTAAGTAACCAACAAGAGAATATGTAATGATGTTCATCGAAAACAAACAAAGTGTTGTTATGTTGCTCGTTAACATCAAAGATTTCCTTCAATGTTTTTTTCAATAATTATTATTTTGATCTGGTATTATGAGAACAAAAGGTTGTTCAAATAATTACTGTATTCCATATAAGATGGATGATTTATAAATCTATGTTGGAGAAATCACGTCCATAAAACTAAGTGCTAAAAATGTCGTAAGACAAATGATTGAAAGATCACTTACTAAGTGACATCACCGTTTAAATTATATTGGAAAGAAAAACATGGAGAAACTCTATGTTGATGGAATTTTAGAGTCTTTTGATTTTTTACCAAACGACGTTTGTGAGGCTTTCATGGAGATAATTGAAACATATTTCAAAGGCCTAGAAGAACGAATGAGTAACTTATTGGAATTGGTACATATTGTTGTATGTAGTCCATTATGTGTAGTCATAAGCGATGGATTTCTACTTAATATGCTTTCTTCGAAATTTGAGTGAATACATAAGTATATTTACTTAATGAGGATGAAGTGTGAAATATTTGAAAATGTTTAAAGACTTTCAAGATGAAGTGGAAAATCAATGTAAAAATAAAATAAAGAATTTATGATTGGATCATAAAGGAAGATATTTGAGTTACAAGTTTAGCATAACACCTAAGATTTGAGAAATTGTTCCTTGGATTTGCATTTCCCGAAACACCATATGATTATGGAGTTTTCAAGATATGTAATGAAACCTTGTTTGACATGGATAAATCAAAGGTGTTAGTTATAAAACTGCCATTGTATTTTAAAGATCAAAGCTTTAGTGACTACCGTGTTTACGCTGAAAAGAGCCCCATCATGACCCACTGAAATGACACCATATAAGTTATGGTCTGGGATAAAACCCAAGTTGTATTTTCTTAAACTTTGGTATGCTAGGCATAAGTAAAATGTGTATAACCAAAGTCGGATGAGCATGTCTTTATATGTTATTTCGAATAAATGTTGGGTGTTCCTCCATAACACCAAAGACAAAAGGTGTTTGTCTCTTAGTGATGACTACAAGTGCACAAATCGTTTGCAGCTAGTTTTAAAGTTTAGATATTGATCCCACAGGGAGCTCAAAGGTAAATGTTTATTGGCGAAGTCTCTGTCGCACCCGAAGTTGTCACGGGTCTTCGAGTGAATTGACTGCAAGTGTTGAGAATAAGAATGGAATTTGGGTGTAAATGGAAGTACTTAAATAAAACTAAAATATAAAATTCAGAAATAAAAAGCATAAAAAGTAAAGAACGATTTGTTTGTTGTTTTCTGCAGATGACGAAGTAAGTGACGTGGCTCAGTCAATTGCAGAGCTTCATTGGGAGATCCCAAGAGCAAGGTGTGATGAGCACAACAACAAGTCTTCCCTCAGTTATGAAACCAAGGTTATAGAACCAGTAGGAGCAAGGAAACAACTCCAAGGTGTTGCTAGCAACTTGGAATCCTGCATAACACAAACTCAAGACTTTGCCCCAACTTACAGTGAGGTTGTCAATCTCACTAGTTTGCTGAAAACAAAGGATTAAACGTATAGTGTGGAAGGTAATGGTTGCTTGCAGAAAGTAAACGGTAACAGTAGATGATGTAACAATGGTAAATATTGGATCGGGGTCCACAGTTCACTAGAGGTGCTCTCCTTAAGATAAATAACATGCTGGGTGAACAAATTACAGTTGGGCAATTGATAGGACTGAGCAAGGCATAACAATGCAAATACTAGACATCATGATTCCTATGAGATTTGATTGGGCATTACAACAATATACATAGACCGTCATCCAATTGCATCTATGACTAATAATCCACCTTCAGGTTATCATCCGAACCCCCTCCAGTATTAAGTTGCAAGGAACGGATAATTGCATTAAGCAATGAGTGTAAAGTAAACAATACAATTGTTCCATGAACAAAAGATTGTTGTTTTCTCCCTAGTAGCAACAGAACATCTACAACCTTAGAGATTCTTGTCACTTCCCTAGATTACTAGAGGCATGAACCTACTATCGAGCATAAATACTCCCTCTTGGAGTCACTAGCATATACTTGGCCAAGATAGCTACTAGCAACGGAGAGCATGCAAGATCACAAACAACGCAGACATGATAGAATCAATAATCAGTAAGACATGATAGAATCAATAATCAATCTGACATAGTATCTGAATATCCATTGGATCCCCACAAATACAACATGTATGATTACTAATAGATGATCTTGATCATGAGCGGAGCTCACAAGATCTAAACATGATAGCACAAAGGAGGAGAAACAACCATCTAGCTACTGTATGGACCCATAGTCCAAGGGTGAACTACTCACGCATCATACCGGAGGCTGGCATGGTGATGAAGAAGGCCTCCGGGATTATCTCTCCCCTCTGGCAGTTTGCCGGGAAGAGCTTCAGATCCCCCCCCCCCCCGATCTAGGGACGATGCTGGCTGTGGCTACGGACTGTTTCATGGAGATCTGATCGGGTCCTTAGGGTTTCTGCATCGGGGGGGCTTTTATAGGTGAAGAGACAAGGCAGGAGGGCGGCCAGGGGCGCACACCATAGGGAGGTGTGCCGTAGGGTGGGCCCGCGTGGCCCTAGGGTGTGGCCACCCTATGGACACCCTTCGGCTGCCCTTTGGTCTTTGTGTTCGTTCAAGTAAAATATTGACTTTGGCTTTTGTCCCGTCCAATTCCGAGAATATTTCTTTACTAGATTTTCTGAAACCAAAAACAGCAGAAAATAGGCAACTATCATTGCGACATCTTGCAAATAGGTTAGTCCCAGAAAATGTATAAAAATACCTCAAAGTGTAGACAAAGCATGGCAAAGTTGATACTAAACAAGCAGGGAACATCAAAAATTATAGATATGTTTACGACATATCAAGCATCCCCAAGCTTAACTTCTGCTCATCCTCGAGTAGGTAAGTGATAAAAAGAATAATTTTTGAGGTGACATGGACCATCACAATCTTGATCAAACCATTTGCAAAGCATTGAAAGCTGGGATCTAAGTACTCTAAACATGAGCATGAAAGATGAAGTTCTAACAATAAGACATAGTAACTATGTTGCAACATGAAAGGATACAAACAAAGATCATGAATAACAATGCATTGAAAGACGTTTGTTTGTTTCACATATAGAAAACATAGCATAGTAGTATTCAGCATGTCCCTCATGGAGTAGCAAAACATAAATGCATAGGACACATTCAAAGTTCATAAGGGTGACTAGATACAAATAGTTCAAGAACAAGCAATATCAACATTATGAATCAATCAACAAGTTTTGGCACAATGCACATAGAACTAAGAATGACAACTATGCTCTCTTAATTGGTGCATAAAGAAAGAAGGTGGAGACTCAATATAAAAGTAGGAAGAAAGGCCCTTCACAGGGAAGCAGGGATTTCAAGTTTCATAAAGAGCTTCCAAAAATTATGGTACTTATTAGCTTTCGGCTGTCATTGCCCCTATCATAAGCATCATGAAGTGATTAAGGTTAAAGTGAACAAAGTATGGAGTATATGCTTGACAAATCATAAGTTAGCAATCTCATGTCCCTTAAGTATGAGGGTCGTTCCTCATGCTACTCAACTTTAGTCACAAGCAAGTTCTTGTCATTGCAAGTATATGTGTATCATAGAGAACCTCCAATGGGGCACCCCTTGCCCCATGACACCGGAGCTATCCCATATCAAAATTACAAGGCAACAGACAGTGAGCATCTCAGCAATCCTTTTATTTACAATGAGCATGGTGCATATTTTTTCTTTTTCTCTTTTTTCTATTTTTTTCCGGAGATGCTTCATGGATTTCTCATTATGGTGATGCTGCAAGTTTCCACCATGATTAGACATGGCTTAGGCTAGCGGCCTAGGCGTTTCTCTAACACACATACATAACTCCATGAACTTACAGGCTCCCCTTTTATTTCACACCACCGACATCCATAAACAAAAGAGCATGATATCAACTGGGTAATATGTATAGGTGTTGAAAGCGTTCCCCGTAACAGCACGGTTCTGCTAATTCCCAACTTATAAGTGCAAGCATATACAACATAGATGACACAATGGTTCAAGTTTATTAGGGGCAAGAAAAATAAAGTGTGCCATCAAGTTTGTGAGAGCTTTAATCACTAATTTTCTCATAACAAGTTTAATTTGGAAGATAGATAAAACAAGAATATACTTGGAATGGTGTAACACACCATGCATAGGACTTTATAATGGACTCTTTGGAATAACTTGGTTTCTTGGGAGTTGGATGCACGAGTAGATCTTACTCAATACAAGTGGAGGCTAGCAGAAGACTGGGAGTGACCAACTAAGAGAGCAATAATTTCCATAATCATGCAAAGCGACAAAACATTATCAATCAAAGCACAAAGTGGTACCACAAGTAAAAAACTAAATGATCATAGAGGCTAAGGTGACTGGTTCATAGTCATAACATGGTGTGAGCATGTGCCAAGTCAACCCAAACAAAGCATCAAAGGATAATACCACAATATTATGCTTTTGTATGCTAAAACAACGCATGATTCTTTCAAGGAACATTAAGCAATCTCAGTTGTTTGAAAAAAATCATGCTACAGCAATAATCACTAAGCATAAGGTCAAAACAACATCTAGCATGTCATGATAAAGTCTAAGTCACAGTCAAAGCAAGCTCCCTTTTGTACCACTTAAGCATGAAACT
Source organism: Avena sativa (assembly GCA_916181665.1). Classification (NCBI taxonomy): domain Eukaryota; kingdom Viridiplantae; phylum Streptophyta; class Magnoliopsida; order Poales; family Poaceae; genus Avena; species Avena sativa. The sequence goes on from OV702282.1 coordinate 419,926,773, forward strand.
TTCTACTCTTTTCCAACACCAATCAACTTATTTGAAACAACACAGCTAAAGCGGGGGTCCAACTACTTTATTCAAGCAAACTAAGCAAACGAAAGCCAAAAATTAAAACTAAGACGCTCCAAGAACAACACAACAGTGCATGAAACTATAAAAACGAAGTTTCTAGAAAGAGACGTGAGATTTTTATTGATGAAGAAGGGGATGCCTTGGGCATCCCCAAGCTTTTACGCTTGTATATCTTGAATATTTCTTGGGGTGACACAGGGTGGCATCCCCAAGCTTGAGCTTTTGTCCATTCTTCATCTCATCACATCATTTTTCCCTACAATTAAAATTTTTACTTCATACAAAACTTCACACAATCTTCATTAGCAACATTAGTGCATCCGAGATAATAAATCTTTGGGTTTAGTTTCAATCACAGCAAAACTTTCATTAAAAACACAAGCTACTGTAGCAATTCCTTTAAAAATCTCAAGTGATTAAGAAGAACTCAAAAAGAAACCGATAAAGAGGCAAATGCAAATAATGGCAGAAATCTATCAAAACAGACCAGCATGTAAAAACCGATTTTTTCGAAGACCTTCTATTGCTCAAATCGAAAAGTGTTGAACTAACAAAATTTAGATAACAACCTGGGGCATTTATTCAGCAACTTACAGCTCAATCCGACATACAAAGATTTTTTCACGATTTTTTACACTGAAGAACAAAAATCTCTTTCGGGACAGCAACTTCCCCAAATCTTACTTCTCTCTCATTAGAGGTTATTCTTGGCACAAAAATCACACAAAAAGGATAACGAGAGTTTATTACAAAAGTATTAACTTCCAAGACTCAATAAAACTATTGGGTTATCTTCCAAGAAATACTTTTCTTTAACGCCTTTAAGTTAGGCACATGAAGCAAGAATCAAGTATTTTCCAATGAAGAAGCATTAAGATCAATACTCGAAATTTCTTCAACCAGGCAAGCTATCTCATCCAAATGAGTTCTAGAGGATCCTCTCTCAACACTCTTGGGTTCCTGCTTTGATCAAACGGGTTTTCAGAAGCAATCCAATCAAAATTCTTTCTAAGGCTTCATTGATTCCTACAAGTTTAAAAGGTATGGGTATTTTAATTTCCTCTCCATTGGGCTGGGTTTTGTCCAACTTTTCTAATGTACCTATAATATCTACACATGAGCCTAGCATATAAAAACGATCAAAGACCTTTTTAGCTTCTTTAACAACATCATTAAACTCTTTTAGCAAAGTTTCCAGAATAAAATCTCTTTTTTCAGTATCCTCAATTTGTTTAAGTTTAATAACATTACTTGCATCATAGGGTTAAGGTTAAAAAACCTAGCCTCCAACATGTGAACTAAAGAAGCTGCAGCAATTTCATAATTAGGAGCAAGTTCTGCTAAGGATCTTCTCAATATTCTCATGTTTGCTAATATGATTAAAGAATTTTTCAATATTCTCTTTCCCAATTATAGAGCCACTACCTATTGAAAGGTCTTTCAGGGTGAACTTAGGGATCAATATGGTGAGATAGAACAAGGTAACAACTAAAGTAGGAATTATATTTTTTGTGTGTTTTTTATAAGAAAAAGCAAACCAAACGAAACTAATTTTTTTTGTATTTTTGGTAAAGAGAAGAAAACAAAACAAAGCAAAAGGAACTAAGCAAAACAAAAAAAAAGTAAAAAGATTGGTTGTGAAGGACTCCCCTTGTGAAGCTGTCCTTAACTCCCTGCCAACGGCGCCAGAAAAATCTTAACGTGGCTCAGTCAGTTGCAGAGCTTCGTTGGGAGACCCCAAGAGCAAGGTGTGATGAGCACAACAGCAAGTCTTCCCTTAGTTATGAAACCAAGATTATCGAACCAGTAGGAGCAAGGAAACAACTCCAAGGTGTTGCTAGCAACTTCGAATCCCACACAACACAAACTCAAGACTTTGCCCCAACTTACAGTGAGGTTGTCAATCTCACTGGTTTGCTTAAAACAAAGGATTAAACGTATGTGTGGAAGGTAATGGTTGCTTGCACAAAGTAAACGATAACAGTAGATGATGTAACAATGGTAAACATTGGACCGGGGTCCACATTTCACTAGAGGTGTTCTCCTTAAGATAAATAACATGCTGGGTGAACAAATTACATCGGGGAAATTGATAGGACTGAGCAAGGCATAACAATGCAAATACTAGACATCATGATTCCTATGAGATTTGATTGGGCATTACAACAATATACATAGATTGTCATCCAACTGCATCTATGACTAATAATCCACCTTCAGGTTATCATCCGAACCCCCTCCAGTATTAAGTTGCAAGCAACATATAATTGCATTAAGAAATGTGTGTAAAGTAAACAATACAATTGTTCCATGAACAAAAGATTGTTGTTTTCTCCCTAGTAGAAACAACACATCTACAACCTTAGAGATTCCTGTCACTTCCCCAGATTACTAGAGGCATGAACCTACTATCGAGCATAAATACTCCCTCTTGGAGTCACTAGCATCTACTTGGCCAAGATAGCTACTAGCAACGAAGAGCATGCAAGATCACAAACAGCACAGACATGATAGAATCAATAATCAATCTTACATAGTATCTCAATATCCATCGGATCCCCACAAACACAACATGTATAATTACAAATAGATGATCTTGATCATGAACGGAGCTCACAAGATCTAAACATGATAGCACAAAGGAGGAGAAACAACCATCTAGCTACTGTATGGACCCATAGTCCAAGGGTAACTACTCACGTATCATACCGGAGGTTGGCATGGTGATGAAGAAGGCCTATGAGATGATCTCTCCCCTCCGAAAGGGTCACGGGAAGAGCTTCAGATCCCCCTGATCTAGGGACGATGGTGGCGGCGGCTGCAGACAGTTTCGTGGAGATCTGATCGGGCCCTTAGGGTTTCTGCATCGGGGGCTTTTATATGCAAAGAATCAAGGCAGGAGGGAGGCCAGGGGGCACACACCATAGGGAATTGCGCCCTAGGGTAGGCCCATGTGGCCCTAGGGTGTGGCCTCCCTGTATCCCCCCTTCGGCTGCCCTTTTGTCTCTGTGTTCGTTCCGATAAAATATTGACTTTGGATGTTGTCCCATCCAATTCCGAGAATATTTCCTTACTAGCTTTTCTAAAACCAAAAACAACAAAAAACAGGCAACTGGCACTGCAGCATCTTGTTAATAGGTTAGTCTCAGAAAATGTATATAAATACCTCAAAGTGTAGACAAAGCATAGCAAAGTTCGTACTAAACAAGCATGGAACATCAAAAATATATATACGTTTACAACGTATCAGTAGGCGCGGGGAGTTTCAGTTCATGGTGATAGTGAATGTGCCGGGTGAATGAGTGATAAGTGCAACAATTATAATCTTATAAGTATGTGTGTAGGCAAGAAACCCATAATTAGCCGGAACTCCTCTTAGTAGATTTCATCCCAACTTCAATAATCCTAGTAGCCTGTTTACCACAACCATGGTTAGACACTAGACGATTCAGATCCTTCAGGTTTCTTAGTAAGTAAGCTCATTTGATCGGACTAATGCAATAAGCTCGGTGGTTCCTCGTTATCCTCGAGTCAAACTAGTTTCCCATTGATATCCCCGTGTCACTCGAGGGTTGCCGGTCTGCTAGCAAACAAGATTTCTATCTATGTAGAACAAAGCATCAAGTTGTGTGGGCCCTTAATTGGACAACAGGCATTAAGCATCCCACAAATAGTCAAGCACATATAATATAGTAATTAGAATTAACCACAAACTTGATGGAAACTATGTAGGAACATCACATCTTACCAATCCCCTACATCTCCCATGCCCAAGAGAACTTACTCACACATTAGAGAAGAAAGCATCATCGATATAATTAAATAAAGGGGGTTCTTCTCGATATTACTGTGGAGATCCACAATAAGAAACATAAACAAATCCAACACAATTCAAGATAGGAAGAACAATCTCAAACCCTAATCTTGCAAAGTGGAGATCTCTCTCTCGAGTACGAGTGATGGCTATGGAGGTGTGGTGGCTAGGATATCGAAGATCGTGGAGCGATATGAAGAACGTCTTCTCCTTCTTCTCTGGATCCCTTCTTTCTCCCTTCTGGATGGTATGGAGGCTCGTGTGTTCTGTTTTCGACCTTGGCCTCTTTACGAAAGTTGTCCCTTTTAATAAGACAAAGGAGATGGCAACTATACGGCGGTGGCCCGTATAGTTGGTCATTAAACTTGCAGTGAATTCCCCTCGATTGCTTCCAAAAAGGGATGTGCTTGTTTTCGCCTGAATATTGTGTTTTTGCTGTTAAATTCCACTATTGACGTCCAGAACCTGAAACATGCATTAAAAACCAATTTTTCTTTGCTACCGAAGTATCAGCGTTAGGTAAAGCTAGAAAACCATCAAATCCAAACGAAAACCATCGATAGAAACCATCAAAAATGTGTAGATTCTCAAAGCTATAAACTCCCCCAAGCTTAGATTTTGCTCGTCCTCGAGTGACAAGGAAATAAGAAAGGATAGCGGAGATTCGAAACTGAAAATAAAAGAACTTACAAGCTTGAATTGCTGTCAAATTCTTTTCTTCACATTTCCTGCAATCTTAAACATGATCATACAAATATTCACAAGATTGCACTAAGTTCACATCCTAAACTCGCATATCTTGCTAGCAAATAAATCATATGCACGAGCGAGTGTCGAAAGTTTAGCTAGGAAAGTGAAATGAATCTTTTTGGCCTCTCTCTTATAAAGAGATGAAAACTTTTTTGCTCTTGTTCCTTTAATAAGTTAAGAGTACTCAAGTTTGCACCCAAGAACATTTAATTTAAGAACAACTCATTTACTCCCGCGTCAAAATTTCAAGACTCTCAAAGCACCTTTTTCATTTCCTTGTTTTTCAAAAACTTCAACTCTTTTTATAGAGAAATCATGCCACTGTTTTTAACATGTTAATTGGGGTTGTGTTGCGCACTCGTGACCATGCCAATAGATAGCTGTTGAGCTATAGTGGGTCAGAGGAGTACTAGAACTTCACTTAGAACATAAAACCACGAGGAGACTAAATTTTTTACATGTCATAGCGTGCAGCTACAGACGTTTACATAACTCATAGCCGAAATCAAGTGGTTTCCCACATTTAGATTGTTCATTGTCCAGTGAAGTTAATAGTTCCCCATGCAGTACGACAGTATTTGTAGTGACACGCGTAAAGCAATATCCTACTATAATTATTTAGAAAAAGCAGTGGCATGATCTCTACTACTTCGAAGTATCCATTTTATTAGACAATTTTATTAAAGGGTGCTATCGAGTCTATTTACATTAAGCTCAATGGGGTTGAGTAGTTTCTAAGATCAAATCTTTTGGGCTAAACATGGACTCAAGTCATCTCTAGGATGTTTTTTTTGTTGTAAAAATATCGGAAATATTTTAACCAAGTTCATTACTCAATGTTTCAAAGCTAAAAGTATACACTAGCAAGGGAATATAATTTATAGGATAACAAGCTAGGTGGGGAGTGACTCAAGTGCAAGCGAATAAATAATTATAGATCAATTTAAAATTGCAAGAGAGGTGATGAAAGGAATGTAATACCTCCTTGTGCTTGCTTTGTTCTCGTACTTGATTCGAATTCTCTCTATATTTCCCTATTTCCAAGTCACCTGAAAATTGAGCAATCTCCGAGAAAAACAAAGAAACAAATGACAATTGAAAGTTACACTATTTTTTTGTGTTTTGGGTTTTAATAATGCAAGCTGAAAGTAAACATGCTATTTTTGGAAAAGAAAACAAATTAAAAGAAGAAATAAAATAAAAAATATGAATGCAAATTTGGAGGTTGTCAAAACCTCCCCCAAGCTTAGGCTGTTGCCGTGCTCAGTTGTTGCCGTCATTTGGCGGCGGCTGGTGGTGCTGCTGGTAGTGGTCGAGGAAGTAGTTCATGAAGTTACCAAAGGTGTGAGTTAAAGCACTCACATCATCACTAACTCGATGAAAAGTCTGGTCGATCTCCCCAACGCGCTGGTTGAGCTGCAAAAATTCCTGATAGGGGACATTGTTGAACCCCTGTTGCTGTTGTGACTGATTGGGCCATTGGTCCCAAGGATGCTGATCCTACTGTTGTCCCTCCCAAATAGGATTGTACTCCTGCTCCTCCTCCTCCTCCTCCTCCTGCTTCCCTCCTTCTTCCTCTTCATCGGAGTCAGGATAGAGCTCCGCCATAATTTTAGTCACTTGATCTTTGGTGAGGATCCAGTTGTCCCTTCCCTGAACATCAAAAGCTTGCGGGCAAGGCAATGACATCCGACCCTCCTGCACATCATTAAGATAACCAAATTTATAGGCTTGGAGCCTCCTGTTAACTCGGTAAACACCGAGGAATCCACAAGCAGTAACATATCTAACATCCATAAGTATGGAGCCATCAACAGGTTGTGCAATAGGAATTGCAATTTCAAGTGCTTGGATTAGGTCGGTTACCATCCCACCGATATGAATATCACCTTTTGTTTTGTTGCTCTGGTGGCGGAGGTGCTGGAGGAATAGAGCTGCAGGAGTGGGACTCTACGACGCATTAGGGAAGAGCGCCTTGGTGATCATGGCCATGTCTGCATTGGCCATTGAGCCGGTATCTCCTCTTCCTAACAAGGTATTAGCAAGAAACACACCAAAGTAACGGATGGTTGGGTTCTGAATGGTGGACATTTTCTTCTAGTAGAAGTCTCTACCACCATGAACAGAAACAACCTCCCAAGCATTTGCACTCGAGACACTATACATGTTTATAATAGTTGGTTCCCCCTCCCGAGGGAATCCATAAGAATTGCAGAATTGTTGATAGGTAATTTGGTATGGCCGTTGGTTAAAGGTGAAATTTATCACTTCATGCATTACCTTTTTCCATGAAGTCGTCATAGAAGGAGGCGAGGAACTCATGGGTGAGCCCTTCATAGGTGTGGAGGATGGCGTTGGCGAGCCCGGCAAGCCCTGCATTTGCACATAGGTAGTCAAAGTCCCCCTTCAACCTGGTTGAGTTGAGGAAGCCATTGTCGGCCCATCGTGTGGGCAGCACCTTCCTTGCCAAAACCACGGCATACTTGTTGTCCAGCTCAGCCCGGAGCCCCTATCTCTCACCACGTTGGCGCTTGCTCTTGAAAAAAAGGCTACCAATCTTGTTCATCTTGATGCACTGAGAAATTTCAACATAAAACCTTAGGCATATAGTTTCTACATGATATATGAGCGATTATACGTGGAGGAATTCAATCCTAACATGATAAATTAAAAGAGAAAATTAATCAAGCTTGAGTTCATCCACTAATTCAATGAGAAGACTTCAACCATTCAATGATAAACATACCAATCTATCGATTCCCCCACTCAAATGAACGAAATCCGCGAAGAATTGAGAGTTCTTGAGAGTTTTGGAGAGGGAGGTTGAGATAAATAATAAGGGGAGGGAGCAGCTTGCCCTGCCGCAACCCGTTTAAGTGGTCGGGCCAAACTACACGGTCGGGTCAGATAGCTCCCGCCGTATAGTTGTGGCGGCAGCGAGGGTTAGGTTTTCCCTTTGCTATATCACAACTATATGTCCGGTCCAGATGGTCCTGTCGTATAGTTGGTCGTCAACCTTTCTGTATCCAAACCCCAACTTTTGAGAATTTTGTCGATAACTATATGATCGCAACTATACAACGGGAATTTTTATTATGGCCGTATAGTTGGCCGTTAAACCTTCTGTAGCATGCTTTTTCACCAAAAATTTTAGAGATGCATCATTTTATTTGGACAATAATATTGAGCTAGTTTCTATAGATAAAACTCGAACTTTATTTTCTACTCTAAATCTATGCTTGTTCAGTCGGTATTTCTGCTACTTTTTGACAGCTGCATTTTTACTGGCGCACTTCCGCAAAAATGTGTGTGGAAAAGTTGTAGGAATGCGATGAATAACTTTATTATTTAATTTTAATTTATTTCATTGATAGAATGGGTAGACTCCCATTAAGCATTTTACTGAGAGTGTTTAAATATTTCAACCTATTTTTTATTCTCAAATGCTTACCTTCGGTTGCCCTTTATCAAAGGCACTTACCACATGAACTCATTTTGCTGGTGTAACATACCTCTCTCCTGCTTCTAATTTCTTTGGAAAGTACCGAATTATTTAGCCATCATAAACATTGAAGATTATTTTCCCTGCAGCACAATCAACTGATGCTCCTGCAGTACTAAGAAAAGTTCTTCCAAGAATATTTCATCCTTCGGCATTTCGAGAATAATAAAATTAGTGGGAATAGCATGCTCATCTATTCTAAGTAGAACATCCTCAATCATACCAACATGTTGTTAGTGAATTTGTCAGCCATCTGTAAAGTGATAGAAGTGGGGAAGTATTGCCCTTATCCTAGCTTTTTATAAAGAGAGTATGGCATTACACCAACTCCTGCACCTAAATCACATAAACCATTATGAATATCAGTTTTGCCTATTGAACATGAAATAGTTGGTATACTGGGATCTCCTGACTTCGACAATAATCTCTCATTACTAGGGTAACTTGTCACCATGGTAATAGTTTCAGTTATCTTTTTCTTTCTATTAAGAATATCACGAAGAAATTTAGAATATTCAGGCACTTTTTATTGCATCCGCAAATGGGATTTCTAGACGAAGTTTATTAAGTGCCTTTGCGAAAGAATCATAAATTACTGGATCCGGTGCTTTCTTTTTTCAATCTGGAAATGGAAGTTTCTTACCTTTGTCTTTTACCTTTTTTGGAGGATCAGGCTCTTTAGTAGCTTTCTTTTGCTATTCCTTATCGTTTTTCTTTTTCTCTATTGCAACAACTTCATCTTATTTGCTTGTGTATTTTTCTTCTTCTGGTTCAACAATTTCTGCATCAGAATTATAACTGTCATCCTGTGCATCGTTCTTCTCCTCCAAGGTTTGATCTTGTGTGTCTTGAGCAGTCTCATCTTGAGGATCCACCAATGTAACATCTTCCTGACTTGCTTTAAGTAAGGCTTTTTCCTTTCGATCTTTTTCAGCTTCATATTCCGATGATCCTAATGGTCCTTTAACAACTATACATCTTCTTGTAACAACATTAGTAGAAACAGGAATATTTATATCATCACATTGGGTTTCAATCATACTGAGGTACTTGTTAAACAATTTTATTCTTGGCCAATCTCCTCATAATTTTCTGTAAGTTCGGCCAAAATCTTTTTATGTTTTTGAAATTGCTTGTGCAAGTTATTATAAGACTTAGCCTGTCTATGTTTCAATTCTTGAAAAACATTTCTAGTTTCATCTTCTTCAGTTAAAACTTGTAATAAATCTACTTTGTTTTCCTTGACAAGCTCTAAAGGTATACCTTTTTCTTTCATGGCTTTACGCACTTCAGGCATAAGATCAGAATTTATATGAAGTATTCCCTTTTTCGGCTTAGTGCCAAAATCAGGATTATATAAAGAATCATTCTTAGCCCTAGTAGCCATTAATTCCAAACATGCTTTAATAGTTAAAGTATTTATCGATCCTCCTGCCGATGAATCTAGCAATTCTCTGCATTAGGTATTAATACCGTGGTAAAATAAGTGGCAAACAGTTGACTCAGAATAGCCATGATTAGGGATACTATTGATCATTCCAAAAAAATCTTTCCCAAGCTTGTGGATAGTTTTCTCCCATGTTCTGACTAAAATTGCCTATACTTATGTTACCTTTGCAAAAGGATTAAACTTGTTTATGAATTTTACGATGCAGTTTTCCCAACATTTAATATAATTGCGAGGGAGAGAATATAACCAGTCTAGAGCTTTACCTTTGAGAGACCAACGAAATAATTTTAGTCAAGAAAATTCTCTTGGCAAACCTTTTGGTCCAAGTGATGTTATCACATTGTCGAACACTCTAAGATGCCTTCCTGGGTCCTCATCTTCCCTTCCACTAAAAGCCTTTTCCTGCAAAATTTTAATAATTTCACCATAAAATCGATATTCCCTAACTCCAAAATTAAGAAATTCTATTGGTTTTTTAAAAAATGCATAGTTTGGAGCACTATATTATCTAAGAGTCTTCCCAGGTTTCTTGGGTGTTGTCCTATGAATGGACATTATTTCCATGAAGTCACTTAGGTTGTCAACTTCAACTCTGTTTGATCTCAAAAGTTTTTCAATAATTTCCTCGCGCCTCTGAGTAGGCACGCATTCAAAATAATATGGTAGATAAGCACTACCAGAGCGTATAGACCCTTTGTCTCCTAAGGAGAACATGTTGTAATAGTAACACCTGAAATGTCAAGAGACAAAACACTTAGTTCTTAGCTCCCCGACAACGGCGCCAGAAAATAACTTGATGACTGCAAGTGCACAACTTGTTTGTAGCTAGTTTCAAAGTTTAGATATCGATCCCACAGGGATCCAAAAGGTAAATGTTTATTGGTTAAGTCTCTGTCGCACCCGAAGTTGTCACAGGTCTTCGAGTGAATTGACTGCAAGTGTTGAGAATAAGAATGGAATTTCGATGTAAATGGAAGTACTTAAATAAAACTAAAATATAAACTTCAGAAATAAAAAGCATAAAAAGTAAAGAACGATTTGTTTATTGTTTTCTGCAGATGATGAAGTAGGCGTGGGGAGTTTCAGTTCATGGTGATAGTGAATGTGCCTGGTAAATGAGTGATAAGTGTAACAATTATAATCTTATAAGTATGTGTGTAGGCGAGCAACCCATAATTAGCCGGAACTCCTCTTGGTAGATTTCATTCCAACTTCAATAATCCTACTAGAATGTTTACCACAACCATGGTTAGTCACTAGACGATTAAGATCCTTCAGGTTGCTTAGCAATTAAGCTCCTTGGATCGGGCTAATGCAATAAGTCGGTGGTTCCTCGTTATCCTCGAGTCAAACTAGTTTTCCATTGATATCCCTGTGTCACTCGAGGTTCGCCGGTCTACTAGCAAACAAGATTCTATCTATGTAGAACAAAGTATCAAGTTGTCTGGGCCTTTAATTGGACAACAGGCATTAAGCATCCCACAGATAGTCAAGCACACATAATACAGTAATTAGAATTAACCACAAACTTGATGAAAATTATGTAGGCACATCACATCTCACCAATCCCCTACATCTCCCACGCCCAAGAGAACTTACTCAAACATGAGAGAAGAAAGCATCATCGATATAATTAAATACAGGGAGTTCTTCTCGATATTACCGTGGAGATCCATAATAATAAATAGAAACAAATCCAACACAATTCAAGATAGGAAGAACAATCTCAAACCCTAATCTTGCAAAGTGGATATCTCTCTCTCTCTCTCAAGTACGAGTGATGGCTATGGAGGTGTGGTGGCTAGGAGATCGAAGATCGTGGAGCGAGATGAAGAGCGTCTTCCCCTTCTTCGGATCCCTTCTTTCTCACTTCTGGATGGTATGGCGGCTCGTGTGTTCTGTTTTTGACCTTGGCCTCTTCACAAAAGTTGTCCCTTTTAATAAGACAGAGGAGATGGCAACTATACGGCGGCGGCCTGTATAGTTGGTTGTTAAACTTGCAGTGAATTACCCTCGATTGCTTCCAAAAAGGGATTTGCTTGTTTTCGCCTGTATATTGTGTTTTTGCTGTTAAATGCCTCTGTTGACATTCAGAACCTGAAACACACATTAAAAAACAAGTTTTATTTGCTACCGAAGTATCAGCGTTAGGTAAAGCTATAAAACCATAAAATCCAAACGAAAAGCATTGATAGAAACCATCAAAAATGTGTAGAATCTCACAGCTATCACTTAGAATGTCAAGTTTCCCGAGAAGGAATTTTTCGTGAAAAGTTAAGTGGGAGGACAATAGAACTTTGATAAGGTTATTGAACCTTAGCTATATGTGCAGAGTTGCGCAGCGCCGGAAAGTTTCCTGGAGGCAGCAATAATGCTCATGGCTCACGTGCCTCAAAGATTATGGTCACGGGGGTCTAAGTTTCTATTGAACCAAGTAGATCGGGTAAACAATCAAATACTAAGATTTGAGAGTAAATCATTGTTGTTTGATAATGATGAACCAACTATATGCAAAGAAGCGATGATGGGCCATAACTCCGTCCGATGGCTTGAAGCCATAAAATCCGTGATAGTTCCATACACGAGAAATCGAGTTTTTTGAACTTGGAAGACCCTCTGGAAAGGTGTAAAACCTTACAGTCGTATTTGGATCTATAAAGAAATATACATGGATGTTTCACATCTATGAAATATTCGACATGTCAGGAAAGAGTTTTACGACAATGTTCAAAGAGTTGACTATGACAAGATTTGATCTTTCATAGCGATATTTAGTCTGGACGGATTAATGTAGCAACCACTATATATAATTTTGCTATATGGTAGTTGAACAAACAAAACAAAGTTCTTCTAATAGAATGGTTACCTAGGACGTGTACATGACACGATCCAAAGGATTTTTGTTAATTCAAAGGATGCTAAAATCGCATGCAAACTTAAATGGTTGAAGTAAGCATCGTGGAGTTGGAACCTTCACCGTGATGAAACTGTTAAAAGAGTTTTAATTTCATCGAAGACGATGAAGATGCTTGCATTTACAAAAAATTAAGTGGGAGCGCTAAGACACATTTCTATACATTATGTGAAAGACATATTATTGATTGGTAATGATGTATCTTTTATTGACACGTGTTAAGAATTTCATTTTGATGAAATACTTAGGCAAAACCCGAATATTAGGTATCAGTGTCTATATGGATAGATTGAGACACTAATATGGTTATGCAAAATGTACATAGATGAGATATTGAATAAATTCAATATGGAAACAACAAGAAAGGTACTTGCCGCACAGGGAGGATTGAATCAAGATTCAAGTGTTTTGACACTTGATGAGTGAAGTCACAAGAATAGTTTGATCAATCATATTGTGATACGTACACAACCAGATATGTCCTATGTTGTAAATGTTATGATCATATACCAGAATGATTCATAAGATAATCATTGGACGATAGTAAGGATATTCTTATGATCTTTTGAAGAACTAAGAATATGTTATTTATGTAGAGGTGACAAGTAGTTCATTGTAAAGTGTTACATTGATACTAGTATTGTCACAAGATACAAATTAAGTTTATCTCAATTAAAACTATGGGTCACACAATATAATGGAAAAGAAGTTCCATAACAGATTTAGATGAGTTCCAAAGTTAAGATATTGTGACAGATACTAAAATAAAAGGCTAAAGTATATGACTTCTATTGTAGCAGTAAAAGAGGGTATTTGTGTCAAGTAATTTGTTATCAAACTAGGTGTGGTTCACAGCGGGCTAGTATCATGAAGATATATTGTATGACAATTGGATCGACATGGTTTAACCCCAAGGAACTAAAGGTCTCACCAAAGGACCGAATTTATACAATGTAATCTCATTGGAGAATGAGTGATGCGTAGAGATGCAAAGACATGCAAATACACATGAACTTGAAAGTGTCAGATCCGAAGATTATGTTTACCACTAGCAATCGTGTACATACAACACCAGAAAGCCATAGGTGTTGAATAAACAAGTTTTCACAAATTATATTATTGACTCTTGTGTAAGTGGGAGACTGTTGGAGATATGCCCAAGAGGCAATAATAAAGTGGTTATTATTATATCTTTGTGTTTACGATAAATGTTTACATACCATGCTATAATTGTATTAACCAGAAACATTAATACTTATGTGTTTTGTAAACATAAAAGAGTCCCTAATAAGCCTCTTGTTAAGCTAGTTTGTTGATTAATAGATGATCATGGTTTCCTGATCATGGACATTAGATGTTATTAATAACAAGATCATATCATTAGGATAATGATGTGATGGGCACACTCCTATAGTTAGTATAGCATAAGGTCAAGTCATTTAGAGTTTGTTTGCTACAAGCTTTCAAATACATAGTAACCTAATCCTTCGACCATGAGATCATGTTAATCACCATCACCGGATGAGTACTTTGATGACATCAAACACCACTTCCATAACTGGATGGTTATAAAGGTGGCATTAGGTATTCTGATAGTATGGATTGAAGCGCATGGATCAAGAGTGGGATTTGTTCATCCATATGACTGATAGATATACTCTGGGCCCTCTCTGTGGAATGTCATCCAATTGGCTTGCAAGCATGTGACTAGGTCACAAGGGATGTCATATCACGAACGAGTAAAGAGTACTTATCAGTAACGAGGTTGAACTAGGTATAGAGATACCGATGATCAAACCTCGGATGAGTAAAGTATCACGCGACAAAGGGAATCGGTATCATATGTAAATGGTTCATTCGATCACAATGTCATCGTTAAAATATGTGGGAGCCATTATGTATTTCCAGATACCTCTATGGGTTATTGACCGGAGAGGTGTCTCGATCATGTCGCATAGTTCGCGAACCGTAGGGAGACACGCTTAAGGAATCGACGGTGTTTAAGTAGATATGGAATATGAGTTGGAGACTGAATGTTGTTTGGAGTCTCGAATTGGATCCATGACAGCATGAGGAGATCCGGAATGGTTCGGAGAATAAGTTTTATATAAGGAAACTGGTTTTCCGGGGTTCGGAAAAGTTTCAGTGTTTTGATCGGATACTTCTAGAATGTTCTAGAGGAACCACTAGTGGTTCCACCACTCCGGGAGGGGGTCACTTGGGCTATGGCATGCCCTAGGGGGCAGCCGCACCAATCCCTAAAGAGCCAGCCGGCCAACACTAGTAGAAGGGTCAAACTCTAGTTTGAATAGTCAAACTCTAGTTTTGGTAAGTGTCGTGGTGGTGGCACGACAGATGCCATGGGTAGGCTAAAGTATGGGGCCAATGGATGCTAGAGGGATCTGGGGAGGGAAGATGTGGTGATTTCTACACTCAAATGACTAACATATAGATCTTTATTTCTCCTCACAAGGATTACAAATGATCCTTGAGCTGTTTGCAGGAAGAAGAGAGCTACTACGCGAGCCTTACGGTGTAGAATGAATCGATCCCCTTCTCAGGAGCCAGCGTCCCCCTTATAAAGAGGTGCACAGGTTGCTTCTAGGGCTGACGTGGCAAGCATATTCTTGGAATATGCTTGTCCCAATATGGTAACTCGATGGCCCCCTTTCCGTGTCCCCCTTCTATCGGCGGCAATGTTCCAGAGAGCTTCACATGCGCGCCTCGGGCTCCCTGACTGTCACCTCCGTGACCTTCTTCTGCCCTTCTGCTGCTCTGCTCCTTGTCCTTTGTGCTTGGCTCTGTTCAGATTCCTCCTAGCCAGTGACTAGGGTTTGACTATAGGCACCTCCTTCTCCTGCAAGCTTCGTGTTACTCGGCCTTGTCTCGTATAACTCGGCTCGGCCTTCACCTGCATTCAAGTTAGCCAGACTCATTCGGCTGACTTAACTCATATGTCGGCTGGATAAGGTGTTACTCCTTCTGTAGCTGTTATGGCTTTGCTTATCTCGGCCGACTTTTTCATGACTCGGCCGATACAAACAGTAACTCGGCTCATGACAAGAGAGACTCCTTTCGTCTTTCCCCCGTCTTGACCCTATTCGGGGTCACCTCCCCAACAGTAAGAGGGAAGACTTGGTGGGAAAGTTCCCAACTCTTCCCATTGGTGGCCGAGTTGGGGGGACACGGCTAGGGCTGGGAACCCTTGGCCGCCCGCCCCCACCTATATAAGGAGGGGTGGGGGTGCACACCCCCCCACACACACACCCCTTGTCTATTGGCGCCTAACCCTAGCCGCCCATCTCTTCTCTCTCGTCCACCGTCCTGCTCCGGCTTAAGCCTAGCCCTGCAAAAATCTCTCCTCCTCCACCACTACCACCACACTGTCATGCTATTGGGATTCTGAGGAGATCTACAACCTCCGTTGACCTGCTGGAACAAGGGAGAGGAAGGTCTTTATCGACTACCGTACATGTGACCGACTGTGGAAGCGCTGCCGGAACGCGGCGCCGGAAGGATCGTCTACACGATCTTGAGATCGGCAATTGATCGACTACATCAACCACGAGATATAATCTCGTTAACGCTTTGGATCTACGAGGGTTAGTACTCTACAATCTCGTTGCACCGATCTCGTAGATGAGATCTTGGCTTTTCCATACATTAGATCTTAGTTTTGTGTGTTCACACGATAGAATTTTGTTTTCCATGCAACGAACCCAACAAGTAGTGGCGATCACGGCGGGGCTCCTCCACTCGACGCATGACGGGCGGTGGGCGAATTACTGGGGCCATGGCGTCGGCGGCACAACGCCATGAAGGACGGCTGACAGGCCACTGTGTCGGCAGCTCGAGACGGATCCGGTCTCCTCGTGGTCATTCTTGGCCTTCTTGAACCATCTCGTCCTCTTCATCATTGGCGGTGGTGGTGACGGCGATGCTAGGGTTGTATCTGGCGATGACGAGGGGGTAGGGAGTGCGGCACCGATTGGCGCAGGTTAAGTAGTCCATGTGTCTGTGAACGCGTGCAGGTTCCCGCTCCTTCGCCACCAATGTCAGCGCGGGAACTCAGGTGGTGTGCCGTCAGTCGGGGTGCCATCCGGTCGGCTTGATGGCGTAGGCTGCCGCCGGTCAGGCTGTCACACGCGTGTCTAAATCGTAGCCGATGCGTGTCTGTATCGGTGCCGCTGCATGTCTGAATCGCTGTCGCGCTAAGCGGTGGCTGACCGGTGGGCTAGTGGTACGCGCGGGAGGACACGCCCTCGGTCCGCCCGCATTCGGGCCGATGCAACTGTTGCCCAAATTTGATGTATGGATGGGTCGAGCCGGACACGTCGGTCCGGATGGATCGTGCCGCTGGAGAGACCACACAGGTCCCACATCCGCACGGATGCATTTAGATGGGTTAAGTCGTGCCTGTGGAGATGCCCTGATGATATCTCAAACAGCGGTCCGAAAACGCCTAATGCGCATCCGCAACCGTATCTGCTGTTTTGCACGGGTCCGTTTTAGCGCAAACGGGGTTTAAAATTGAGGTGGATTTGCGGGAGACACACAACCTGCATGTCCGAACCTATCCTTCACTGGATGCTTGCATCATACACATAAATGTCAATAAATTTTTTTTTACTACAAGTAAAAATGCTTAAGATGTACAGTTGGGATTAACCCTAAACTATTCCCTGCTCGTCTCCCTCCTAGCTGGATGTCGCCCTCGCCCGCCCGCCGGGCCACCGTCGCCTCCCTCTCCTAGCGGTGGCGCTGGGCAGCTGCGTGCCTCCTGCACATCCCTCGAGGCTCATCGCCTCACTCGTCCTCGCCGCCGTTGTAGTGACGCGGTTGCAAGCTGTTGTGGCCTCCCGTTGGCCGCGACTGCCGCCACACGAAAGGCCATCACCTCGACCGGTGGCCTCCCTACCCCGGTACTGTCTAGACAAGAGGCGATTCAAGGTAGCGGCCTCCGTCTCCGCCCACACGTTCTGCCGCTGTCGTCCCTCCTCCGCTGAGGCCTTAGCGGAGACCCGGGCGTCCTGCTCAGCCTCCATCGACGCATACGCGTCCCGCTCGGCGTACTCCTCCAGCGCCACTTTCGCGTCTCTAGCCACGGCCACAGCCTCTGGCGCAGCCACTCGTCGGCCTCTCTCGTCGTCGACGCTCGGGAAAGCTCTAGGACATGGGTCTCAACGACGCATTTGCTGTAGATCGCACCTCGGGTCGCGTCCTGGCAGGCCGCACCGGTGTCCCCTTCGCCTTTGTTGGTGTCCTCCCACTCCCACATGTCCTCCTCCTCCTCGTCGGCCTCCTACTCTTCCACCTCGTCCTCCACCTTTTCCCCCACGTCATCCTCCCCCCAAAAGGGGCCTTTGTCACCGGCACCCGGAGATGAATGGGGGGTAGGCAGCAAGGGCATACTTGTTGAGGTCGCCCCAAGTCACAGGGAGGCGTCTATTCGGCATGGAGAAAGGGTTGGTGCCCTCCCCGTCTTGGCGGCTGGCCCTTTTATAAGCTTGGGCGGTCCTCGGCAGAAACAAATGGCGGGAAGGAAGAGGCCGGCAGGAAAGTCCGCGGGAGAGAGAATGAAAGCATGTGACGAGAGAATCGTGCGGGGATGGCGGCCGCCATTAGGGCTGATTGGAATCAGCTCAAGCTCCGCTAATAGCTACCTGCGGATAGTGGGACCCTTCAAATGGGGTAGCCGTAGCTCACCACAAACGGGCTCTGTTCGGATGGCCTGTTCTTTCCTGCAAACGGACTGAATCAGATCAATTTGGTGTCCAAAATGCGGTGAACCGTTAGAGATGCGTTGACGGAACCGAAACGGTGAAGATCCTATGTTCCCTAGATGGTTGTGTGGGCATCGTGTAGCGCCGGCCTTCTGGGCGTTAGAGCATCTCCACTCGCCTATCCAGGACGCTGATCCAGACGCCGAATTTAGGTCCGGTCGCCGAAAATCAGCCCAGTCGCATACCCAGGAACGTGTTTTCGTCCGAATTTGGGCCAACTTTGGTCCAGACTCACCAGGCCATTCCCAGGATCCCGGGTACGCCCTGGGAACGCCGGACGAAGCGAACTCGGCAAAAAAACGAAGCGGCGTGTGGTCCCGCCGAGTCAGCGATGGAAGCCGAGTCATCATCATCCTCAGAACCACGCGGCGACCGCCGGACAATAACTGCCCGTCGCTTCGGCCATGCGTCGCCGAATTGCCGCGCCACCGCTGCCGCCTCGGCTCCCACGATGGACCAGCGGGCACTAACTTCCCGCCGTTTCCCCTTTTCCCGCCCTCGCCGCTACACCCCTCCCGCCCTCGCCGCCCATCTTGGCCTATAAAATCCGTACCCCTCGCCAGAGTTCCTCACACTCTCATAGCTCCCCAGCCCACAAATCCGGCGAACACACAACTCTCCTTCCCCACTTAGCCATGGACGAGCGCTTTCCCGACGATGGTGCGACGACGAATGGCTTTGGCCGGCGCACGCTCAAGCCTTGGGAGGCGCGCATGCTCTATGAAGCCGGCTACATAGCGCCGTCGGACACGCGGAACCCTCCGGGGTGGAAGTTTAGCGCCGACGGCTGTAGGGTTTCGTAGCATGGAAAACAAAAAAATTCTACCGCATACAAACAAACAAGCCAAGATCTATCTACTAGATTGTAGCAACGAGTCGATAGAATAACTCACCCTCGAAGATTCCAAAGTGTTTAACGAGAGCGGATTCTCGTGGGTGATGTAGTCGTACTCTTCCCGGAGTGCCGGACATTCCGGAACCTTCTAGAACATTCCCGATGAAAACACCGGAATCATTCTCCAACTCCGAAACGGGACTTTCCTTATATGAATCTTATTCTCCGGATCATTCTGGATCTCCTCGTAATATCCCGAATCCCATTCGAGACTCCGAACAACATTTGGACTCTTTCTCATCATTCCATAACTACTCAAACAACGTCGAATCCTTAAGTGTGTCTCCCTACGATTCGTGAATTATGCGGACATGATCGAGATACTTCTCCGATCAATAACCAATAGAGGAATCTAGAAATTCATATGGCTCCCACATATTTCTACGATTACTTTGAGATCAAATGAACCACTTACATACGATACCAATTTCCCTTTGTCTCACGATAGTTTACTTATCCGAGGTTATGATCGTCGGTATCTCTGCATACCTAGTTCAACCTCGTTACCGATAAGTACTCTTTTCTCGTTCCCGTGATATGTGATCCCTTGTGAGCCAGTCACATGCTTGCAAGCTAATTGGATGACATTTCACCGAGAGGGCCCAGAGTATATCTATCCGTCATATGGATGGACAAATCCCACTCTTGATCCATGTGTTTCAACCAATACTTTCCGAACACTCAATGCCACCTTTATAGCCACCCAGTTACGGTGTGGTGTTTGATGTCATCAAAGCATCCATCCGGTAAAGGTGATATGCATGATCTCATGGTCGAAGGAATTAGGTTACTATGTATCATAAAGCATATAGCAATTGAATTATTAAAATGACTTGATCTTTATGCTACGCTTATCTATAGGAGTATGTCCACCATATCATTCTCCTAACGATATGATCTTGTTGTTAATAACATCTCAATGTTCATGACAGGGAAACCACAATCATCTATTAACCAACAAGCTAGTATTATATAGAGGCTTTACTAGGGACTTCAAATTAACTTTACAAATCACACAAGTATTAATGTTTCCTTGTTAATACTATTATAGCATGAATGTAAACATTTATCATAAACACAAAGATATAATAATAACTACATTTATTATTGCCTCTAGGGCATATCTCCAACAGTCTCCCACTTGCACTAGAGTCATCTAATCTAGATTACATGGTAATATACCGAACACCCATGGCAGTTTGGTGCTGGTCATGTTTTGCCCTTGGGAGAGGTTTAGTCAACGGATCCGCCACATTCAGATCTGTGTGTACTTTGCAAATCTTTATATCCCCATCTTGGATATGTTCTCGAATAGCGTGAAAACGTAGCTTGATGTGCTTCAGCTTCTTGTGTGACCTTGATTCTTGCGCATTGGCTATGGCACCCATGTTATCACAGTAGATAGACATTGGGTCCAGCGCACTAGGAACCACACCCAGCTCTGTAATGAACTCTTTCATCCATATCGCTTCTTGTGAAGCCTCCGAAGCAGCCATGTATTCCGATTCAGTTGAAGATCTCGCCACAACGCTTTGCTTTGCACTCCTCCAGCTAACTGCTGCACCATTCAAAATAAATACGTATCCAGATTGTGATTTAGAATCATCCGGATCGGTGTTCCAACTAGCATCGGTGTAACCATTAACAACGAGATGTTCATCACCTCCATAAGAAAGAACCATATCCTTAGTTCTTCTCAAGTACTTAAGGATGTTTTTGACCGCTGTCCAATGATCCACTCCTGGATCACTTTGATATCTGCTAGTTAAATTAACAGCATATGCAATGTCGGGTCTAGTACATAGCATGGCATACATTAGAGATCCTATGGCTGAGGCATAGGGAGTCTTACTCATCCTTTCTCTATCTTCTGCCGATGTCGGACTTTGAGTTTTACTCAAGGTCGTATTGGGAAACATGGGCAAGAACCCTTTCTTGCTATCTTCCATTCCAAACCTCTTTAGAACTTTGTCCAAATATGTACTTTGTGACAATGATATTTGGCGTCTCGATCTATCTCTATAAATCTTTATGCCTAATATGTAAGCTGCTTCGCCAAGATCCTTCATTGAAAAACTATTATTCAAATATTCCTTGACACTATTAAGAAGTTCTACATCATTCCCAATCAACAATATGGCATCTACATATAGTATTAAGAATGCCACAGAGCTCCCACTCACTTTCTTGTAAATACAAGCTTCTCCATAAGTTTGTATAAAACCAAAACTTTTGATCACCTTATCAAAACGTTGATTCCAACTTCGGGATGCTTGCTTCAATCCATAGATGGACCGTTGAAGTTTGCATACCTTGTTAGCATCTTTAGGATCGACAAAACCTTTGGGTTGCATCATATACAACTCTTCATCAATGTCTCCATTGAGGAATGTTGTTTTGACATCCATCTGCCATATCTCATAATCATAATATGCAGCGATTGCTAACATAATCCTCACAGACTTTAGCTTCGCTACTGGTGAGAAAGTCTCATCGTAGTCAACTCCTTGAATTTGTCGAAACCCTTTTGCGACAAGTCGAGCTTTATAGACAGTAACATTACCATCGGCATCTGTTTTCTTCTTGAAAATCCATTTGTTCTCGACAGCCTTCCGGCCATCCGGTAAGTCCACCAAAGTCCATACTTGGTTTTCGTACATGGATCCAATCTCGAATTTCATGGCTTATTGCCATTTATTGGAATCTAGGCTCATCATTGCTTCCTCATGTGTCTCAGGGTCATCGGTGTTGTCCATCAACATGACACTCATAACGAGATCATACCAATCTGGAGTGGTACGAGTTCTCGTTGACCTGCGAGGCTCTGTAGCAACTTCAACCAAAGTTTCATGATCATCATCATTAGCTTCCTCTCTTATTGGTGCAGGCACCACGGGAACTTCTTCTGGTGCTGCGCTACTCGCAATTTCGAGAGAAGGTTCGACAACCTCGTCGAGTTCTACTTTCCTCCAGTCACTTCTTTCGAGAGAAATTCCTTCTCTAGAAAGGATCCATTCTTGGCAATGAAGATTTTGCCTTCGGATCTATGATAGAAGGTATACCCAATAGTTTCCTTCGGGTATCCTATGAAGACGCATTTTTCCGCTTTGGGTTCAAGCTTGTCCGGCTGTAACTTCTTTACATAGGCTTCGCATCCCCAAACTTTAAGGAACGACAATCTAGGTTTCTTCCCAAACCATAATTCATACGGTGTCGTTTCAACGGATTTAGATGGTGCCCTATTTAAAGTGAATGCGGCTGTTTCTAATGCATAACCCCAAAATGATAGCGGTAAATCTGTAAGTGACATCATAGAACGAACCATATCTAAGAGAGTTCTATTACGACGTTCGGACACACCATTACGCTGTGGTGTTCCCGGCGGTGTCAATTGTGAAAGTATTCCGCATTTCTTCAAATGCTCGCCAAACTCGTAACTTAGATATTCACCTCCACGATCAGAACGTAGAAATTTAATCTTCTTGTTACGTTGATTCTCTACCTCACTTTGAAATTCCTTAAACTTCTCGAAAGTTTCGGACTTATGTTTCATGAAATAGATATACCCATATCTACTCAAGTCATCCGTGAAGGTAAGAACATAACGATAACCACCGCGCGATGCTACACTCATTGGACCACACACATCGGTATGTATGATTTCCAATAAGTCCGTAGCTCCCTCCATCATACCATAGAATGGAGTCTTAGTCATTTTACCCATCAGACATGCTTCGCATATTTCAAGTGATTCGAAATCAAGTGATTCAAGAAGTCCATCGGAATGGAGTTTCTTCATACGCTTCACTCCAATGTGACCAAGACGACAATGCCACATATAGGTCGAGTTATCGCTCGATTTCAAACGTTTAGCCTCAATGTTAATAATATGTGTATTTCCACTATCGAGATTCAACAAGAATAGACCATCTATCAAAGGTGCATGTGCATAAAACATATTACTCATATAAATCGAACAACCATTATTCTCGGACTTAAACAAGTAACCGTCTCGCAGTAAACAAGATCCCGATATAATGTTCATGCTGAACGCAGGCACCAAATAACAATTATTTAAGTATAAAACTAATCCCGATGGTAGATGAAGGGGTAGCGTGCCGACCGCGATCACATCAACCTTTGATCCGTTTCCCACGCGCATCGTCACCTCGTTCTTCGCTAGCTTCCGTTTATTCTGCAGCACCTGTTTCGAGTTACAAATATGAGCAACCGAACCAGTACCAAATACCCAGGCACTACTACGAGTACTAGTGAGATACACATCAATAACATGTATATCAGATATACCTTTCTTCTTGATGTTGTCGTTCTTCAAATCCGCCAAGTACTTTGGGCAATTCCGCTTCCAGTGACCTTCTCCCTTGCAGTAAAAGCACTCAGTATCAGGCTTAGGTCCAGCCTTGGTCTTCTTCATTGGCGTGGTAACTTTCTTACCACCCTTCTTGAAGTGTCCCTTCTGCTTAGACTTGCCTTTCTTGAATTTGGTGGTCTTATTGACCAACAACACTTGGTGCTCTTTCTTGATCTCCACTTCTGCAGATTTCAACATGGCAAAGAGTTCTGGCAACGTCTTGTTCATGTTTTGCATGTTGTAATTCATCACAAAGTTCTTGTAACTTGGTGGTAGTGACTGGGGGACATGGTAAATCCCCAAAGCATTAGGAATCACAATACCCAAGCTTTTAAGTTTGTTTGCGTGCCCAGACATCTTAAGCACATGCTCACTGACGGAGCTGCCCTCTTCCATCTTGCAGTTAAAGAACTTTTCAGAAGCCTCATAGCTTTGAATTGTCGCATGAGTCTCAAAGATAAATTTGAGATCCTCGACAATATCATATGGGTCTGAATTCTCAAACCTTTTCTGAAGCTCCGATTCTAAACCATACAAGATAGCACACTGAACTGTGGAGTACTGAGTCTTCCGAGTGAGGTAAACATTCTTTACTTCATCGGCAGCATCAGCTGCAGGTGGGTCACCCAGCGGTGCATCCAGCACATAGGTCAAATTACCAGCTGTGAGGACAATCCTCAAATTGCGGAACCAATCTGCGAAGTTGCTTCCATTGTTTTTCAACTTTTCTTTCTCTAGGAACGCATTAAAATTGATGGTAGGGGCTGCCATTGATCTACAACATATTTGCAATAGTTTATACTAAGTTTATGACAAATTGAGTTCAAATTAATAATAAAATTAATCTAGGTGAACTCCCACTCAAAACAATATCCCTCACATTGTTTTAGTGATCACACGAACCAAATCCACCACATCAACACCGATCATCACGAGAGCTGATATAGTTTCAATGGCGAACAATCGACATGTTCATCATATCTACTATATGATTCATGCTTTACCTTTCGGTGATCCGTGTTCCGAGACCATGTATGTACATGCTAGGCTCGTCAAGATCAAACCTTAGTTTCCGCATGAGAAAATCTGGCTTGCTCACGTTGTATACACTTGCGGAATCTAACACAC
Organism: Avena sativa; assembly: GCA_916181665.1. Lineage (NCBI taxonomy): Eukaryota > Viridiplantae > Streptophyta > Magnoliopsida > Poales > Poaceae > Avena > Avena sativa. The sequence goes on from OV702282.1 coordinate 419,951,447, forward strand.
CCGATCATCACGTGGTGCTTCGAAACAACAAGCTTTAGCAACGATGCTAACTAAGGGTGCACACTTTATGACTTGAAATTCATGTGCATGAGGGATCATCTTATAATGCTACCGTCGTCTACTAAGCAATACAAGATGCATAAAGGATTAACATCACATGCAATTCATAATATGTGATATGATATGGCATTTCTTCTTTGTGCTTCCGATCTCCATCTTCTAGCACGAACATGATCTCCATCATCACCGGCATTGCATCAAGGTCAATGACGCTTCTCCATGGTTGTCGTCCACCGGCTTCAACTATTACAACTACTTTGAATAGACACGCGGGTCTTAACATAAATTAAAGACAACCATACGGCTCCTGCCGGTTGCCAACTTACAATAAGGAACATTGCATACATCAAAATATAATCACGATCATGGCCATATCACATCACAGCACACCCCTGCAAAACAAAGTTAGACGCCTCTACTTTCTTTGCATGTTTTACGTGGTTTGGGGCTTTCAATAAGTGTCGATCTAACTTACGAACATGAACCACAACATCGATACTAGTATTGTTAATCACCCGTTGTAAATTGGATCTTAACTATGCTAGGAGAAACAGGCACCCGCAAAGCCACTTATGCAATACAAGTTGCATGTCAAGCGTGGAGCAAGTCTCATGAACGATGTCATGTAAGGTTAGCCCGGGCCGCTTCATCCCAACATCCCGCAAGATGCAAAGTACACAAGAAGCAATCGACAATAAAAGCATCAACGCCCACAATGACCATTGTGTTCTACTCGTGCAACAGATCTACATATAGACACGACTCTGATACCACTGTAGGGTTTCGTAGCATGGAAAACAAAAAAATTCTACCGCATACAAACAAACAAGCCAAGATATATCTACTAGATTGTAGCAACGAGTCGATAGAATAACTCACCCTCGAAGATTCCAAAGTGTTTAACGAGAGCGGATTCTCGTGGGTGATGTAGTCGTACTCTTCCCGATCTCAAGATCGCGTAGACGATCCTTCCGGCGCTGCGTTCCGGCAGCGCTCCCGTAGTCGGTCACACGTTCGGTACTCGACGAAGACCTTCCTCTCCCTTGTTCCAGCAGGCAGCGGAGGTTGTAGCACTCTCCTCGCGATTCCGGCAGCACAACGGCGTGGTACCAGAAGTAGAGCGGAAATCTCGCAGGGCTTCGCCTTAAGCCGGAGCGAGTATGGTGGAGTATGAGAGAGTCCCTCGACGATCTAGGGTTTAGACACGTCGAGGAGGAGGCTAGGACGGCGACTAGGGTTGCTAGGCGGCGGCGGCGGTTTGCCCTAGGGCGGCGACGGCAGCAGGTGGCGGCGCCGACGGCTTAGGGTTTGGAGGAGAGGATCTTGTGTATCTCTAGGAGGGAGCCCTGCCCCTCCTTATATAGGTGGAGGGGCCGGCCGGCCAAGGGGAGGGGAGTCCCTCCCCAACTCGGCTTGGAGGTGGGCCGGCGGTGGAGGAGGGACTCCTCCCCAACTCGGTTTCCTCCTCCTTCCCCACTTCCCAAAAATAGCCGTTTGACTTTCAAACTAGCCGTTTGACTTTTCAAACTAGGATTTGAATAAACCCTCTATTTTGTTCAGCGATGACACCGAGTACATGATGCAATCATACCAACTTGATATAACACATTCATGTACCCTTCCCCTCCGGAGTGCCGGACATTCCGGAACCTTCTAGAACATTTCCGATGAAAACACCGGAATCATTCTCCAACTCCGAAACGGGACTTTCCTTATATGAATCTTATTCTCCGGACCATTCCGGATCTCCTCGTGATATCTCGAATCCCATTCGAGACTCCGAACAACATTCGGACTCTTTCTCATCATTCCATAACTACTCAAACAACGTCGAATCCTTAAGTGTGTCTCCCTACGGTTCGTGAATTATGCGGACATGATCGAGACACTTCTCCGATCAATAACCAATAGAGGAATCTAGAAATTCATATGGCTCCCCCATATTTCTACGATTACTTTGCGATCGAATGAACCACTTACATACGATACCAATTTCCCTTTGTCTCACGATAGTTTACTTATCCGAGGTTATGATCGTCGATATCTCTGCATACCTAGTTCAACCTCGTTACCGATAAGTACTCTTTTCTCGTTCCCGTGGTATGTGATCCCTTGTGAGCCAGTCATATGCTTGCAAGCTAATTGGATGACATTTCACCGAGAGGGCCCAGAGTATATCTATCCGTCATATGGATGGACAAATCCCACTCTTGATCCATGTGTTTCAACCAATACTTTCCGAACACTCAATGCCACCTTTATAGCCACCCAGTTACGGTGTGGTGTTTGATTCATCAAAGCATCCATCCGGTAAAGGTGATATGCATGATCTCATGGTCGAAGGAATTAGGTTACTATGTATCATAAAGCATATAGCAATTGAACTATTAAAATGACTTGATCTTTATACTACGCTTATCTATAGGAGTATGTCCACCATATCATTCTGCTAACGATATGATCTTGTTGTTAATAACATCTCAATGTTCATGACAGGGAAACCACAATCATCTATTAACCAACAAGCTAGTATTATATAGAGGCTTTACTAGGGACTTCAAATTAAGTTTACAAATCACACAAGTATTAATGTTTCCTTGTTAATACTATTATAGCATGAATGTAAACATTTATCATAAACACAAAGATATAATAATAACTACATTTATTATTTCCTCTAGGGCATATCTCCAACAACGGCATCCCTATCCCGTCGACGCCGACGCCGGATGAACTGCCCGACAAAATCCAGGCCTTTATTGCGGCCATGGACGACCCCTCCGACGCTGAGAGCCCCGACAACCTCCTCTACTGGGAGACGTTCTTCGCCGATCGCCGCGCCTAGGAGCTCGCCCGCCACGAGAGGCCGCCAGAGGACGCGCCGAAGCGCAACAACGCGACGGGTCGCCAACGTTTTTGGAGCGCGCCAGGCCGGACGCTCGTGGCGGTGCTGCAGCACATCCACGCCGGGAATACTCCGCGTCTCGGCTTCCCGCGCACATCCACGCCGGTGGCCAGGTCAGGGCGGCGTCCTCCGGCGAACTGGATGCCGAGGAGGATGGCCAGCCTGAGCTCCTCCTCCTCCGCCTCGGCCTCCCACTCCTCAGGCTCCACGCCGCTTCGTACGCCGACTGGCCTTCGCCGGGGCTGCGCCCAGTCAAGCGCGAGGCGGTCTCGCCTGTCCGCTCGCCGCCGTGTACACGCTCGCGTGGCATCGTCATCGGTGAGCTACGCGTATCGGCGTTGTCGGCTCCAACTGGCAGCCTTCGCCTTCGCTGGCCGAAGCCTGAGCCAGCTGACCGCTCGGCGCCGCCCGAGGATAGCGCCATAAGGATGGCGATGGAGCAGTCGCTCCGCGACTCAGCGCCGCAGCCGCCATTGGTGGAGCCGTCGTCGCCGGATATCCTGGTCTGGTCCAAGGAAAATTGGGAGGAGCAAGAGCGCCTCCGCGTCCAGCGCTTACAACAGGCGGCCGAGGAGCAGGCGACCCGGAGGCAGGCGTGGTCCGGGCGCACGCTCGCCTACCAGGGCACCCCGCTCTTCGTCCTTGACGATGACGACGACGACGAGGGCGGCCCCTCTTACCAGCCCTGGAGGTGCGGCGACGCCGGTCAGGAGAGCTCCCGCCCGCCACAGCCGCCGAGCGGCGACGACGACGGCGGCCAGAACGACGGCATGGCCAATCCCGGCTACACGCCCTTCTAGAGCAACTTCCACATGTAGAAGCGGTGACGGCGTCAGCGAAGGCATCGGCAACGGCTTTTTAGATGTTTTAGTTTATTATCTAGTTTAAATTCGATGTAATTCGATTATATTCGTCCATCTTAATAAAATCCGCCTGAATTTGTCAAACTCGTCTGAAATTTAGCAGAACGCAAAAACTCGGCCTGGAAACGTGAGTGGACCAAAATCAAGTTTTGCCCGGCCAAAATTTGGTTCGAATTTTGGGCTGGGTTCGCCAACGAGTGGAGATGCTGTTACGACGAGCAACTCCTCTATGCGCAGGCCCGCCGCGCACGATGACGACGTCTTCGGTGGCACGGTGCGCCGGTGTATATAACCTGGGGATTGCTCCCGAGAGTGAGCACTCCCGACCCCGACCGTTTTTCTTCGAGGGAACATGGCCACCGCTGCTCCAACTACTGTTGCTGTCGCAGTGGAGAAGGTGGAGGTGGGAGGTCTGGAGGTGGTGGCGGGGGGCGTAGTCGGCGGCGGGAGGAGAGGGAAGCAGCGGGGATGGAGGACCATGCCCTTCATCATAGGTACGTGCTGCTCCGTAGCTTAGATTTCACTTGCTCCCCGGCCGGCCGTCTCTCCGACCATCGCCCCGGCGGCCTGCTTCTTTTTTTTGTGAGGTTTCGTCGTTCGGGTAAAATCTACCGGAAAACCATTCCTGGCCACAGCTAGCCTCTGCCTCTCTGCCGGACGTACAGGAGAGCGGCCACGCGGCCGAAGCACGGTCCGGCACTGTCGCCGAGTGAGCGAGCTAGCTAGACAGCCGGCAAGCTCGTGCGTGTGCCGTGGTCTTCACGTGTTCAGCCCCTTGATTAGAGCATCTCCAGCCGACCTCCAAACGCATATGCATATGGAACGCCGGAGACAACAATTGCACCCAGCACCCAGTCAGTCATCCATAGCCTCCCGGTACTAAAAACTACCTCCGGCCGTCCAGCCCATAGAGAGCCGCAACCGCGGCTCCGGCGGAAACGCATTACCTCGCCTGGCCCACCAAGGACGGATCCAGAATTTGACCATGGAGGACCGAGATGAGGGTGACGATAAAATAGGTACTTCCTTCGACCCATATTAATTGATTCGGATTTATCAAAATTTGAATGAACCTATATACTAAATAGTGTTTAGATTCATCCAAATCTAGACAAATATGAGTCAATTAATATGGGCTGGAGTGAGTATAAAAAAACAAAATCAAATATTAAACGTATGCGGTTATGTGGTTTTGTCATCCGAATGTCTATTCTATAACTAAAAGCTTTATTTTATTTGCTTTATGACTACAAACCCATCAAACAAGTTTATGATCCCGTGAACGGTAAAATTTATAGAAATTTCCTTTATAAATACGAATAACTATATAAGTTTGTATAAGAATACTACATAAATCAAGGGGCGGATCTAGTATATGAGCATGTGCGGCAAAGAAAAAATTCACAAACATGAAAATATATCAAGTCTTTTAGTCTATACCAATGGATATCTAACCGTAACATTATATGTTTTGCGATAAAAAAACAAGCTACATTCTACTAGTTTGAGTGTAGGTTTATGTCCAAACCTATTAAATAAATCCATAACTCAATATTTAGTTAATCACTAAATAATTCGTAAAGAAATGCTAATGTATATAATCCGCAATTGATCTAACAAAACAATTTCTATTAGATGGGCTAATCAGACCAGCAATTCTAGTAGCCCACATGAAGTATATTTGGGATCATACCTTAGGGCAAAATTCACAAATTGGGCATGACATGCGGTGACGACATATGCTGTATTTGAGCTATTTTGTGCCTTTACTAATAGGTAATTACGGACACGATGAAGTCTAAATACAAAATCTCGATCCTGATGACCGTGCTCAACCAACGACACCCTGGCCCTAGGTAGGCGCCACCACGGCGGAGATGGAGAAGGAAGAAATAAGCCGACTAGATCGTCAATAGAAAAAAACTAGAGCACAAATTCAGATATGTCCCATGGATCAGTTGATCAATCTTCGGTATTGCCGATACTTTAATAGGTATGTATTATTCCTTGATGACTAATTTTCTAGGCTTGGCCTATAAAGCTTCAGCAATCAACACATTGCACACATTGGTAGACTAGTAGTATTACGGTTAGCATTATAACATTAAAACTAGTGCTAGCCCCAGCTACATATCCTATATCCCTGTATCCGTCTCTATGGCCCACCTACAATGTCACATGCAAAAAAAAATCTCCCCACAACACCTTTTTTTTCTCTCTACCACGTGCAAGAATCTTTTATCACATGGGGAGAGCTTGTCATGCTCCCGTGCTTGCAAACTCTAATACTACCTCCATTCTGTTTTATAAGGTAAATACGTACTTTCAAAAAAAAAGTTTGATTGTAAATTTAATCAATAAAATGCAAATTATATTTAACAAAAATTATACTGTTATTAAATTTATATTTAAAATACGTTTCTAATGGTATAATTTTTGTGACATTTAATTCATATATTGTTGACCAAATTTATACTTAAACTATACATATTTGTTTTATACATGGGAATGGAGGTACTAGTACGAGTACAAGTACCTGCTAGGCTGCTAGGGGCGTGGCATTTTAGTATACAGATGATTTAGGGGAAGATTTATCAAACCGACGAGCATTTATGACCGTTAGGAGGATCAGGTTTTACTCGGGTTTTGACTGATTTTACTACCGGATCATATCGGACCCTTTTTCACACGAAAAAAACCTGGCCTCACACAAGTGTTCTATTCTAGAGTATACCCGATGGTGTCACTGAGCCAACCCCGGTCATCCATATAGAAGGCCGTGCAGTCAGTGCACACTACTACTAGTAGTCTGCTTGCCGAAACAGAGTCAGGATAAAAGACACGGAAAAATAGCTTGACCTTTAGTGGCAACCTTGTACAAATGTTCTATTCTAGTCCAAAAAAATCTGGCCTCAAACAAATGTTCTATTCTAGTCTTTTGAGAGTCAGGATAAAAGACACAGAAAAATAGCTTGACCTTTAGTTGCAATTTTGTATGGCGTAGTGCTGTCATTTTCCTTCACATCAGTAAGCTCAAAACAACTGAATCAACACTACAGAAAATGAGTGGCTGTCATTTTTTTTTGTATGCAGCTACCGAGACTTTTGAGAAGGTCGCGTCAAATGGGGTGACACTGAATCTAACGGTCTATCTTATCAAGCGCTACAACATTGGGCTGCTCGCGGCAGCAAACATCACTAACATCTTCAACGGCACGCTTAACTTTGCGCCCTTGCTGGGGGCCTTCATCTCCGACGCCTACTTGGGAAGGTTCAAAACCCTGGCCTATGGGTCCTTCTTTAGCTTCCTGGTATGTCCACGTCACGGCCCAAGCTCTCTCATCCATCTCATTTCAGCTGTTGTGTTGGCAAAAGAAAATTCAAGATCATCCATTCAATGGAATAACCAACAGTATAATGATTAATACAGTATGTGAAAGGCATGTGCAATGAATCCTAGTCTGTGGTTAACATTTTTGCTCTTCATTTACCGCAACAATACTTGATGCCTCAGTAAATGATATTTATTCACTGGTTTAGCTGTTCCAAGGAATTACTATCTGCAGAAGGAAATACAAAGACTATCTGCAGATAGCCAGGCTTGAGAATTTCGACATAGATCAATGGAAATACCACTAGATGCATGCTATTAGGCATCAGGTACAAATGCAAAGGACACAAAACACAATGCTTCTTAATTAAGATAGAAGATGCATATTCTAATAAGAATGCACTTGCTCAATGTCGATGGCGACAACCTTATACAAACTAAAAAGATGTGAATAGCACAACCGTACTCGCTCTGTTTTTATTTACCTCGCGTCCTTGATTTAGTCAAAAGTCAAAATTTATAAAGTTTGACCAAGAATATAAGAAAAGCTATCAACATTCATAATGCCAAATGCATATCATATAAAAATATACATTATGATAATTCTAATACCATAGATCTACATTGTAGATATAGATGTTTTTTCATAACTATTTGGTCAACCTTACTTTGACTAAACCTAGAACTAGAACACGAGGTAAATAAAAACAGAGGGAGTACTGAAATTGCCATTTGATACTGGCAAGTAATTATCAATTATTAAATTTTGCATTGATGTTCTCAGAGTCTAATCTGTGTGATTATTTGCTGTAAAACAGGGGATGGTGGGATTGACTTTATCTGCAGCGCTTCCAGCTCTCAGACCACCAGGCTGCAATCAAACAACCCAATTAGGTGAACACTGCAATAGTCCATCAACACTCCAGCTAGGTGCCCTATACCTTTCTCTTGGGTTTCTAACCATTGGTGGTGGAGCAGTCCGGCCATGCAGCCTGCCCTTTGGAGTAGACCAATTCGATATGACTGATGAAAAAAGCCGAAAGGGCATAAACAGCTATTATAACTGGTACTATGGCACAACTACTGCTGCCCTGGTGTTCTCTTTGACTGTTCTCATCTACATCCAGAATAGTATCAGCTGGCCAATAGGATTTGGCATACCCACATTCTTCATGATTATGGCAATTATCGTCTTATTTATGGGTACAAGACTCTATGTCCATGTGCCACCAGAGGGAAGCATATTCACTGGAATTTTCCAAGTTTTAGTGGCATCCTTTAAGAAGAGAAGGCTCAAGCTTCCAAATCCTCATGATATAAATCAACAAGAGTTGCTGCTCTATGACCCTCCAATGAGGGGAAACCGTATTTTCAAACTGCCACTTACTTCCCAGTACAGGTATAATAAAGAACTAGCCACGGTGGAACTGTCACAACAGATCCACAAAAATACCATTTGATTTTGTCCCATTCCCAAAAGCATCGTGCTTTTTCCAAGAAATAACTATTTCATATAATTAAGGTTTTGTTGTTCAACGTTTTTCATTATGTATTGACAGTTGGAGGACTTGTACATATACTCCCTCCGTTCCTAAATATAAGATGTTTTGCCAAGTCAATTTGGCTTACCAAAACATCTTATATTTAGGAACAGACGGAGTAGCTGCTAAGATAATTACCATGTATATCCAACCTTGCAAGATAAGCTTAACAGCACCAGCACATAGCTATTAACCAACTAGCTACATCCATGTACTTGCTAGAAACATCCAAAAATTCAGGTGTTGTAAATGTAAGCCCTTTTTCTGCAAGTGAATCTCCTGCATGCCTCAATGAAGTGAAATAGAAACATAAACAGTATGTCTATCATGTCAAACATACTAATCATTTAAAATTAATTATATGCAGATGCTAATGTATATCCACTTTTCATTGTGATTCCTCTCAGGTTTCTGAACAAAGGTGCAATTGTAAGGGATGGTGATATAAATGATGAAGGTTCTGTAAGAAACTTGTGGGAGCTTTGCAGTATCCAGCAGATAGAAGAGGTTAAATGTTTGATAAAGATTGTGCCTATTTGTATTTCTGGCATCATATGTTTTCTCGCGTTGGCTCAACAATTCACCTATATAATCTTTCAAGCATTAACAATGGACTGTCACCTTGGGCCACACTTTGAAATTCCAGTAGGCACTGTTACCTCCATATCATTTGCCGCCCTAGCTTTATTCGTCCCCATTTATGACCAAATTTTAGTACCAATGGCCAGAAGATTCACAGGGGTGGAAAGTGGAATTACAGTTCTTCAGAGACAGGGGGTAGGATTGGCGCTTTCTGCCATTTCAATGGTGGTAGCAGGATTTGTTGAACGCAGAAGGAGGAACTCAGCTTTGTCTAATGGAGGAATATCACCAATGTCAGTCTTTTGGCTTGCCCCCCAATTGGTTTTAATGGGTATTGCTGAGGTCTTCAATGCAGTTGGACAAATTGAATTCTATAATAAGCAGTTCCCAGAGCACATGCTAACCCAAGGACAATCCCTGTTTTTCGCTACTTTAGCTGGATCAAACTACTTGAGTGTTGCCCTGGCAAACATCACAAAAAAGGTGACCAGCAGAGATGGTCACACAAGCTGGTTGACAGAGGATATTAATCACAGCAAACTTGACTATTACTTCTATCTCATTGCCTTCATGGGAGTACTGAACCTTTTCTACTTCCTTATATGTGCACACTACTATCAATATAAAGCCATGTCACCGCATGCTGAAGAGTCTATCGAACTACAGACCAAGGTAGAGGAAGATGCAGAGATCAACATCGATAGAGGTGCACATAACAAGTAAGTATTGCAAGGGAAATTTGTCCTGCGCAGGGCATATACTTTGGAAAAATGCACAGGGTATATACTTTGGACAAATTCCAAGAGGTCTGAATGGTTTCCACCGTGGCACGTGTTGGGAATATGCCCTAGAGGCAATCATGTATGCTGTAATTCCCATTGTATTCATAAAGTTATTAATTTGTCCTTGCATGAACATCTGATGTATATCATTGAATATTTGATTCAGTTGTGGAACTATACATTTATATTGTTCATACTAAATATCCTTGGTCATTGAGGTTGTGCTGGACACACAACTTAAACCAATGCGAAAGGTTGGCTGGATGACTCGGTTCCACTTGTCATGGGCATGTGATGCCATTCTAACTTACACAGATTCGGCTAAAGAGTTTAGGAGTCGGATTGACCTATATTGAGATACAACGAACAAATTGTCATTTGTATGTCTCATCAATGTAATTCTTAAACCTGAGGTTATTGCATAATCTGAGTTGTGGATCACCGACTTAGGTTCTGTCAAACGCTGATCCGTAACAGGGCATTATAAAGGCAGAGTTCGGGTCGACTGAGAATCAAGCTGCGTGATGTGAATAATCAAGATGGGATTTTGCCCCTCCAGTCGGAGAGATATTCTCTAGGCCCTCTCGGATGATATGATTCGGAAAGCATGGCCATGCGCGACTAGGTTAAATGTTAACTGAGACGATCGACTAAGAGTTAGTCGGATGAATCATTTATCTCGAATCGAGAAGAGAGTCAGACTATTTAAGGGATGACGATTATTCGCTTATTGTCGGATAAGGTATATCGTGAGGCAAAAGGGACTCAGACGTAAGTTGCATTAGAAGGCATATCGTCATGACTCTTTGGTACTTGGGAGTCGGCACGTTTTGCTAGGAGCCGCTACCGATTAATCGATTGAGAGTCAGACTCCAATTGTGTCCAAGTTGCCATGAGCCTACGGGGTCACACACTTAAGAGCGGGAGCAAGTTCAGATTGGATCTGAACCAAAAATCTATTTGGGTTGGACCTGAACCGGATTTGAACTAAGTCAGTGAGTTGGACTCATAGTGACTAATATAATATGGGCTTTAGTGAATGGGCCATGAGGGAGTGGAGCCCACTTTCACTCCCTATATAGTGGGGCGCAGATACCCAGGAGGGTTGACGGTTAGGTCATTCCATGCGTTGGAAACTCTAGCTCCACAGCAGTCATGCCGCCGTACTGAACCTACCAGTCTACCACCGGCGCTCCTCCTGATACGTGTGGATACCAGCAGCGGTGTTGTACGATCAACACCACGACGATCGAGATTGGATCGGATCGTGAGGACTGCACTGCATTCAACAAACGTGCTTCATCAATTCTGCATCTGCGCGTCTAGTGGTAATCCTCGTGGCCTTCTATCTCAGCTAGATCTTGGGATCACCGCGCTAGAGAAAAAAAGTTTTGTTTTATCTCCTCGCGGCCCAACAACACACATACTTTCTTATTATCATGATGAAGAACAAGTGTAACATAGTTTATCCAGGACGGATAACTATTATCCAAAGAGCATAAGTAGAGAGCTATATAAAAGGTCTATTGTATTAGATTTGATTAAGTGTGAGTTTGTGGAACTTAATGAAGCCAGCCATACTTCCGTGGAACTTAATTAAGTTTCTGGTACTCCCTTTGTCCGGAAATAAGTGACTTGTATTTGTCTAGATTCGCATGTATCTAGATATAGATACATTCGAATCTAGACAAATCCAAATCACTTATTTCCGGATGGAGGGAGTATATCTGCAGCAAGTACACACAGGCCGTACTTGCAGCTAGTCAGTTTGATCAAACCAATCAGGTCCATGCTTCTACTAATAGGCGACCTATGGGCGTTTAGCATGTGAAGAAGTAAACTGCCAAGTCAAATACTACTCCAAGCAGTGGATTTTGGGTGGTCCTTCATATACTTTAGTTTACTGTTTCAAACAAGTGTTTCCAGAAAAAGAAATCCAAACCATACAATTAATAAACCTTAGAGTTGATATATTTAACTTCGAATAGGATGTTAAGGGTATGCACAATTGCACACTCAAACGAATCTACAATAATAAAATCCCAGCAATACTTCTGTACAGTTGGAGTTTAGAGTAGCTAAAAACATCTTAATAAGAGAAGAAACAAGCTAAATATTAAATTTACACACCGTGGGAAGTCGTGGAACAATAACTGGACCACCGCGAACTTTGCCAAGGGCAAAACTTATCCTCAATGGTCGTCCAAGCATCACCTGTAGAAAAAAAACTCCACATCATTTGTGATCATTTTATAAACTCAATATTTTAACGATAGCAATTCGTACGGCAACTCTTGCCATAAATAACCTTTCCATCCATAGCATCCTTGGCGCACTTAGCCTCGTAATCATTTGAGAACTGGACAAAACCGAAGCCTCTTGACCGTCCAGAGTTTTTGTCATACATTATTCTCACTGCAGTAAGAAATAGTATCCATATAACTTCACTAAATTGAGATAAGTCTAACACATGTACAAATAGCAGCACTAATCAAAGAATAGAATAAACAGTACTCAAGTTTTCATTATGGCTACACAATCTTTCACCAGAAAAGCAATGATAAAACTCAGCTTCAGTATTAGGTGAATCAATAACCACATACCACAGCTGAGCGAAAAAACAAAAATAATGACCATTGACAGAAACCCATGCACATGAATCAGATGCGGAGTAATGTAGACTTGAGAGGGCCGCTAGCTATCTATCACATAAAATTAATAAAGCAAATGACTTCGTCATAGTGTCAACATCCGAGAAGTATAGGATCTGTCGGTCGTGTGAAAACAATATATGCATGAATGCTATCGCCTTTAAGGAAGAGAGGTGAACACACAACTAGAACCATGAACAAACAACCAATTAAAAAGTTAAATCCTTATATCAGAGTACCAGATGATATATAGGGACTGAAATAATAATTGCAAAAGGTGCAGCAGAAATACTTAATCCAGTTAACCTGATCCATGGACGACGCAGATACAAGAAATATATAATCCTCAATTATTTTAAGTGAATCCTACTCATACATTTTTTAATTGTCTATGGACTAATTATATGTTCACCAATTACATGATGAAGTGCACCCAACTGTAATGCTCAAGAGTTAGATATCGCACAGTGCACGCAGCTGGTATTTGAAGCTCCTTCTACAAATATATATATTAATATCAATGTCGCTGCTGCTGCGATTCAACACATGCGTATTCAGGACCAGCTCCAGAGTGATTGATATCATTTCCGATCAGGGTAATCAGAGTTAGTACCGTTGGGCCTCCAAATTCCTACCAGAAATATCTTAAGCCAAATATATAAGAAAATGTGCAAAAACAGAAGAAAACAATGCACAAGTCTTCCAAATGGGTCAGAATACCGTCTGCCAAACTCCACACATGTCAAAAGGCTCCTTAAGTGATTGCTAGAGTTGTATTGTTAGTCGACTCAAGACCCATGGCTGAGGGCCCAAGGCAATTCTATATTGCGCCTTATCCTTTTGAAACATAATGTAGACGTTCGTCATCGTTCACAATAGTCTTAATGTTTGGCATAGTAAAATTCCATCGTTCATGCCGAAAATAGATTCCAATACCTTGAGACTTTGGTAGTCCGTCTCTGATGTTAGCTTACCCTTCCCCGGGAAAGTACAGTTCAACTATCTTGCTCTATATATATGGCATGGCCTAAATAGAACTAAGCCCCAAAGTTTTCTTTGCAGTCCGTTTTGTATAGCAAGATCTGACAGACTCGGCAGCACTATATTTTCCAAGTGAGGCATAAGTGTTAGAAAGTAACACCACATGTCCATAATCAAATGATTCCAGCGTAAGCACCTTCTCCGCAGCAACCTTAGTGAACTTCATGTCACTGTGCAAATGACCCCCTCCCATCAAAGCCTTCCAAGCATTTCGTCCCAATTTACTGTCAGTCAAACTAGCCACTCCTGCTGCTTCGTCCAAGCGGCCAGCTCTTGCCAACATATCCACGATGCATCCAATGTGCTCCTGACATGGATTTATGCCATTCTCGTTAATCATTTTTCTAAATATGGTCAACCCATCATCCACAAGTCCAGAATGGCTGCATGCTAGCAATGTGTTCAAGTATGTTACACTGTCTCGAGCCTCGCTAGATTTCTCCATCTCATCAAAAAGTGCTATTGCTTGCTCTCCATGGCCGCTCACACCATAGGATAATATCATAGTATTCCACGAGACGGTGTCTCGAAAAATCATCTCATCAAACAGTTTTTGGGCTAGAGTCACATCTCCACATTTACCATAAACTGCCACAAGGGTATTACGAACAGGTTTGTACAGATACAGACCTGACTTGTAGCTATACCCATGGAGCTGAACAGAGAGGTCCAACTTAGCAATCACATAGCAGGCAAGTAATAAGGTGACTAATGTTACAGAATCAATCACAAGCAGGCCTTCATGTCTCATCTTAGCAAAGAGATTCAACCCTTCTAGGGCATTTCCATTTTCTACACACCCTGCCACCATTGCAGTCCATGAGACCAAGCTCTTATCCCTTGTGCCATCGAACAACTTTCTTGCAGAACTTAAATCCTTACATTTGCAGTACATTGTGATTAAAGAATTAACTGCAGGAAGCTCTCTACTGAACCCACGGATTATAATCTGGTTATGAACCAACTTTGCTATCCTTCCATCACCCATAAGTGCACAAGCTTGCACCAAACTAACCATTGCTACCATGTCAGGCACTATACCATTCGACTTCATCTTGACAAACATAGATATAACTTCACCACCATGCCCTTTTTCAAGAAGGGAACCCATCATCATCGTCCAACTAACGACATTGCTCACAGGAATCTTCCTGAAAATCTCTCTTCCAATCTCAAGACTGGCAAAACTCAAGTACATGCCCAGGATCGAGTTAGTCACTGCTACATCCAAATCAAGCCCCATCTTGACCGCGTAACCATGTGCAGTCTGACACAGTCCAACATCACTGCAACCAGCACAAGCTTGCGCAGTGCTAATCATAGTCACAACATTATGGACTGGCCCCAACGAACGAAGCAACTCTTTAAGCACCAACAGTGCCTCCTCGAACAAATCATTGTGTACTAACCCGGAGATCATTGCATTCCAGGTAACTATACCTGGATCCCTCATTTCAGAAAACAAAGCCCATGCCTTAATAGGGCAACCACATTTGGCATATGAATCAAGCAGCGCAGTTCGAACAAAAGGATTGGAATCCAGCCGACACTTAACAGCCCAACCATGGAGGCACTCACTGAGCACGGCGTCACCCAGCCCAGCCGCCGCAAGCAATGCACCAACCAAGGTGAACGAGTTTGGGCAAACTCCTGCTCTCACCATACCGACAAACAGGCCAACCGCCTCGTCGAACAACCCCCTCCTCGCATTTTGGTAGATCGCCGCCGAGCAGGTGACCACATCCCTAGCAGGCATTTTGTCAAACAGTTCGTAGGGCTGGGTGGAACCAAGACGTCCAGGGCCTTGGAGCCGTTTCGTCGAACACCTACCATGCGCACCATCTGAACCCGCCCACCACCCACCACTCAAGAGGTTATGTTGCTACCGACTAGATGAAGAATGGTTGTAGTCTGTGGGTTATATTTACCTTCGGTGACAGTGCCGAACGAAGAGAAGGCGTCCATCAGCGACCGCTCGTCCGTGGACCACGACAGCCCTACCCATGCTCGCAAGGAAACGAAACAAACTGAGTTCAGAGCTAATAAACAACTGGGGAAAAGTAAACGGGGGCGGGAGAGAGTGGTACCGGCGACGAAGAGCTTGGGGTTGGAGGGCGGCTGTGGCGGCGCGGGAGGATAGGGCGGGGGAGGTTCGTCTGGCGGAGGGGCGGCGGCGGAGAGAGAGCGGCGAAGGTGATGGCGGAGAGGTGCAAGGCGCAGGCGCGAGAGCAACTCAGGAAGCGCCATGCCGGAGAGGGGCTGAGGGGCGGTGACGGCTGGCCAAGGAAGGGTACTTGGATTTGCGAGTTGCCGAGTGAGAAGGTTAAGGGTGTGTTTGGTTCAGCTGTAGATTCCTGAAAATCAGCTGTGTGAAATCTGCTGTGGAAAAGCTGCTGTGAGCTAACAACTGTGAGAAAGCGGAAAGCTGTTTGGTTGTGACAACTGTCAACTGTGGATTTTATTGGAAATTTTCATAATATCTCTAGGTCCGAAGAGATTATTTATATGCTAATTGATTGCAGAAATATAGCGGAAAAACACCTTGCAAGCAAGAAAAACACCTTGCAAACCATGGCACTCTAGATTATATAGCAAGCAATTTGTTCCTACAAGGATTTTCACAAACACCTTGCAAGCAAGGAAAACCATGTTCCATACAGTAGAGACCACGTGCACATAAACCAATTATAAAATAACTACTGATATATTGTATATACCAATTTCATAGACAAATTGAAGTAATCATTGCTGGAAAGAAACAGAAAAAGAACATGTCTCACATTGGACGGGAAGGAGGAGAAAGAAGTTGTGAAGGAGGGAAGAGAGAGGAGGGGAGAAGCAGACCATGCAGGCACGCGTAGGGATGTAGGGGGGCGGCAAGCTTCGGGCTCCGATTGGCCGGCGGCGAGCTTCGTTCCTGGACGGCGTGACATGCCGAGTTGTGGAGGCGGCGGAGGGTGCTAGCCTTCGATTCTCGCAGGGATGAGAACAGGAGGGAGAAAGGAAGGGATGTTAAGGACGGTGGAGACGAATGGCGGCCGGCGCGCCGCCGGAGTTGGCCGTGAGGCGGAAGCCTGGCCGTCATCTCTCCTTAAACTGTGCGCGTGTGAGGGAAAATACAGTCACTGGAGGAGCAGGTCGCGTGGAGGAGCAGTAGTCTTATCTCTCGAACCGTGCATTTTTTCACTTATGAATGGCATTGCGGGTAATTTCTTTCTACTTCTCAGAAACGCAACGCACTGAAATCTGGGTGTCTGGCTGCTTCCATTTTACACGTCTGGAATCTGCTGCGTTGCCAAATCTGGGCGTTTGGAAAAATCGTTTGGTTCCGATTCCGACTGCCACGACGTGAATCTGCTGGTAAAATCGTAACCAAACACAGCCTAAATCAGTTGACTAAAGAAAAGTTCAAACCTGTTGGGTTTTAAGAACAGGTTTTGCCGTGAAAATCTTTACTATTAAATGGGAGTTAGTGATTGTATGTCGTAGGTCGTCCTCAAACATCAAACATGGAAGATATCTTAACCGTCAAATCTTACGGGAACGTTGATCGAGACGTTTGCTTGAAAATTACCCACCAATGCCTCTGCGTAAAAACCGCCTCCAGCGAAAGGGCCGAGCAATACACACTGTTTAATCCTGAAGATGGGCCCAAGGATCTGCACTTCAGGCAGTCTTCGATCTCGCGTCGCATGCGCCGCTGAACTCGAGTCCCGCCGCCACCACATTCCATCGCTCCGCCGAATGTCGCCACCACGGCTCCCGGCCTCTTCTTCTCGCTCGCTAGGCACCTCCGTGTCACCCCCGACTTCAGCGACGTTGCCTCCCACCTCCACCGCTACCGCTGCTCTCCACAAGTTCCTTCTTTCTCTCCCACGGATCTGATCCGATCTGGTAAGGCTGCTCGCTAATACGCCGTCGTCTCCAATACGTTGATGGTTTCGTTGACTTCTCGCACGCGCTTGGTTTTTCCCGTTTCCAATAGTCCTCTCTCCACTAATTAATTCTCCACTAATCACATACATTACTATTTATCTATCTCTGCTCCACCAAGGGGATCCTGGTTTCTTGGTCATCATCCTCTCGCGATTTTAGCGGTGGGAGAGTCTTCCCTAAACTGCTCTGGTTTCCTGTGCTGACCCAATACCCTCCGCCACGCCCACCCCACCCCCGACTTTGCCATGGTGCCGCTTGAGCTCCCGGAGGCCGTTGCACCGAGTACCCGACCGGTCGGCTTCTTCCTGCCCGGCGACCAGCTTCTTACTGCCCGGCGACCAGCCCGGAGTCTAGATCAACGGGCGAGGCGTCTTCATCTGGCATTCCTTCCAGGTATTCTTCTCTGCCGTGAAGGTGGTGCCGGCGCGCACGGTGGCCATGGTGGCAAAGGCTGCTGACATGGTTGTACCCTACGGGTGCGTGACCTCAGCATACCTAGTCCAGCCCAAGGAAGGCCCACGGCGGATGTATGCCGGCCCATGAAGATTTTCGGGTGACCAAGGCCCATGACGTCTTCGGATCCTTGGAGAGTAAGACTAGCATAGATAGGAAATTCAAAGGGGTAAAACCCTAGAACCTGTAACCGACTAGGACTATGCCCGGGACCTGCCTAAGTCTATATAAAGGCCAGGAGGGCACGTCCTAGATCTGGTCGACTCATACTTTCGCATATGCACCACCACGCCAGATCGAATCCGCGCACCCTGTAACCTTCGGTTCCGCCGTAATCAAGAGCAGACAAGCAGGAGTAGGGTTTTCCCTCCGGGGGCCTGAACCTGGGTAAATCTCGTGTCCCCTGGTTGCTTGTCTGTTAACCGTGCCACGATCTCCAGCATCCCCATCTTCTCCAAAACCCAAGTCCATAACAATGGGCATTGACGAGTTGAAACCTCGTCAATTGGCGCCGTCTGTGGGAAACGGGGCTGCTGATTGTGCGATCGTGACGGTCCCGACCCGATCGATCTACAACTCTGCGGCGACGGAGAATCATCTCCTCTTCGGCGCTTTCGACTTCACCGCCCACTCGCCTGCCACCATGAAGGACTTCGAGCCCGTAGGCGACGGACTCGAAATCTTGTTCGGGAGCTTCTGCTTCTAGGTGGGGCAAACTGGCACCCTCCGCCTTCCTGAGCGGGTGCCCCTACCCTCAATCAGGCCCGTCTCGTGGGCTCCACACCCTGTGCTGCGCACATCACCATCGATAGATGAGTCCTACGACAGCAATAACTGCAACTCCGATCTGTGCGATCCACCTTCGGATGAAGGGACCTACGGTTCCGGATCCGAAAGCTGCGGCAGCAGCGGACCAATCTACGAGCGCTACCAATGCGCCGCAGTCATCCAGGAACAACAAACGCCTAACCCGCCGCCCAACACGAACCCCAAACCGCAGGACAGAAACGGCAAAAATGGCGGGAACAGAAGAAGCCAGTCCCCCCCACCCAACGGGGAAAACAACGGCCACCTCATCCAACTTAGCAAAGAAGGATGGGTCCAGGCACGCCGTGCCGTAGCAGGCGACATAGTCCTGCCTGTAGACTCCCCACGTGAACTACTGATGGCATACCACTACCTCCTCATCGAGGAGCACAAGAAGCAAGTCAAGATGCAGGAGACGCTCGACAAACGCAAGCAAGCAGCCTCTGAGTCCAGCGCGTGACGAGCTGCGCTCTCCGCCATGGCACCCGGCTCTAGCACAAACGGAAACGAGGGAAATAAGCACCGCTCTCGGGTGGAGAACATGGATCCCAGGGAACGCCGTGATGTGACCCGAACTCTCCACACATCGTTCATGGATATGGATGCCGACGGCAACATCATCTCGAAGACACCGCAAGATGCGATCATGGCAGCCACTGCGTATCTCGCGGCCCACCCACCTCTTGAGGGGGACCCGAAAAGAGCCATGCATAAGTCCGCACTCACCGGACTCGGACTCGTCGGAGCTGCGCTCCACGAAGACGCTCCTGCGGAGCCGAAGAAGAAAGCTCCAGCCAGGCGCGACCGGAGCCCCACCCCTTCATCCGAAGAGGAAGAGGAACACGAACGTCCTCGAAGGAAGAAGAGCTCGCATCGCCATAAATGTGACTATGACGCTAGAGACGCGCTTACACAGCGCAAAATCGACAAAGCACGAGTCAAACGTGCATGCTCGTCTGAATCCGAGATGGACGAAGACGAAGGAGAACTCTGCGGAGCTCGATGCTTCAGCAGATCTGTTCGGCGAACACAGATGCCATGCAATTTCAAGCTTCCTTCGGATACTCCGAAGTTCAACGGCACGCAAGATCCAAAATCCTGGCTCAGTGAGCATCTGTCATCCGTCAAGCTGCACGGCGGCAACAAAGAAACCGCCATGCAATGCCTTCAGCTGTAGCTGACAGGCGCGGCGCGGGTCTGGCTCAGCAACCTATCATGAGGATCCATCCGAAGCTGGGAGGAGCTAGCTTACAGCTTCATCCGAAATTTCAAAGGCACCAGCAAGAGGCCCGCCTCAATCGAAGAATTGCGAGCCTGCACTCAGAGAACGGGCGAATCTATTCGCTCGTACATACTACGCTGGTCTACCACCAAGAACTCCGCGGCACACATCTCCGAAGAGAGGGCCATCGACGCCTTCAGGGACGGCGTCAAACGCCAAGATTTCAAGGAGGAGCTTGGGCACGTCAAACCCAAAACACTTGACCACCTCATGGACATCGCCAACAGGTGGGCAGACGGCGAAGATTGCATTCACCGAGCACAATCGGATGAAGAGGACGACTACGGCCGACGACGGGAACGTCGCAGCAAGAGGAGATGCGCGTCTACGAGGACCGCGACGGACCCGACATGGTCGCGGCCGGCTACGCCGACCGCCGCAACGACAACAGCCGCAACAGCGGAGGATATCGCGGAGGAAACTTCCACGACAGCGGACGCCCAGCGCAGTCGTGGCAATGCCGCGACCACGACAATGGACCCTCAGCATACGACAAACTTTCGGGTCCATGCACCATCTACTTCTACATCGACAAGCAAGATGGCAAAAAGAAAGCCAGCCATATGCTCAAGGACTGCCGCGAGTTCCAGAAACTCAGCAAAAGCATGGTGCAGATGAGGCAACAAGCCCCAACACCTGCGTTCGGAAACCCACCTGCGCCAGGCGAAATAGCGCTCGGAGCCCCTCCACCGCCGCCTATTGGAGGCCCAAACCAACCAGTCGCACCAGCACAGAACAACGCTGGGAACGGGTACCCCCCACCGAAAGGAGCACTAAATATGATCCAGAAGGGACGCCCCACGAATAGGGTGCAGAAGAAAATCACCTGACAAATCAACTTGGCCGTGGCAACTTCGCCTGCAATCCCTGAGTACCTCAGTGGATCGGAGTCCTGCATCACATTCACTCGCGCGGATCACCCTTGCCAGATCCCTCGCCCATGTCATGCTGCCCTGGTGCTGGAGGCGCAGATCGGAGGGTTCGAGATGAGTCGCGTCTTCATGGACGGTGGCAGCGGCATCAACCTAATGTTCGCAAGCACTCTAGCAGCAATGCGGATCCCGCAATGCAGCCTGGAACAGTCAGACACAACATTCCACGGCATCGTCCCAGGGAAGGGCATATTCCCCTGGGCAAAATAGGGCTCGACGTCATCTTCGGAAAGCCGTACAACTTCCGGCAGGAGCGACTCAAATTCGAAGTGATGGACTGGCCGTCGCAATACCACGCCATCCTGGGGCGTGTAGCATTCGCAAGGTTCCTGGCCGTCCCACACTATGCATACCTACTACTCAAGATGCCAGGACCGAGGGGCGTCATCACAGTCCACGGGAGCTTCACCCGATCGGACCAATGCGACAGGGATTTCAACAAAATCTCCCAGTCTTCCGGCATGCAAGACGAGCTTGTAAGGCTCCGTGAGGTGACGGACAATGGGGCACCCCCAGTCACAAGGCAGAACGCACCTGACATGTCCTTCGACTCCACTGTCAACACCAAGAAAGTGCAGGTCCATCCGACGGATGCCTCCAAGACGGCTCTGATCGCCAACGACCTCAGCCCCGCATAGGAAGGCACGCTCGTCGAATTCCTCCGTGAGCGCTGGGAAATCTTCGCCTGGTGTCCTGCGGACATGCCAGGAGTTCCTAGGGAATTCGCCAAGCACGCACTCAACGTCTTTCCAGACACCAAGCCAGTCAAGCAGTCCATCTGGAGACTGTCCGAACCACGAGCCGAAGCCATCGGCAAGGAAATTAACAGATTACTCGCTGCAGACTTCATCAGGGAAATCAAGGAAAGCGAGTGGCTGGCAAACACAGTCATGGTCCCAAAGAAGGACACGGACATCCTGCGGATGTGTGTGGATTTCACGTCACTAAACAAGCATTGCCCAAAGGACCACTTCCCTCTTCCTCGGATCGATCAGATCATCGATTCGACTGCAGGTTGTGAGAAACTCTCCTTCCTCGACGCCTACTCAGGCTATAACCAGATTTGACTCAAGGTCGAAGATCAGGAGAAAACGACGTTTATCACACCATTCGGAGTATTCTGCTACAACACAATGCCCTTCGGGCTAAAGAACGCAGGTGCCACGTACCAGCGATGCATGCAGGCCTGCCTCAAGGACCAGATCGGTCGCAACGTCCAAGTCTATGTTGACGACATAGTGATAAAAACCAAAGAGGGAAGAACACTTATCGACGATCTCCGCGAGACGTTCGATAACCTTGATCGCTACAGGATCAAGCTCAACCCGAAAAAGTGCGTCTTCGGCGTCCCATCGGGTCAACTGCTTGGGTACTTCATCTCTCAGCGAGGGATCGAGGCGAACCCGAAGAAAATCAGAGCCATCATGGCAATGGAGAAGCCGAAAAACCTCAAAGGCGTCCAGCAGCTCGCAGGGCGAATAGCGGCACTAAGCAGATTCATCAGCCGCATGGGCGAGAATGCCATTCTACCAACTGCTGCGCAAGGCAGACAAGTTCGAGTGGACACCAGAAGCCAACGATGCATTCGAAAGCCTCAAGCGGCTCCTCTCCACCTTGCCCGTCTTGGTCACGCCAAAGGAGCGCGAGCCTCTGCTGCTGTACATAGCAGCCACACACCAGGTGGTCAGCACCGTACTCGTGGTCGAACGACCCGAAGAAGGCAAGACCCACGGGGTCCAGCGCCCAATTTACTACCTCAGCGAGGTACTGACACCAACAAAGCAGAGGTACCCTCACTACCAGAAGCTCGCCTACGGCGTGTTCATGACGGCTCGACGGCTGAGCCACTACTTCCAGGAGCACCAAGTGATGGTCGTCAACGAAGCACCCCTGAACAGCATCCTGAATAATCCAGAGGCCACAGGACGCGTGGCCCTGTGGGGCATCGAGCTGTCACCCTTGGACATCATCTACGAGAAGCGACTCGCAATCAAATCTCAAGTCCTTCTGGACTTCCTGGTACATTGGATGGAGCTGCAGCTGCCAGACACCCCAAATATGTCGCAGTCATGGACGATGCACTTCAACGGCTCCAAGCGAGAAGCTGGAGCAGGCGCGGGGGTCATACTGACCTCCCCACAAGGCGACACAATGAAGTACGTCCTTCGGATGAAATTCCGAGCTTCTAATAATGAGGCCGAATACGAAGCCCTCATCCACGGCATGAGGATGGCAAAGATATGCGGCGCAACGCGCCTGGTCATCTACGGTGACTCCAACCTCGTCGTCCAGCAGACGATGAACGAGTGCGACGCACACGCCGAAAACATGATCGCGTACCGCGCGCTCTACAACGCACTCGAAGGAGAATTCGACGGCTACGAGCTTCAGCACGTTGGAAGAGAAAGCAACGAGGAAGCCGACAGACTCGCCAACATCGGCTCCACCTGCGCGAAGGTGCCACCAGGTGTGTTCCTCGAACAGATCTGCGTGCCATCCATCAAGCGTAAATTCCCTAAGGGATCACCCGAAGAAGCAGAACACTCGGGGGATACGCTACCCGGAGGACATGAAGGACCCGAAAAACTGGACACAGAAGTCGCCATGGTAAACCTAATGCAGGTCATGGCAGTCGAAGAAACTTGGACGCGGCCATACCTCCAGTTCTTGTTAAATGGAGAACTGCCTGACAGCCCGACAGATGCCCGGCGCATATCTCGTCGGTCAAAAGCCTTCACCACCATCAATGGCGAGCTATACAAGCGCAGTATTACAGGTGTACTACAAAGGTGTGTCACCATCGGTGACGGGAAAGCCATCCTCCAAGACATCCACGAGGGCATCTGCGGCCATCATGCAGGCAGCCACTCCCTAGTTGCCAAAACTCTACGAGCCGGATTCTACTAGCCAACGGCCATGAGCGATGCAAAGGACATCGTCCGAAGATGCAATGGATTCCAACGGTTCGCCGACAAACCGCACGCACCCGGGTCCGAGCTCAGACCCATACCCATAGCCTGGCCTTTTGCTCAATGGGGCCTCGACATGATTGGCAAACTGCTAAAGTCCTCGAAAGGGGGACACGTTTACCTCCTGGTAGCAGTCGACAAATTCACCAAGTGGATCGAGGCCATGCCCGTCACCAACCAAAAGGGCAAAACCGCCGTCAAGTTCTTCGAGTCCATTGTCTACAGGTTTGGCGTACCGCATAGCATCATCACCGACAATGGATCGAACTTTATCTCCAAGGAATTTCAGGACTTCTGCGAAGGCCTTGGGATCAACATCACGTATGCCTCAGTGGCACACCCGCAAACAAACGGGCAAGTGGAAAAGGCCAACGGCCTAATCGGCGCGGGCATCAAGAAGCACCTCATGAGTCCACTCGAACGGAAAGCAGGAGCCTGGACGAAAGAGCTACCATCCGTCCTATGGAGCTTACGGACCACGCCAAACAGCTCCACAGGCTACACACCGTTCTTCATGGTACACGGAGCCGAAGCCGTGCTGCCAGCCGAAGTACGCCACCAGGCCCCTCGGGTCGTCGCATACAGTGAAGCCGAATCTACGGCAGCACTCGAAGACGCCATCGATACACTCGACGAAGCAAGAGACATAGCAGCAACTCGATCAGCGGTATACCAGCAGAGTCTCCGCAACTACCACAGCCGCCGGCTGCGCCCAAGGTCCTTCGTTGAAGGAGACCTCGTCTTGCGACTCAAGCAAGAGCGACCGACGAAATTCGAGTCACCATGGGAAGGACCCTACGTCATCACCGAAGTCATCCCAGGTGACGCCTACCGCCTCAAGCACGTGGAGTCTGGAGTCGCATACTCCAACCCATGGAACGTCTCGCACTTGCGACGATTCTACCCCTACCTACCTACCCCCTTTACTTTCAATAAGGCTTTCAGCCAAGGCTATTCAGCCGAACAATGTACTCCCTCCATTACGATATAAATAAAGCTAAGTGTCTCGCCCCAAACTCCAGTTCATTATTTGCAACTTTACTTCATGCTACAAACGCACTCGGGGGCTCCCCCACCTCACAATTTCATCGACTGAGGATCAAACGTGTACACCTGAGTAGCTGACAACGTCAGGCAAACGAAAAGGACACGTACTCAATCAAAGAACTACGTGCTCACAACAAACAAACCTTTACAACAAAGGGCACAACACGCTCAGCTGAAATATACAAAATTTACATCTATCTCTTTTTTCAGGTACTACCTATTATGAAGAATAATCCGAGCACGCTACTCAAACAAATCTACGACCTGTTCGGCATATTGCCTTACAGCTGCGTAATGTGGACGCATGTCCCACTCATCACCATCCGGTCGAAGAGGTGGCCCAGCGGCCACAGCAGCCAAATCTACATCAGGCCGGTGCAGCCTCACAAGAGACAAAGCAGCCTTCACTCCTGCGACGAGCTGCTGCCGCACCAACTCCTTGACATTGCTCACATTCCGAAATTTCGACAGAAGACCTGCAAGGCTCGTCGGCACGGCATCCAAAGGAAACATAACATGCAACACCGAGGCAAGCGACGTCTGCACCTGGCAGAGCACCCGCGATACCTGGTGCACACGATCCTGCACCGTCGCCAGAACCACGGCACGATCACGATCCATCTAGAAGAAGCCACCGGCCTCCATGTCCTGTTGAGTCAAGCAATTGACCCGAACAACGACACGCTCCTTCTCTTCCCTCGGAGCAAGGTTCGGACCTGCGAAAATTGCAACAAATAAGCGCAAGGCCAGCAGGCTCATCCGAAGAACCAAGCTACAGCTCGAACCAAAGAACAACTTACATTGAAGCTGCTCGGACAGCCGAACAAGTTCCGCCATCAAGTACTCCTCTCTGGCTGCACCACGATCCGCCTTGGACTTCCACACATCGGCATGACCGCGCAACCCAAGCAACTCCCTCTCAAGACTACGCACACGATCCCGAAGAAAAGCGAGTTGCGAGGAATCATCCAAAGATGGTCGCAGCGGCATTGCGGATGAGGTGTCAACAGGGTTAGCACCCGAAGGAACCTAGAGAAGCAGAAAAAGAAAGGGACGCAAACATTCAGACAATGGTAAAGCACAATTCAGAAGCATTCATCAAACATATAAGGCCACTGCGTGGCACAAGGATTGTGTTCTCCAAAATATTTACAGCAAAAGCAGACTACCAACTATCCTACGTCTACAACGCCTAAGACGCGTCACCCTGAGTCGCCTTGGAGCCAGACTGCCTAGCTTTGGCCCCGCCCTGCTGCCGCAGTGCATACTCAGACAGCAAATCAATGAGCTTGGGCCCATATCGCTTGCAGCGAGCAGAGTAGGCAGCAAAGGCTACCTCGGATCCATCTGCAGTCGTCGGCATCCGGGAGGTGATCTGGGGCAGATCCAGCTCCACTCTAGCCGCCAAGGCCATCGCCAGCCCGACGGACGCGCCGATGCCCTTTTGCTTGCGCTTGTACGCCGCAGGCGCTTCGGCTGACAGAGCCTCCGCCATAGCATCCACATCATCGAGCGCCACGCCCTTAGGGACAAGCTCCTTGTAGAAGTGGCCAAGGACCTCTTTCGCCTTGGCAAGGGAGCTAACGACGGTGCTGCAGCGATCTTCGACCGCCACAGTAGCATCATCTAGAGCACTCCCGTGCTCTAGAGCACCGCGGTCAAACTCGATGCCTGCGGCATCTGAGACAAAAAAAAAGAGAGAAGACATGAAGAAAAGAAGCACAGACGAAGACAGGAAACACGAAGAAACAAACACAAATACAACACTTACCCAAAATAGCCTTGGCAGCAGCCATGAGCTTTGCCGCCACCTCTCTTTCACGAGCAGCCGCAACGGTGGCCAGCTGCTCCTCACGATCCGCGGCCTCCTGCTGCAGACGCTCTTTCGCTTCGGCTGCCTTAGTCAGCTCTAGCTCGAGGCGTTCCTTCGCGCCAACGGCGGCCTCGGCCTTCTGCTTCGATTGACCAAGGCTCTTCGTGAGAGCGTCGACCTCACGGAGAGAAATATTATGCTCCTCTGCATTCAAAACAAACAAACGTCAGAAAGCAGGACCGGAATAAACGAAAAAAGCACCAAAAGGCAAACAAGTACCTTGAAGCTGCCGAAGGTTAGCCTCCAGCACCAGACGCTCCTGCACCAGCCGCCTGGCCTCCTGCACAAAAGGCTGCAGAAAAAGAAATAGCAGTAAGAAAAAGGACTTGGGGGCTACGCCCAACACAAAGGAGTAAAAGCAAAATTCGCACATGAAGACACTCGGGGGCTCCCCCCGTGGTACGAAGAAGAAATACTTACATGCTCCGATGGCGAATCTGAAGGCTCGCTGGCGAAATTCTGAGGCGCAACCACCTGCACCTCCTGCAACGGAGGATCCGGAGCCGCGCCACCCGAAGTCGCCACCGTCTGAGGAGGAGGAGACGCAATTTTCGACACCCCCATCATCTCCCGTGCTCCATCACTAGATGAATCATGGGAGGAATGCCTGCATACGAAGCAATCAGCACCAATGCAAAAATCATGAAGGAAAAAGGACAATAGTACAACAAGAAACTTACGAGCCCAGTGAGCTCAGGTCGAAGACAGGAGGAGTCCTTCGAGCTCTCTTCTCCTCCTTTTTCTCCTCCTTTTTCTCTTCCTTCTTCTCTTCCTTCATCCGCTTCGCTGGCGGGTGCGGTGCTACAGCTCGCACATGAATGGCAGGAATGGGAAAGGAAGAGCCTCCATGACCGTCACTATGACGCTCAAGGCCCAGAGGGTTTCTGGGAGTCGGAGGAGTCGAGGCATCCGAAGACTTGCTGGAGCTCCGAGATCGTTTGCGCGTATGGTCCTCACTCGACTCGTCGGCATCCTCCGCCGGAGATCGCGCCGAAGGCAGTTCGGACACGGACTCAACCACTTCATTATCCGGGGCATTCAGATACTTTTCGGGCAATGGCGGTACCATGCCCGGCACTTTGAAGCTCTGCAAAATCAGAAGGAACTTTGTTAGAAAACAAAGGAAATAAATACGCAGCCGACAAAAAGCACTACATGCACAAATCTACACCTGTGGAACAGACAACGCTGAAGAAAACGGCGGAGTTAGCGACTTCCCAGGGATTTCCTCTTCGGCCTTGAACTTCAGCAGCGAGCGAAGGGCCCTGTCAAGATCCCCCTCGGAGATTTTCTCAGCCGAAACCCTCGTCGGATCACGGCGCCCAGAATAAAGAAACATCGGGTGCGCCCTCGCTTGGAGAGGCTGCACCCGATGTTCGAGAAACGTCCAGATAATGTCCACGCCGTTCACTTCCTTCTCCGGAATCAATTGGAGATCCTCCACCCGACGGTAAAGGGCCTCTATCTCCGCCACCTCACCATCCAAGATTTGGTTTTTCCAAGACCTTTTCGGCTCAATCATTTGGGAGGGGTCAAAGGGAACAAGACCAAAATCTTGCCCGGGCACTACGGAGTCGCGGATATAAAACCATCGCCTCCGCCAGTACTGGACAGATTCAGACATGGAGAAAGAAAAGAAAATAAGATTGGGACTAAGAGAGATGATGCAACTCCCAATGGGATAAACACCATCTGAACCAGACTGCCTCTTCACGAAATAAAGCTTCCGGAAGAGGCCAAAGTGCGGCTCAATGCCAAGCCAGCACTCGCAAAAAGTGATGAAGCAAGCAATGTGGAGAAGAGAGTTGGGCGACAGATGGTGAAGCTGAATGCCATAGAAAAAGAGCAATCCACGGAGGAAGTTGTGGACTGGAAAAGAAAACCCACGCATAACGAAGGCGAGAAACATAACCTGATACCCAGATGGGGGACGGGGGATTACCTCATTGCCAGGAAGTTTGACGGCCTCCCTATCTTGTGGGATCAGACCTCGCTCGCGAAGCTTGCGGAGATCGCTCTCCCGCGTCTCTGACCGCTGCCAGCCGCCGTCGGTGACACGGGTAGCGGTGGCGCCTTTCTTTCCTCCGGCGGCGCTGGTACCAACGGCAGATGACGATTTCTTCGGCTTCCCCATTGCGCTACGGCGGCGCCGACGGTGAAAGCGCAGAAAGGAAGATGGAAATGTGGAAGGAAATCCCAGCGTGCAGCAAGAATCGCTAGAGCACAAGGAGGCAGTGAAAACAAGAACTGATGCGGTGAAAACAAACCGCGGATTTCCTCAATGATTATAACGATGAAGACGAAGCACGGTAGCCGTCCATCCAGAAGACCTAACGCCAACGGCAGATCTGACCGTACACATGTCAGCATCACACCGAACCGTCGTTACCACGCCGTCCACTACACGCGGAAATCGAGGAGACGCCATAGTTTTCTCCACGTCGCGCGTGACCGATCAATTCAAAGTCAGCACGTGGGACCCACGTTCGTCCAGTCAAGTCATCTCTGGCGTAGCAGACGCTTGAGGTTATTGATCGTCAGCACTGACGTCATCAAAAGCTATACTAGGACCAACTACAATTCTTCGGCTTCCAAGCTAAGAGTACTCACTCGAATCTTCGTTTCGACTAAATACTCGGGGGCTACTCCTATCAGGAGCGCTGGCCGCGCACCCGAAAGGTGAATAAAAGCGAACTATTCCTTCGAGTCCTACGTCAAGTCTACGACTCCACTATGGACTCGGGGGCTACTCCCATAGGAAGGATGAATTTAAGCATCCGAAATTTTTTGTGTCCTACGGACTTAACAACTGAGCAATGTTTGAACTAAAGTCTCCGTTCGAGTCTACGACTCGAACAGACACTCGGGGGCTACTCCCATAGGGAGCGCTGGTCGCGCACCCTATGAAATCTTCGACTGTGATCTTTCAGATCAGCATGCAAAAACTTTTTGGCAACTCTGCCCCAACAAAACGCTGAGTGAGCAACGATCTCCTTGGTAACCCGAAACACCTCCGCGGTGACAAATGTTCGGATGCTGCGTCCGCGACGCAAAGATAAGACCTACAGATATCATCTGGTGGCCTGGCAACGCACCCGACTGCGCTCTTCTAGTATGAATCCGTGCCAACAGTTGCGATGACAAATCTCGACGGACGCGTTGGGTACATCAATTGAATTCACTGGAATTCCACTTCTGTAAGTCCTCTGCGGCCTGAGTCGAATTACGCCAGCATATGTTCCAGTTTCGAGTTGAGGGACTCGAACCTGAGGAAGATCGTGTTGTTTCGTCCTAAGACAGTTAACTGACCCTGATCCGTCAGGTGAGTCAGGCACACGCATCAACGATCCCTACACACATACTGTTAATACGTAGTTGCACCCGAAGGATTGAAGAGTCCTCAGCCGAATCTACGATTCGACTGATCACTCGGGGGCTACTGACATGGTTGTGCCCTACGGGTGCGTGACCTCAGCATACCTAGGCCAGCCCAAGGAAGGCCCACGGCGGATGTATGCCGGCCCATGAAGATTTTCGGGTGACCAAGGCCCATGACGTCTTTGGATCCTTGGAGAGTAAGACTAGCATAGATAGGAAATTCAAAGGGGTAAAACCCTAGAACCTGTAACCGACTAGGACTATGCCCGGGACCTGCCTAAGTCTATATAAAGGCCAGAAGGAACTAGTGGAAACAAGGTCTTTTGTTGATCCCGAAAAGGGGCTTTAACACCGGTTCTTCTACGAACCGGTGTTAAAGGGGGGTCGTACCAGCGTGGCCCCTGCGGCATTAAAGGAGCCCCCCTTTAACACCGGTTCGTGCCACGAACCGGTGTTAAAGGTTCCTGCAGCAGTGGCCCGCGCACCCCCCCCTTTAACACCGGTTCGTGGCATGAACCGGTGTTAAAGGGGGGGCTATATAAGACACCACCCCAGCCCACACACACCCCACTCTTCCATTCTTTCACATTTTGGAGCCTAGCAAGAGGGTGTGAAGAGTGCTAGTTTGTGTTTTTTTCATATGCACTAGAGGTGTTCGGTGAAATGCCCGAGAGCTCAAAATAAGCTTTCTTGTTGCTCTTTCCGTCTCGGTCGAGGTCGGCAACTATAGTTTCATGTGTCATTGATGTACTATATATATAAATGGTCATCTCCCTATTATTTTTTGATATATACTACATATTAATGCAGATGAATCGGCAATGGATGTACGGTGACCGCCGCACTTCCGAGTACATTACGGGCCTCCAAAATTTCATCGTTGTGGCTAATGCAAACCGTGGTCACAATGGTTTTATGTGCTGTCCGTGTGTTCACTGTCAGAACAAGAAAGACTACTCAAATACCAAAACCATTCACGCCCACCTGCTTCGATCCGGTTTCATGCCCAGCTATAATTGTTGGACCAAGCACGGAGAAAAAGGGGTTGTGATGGAAGACAACAAAGAAGAAGAGGATGATGAAAACTATCATAATATGTATCCTGAATATGATGATAATGCAACGGAGGTAGATAATGAAGATCAAGAGGGAGCAGATGGGCCCGCTGATGACGATCTTGGTCGGGCCATTACTGATGCAAAGGAAGAATGTGAAACTGAAAAGGAGAAGGAGAAGCTGGAGCAGATGTTGAAGGATCACAAAACATTGTTGTATCCAACTTGCGAAGATGGCCACAAAAAGCTAGGTGCCACACTGGATTTGCTGCAATGGAAGGCAGAGAATGGTGTGACCGACAGCGCATTTTCAAAGTTGTTGGTAAAAATGAAGAATCTTCTTCCAAGAAATAATGAGTTGCCTGACAGTACATACCAAGCAAAGAAGGTTGTCTGCCCTCTAGGATTAGACGTGCAGAAGATACATGCCTACATTAATGACTGCATCCTCTACCATGGTGAGAAGTACGAGAATTTGGATGCATGCCCGGTATGCACTGCACTGCGGTATAAGATCAGACGAGACGATCCTGGCGATGTTGAGGGCGAGGCCCCTAGGAAGAAGGTTCCCGCCAAGGTTATGTGGTATGCTCCTATAATACCACGGTTAAAACGTCTCTTCAGAAATAAAGAGCATGCCAAGTTATTGCGATGGCACATGGAAGACCGTAAGAAAGACGCGATGTTGAGACACCCCGCTGATGGGTCACAGTGGAGAAAAGTCGAGCGAGAGTACCCGGACTTCGCACGTGACGCAAGGAACTTAAGGTTTGGTCTAAGTACAGACGGCATGAATCCTTTTGGTGAGCAGAGCTGCAGTCACAGCACCTGGCCTGTGACCCTATGTATCTATAACCTTCCTCCTTGGTTGTGTATGAAGAGGAAGTTCATTATGATGCCAGTGCTCATCCAAGGCCCGAGGCAACCCGGCAACGACATTGATGTGTACCTAAGGCCATTAGTTGAAGAACTTTTACAGCTGTGGGCCAAACCAGGTGTACGTATGTGGGATGAGCACAAAGGGGAGCCATTTGACCTACGAGCATTGCTTTTCGTAACCATCAATGATTGTCCTGCTCTTAGTAACATTTCAGGGCAGACAAACAAGGGATACAATGCATGCACACACTGTTTAGATGATACTGAAAGTGTATATTTGGATAAATGTAAGAAGGTTGTGTACCTAGGGTATCGCCGATTTCTTTCGAACCTGCATCCAGTAAGAAAGAAAGGCAAGCATTTCAAACGTCTGGCAGAACCCCGGAGGAAGCCTGTCCTCCGTACTGGTGAGGAGGTATTTGGTATGGTCAAGGACCTAGAAGTAATCTTTGGAAAAGGTCCTGGCAGTCTATCTGTTCCGAATGACGATGCCGGACACGCGCCCATGTGGAAGAAGCAATCTATATTTTGGGACCTACCCTATTGGAAAGTCTTAGAGGTCCGCTCTTCAATCGACGTGATGCACGTGACGAAGAATGTTTGCGTGAACCTGCTAGGCTTTCTAGAAGTGTATGGGAAGACAAAAGATACACCGGAAGCACGACAGGACCAGCAACGTCTGAAGGCCCCTGAAGAGCCTATGTATCCTGAGAACGAGAAGGGTAAACGATGCCACTTAACTCCTGCCAGCTACGCTCTTACCAAAGCAGAGAAGGAAATCTTTTTTGAATGTCTGAGCAGTATCAAGGTCCCGTCTGGCTTCTCGTCGAATATAAAGGGAATAATAAATATGGCAGAGAAAAAATTCCAAAACCTGAAGTCTCATGACTGCCACGTGATTATGACACAATTGCTTCTGATTGCATTGAGGGGGCTTCTACCTGAAAATGTTCGAGTACCCATTGTGAAGCTATGTGCATTCCTCAATGCAATATCTCAGAAGGTAATCGATCCAGAAAGCCTACCAGGGTTACAAACAGATGTGGCCCAATGTCTTGTCAGCTTTGAGTTGGTGTTCCCACCATCCTTCTTCAATATTATGACGCATCTCCTGGTTCACCTAGTAGAAGAGATTGCCATTCTCGGTCCTGTATTTCTACACAATATGTTCCCCTTTGAGAGGTACATGGGAGTCTTAAAGAAATATGTTCATAACCGTGCTAGGCCAGAAGGAAGCATCTCCAAGGGCTATGTAACAGAGGAGGTCATTGAGTTCTGTGTTGATTTTATTCCTGACCTTAAGGCGATTGGTGTTCCAGAATCACGACATGAGGGGAGACTGCGTGGAAAAGGCACCCTAGGATGTAAAGCAATGATATGTAGGGACGGGCATTCTCTCAATCAAGAACACTACACGGTTTTACAAAGATCTATCTTGGTTGCCCCGTATATCAATGAACACAAGAATTTAATACGCCTCAAACACCCGGGGCAGTCTGATGAATGGATTATAAGTGAACACATGGCGAGTTTTGGCGGCTGGCTGCAAAGACTTCTCACGAATAACACCACTGTTGGGGATCAGCTGTACTTGTTGGCCAGGACA
Organism: Avena sativa; assembly: GCA_916181665.1. Taxonomy (NCBI): domain Eukaryota; kingdom Viridiplantae; phylum Streptophyta; class Magnoliopsida; order Poales; family Poaceae; genus Avena; species Avena sativa. Next base: position 419,985,420 of record OV702282.1, read on the forward strand.
CCGTCTTCGACTGTATGTACTTTCCAAGGGTACGAGATAAATGGGAATACATTTTACACGATAGGCCAAGATAAAAAGAGCACCAACCAAAACAGTGGTGTCCACTTCGATGCAGCAGAAGACAATGGGCAAAAGACCACGTATTATGGGTTCATAGAGGAGATATGGGAACTTGACTATGGACTTTAAGGTCCCCTTGTTTCGATGCAAATGGGTCAAGCTAACAGGAGGAGGGGTTGAGGTAGACAAGAAGTACGGAATGACAACGGTGGATCTCAACAATCTTATGAAGAACTTAGACGAACCATTCGTCCTAGCCAATGATGTGGCTCAGGTTTTCTATGTGAAGGACATGTCCTCCAGACCAAAAAAAAGAAAAAATATGCAAACGAATACATCATATGATGAGCCAAAGCGTCACATAGTTCTTTCAGGGAAAAGAAACATCGTGGGAATCGAGGACAAGACAGACATGTCAGAAGATTATAATAAATTTGATGAAATTCCGCCCTTCACAGTGAAAACTGACCCAAGCATTCCGTTAAGTAAAGAAGATGCTCCATGGTTACGTCTGAAGCGATCATAAGGAAGGGAATATGCCAAGAAGTTCATGCTCATATTATGTAACTCTAGTTCATGTTTTTAATATTAATACATGTCTTGAGTGTTAGTCATGTTTTGTGGATGGACCGGGACTATGAGAAGAAGTTGTCCCGATTCGTACTTACCATTAAGATCTGATCTCCAAACGCGCGCGGTCACATATTAGGGAGTGCCTCTATGACCAGTTTCTTGGAGATGCCGGAGGACTAGGCTCCGTCGGCATCTCCCTGAAACTGGCCGTAGTGGTGTCCCTGCTCTCGAAAACCATCTTGCAGCTTTGTAACTTCTCTAACTAGATCAATACACCAGGAAGCTAACTAATTTCACATATTAGGGAGTGCCTCTATGACCAGTTTCTCGGAGATGCCGGAGGACTGGGCTCCATCGGCATCTCCCTGAAACTGGCCGTAGTGGTGTCCCTGCCTCAAACTGGCTGGAGGACTGGACTCACAAGGATGCCTATTTATAGTACAAGCAGCTCGACATAGTGTTGACACTTACAAAATAATGTCGACACTCACCCCTATTATTAGTGCTGACTCATGTTTTGTGCCGGATGGTGTCTACAACCGGGACTAAAGGTTCATCTTTAGTCCCGGTTGGTGTCTCCAACCGGGACTAAAGGTTCATCTTTAGTCCCGGTTGGTGACACCATCCGGGACAAGGTACACGCCGCACGACATAATGTCGACATGCACTCACCCCTATTATTAGTGCTGACTCGTGTTTTGTCCCGGTTGGTGTCTCCAACCGGGACTAAAGGTTCATCTTTAGTCCCAGTTGGTGTCTCCAACCGGGACTAAAGGTTCATCCCGCCATTTTTCTTCCCGCCATTTTTTCCCGCCATTTTTCTTCCCGCCATTTTTCTTCCCTCCAGTTCTTCCCGCTAGTTCACTATATATATATGTAGGGGGTTGGCCTCCATTGTCATTGCACATCTCTAGACTCATATCTGCAACCTCATCACTCTTTCCCATGGCTTCCACCGTAGCACTAACCCCCAGGGAGGCGGAGGCGCTTTGCGCCTCGAACTACCCCTGCCCACCGGGCTACTGTGTCCCCGTCGGCTGGATGCTGAGCGTCGGAGGCGTGCCGGTTCCTCCTGTCCCTCTAGGTGTGGCGCGCCGGATGGCCATCACGAACCACTACTACTTCGAGCTCACGCCGGAGCAGCGGAGGAATCCCAGATGGCATCCCGACTATTTCCCTACTTGGGAAGCCTTCTTCGTGGATCGGCATGAGAGGGCGCTCGCCAGGCACGAGGAGGACGGCCCACCTCCTCCTAACTTCAACGAGGCCGGACGTCGGCTATGGTGGCGCGGTCGGACTCTCCAGAGCGTCATGGCCTATGACACTGCCGCCGACTCTAACCCCCGTCTGCGCTACCCTCAAGTCCAGCCCACGCGCTACCCTCAAGTCCAGCCCACGCGTACTCTCCAGAGGTTCAATTACGGCGACCCCGACGACGACAGCGATGACGGAGGCGGCGAGTACGACGACTACAGTGGCGAGTATTACAGGTGTAGGCAGGAGCATGACTGAATCACTCCAACATTCCGAAACAAGTTCGGCCGATTGATACTTAATCTGGCCATGTATCTTAATTTTCAGTTATTTTATGTATCTTAATTTTCAGTTCCAGTTCGGCTTTATGTAACTGTCTCAAAATGACCTATCTCATTCGAGGTTTCTTGGCTTTCGGGTCAAATGACCAATGTTATGGCTAGAATCAAGGCATAGTTTGCAAGAGGAGTTTTCCTTTTTATCGCACCAAAAAGGCATTTTTCATTTTCCGAGCATAAAAAACGGACGGTTTTGTGAAGCAACCACCAAATGGCTAATTCAAAAACCACCAACACATTTTTAGGTTCACAATATGCTATTTTATCAAAAATCAATGCAAGTTGAGCGAGGCTTGGTGAGATACAAAAGATGCGACATTTAAATATCCAATCAATTCAAAAATGTTAATACAAAAGATGCGGCATTAAAATATGATTTGATCTAATAAAAATCATTTTTTAGATGCTTAATATTTCTTATGTTCAAAGTTTTAGGATTTAACAATTTATTTTTGTTTGAATTGAATAATCAAAATTTATATGTAAGTGTTTTAATTATTTTTAAAAAATTTCATGTAAAGTAAATATAAAATGATTTACATGAAAGGATAGATATTATTTTTCTGGAAATTATGATATATTATTCATATTTTTCTGAGTTGAAATGAAAAAGATATGAATTTTCTAAATTCATATCATATTTTTTGAATTAAAAAAGCCCCTTTAATGCATGAAATAAATGCCCCCCCCCTTTAACACCGGTTCAAGACAGGAACCGGTGTTAAAGGGGGGGCATTTATTTCGTTTCCCGCGCGCACCCACCCCCCCCCCCTTTAACACCGGTTCGTGGCTGGAACCGGTGTTAAAGGGGGGGTGTGTGTAATAAATGCGCGCGGGAAACAAATTCCCCCCCCCCCCACGAACCGGTGTTAAAGGGGGGGGTGTATTAAATTCACCTTCCCCTCCTTTCTTCCCCCCAGAGCAGCCAGATCGCCACCGCCACCGTACGTACCGCCACCGCGCGCGCCATCGGAGCAGAGAGAAGCGCCGCGCCGCCACCTCTGTCCGCCGCCGTTGGAACCGCCTCATCGCGAAGATCATCTCCACCGAAGGAATCGACCCCGCGTGCTTCGAATCCTCGCCATCGACCTCTTCTCTTCCGACGTCGTCCGCCACTCTTCGACGACGAATCCGACGCTTCTCGACCGCACCTCGCCTCGCCGACCCCTCCGTTGCATCCGTGGTGAGCCTGCGGTCCTCACAGAACTCCTCTCTCGCCTCCTCTCGCTCTCTGTCGCTGGCGCCACGAGCATCTGCAAGCCCCGCCGCCGCGCGCCGCCGTGTGTCGTGCTCCGACGACCATTCCAGGGAGGCGCCGCCACTATCTGGCTCCCCGCGACGCCCTCTCTCTATCTCGCCCCTCCGCGCATCCAGGCGAGCACGGGATCATTGGATCCTTGCTCGATCCGAGGGTGAGCTCCATTGCTGATGTCATGCTGACATCAGCATGAGGCAATAACTCATTTTCTTTTATTAATTATTTTGTAAATAATTTCAGTAAATATTAAATATGACAGGTAGGCCATGCATTTCAGGGTTTTAATCAATTCTGTAAATATTTTCTGAAAATAATAAAAGTCTGACATGTGGGCCCAAGTTTGGAAATTAATTTAAATATTCCAAAAATGTTTAAAATGAATTAAAATTTGGGAAATTCATAACTAATTCATTTGAAATCAGAAAAATACAAATAATATACAATGAAATCTATCTAACTAAGCTATAATTATACATTGTTAATCAACTTTGATATCAAGTTTAATTAGAAGAAGCAATTGAACCCCATAGGTGATTCTGATGATTTCCCTGTTTTAGGGTTTGGATCCTCGGAACCCCCTCTAAAGTGATCAAGCATGTTTTAGGATTCAATTCAACACCGTTTAACTTGTCATATCATCCATATTGTATGAACATTGCACATGCCATGTGTTGAGAGTTGTTTTCTCTTTTCCGGTGATTGGTTCTCGCGAATAGGAACCGAACCCGAAGCTGAAGTCAACGCCACCGAAGAGCAGAACCAGTTAGTATGGATCCACTTAGTAGAAACCTTGAAGAAGAAGAAATAATGGAGAACATTATTGATGAGGACACCTCACAATATCTGAACTTGGAGGGACATGATGACGACAACTCAAGTACTAGTCATGGAGAAGATGAAGACTCCGGTGAACGCAATTTAATGGTTACAAAGTCCGGCGAGGTATATGCATTGATTAAGTCTCTGCTGACTTCCACCAACAATCTTCTTCTACATGTATTAATTAACGCTACTTTCTTCTTTTAGCCCTCTAGATCGACCAGCGCGCAACCATCTTCTTCTACGAAAAAGAGCAAGCGAGGCGCGAGCCAGCGGTTGAAAGATCGTGCAAAGTTCACGATCGAAGCAGTCCGTGTTGATGGCAGGCCGATGGAGCCCAAGAAGGCCGCAGACAAATTTGTACGTCAGGCTGGAGTTCTTGTTAGGGACCAAATCCCAATCACAATTGAAAATTGGAATAAGCCAAAGAAGGGCGACGGTACCTTTGTCGATGACAGATCCAAAGAAACGCTTTGGAATTCGTTGTTGGTAAATTTCACCCTTCCGCCAGAGTAGGATGAAAACAACCCGGTTATAAAGTAAAAGGTCAAAGAGTGGACTCTAAAGAAGATGGCCGAGGCTTTCCGCAACTGGAAGACAAAATTGAACAAATTTATCAAATCTGGCGAGACTCCAAATTTCGAAGACGCATATTATGCGAAGATAAGACCTCACTGGCCCGAATTTGAGACATATAAAAAAAGTGCTATAGCTAAAAAGAGGTCAGAAACCAATACGCTTAATGCCCTGAAGAAGGAATATCACCAGAGGACGGGGTCAGGTGGCTATATATCTCAGAGGCCTAAGTGGGAGGAAGCTGAGAGGGCCCTGCGCGAGAGAGGGATCACACCCCAGACAGATGGGTGGGACCTACGTGCAAAGACTTGGTTCTACGGAATCGGGGCAAGGTTGGACCAAGAAACAGGATTGTGTATCTTCCCAACACTCCTTGCCAAACCCGTCACTGAACTCATCACGGCATACGAGGAAACAGCCGCCAGGACCTTCCATCCCGACAGAGAGAATGACCAGCTCACACGCGCCATCGGTAAAAAAGAACACGCTAGACATGCACGAGGCACAGGGGGTATGACGTGGAAGGATGGGTTTGCCGACTGGAGCGACTCTTACAGATGGCGCGGCAGAAAAGAAAAAGAGCGTACAGAGCGGATGACACAGATAGAACATGCACTTGCGGCACTGCAGGCGCAAGTGAATGCACAACAGAGCCATCAAGCTACCGGCCCATCTCAGCGGCACGAAGAGCCTGCATTGGAAGCTGCCCGCGGCCCAGACTCTGCGCGGAAAAGCAGTGTGGCTTCCACGGAGAACGTGTAGCCCACGCTTGAAATGACGGGTCCTCGATACCCCGTGGATGAGATCACGGAGAGCGAACACGCTGAGCTGCATGTGAGATTAATGGGCTTATCCATTAAGGTGGCTGTCGGCTATGCCTTACCTCCTGTAGCTGGTGGAACTTACCACTGCCGACCGATTCCAGATGGCTATGCTATTGTCGGGGTGGATGAGGTTATGAAGGAATATGAGGAAGCACAGCTTGACCATGCTACAGGTGAAGGGGAAACTCAACTCAAATTTGAAGTGAAAACAACCATTCTTTGGAAGAAGGAACACATTGTGCTTCCAAATTGGAGGTCACTGGCACCCCCGCCGTCTCCGCAGCGTCAGCAGTCTGAGCCGCTTCAGCTATCTCCTGCGTGGCAGCCATCTCCGGCGCGGCAGCCATCTCCGGCCCGTCAGCCATCTCCTGCGCGGCAGCCATCTCCGGCCCGTCAGCCATCTCCGGTGCTTCATCCATCTCCTCAGCGTAAGCGGAAGAGCACTGCCACGAGGAGCATCAGTAGCACTGCCACAAAGAAATCCGCAGGAAACCGTACGCCAAAGAGTTCAAAAAACTACGTCCCGCAGCCTTCCGCCAAGCCATTGCCGGTTTTACCGTGGAATCGCAGCGACGAGGAGACCAATAGGATCTCGGAAGAACAGGTCAAGAAATTCTTTGCACCTAGACGGGCCGAGCCAAAGGAGAAAATAGATCCGGCGGTGGTGGAGAAGTTTTACAAAAATCTTTTGAAACCTGAAACCCCACTTGTGCCGGACTACGAGCGCCAGATTTTGAAGGCGGATGCAAGGCGCCGTAGGGAGACTGAAAGTAGCAGTCGTGAGGCACCCCAGAAAACAGTTCCCATGCTCGAAGAGCAGGAAAACCAATCATGTGCCCCGCTCCAAATGTTCGACACACGAGACGCTCCTCCCGTAAATGATTACGAGGCAGAGCTACAAAGAAAGGCCAATGAGATGGGGATGACTTACATTGCATACTTGAACGTCATGGGAGACAACTTGCCCAAATGCGATGCCAACCCCATAGAGCCATGGAAGTATGGGAAGAATCTCGTCAAGAAAGAGGAGCTCAAGACTCTACCAACAAAGATGCGAAAATTGCACAAGTGGTACCTTCATTTCTGCAAGACGAGAAAGGTAGAATGGATCACGGCGCATATAAGAGATGATATTTTCTTCTGCGGAGATGACGCGATTGACTTCAACATTCAAGACTTGCATTTTCTATTCAATCAGAAGGAACTCGACAAATCTGCCATCAGCCTTTATTGTGTGTAAGTACTATTTCTGTAATTTTTATCTCATCTCATTCACTTCATTAATTGCATATATATATATATGCTCACCATATATGTATATACTATTATGCAGGAAAAAGGTTATGGAATGCAGGAAAGGAGGCCCTTTTGACATTGGGTTCGTTGACCCAAATAGAGTTCATGAAGAAGTGGTAGAAACCAAACCCGGGCAAACAGAAGATTACTTGCTAACGTCTTTACTGAGACAACAAACCAAAAGGGAAATACTATTGCCTTACAACTTCTCGTGAGTACTGTTATCCTCTCTCTTGTACACATTCTATTTCAGCTTACTCGATGTTAAGTGTAACTGATGATGAGTTATGCGTGCGTAGGTTCCACTTTATTCTACTAGTCATTCAACCCGACTCAGGAAAAGTCCTTGTCCTGGACTCGTTACGAAAAGAAAAAGAGATATGGGCAAACTTTAGAGAGATGCTCCAGAGGTAATTTCAATCATATTATCGCACTAGATCGGCAACTTTCGTGACAATAAGTAATTAATTACTCCTTTATCCATTTTCTTTGTCTGACAGGGTTTGGAAAAGGTTCACGGGCAGGGCCGTGGGTGAATGGTCAGAAGAACTAAAATTTGTAGACCAAAATGTAAGTAATACTAGCTAGCTTCCAATTCTATTATATCATGCTTTATTGATTATTATTTTGATTGAACTCTCTATTCTCGTAAAGTGCGCGCATCAGGGACACGGTAATAACTTATGTGGGTACTATGTTTGCGAATTCATTCGCAACACGATATGTGCGACGGGCCAAGCCGCACTAGAACAACTTAGAGTAAGTAAACAAAGTCCACAACATTATTTTATTACCATCAATTGTGTTGAGTTTTATTCTTATATATATATTGACGGCCCATTCTTTATATATATTCAGATCGAACGGATGCGGGACCAACTCCTACCATTTGAACGCATACGAGCCATTCAAGAGGAATTGGCGGGGTTCATACTTGATGAGGTCGTCACGCCTGGCGGAGAACTCTTTAGATATCCACCAAAATGAACGATGACGATGTATGTGCCGATGACGATGTATGTGCCGATGACGATGTTTGTGTATAATAATAGTTGCTTAATTATTCATGTACTCGTATGTACCGATGACGATTTATAAGTATACCGCTCCCGATCGATTCCCCCTCGCTCCCCCCCCCCTCCCGCAGAAATACGCCCAGAACGGGGCAGAGGCAGAAGTCTGCCGCGGCAGAGATTTAGGCCGTTTTCCTACCGCGGCAGAACTCTGCCGCGGCAGGAAAACGGCCTAAATCTCTGCCGCGGCAGAAGAACCTTTAACACCGGTTCCAGATACGAACCGGTGTTAAAGGGGGGGCCTGAGGCCTGCGGCAGCCCCACGTGCGCCACCCTTTAACACCGGTTCGTATAAGAACCGGTGTTAAAGGCCCCCCCCCCTCTAACACCGAACCCTCAACAGCGGTTGGGGAACCGCTGTTAGAGGGCCCTCCCAACCGGAGTTAAAGGGGGGGCTCTGCACTAGTGAGGGCACGTCCTAGATCTGGTCGACTCATACTTTCGCATACGCACCACCACGCTAGATCGAATCTGCGCACCCTGTAACCTTCGGTTCCGCCGTAATCAAGAGCAGACAAGCAGGAGTAGGGTTTTTCCTCCGGGGGCCTGAACCTGGGTAAATCTCGTGTCCCCTGGTTGCTTGTTTGTTAACCGTGCCACGATCTCCAGCATCCCCATCTTCTCCAAAACCCAAGTCCATAACAATGGGCATTGACGAGTTGAAACCTCGTCAGCTGCCAAGTGCCGACCAGGCCAAACACAGAGTTCATCTGTGTGCAGATGTACTCTGACCAGCAGCTGAAATAGATCATACCGAACCATTGTTGCTTGCCTACCCGCCTGGTGTTTCCATGGCAGTCTTCTCAAATTTGATGTCTCCTCTTGCCAAATATGTAAGCATCGCCGGTATTGATTCCTCTCTCTGAATTTGCTACATACATTTGTCACCTGAGATTGAACTCGCTACATATTAATGTGCCGGTTAAACTATGTTCCAGGTGTGTGTACCTCCGAAAACGGAGGACCTAGGAGGCTGGAAACGTCGCCACTGTGAACGACATCATGAGCCAATTCTCACGCTGAGCCCACCGCTTCCTGCCACGCACGAAGGAGGATCTGACTAGGTTGTCGAGAATCATAGGAAAACTATCATCCGTGAGATCACCTTGCAACATTGCAGGATAGGAGCTGAGTCTGAGTGGGTTGTCGGGATTCATGCCATCAAGGTAGTTTAGTAGTCAGAAATACATAAAGCCCAGGTATCATGCTCTGGTCTTTCATGTACATTGAACCATTGTGGTTTTCCATTTGCAGAACCAAACAAATATTGCTCCGGTCTTCCCTGTAGTTTCTTACTTTTCTAGTCTATTATTATCGTAATGTTTCGATAGCAAGTAGTAGCTTGGTCTATCTGAACAGAATAATCTTATACTACTTCAATGTGCATCGCAGACCGAGTAGCTCCAATATTTCATGAGTGTTCTTCCTTTGAAGGTTTATTTTATTAGGCAAAACTTTTTGCTTCTTATTTTTCCATTTAATGGGAGCATTTTTTATTTCACTCAGAAACAAAATATGGTATAATTATTTCATTTTGCCCTTGCAGATTTAACATGTTTTCGAAGTGTTCAGAAAAACATTTGTTGTTCAAGGGGTTTGGGACAAGATAAATAATCTTGCTGTGGTTCTTGTACAATAATTATGAGAGGAAATTCAGCGAGGTGCAATTTGTTTTCTATATATATAATATATCACATTTTCACCATGATTATATCTTTTAATCCCTACCAACCATGGGATATAAAAACATCAGAAAAAGATCCGTGTCACTTATGAACAAGCCGCCGATTGTCCGTTGTGGCAGCTAGATATGATGTTCTTAATGGGGTAGACGTAAAATGTACTTATATTGTAAAATTCATTTATGGTTATTTGAGTCTATTGCTAATGTACTTACAACTAGCTTCTACTGAATTTATACTCTCACATTCCTTTTTCATAAACTCCGTCTTCGAATGTTAAACTTTTCTATGTTTTACCATGTTTATAAGAAAAAATCCTGAAATTAGTATCAGTGGATCCATCCTGAAATATATTTTTATATTTGTTATTTACGGTTGGATTTTGATAATTCTTTCTAGGAATTTTGATTTTTGTAATAACTTATACACCTTTCAAATATCGATGGAGTGAGTATTAGTTTGACGCGCATTGCGCATGCAAGATTACTCGGATTGAACTCGCTGCATATTAGTTTGATGCACATTGTCGTGGTTCATGTCTTGCAGGAATGCTATCCCTTTGGATGGGAACAAAAAGGCCACATTGTATTCACTCTTCATCTCTCACAAGGTCAACATTGTTCGTTTTGCATTCATCTACGTGCAATGCACCTACCAATCCTCTTTTTAGGTGGTTCTACATGAAAGGGTAATTATGTCTTCAGTTAGCATTTAATTATGTTGATAGATAACATATCAAAGGCTACAATTAGGATCATCATTGCTTTCTGAAAGTTAACTTTATCAGATATAATATAGCAAAGACTGTTATTTAGATCATCACCAAGCATGATAGTTATTTGAAAGCTAAGCTTTATCACCTTGAATGCAATGGTACCCTGATTGAGGACAACTTAGTGATTACCATGTTAATCTGCCAAGGTACATTCCGTGACTATAAGTGTATACCTGAATATTTGGAGCATGTGCTTGAAAAAATATATTTGCTACAAACAGAAGCTTGATAGTGCATTGTTGTGCTAGACGATTTGCGTTGTGTGGTGATTTTAGTGCTTATATTTGATAGTGCGTTTTTTTCTTATTTTGTATCTACCCACATGAACCAATCAAAAAGATAAATTCTTATTTTGTAAGTTTCTTTTATCGGTTGTTTTCATGTTCACATATTTATTTATTTTTCCTTAGGTTAAGTTAGAACCAGTAGCACTATATTTCAGGCAGTGCTTTCCTTGGGATGGTAGAGCTCTAAAGATTCCAAAATATCGAGTGGTAGACAATGGGAAGAAGCGAATAGATGAGATATGAATTTGTTTTGTCATGTTACCAAGAATATCAAGTAATGCAGCAATGTTTTCAAGTCAGATATTATAAGAGGATATATCCATGCTCAAAACACATCTTTTACCCAAGTTACTGTTGTCTTCGCCCTCATACATAGAAGATCAGGTTCTTAACTGTTCGTATGACTAAATTAATATTCCGAAAACACATTTTGTGATGTCAGATGTTGTTGTTTTCAAAGAACAAATTAATATTCTCAAAGCACATCTTTTACCCAGGTTATTGCTTGGAAGTCTCAATGGTACCTCTAAAATTATTTACCTTTTGAAAGCCTTAAATTACATATGCCTTTTTATGTGCATGAAGACAGGTCATAATTTTCCTTCACCATATTTATGTGGTTTTTTGCCTTGGCGAAAAGATATATTTGTTGGTGTTTTCCTGCACATGTTCTCTGATTCTAACTGCTTGCCTTGATTCCTTCATATCACAGTTGCGTGCCAAATTACCATGACAAGGATGCCTCTCTTTTTCTTCCGTACCGCTTCTTCATATGATGATTACCCGTTTTTCTTTAAACTGTAGAAATGTAAGGCATACTAGACATGTAAAATGAACCAAGGAGAAGAGGAAGATGACCATTTAGCTAATGGAGGCTGCCGAGGTTTAAGATAGATTGGTAGTTTCTCTAAGGATCATCGAGCTCCGTTTGTACATGAATCATGCTATGCCATTGAGAAGACATCTACCCTTTTTAAAGTGATTGAAGGGAGATCAAAATGTTGCGCATTGTTGTTCGTTGAACTCTCATTTTTCTGAATTTAATTATGTTCAAGGAAACTATTTGAATGTTGGATAAATCACTTACACATACTCCACTTGCAATAGAATTTGGATACATTGGGTCATGAGAATTTTAGTAATTTTTTGTGCATGCTCCAATAGGAAAATTTTGTTGGCGAAACGAGTATACATCGCTGACCAAACGATGCAGGGGTGTGCATTTTGCTTGAACAGATAGAGCCTTGTAATCTATACTATTAAATGTCTTACGGTCTTGATGGTCTGGTAAGTAATTTTTTCTTCCGAAATTACCCTTGGTTCAACAGGCTTAGTAATGAAATATTACATCTCTGCCACCGCTAAGTTCGGGTTACAGCAGTTAGACCCTATACCGGTTCGTTTCTTTTCTTCTTCCACACCGAAGGAACCCATCTGTATCCTCCTCTTCCTCCTGAGAACAGATCCCCAACCGGCAACCACCACCCACATCTACCTGCCATCCCCTGGAACGTGGATCTCCGGTCCCGAAGAGGGCGACGAGATGGCCTACATGGACGAGGAGGTTTACGATCGGAAGGGATCCCTTGCTCCAGTTTCGGACCCCTGCGTCACTCCTTCCTAGGCTGCGCTCCTCCTGGTCGACGACGACTTCGACCGCGCGCATCAGCATGGATCCGGCCGTGGCTCCTTCACCTTATCCCAGTCCTGACCTGACCGTGCACCTAACCTCCAGCCCTCCAACTGCAGCAGCTGCATGAGCCATCGACACCGGCCACCCTCCCTCCATCCACGACCATGCCCTAAATGGATGCTTGTTGACAAATTTTTGTTAGGTGGATAGGTCGAAAAACTATTTTTTTTACCATGAGAGTATGATGAAAGGGTTCCTCCAAGATCTGTTTTCCGCCCAGAGTTCATGAATCGGGTATAAAAGCATTGTCAAATTACAGATAAAAGTCTCTTAATTTGTTGAGGTCAATCTTATGACCTTGCTGGTATCTTGCATTTACAAATGTTAGTTCCAACAAAAATCAATTAAAAATCCATATACAACTATGCAAACTCCATGGCAAGATGGATGACAGTGAGGGAGATGCCAACTAAAACTCTCACTTGTAGGATCAAACTCGAGTCTCACCTGTAGCACTCAAATTCCTCATAAGCATCGGGTATGGCCCGAACTACATGCAACGCCAGTGAAGCGAAGGCTTCAACACAGTACATGAAAAATGATCAGGAACTGATATTGCATGCTACGATAAGGAACTGATATTGCACGCTTCAGCCTTTGCAGATACAGTCTTTGTTTGTTACTTAACTTTCTTTTCAAAACATGCAGAAAATGATTGTCCTCTTGTTTCGTCATGACCGGAGAAGAGTCACGAATAGTATCAAATTTCAATGCCCTATATGTCATGTGGTGGAAACAAAGATTTGCTCTTCTCATAGTTTTATTGTTTCACACTATTTTGTTTTTCTTGCATTACCCAACAACACTACTTTTAATTAGAATTTTACCAAAACACTTGTGCAAAAATTGAGAACATTTACATTCATTATATTTACATGTCTACAGTGGAGACTTCGGCAGGCGAGGATAGAACCCACCGACATAGGCCATTAAGCAGCGATGATGGCAATGAATCAAAACACTTGTGCAAAAATTGAGAACATTTACATTTATTATATTTGCATGTCCGAGAATAATAAAAATCAATAGTCCGTAGCAACGCATGGGCATTCAGCTAGTTTGACATAATGACACACCTTTGGTTGCATTTTTAAAATAGCATACTCCTATTTTTCATTATGTTGATGGCTTTGTTCTAGGTGTGATTTCAATAATTTTAAATTTGCTACAATTTTTTCCGCTGATGTTTGATCTGTGTATTGTTTTTACAACATGAATACATATGAGGACATAAATATAAATATCCGAAACATTTAAATCATAATAGTATTCAATAATCCTAGTCTTCATGTAATTTCATATATGCTCCAACAGTGTGCGAGTTAAACTTTTAAAATGATATGGCATTTTTGCTAGACTTTACTGGACACTATGCACTAACTAATGTCACCAGAAATGTAATTTGCAATATTAACTTATCTGTAACTATCTACTTTTGTTATGTTGTTACATTAATTGCCTGCATAACTTGTTATAAGTGTGTACAGCCGACTCTCTTTGGTTTGTTAGATTGCGGCTCTGATGTCTCTATATAATCACACAAACCGGTTTCTTCGGTTTGTCTATCCCATTTAGTAAATTAAAACCTTATTACTTGCATACACTTTATAGACGAAGAACACCCACCTCCTTTCTTCTATTAGACGACTATGTAGCTGAACCTAAAAAATATCAATACCGCTACCTTATATTGTACGCAATACAATCTACTGACACAACTAACACACATCATGCAAAGAGAAGGACTTGCCGCGGGCCAAGAGGTAGATGAGGGAGTTGTTGAAGTCGTGACCTGGTCAGATGTACGCGTCGAAGGGCATGCAGATCTCGTGGAGCCCCTCATTTGGCGGCTTCCATAGGGCGGAGGACATCACAAGCGATGTGCACCGGGGACAGGGGCGCAGACGACGTTGGACTGGCCACCATGAAGCGGGGAGGAGAGGGGCCTCCTGGACACCGCGAGCAGGGAAGCGCCTGGGGCTCCTTCACTTCGCGTACCGGCCACTCAGCATGCCATCTAGGGTTTAATCCTAGCCGCATCCACCCCGTATCCAACGTCTTTGGCTAGGATTCAACATGTCCCTACCATCTGGCGTATGCTAGGCGTGTTTATTAGGTCCCTAGTTTGGTCAACTAGCAACGACGCTGCGAAAGCTATGATTGTGTTTTGTGAAACAAAAATAAGGGTTCATCCCTTCGACCACCTCGCCGGAGGTGATTTTGCCAGTGCTTTGAGGAGAGAAGGGGTCATCCGATCACAACTCCCTTGGAGTGTTGGATATCGTTTGGTTTATGTGTGTTACAGATTTGGTGTTAGAAGATTTAGATCGATTGAAAGGTTCAATGGCGACGACTTTTACTCTTGGGTGGTGGTACTTAGGGGCACGTGCATGAAGACTTCTCGGCTGTCATCGACGAAGTCATGTCGGCTCCGGTAGGCTGTCATCAACGGAGTCATGCCAGGTCCGGTAGGGGTGCGGCGACAGTGGTGTGTCAGCGGCTCACTCAAGCGACAGTAGTGGTCGAAAGATCTCGATGTAATTCTATATATGTTTGGGATGCTTTGTACTTCTTCTAAATTTTTATAATCCTTTGCAACAAAAAATATATGTTAGTCCGTGTAGAGTGATGGAATGTGTGCACGTCTGATATTGTTTTTTTATACAACTCCAAACAAGCCGGGTTCCATTATCAGAACGATAATAGAACATACGTCTTAATAACTTACATCCTAAACAACGAACAAAAGTAACCAAAACAAGTACCAGAAGCAACTCCGACAGAGGACACAGTTTAAACACCAACAACAACAACTAACCAAAAGCCAACCAGACTTTCAGCGGCAACACTACAACCAAACAACAACAAAACAAAGTTTTCCACATGACGATGGACACACAACCACTCAGTCCTCAGTGACATCAACGTCCTCCTCCACTTCACCATTCTTGATGCGAAGAGTCTCAGCTTGTCTAGCCGCTTCATGCACGCGCAACGCCAACTGTTGGATGCGATCAGCTCCATCGACCAGCACCTCTCTATCCTGAGCATTCTGAAGTCCTGCCTAATATCGAAGAAACACACACACATGTAACAAATTAATCCCAGAGAGAAAGAAATCAATTTTCTTTCAAAACAGGCTTTATTCCTAGTTTTTCAAAGGGACCAACACAAAGCCGCAACACAAACAATATGCACATTAAAACCAAAAGGAAGGAGTTTCACAATTCACCAAAAATACTGAGTGAAACACGAAGGTCTATTCTTAGCACCCAAAACAGTCGCCACAGTACTCCACATGTATCCAGCAGCAGGACACTCAAAGAAAATGTGGTTAATAGTTTCATCCATAGGACAGAAACGACAAAAATAACTACCAGTCCATTTTCTTTATATTATCCTTAGTTGCAATTGCATTATGCCAAATCATCCACAACAATATTTTAATCTTAAGAGGCAATTTTGCTTTCCATAGATGTCTAAAGGACCTGTCAGGTCCCACATCAGAAAGTTTATTATACAACAATTTAACGGTGAAGATACCAGATTTGGTGTATCTCCATTGAGGCTTGTCTCTAGTATCATTCAAGTTAACCAAAGCTAGCGTATTCCTCAGATCCAACCACCGAGAAGAAAGTCTAGGGAAGAGCCACCTCCTAAAAATAAAAAACCAACCAAAATCAGACATTTCCCTAACAGTACCAATTTGCTGATTACGTCTGTCTGATATTGTGCTGGGCATGTTATAAAGAAGAGGCGTCTTTGGTTTAATAGGCTTTTTAATGTCCCGCCCGTGCACCGAACCGTTTGCTGTCATGCCGTGAATGCAAAATTCTTGCTGACCAAAGAGACCGTAGCTTTCTTCTTGATGATGTTGCTGACTGAAACTACGTAACAGAATGGCGGCAATGTTTTTTATCCGCTGCTTTCCCCTTGTCCTGTTTTTATCCGCTGATTCCCATGGTTCTATTCTACCTCTTCAAGCTAACCATACAACATCAGCGGAAACAAAAGTAGTACGTAGGACAGCTCTACCTAGAAATCGGCCAACAAGGGGATGATGGCGCAAGTCAAGTCTCGATCAAGGCGCAGGCTTCAAGCCTCAGACTGCTTCTTCCTAGTGCTGATTCATTGCCTTTGTGCGTCATGGAGCCGGTGAAGCGCACGCACCGACGTTAGCACTTCGCCTAAGCTTTGCTTTCATCCACCTCAAGAAAATGGCGTCGCAGCAACCACCGACCTAGTGCGATAATTACCCTACGGCAGCAGCCAGTGAGAGCAACGCCAAGTGCAGGAAAAACTGCTTGCAACGCACGCTTGGCCTTGACATGGCAGACAGACATGCACGGCCATTCATCATTGCCAGACCGAGCTACCACTACATGCACTATAAACTTCACTGCCAAGGTATAGTATTTTGCACAACACAGGAAGAAACAAGAAGCGGCGAGCACTGTAATTAATTAAATTGCCTAATGGAGAAAAAATTACACGAACATGTGTGTGTTCCAAAGACAAGCAGCAACAAGTCTGATCCATCGGGTACATAAATATCAGAGTATCTCCAGGGAGAACCGATTATATATATAGTATAACGAGTTTTCGAATGAACATTATGCGGAAAGAAACGAGAAAAAGGACAGTTGGGATCGATCAAGCTCGAAAGGAATTGAAAAGGCGGCGGTTAACGACGACGACGATGCGATGATGCAGGAATAATAATTTGTTTCTAGAAGTGACAGCGCAGTCTGCCTTTGGCTTAGCTATGAGCTAACATGGTGCGTTGTTTCCACATCATTGGCTCGCCGGCCACTCCTTCCTAATCTCGAAGTAGTAACTCATCTCCAAGTAGACCTTGCCATCATCATCAACAAACTGAAAGTAAAAAGAAAAAGAAACACACACGTTAATCGTAGAAGTGATTACTACTAGAGAAAATTAGATCTATCATCAGTTTATCGCAAACTAAAAAACTAGTAAGTGATTGGTGGAGCAAATTTTGACATAAGCTTGATAAGTAGTATATGCATTACCTTTAGTTTAGCAGAATAGGAGCCTCTTGCAAACATTCCAGCAGGGGTGGTCTCTTCTTCACCCGCATATGTGTAGGGTTCGGCCTGGGGACTGAATGTCCCCAGCATCATCTTCTGGTTCTCCACTGCAACAACACACTAGTTCAAAAAGGATACTTGTACTAGAATTATCCTAATTAGTAGCATGATGGCAATTTAAGCCTATCTATATGCATGATAATAATCTTGCGATTTAAGCAGTACAAAATAAAACACACTACACCATATCTGATCAGCCAAGGAACTTCCATCGGCATTTTGCTGGTTGCTGGTCAAATAATTATTATCTTGTATAGACTACAATGGCGGTAACTGTGGCAATTACAGGATCCCGTGCAGATTATTTCAGACCCAGGGGAAAAACTCCCGTTTGGACATGTACTTCTTAAGAAAGAAGATTCATTATAATCACAATCGAATCTAAAATGTCCTACTCCCTCCGTCTAAAAATAGATGTCGCATTTTTTTAAACAAATTTTCGACAATGACGGAGGAAGTATATATTGATCTAGGCATATAGAGATGACAAGTTGGCACTGCAACACTGAAGAACAACGCAGGGAATTCAACAGAAAATGGCATTTTCCATCTAAAAAGCATGACCCAAAATGCAGGTAGGGGACCAGATCTAACAGTAAGATTCTTCGAAAAGAAAAAGATGGGGAGGAGTGGTGTCACCTCTTACTCCAGTCTTCCAGACGGTGTTGGTGTACTTGAGCCCTGACACGATGTTGTTGGAGACGATGAATGAGAAGCGGAAGCTGTAGGTGCTGCCGTCCTTAAGTGCGAATGCGTAACCCTTGTCGTCGGCGACGAAGGGGATGGGCAGGACCAGGTCCGGCCGATCCGGCGACAGGATGGTCAGGTTCAGCACCTTCACCTCTGGCTCAGAAGTCTCTGCGTCCATCAAGAAAATTCAGAGCCGGTCAAATACATTTGAGAGTATATTGTTTTTGTTCATTTATTCAGAGAATGAAATTTGGTTAGATGATGAATATGAAGTTGAGATCGGGCAGGAGAGGAGGATGGACGTTGTGATGTTAACCTCCAAGCTTCTCGGTGTCAACCTGCCCCAGGAGTTGCTCCTTCCACCTCCTCAGGCTCTCATCATCCTGCATTTGATCAGGTCCAGAGATGAAGATCACAGAAAAGAATTGATCAACGAGTTAATTAAATCCCTATAGATTAGATCAATTTCATCGTTCGGCACTCCATATCATTCTGCATTAAAGTTTCCCAAAACTAATGAGAGAACAAATTAATGACTGATTGGCAGTTACCTTGTCGAGCTCGAGCTGCTCCTTGAGGGGCACCTGGGGGCCGAGCAGGACGGCGCGCTTGGACTCGTCCTCCTCCTCCTCCTCGGGCACGTCGGGGTTGCCGCCGTGGTGCTCCTTCTCCTTCTCCTTGTGGTCGTCCATGGCCGGCGGCGAGACAGAGGCCACGGCGCACAGAAGCACCGCACACGTCTCCCCTCGCGAGGATCCCCCTCTCTCACGCGGCAGTCAGGCAGACGAGGCACGGGCGGGAGGGGTGGAGGGGGGGTAGTTAACGGCGGCGATCGGAGAGGAGGGAAGAAGCGGGCGCCCTGCGCTGCGCTCTGTATCTTTTATCTCTCCGCCTCCCCGATTACTATTTTAACAGGCGGGACGGAATGGGTGGTGACGTGAAGGTTCGCGAGACGAACGCGCGGGGCCAACCAATTCCAAACCTGCGACGCGCTCATCACGGATCCGCATGCGCGCTCCCATGGGCCGCCCGCGGCCTGCGGAAGACCAGGCAACACGCTCGTGGCCAACCATGCTTGCCTTGGGCCGGGCCGGGCCGACTGACTGGGGGTGGTGGGAGAACTACTGCAGCCTGTGCAGTGTCACTGTGTCAGCGTTACGTTGTGTCCGAAGCAACGGCGGCGATGGGGGGCGGCACGCCCGTGCGGTGGCCGCGGGTGCTGGCGCCAGCGCACTTGGCCGGGGCCATCCGCCGGCAGAAGAACCCGCTAGATGCCGTGCACCTGTACGACGACGCGCCCCGCTGGTACCCGCGCTCCTCCTACCGGCACAGCGACGCCGTGCACGCCTCCCTCCTTGCCGCCGCCTCGTCCTCCCCCGCTCTCCTGCCCACCCTCCTCCGCCGCATCCTGCGCCGCTCCCCCTCCGCCGACGCCCTCCTCGCGGCCTCCGTCCCGCACCTCCCTCCCGCGGCCGCCGTCTCCATATTCCGCTCCTCCCTCCCCGCCTCCCCCGCCCCGTCCTGGTCCCTCTCATTCTCCGCCATCCTCCGCCGCCTCCTCTCCCGCGGCCTCCTACCGGAAGCTTCCAGGCTTCTCGAAGACTTCCAGGGGCGCGCTGAGGTATCCTTAGCTTCCGAAGACCTCACTCTGCTGATCACGGAGATGTGCCGCGTGCGGCGCCCTGACCTCGCGCTGCAGGTGCTCGACGAAATGCCGAACCAGTGTCTCGCGCCGGAAAGAGGCGCCTACCGCGCGATCGTTCCTGCACTCTGCGACGCTGGCATGCTCGACGAGGCAACACACGTCGTCTACTCCATGCTGTGGCGCGTGTCTCAGCGAGGCTGTGACGGGGATGTCGTGGTGTTCCGGGCGTTGCTGGTCGCTCTCTGCGTGGCTGGGCGGGGTGAGCTGGCAGAGCAGGTGCTGGATAAGATTATCAGGAAGGGGCTGAGGACGCCAGGTAGTAGGCGCTCTCTTCGTGTGCCAATGCTTGCTGTGCTTAACATCGACGATGCACGGGAAGCCATTGACCGGGCATTGGTTGTACGAGGTGGGCGTACTGTCACGAGCTTTGAGTCCATTTTTCTTGATCTCTATGACGAGGGGCGGTTGAAGAAGGCAGACAATTTGTTTCAGGACATGGCTAGGAAGGGGTTCAAGCCAACAATATGCATGTATGAAGCCAAAATCACTGCCTTATGCAGGGAGCAGAGGGTTGATGATGCAATCAAGGTGCTGGAGGAGGAGTTGGCCAAGAATGGTCTCGTTCCCACAGCGACAACATACAACTTGTTAATGAAGGGTCTTTGCAACAGTATGCAATCTGTGAAGGCCCTTGGATACCTTAAAAGGATGGATAAGCAGCTTGGATGTGTTGCTGGAAAGGATACTTTCTCTATCTTGGTCAGTGGCTTGTGTTCAGAAAGCCAGTTTGTCGAGGCTGCAAGGGTTATGGAGAGGATGGTGAAGAGCCGCCATCGTCCTAACAGAAGTGAATTCAGCAATGTTATTGAAGGTTTATGTTCTGTTGGCAGAACATATGATGCAATGCTATGGCTGGAGGAGATGATTGACCATGGAGACACACCTGATGTCCATGTTTGGTCTTGTTTGGTTTCATCAGCTTTAGGAGTAGGAGAAAGTGTTATGGTTGCAGCTATGTGAAATTTAGGATTGAGAGAACAATACTCTTGAAGCACACAAAGACAACGACAAAAGAGTTGCCTACGATGTATTCAATGCTGAAGAAAGGGAAGGACAGTAGACCTGTAGAGATTAACCTCTACTCTTTGCCAGTTGTGCCCATTAGCATGAGGAGGTTCAAGGAGTGCTGCTTATTTCTGTTTTGGCTTAAACATGGTTGATGAATGTGGAACTGCCATCACAATGAAACTATGGTACTGCTGTGGACGTGGTGGTGCCAGGTTGGAACAATATGAATGCTGAAGGACAAAGGAAACCTGTGGGGGAGGTGATTTTCTGTATACACCACCACATGTCTGAGTTTGGATCCATGAAGGAGCAGCCAAGCAGGTATCAATTCTGATTTCTCATGAGACATGAGATGGCTGACATTACCAGACTTGCTATTGAGACTAATAGCAGATACAGCTTTTGATCAGGGTAATTGGGATAGTGTCTGTGGTTTTGTGCGGTACTGTGTTGGACTGTTTGGTAGCCAGGCGGGTGCAGCATGCATTCACTGCATATAGGCCGAGGCCTTTCTATTCTCGGTAGATCTATATCAGGTGGATGGATTCAATCACTTTCCATGCAAATCCTCCTGATACATCTGGTATTGGGATGTTTACAAGGACCAGGAGCTATGCTGGATGTTTAGTTTCTTTCATGCAGTTTAAGCTGTCGGTTCTGCAGAGAAGTTGTGAGTTGTAATGTTAGTGATGTCGCCCACTGTCAGCCGAAGCACGTCGTCGGTGTAGGGCTCGATGCTGTCATGTGGACAGATCAAGTCCCATACTTTGTTTCAGGTGTAGCTGTGAAGGCATTTAGTTTTTTGAGCAAGCTTAATAAAGGAGCAATTCTTGTCAGTTTCATTTTTTTTCCATCTGATTGTTTGTGCAACGACAGAAGGATTTCCTAACCTTGGATTTGTGTACTAACGAAGGAACGATATCATAAAGGGCAGCACTACGCATCCCCCGGGGATCGATATCGATGGTTTTCATTCCTGGGTCCCTAGCCAACCACCTGTCCTTTCGTTTCTGGTTTAAATCCTCTTTTTCTACAAAACACCTGATTTTGCTACAAAATAACCCGTTTTTGCTATAAAACGGTTCGCACGAAAATATAACAGAAAACAAAACCCCCACCGGAGACCTCGCCGGAGACTTTGTAGCAAAAAAAGTACTAATATAGCAAAACGACTTCATCGGAAAAATGTCACCGGAGCCTCGCTGGGAAAAACCTCGTCCGAGACCTTATAGCAAAAAAATTTTACGCTATTATAGCAATACCACAAAACGGTTGTAGCAAGTTTTTTTTTCTAATGTAGCAAAAGAAGACATTGCCGGAGACATCGCCGAAGACCTCGTAGCAAAACCATAGAAATTGGTTGTAGCAAAAACATTGTGCGAAAGTAGCAAAAAAATATATAAATACATAGCAAAAAATAATGTGCTAAGACAGCAAAACGTCATAGCAAAGACGGACACGAAAGTAGCGACGCCGATCAACTAGAGTAGTAGACGCTCTAAACCGTGATAGCAACACCAAACACCGTATGTAGCATTAGCATCACCGAGCCATAGCTGCTCCACCCACAGTAAAGTCCATCTCCGACGACAACGGGGAGCGCCACCGTCGTGGTCTCCTTGTCGTCGGACGCCTTCGACGGGATCTAGCTAGGTTCGAGGGCATCCGGCGGCAAGTTCGAGGGCGCGTGGGGACGATGGCCGGGCTCCGGCGGCAGGTGCGAGTGCGTGTGGCGGCGGCGGCGGGTGCCTTCCCCGGCACGGGCATGGGCATGGGCACGGGCAGGGATCTAGTTCGGCGGTGGCGGCGGGTGCTGGTCCGGTGGCGGCGGCGACTCCGTCTCCGGCGAGCCTGGTCCAGTGCGCGGCGGCGGCGGATCCATCTCCTGCGAGCGTGCACGGTGGCAGGTGTTTGTTTCCAGGAGAGGTAGTTTGAGGAGACACACGATACGGGCTGTTAGTTTGGAGAAGAAACGTGCGGTACCCGTACTCCACGCAAGCCAGAGCGCGACCCGGGGGATCGTTTTGTTCGATAACCGGGGGATATGTATCATTTCCCTATCATAAACCAATTCTGCATTATTTTGCCAAGGCTGAAATTACATGTGTTGTTTCTTTGGTGGCAAGTAACTTGTCATTCTGATGCACCAAAAAATTCATGCAAATTAACTCTGTTTCTGTGACAAGATATAAGGACAGACATGAGAAAAAGACATAAGTTTGACGACTGTACTTGTACCCTATATTACAAATTTGCCAAGATAATCTCCAGGCGCGGGTACAAATTGCCAGACCTTTGTCTTGGCCACAAAATTCTAGGAATATGCAAGCATATAAAATTGCCGGATCGTCGACGATTTTTTTACAAATATGACCCTCTACAATTCGCCATCGCCAAAAATACCCTCCTCAAACCTCAAAAGCCAAAAATGCCCTGGCGGGATGCTGAAAAGGCGACACGTGTCACCTCCCGCCACGGGGGGGGGGGGGGGGGGGGGGGGATGTTCCTCCCGCCACTCTCCCGCCAGCGCCAAGTCAAACCTCCCCGTTGGCCTGGCCATGGGGCCCACCTCATCCCGCCATTCCCCATGGCGGAAGGAACATCCCGCCACCCCCTGTGGCGGGAGGAACATCCCGCCATCCCCCGTGGCAGGAGGTGACACGTGTCGCCTTTTCAGCCTCCCGCCAGGGTATTTTTGCCTTTTGCGGCGCGAGGAGGGTATTTTTGGCGATGACAAATTACAGAGGGTTATATTTGTAAAAAAATCGTCGACTTACCTAATACGGTCCCTACCTAATAATATGCCCACGTTCCTAGCTGCCGGCCGGTAAAATTGCTTGGGAACTAAGGGCGGCGGGGTAGCATACATCGGATCACGCCGGCGGCCGTCCACCATCCAAAATTGCCGGACTGATCACGATGCTGCTCATCTGACTCGGACTGACTACGAACTAGACCTGTATACTACTAGTAGTATTTGGAAGATATAAATGGTTCAGTAGGCATAACTAATAGTCTCTGCCGTACCCGAACTGCTGCTCCTCGACGCTTGAAGAATTCTGGCTGGCGCCGGAGTACTGCAGGTTGTTCGACGAGCCCTGCGCCTGCAGGTTGTTCGACGAGCCCTGCGTCTCGTAGCCGCCCAGGTAGTTCATGCCGCCGATGCCACCTGCGCCGCCCATGTTGAGGAACCCCGCCGGTGCGTCGGAGAAGTTGCTGCTGGTGAACTGATCAGGGTACTCGGCTGCTGCTGCGTTGCCGCCGGTGTGCATGTAAGGGTACCCGGTGGTGATGGCGTTGCTGGACTCAGCGGCGCTCCATATGGAGAGATCCTGGACGACGGCGCCGTTGCTGAAGTTGCCATTGCTCGGCGTCCAGGAGCTGCTCGTGCCCACATGGCCGTTGCTGAAGTTGCCATTGCTCGGCGCCCAGGAGATGCTCGTGCCCACGTGACCGTTGCTGAAGTTGCCATTGCTCGGCGCCCAGGAGCTGCTCGTGCCCACGTGGCCGCTGCTGCCGCCATCGTCGTACTGGAAGGTGCCGTTCCATGGCTGCGCGATGACATTGCGTGGCTGGAAGATGGAGGCGGCTGGTGGGAGCGGCTCGAGGTAGTAGCCGCCATTGCTCCGCGGCATCTGCTGCTGGTAGCCGCGCACTGCGGGGTTGCAGATCGTGTACTGGGGCTGGGGGTCGTACGCAGGCTGCACATTTTTCATGCCGCCGTAGCAGTACTCACGCGGGATCATGCCGCCGCCGCCGTGCGCCTGCGATCCTCGCCAGAACATCGCCTGATCGAGGAGGAGGCCAGTGTCGCGTTGCCCCAGCTGCTGGATCGGGTCGAAGTAGCGGCCGTCGCCGCCCTCGGAATCCCCACCACGACGCGGCACCACGACCGCGTCGTCGTCATCGCCCGGCATCCCGAGCGCCCTCCGCCTCTCCGCGGTGGCCGCCAGCGCGGCGTCGACGGACTGGAGCAACCCGCGCAGCTCCTCCGCCGTCATCGTGCTCATCGCCAGGTGCGGCGTCGCGAGCGCGGCGGGGCCCGCCTGCCTCACCCTGGCGAGCTTGGCCTTCTCCTTCCCGATGAGGCCCGCGAGGTACCCGACGTGCGTGTGCTCCGCGCGCTTCTCGGCCGGGAGCGCGCGGTACCTGTCGAGTACGCCCGGCTCCGTCTCCACCACCGTCGGCGCGCCGCCGTCCAGATCGGCGCAGACGACCGCCACGGGGACCCCGCAGAGCGTGGCGAGCTCGTGCGCCTTGCTGAGCCTCTTACCGTCCCTAGAACCCAGCAGGAGGCCCCTCCTCCGGTTCGCGAAAGACTGGCGGCGCTTCCGCGCATCCTTGATCAAGCCGACCGGGGTCTTGGTGCGGACCATGGCTGGGCAACGGCAATGGCAACGGCGGCGGGTGGTGGCGGCTGGTTCGGTAATCTGGTGGTTATTACTGTAGACGACCGGACGGCCTGCCGGATTGGGGGATTATATAGGCGGCGAGGGAGCCGGGAGCCCCACCTGTTTGCACCGGACGCGGACCCGATCGCTGCAGCTAGGCTAGGCTAGGCTTACCATTAATTAGTGGTGCTAATTTCGTGGTAGTACTTGCCAAGTGCAAGCATCCAGGCTTAATCTACATGGTCAATCAATCGTATCCCGCGATAATCTGCGCTAAACATCGGGTTACGAATTAATCCCCCGGGATATATATCCCGTTGCAGATCCCTTCTCTCTAGGCTACCCGGATCCTTGTCAATAATTACAATGCTGTAGATCGAGTCGCACATACATGGAAAGTCCCTTCTGATTTTGTATAATGCTGGAAGGAAAGACTGCAATTGTAATTGGGAATACGCGGAGGAAAAAGGAGTAAAAAAAAAGCAGCAATCGGTTTCCATTACTTCCATATATTGAGTAGTACTAGTAGTAGCAGACGATGTACAATGCACAAAACACACACGACTCGATCGGACCGATCTTGATTGATTTCCTGGCACGGCCAAACTCTGGATGAAATCAACAAGTCCCGGTTATTGGTAATCTTCAGGCGATGCAGTTGAGGCCCAGGCAACCTCCCAGCAGGTTCCTCAGCAGCTTCTTCTGCAAGACGGACACCAGATCGATCACAATTAGGATCTCGCTGCAATCAATCCAACCTTAGGCTAAGTATAACCACACTTTATTTTTTTTGCCAAAATTGATTATTATCCAAGGAAAGTAAGAAGGGACATTTGTAAAAAGTTCAGATTATCTTTTCTGGAAAGGAAAAGAAGTCCAGGTTTATCTTATCCCCCCCTCTCCAAGCAAAAGGTTTTGCGTCAATGACGTGACGGGAAACTAGCGAAAGCAAATCCACATTCTTTTTCTTTTGATTGACATCTCTAAAAGTAAATCCACTTGGTTGGAACATGCATGCGCCTAGTAGCAAAGTAAACCAAAAAAAAAAATCCCATCCAGTAATCACGGAACAGAATTAGATACAATGGAAATCAGGGGTGGTATGTAGTAGTGCTTGCCTTCTGCACCTTGCAGATGACGTTGGGGGAGATCTTGTACAGGTCCTCGTCCACCGCCGCCGCCGCCGCCGATGAAGACGACGACTTGGGCTGCTTCCTCCTCTGCTTCTGCTGCTCCTTCGCTTGCTGCTGCCGCCTGCTAACCTTCTTCCTCCCCGGCACAGGCGCAGGACCCTCCTTGGCCTTCTCATCCCCCTTCTTCACCCGCACAACGCACTGCATTTTCGGAATCAATCGTCAGATCGGAGTGCTGAAAACTAATTAAACTGAGCTAAGCTGGAGCTGGCAGTGGCACCGACCTTCTTGTAGTTGTATGGGTTTGCGGCGAAGTGCGGCACCTTGAATAGGTCGACGTCGTCCTCCCCCGCCTGCGCCGTGAAGAAGAATGCTGTGGCGGCCGGGTCGAAGTACTGGGCGACGGGCATGTCGTCCCACAGGTGGTTCCAGTCGCCGAACGCCGGGATTTGGCGCCACTTGCCGCAGTCGTCTTGAGCCTGTCACCCAAAAGAAGAAAATACTTAACAACCGCTGCAGTATTGACCAGTTGAAACGGAGGAACCATGGACGGTTCGAAGAAGTATCTGAACAACCGCTGTATTAAAGTTTGCAATCTGAAATTTTGCTCTGGTAGGGTGTAAGTGAGACATTCAGGTGTTCCGAACAGTACTTGAGATGTAGAACATCTGAACATGTACTAGTACTTGTTTGGGAAAAAAAAGGCTACAGCTACTAGCATTGTGTGTGCTGTAGAAGAACTTGTCCTCCCACTGCAAAATGGTAAGACTATGAGCATAGTAGTATGTTACAGTAGAAGAACACATGCTTCGAGTGGACAATGGCAAGAAGACTTGCTACAATGTGCCCATTGGGAAAGATCCGAACCCCAGAACAGGAACCTAGTGAGATTCAGCTACAGGAGCTGATGAAGTAGCTAACATTCCGTGTGCTAGGTAAATAACGAGAAGGAGAAAACAGCAGCTGCATCCATGGCTCACCTCCATCTCGCAGGTGAAGAAGAAGAAGCAGTTGCGAGGAGAGGAGAGGCAGCAGAGGAGTGTAGCAGGAGAGGGGGGGAGACAGTCAATGCAGTAGCGGGTGAACACGGCAGAGGAGCACGGAGCAGGGGGCTGTATACATAGCCATCCAAAAGCCTGGGGCGGGTAAATTAAAGACAGGACAGGGAATGTGGGGTCACGCACGTACATGAACTTTAGGAAAAGCCGGCGAGAAAGAAAGAAAGAAAGCGCGCGACCACCCCGAAAGCAAAGCAGAGACAGTGTCGCCATTGCTACTACTACTGAGCTACTGAGGGCAGCAGGGCAGGGCAATGAGTGCTGCGCTGCTTACTCATTTTGACTCATTACTATTCGGCAGCACGCACGACACACATGCCACACCCCCCTCCTCCATCGCTTTCCGAGCCTGTCCCTAGCGCTCGCCCTCATCATGCTGTTCTTTCCCCCCGTGGCCCAGCCGTTGCTAGGAGTCAGCCCACTCTCCCGTGCTCACTTGAACAGGGGAAAAGGAGTGCGCGCGCGCTCTGGGGCCGTGGCAGCAAAGGTGGGCGCTTTTGGCAACCGGTCTGTGGCGACTGCGATGATAGGCGATGATGATGATGAGTGCGTGTCTGCGCTCCGTCCGTCGCATGCTCTTGTCTTTGTCACCCCTCTCCGTCACTCCAGTCCAGTCCAGGCAGGCATGTTAAACCGAAAAAGGAGGCGGTTAGAGAAAGCTCCCGCTTTTCCTTTGGAACCACGGCCAAAATGGCAATGATTCTCGGGCCTCCCCGCGCGCGCTGGTCCTTTCTTTTCGCCGCTTTTCGTTCCGCCACGCACCGGCACCGGCCATGCTCCGGCGAGCTCATCAGGCTTGGCTCGCGGTTAAAAGGAGGACTAATTAGCCCTGCGTACTTATGCTTGCCGTGGCTGGCTTTACAAAAGGGACGGTACAGTACGAGGCTTTTTTTAGAGACGCAGAAAAATGGGCCGCGATTGATGACCCGAAATAATACCGGCCGGTTCGTCGTGGGAGTGAGGAGTGCGTGGTGAGAACCTTTTGTAGCGTGCCGTCCTTCTTTCGCAGCTCATTCGAGCGATTTCCACCAGGGCACACGTATGATAGATGTGGTACGTGCTAGACTTTGCAGGTTGCAACGTGGTTTAGCTTGGGGTGTATATCCATTTTCGTGACTTGGCTAAAAAGGTTTCTAAGCAACCTATATTTACAAAAAGCTCTAAAAGGAAGTGGCCCACGGTTGGTAACTCTCTTCTAGCTAAAAAATTAGAGAGATTTTGCTAACCAGGCTTCTAAAGGCATGTACAATGCTAGAGAGGACATGTCTTCTTTTAGCTCTCCACATTATTATTATTTAGAGAAGACACAATATATAATTTATATATGTATTATTGTTTATTGCTATCTCTGATAATAAATGTGAATTACTATTTTTAGTAAAAAAATTGTTGGCTAAGGGAAGACATATGCCACAATGGAGAAAATAGTCTTCTCTTATTTTTAAGAGATCATCTCTTAGCTAAGGAAAGACAATCTTCTCTTTCTTATTTCTCCCTCCTCCAACTAAGCAAATATCCAACGTGGCAAGCATAAGGGAAGTCTGATGTCACCGCATTGTACATGCCCTGCTTACAAAAGGCTTAGAAAATGTTCCAAAAGATTGGCCCTCTCTTGCTAACTCTTTTTTTAAAACAAGGCAAAATATTTATCATTTTTATTGACTAAGAAGAAGTTTTAGATGTCTTAGGCACCAACCTTGACAACAAAGGCCAAGACCAAATAAATACAAGCATATACTCACGATATTACATTACTCAACATCTTTGCTCCGGCGAGGCACCACATCCCCGCCCCCTCTTGGATTTTCGAGACAAGCATTCTTGAGGTTGCTGCGGAAAACTCCAGTATTCCTTTCTTTCCAAATCTTCCAAAAAACCAACATAGCAAGTGAGGCCATATCCTTTGTTGATTGTCCAGACTTATGTACACCTTCTCTCCACCATCCTTTGATGAAGCGCGTGACTTGCCAATCTCTCGTATCAATACCATGAAGCCCAAGCGACGCTTTTAAGTTGTTTCAAATTCTAGTGGTGAACCGACAATTGAAGAGGAAGTGGATGACTGTTTCTTGTGTTTGGTTACAAAGCTTGCAAAAGGCCATAAATTTGGCCACCCTCTTTTTGTGAGCCTATCCGCCGTCCACGCCCGGTTTTGAAGGATTAACCGAGCAAAAAGTTTGCACTTCGGAGGTGCCCAAGATTTCCAAACCAAGGATGGCATTGGAGAGATGGGTTGGCGCAAAAATTGCATCTTATAAGTCGATCTTGCAAACTGGCAACTGTCATTTATGAGTTTTCAAAAAATGGTGTCCGGAGTGTCATTGTAAAGGTGAACATTGAGAACCATTTCCCAAAGCTTATAGAATTGCACAATATGGTCCAAGGATAGACCATCATGAATATTGATTTAGGATACCCAATTGTCATTTTCCATAGCATCCCTAACCGTGTGTTTTCTCCTTTTCGATATGTCAAAGATGAGAGGAGCAATATCTTTTGGCCTCATCTCATTGAGCCATGTCGCTTGCCAAAAAAGAGATTTCCTCACATTCCCAATGGGAAATGGTCACCCTTATCTCCGCCGCAAACAGGTCATGATCATGTGCGTTGCAAGGATTCCCATGGCCGACTCATGGCTTGGTCTTGTCGGTCCATTCACTTCAAAGACATCTCAATCCAAGAGAGGAGGCGAACCTTTTGAGGTTGAGGATCCCAAGACCATCGTACTCCTTTGGATTGCATACCATTTCCCAATTGATGTTGCATTTACCATGGGTGACCTTATCGCAAGCCATCCAAAGGAAAACTCTACGGATATTATCAATCTTCATGAGAAACTCCCAACATAATTTCTAGAATAGTGATGTAGTAGACGAGAATGCTAGTTAGCACCAACTTTACAAGTGTGGCATGGCCGGACATAGTGACATGATTCCCAATCCAAGGCATGAGTTTGGTGGCAACTTTGTCCTCTAACGGTTAGAAGTGGATTCTCTGAAGGCATGAGGCCGAAAGAGGTAAACCAATACCTTGAAGGATGCCATCAAGGTAAATACCTTCTCAACGAATCAGTGCCACTTGCCTATTCTTACAATTCATAACAAGCCTTGTTACATCACCAAATTTATCCAAAGTGGAGGCAAGGTCTTTTGGGGACACTATCATTTGCCAAAAGGAACATGCAATGTTCAGACAAGGATGGCGGTAGAGCATTGAGGATGTGCTTAGAGAAAGCAACATCCCAATCTTCATTGCAAAATAAAGTGTCGGAATTGCTCATCATGAGGTCTTTTTGTTCATCGCTCCAAGTAAACTTTTGATTTTTGAAGATAGATTGCCTTTAGATCGCAATTGTTGAGGGAATTTTGGAATCTAACCATCTATCTATGGTTGGCATTGTCACGGTATTTGTCCCTAACCTGATATATTAGGTTGAAATCCCTGGTAACAAGCTCA
This sequence comes from Avena sativa, assembly GCA_916181665.1. Lineage (NCBI taxonomy): Eukaryota > Viridiplantae > Streptophyta > Magnoliopsida > Poales > Poaceae > Avena > Avena sativa. The sequence goes on from OV702282.1 coordinate 420,016,480, forward strand.
GCAAATAAGGCATCCTTGATGTTCCCACGGGTAGGCCTGTAAACCATGGTTAGATTGAAGGTGATGTCCGAGCCAATGACATCAATGGTAGCTGAAAGAGAGAAGGTTCTTGCAAACTATGTTGTAGCCAACAACTCTAAAAGGACACAAATGCCGCCTAGAGGGAGGGTGAATAGGCGGTTAAAAACTTTTGCGAGATGTGCTTAACATAAGCAGAATAAAACTAGCGTTTAATTTATCAATCACAAAACCTATATATACTATGGTTCACCTATGTGCACCAACAACTTATGCTAAGCAATACAAGCAATAAGGTGATAGCAAGATAATACTTCAAGAATGAAGGCTATCCCAATGTAAAGATCATAAGTAAAGAGCTCTTGGAATAGAGATAACCAAGACATGCGGAGACGATGATGTATTCCCGAGTTCCTCCCTTCGAGGGAGTACGTCTTGTTGGAGAGGTAGAAGGTACTAAGACCACCAGCGCCACAAGAGGCCTCTCCCTATTCTCCCAAGCACCTGCCTCACGGCAAGAACCCGATCCACTATGGGACACTTGAGGGCGCTCACCAAACTCGTACAAGATTAGAGCAATCTCCACAGCTTAATTGGAGGCTCCCAAGAATCACCACCAAGGCCACTACACCGTCTAGGGTTCCAAGAACCCAAGATTAACAAGCTTCTTGATTTCACCAACCAAATCCTCCAAGTAGAACTCAAACCGATGCACCTAAAGCAATGGAAATTTCTTCACTCCCAAAGTCCACCAAAGCTACAAATTAGTGGAATAAAAGATGAAGAACACAATAGGAAAACTATAAAAGTCTCCAAGATCTTGATCCTAAGATGTTTCCCTCACTTAAAGGAGAGATTGATTGGTTGGGTTGTAGATCTAGATCCCATCTTTCAAATACCTCAAGAATATGCAAGAATCATTGGAGGACTAGAGAGGTACATCAAGCTTGGAAGGTCAACAATGGATAGAGAGAATGGAGAAGAACCAACCAGCCTACGGAGGAAGAAGGAGGCTTTTATAGCTCTCCTAAATGAAATATGACCGTTGGGGACCTCCTAGGCCGGATAATCTTCCCCTGGATATTCTGGGTTCCTCGGGCCAAAATATGGTTATGGACTTCGCGGCGCGGTCCTTGGTATAGGGGACGAATATTTGGCTGGATAATCCGTGCCTCAGAAAACTGGAAGAACCAGCAAAACTAAAACTATCATAACTTTTGCATCGAGACTCCGATTTTGATGATGTTGGGATCATTTTGAAGATAGTAATTATCCTACAATATAATGCAGAGAACCATCATAGTACCGAAAGAGAGGATTGATATGTTGCAAACGTATCTAAAAATTTTTATGCTACATGCTTGTTTTGCACCAATTATATTATGTTTTTGTCTACACTTTGAGGCATTTTTATGAATTTTCTGAAACTAACAAATTAACAAGTGCCACCGAGCCAGTTTCTAGTTTTCTAATGTTTTTGGTTTCGGAAAAACTAGTAAAGAAATATTCTCGGAATTGGATGAAACAAAAGCCGAAGTTCCTATTTTTTCCGACACGACACGGAGTCTGAAGGAGAGGAGGGAGGCGCACCCCTGGGCGGCCACACTTGGTCCAGGCGCGGATAGGGGGCGCGCCGCCCTAGGGTGTGGGCCCCCTGGTGCTCCACCGACCTTGCCCCTTCGCCTATATAAACCTCCCGAGATGAAAACCCTAAACACCCGATCAGAATTCCACGAAAAAATCCGTAGCCACCGCCACCGTCGTCCCTAGATTGGGAGGGATATGAAGATCTTTGCGGCACCCAGCCAGAGAGGGGAGATCATCCCGGAGGCCTTCTTCATCACCATGCCTGCCTCCGGAGTGATGTGTGAGTAGTTCATCCTTGTACTACACGTCCATAGCAGTAGCTAGATGGTTGTTTCTCCTATTTGTGCCACCATGTTTAGATATTGTGAGCTTCCTATCATGATCAAGATCATCTTATTATAATGCTACATGTTGTGTTTGCGGGGATCCGATGAATATTGAGTATTATGTCAGATTGATTATTATTCTATCATATCTATGTTATTTGTGATCTTGCATGCTCTTCGTTGCTAGTACTTACTCTTGCCAAGTATTTGCTTGTGACTCCAAGAGGGAGTATTTATGCTCGATAGTAGGTTCATGCCTCTAGTAATCTGGGAAAGTGACAGAAACTTCTAAGATTGTAGATGTGTTGTTGCTACTAGGAATAAAACAATAATCCGTTGTCCAAGGGCAATTGTATTGTTTATGTGACACATTTTGCTTAATGCAATTGATGACCCACAAGTGTAGAGGATCGCAACAGTCTTCGCGGGTAGTATTACCCAATTTATTGATTCGACACAAGGGGAGCCAAAGAATACTTGCAAACCTTAACAACTGAGTTGTCAGTTCAGCCGCACCTGGAAATAGTTCTTGCTCACAGAAGTTTATCAGTTGTAACAGTTAATAGTAGCAACAACAATAGTAACAACAAGAGTGAAATAGGAGCAACAGTAATAGTAACAGTAACGGTAGGATTCGAGTGCGGTAGGCATAGGGATGGATGGACAAGCGTTGCATGGAAGACTCTAAACATGTAACTTCAAGATCTAGGGCATTGCAGATAAATAATAACAAGCATCCAAGTACTAAATAATCCTAGGCATATGCTCCAAATATAGTCATACGTGCTCGCAATGAGAACTTGCACAACATCTTCTATCCAGCCAGCCCGTGGCATCGGGGTCTCTAGGGAACTACTGGCAATTAAGGTGCTCCTTTTAATAGAGCACCGAAGCAAAGCATTAACACTCCGTAAACACATGTGATCCTCACACCACAGCCATCCCCTCCGGTTGTCCCAATTATTGTCACTTTGGGGCCTTTGGATCTGTACAATGATATGTGTACACGACTTGCAGATAATATCACAAACAATACTATCATAATGATTCAATAATAAGTTCAGATCTAATATCATGGCACTCGGGCCCTAGTGACAAGCATTAAGCACAACAAGTTGCAACAAAGTCAAATAGCACTAATCGAGATACTAGGCACTATGCCCTAACAGATCTTATTCGATTACATGATAGAACTCATCCAATCCCTACCATCCCCAAGCCTACAGCAGGGGATTACTCACTTATGGATGAGGGAAACATCGGTGGCTGATGGAGATGCGTTGGTGATGATGATGGCGATGATCCTCTCCAAATTCCCCGTCCTGGCAGGGTGCCAGAACGGAGTTTCTGGATCCGAATCTTGGTTTCTGGTGGCGGCGGCGGAGCAGAACTCTTTTTGGAAAACTATCGACCCCCCCTCGGTTTTTAGGTCGAAAGGCAACTTATAGGCGCAGAGGGAGGCCAAAGAGCTGCCTGGGGTGGCCGCACCCCCTCCAGGCGCGGGGTCAGGTGGGCCCGCGCCTGGGGTGGGTCTGGGCCCCCCAGGCTCCTCTCCGACTCCCCTTCTGGCTCCGTGGATCTTCTGGTGAAAAATAGTTTTTGGCATATTTTCTGGGATTTTTCCTGATAGTTGATTTTCTTCACAAAAACAAGACACCAAGGTAATTCTCCTGAAAACAGCGTCAGTCCGTGTTAGTTGTATCCAAATCACACAAGTTTAGAGAAGAAATAATAGCAAAGTGTTCGAGAAAGTAGATACGTTTTGGACGTATCAACCCCCCCAAGCTTAGCTTATTGCTTGTCCTCAAACAATTCAGTTGAAAAATGAGTGCGATAAAAGAACTTTCACGAACACTTTGCTTCATATGATGTATATATTCTCAGCATAGGAGTAGATGCTTAGACAATTCATAATAAGAAGTATGCAACTAAGTCTACTCAATAGTCATTGTGAGCTATGAAGAGAAACCAACTCAATAATAATAAGTAGCATGGAACATAAACATAAGCAACATTGCAATGCTCATAGTAAGGTATGATAGAGTGGTATCTCGCTTGCCTTTGATTGAAGAGCACAATATGAATGCTGAGGCACCTCTGAAGTTCAAGTGAAGACTAGAGGTAAAGATATCAGAGATATAAGCATCAAAGTCATGACATAATTAACCAAGTTTTGGAACAAACACAAGAATGACAACTATGCTCTCAAGAAGGTACTCATAGAACAAGTGATGACTCAACAAAATTGTGAAAATGGTTTTGTGAAGGTTTGAAAGGCTTCCTAATGCTGAAAGGAAGGTACTCATTAGTTTTGATCTCTCATTGACCCTATCATAGGTATCTTCATGTGGTTAAGGTGAAAGTGAGGTCCACTCTGAATCATATGCTTGACACATCATAGACTGGAAATCCCAAGTCCCTTAAGTACGAGGGCCGCTCCGCATGCTACTCAACTTTGGTCACCTGAAATTTCTTGCATTGTAAATACATGCATATCATCGTGAACTGCCAACGGGGTACCCTTGCATATGGTACAGGAGCTTTCCCATAACCAAAATGACAAGGCAAGCAGATAATGAGCATCTCACCAATCTTTTTATTTATCATATGCATAGCTTTTTTATTGAGGATGCTTCATAGATGCTCATTATGCTAATGCTGCAAGTTTCCACCATGATTAAGCATGGCTTAGGCTAGCGGCCCAAGCGTTTATCTAACACAATGTATAAACTCCATGAACTCACAACCTCCCCTTTTATTTCACAACATCGACATCCGTAAACAAAAGAGCAAGAAATCAACTAGATGAGATATCCAACATGTGTTGAAAGCGTTCCCTGTGACAACACGGTTCTGCTGACTCCCAGCATATAATAAGCAAGCATATAACTTTCATGGACTAGTCACAATGGTTCAAGATTATTAAGCGCAAGGAATAAAGTGTGCCATCAAGTTCGTGAGAGCTTTACTAACTAACTTTTTCAAAACAGACAAACATTTTATTTTGGAAGAAAACATGGCATATATAAAATATGCACTAAAGTAGCAAATGATGCTGATAGGTAGGTATGGTGGACACAGCTAGCAATATTGGTTTTGGAAAGTTGGAAGCACAGGTAGAGCACATACTTAGTGCAAGTGAAGGCTAGCAATAGAGAGAGAGCGACAAACGAGAGAGCAATAACTGTCATAATCATGATTGCAACAAAACAAGACTAATTATGGCATGAAAGTGATACAAGAACTCCGATGCAAAATAAATCATCGAGGCTTACTGACTATTGATTAGTCATATGCATGTGTGACCATGTGCCAAGTCGATTCACATGAACGGTCAGAGGAGGATACCACAATGCCATACTAAAGTATGAATAAAACAATGCAAGAAAACATTCATATGACATGCTACAAACTATTAGCAAGCTAGATCTAATCATAGACAAGCAAGAACTACTAAGCATCCATAATGACATACACCTTACACAAACAGGCTAACATGCTCACAATGATGAGTATATGTACAAAAAATGAAAACAAATAGAGTTCGTTACCAGCCTCTTACCACACCTCGAGTTGTCTTAATCTTCATTATTGCCCTTCACTTGTGTGACTTGAATAATTAACATGAAACCAAAATCCACTAAGGACGGCTGAATCCTGCAAAGAACTCATGAAACCAAAGAAGAACAACAAATATTTTTGGTGTTTTCAATTTTTTTAGAAACAAGCAAATAGAGAAAAAACAAACAAAAACAAAGCAAACCAAACAAAGAAAAATCTTTTTGGATTTTTTATTTTAAGGCAAACCAAAGCAAAGAAACAAAAAAACAAACCAAGAGAAACAACGAAAACATTTTTGGTATTTTTGTGTTTTAGGAAAGAAGCAACAAAAACCAAAAAGAAAGTGAAACGATGGATATACAAAGAACCGACCGAACATGATATATAAATGAGTGTGACGTCGGTATACCTCCCCCAAGCTTAGGCTTTTGGCCTAAGTGGGGCTCAATAGCCCGGATAGTACCCCCATGCTGGTGGGTCATCATAGGAATGATCATAGTTAGGCACCTGCGATGAAGAAGAAGACGTGCCCCAATCAAATGAGGGTTGCTGGTATGAAGACTCTCCCAAGTTGGAGGGCTGAACCGAATTGTCTTCGGCATCCTCTTCAACATTCTCCTCTTGCTGGGAGAGTTCCCCCACATAAGAGTTAACCTCCTCCTCCGTAAGTGACCATCCTTGCCTGTTACCAAAGTTAAACAAAGCAGGTGCAGGCAAATAAACTATTTTTTTAGTCCTACCCTTTCTCCGGCCTTGCTAGGCAAAAGATAATTCAAATGGTAAACTTCTCACATTAGCCCCCAAGGAAATAAAACCATGCTGAATCATGCATTTAATATCAAGCCTCTCTATGGGGAACTGAAAATCTGAATAATGAGGCTCTAAACCATGGAAAGCTAGCAACCTAGAAGCAATGAGACCTCCACAAATTCCACCCTTCTCATGGTTGGTGGTGAGACGGTGAGCTATCAGCGCACCCATACTACAAGATCTACTCCTATTTAGAGCAGCTGCGATAAAATCTAGATCAAAAGAAGACAACTTTCTAGCAATCTTTCTAGCAAGAACACACTTGGGAATGAAATAGGCAAAGTATCTAATAGCTAGAAGCTGAATGCTCTGAATTTTATCACTTTCCTTTGAGAATTCGAAACCTTGGCAAATCTCGGCATATAAATCCATAAGTGACTTGGGCCTCTCCTTGATCTTCTCGCAAGATCCCCACTGAGGTACTCTAATTGCTACACAGAAATCAGCAAAAGGCAGGTCGACAGGTATATTATATATTTTGCAATGGACCATGGGATTAGAAGTAGACCAAGTGAACCGTAAGTCCTGCACAAAAGCCATGGTTAGCTTAACATATTGGAATGGTTCACGTTCAACAAAGTGTTCCAACCCTGCATTTGTAACCATAGTTTGGAAATCTTGTAGGATCCCCGCAGCTCTCATAAATTCATGGCATAGATATATGGAAGGAAAAACTGCCTTCTCATGATGAACCTTCATTGGCTCATGCACCATCAAGTCATATTGATTCAGTGGATAAGCACTCATCTTCCTTGCTGAAATTTTCAGACAACCATCAAACCAAGTGATTTCTAAGTTGATAAATGATGAGCAACTACTATAGGAACTTGCTAGAGGACTACACATGCATCAAAACAAAGTTTCTAAGCATAGAACAAGCATGCAAGCTCAAACAACCTGTCACCTATGGCAGCAAAATACTCAAGATACAATCTACCAATCACAAATCTAATTGGACAAGTGGAGGAGGCACATACCAAGGAGCAATCCCTCCAAAAATCATCACTTGAGATGGGCTGAACAAGGAGATCGAAAATCGCGAGCAAGAACAGCAAGAACTCGAGCTTGAGAAAGTTTTCCGGTGTTTTTAGGGAGAGAGAAAGAAGGTGGCTTTGAGGAGGCAGCCTGGAGGGGCCGAGTGGGGCAAACCCCCCTAGGCGCCACCAGTGGTGGGCCCACACCTACCACAGGTGTGGTGGCCTGGGGTGGCCCCCTGGGTCACCTCTGATGCCTCTCTGCCCCTTTTTTCGAGGAAAAAATTATTTTGAATTTTCTAGGATTTTTCGGGAAACTTTATTTTTGGCCAATTTTCAGGGTATGAAAATTGATTTTCTCGCAGAAACAGTTTTTCAGAAGAAGCAAAAGCAAACCAAAAGCCAAACTACAGGAGCTCTAAGAAACTCAAACAAGCAAACTACTAGCAAAACTAAAGCTAAAGCAAAGACTAGGAAGGAGAAAAGTAAAAGAAAGCAAGTATAACCACAGTGGAAACATTATTTTGTTCATTAAAATCCTTTTGTTAACAAGGTTGATCAAGTCTTGTTACCAAAACAATATTCTATGAAACAAAACTTTGCATGCCACAAGGTGATTATGTTACCTCATACTTGATAACAATGGTCCCAATCATAATAGTTTCAAAATTATCTTGTGGAATGGGACAATATATTTCTCCAACCTTGATGCTCTCAATATTTTCAATGGAATTCAAGCAATAGCTTCTAACAACCTTCTTGGGGAAATAAACAGTATGCTATTTGTCATTAATATTAAAAGTTACTTTTCCTTAATTGCAATTGATGATAGCACCTGCAGTATTAAGAAAAGGTCTCCCAAGAATAATAGACATGTTATCATCTTCAGGCATTTCAAGCACCACAAAATCAGTTAAAACCATGCAATTATGAGCAACTTGAACCAAAACATCCTCACATATACCAATAGGAATAGTAGTTGACTTATCAGCCATTTGCAAAGATATATCAGTTGGTATCAACTTTTCTAGCTGGAGTCTCTTGTAGAGAGAAAAATGCATAACACTAACTCCAGCTCCCAAATCACATAAAGCAGTTCTAACATAATTGTTCTTAATAGAGCAGAGAATAGTTGGTATACCTGGATCACCAAGTTTCTTTGGAACCTTACCATTGAAGGAGTAATTAGCAAGCAAAGTAGAAATCTCCTAATTAAGAATCTTACTTTTATTAGAGACAATATCCTTCATATACTTTGAATAAGGAGGAAACTTAATAGCATCAGTCAATGGAATTTGCAAGAATAAAGGTTTCATCCACTCACAAAACTTGTTGTAGTGTTCTTCCTCCTTTGACTTGTGTTTCTTACCTAGAAAAGGCATAGGTTTCTGCACCCAAGGTTCTCTCTCTTTACCATGTATATTAGCAATAAAATCTTCCTTTGTGTACCTAGTGTTCTTAGTGTGCTTCTCAGGTTCTTCCTCACCTTCCTCCTTATCAGGAGACTCATTATTATTACCACTCTCAGTTTCAGCATCAGAGACAGATATACTATTAGGATCTACGTCAGATTCAAGTGGTTCCTTAACTATTTTATGTACCTTAGCAAGTTGATCAAGTTGGGTTTGAACCATTTGAAAGTGTTTACAAAGCATTTTAATATCATTAGAAGTACTTTTCATAATATCTTTCAACTCATGGATAGCTCTAGAGTTTTCCAATAAATGATTATGAACTTGTTTATTAAAGTTACCTTGTTTAACAATAAATGTGTGAAGTTCCTCTAAGTATTAATCAGGAGGCTTACCATAAGGAATATCACTTTCATTAAATTGGAGAGAGTGTACCTCAATAGTAGATGAGTGGGGAATTGGATTACATAATTCTTCTATAGGAGGTAGATTCTTCACATCTTCAGCTCTAATACCTTTCTCCTTTAGACACTTCTTAGCTTCCTTCATCACTTCATCATTTAATGCAATAACTCCCCTCTTCTTTGTTGTTGGTGCTAGAATTGGTTCAGGAACAACTGGTTCAGGAGTAATAGGCTCAGGTGAATTTAGCTCAGTTGAAGTCCAATTATCATAATTCTTGCTTATCTTGGTCATTAATTCTTCAGCATCTGTAGGAGTCCTTTTCCTAAAAACACAATCCGAGGCTTTGGTTGTGTAACCAGATCGTGCACAATTTGGAGTGGTTAGTCAGGATTTCCGAGGCTTTGGTTGTGTAACCAGATCGTGCACAATTTGGAGCTTGACCAAGAAGCATGTAAAAAAACCATGGGTGAACCTGATTTTTTTTCTTGCGAATTGTTGATTTGGGTCACTTATCATGCGTACAACAAGGTGACAACAACCTTAATTTGAAAGATTTCATGCTTGAGAGTGACAATGAGGGAAAAGATCCCGTCCTCATGCTTGAGAGAGTTTTCTTGTAGATTAAACGGGGGAGCTTTATTGAATCTAGAGCAATGCTCTATCGTTACCTCCATGGGCTTTTCTCGTTGGGCCAGCTAAGGACCCTTCGGAATCTACAATCTTTTTCGGAATCTTACTTTGACAAAGACACAAGCGTTAGAAACCTGCCGATTTCTATAAACCGCGGCCCGCATAGCGAACTTCTTTTCCTGCGCTTGTCCCTTTATCTTTCCAGGTTTTGAACCTCCTTTTGATTAAAAGCACTGCCTGCCTGAGTGTGTGTTAGGCTTTCGATGTGTTTGCCTTAGGGCTTAGGTACAGGGACAACGCAGTAGTTGTCTCAAAGCGACAGTGTTTAGACCTGCTTTTCATGCTGCTCCGTGCCGTGCAGCTGCTTCTGGTCCTGTGTGCTACTAGTAGCTAGTATATAGTAAAAAACAGTGACTTTGACTTTCCTATTACTGTAGGTATGCCCATGGCAGAACACGCACTATATAAATAACATGGGACACTGTAACTTCTGGGACCACGTTCTGTGCTGTTGCTCTTGTTTTTCATCTTTCACTTTTGATGCTTGAAGGAGATGTGAGTCAAAATGAATAAAAGATGCAGCCGAAAGTAGTACCATGCAGCTGTGCGAGTAGTCAATTAAACAATGTCATGAGGAATTATGAAATAGTAGCGGATATTCTTCGGCTTGCAGGCTCAAATGCATCCATTATGAGAAAATATATTTTGAAATGTTCATTTTTTTTTAAAATCTGCATATACATTAGAATATTTTATGTTGGTTCATAAGTTTTCGAAATGAACACACATTTTATGTGTCGTGTATAAAAAGACAAAATATGTCACAGGAATACGACTATTCATATGATATTTTTTGTCTTTTTATACACAACATATAAAATGTTTTTTCATCCGAAAACTTGTGAACCAAAATAAAATATTCGAATGTATATGAAGATTTTTTTTCGAATTTTTTGATATCTTAAAATATGTTTTACTCCACAATAGGTGCATTTGCACCTATGAGCCGAATTGCCGTCTCCAAATAGTAGTAGCAAAAATCATTTACTAGTCAATCTAGTTCAGTTTATTGCTGTGCATGGACAAATTGTCAGTATTTGCAAAACTAAACAAGCGCCCAGTTAGATTGAATTAGGAGTCGATCGTGCGATTCATTTGAACCAGAGGAGAGAGCAGCAGATCTGCTGCATAGAGGAAGAAAGAAAATAAACCGGGTACCAGAACGGGATGTCGTGCATGCTGTACGGTCGATCAGGGGATGTTCCTCATGGTCGATCGATTAGCCCGAGATACAGACATGTACGACACTGGGAGTCACAGATCTGCAGCTGATAGGCCACCGTACGTACGCTCTGAAATCCGTCGAGGCCTGGATTAATTAGCAACAGCAACTTGACAGAAAATGGTCATCCCAGCGTTGTCTTACTTACAGCCAGCTGCGCGAGACCGTGAAGCATCTCTAGCTACGAAGCATGTGCTTCGACCGGAGGGTAATGGCGAAAAATGTGGCTACCTTTGGCGCGCGCGGTGGCGCCGACGAGCCGACACATATTCGATCTTGCCCGTGACCACGACTGCGTGCCAATGGCGACAAGGCGGCGCGCGGTCGAGCACATGCCCGCGTGTCACGGGCGGCGATCTCCACGCTATAAAAGGCAGCGAGTCATGGCGTTGTTGATCAGATCACAACACCACGTACTCCTCACAGCTGCTTAGCGCGTCGCTAGCTCTGTAGCTTGATCCGATCGATGGCCGGGAGGAAGCAGGCGACGACGACGACAAACGCAGCGGCCATGGCGCTGCTGGTGGCGGCGGCGCTGCTCGCCATAGTGACCGTGGCGCCGGCGGCCGCGACCACTGGGCCGTACACGATGTGCCGCGTGAACATGGTCAATATGAAGGGCGCGTGCGAGAAGTACTGCGCGAGGGGCAGCAGGGTGGCTTGGCCGGGCAGGCCTTGCTGCGACGCCATTAGGGGAGCCGACTTCGACTGCCTCTGCCACCTGAAGCGCGCGATCGGGTCCATGGGCAACATCGACGCCGGCCGCGCCATGCAGATCCCCTCCAAGTGCGGCATCCCACACGCGCCGACCTCCTGTTGATTAACTAGAGGCGCGCGCCGATCAAGCTAGCCTAGCCTCTCCAGACGCGTGCGAAGCTACTAGTAGCTGCGATCCCAGCAATAAGTACTTAGATCCCATGCGATCAATTATGGTTCCTATAATGATTTATGTTGTTTTCCCTTTAGATTGAGTTCTCGCACGCATGCGACGACTTATGTGTACAAGTATCCTCTCAGGAATAACTTATGTGTGTCTGTACTACTCCGTATATGTTCCAGTGTGTACCGTCTGTTGCGGCTGCATGCATGTAGTGTGTGTTGCATAAACCATCATGGTATACACTCTTTTGCTGCACCAACTTTGATGAATGGCGTAGAATGCATAAAAAAGAAAGGATGTCCTTAAGAACTATATTTATGTCCTAAATTTATTTGGTCACTTGGTGAACTTCGGGATTGTCATGATCTTCCTAAGACAGAACATACGGTTCAAATCTAGTAGAATCATCCTACTTGTCACCTTAATTTAAGCTTTAATATTTTCACCGAAGTTTGGACTCATCGAATCACGGAAATCTCCCAGAAAGTGATTAGACCAACACAATGAACATTTATGCATGAACGACGCATGGTAGGGGTGGTTTTCCTACATGCATGAAATGATTGATGAACTTTATAAATAAAAGCTTGGTGGGATAATTAGCATATGATAAGGTTAAGTTGTATTTTTTCAACAAACTATGCATATGAAATAATTTGCAAGTAACGTGAATGGATTATGCAATTGGTGTATGGGGAAGTATTGGTTTTAAAGTTAACATCACATCGGAAATTACTTCCAAACACATTTTTTTTAACTCAATCTGATGTCTTCGATCTTGTTCAATACCATAACCTACATATTGATGTGTTAGTTTGCCTTAGTGCCACACCATTTCACTACTCGTAGTGGTCACACTATGAGGTATACTCTATCTCCTGCTTCAAATTAAACCTATCTGTTCGCCACCTCAATAAGAGAACAAGAAGCGCCCCTAGGGTTTTTTTCCTCCCGCTTGAGCGATATAGCAAGAGTTCCCATCTATCTCCAACTCCGGACCGATCTCTAGTTTATTCCCTTTTCCAACCTCGCTCCTCTGTAATGTTATCATCTACCGTCTTCAAGAGTTTCCCACGATTCTTCTTTGGGTTTCTTCTCTGGTTCTACCTAGGGTTTATGGTTTCCTCGTCCTTGGGTTTTCATGGCGGACAAGAGTCAACCCTCGACGGCCATTGTGATTGGATCTTCTTTTAATGATATAGGGAAGGAACCTGAGATGCATGCCAAGGATTCTGTGGAGTCCACGACTAGTTCGTTGGTGCCACATGATGCTAATCTAGATTCAATGTTAGGTCGGGTTGAGATCAGCGAAGATGAGTTCGATGACTTTGTTATCGAGGAATAAGTTGTGAATCTAGCCAAGAGTACTAGATGGTTGGAAGTGGCTAGGGTGAACCGCTCCAAGTGATTCGGTCATGATGCCCTTTTACAGAAGATGCAAGCTGCTTGGAAACCTGTGAGGCAGATTAGTATGCATGTTGCTAGTGAGAACAATTGATGATTCAATGGAATTGCCTAGGATACTAGGAAAAGGTCACTAAATAAGGGCCCTAGTTATTTCTTGAGTGGGCTCTCATCATAGTAGCATACGATGGTATATCTGACCCGAATTTAGTTCAGTTCGAGCACATGCCCTTATGGAGTCAAGTTCACATAATTCCTGAAGTGTTTCGAAATGAAGAGGTTTTTAGACCTCTGATCAGCCACTCCGCGGGGGAAATCTTGGTGGTAGAGATGAACTTGACTCTTGCAAAATGAAATTGTGTTAAACATGACATTCGTAAAACTCCTGCGAATATCTTCTTCGCGTTTCTTTCTTATTGTGCTTACATTTATCTCTATGTTCATGCACCAGATCTTTCATCACATTACTGATAAAGTTTGATTCCCCGTCCATTCCAACTCTCTCTCTCTCTCTCTCTCTCTCTCTCTCTCTCTCTCTCTCTCTCTCTCTCTCTCTCTCTCTCTCTCCATCCCTACCTCTCTATCTCTGATGACGCGATTTGGATTTGTAATTTTACTTACTAAGCTTTCATGAAAAGAGTAGGTATTCATCGCATCACAAATATGCATCACATGGAAGAAGAAGCTGAGGCATTCAAACCACATGCACTCTTGAAAATACCTAAAAGAGGTCTACCTATCTTTAAGATTACAATTTAAATTTCCAAATCCACTCTTACATTACCACATATTTCCTTTGGACTGACGATTTCAAGTGTTGCACCTGACCGATGGTTCCAGTCATGCTCCAAATACCACATGTCAACAACTTTGTACGGATCTACAAACACAATGGAAGATGTGGTCTCAACAAGTCTTATCTAAAGTAAGTTTCCTGTTCTACTTAAAATGCTCAATGGATTATTTCTCTTGCATGTTCTCTTTATTGATCGACTATGGCATGTCTGGTATAGATATCGTCTATGCTTTGTGGGAACAGATGGCACCGGCGAAGCAAAATTTGTTTTGTTCAATAGAGTTGCATCTTAGCCGATTGGCACTTGGCAAGAGTGATGGTACTTCTAAGAACTTCAGGCCCACGAGATTGTGGCCGGTGTCTCTCACAAGTGCACTTTGGCTGTCTCAGTGACACGAGAAAGTATGTTAGAGGAAACATATCCTTCTAAGGCAACACAATTGAAACTTTGTTTGGTAGGAAGAAATCTATGCCACGGGATACTCGTGGACATTGGATTTCTATTGGGCCACCACTGACCATCGTACGGTATGGAGCTTCCCCAACGAGCCTCTACTGAGGATCAAAACACATGCATGACCCGTTACTTCACATGCCGCACTCGATCATCATAGGCAAAACCTATTGCTGTTAATTTTTTCAATGTAGATTTCCCAATAACATTCATTAGCAAGTTGATCGCAAAAAAGTCACTAGCAATCTCTAGTAAAACTTTTCTTCAATTAACAGAGGCACACCGGGAGGTGTGACCCTGCCACCACACTTCCGGACTGTGATCTATACCTAGCTTGCGTAATATGGGCGTGTTTGGTACCCATATCAATATTGGGGCTCGTTCTTGCCAAGCCCTTGGGGGCACATCCAGGCAAAACGTACTTTGGGCCATCTTTGGGGCTTCGTTTGCTTGCCTGCCTAGCCCTTTTCTGGTTCGGGGGATATATGTGCGGCGATTGTTTGGTTATATGCTTTCCAGCCTAGGGAGCTGTTGGAATTTGGTGAGTTTTGGGCTGTTGGCCCATTAGACAAATTCTGAAATTCTCTTTGGCCCACTTGTATATGGCAGCATATGGCTGTGCTAGTGGCGCTAAAGTTTAGTCCCACATTGCTAGTTGAAGGGGAGTTGGACCACCTTATATAGTAGAGTGTTGCACCACTCACTAAGGTGTGACAAGAAGAGTAGCCCTCGCGCACTCCTGCGACGCCGCCCGCCTCGCCTCGTCACGACGCGCGCGCGCCGCGGGTTGCGGGTTGCGGGAATCTCGCCGAACCGAGCTTTATTTTGCTTGTTGGAAAAACTGATTATGAGTCATTAACGAACGCGTTAATTACAGTCGTTTCCAGTTTTTATGGACACGGACTGTTACCGACTCGGACGTTGGCTGAGCCCACGATCCTCCTAACCTGCACTATATAAGCGTCCGGGCTAAACCTAATCGGCACTGTATCAATCCACACACGCGCCTATCTCCAGAACTTTGCGCCGCCGCTTTCGTCTTCCTCATCCCGGCTTGCGGCGTGCACCGCAGATCGGGACAATAGGCCTCTGGAACCCCGTCTCTCGTGAACCTGTACGGGTGAGGGGCGATCATGTTTTTGGGGAGCGCTCAAGCGCGACTACTGGCAACCACGACGTCGTCCGACGACGAGTTTCCGAACGACGACTTCTTCCCGGACGTCAGCGACCTCTTCGACAACCTCAACATGGGCGACGCTGCTGCGACCGCTGCAGCTGCTATTCAGCCTACATCGTATGTGATCTCGATTTCTCTCTTTCGGATTATGCTAGAGTTCTTTGTTCTAGCGTTTGGTGTAGATGTGATAGGTTTATCTTGTATAGATGTAATCTGTTTATCTACTTTGTTGATCTGCATGATTGGTTTTACTACTATCTGTATGATCATGATTTATAAGTTTATTATTCGGATTAAATCATATGGATTATGGCTTATATTTCCAACAATCCAAAAACCTGATTATAGGCTACTGAATTCCACTGATGTAGCCGCGGCTACTAGGCCGCCTCCTTTTGATGGCATGCACTATAAGAGATGGCGCAAGTGAGCAGTTCTCTGGTTTGAAAACCTAAACTGCTATAGCGCCACTCTTGGCAAGCCTGAAGGAGATCTTTCTGCTGAGCAGGAAGCGAACTTTAAGAAAGCCGATACCATGTTTGTGGCGGCTTTGTTCAGTGTTCTTGGAGACAACATTGTTGACCCTTATATGTCATTTGATAATGGCAAGGACGCGTGGGAAGCGCTCGAGGCCAAGTTTGGGGTCTCGGACGCTGGCACTGAGCTGTATATCATGGAGCAATTCTATGATTATAGGATGGTTGATGAGCGCTCCATCGTTGAGCAAGCTCATGAGATATAATCACTTGCCAAAGAACTTGAGCAGTTCAAGTGTTCCTTATCGGACAAATTTGTGGCTGGTGGCATTATTGCCAAGCTTCCTCCTTCATGGAGGAACTTTGCTACTTTTCTGAAACATAAGAGACAAGAGTTTTCTGTTACGGATCTCATTGGGTCTCTTCATGTGGAAGAGAAGGCGAGAGCAAAGGACAAAACTGCTCGAGGACTTGAGGGAGGTTCTACTGCCAATTTAGTGTAGAGGAAAAACTTTCAATTCCACAAGTTTAAGAATAAGAACAAAACTGAAGGAAAGGGAAAGTTTGATGGAAAGAACAAGGCCACGCACTCAACCAACTTCAAGAAGAAAAATGATAAGAGGAAAGGCTCTTGCCACGTCTGTGGTGATCCTGGTCATTGGGCTCCTAGCTGCCCTAATCGCTTTGACAAGCGTCAACATGGGAACAGCGGCAATGCCGCTAATGTTGTTATTAGCGATACTGAGATGAAGGATGATGGGTACGGTATTTTACCTACTATCCTTTCAGTATATCATTCTCCTGATTAGTGGATAGACACGGGTGCTAATACACATGTATGTTCTGATATTTCCATGTTTTCCTCTTATCAGGTCTCAAGGACCTCTTCCGTGCTGATGGGAAACGGCTCACGTGCTTCTGTTCATGGTGTTGGTACGGTAGATCTGAAGTTTACTTCGGGGAAGACCGTACAGCTGAAGAACGTGCAGCCTGTTCCCTCCATCAATAAGAATCTTGTCAGCGGATCGCTTTTATGTCGAGATGGCTTTAAGTTGGTTTTTGAGTCCAATAAAGTTGTAATTTTTAAGTATGTAAAATTTGTTGGAAAAGGTTATGAGTGCGGAGGTCTGTTCCGCTTGTCTCTGTCAGACTCATGTACTAAAGTTATTAATCATGTTTGCAATGATAATGAGTCCAATGTTTGGCATTCACGACTCTGTCATATTAACTTTGGTTGCATGACGCGGCTAGCCAATATGAGTTTAATTCCGAAATTTACCACTGTCAAAGGTTCTAAGTGCCAAGTTTGTGTGCAAGGAAAGCAACCCCGCAAGTCTTATACGACTGCGGAACCGAGAAACTTAGCACCGCTAGAACTTATACATTCAGATCTTTGTGAGATGAATGGTGTGTTGACAAAATGTGGAAAAAGATACTTTATGACGTTAATTGATGACTCCACTAGATACTGCTATGTTTATCTCCTGAAATCTAAAGATGAAGCTTTGAACTACTTCAAAATCTATAAAGCTGAGGCAGAAAACCAACTTGATCTTAAAATCAAGCGGCTAAGGTCGGATCGTGGTGGAGAGTACTTTTCAAATGAATTTGATTTATTCTGTGCGAAACATGGTATTTTACATGAGAGGACGCCTCCCTACTCACCTCAGTCAAATGGGGTGGCCGAAAGAAAGAACCGCACTCTAACTGATTTGGTTAACGCCATGTTAGATACATCGGGTCTTTCCAAGGAATGGTGGGGGGAGGCGCTAATGACTGCGTGTCATGTCCTAAACCGTGTTCCTGTAAAGGATAAAACCATGACTCCATTTGAGGAATGGGAAAAGAAAAGGCTTAAACTCTCTTACTTACGAACATGGGGTTGTTTGGCGAAAGTCAATATTCCAATACCCAAGAAGCGAAAGCTTGGACCAAAAACCGTTGATTGTGTTTTTCTGGGATATGCTTTTCATAGCATTGGCTATAGATTTTTGATAGTAAAATCTGAGGTATCCGACATGCATGTTGGTACAATTATGGAGTCAAATGATGCGACTTTCTTTGAGGACATCTTTCCTATGAAAGGCATGTCCAGCTCATCAAATCAGGAGATGACTAGTTCATCTAGTCAGGAATTTTATATAATTCATGAACCCACTATGCCGATAGAACACTCTGATGATCCTGTGGAGGATGACAATGAAGCTCCCAAAAGGAGCAAGAGACAAAGGACCGCAAAGTCATTTGGTGATGATTTCATTGTGTACCTTGTGGATGATACTCCCACTTATATTTCAGAAGCCTATGCATCTCAAGATGCTGACTACTGGAAGGAAGCTGTCCGAAGCGAGATGGACTCCATCTTAGCTAATGGTACTTGGGAAATCACTGATCGTCCTTATGGGTGCAAACCTATATGATGTAAGTGGGTGTTCAAGAAAAAGCTTAGACCTGATGGTACTATTGAAAAGTACAAGGTACGTCTTGTGGCTAAGGGTTATACCCAAAAGGAAGGTGAAGACTTCTTCGATACCTACTCACCTGTAGCCAGATTGACCACTATTCGAGTACTACTTTCCTTGGCTGCCTCACATGGTCTTCTCGTTCATCAAATGGACGTTAAGACAGCTTTTCTAAATGGAGAGCTAGATGAGGAAATTTATATGGAGCAGCCTGATGGATTTGTAGTAGATGGTCAATAAGGAAAGGTGTGTAAGTTAGTGAAGTCTTTATATGGTCTTAAGCAAGCTCCTAAGCAGTGGCACGAGAAGTTTGAAAGAACTTTAACTGCTGAAGGCTTTGTTGTAAATGAAGCTGACAAATGTGTGTACTATCGCCATGGTGGGGGCGAGAGAGTTATTATGTGTCTCTATGTTGATGACATATTGATATTCGGGACCAACCTCGCTGTTATCGAGGAGGTCAAAGAGTTCCTATCTCGCTGCTTTGAGATGAAGGACTTGGGAGTGGCTGATGTAATTTTAAACATCAAGCTACTAAAGGATGACAATGGTGGGATTACACTGCTTCAGTCTCACTATGTGGAAAAGATATTGAGTCGCTTCGGGTATAGCGACTGCAATTCTTCTCCAACGCCTTATGATCCGAGTGTGCTACTTCGAAAGAATCGAAGGAATGCTAAAGATCAATTGAGATATTCTCAAATCATTGGCTCGCTCATGTATTTAGCCAGCACTACTAGACCTGACATCTCCTTTGCTGTAAGCAAACTGAGTCGATTTGTGTCAAATCCTGGAGATGATCATTGGCATGCTCTTGAAAGAGTTTTGCGCTATTTGAAAGGCACTACGAGTTATGGTATTCACTATACTGGGTATCCTCGGGTACTTGAGGGTTATAGTGATTCAAATTGGATATCTGATGCCGATGAGATTAAGGCCACAAGTGGTTATTTGTTTACACTTGGTGGTGGCATTGTTTCCTGGAAGTCTTGCAAGCAGACCATCTTAACGAGGTCAACTATGGAAGCAGAACTCACAGCGTTAGACACAACCACTGTTGAAGCAGAGTGGCTTCGTGAGCTCTTGATGGACTTACCTGTGGTTGAAAAACCAATACACGCCATCCCAATGAACTGTGATAATCAAACTGTGATCGTCAAAGTAAACAGTTCTAAGGATAATATGAAGTCATCAAGGCATGTGAAGAGGAGATTGAAATCTGTCAGGAAACTGAGAAACTCCGGAGTTATTGCGTTGGATTATATCCAAACATCTAATAACCTGGCAGATCCTTTCACAAAGGGACTATCACGTAATGTGATAGATAATGCATCGAGGGAGACGGGTTTGAGACCCACGATATGAGTTGATCCCAGTGGCAACCCACTCTATGTGATCGGAGATCCCGTGAATTAGAGATGGGAGACAAGCTATTGGTCAGCTGAGAGGAGAGTATTTCCATATTATATTTACATCTCCATAAAGATGCAATACTCTCTTAATCTGCATGGCAGTTTGATATTTATCTTAATGTGTTCCAAGTGGCTTTTTATAAGCGGATATGTTGTCCTGCAGAACATCTCTTGAGGAACACACCTATATGAGTCTGACTGTCAAACGTCGCAGTCCGTGAGAGTTGGGTGCTCTCTAATAAACTCATGAAAGGCCCTGGAGTATGACGCATAAGCTCCAAACCGCGGGGAAGCCGACGGTAGCCCTGTACCAGTCTAGATTTTGTATAAAACTAGCGCGCAGAAACTTGTAGTTTAAGGCATAGTCCACTATTCAAGTGGCAAGCTAGTGTAGCATGAAGTTTAACGTGGAAGTTCAACTTAACAGTCTCCACTAGACACCGGTATATAAAACAATATTCTGGAAGAAAAGTGATGTGATGTGCCAATGAGACTTTGTGGGGGATTGTTGGAATTTGGTGAGTTTTGGGCTGTTGGCCCATTAGACAAATTCTGAAATTCTCTTTGGCCCACTTGTATATGGCAGCATATGACTGTGCTAGTGGTGCTAAAGTTTAGTCCCACATTGCTAGTTGAAGGGGAGTTGTACCACCTTATATAGTAGAGTGTTGCACCACTCACTAAGGTGTGACAAGAAGAGTAGCCCTCGCGCACTCCTCCTCCGACGCCGCCCGCCTCGTCACGACGCGCGCGCGCCGCGGGTTGCGGGAATCTCGCCGAGTCGAGCTTTATTTTGCTTGTTGGGAAAACTGATTATGAGTCATTAACGGACGCGTTAATTACAGTCGTTTCTAGTTTTTATGGACAAGCGTCCGAGCTAAACCTAATCGGCACTGTATCAATCCACACACGCGCCTATCTCCAGAACTTTGCGCCGCCGCTTTCGTCTTCCTCATCCCGGCTTGCGTCGTGCACCGCAGATTGGGACAGTAGGCCTCCGGAACCCCGTCTCTCGTGAACCTGTACGGGTGAGAGGCGATCAGGTTTTTGGGGAGCGCTCAAGTGCGACTACTGGCAACCACGACGTCGTCCGACGATGAGTTTCCGAACGACGACTTCTTCCCGGACGTCAGCGACCTCTTCGACAACCTCAACATGGGCGACGCTGCTGCGACCGCTGCGGCTGCTATTCAGCCTACATCGTATGTGATCTCAATTTCTCTCTTTCGGATTATGCTAGAGTTATTTGTTCTAGCGTTTGGTGCAGATATGATAGGTTTATCTTGTATAGATGTAATCTGTTCATCTACTTTGTTGATCTGCATGATTGGTTTTACTACTATCTGTATGATCATGATTTATAAGTTTATTATTCGGATTAAATCATATGGATTATTGCTTATATTTCCAACAGGAGCAAGCCAAAAAATAGATAAATATTGTCTAGTTGTCTCCAAAATAGATGGTACAGTAACCTCTTCTCATCAGTGGCCAGGTTACCATGCACTTTTCAACAGATAAGAAGTTCAACAAGAGAGGATGATATTAGATGATCACTTCAACAACAGTTACCCGAATAGGAGATGCACCACGAGGTAAACACAAAAAACCACAGTTGGTGATGGATCACAAGTTCATCACCGGAGGAGTTAATGTATACCACGCTCTATAATATTACAAACCAGGGATCAGTTTTAATCAAGACCTAGATAACAGAGGGATATGATAACACCTCCCAAAATATACATGACCGCATCAATATATCATGAGCAAGATTGCCAACAACAAAGCAGATGCCCTAATCGAAGTGGTTGTGTAGCGAGATCGTAAGCCAGGCCCTCCTATCACCTGGACCCATGTTAGCATAGGCGACACCTTCTGCTTTCTTGTTCACAAGGAACTCTATGGTCTGTAGCATCAATTTTGGATCTCATAGTTATCTCTTGTATACATACTTGGGCATGAAGATCATCTTCATATGATCATAGTTCGTTATGGGAGTCTGCACCAACTCAAGGATCTTCCGGCATGACTAGAACTTAGAAGAGAGTGTGTTAGTGCACATCAATTTGTAAGTTACGAACAAGTGAAAGATAAGGTAGTGTCATGCCATCTTACACGAGCATCTTCTTTAGCATGACGTCATCATCGACCATAAAGGTCGTGTTGTCCGCACACCATCTCACACTCTCTCGGTGTTTAAGTCTGCCTATCAGATTCCATTTGGTTCCCCACTTCCTAATGTGGTTGTACATGTGAAGAGTGGTCACTGTGATCCTAGTGAAGTCAAGAACATCATTTTCAACCTTTTGCATGTCCCTCTCTCAAGCCGTTGGCACAGTGTTCCCCTGTTCACGAGCTCAACCATGCTATTAAGGACAAACTCTGATAAAGCAGGCTCCCAAACCATTGCCTGTTTAGGGACACACTTAACTGGAATTTTGGTAGGCTCCGTCTCGATCATGTCAAAATTTCCCACAGAGGGATAAGACAAGTAGAGGTAGCGAGTACATGTGATGTTCTACATTCATGTAAGCATGGTATAAATGAGAACAATGGTAAGTACCTTTCTAAAATAATACCCCGCTAGAAAGAACAATCCTAATCATGATACAATGGCTATCGCAGATGAAGAAACGAATACAAAGTACAACTAGAACATGAAGTGGTGGAGGTTTTTCTTATAGCGAGAGGAGTAGGGTTCAGAATAGAGGTCGTGGCAGGGTAAACCGATAGGACCATCATCGACATGCTCAAGGGTGAAGCCGATAGGACCACCATCGATGTGCTCGAGAGAGATGGCGGAATGCCCAACAATCGAGTAAGACGAACTTTAATGGTTAATGGTTGTAGATCCATACATATAGCCACATCTAGCACATCCTTACATATCTAAGCTAGATCGAGGGTTCGAGATTCCTACAGCAAATGGAACAACATCTAGCACACATGGTTTGGGACGATGGGGATTCCATCATGCATTCAATAGCCTCTATTGCCGCACCCGGGGTCCAAGCTCCCGCCATGGACATGGAAATTAGAGGAGGGAGGATCTCGGAAGTGGGGAAGTGGAGGATTTGATTACAGCGGTGGCCATCGCCGGCTAAATAGGGGAGCTCGAAAGAGGGGAAGTGGAGGATTTGTTTGTGGCGGACGATGAGCGAAACTGCGGCGGGAGAAATTCGGTCACCGCGTGCCGCAATTTCATAGTGGTGCGGAGCTTGCATGCTCTCCCGCCATCTCCGATGGTCGCATTTGCGAGCACACGACGTTTCCCTCTTTGGCCGTAATGAGGGTGGCTCTCTAGAAACGACCGAATCGGCAATTCCTAGCGGGCCTACCCAAGGTGCTTTAATCATCGTGCTGATCACAACGCAGCGGCCAAGCATGCAACCAATCGGGTCGCTTTCGTCACGAGCGGATAGGCCCCGACCTCCCACGGCCACACCCTTCCCATTCGCCGACCATGCATATGAATTCCTCTCTAAACCCTGCATGTTTTTTTTTTTTTGAAACAAGGCAAAAGACTTGCCATTTTCATTAATAGAGAAGGAGTTCAAGAGGGTGTCTTACAAACATGCTCAAATAAACCCTGCATATGCATGCTCTGATCAACACCATCTGGATTGAGATAAATTAAGATCTCCCACTTGGCACAAACTGGCGGCCCCAACAAACGTCCAATTGTAGCCAGCAAACCGCCACATATACTACCGTCTGCGTGCTTGCCCATTGGTTCGGTCTGCACGCCAGTACGTTGGTACCTCATGCAGGTAGTACGTACGTGGATATATACCTTCATTCGCGTTGAATGGCTTGGTGCCGACGATCTGATCTGGCTGGTTAGCTTGCCCGTGACTGGCCACCCCCGTAATGCAGCCAAGCGCGAGGCCACATGCCCGTCGTCACGGGCTCACGGACCAAGCTATCCCCACGCTATATAAGCCTGGAGCCGGCGTCTAACCTGACACACACACGCAGACAAGCAAGCGCCACACACATCAACTGCGCGCAGCTAGCTTGATCCGATCCGATCCGATCCAACAGCTAGCTAGCTATGGCCGCCGGGAGGAAGACGATGATGGGCAACGCCGCCGTGGCCGCCGCTCTGGTGGCGCTGCTCGTCGTGGCTGCGGCGTCGGGCGCGGCCGGGTACCACGTCTGCAAGATCGACCCGGACAGCGTGGTGAAGGAGTGCAGGTCGTACTGCAAGGTGGGCAGCACGGACGCCCAGCCCAGCGGCGCGTGCTGCGCGGCGGTGAGCGGCGCCGACTTCGACTGCCTCTGCGGCTTCAAGACCTCGCTGCCCAAGGACATCGACGGCAACCGGGCCATGCAGATCCCCAACAAGTGCTCCGCCGCGGCGCCGACCAAGTGCAAGAATTACTAGCTCGCGCGCGGATGAATAACTAGATGTCGTCACGTCAATCGTGTTTTTATTTGCTGTTATTATTTTTTTCCCGCTAGGTCGTCGTACTTCCCGATCGGCTGACTGATCTGATCGTGCGTACGTGCTTTGTGCTAGCCACCCATGTTTCCTCTTGTGCTTTTCGTAAGTCATGTTGTTGAATTTACTGGCTAGTGTCTCTACTGCCTAGAGCCCTCGACTATGTTGCAGAAATAAAACTTGTTTCCCGTGTTTGTTAACGTCTATACTCATTGTTTAGCCTTCATAGATATTTTCAAACATTGGAATATATGTGAAATATGTAAGATCATTGAAATTTTATTGAAACAAATGAAATCTCATTAAAATATTTGTTAAAAGTAATGTTAAAATAAATGATTTTTTAATATCATGGACATGTTTGAAATGTCTGGTGAAATCTGCTTTGAAACTTCCTAATTTGTTCTAAAACCATATGGATACTTTGCAAAAAAATCAAACTATGTTTCAAATTTATGTGAATAATGTAACACCATTAAAATTGTTCTGAAATCTTAGAAAACTCATTTAAACATTTGTGAATAATATCTAGAAATTTTATGACACGAGTGAAATTTGTGATGTCGGTGATGTGTGTTTGGAAGAATTGAAACGGAATAAATTAACAAGCTTTTTGTTTCCGTTTTATATTTAATTGATTCTTTAAATGTACTCCTTGGATGTTAGATCCTTTGTTTCCGTTGTAGTAATTGGAAAGAATGACATGGTCCGAGTCGCGAAGCAACTTGGATATTTAGATCCTTTGTTGCAGTTGCGGATGTTCAACAGGACGAAACTGGACCGCCGCCCCAGCCCATGAGAGTGTATCAGCCCAGTGTAAGGTGGGCAGCACGTACGCTCGGTGAAATTGGTGATATCAATGCCCTCAAAAAAATTGTGATGTCAGTGATTTTTTTTGGAGGAAGTAAGTTATTATATTATATTTATATTTAGTTGATTCTTTAAATAGAATTGGAACAAATGCAAGTTGAAGAGTCAAGATTGGAAAGAAATGCCACGGTCTGAATCTCTTTTTTTTTTCTCAAACCTACTTGGATGGTAGATTCTTTGTTTCAGTGGTGGAGGTTCAACAGGGCGAAATTGGGCCATCGCCCCTAGCCCATGAGAGTTTATCAGAACACTGCTTAAATAGCCCATATATACCAGGATTCAGTCCAACCTCTGCAACTGCTTTGTCGACACATAGCGTGCACATTAGAAATGACTTTACTTGATCCATTGACAACATCACGTAACAAGGGGCGCTATGGAAAAGATGATTTGGTATCAAGCACGTCCATGGAATATGTGGTTCCACATATCCCATCAGTAGGTATTCTTCTTATAAACGCCCCCTGGATATAAGGATAGATCTGGAAAGCTCAAGCATTTCTTCCGTGCACCCTACTTGGATAGTAGTCCTAGCGAGAAGTTAGACCTACCGAGCACTAACCACCCAAGCCCCGCTTGGTTCCCTGGATTTTAGCCAAAACCAAACGTAAATATTACGGACCTTGATAGGTCTCGCTAAAACCTTGGCATGCTCCGTAATTTCCGGATCTAATCGGTATATGAAACGATGAAATAAGCGGGGCGCCAACCTATGATTGATTATTATGATTCAAGTTCAAGTTAAACAGAGGAAAAGTACTTGCAAAATTTGCAACAAACTTAAGTTGGATGCTGGCCTACCAGGGTTCAAATATGAGTGGGAATGTCGCGTATTTTACTCAGCATGGTTGGGCCTCGCCAGGTGTCCACACGGACAGTTTCGAACGTCTCCTGTCCGTTTCTGCATATGTGGGTGGGTGGGTGGGTGAGAGGCTTGGAGCTGCCATTAAAATAGTTTGACTTAGGACAAAACCTAAAAATACACTAAAGATATGTTCTTTCTCCCACTCTAAATTTATGCAGAATCATCTAGTTTGTTTTAATAGTATTGCATTCAAACTCATGTTTTAAATGAAAAACCGAGTACACTGAAGAATGGGGCCATTGAATATCAAGGTTGACGAAGTCACTAGTAGCGCCTTTGTTGCAAGGCAGGTAGGAAGGGAAAAAATACGCCTAAATGAGGCACACGAGACATCAATATCAGATTTAATTTCTAGCTGTAGCGGGTATAACTACCAAGCATTAACCACCCAACTACGATAACCAACTATGGCAATAAAATTTAGTTCAAACTAGACTAACTTTATTTAGAAAAAATTAGAACTAGACTAACAAGTTTTGACTACGAAAGCGGGGCGGATCAGGTGCCGCTTTGCAACCCTACACCCAACCTATGCTTGGTTATTACACCAACCTATAATTGGTTATTACGTCCAAGTTCAATTTTTTTCAGGGGAAGTTCAAGTTAAACAGAGAAAAAGACTCGCTAAATGAGCGACACACTTAAGTTGGATGCTGACCTACCAGGGTTCAAACTTTGTATTCACCTTGTTGGATGTAGCTTGTGATCGATCCAAGAAAATATGGATTTTGCGGATGTTTTTTAGTTGGGTGTACTGTCACTATGCCATGTCCTCGTGGATCTGTGGGGCTAAAAACACCGAGTCCCCCTCAGCACGACAGGCTGAATCAGACACCATACAATGTGCTCGACCAGTGGAAATCAGCTCGGTAAATCTTGGCAAGAATATTTGCGCGCTGGATGCTTCGTGGCAAATGTGTCCTGACTTGGACAGCCAGTACCCACTTGGCTATGGGTCAGACTGAACCAAATCTTGACCCAGCTAGGGTCTCGTGACTGCCAGCATGTCCCGGTTGTAGCTGCTCATCTGGTATTGAAAGCAACAACAGCCGCACATTGCCCATACCATCTTCTTCATCAAAGGAGATGAGTAGGGAAGTAGCAGATAGTAAACAATATGACGGACGCACCGCAGATCTAGAGCTTCCAAAGAATTGCTCTCTGCGACGACTACTGCAAGAAATCGCCAGACTGCTCATGGTACGGCTCTGGATGCTGTCCCAAAATCCATGCGCAGCCCACGCCGCGGTGTTAAAGGAGAGTGACAGTGATGAAGAGAACAAGAGCTAGGCAGGCAGGGAGGGATGCAGTATCCAAGCACCTGCAGCTGCACCTCACAGATTCCCCAGCCGAAATGCAGAATCCATGCATCTCCGTCCTAAAATGCTCCACACTCCTCTGCCAAACATACACCTTTACATGTTCAGAGATGATGCGCCATACCCATGCTTGTCTGCTTCCCTTTGTCCTTCTCCTTCACCATGAGCCCAGGCATCCTAGTTAGTTCCTTCAAGCATGCATGTTCTTTCACTGAACAAGTTAACTACTCCCGCCTAGGTTGTTCCTTGAAGAATGGTCTTTCGCTGGTAAGTCTACTACTATTCCCTCTTAGATTTGGTGAACAGTATCCGCCGTTTCGACAATATATATGATTGGCACCCAATAATTGACCCTCCTTTTCACCATGCCTTTTTTTCTGTAGAACAAAAGGAATAAAAAATGTGAGCTATAGGTCTAATGAAGCTGTAGTATTTGACTTCTTTACGTTCAGAATGGAATAAAAGAAAATAAGATGGATGCAGAGAAGGCACATGCGTAGAGGAACGGACAAGGGTGATGCGGTGCAAAACAATGGAAGGACGGTCCCGCGTTGCTACGTTTCAGACACCTCTGTAATCCCGTGTGTGCGTGCATACGGGAGAGCGGAGCCACCTGGTGGTCACCGCAGTCCCCACCGCATGCGCCCTCTCTATATCATTGTCTGCATGGTGGTATGGCACAGGGATATGCATACATATGCTAGGCAAGAGCACAGCCACAGCCCACAGGGGCAGGCACGCACACACACACAAGGGTTCTTGCAGTATTGCACCAGTCTCCCCATCTGCCATCTATATACCTCCAGCATTCGCTCCCTTAAGCTGTTTCTCTAATCACCAAGCACACCACCACCCTCCCATTTCCTATCCATCTTCCAGTTTGAGGAAGAGGGTTATGGCCAGTGGTTGCCCCACAACTACCCCAAGCTCACTGCTCCTCTTCTTCCTCCTCTCTTGCTTGCTCATCGGCCATGCTCTTGGCAGCAACCAAGGTCACCATGGCAGCATCTCAGGTTTCACCACCTCTTAACAACAATTTTTTTTTGAGTGTGTTATTTCTCCCTTCTTGCATAACAATGGCTTGCTTCAATTCTTTCCTTCTTCTGCATACTCTCACCATGTATTCACTTGTTTCACTTCAATGTGTTGTGTACAGATGCAGATTATGGAGAACAATATCCTCACCAAGGATTAACAGGAGAACATATAGACTTGCAAGAGAACATGAAGGTACGTATGCCATCTAGTTATTACTCAGTGTCGTTCTTATGGGTGCTATATTTCCTAATGTTTTCAGCAATTGATGTCTGAAGTTTCATTCAACTTCCTTGAAATACTATATACATGTCTAAGGAGTTTTTGATATGAGAGAAATGAGTGTAAAACAGATTGGTAGGGAGGGGATATGGTAGCAAGTTAGCCACTGCCTCCTTCCTTACTCCTACAGTAGTAAGAGAAGTTCTAAGAACAAGAGCAGAACAGCATGGATACGGGATACCCAAATTATTTCAGAAAATGGGGCCCCATGACATACCCATCTGAAAGCAACAATAACTAACATGATGTTCACATGCTTCACAGCAGGGTCTAATAAACGAGGAGAAACCGCCCAGGTATGCAAGGAGAATGATGATTGGTTCAACTGCTCCCATATGCACGTACAACGAGTGCAGGGGGTGTCGATCCAAGTGTACTGCTGAGCAAGTCCCGGTGGATGCAAATGACCCCATGAATAGTGCCTACCATTACAAGTGTGTCTGCCACAGGTGATTATTAATAACAAGTAGGAGATTCTGTGGCATGATATGTCCTAGTAGAGAGTAGTAGTTCTCCTTCAATCTCCTCTTCCTTTTCCTTCTATTCTCTTTCTCTGTTAAAATGGCTTCATTTTTTTTTCCTTTTTCTATTTTACAAGAGGCTAGCTAGTAGCGGACTGGAGGCATTTTGTACTATGAGATGTTTAGTTCAGTTTCTGGACTAGTAA
This sequence comes from Avena sativa, assembly GCA_916181665.1. Lineage (NCBI taxonomy): Eukaryota > Viridiplantae > Streptophyta > Magnoliopsida > Poales > Poaceae > Avena > Avena sativa. Next base: position 420,046,031 of record OV702282.1, read on the forward strand.
TTTTGGGAGTAAATGGTCTGGAATTTTGAAATCTGAAGAGCAACTTAGTCGTGCAGATAAACAGTCTCTTACTCTCTTTATTAAACTATGGCAACAAGATATTGAGTAAATACCTCGATGCAGTCCTCTGCTTGAACAGCCTTAGAGCTTCAGACTGGATGTTCTGGACAGCTGGTCTCCTTCAGGGCTTTTAAAGTGTATAATTGCTCTAAACGTTCTTCTGTTCCAGCAGACGCTTGACAGTATATTCTCCACCTTGTCATCTTCAGTTCTCGTGGAATTCCGTGTCGTTACTATTTCCAACCACATTACAGGGGAGCAGTTCATCTAGACAGAGCATTATAGAAGAAAGATGATCATGAGCAAGCGTAAGGGAAAAAAGAAGACTTCTGTGCAGACTGCATTTTTTTTCAGCAGAGGACTTTATTTTCTAAATTTAACCAGGCACAAATTTCTGAGAGAGAAATCATCAGATATAAGAACATCACCTGTGCGTCTCTACCGTAAGCTAAAAATTACAATTTTATAAGTGTGTCGTATTTTTTGACACAAAACTTGTACCATAGGTAATAAAGTCTGTACCAAATAGAACATTTATTTTGCAAGCAGAAAACCTGCAAGGTGTGTTGTATGCATTCAAGAAAGAACAGTGGAAGATTTGTCTCGATATGAAATTTTTATTAGCTATAGCTCTTTTTACTGGAGGGGTAAGGACGCTTATATGCAACAGGACACTCTCGAGTAACTCCTGCCTATCAAAGCACACTGACAGATACAGTGACGTTCAGGCACAACTTTCCGTTGGCAAGCATTGCTCTCCTTAAATTTGAGTAAAATACTGTACTACAGGTCAGCATGAACCTCTGCTCGTCCTATATTCAGGTTCTGCTTGTGAGCTGTGATGCAGTTACCAATAGAGCTGGCGTGGATTACTAACACAATGACACAGTGGCCCGCAGAACCATGCATTACTTCAGGAAATCCATTTGACCAGTAGAGAACTAGAGCTTGAAAAAATATGTAGTGTTTTACTTTTATCCAGTAGAGAGAGGTTAAAAAAACTTGATTTTAAAAAGGTCAATACACAACAAAACTCTTGGAAGTCACCAGAAATTAACAGCTATGGTGCTTTTCATGCATGTTGAACAATATAATGTTATTCACCCAAAACAATTCAGTGAAAACCATCTCTAAAGACAGAGATAGCCTTGTACCGTATCATGTAAATGCTGTCCCAGACATTCTTTATAATTTTCAAAGCAAGAAAAATTAACACCTCAATTCCTCAGGCCTCGTTTGGCAGGCCGGTTTGCACGTGGATTTCGGTGTATTTTCCCAGCCCAAACCAATACCCCCAGAAACACTCGGTGGAGTGTTTGGAAGCTCGGTTTTGACTGGATTGAAACCCTGCAAACCCCATAGACACACATCAGGTAGAAGTGTATCAAAAACGCGTGGGGTACCTCGTGTTTGTTACGCGTCTCTGACGCGTAGCCTAGGGACGCCGCAGACGCTCGCGCCGCCGATGCTGATTTCTTCTCAGCTGCCGCCGCCAACTTTTCTCCACCTTTGCTGCCGACTTTTCTCTGCTGCTGTCGCCTGACTTTTCTCTGCTGCTGCACCTTCGTCCATGCCTACAGCACAGAGTGCTCCCGTCTGGTCGGCTGGTTGGTTATCTCTTGGAGACACAAAGCGGCAAAGAGACCACGCCACATAGTGATCCAGATGCCCGGCTGGTTAGTTAATCTGTGTTGCCTCCCGATTGGGTATGAGAATCGCATGGCATTGGTTGATAGTCACAAGCATCAGCACGAGCATTCTCATGACTTTCAATTTCCATCGTCAGACGTACTACTGGGTCAGTAGTCCAGATCATTCTCCGCTGTGAATTTTGAATTTTTTATTGTAGATTTTATGTTTTTTGAAGAAATTGGTTGCACAATTATTTCTGCCTCAAAAAAGATATATTCATGCCTACCAAACAGATAAATCGATGGAGAGTATTGACTAGAAAGGGGATTGTGGTGTAACAAAGTGTTTTGGGTGATAAGAGTGTTTTCACCCAATCCACTTGGAAAAATACTCTCAAATTCTCACTCATACCCTACTGCCAAACGAGGCCTCAAGGGTTAGTAAGACTTCCAACCATGCAAGAGAAAATAAAAGCAAGCTAAACACTATGGTGACCGTCAACCTCCATTACAAATGAAGAGCTGAAGAAAGCAACTTCCGCATTTGCCCCTACTGTACCTTCAAATGTCTTCAGGAGCAGCAAACAGATCTCCTAAAAAGACAATGAGAAAAAGAAAGATCGATCCAGCGGTATTGTGAGAGTGACGTTAGAGAAGAGGATTCATATGGTGAGAGAAATAAAAAGCTGTCGCATGGTGGCCCTAGTGCTACTCTTTGGCAGTAGAAGTAGGTCATCATTTTTCTTATGAAAACAAGAAGAGGTCATAGTTGCTCCCTGTGAAGTGGTCCGGCGTAGGAAGAAGGGATTCACATGGAAGTAAGCAGGAGAATCCATCTCAAGCTGTTTTCTTTTGCATGACACAAGATGCTTGCCTTGGGCCCAACATTAGGATGAAACGCGGGTCATGTACCAAAGGTTCACATCCCTACAGTAATGGCATCAGGCCCTGCAGCCCTTCGTATCTCTATAGTGTTCATCATAGATAATGTCGATATGTCATTATATTCTAATCTAAACTAGAGTGTGCTTCTAGATCAGGAGCATGCAGGACAACAACATGGCCGGCCATATTTTGGCATCACCGAGGATATGAAATTTTCCAATGGCATCCAAGTGATTGTCTATGGTCAGATAAGCAAATATACAGAACATTTTTGTAATGTGGAAAATAATGATTTCAAAATGAAGCCTTATAATCAACACATTAATAACATGGTTCATTATTTGCATTGTTGATGCCTAACTACTATATTTCACACGATTAATTTCCATTGTCTCAGTTAATAATAATTATAGAACAAAATGTAGGATATATAGAAAAATAACTACTCCCTCCGTTCACATAACTTCGCGTTCTGGGCAAATCTCAGATACCAAGGAGGGCCACCAATGAGCTAAATTATAGAGAAATTGGTCTAATTTGCCCCTGCGTCCGCCGGCACTGCCATAAGTTTATGCATGCATGCATTGGGTAGACGGCTCGCCTCCGTTGCAATTTATTGCATGGCCAGCTGCTAGCTCGGCTCTTTTTTTAATGCATCGGAGACCAACATGGGGGCATAATAGTGCATCAACAGCAGAACGCGATGTAAATGGGAAAATTTTGAAAAGGCTAGGACGCGAAGTATATGTGAACGGAGGGAGTACCGACATATAATCCTGACAATCAGATTTAGTGGATACTATCTCGATGATTTTAGCCTTCAATCTGAGATCCATTTGTCTTCTCTGACAATGTAAAATACCGATGCACCAGAGGTTTAAAGACTTCCCGTTAAGGCCAAACTTGTGGTTAAAGCCAGAAATCATTTTTAAAAACTCATAATCATCAACTGGTAACCCAAATTGTTTGTTACCCATTAAAACTGTCTGAGAGAAGGGATCAAATAGAGCTTCTTCATTCAACCAATGTGTTTCTTTTAGTGAATATGGAAGTCGAAATTATATTTACCTCTGTGCAAGTCAATCAAAGCGAACAGAATGGACGAACCCATGGATCTCAAGATCTTTGTGCTTGGAACCATTAATCAGTGTGCAACTTAATCAAGAAAATGGAAGACAAATAATGGTATGGACTACTTTGCAAGTAACTAAGCAGTAAGCACCTGTTTGGCTGGTATCAATAGAACTTTGGGGGATAGCTCACTTCATCAGGAAATAAGCAGAGTCCCAACCAAACATTTTGTTTTCCTGAAACCAAGGAACCTGGGAAATATTAGAGGGGCCAACTTAGATGTGGGCATGGAAAATGCAACAGTGGCAATACTTGATTACTTTTTGTGTTTTATCTTATCAGGAAACTCACATTTGCAAATATTCATCATAACAAGCAGCTTCCAAGAAACCCTGGGACTTAACAGAGTTTTCAAGAGCTCCTCCAGCACAGTAGCGTCGCATGCCATGAATGTTAAATCAACAGGAATCAGACCAAAGGACTCAAAGTATCAAACATATTTGCTGCGCAATGGAGCAATCAAGTAGGTGCTAACATGTTAGCTAAATTCCACAGCATCAAGTAAATTTCATCCTTATATGGATGTGAACTGCCCCCGTTCACAAACTCGTTTATTTGTCCATCCACCTCAATAACACTCCTTCCAGTGTCCTTCTTCATCCCTTCAGCACTCATCAGTCTCCTAATCCTCAGGACACCCTCCCACATTCCTTCATCAGCGTATATATTGGACATAAGAACATAGACTCCAGAGTCATCTGCTCCAAGACTCGCTAGGCGTTCAACAGACAGCTCAGCCAGCTCCACACACCTATGGCTTCGGCAGGCAGCAAGAAGAGACCCCCATAACTCTGGAGTTGGTTCCATGGGCATTGTCTCTATGGTATGCCTAGCTTGATCCAAATGTCCAGCACGGCCAAGTAGATCAACTAATGCACCGTAATGTTCAACCTTAGGTTCTATCCCAAGATCCTTCCTCATTCTATGAAATATCCCTAACCCCTCTGAGACCAACCCAGCATGTGTGCAAGCAGTCAGCACGGCAAGTACACTCAAATCATCCATTGGTGCTCCTTCAGATTCCATTTGGTAGAAAAGCTTGACAGCATCACGCCCGCAACTATGAGTTCCAAGTCCAACAATCATCACATTCCAGGTAACCACACTCTTTTCAAGCATGCTTTCAAAGATCATCATGGCAAGATCCAAGCGACCACATTTCGCGTACATATCTATCAGAGCTGTCTTCACCACAACATCGAACAGAACCTTCTTCTTCTCCAAGTAAGAGTGCAGCCACCTGCCTTGCTCTAGAGCTCCAAGCTGTGCACACGCCGTGACAGCCCCAACTGCAGCGACCCTGTCAGGCCTAATACCGTACCTCAGCATCCTTTGGAAAAGTTCCAAAGCCTCTGAAGGTTCCCCAGACCTGACATAACCATCCACCACAATGCTCCACGAGATCACATTCCTCTCAGGCATCTCATCGAAAAGGACCCTCGCCTCGTCCATCCTCCCCTGCCTAGCATATCCATCGATCATCGAGTTCCAGCACACCAAATCCCTGTCAGGCATTTGATCAAACAACTCGCGCGCACGGTCTACACCTCCATTCCGCTTTCCATAGGCATCAATCATGGTGGCCCAGGAGAACGCGTCCCTATGCGGCATTTCATCGAACAGCTCCTGCGCCAGGGCCACCTCGCCACATCCAACGTACCCGGCCACCATGGAGTTCCACGAGACGAGGTCCTGTGCGCCGTCATCGAACACCTTGCGCCCGGAACGGAAATCCCCGGTCCTACAGTAGAAGCTGACCAGCGCGTTCCTCGTGAACAGATCGCGATCCATCCCCCTCCTCACGGCATCGGCGTGCACCGTTAGCCCGACCCCGTAGCCGCATGCCTTGAGCACGGCAGGGAAGGTGTAGGCGTCGGGGTCCACCGCGGCACGGCGCATGCGCGCGAAGTAGGTGAGGGCCTTGCGCGGGCTCGCGGAGGCGTGGAGGCGGATGAGGGTGTTCCAGGGGAAGGGGTTGCGGGAGGCGGGCCCCGGGAGGTGGGAAAAGACGGCGTCGGCGTGGGCGACCGCGGAGGCGGAGGCGAGGGCGAGGAGGAGAAGGTTGGAGAGACGTAGAGGGGAGGCGGCGAGGTGGCCGGAGGTGAGGAGGAGGGCGTGGCATTGGAGCTTGTGGGAGGCGGAGCAACAGGCACGGAGGCGGGAGAGGAGGATCGAGAGGGCGAGAGGAGGCGGAGAAGACATTACAACTTTGAAATTCTGAAACGACCGACTGTTACACAATGGAATTTAAGGTGGGCTCTACGGCCTTGGGCCAATTAATAACGAAAAATCATACTCCCTTTAAATTTAGAAAAATCTGAATCTATTAATTTGGATAGGAGGGAGTACTTTATTTTTTACCGATTTATTAGACGGTTTATTAGACTGACATATAGTTTAATTAAAGAAATTTGATCATAAATTGGTTAACAAAATATAAACTATATGCCATACTCCCTCCGTCCCGGGCCTATGCGTATACCTAGATCGTTTATTTGATCAATAAAATATAAATTATTTAACACAAATGTTATAACATTATAAAATATAGCATCTAAATTTATAATGATATAATTTTTATGTTAAATAATTAATATTTTGTTGATCAAATTAATGACCTAAGATATACCTGTAGGCCTTCAAAACCGGGATAGAGGGAGTAGTATCATTGGGACAAAATTGAATGTGAATTTAATGGTTATAATTTTATGATATATAATTCATAAATTATTTATCAAATCTATGGTCAAATATTTTACCAAACTATGTGTCAGCCTAATAAACCGGTACGTGGAGAGAAGATTATGCATTGACGTATGGCAAGATGTGTAGTAAATTTTTAGTCCCACTCTGCTATTAGATCGCTTTATAACGAAAACTCTGGTACTCTGTCGAGACAATTAATTTGGAACATACGAGAATACCATTTGAGAAGAGGTTGAGAAGAGGAGGGGCTCTTTAGGGTGCTCCTCCTCCTTCTCCGCATATGTGTTGGCAAATTATGTTTTATGAAATTGATTAATTTCGAGACTCTAGAACTTTCAATTCACATAGTATAAATCTAACCCTAAACTTTCTATTTACCGACAACTAATATAGACAAGACGGCAAACTATAAACTAAACATAAGCATAGGAAATATATCACATCATTATAAATATCCATTTATGTTATTATTTCATTGTTCTTAGACCTTAGGAGAGTAAGACAATGAAAGTGTTTCTTGTAGAAGACAATGTAGCAAAAGGGAACCAATTCACTTAGCTACTTTTGCAAAATAGTCATAAAATTAGTCCATATGTTTGCCACAGCATGGATTCAAATTGTATGGCCGATAAAACTATACTTAGTGTCTAATAGCAATATTATGTACTCATATTATTAATGTAACATGAAATTGTATAATTAAAATCCTATTTTAATGCAAAAAGGTAAAAAGGCTCACTATAAATAAGTATTTTACCAATCGCAAATAGGATCGTGAGTAGCAAAATGGCATAGCAAAGGAAACTAGCTATAACATTTTAGACGATACAAAACGATTAAGACTTCAACGCGATTGAGCTATAAGAAATAGTTAACATGTATAAAAAGTGTGTTTCTGTTGATCATTTGCATTTAATAATAAAACACTCATTATTTTTAAAATACATAGATTGAACACTTGGTCTACCCGTAGAAACATACGTGTATTGTGCTAGTACCTATTAATTTTTACACGCCTTAGGCCTATCCATGAATCTAATTTACATTACTAGTTGTGCTTTTGGCCTTTAGATTGACACACAAATTGGCTTTTTTCCCAAGCTATCTCCAAGGATCGAGTTTCATTATCATCAAGATACCAAAATGGCGGTAAGACAGCATTCAGATGCAACAACATAAGAAAAGAGGTTCGCTACAGAGTGCCGCTTCATAGCTAACACCCGAAAAAGTAAAATTTGCAAAAAATAAATATACATGACAAGATGAGAAAGAACTCGACATCACAAAGGGCCACCCGCCATCTTAGATCCAACAAACTTCATCACCTCACAAAGAAATATCCAGGTCACCATCAAAAATAGAAGACTCGGAACCTCCGCAGACATCGAAGTTCCTAGCTAGGCTGTCAGTCTTGATTTGTTCGTCTATCGTCTTCATTGTCATTGGGACTCCCATATATCAATAGTAGCTAGCATTTCTTTTTTGACCCAGTAGCAAGATTGGGGAGAGCATCAGCTCTAGCTTGTAGTACACCTTTGAAAGTGCAATGGACGCCGCCTAGAGGGGGTGAATAGGCTTTTAAAAATATAATGGTTTAGGCTCAAGTAAAGGCGGAATAAAACTAACGTTTAATTTATTGAGCATAAAACATAACCACTAGGTTCACCTAAGTGCACCAACAACCTATGCTAAGCAATACAAGCAACAAGGTGATAGCAAGATATAAATACTTCAAGCACGATGGCTATCACAAAGTAAAGTGCATAAGTAAAGGGCTCGGTTGAGAGATAACCGATAGACGCGGAGACGAAGATCTGTTTCCCGAAGTTCACTTCCAAAGAAGATACGTCTCCGTTGGAGAGGTGCGATGGGGGCAATGCTCTCCGAATGCCACAAATGGCTCACCTCGAGGTGTGGTGGCTCAGTGCTCACCCAACGCCACACAAGGCCTCACCCCGGATGCAGAAGCACGCAACTCACCGACGCCACAAAAGGCTCACCCTATTCTCCCGAGTGCGCACCACAAAAGGCGGGCACTCGCTCCACTATGGTACGCTTGAGGACGGTCACCGAACCCGTACAAGATTGGGGCTAACTCCACAACTCAATTGGAGGCTCCCAATAAAAAAGCCACAAAAGGCTATAGTGCCACAAAAGGCCAACAAAGCCACAAAAGCCTACAAAACCACATAAGGTCAACAAGACCACAAAAGGTCAACAATCCAACCACACAACCGTCTAGGGTTTCAAGAACCCAAGAGTAACAAGCCCACAAGCTTGTACTCACCGAATATTCGAGGAGAACTCAAACCTATGCAACAAATGCAAGGGCAAGTCCTTTACTCCCAAATTCCAACAAAGCTACAAAAGCTATTGGGGGAATAAGGGAGGAAGAACACAAGAGGAGAACACAAAACTCTCCAAGATCTAGATCCCAATGATGTAGAGTTCGCAGGATAGAAAACAAAAAAAATCCTACGATAGGAACAACTAAGTACCAAGATCTATCTACTAGATACAAGCAACGGGTGGATATACATTCATAGAATACATACCCTCGAAGATCGAATAGTGTTAACGAGGTTGTACTCGTGGATGATGTAGACGAACGCTTGTCGATCTCAAGATCGTGATGAAGTCCATCTGGTCCAGCCGGTCCAGCACCATCAAGTCCAGCACCGCAAAGCAGTGGTGCATCCGTGATCGCACACACGTCCGGGTACCCTGACAACCTCCGCGCTCTCGCTCCAGCGAAGCAGCGGAAGTAACAAATCCTTCCATAAAAAGCCAACGAGAACATGTATCTCGCTGATCCGAGACCATGGGGAAATTCTAAAGGGGGAGAGAGATCCTTCGCGAGGAGGTGTGAGTGAGAGAGAGAGAGAGGGATAGGGGCTCCTTTTATAGGAGGAGGGGGGCACCCCAAGGGGTGTGGCCGGCGGCCATGGTGGCTGACCCCACCCCTTCCTCCATTATGTGGGTGGAGCTCCCACTCAAAATTAGCCCCTTCATTTCTCCACTCAAAATCCCACTCAAAAATCCCATTAAATTTCCACCAAATTTAATGCAATGTCTCTTTAAATAAAACTCCTTTTATTTATTCAGAATTTTGTCAATTAATTTAATGGATAAACATTCACATATAACCCCTTTCTAGTATTTCATTCACATGCAGAAACACTTTCAGCAATTTCATCCGAAATAGTTTTGGTGTCTAGTGAAATAAATTCTTGCGCTTTCCTTTTCTTTCTCTGGCATATCATTTGCTCCGTCCCTTAAGTGTGTCACCCTACGATTCGCGAATAATGTAGACATGATCGAGACCCCTCTCCGATCAATAATCAGCAGCGGGACCTAGGGATCTGTATTGACTCTCACATATTCAACGATTACTTTCTTGTGATCGTGAGAACCTTTTACGCTAGTATCTTAATCCCTTTGTCTCACGATATATTACATGTTCGAGATTCGATCATCGGTATCTCCATACCTAGTTTGATCTCGTTACTGACATGTACTCTTTTCTTGTTCTCGTGATATAACATTCTAGTGATCAAATCACTTGCTTGCAAGCTAATCAATGTGATATCACGGAGAGGTCCCAGAGCATATCTATCCGTCATCGGGATGAACAAATTCCACTCTCGATCCATGGGCCTTAACATAACACTTTAGTAGTACTGAACCCATCTTTATAATCCCCCTGTTACGGTGTGACGTTTGATGTTATCAAGATACTCTTCCGGTGTTAGTGATTGACATGATCTCATGGTCTAAGGATTAGGATTACTTCGTATGATGTTATAGCAATAAACACAATGAATTTGATCGTAATGCTATACTTTGGATGAATGTTCATCACACCATTCCAATAATGTTATGACCTCGTTATTAACAACATCCAATGTCCATGATCAGGAAACCTTTGATCATCTTGTTAATCAACGAGCTAGTTTATAAGAGAGGCATAACTAGGAACTTCATTTTTGTTTATTAAACGCACATGTATTAACGTTTCCGTATTAATACAATTATTGCATGGAAAATAAACATTTATCATAAATAAGGAATACGATAATAACCACTTTATTATTGCCTCTTGGGCATATTTCCTTCAGTCTCCCACTTGCACTAGAGACAATAATCTAGTTTGAAAACTTTGCGTATTGAACACCTATGGCTTTCCGGTGTTCCATATACATGATTTCAAGTGGTTAACATAATCTATGGATCTGACGCTTTCAGGTCCGTGTGTATTTGCATGTCTTTGCGTCTTCACGCATCACTGATTCTCCAATGAGATATCATTGTATAAATTTTGTCTTTTGGTGAGACCTTTAGTTCCTTGGGGTTAAATCATGTTGATACTATTGGTGTACAATATATATTTAGTGTTACCCCGTTGTGAACCACACCTTAGTTTGATAACAAACTACTTGACACAAATGTCCTCCTTTACTGCTACTATAGTAGTCATATACTTAGCCTTTTGTTGTAGTATCCGTCACAATGTATTAACTTTGGAATTCATCCAAATCCATCATGGAAACTCCTTTCCATTTCATTGTGTCGCCCATAGTTTAAATTGAGATGAACTTAATTTATATCTTGTGACAAAACTAATATCAATGTAACGCTTTACAATGAACTATTTGTAACTTATACAAATGGAATATATTATTAATTCTTCCAAAAGATTATAAGAATATCCTTACTATCGTCCAATGATCATTTTATGAATCATTCTGGTATATGCTCATAACACTTAGAGCATAGAACATATCTGGATGTGTATATATCATGGTATGATTGATTAAAACATTCCTGTGATTTCACTCATCACGTGTCAAAGCACTTGAATCTTGTTTCACTTATCAAGTGTCGATACACTTGAATCTTGATTTAATTCTTTTCCATGCGACAAGATCCTTTTCTCGATGTTTCTATATTGAACCCCTTCAATATCTCATATATGTACTGTCACATCCCAAAATTTTCCAAAATTTTGAAATGTGAAAAATAAATAAACAAAATAAACAATTGTTGATTTTTAGGGTGAGAAGAAACTTTTTGATTCCAATTGGAAACATCAAAACCTATTTTGATCAAATAAAATCCTAAAAGAATTTAAAAAGATAAACAATTAATAAATAAAATTATGATAGTTGGAATTACTATTTTTAGATCTTTTAATAAAAAGATTTGGTTTTCAAAAGAAAAGGTAGAATTATAAATAAGGATTATTTTATAGAGCCAAATTAAATCTTGGCCAAGCTTTTGAAATAAAATATTTCTATTTGATAAAAAGAGTAAAGGTTTATTTAAATAAAATAATGAGGATTTATTAATATCCAATTTTATTAAAGTAAAGGCTTTTCCATTTTAAATAAACATTAAAACTTGTTATTTTATTTTAAATAAGATTTTCAAGTGTTTTTATGTTTTCAAATAAAACCTACTGAAATGGTTTTGATATTATTTAGATTTCAAATAGAGTTTTTTGAAATAAATAAAATCCTATTTGAATTAATGACTAAGGTCCATTTTATTTAATTATTAAATAGATCCTAAAAGAATAAAAGTATTATTTTATTATTGACTTTGGATTGTGTTGTTAAACAGAATTAAAATAAATACAAAGTTCGGTGGTGGTTTGATTTGAATTGGTGTTTGAATTATTTGTTTGAAAATCAAAACAGAAATTCAAATAGAAAAAGGAAAAAGCTTCAGTATAAAAAAAAGGAAACAAACTGCAGCCCAGCTAACAGGCTCAGCAAGGCCCAGTCCAGCCCAACTAACCCCTCCCCGCAGTGAAACATTTTCTACCCAGAATAGAACCCACGGAGTCACAGACAGGCAGGCCCTACTCCCACTCTCTCTTCCTCACAGACAGATGGACCCCACCGCCAGCAAAGCATCATCAACCTCGCGACCACGTCTCCCTCTCCGTTGCAGCTTTGATTACGGCGATCAAATTCGTGTTGATGGCGGCCTTAATTCCTCCAGTGATCATGCGTAGATAAACACCCACGCCTCCTCTCTCTTTCCCCTCGCTTGCCTCTCCCTCTCTGCCCCCAGGCTGGGTGAATTTCGAGCTTGACCACCTCCATCTCCGACAGCGTTCCCGGCCAATTCCGGCGAACCGCAGCCGCCTCTCCACTCCCCGAGTACGCAAGCTTGCTCTCCAGTCCCTTTCGCGTCTGCCCATAGCCCCAGCTCGCTCCCGTGCGCTCTAGAAGCTCGGCTTCGTCAACATCAGAGCTGGTCTTCGGCCGTTTCTCCGGCGAACTCTCCTGGTAAACACCGACCGCCCCGAGCCTTCCTATTGATGCTCCTAAGATCCCCAGGACAGTACGCATCTGACCATGTCTTTGTTTTACCTCGGCACGATCTGTAGCTCCGTCCCTGACGACGAACAGAACCGCCTGACGCCGCCACCGACTCCAGCGAGCGATTACTTCCGTCCATGTGCGCCCCTCGCCAAACCAACAACGCCTAGAGCTTCAACAGGACCCTGCGAGCACGGTGAGCACCCCCGTTACCTCTCTTGCGTCCTGTATCGCCGGCTCCACCGTAGTCAGAGCGTGCGCCGCCGCTAGCGCCGCCAGTTCGTGGTCAAACACACTGAGCCCGTCGGATCCAAATCCTGTGGCTATGATTAGATTTGGTCGAAAGAGTATGCGTCCATCTGTGCCACTCGATCTTACTTAAATCCTACGGTACACAGAGCTCAATCCGTGCGAACTGGTATCATCCAGTAAGAACATGACGCGTGGCACTAGTTTGTTTAAATAAACAGAAACATTTCTATAGGTTGATTGAATTTGTAAATTGCATAACTTTTGATCCACACGTCCAAAAATTGCAAATTTTATATCAATGGAAACAGTAGAACAAGTACTTTGCAACCATGAACTTTGTTTAATGATTTGCTCCTGGAAAATTGGTTGAATTTGCAGAAACATGTGTAGGCTTATTTTGAATATAAAAAATTGTTCTAGATATAATTTTATTGTGAAATCTTTGCAAAATGGATTGTTGTGAACCTACTGACCATAGGAACCAACTTATGGATTTAAAAATGTATTTTGTGAAGTTAAGGAGTAAATATTTGATTTAGCTCATTTCTAGTCAAGTAAAAATATTGATTATGATTTAGAAATGATTTTTGAGTAAAACCTTTGGGAAGTGATTTGATTCAAACCTCCTGACCCTAAACACCAAGTTTTGAGAATTAAAAATATATTTGGTGAACTCTTTAAATAATATTGCTTTGCTAAAAGCATTTTCAACCACATAAAATATTGATTTGATTTAAAAATGGTTTATAGATAAAACCTTTTGCAAATGGTTTTACCTCTTTAGTAAATGACCACTTTTGAACTTTATAATGTTTAGAGCCTAGTAGGAACCACTTTTGCAAGTAAAACTATCTTTTGCATGCTTGCATGCATGACCTTGTTTCTATTATTTTATGTGTGATAAATTGGTTGGAATGCTAGTTGAATCTATGTTTGCTTGATTGAATTGTAGTGGAATTAGAAGAGTGTGATATTTGCAAGATCAAGAAGTGAACCATCATTCTCTACTAAAAAGGCAAATGACACTATCATCCAAGTCCTATTATTTTCATTACACTTAGTGGATTTTTGTAACATGCATGATAAGGATTACTATATTTTATGCTATGCTAAATCCTAATAGGATACCCTTATATCTCCCTTAGTGGAAAACATTGTAGTTGTAGTATGCTTAGCCCTGCTATATATTTGGGATGGGATACATGAGATGACTATATGAAGTATTGAAAAGATATATGTTTTATATAATAAAACAAGTATTCAATGAACCACCTAGGTGGACAAGGATACTCAAGTTTTGGACAAGGTGGCAACAAAAGAAACCATGTTTATATGGCCATCTCTTTTTGTATGTGCACTAGAAGAAAACCACCCAGGGACTTAGAGGTTGAACATGTTTCTCGCACAGTGGCTTCCATGTACAGCCACATGCTAAATGGGCTCTGGCTTAGTCAACTACATAGTGGAAGACCCATGCATTGGCATCTTCAGGTTAACTAGAATTGTGTAAGGGAACTTGAAACCCTACATTGGTGCATGGATGACAAGCTAGCATTGTGTATTGGGAGGACTTCTATGGAAAGACTTTGTCACATTCTCAATCTGCTAGTACTCCATCTTGGTGAGTACTTACCCAGCGGCCACTGGTGGCATCAAGATGAGATTGTGTCATGTGGGTAAAGTGTACAACTTCTGCAGAAGATCAAAAATTCTAAGTACTTAGGCATGTCCCCGGTTATGGACAATACTGAGCAACTAAGGCCTGAAGCTATGGAAGATCTCGACATTCCAATTTCTCAAAGTAAAACTTGATGGTGACAACAAGGGATTTGAAGCACTTGGAGTTTTCCAAGAAGTTCAGAAAGATTTGACAAAAGATTAAAACTATTTTGAAAAGATAGGATAAAACTATATTGCTTTCTGCAAATGAGCCTAAACCCTACTTAGCCAAATATGCATGTAATGATAGGATCCACTTATTTCTACATCGTAGTGAAACTTGCCAATACAATTCAAATGTATTGACCCTTGTGGCTGCAACTTATTATGTTGCAGGTTTGTTTGATGTTAGTGAAGTTTGTTGAATAGGATTACAAGTCTACAAGCAACATGATTGCCTGTGGCACTTTGAAGATGAAGGACTCCATGCTTTATAGATTTCTGCTGCAATGTAATGTGATATCTAAATAAGCTATGTAAGATGTAATAAATTATTTTATTCCTGGTTATAAAGTTGTATTATGACCTTTGTTTCTTGATATTACATCTTAACTGTGGATGCTAGCTATTAATCCAGGGACTAGCATTGTAAACACAGGGATCTCTACCTTATTAAAGGTTGGGAACCTTACATGTACGTTTGGCACAACTATATTAGCGTCATAGTCTATCCATGGAGACATTCATGCTAAATATTCGAGTTTTGCCTAAGTCTTTCATCAAAATGAAATTCTTAACGTTTGTTAATAAAAGATACATCATTTCCAATCAACAAGATGTCCTCCACATAATGTATTAGAAATATGTCTCAGTGTTCCCACTTAATTTCTTGCAAATGCAAGCATCTTCATCATCTCCTGATGAAAAAATCCTTTAACAGTTTCATCACGGTGAAGATTCCAACTCCGTGATGCTTACTTCAACCATTGAAGTTTGCATGCCCCTTTTTAGCATCCTTTGAATTAACAAAACCCTTTTAATCGTGTCATGTACACGTCCTAGGTAACTATTATATTAGAAGAACTTTGTTTTGTTTTTTCATCTACCATATACCAAATTATATATAGTGGTTGCTACTTTAATCCGCCTAGACTAAATATCGCTATGAAAGATCATATCTTGTCATAGTCAACTCCTTGAACATTGTCGTAAAATACTTTATGATATGTCAACTATTTCATAGATGTGAAACATCCATGTCTGTTTTTTTATAGATCCAAATACGACCGATAGGTTTTTACACCTTTCCGGAAGGTCTTCCAAGTTCAAAACTTGATTTCTCGTGTATGGAACTATCACAGATTTTATGGCTTCAAGCCATTTGATGGAGTCAGGACCCATCATCGCTTCTTTGCATGTAGTCGGTTCATCATTGTCAAACAACAATGATTTACTCTAAAATTTTAGCATTTGATTGTTTTATCCGACCTACTTGGTTAAATAGGAACTTAGACCTCTGTGACCACAACCTTTGAGGCACGTGATCCATGAGCATTCTGGCTGCCTCCGAAACATTTTCCGGCGCTGTGCAACTCAGCACATATAGCTAAGGTTCGTTAACCTTATCAAAGTTCTATTGTCCTCCCACTTAACTTTTTGTGAAAAATTTCTTTTTCAAGAAACTTCACGTTTCAAGCGACAAACCCTTTTGTCCTCGGTGTTATGGAGGAATACCCAATGGTTATTCGAAACAACCTACAAAGACATGCTCATCCGACTTTGGTTGTAAACATCTAACTTATGCTTAGCATACCAAAATTTAAGAAATGACAATTTGGGTTTTACCCCAAACCATAACTTACATGGTGTCATTTCAACGGATCAAGATAGAGCTCTTTTCAGTGTAAAAGCAGTAGTCTCTAAAGCTTTTAATCTTTTAAAACATAATGATAGTTTTATAAATAGCATCTTTGATCCAACCATGTCAAACAAGGTTTCATTACAAATCTCAAACACTCCATATTCCTATGGTGTTTCGGGAGATATAAATCTAGGTGTTTTGCTAAACTTGCAACTCAAATAAATACTTTTATGTTAAAATCATAAATCATTTATTTTCTTGTTACACTTGTAACTCAAATAAATCCCTTTATTATAAAATCATAAATCATTTATTTTCTTGTTACAATGATTTTCCACTTCATCTTGAAAGTCTTTGAACGTTTTAAAATATTTCATACTTCTTTATCATTAAGTGAATATTCACTCAAATTTCCGGAGAAAGCATATGAAGTTGAAATCCATCGCTTACGACTACACATAATGGACTACATACATCGATATGTATAAATTCCAATAATTTAGTCGATCGTTCTTCTTTGGCCTTTGAACGAAGTTTCAATTATCCTGAGGAAAGTCTCACAAGTGTCATTTGATCAAATCAAAGACTCCAAAAATCCATAAAATGGAGTTTCTTCATGTTTTATTTCCAATATAATTTAAACAACGATGTCACTTCGTAAGTGATCTTCCAATCATTTGTCTTGCGACATTTTAGCATTAGTTTTATGGATGTGATTTATCCAACTAGATTTGTAAATCATCCATCGTATATGGAATACGATGATTATTTGAACAATCTTTGTTCTCATAATATCTGATTTAAATAACTATTATTAAAACAAATCTTGAAGGCAGGCTTTGATGTCAACGAGAAATATAAACAACGGCTTGCTTGTTTTCGATGATCATCATCACATATTCTCTTGCTAGTTACTTAGGCCATTGTAGTTCATGAATTGCGTTGTTCTGTATGAAATTTCATACCAACCAATTCAGTATCCAATAGCCAAGAACCACATTGTTTAACAAGCAAAGAATACAACCATAACATGTATATCATTTATATACCTAAACTGGAGATTTCCAGTCTTTTCTTTTCTGCCAAATATATTTTATAGATTCTCTTTCAGCATTTCCTTTTCCTTTTTAAAAGAATTTATCAACATCAACAGTGGTGCCATATACATGACACATAGTCCAAAGCATGTATTTTCAAATGCTAATACCTTTGGACTTGCACTTTGAAGTAGATCACCATCATCAAATGATCGGCATTCTTTCAAAATCCATTCTTTAGTAATTTTTTAGTGTAGTAAACACTTTACATACATCTTCTATTCATCCTTATCATGACGACTTTCATGATCAAGCTAATGTAGCTTATAAAGGCGAATCGTGAGTTTAACATTACTTTCCAAAACCCTTTTGGATGATTAGGATGTCTAGCATCTCCAACCTTTGCAAATTCTCATCCAATATGATAACATATATTATACTCTATCATATTGCAACCAAAATATTGTTTCAGATATCGTTATATCTGCCACACATGATGGTTTCTGAAACAATTCTTTCAGCTCCTAGATAAACTTGATATTGAAACCAATCAAGAATCATGGAGGCAAACATGATACTTTAGATACTAACACTGGAATTGTCACTCTCGATTTAATACTAATTATTAAACTTCACGGAGTAAATAGAGTTTGCTGAAAGTTTGCAATAGGACTTTAAACTTTAGATTGACACTCAACACAATATGATACCAGCTCGTAATGTAAATATCCAGAATTCTATAGTTCTATTATCTCAATTACAACTAATCATAAGGTGGTGAACGAATTCCAATGACTACAACAAATTATGCAAATTCACCTTGATTTAATTTATGATAAATTGAGTTCTACTAATCCAAATTAGAAATAAACTCCCACTCAAAAACGACATCCCTCGTGTGTTTTTGGTGATTACATGAACCAAATCCACTACACCAAGTCCGATCATCACGTGAGTCAGTGTAGCTTCAAAGGCGAGCATCCATATGGTCATTATATCAAAAAATATGACTCATTCTTAACCTTTCGGTCCGTGTTTCGAGGCCATGTATGTACATGCTAGGCTCACCAAGTAAGAACCTTAGTATTCGTGTGTGTAAAACTGTCTTACACGCGAGATATGCTCGTGGATTCAAGTAAACCCGATCATCACGTGATGTATTGAAGCGACGAAACATTGCCGGTGCATACTTAAGGAAGAACACATTTTTATGTTGATATCTAAATGAGGGATCATCTTATTATGCTAATAAAATGTTAAACAAGCAATATAAGATGCAACAAACATCACATGTTAATAAGTGGAATGATATGGTTCTTGCACTTGATCTCCATCATGTGCATCGTCGTATGATCCTCATCATTCCTTTATGTGTAAGGCCAAGGTCTATGGAACTTACACGTTATGTGTGTTGTAAGAGTATCGACTTATACTTTTACTTACAACATCACCATATCATGACACTAGCCCAACAACAATCTAAACTAGACGCCTCTAATTTATCTATTGCAAGTTTTACATGGCTTAGGGCTTTTGAAGATAGAACCGTTCTTACCTACGAACATGAACCACAACGAGGATAACCAAATTGTTGACAACTTGTTGCAAATTAGATATTGACTATAGTAGGAGAGATAGACACTCGCTAGCCACTTATATAAAACTAGTTGCATATCAAACATGGAACAAGTCTCATGTGCGAGGACATGTAAAGTTTGTCTGGGCCGCTTCATCCCACTATACCACCAATATCAAAAGTACAACTAAGAAGCAATAACATGATCATCATCGCCCACATATACATATGTGTACTACACGTGCAAAGCATCTACGCATAGATCCGGCTCTGATACCACTGTAAGGTTCGCAACATAGAAAACAAAAAAATTCCTACGATGGGAACAACTAAGTACAAAGATCTATCTACTAGATACAAGCAACGGATGGATATACATCCATAGAATACATACCCTTGAAGACCGAATAGAATTAATGAGGTTGTACTCGTGGATGATGTAGATGAACGCTTGCCGATCTCAAGATCGTGATGAAGTCCATCTGGTCCAGCCGGTCCAGCACCATCAAGTCCAGCACCATAAAGCAGTGGTGCATCCATGATCGCACACACGTCCGGGTACCCTGAAAACCTCTGCGCCCTTGCTCCAGCGAAGCAGCGGAAGCAACAAATCCTTCCAGAAAAATCCACCGGGAACATGTATCTCGCTGATCCGAGACCATAGGGAAATTCTAAAGGGGGGAGAGAGATCCTTCGCGAGGAGGTGTGAGTCAGAGAGAGGGAGAGGGGGTCCTTTTATAGGAGGAGGGGGCACCCCAAGGGGTGTGTCCGGCGGCCATGGTGGCTTCCCCCACCCCTTCCTCCATTATGTGGGTGGGGCTCCCACTCAAAATTAGCCCCTTCATGTCTCCACTCAAAATCCCACTCAAAAATCCCATTAAATTTTCACCAAATTTAATGCAATCTCTCTTTAAATAAAACTCCTTTTTTTTATTCAGAATTTTGTCAATTACTATAATGGACAAACATTCAAATATAACCCCTTGCTAGTATTTCATTTCACATGCAGAAACACTTTCAGCAATTTCACCCGAAACAGTTTCGGTGTTTAGTGAAATAAATTCCTGCGATTTCTTTTTATTTCTCTGGCATATCATTTGCTCCGAATGGTGTCAGTATCCCTTAAGTTTGTCACCCTAAAGTTCGCAAATAATGTAGACATGATCGAGACCCCTCTCCGATCAATAATCAGCAACGGGACCTGGAGATCCGTACTGACTCCCACATATTCAACGATGACTTTCTTGTGATCGTGAGAACCTTTTACGCTAGTATCTTAATCCCTTTGTCTCACGATATATTACATGTCCGACATACGATCATCGGTATCTCCATACCTAGTTTGATCTCGTTACTGACATGTATTATTTTCTCGTTCCTGTGATATAACATTCTAGTGATCAAATCACTTGCTTGTGAGCTAATCAATGTGATATCACCGAGAGGGACCAGAGCATATCTATCTGTCATCGGGATGAACAAATTCCACTCTCAATCCATGGGCCTCAACATAACACTTTAGTAGTACTGAACCCATCTTTATAATCACCCTATTACGGTGTGACGTTTGATGTTTTCAAGATACTCTTTCGGTGTTAGTGATTGACATGATCTCATGGTCTAAGGATTAGGATTACTCCTTATGATGTTATAGCAATATAAACACAATGACTTTGATCGTAATGCTATACTTTGGATGAATGTTCATCACACCATTCCAATAATGTCGTGACCTCATTATTAACAACATCCAATGTCCATGGTCAGGAAACCTTTGATCATATTGTTAATCAACGAGCTAGTTTATAAGAGAGGCATAACTAGGAACTTCCTTTTTGTTTATTAACACACATGTATTAATGTTTCCGTATTAATACAATTATAGCATGCAAAATAAACATTTATTATAAATAAGGAATACGATAATAACCACTTTATTATTGCCTCTCGGGCATATTCCCTTCAAATGATTCTTTCACAGAGAAGGGATTTAGCTTGGGGGATTTTAGATCTAGATCTCCTCTCTCAAATCCCTCAAAAAGATGCAAGAATCATAGGAAGAGAAAGGGGATAGGGAAAGCTTCTTCAAGGTCAACAATGGAGGAGAGAGAGAAAGCCAAGAACCAAGAAGAAAAGCTTGTACTCACGAAGGGGAAGAGGAGCCCCTTTTAAAGGGCTCCCAGATCTGCCCGTTATGGGCATTCGCGATCCTGGCTGGAACTTCTGGTGGGAGGCCAGAAGTTTCGGTGGCACACAGCCAACGGTCAAAAATTGCGATGCGAGATACTAAAAACGCGAGTCCTGGTCGGAACTTCCACCGGTCCACCGAAACTTCTAGTGGAAATTCCGACTGAAGTTCCATCAAATAGACACATCCAAAACATAAGGTTACTGAACGTGAGTGGAACAAGAGCCGGATTTTCAATCGGAACTTCCGGCGGCAACTAGGCCCGAGCGGAACTTCCGGTCCCTGGCCAGAACTTCCGGTGGGGGCGGTATTACCGCCGAAACTTCCGCCCAAATTCCATCAAATACAACAAACCAAATAGAGAGGATACAGTACGTGAGCGGAAGAAGAACCGGAACTTCCGACGGCAAAATTCCCTAGCGGAACTTCCGATGAGAGCCAGAACTTCTGGTTAGGGAAATTCCAGAAACCAGAAATGCAATAACTTTCGCATCCAAACTCCAAACAAGATGAAACCAATTTTGTTGGCAAGATAACAACAAATAGAATCCAACCAATTTTGTTGGAAAGATAACGATGAAATATTGGGTATCACCTAGGGAGAAAATACCATGAATATATATGTGAAGTATCTCCCAAGGTATGGAGCCAGAAAACTCGCAAGATCAAAAACCGCAATAAGATTTGCAAGTGAAATCCTTATATGATAAACTAGAGCTTGTTATGATGATGACCACAAGCTCTAGATCCTCTCATGGATAAGAACCAAATAACAACCAATAAATATGATGCTATGCATGCAAAGGTTTGAGCTCTCTCCGAACAATGCGATCGAGACACCTGCTTGAGAGCCCCTATTGATAGTACGGCTATCTATCCTAAACCCGGTCTCCCAACTAACAACACGAGACCAGCAAAATAGAAGCCCTATAAAGATCATACCTTTGTCTTGAGCATTCCACTTGAACTTGATGTAGACCGTCTTGTTCTTCTAAAGTGGGAACACCTTTCTTGTTTGCTCTTGCTTGATGAAGACTTGCAAATTTCTCCCCCATACTCCATGGGGAAACCTCTTCTTGAACTTTTCTTCATCACTCCATGATCATGAGGATGGCAAGCTTCAAGCATGAGATCTTCTAGAGATGGCGCATCTTGAGCTCGCCCTTCTTCATCCCTTCTTGAGGTTGATCCAACTTGAAGCAACTCTTTGCACTTGCCTTGATCAACCTTCAAGCTCCTTCTTTCTTCATCTCTAAACCTTGAGACCAACACATGGCCCAAGCGATGCCAATGGACAAACCTACAAGTGAAACTCAATTTACACATTAGTCCATAGAGATTGTCATTAATTACCAAAACTACACATGGGGGCATACATGCCCTTTCAACCTTGCTCAGCAGGGTTGTAAAGACATGCCTAGTATTTCATGAAAACAACGGAGTCAACATAGGATACTTGATAAAATTACCATTGATACATGCTCTATTACGAATTTTCCAAATATACAAAAAATAGGCCTATGCCAGGAATTTAAACATTGCGGTTGGCGTGCAAATACTGGAAACCACCAGAAGAATCGTGAGAAGGACATAGGTAGGATAGGGGCCATAATGGCTTATCCCACACAACTCCAAACGTATGTAGCTTCTTCACAATCAAAAAAAGAAGAGAGAGAGATTAGGTGGGTGAATAGTGTACTAGTGAAAACCAATGACGTGTGTAATATCTGATCGATCTCATCAGCCCCGACATTCAAGTGTTGGGATTCGCAGCATAGAAAACAAAAAATTTCCTATGAGTGTGAATAAAAACCAAGATATAATCAACTAGATGAAGGAAATGAGTGGGAGATTGCATCTATATACCCTTGTAGAAAACACGTGTTAATGATTGAGAGATCGTGTGTTGATGTAGTCGTACTCTTGCGATCCGATCTAATCCGAGCACCGCATGAATGACAATTTTGAGCTATGCACACATGCGGCTCGACGTCATCTCATCCTTCTTGCTATGCACACATCCGTAGCACGACGACATTGTGGTGGAAGTTTGGTGGAAACTGATAGAGCTTCTCTGAGAACTACAAGAGTGGATGAGGAGAATATCTAGGGGAGAGAGGTGGCGGCCAATGATGGCTATGAAATATAGCCATCCACATCTGCATTTAAACTAGATATTATTCATGTATTTGATGAAATATCTCTCTAAAACCTGCCACTAATGCCTAATGATCAAAGGGGTATGCAATCCTTTCTTGTTATTTTTCCCTACGCAGATAATGACGTATGATGATGGGAAGCACTACATAAATGCCAATTATACGAGATTTCCAACACGTCAAAGAAACCAGAAGCCGTGAAGTGGATCCAGAAGACTTAACGACCAACTATACGGGTTGCCGCCGTGTAGTTGCCACCGTATAGTTTGCACCGACTTTATTAGGTCAAATAGAACAACTTTCGTGAAGGGATCCCTATATAAAGAGGCTTCAGGCGATGAGAAACAAGCCCCCGACTCCACAATCTCGCTTTTTTCACCCTAAACTCTCCCTGCCGCCACGTCGGAGGAATAGATCTAGATCTAAACCTCTAAACCTTTCTCCGTCACCATGACCATCTTCCACCACTTGTAATAGTAGATCTCATCTCCAATTAGCGACATTGTAAGACTATTTGCTATCAACTCTATGATCTCTATTACAATGTTTATGATTGTCGATTTCATCTCTATGTGTGAGTAATTATCCTTGGGCTAAGGGCTTCGGCCTAGCCATGTAGCTTTTGTGCATGTTATTTATCATAGATGGGATCATGTATTAGTTTGTATGACATGATGGTTGTAGTACCCTCTCTTGCCTCAATATAAGGACTTGTCAGGTATCCAAGACCCCGAGGATTGATCCAGGTAAAGAGAGTGTGAGTAACGACTGATTTGCAGGATAGGGCCCCTAGTGACTGAAAGGGTAGTACGGCTGTATGGGAGGAACTTACTTGGGATTAACAGTGACATCATTAGTTATCTTTCTTCTATGGATGAGACTTGTAGGTTATTGCCATAAGCGGTTGCGGAGGCGATAACAATTATGGATGCGTTGCCCACATATAATTATCTTGCTCTAACAATTACATGAGTACTTTATTATTATCTATTATTTCCATCAAATGTTTTGCACAACTACTGGTGAAAACCGAAGACCCTAGGCCATTTCTCTCTCCATCATCAACAACAACAAGATCGCAAACTCTTGGTCCAGTGAAAACGCAGTAGGAATTTTAAAACTCTCGAAGGTCCTTTTAAGTAATCTCACTTTGCTTTCTACTTCCCGATGATTCGATAAACATAGGTATACTAGGGAAAAAGAGCTATACTACATCCGTAATCCAACGAAGGTATCAACCCTTTTTCTGGCGCTGTTGCCGGGGAAGCAATAGCTACCCTGGTGAGGTTAGTAGGAGCCTTGCTAGTTTTAATTCTCGTTTTTAATTCTTTTAGTTTGCTTTCAGTTTTTATTTGAAAAACCAAAAAAATAGTTAGTATTTTAATTCTTGCTTTATCATCATTAGTGCTTGTTTAAGAAAATACAAAAACATAGGAAGTATGGCTGAAAAGAAACTTGGGGAGTTTGCAACTCCTAACAATGATTATTTACGTACTCCTATTACTTAGCCAGCAATCACTGCTAAAGATTATGAAATTAAGCTCCACTATTTAAGTTTGGTTCAACAAAATTAATTTGGAGGCTCTGTTGTAGAAGATGCAGGTATGCACTTAAATACTTTCACTGAAATATGTGATATGATGCGCATTAAAGATGTTGACCCCGATGCGGT
Organism: Avena sativa; assembly: GCA_916181665.1. Classification (NCBI taxonomy): domain Eukaryota; kingdom Viridiplantae; phylum Streptophyta; class Magnoliopsida; order Poales; family Poaceae; genus Avena; species Avena sativa. The sequence goes on from OV702282.1 coordinate 420,071,177, forward strand.
AAATTTGCGCTTATTTCCTTTATCTCTTATAGGAAGAGCAAAAAAATGGTTGATATCTTTGCCTAGAAATACTATTACATCATGGGTGGAATGTACTTCTTTATTTATAACTAAATTATTTCCACTGCAAAGACTACGCAACTCAGATCTAATATTACTGGTTTTAGACAGGAAGAGCATGAGCCACTAGCGCTTGCATGGGAGAGAATGAAAGAATGCATGAGAAACTGTCCCAGCCATGGGATGGAAGATTGGTTAATTCTCCATTTATTTTATAATGCTCTTAACCCTGTATATAAGTCTATGCTAGATACTTCATCTAGAGGAACATTTATGGGTAAGCAAATTACCGAAGCAAATCAGCTGCTAGACAATATGCAAGACAACCATGCCCAATGTCATGTGGAAAGACCAAACACAAAGAAGGTGAAATTCGTCACACCTCAAGAGAATGAAGAACTCAATGCTAAGTTGGATGAGCTCATATTAGCCGTTAAAGGTAAGGAAACCCTGATAAGAGCTACTCCTGAACCAACTATTGAGGAAGTAGACTTCATATCTCGTAATGATTATAACCCTGCTTGGAAGAAGAATTACAATCCAAACTTTCAGAAACATTACTCTAGTACAGCAGGTAACCCTAATAATAATATGGCATCAAGTAATATCAGTATCCAAGAAACTCTTAAAGCTTTTATGGACTCACAAAATGAGAAAAACAATATTCTAGTCAAAATTACGGAGAATCATGATGCTATGCTTGGTAAATTATCTAACCAAGTTGTTAGTTTGAGAAATGATTTGCAGGCCCTCCAAGAAAGAACAAGGATTGTTGAGGCGCAACTAGGTAAGATAACTGAGAGTTAAACTCTCATTCTAGCTAAATTTGCAGCTAAAGCTGAGCCCAACCCAGTTGAAGACCTCAAGATGATAATAATCCAAAGGGAGAAGCCCGAAGAACTTGATTATAGCAATGCTCCTTCACCAAACTACACAGTTGAAGATCTTGTAAAAAGGATCAATGTTAAGATTCTGGTAAGTGAAGGAAATGAGGAAGCCATGCAACACTTCGTTAATCAGGTAGCAATAAAGGTACGTGAGCTTGAGGAAGAGTATAAGAAAATTGCTGAAAAATTGCCTGTGAAGCTAGATGATATATTTGAGCCTATTATTAAGATTAAAATTGGGACTAATAAAATAGCTGCTCTATGTGATCTAGGTACAAGTGTTTCAACAATTCCAAAGAGTCTTTTTAACAAGTTAAATCTTGGCTCTTTTGAAATCACTGAACTAAAATTACATCTAGCAAATTCTACTTATAAACAAGCAGTAGGCATTAAAGAAAATACTTTAGTATACATTAAAGGCTGTCCTACTCTTATTGATTTTGTTATTGTTGACATGCCTAAAGATGCTACTTCCCCTATTATATTTGGCCGTCCTTTTTTAAGAACTATTAAGTCTTTAATCAATTTGCATGAAGGGAACCTTTTTTAAGAACTATTAAGGCTTTAATCAATTTGCATGAAGGGAACGGTGAAGCTCCAATTGCCTTTGTGGGATCCTTTTGTTATTCATTTCCCCAGGAAAAAGAAAGCTGAGCAAGATGATAAGGAGGCCATAACTTTGAAGGCCAATTACTTTGGAGTGGGTGTTCCACTCATATGGCCTAAGTGAGCAATATCAAGGTCAAGCTATTGACCATAAAAGAGCACTGCATGGGAGGTAACCCATGTGAAATAAAGGTTTTAGTTAAGTTTTTAAGTTTAAGTTTTTAAGTTTAAGTTTAAGTTTTATATAGAATAAAGAGTGCTAGAAAACTCTAGTGACAAGAAGAGATTCAGTGGTACTAAAAATTCTTGTTTTATATATGTCATAGTTGGTCAAAATTTTAGTCTGTCTTTTTTTTTCTGTCAAAACAAGGTGTTTCGCTAAGTTTTAGTCTAAAAAGTAATCCTCGGAGAAATAGAATTTTTTTGATGTGTACAGAAAGGTTAACGACCAACTATACAACGATAATAAAAATTCATGCCGTATAGTTGTGGTCGTATAGTTATGTTACCCATCGATAATTTTTATCCTGGGATACAGAAGGTTTGACGACTAACTATACGGCGGGAACAAAAGTTATGGCCGTATAGTTACAGCCGCCAGGAAGAAACCCTAGAAACCCTCAAATTTTGCCGTCAGACCAACTATATGGTGGGAACAAAGTGTTCCGGCGGTATAGTTTCTGTTGTATAGTTGCATCCGCCCACTTAAGCGCTCAGGGAGGTACCCAAAACATCAAAAACTCAATTTTCTCTCTCTTCTATCTCCAAACTCTCTCAAAATATCAAGGGATCTTCACCCCTACTCAATTTCGTTCGAATTCCTTGCACATAAGTGATCTATGGTATGTTTCTCCTTCGATCCTCCAATTATCTTTTGCAAATTCATATCTGGTCTATTGTCATTATCAATCTAGGGTGAGACTTGTTTTGAACTATTTGCCATGATTATCTTGCCTAGATTATTATGTTGAGGAGATTATTTAGTGTGCTATGATGAGGATTATGATATGCCTATTACTGTTGGATCAAAAAGTTTTATATTGGTCTCTTTTATTTGTTTTTAGAAGATGAACATGAGGAGCCAGACACGTGCTCTTGCCGCCGCTAGTTCTTCTCGGGCTGCAGCTCAGGAACACATGGGGATTCGATTCAAGAACGAATCCCACAGTGATCGTTTCGATAAGATAAAAAATCGAGAAGTCAAGGCAACCAAGTGGGCTTGCCCCGTTAGTTGGAACCAACTCGGTATTTCTAATGACTTTAATTTACTTTACAATAGATTTTTCATGCAAACCTTTGTATTCCATGATGCACCAACCTATCGTCGGTTAACCATTGAATTTCTTAGCTCTTTGAGTACCACCGTCAAAGCATGGCATGGGGAGGATAGAATTTCTTTCCGACTCATGAACAATAATTATTCTCTATCACTTGATGAATGATGCAATTGTTTTGGTTTACCCAACAATGATCCTAATGCTCTACATGCAGCTTTTACCGACATGGAACCTTCCCCTGAATGCTGTTATAATAGTATGAGATTTACCTTAGAGTCAGTAAGGGGAAGAATATTCAACATCCTGTTATTTGCTATTTGTTCTATATTATTGCTAACACCTTGCAGGAGCGCAATGAGTTTACAAGACTCAATAAGGAGGGCATCTTAGTCCTCGCAAAAGCTGCTCTCAACTTTGACAACTTGTCACTTCACTTGGGCGCAATACTTGTGCGCTACTTGGAATACCAATTCCACCAAAGCCAAGGACCAATCACTTGTGGAGGCGTCATCACCGTGCTTGCCAATGCATTGGGCATCGACCTAGGTGAGTTATAGCCAGTGCTAGGTGAGTGACGTGTTGGTTTCTCTACTTTGAGGACTTGTGGAATGCTCACTAGGAGAGGTGGTGTTTATTATCTGCATATTGCTGGATCTAGGCATCTCTACCCTGCTCCTTTGCCTAATAGTCTTTTCTCTATCGAGGAAGGACGTGTGCTTTATGACTTGCAGGTTGAGCAACACCAACCCGAGGGGGAGATTCTGGAAGAGGATGAGGACCAAGAGGAGGATCAAGAAGTCCACCATCAAGAGCAGCAACCACCAAACCGGTTCGCTACATATCAGGATTTCCAAGAACTTGGAGGAACTCTGGAGGGAATGCATAATCTCGCCCTGAACCCCCGAGAAACAACAAGTAACCTTTCAACTCAATTTGCAAACTGGAGTTACAACTATATTCCCCCACCACCGTGATTTGAAGGGCTTGCAAAAGCCTAAACTTGGGGAGGTTTTCTATTTATTATTATATTTTGGTTTTCATTTGCTTTATCTTATTTTCGAGGTTATGCTTTTGTTTGAGTTTATAAGAACTCGTGTTGGTTTCCCCAACACTTTATCCTAGCTATTTTATTTTATTTTGTTTGAGATTTTCTAGCCGAGCTTTGCCGCCAATTTTCTATTCTTTAATTCCCCTTCTCAAAAATCACAAAAATATTTATCTATTTATCTTTATTTTCCCTCTCTCCTTTTATTTCCGCCTCGAAGTTCTCATTGATTTGCAAGAGATTGATTGACTTCGAGTTTTCAAGAAACAAATAAAAAGGGAAGAGAGAAGTGGAACCAAACATGAGAGGTATGCCTTATGACTCCCCACTTTTGAAGTTTGAGAAACCCATGCTAGTTAGTAGTAATGTTGAGATGTTATATCGGTGGAGTGAGTCTCTATATTGTAGTAAAATCTTGTTGGCATGGGTATTTAATTGGGTACGTTTTGTTCTAGCTCTTGTAGTTAACCGAGTCTTGCCTAAAAATTTGCTATATAATTGAAATAAGAAAAAGTTTCACAAATCGAAGACTTGGGTGTTGTAGTGTTTAGTCTTTAAAGTTTATTCCTAGAGACACTCAACACCATAGAAAATAATAATTGACTTGATACCTCTCTTTAAAAAGATTTGTTCAATTGAATTAATGTTTAGTGGTTTTTGTGAGCATGCCAAAGTTTGATTTGTAAATCATAAGAATGATATAGCTTTAAGCGTGTCAAACTTCATGGGATTCCATCAAATCTGCTAGCGTATGAACGATCTTCATGGAGGAAACTCCTAGATTTCGGCTATGAGTTGATTAAACATATGTAGCAGCAATGCTATAATGGGTAAGATTCTTGGCACTCTTGGGTAGCTGTAACATGATGGAATCACTCTTTTGGCTGATATTAGTAATCATTATGCAAAATGAACAAAAACCTTAGTGATGCCATGAGTGTCCATCTCAGCCCGATAAACTAATGAATTTTTTGGCATGCTCTAAATTACTTAAGAACTAGAATTCTTGAAGGACAATGAATAGAAAAGTAGTGCTTGAAAAGTCTTGATTTATTGATGTGGGAGAATTGAGATACTTTAGTATATATGCTTTTCATGACAAACTCTCACACCCTCAATTTTACATGATTACATTTTATTGTTCAAATGCAAGCTTATGAGATGATTATATGACATGGAATAAAGTTTAGTCTTTTGAATCATCCATGCTTACTATAATTTTGCTACGCTATAAGGATTTATGAAACCCAAATGATATGCTTGCCATTACTCTATCTATGCTGAAGTTTTTCAGATAAACAAAGTGGAGGAAACATGAGACTATCAATCATGAGTAATATCATCATATCGTTATTTCAGTTTAAATGCTGAGTTCCCTTGTGATTTTGGTTTTCTTGCTCGGGACGGTCAAGTTTAAGCTTGGGGAGGTTGATGGCTGTGAAATATAGCCATCCACGTCCGCATTTAAACTAGATATTATTTATATATTTGATGAAATATCTCTCTAAAACCTGCCACTAATGCCTAATGATCAAAGGGATATGCAATCCTTTCTTGCTATTTTTTCCTGCGCAGATAATGACGTATGATGATGAGAACCGCTACATAAATGCCAAAGATACGAGATTTCCAACACGTCAAAGAAACCAGGAGCTGTGAAGTGGATCCAGAAGATTTAACGACCAACTATACAGGTTGCCGCTCTATAGTTGCCGTCGTATAGTTTGCACCGACTTCATTAGGTCAAACAGAACAACTTTCGTGAAGGGACCCCTATATAAAGAGGCTTCAGGTGACGAGAAACAAGCCCCCTGACTTGTAAGGTTCCCAACCTTTAATAAGGTAGAGATCCATGTGTTTACAATGCTAGTCCCTGGATCAATAGCTAGCATCCACAGTTAAGATGTAATATCAAGAAACATAGGTCATAATACAACTTTATAACCAGGAATAAAATAATTTATTACATCTTACATAACTCATTTGGCTATCTCATTTACAATGCAGCAGAATATAACAATAGCATGGGGTCCTTCATCTTCAAAGTGCCACATGCAAACATGTTGGTTGTAGACTTGTAATCCTAATCATTAAACTTCACTAATATCAAACAAACCTGCAACATAACAAGTTATAGCCACAAGGGTCAATACATTTGAATTGTATTGGCAAGTGATACTATGGTAGTATAGTGGAGTATATCATCTATATGCATTTGGCTAAGTGGAGCTTAGGCTTGCTTTGCTCAAAATAGATTTTCCTTATCATTTGAAAACACTAAGTTTTTGCTTGACAAAAACATTCCCAAGGCATATCCCAATAGAAATTGGTGATCCTTCAACCCTTGTTCAACCACAAGTTTTAAACTTAGAAATTGGGATGAGGAGATTCTTGATAGCTTCCATGTCTTGATGCTCAAATTGTCCTTTGCCAGGGACATGGCTAAGTACTTAGATTTTTCACTCTGTAGAGGTGGTGCACTTTTCCCACAAGACTTGGTTTCACCAAGACAAGATATTTTAGAAGCCTTCCCTTAGACCAGAATGGACGCGCTCCAACCTATCAATCCCCTACCACCAACTGTCCATTTGGCTAAGTTATTGCAACCTATATGATCCAGGAAGAGCCCATAATGGCAAGTGGCTGCACTTGAAGCTTCTCAACATTTGACATCTCAAATTCTTTATTCCTGGGTGGCCATCCACAAGTGAGATACACAAAGGTAAACCATAGAAATGGGCCTTGTACAACACAAACCATTCATTCCATTCCACCCAGGTGATTCATTCACTTAGTTGTTTTATTAATCAAAACACAAGTCCTCAGACTTAGAAATATTTCCATAGAATGAATATATATTCCACCCTTGTTTTCTACTAGCTAAGCTAAGCATGATAGTGAAGGGAATATGCCCGAGAGGCAATAATAAAGTGGTTATTATCATATTCCTTATTTATGATAAATGTTTATTTTGCATGCTATAATTGTATTAATACGGAAACGTTAATACATGTGTGTTTAATAAACAAAAAGGAAGTTCCTAGTTATGCCTCTCTTATAAACTAGCTCGTTGATTAACAAGATGATCAAAGTTTCCTGATCATGGACATTGGATGTTGTTAATAACGAGGTCACAACATTAGTGTAATGATGTGATGAACATTCATCCGAAGTATAGCATTACGATCAAAGTCATTGAGTTTATATTGCTATAACAACTTACGAAGTGATCCTAATCCTTAGACCATGAGATCATGTCAATCACTAACACTGGAAGAGTTTCTTGATAACATCAAACGTCACACCGTAATTGGGTGATCATAAAGATGGATTCAGAACTAAAAAAGTGTTATGTTGAGGCCCATGGATCAAGAGTGGAATTTGTTCATCCCGATGACGGATAGATATACTCTGGGCCCTCTCGGTGATATCACATTGATTAGCTTGCAAGCAAGTGATTTGATCACTAGAATGTTATATAACAGGAACAAGAAAAGAGTACATGTCAGTAACGAGATCAAACTAGGTATGGAGATACCGATGATCGAATCTCGGACATGTAATATATCACGAAACAAAAGGATTAAGATACTAGCGTAAAAGGCGATGATCACAAGAAAGTCATCGTTGAATGTGTGGGAGTCAGTATGGGTCTCCAGATCCCGCTTCTGATTATTGATATGAGAGGGGTCTCGATCATGTCCGCATTATTCCGGAACCGTAGGGTGACACACTTAAGAGACACCGACATCCATTTGGAGCAAAAGTTTCATGCCGAAAAGAATAACAAGCGCATGAATTTATTTCACTAGATACCGAAACGGGTTTTCGGGTGAAATTGCAGAAAGTGTTTCTGCATGTGAAATGAAATACTAGCAAGGGGTTATATGTGAATGTTTGTCATTAAAGTAATTAACAAAATTCTGAATAAATAAAAGGAGTTTTATTTAATGAGAGTTTGCATTAAATTTGGTGGAAATTTAATGGGAATTTGAGTGGGTTTTTGAGTGGAGGGAATTGAAAGGCATTTGAGTGAGTGGAGTGTCCACCCACATGAATGTGGAAGAGGTGGGGGCAGCCCCATGGCTGGGCGCATGGCCCCTTGGGTGCCCCCCTCTCCCTATAAAAGGAGCCCCCTCCCTCTCTCTCACTCACACCTCCTCGTGAAGGATCTCTCTCCCCCTCTAGAATTTATTCCCCATGGTCTCGGACTAGCGAGATACATGTTCCCGGTGGCTTTTCGGCAAGAAAGAGTTGTGCTTCTGCTGCATCGCTGGAGCGAGGAGGCGGAGGTTGCTCGGTGCCTCGAACGTGTGTGCGAGCACGGATGCGCTGCTGTTTTGTGGCGCTAGGACTTCCTCTCGATCTTGAGATCGGCAAGAGATCGTCTACATCAACCACGAGTTTGGACTCGTTAAGCTTTGTCGGTCTTCAAGGGTATGTTCTCTACGGATATACATCCGCCCGTTGTTTGTATCTAGTAGATAGATCTTGGTACATAGTTGTTCCCATCGTAGGAAAATTTTTGTTTTCTATGCTGCGAACCCTACAGTGGTATCAGAGCCGGATCTATGCGTAGATACTTTGCACAGGTAGTACACATATGAGTATGTGGGCGATGATGATCATTTTATTGCTTCTTAGTTGTACTTTGGATATTGGTGGCATAGTGGGATGAAGCGGCCCGGACAAACTTTACATGTCCTCGCACATGAGACCTGTTCCACGCTTGACATGCAACTAGTTTGCATAAGTGGCTAGCGGGTGTCTGTCTCTCCTACTATAGTCAATATCTAATTTGCAACGAGTTGTCAACAATTTGGTTATCCTCGTTGTGGTTCATGTTCGTAGGTAAGAACAGTTCTATCTTCGAAAGCCCTAAACCACGTAAAACTTGCAATGGATAAATTAGAGGCGTCTAGTTTAGATTGTTGCTGGGCTAGTGTTATGATATGGTGATGTTGTAAGTAGAAGTATGAGATGATACTCTTACAACACACATAGCGTGTAAGTTCCATAGACCTTGGCCTTACACATAAAGGTATGATAGTGATCATACCACGGTGCACATGATGCAGATCATATGCGAGAACCATATCATTTCACTTACAAACATGTGATGTTTGATTGCATCTTATATTGCTTGTTTGGCGTTTTATTAGCATAATAAGATGATCCCTCATTTAGATATCAAGATAAGAATGTGTTCTTCCTTAAGTATGCACCGACAATGTTTCGTCGCTTCAAGGCATCACGTGATGATCGGGTGTACTTGAATCCACGAGCATATCTCGGGTGTAAGACAGTTACACGCGCGAATACTAAGGTTCTTACTTGGCGAGCCTAGCATGTACAGACATGGCCTCGGAACACGGACCGAAAGGTTAAGCATAATTCATATGTTTTGATATGATGACCATATGGATACTCGCCTTTGAAGCTACGCCGACTCACGTGATGATCGGACTTGGTGTAGTGGATTTGGTTCATGTAATCACCAAAAAGGCACGAGGGATGTCGTTTTTGAGTGGGAGTTCATTTATAATTTGGATTAGTAGAACTCAATTTATCATAAATTAAATCAAAGTGAATTTGCATAATTTGTTGTAGTCATTGGCATTCGTTCACCACCTTATGCATAGTTGTAATTGATATAATAGAACTATAGAATTCTGGATATATACTTTACGAACTGGTATCGTATTGTGTTGAGTGTCAATCTAAAGTTTAAAGTCCTATTGCAAACTTTCAGCAAACTCTATTTACTCCGTGAAATTTAATAGTTGGTATTAAATCGAGAGTAACAATTCTAGTGTTAGTATCTTAAGTATCATTTTTGCCTCCACGATTCTTGATTGTTTTAATATCAAGTTTATCTAGGAGCTGAAAGAATTGTTTCAGAAACCATCATGTGTGGCAGATATAACAATATCTAAAACAATGTTTTGGTTGCAATATGATAGAGTATAATATATGTTCTCATATTGGATGAGAATTTACGAAGGTTGGAGATGCTATACATCCTAATCATCCAAAAGGGTTTTGGAAAGTAATGTTATACTCACGATTCGCCTTTATAAGCTACAGTAGCTTGATCATGAAAGTCGTCATGATAAGGATGAATAGAATATGTATGTAAAGTGTTTACTACACTAAAAGATTACTAAAGAATGGATTTTGAAAGAATACCGATCATTTTGATGATGGTGATCTACTTCAAAGTGCAAGTCCAAAGGTATTATTATTTGAATATACACGCTTTGGACTATGTGTCATGCATATGGCACCACTTTTGATGTTGATAGATTCTTTTAAAAAGGAAAAGGAAAAGGAAATGCTAAAAGATAATCTATAAAATATATTTGGCAGAAAAGAAAAGATTGGAAATATCCAATTTAGGTATATGGATGATATACATGTTATGGTTGTATTCTTTGCTAGTTAAACAATGTGGTTTTTGGGTATTGGATACCGAATTGGTTGGTATGAAATTTCATACGGAACGACACAATTCATAAACCACAGTGGCCTAAATAACCAGCAAGAGAATATGTGATCATGTTCATCGAAAATAAACAAACCGTTGTTTGTATTTCTCGTTGACATCAAAGCTTGACTTCAAGATTTGTTTTAATAATTGTTATTTGAATCAGGTATTATGAGAACAAAGGTTGTTCAAATAATTACCGTATTCCATATAAGATGGATGATTTACAAATCTAGTTGGAGAAATCACATCCATAAAACCTAATGCTAAAATGTCGCAAGACAAATGATTGAAAGATCACTTACGAAGTGACATCGCCGTTTAAATTATATTGGAAAGAAAACATGAAGAAACTCCATTTTCATGGATTTTTGGAGTCTTTGATTTGATCAAGTGACGCTTGTGAGACTTTCCTCGGGATAATTAAAACTTCGTTCAAAGGCCAAAGAAGAACGGACGACTAAAATATTGGAATTTATACATATCGATGTATGTAGTCCATTATGTGTAGTCGTAAACGATGGGTTTCAACTTCATATGCTTTCTCCGGAAATTTGAGTGAATATTCACTTAATGAGAAAGAAGTATGAAATATTTGAAAAACGTTTCAAAGACTTTCAAGATGAAGTGGAAAATCATTGTAACAAGAAAATAAATGGTTTATGATTTTATCATAAGGGATTTGTTTGAGTTACAAGTGTAACAAGAAAATAAATGAATTATGATTTTATCATAGGGATTTATATGAGTTGCAAGTTTAGCAAAACACCTAGATTTACATCTCCCGAAACACCATAGGAGTATGGAGTGTTTGAGATTTGTAATGAAACCTTGTGTGACATGGTTTGATCAAAGGTGTTATTTATAAAACTGCCATTATGTTTTAAAAAGATTAAAGCTTTAAAGACTACCGCTTTTACACTAAAAAGAGCTCCATCTTGATCCGTTGAAATGACACCATATGAGTTATAGTTTGGGGTAAAACCCAAGTTGTCATTTCTTAAATTTTGGTATGCTAAACATAAGTAAGATGTTTACAACCAAAGTCGAATGAGCATGTTTTTGTATATTATTTCGAATAACAATTGGTTATTCCTCCATAACACCGAGGACAAAAGGGTTTGTCGCTTGAAATGTGAAGTTTCTTGAAAAAGGAATTTTTCGCAAAAGTTAAGTGGGAGGACAATAGAACTTTGATAAGGTTAACGAACCTTAGCTAAATGTCTGAGTTGCGCAGCGCCGGAAATCGTTCCGGAGGCTTCCATAATGCTCATAGCTTATGTGCCTCAAGGGTTGTGGTCACGGAGATCTAAGTTCTTATTGAACCAAGTTGGTCGAATAAACAATCAAATACTAAGATTTGAGAGTAAATCATTATTGTTTGACAATGATGAACCGACTATATGAAAATAAGCGATGATGGGCCCTGACTCTGTCAAATGGCTTGAAGCCATAAAATCCGTGATAGTTCCATACACGAGAAATCAAGTTTTGAACTTGGAATACCCTCCGGAAAGGTGTAAAAACCTATCGGTCGTATTTGGATCTATAAAGAAACAGACATGGATGTTTCACATCTATGAAATAGTCGACATGTCGTAAAGTATTTTACAACAATGTTCAAGGAGTTGACTATGACAAGATTTGATCTTTCATAGCGATATTTAGTATGGACGGATTAAAGTAGCAACCACTACATATAATTTGTTATATGGTAGATGAATAAACAAAACAAAGTTCTTCTAATAGAATGGTTACCTAGGACGTGTACATGACACGATCCAAAGGGTTTTGTTAATTCAAAGGATGCTAAAAAGGGCATGCAAACTTCAATGGTTGAAGTAAGCATCGCAGAGTTGGAATCTTCACCTTAATGAAAAGGAGTTTTCATCAGGAGACGATGAAGATGCTTGCATTTGCAAGAAATTAAGTGGGAGCGCTGAGACATATTTCTAATACATTATGTGGATGACATCTTGTTGATTAGAAATGATGTATCTTTTATTGACAAAGGTTAAGAATTTCATTTCGATGAAATACTTAGGCAAAACCCGAATATTTAGCGTGAATGTCTATAGTGGATAGACTGTGACGCCAATATGGTTGTGCCAAACGTACATATATGAGATATTGAAGGAGTTCAATATAGAAACGACAAGAAACAGTTCTTGTTGCATGGAAAGGAATTGAATCAAGATTCAAGTGTATCGACACTTGATAAGTGAAACAAGATTCAAGTGCTTTGACACTTGATGAGTGAAATCACGAGAATGTTTTGATCAATCATACCATGATATGTACACATCCAGATATGTCCTATGCTCTAAGTGTTATGAGCATATACCAGAATGAATCATAAAATGATCATTGGGCGATAGTGAAGATATTCTTATGATTTTGAAAGAACTAAGAATATATTTGTGTAGAGGTGACAAACAATTACAAATAGTTCATTGTAAAGCGTTACATTGATACTAGGTTTGTCACAAGATACAAATTAAGTTTATCTCAATTTAAACTATGGGTGGAACAATGTAATGGAAAGGAGATTCCATGATGGATTTGGATGAGATCCATAGTTAAAGACATTGTGACGAATACTACAACAAAAAGGCTAAGTATATGACTGCTATAGTAGCAGCAAAGGAGGGAATTTGTGTCAAGTAGTTTGTTATCAAACTAAGGTGTGGTTCGCAACGGGCTAACACTAAAGATATATTGTATGACAATAGTATCGACGTGTTTTAACCCCAAGGAACTAAAGGTCTCACCGAAATACCAAATTTATACAATGCCATCTCATTGGATAATGAGTGATGCGTGAAGACGCAAAGACATGCAAATACACAAGGACCTGAAAGTGTCAGATCCGTAGATTATGTTAACCACTTGTAGTTGCGTATATGGAACACCAGAAAGCCATAGGTGTTCAATACGCAAAGTTTTCAAACTAGATTATTGTCTCTAGTGCAAGTGGGATACTGAAGGGAATATGCCCGAGAGGCAATAATAAAGTGGTTATTATCGTATTCCTTATTTATGATAAATGTTTTTTTGCATGCTATAATTGTATTAATACGGAAACGTTAATACATGTGTGTTTAATAAACAAAAAGGAAGTTCCTAGTTATGCCTCTCTTATAAACTAGCTCGTTGATTAACAAGATGATCAAAGTTTCCTGATCATGGACATTGGATGTTGTTAATAACGAGGTCACAACATTAGTGTAATGATGTGATGAACATTCATCCGAAGTATAGCATTACGATCAAAGTCATTGAGTTTATATTGCTATAACAACTTACGAAGTGATCCTAATCCTTAGACCATGAGATCATGTCAATCACTAACACTGGAAGAGTTTCTTGATAACATCAAACGTCACACCGTACTTGGGTGATCATAAAGATGGATTCAGAACTATAAAGTGTTATGTTGAGGCCCATGGATCAAGAGTGGAATTTGTTCATCCCGATGACGGATAGATATACTCTGGGCCCTCTCGGTGATATCACATTGATTAGCTTGCAAGCAAGTGATTTGATCACTAGAATGTTATATCACGGGAACGAGAAAAGAGTACATGTCAGTAACGATATCAAACTAGGTATGGAGATACCGATGATGGAATCTCGGACATGTAATATATCGCGAAACAAAAGGATTAAGATACTAGCGTAAAAGGTTTCGACGATCACAAGAAAGTCATCGTTGAATGTGTGGGAGTCAGTATGGGTCTCCAGATCCCGCTTCTGATTATTGATTCGCGAACCGTAGGGTGACACACTTAAGAGACACCGACATCCATTTGGAGCAAAAGTTTCATGCCGAAAAGAATAACAAGCGCAGGAATTTATTTCACTAGATACCGAAACGGGTTTTCGGGTGAAATTGCAGAAAGTGTTTCTGCATGTGAAATGAAATACTAGCAAGGGGTTATATGTGAATGTTTGTCATTAAAGTAATTGACAAAATTCTGAATAAATAAAAGGAGTTTTATTTAATGAAAGTTTGCATTAAATTTGGTGGAAATTTAATGGGAATTTGAGTGGGTTTTTGAGTGGAGGGAATTGAAAGGCATTTGAGTGAGTGGAGTGTCCACCCACATGAATGTGGAAGAGGTGGGGGCAGCCCCATGGCTGGGCGCATGGCCCCTTGGGTGCCCCCCTCTCCCTATAAAAGGAGCCCCCTCCCTCTCTCTCACTCACACCTCCTCGTGAAGGATCTCTCTCCCCCTCTAGAATTTATTCCCCATGGTCTCGGACTAGCGAGATACATGTTCCCGGTGTCTTTTTGTCAAGAAAGAGTTGTGCTTCCGCTGCATCGCTGGAGCGAGGAGGCGGAGGTTGCTCGGTGCCTCGAACGTGTGTGCGAGCACGGATGCGCTGCTGTTTTGCGGCGCTAGGACTTCCTCTCGATCTTGAGATCGGCAAGAGATCGTCTACATCAACCACGAGTTTGGACTCGTTAAGCTTTGTCGGTCTTCAAGGGTATGTTCTCTACGGATATACATCCGCCCGTTGTTTGTATCTAGTAGATAGATCTTGGTACATAGTTGTTCCCATCGTAGGAATATTTTTGTTTTCTATGCTGCGAACCCTACAGATAGTAGTGGGAATCTTAACTTAGGAAATTCTACTAAGGTTTCATCTACTAGGATTTCCCATAGCATAGTTTATACTTAGTAAAAATTCCATGCAAGTCCTACTTAGAAATATCACTAATGCATAGTGAAAATAATGGGACAAAAGTATGAAGCATCACTTGCCTTTTTGGTAGAGAATATAGGTTCACTCCTTGTCTTTGCAATCATCACACTCTCCAAATCACTACAATTCAATCAAGGAAGGCACAATTTCAATCTACCATTCAAGCAAACAACACATAAAATGATAGAAACAAAACAATGCATGCAAGCATGCTAAAGATGGTTTTATTTGGAGAAGTGGTTTCTAATAGGTTATAAACATTTGAAAACACCTAATGATCATTTTATAAAGTGGCAAAACCATTTGCAAAAGATTTTACTTCACAAACCATTTTTAAACCAAGTCTTTATTTTATGTAGTTGAAAATGCCTTTATCAAAGTAGTAATCTTTATAAGGTTCACCAAATATATTTTTAAATCATAAAACTTGGTGTTTAAGGTCAGAGAGTTTAAATCAAAACATTTCCCAAAGGTTTTCCTCCAAAATCATTTTTAACAATTAAACCATATTTTTATTTGGCTAGAAATGTTTTAATTCAAGGTTTTATTCTTTTGCTTCACCAAATACATTTTTTAAACCACCAATTGATTCCTAGGGTCAGTAGGTTCAAAACAAACCATTTGCCAAAGATTTTATCCCCAAAATCATTTTAGAACAATTTTTATATTCTAAACATGCATACACAAGTTTCTGCAAAAACAATCAATTTAACAAAAGCATTTTACTAAACAAAGTGCATGGTCAGAAAGTACTTGTCTTGCTGATTCCATTGATATAAAATTTGCAAAATTTGGACGTGTGGTTTGAAAGTTATGAATTTTACAAAATGGAACATCAAATAGATCAATTCTGTTTTAAATCAAACCAACCGGGCCACGTGTCTAGTTCTGATTCGTTGATACCGTTTCGTTTGGATTGAGCGATACAAGTCGTAGGATTTAAGTTAGATTGCACGGCACAGGTTGCTACTTACCCCTTCGCTTAGCTTCTTTCCTAGCCACTAGATCAAGATCGAACAGCGTACAGCACGCTTGCCAGAGATGGGCGGCGCTGGCGGCGGCTGGTGGCGGCGCTGGCTCTAGCTACGGCGGGGCTGGTGATAGAGGAAGCGAGGGAGGAAGGGGATTGGCTCACCAGGTTCAGGAGATCGCGGCGATGCTCAACGTGCTTGCGGTTGGTCAAGGGGCGCACGGGTGTTGTCGGAATTCCTCGCTGGAGATGCTCCTGGCGTCAGCACGTTCGGGAGTCGTCGGAGGCGAGGCTACATAGCGCGCTAGGACACGGAACAAGTGGCGTTAGATGCGGGCGAGTACACTGGTCACAGGCGTATCATCGGAAGGACAAGGGGTGGCGAGAAGGTTACCAGGGAAGTCGCCGGAGAGGTAGCAGACGACGGTGGCGGCAGTGATCGTCCTTGCCGACGCTCTGGGGCGAGCGCGGCCGAGCTGAGGCCACTGGGAGGTGCGCCAGGGTTCATGGAGCGCGCGTGTGTGGTCGAGGGGGCAAGGGGCAATGCAGAGCTGCCGGAATTTCTCTCGAAGCTCGCCGGAGACAGAAGGGGTGCAACGTGAAATCAGGCAGCCTGGGGGCGCACTAGGGTGGGGGATTGAGGGGGAAACAGAGAGGAGGGAGAGGCGGTTAAGTAGGCGGGGTCGCGGGGCTGGGTTATTGCGCCATTACCGAACAATTAATCAAAGAAACCGCCGGCGGAACGGCAGGGGAGGAGGGCGTGGTCTACGCGCGGGGAGGAATAAAGTGAGGTGGCAGTGGGGTCGTCTGGTAGCGAGAGAGAGAGTGTGGGGGTGGGGTCCATCTGTCAGCGACGCTGTGGGTTGATTCGTGAGTGAAAAAGGTTCGCTGCGGGTGGGGTGGGGAATGGGCTTGCTGGGCCTTGTTGGGCTAGCTGGGCTGGCTGGGTTCGTTTCCATTTTTTTTATTCAGATTGTCTTTCTTTTTCCATTTCTTTTTATTCTGTTTTGATTTTGCTTAATTAATTCAAACATCAATTTGAATTCAAACCTCAACCAAAATTTGTGTAGGTTTAAATACTGATTAGTAATATAATCTGAAGTCAATTTTTGAATAAAACTTTATTCTTTTTGGGGTCTTTTAATTATTCAAATAAGCCCTTGTTTTAAATCAAATAAGATTTAATAATATTTTCAAACACCATTTAAGTTTCTAAAAACCTTCCAAATCTTTTCAGTAGGTTTTTATTTGATTAATAGGGTGTCAAATAATTCATCTTGAATTATTTGGAAAGTATTTAATATGATTCATAAATCATTTGAATTGGGTATTTGTTTTAATTCCAATGGAATTTAAATATAGTTCTAATTCCCTAAATTTTATTTGGAATATTTATTATATTTAAATTAATTAAACAACTTTTATTCCACCTGGGTAAATTCCAAAATACTATTTTCTCATGAATTATATAATTATCCTTATTAGAGATTTGTCTTTATTAAAATAGGGATAGAATGGTTAATGCCATTTTATTTTATTTTGGAAAATATTTATCCTTTTATTTTATTTGGATTTGGATTATATTCATTCCATTTGCTTAATAGATTAGGCCAAGATTTAATTTGGTATTTAAATAATCCTTATTTAATATTTCTTTCTTCACCTTATAAAATCCATATCTTTTTATTTATAGATCCAAACTTGGTGATTCCAATTTGTAAAATCTTATTTGATATTTATTTATCCTTTTAAATATATTTAGGATTATTTTCTCTCCATTTGGTATGGATTTTTAGATAGGTTCTTTATTAGCTTTGGAAATTTAATTTCCTTATCTTATTAAATTCATAAGATTTTATTTATGGCTCCTAATTGAATGAAATCAATTTATATGGTTTTATAATATTTCCATTTGTCATTCTTGATCATTTTGAAATGTTTGTTTGACCAATTTTTATATGGATCAAATCCATAGGCTTGGAGATAACTTGGAAATGATCTTATTCCATTAGGGTTTGGATTTATTTTCCAAGTGTTTAAATTTCTAGATGCATTTTATGAGGAATGCATTTCTCTTGATTTGGATTTTGTTGAATTCAAACTTTAATTAAAGTTTGTTCAAGATGGGATTTTTAATTTCCATTTAAAAACAAAAGTTTCTTTTCACCCTAAAATTCAACAATAATTTATTTTGTTTATTTATTTTTCACATTACAAGATTTGGAAAATCTTGGGATGTGACACGACTCCACAATCTTGCTGCTTTCACCCTAAACTCTCCCTACCGCCACCCGGAGGAATAGATCTAGATCTAAACCTCTAAACCTTTCTCCATCACCATAGCCATCTTCCACCACTTGTAATAGTAGATCTCATCTCCAATTGGCGACATTGTAAGACTATTTGATATCAACTCTATGATATCTATTGCAATGTTTTTGATTGTCGATTTCATCTCTATGTGTGAGTAATTCTCCTTGGGCTGAGGGCTTTGGCCTAGCCATGTAGCTTTTGTGCATTTTATTTATCATAGATGGGATTATGTATTAGTTTGTATGACATGATGATTGTAGTACCTTCTCTTGCCTCAATCTAAGAACTTGTCAGGTACCCAAGACCCCTAGGATTGATCCAGGTAAAGGGAGTGTGAGTAACGACTGATCTGCAGGATAGAAACCGCAGTGACAAAAAGGGTAGTACGACTGTATGTGAGGAATACTTGGGATTAATGGTGACATCACTATGCATATCATTAGTTCTCTTTCTTCCATGGATGAGACTAGTAGGTTATTGCCATAAGCGGTTGCGGAGGCGATAACAATTATGGATGCACTTCCCACATATAATTATCTTGCTCTAACAATTACATGAGTACTTTATTATTATCTATTATTCCCATGAGATGTTTTGCACAGCTACTGGTGAAAAACGAAGACCATATGCCCTCTCTCTCTCCATCGTCAACAACAAGATTGCAAACTCTTGTTCTTGTGAAAATGCAATAGGAATTCTAAAACTCTCGAAGGTTCATTTAAGTAATCTCACTTTGCTTTCTGCTTCCCTAGGATTCGATAAACCTAGGTCTACTAGGGAAAAAGATCTATACTACATCTGTAATCCGGATCGAAGGTATCATCCAACATTGGAAGGGGTGGGCTACACCCAGCCCCTTCCCCCTCTTATATAGAGGGTGGCGCCATCCAGGGGGCTTTCCCCTCCTCCAAGGCAGCCAAGAGGGGGATCCCCTCCCCCAAGCCAAGCCCTCCTTGTTGGCTAGGGTTTAGTGTTGGGAGAGCATGGGCCTATTAGATGTTGTATTTAGACTGTATTATACTCTCCCTATTGTATTATGTATTGTACTCTCTACATACCCCAATATATATGACCAAAGGGCCACGTATCAACGTGAGCCAATCTCCCCAAAACCAGTTGTTTGATATGGTATAAGACTAGGTAACCTAGCCGCTGCCTCCCTTCAACCCTAATCTACTGCCGCCACCCTGCAACCCTAAAGCTCTGTTGCCATGAGCTCCTTCGTGGTGACATCGACTTCCTCTACGGCCCTACCCGCCTCTGCTGAGTCCGGCCATGCGTCGTCGCTCCCACCGTCCCTCGCGGCCATCCTATCCACTGGCTCAACTATCCAGATGGCGACGGTCCACCACTCCGCCGTGCTCTCCTTCCTATTTAGCACGGTGCCGCGCAGCATCCCGGATTCACCGTCCTTGCTCCCGATCGTGCCGTTGTCGCTCTACCAGCAGCCTCCCTCGATGGGGTTCTCGGTGGAGTATTCATTCACGACGGTCGTGCCCTTTGTCGCGCCCACGCCAAACATCTCCGACATCACCGGCCAGGTGCTTTCCGACGCTGTTGTGCCCAACCCGTTTTAGCTGTCGCATCTAATCACTGTACGTCTCACGACGGAGAATTACCTCCACTGGCGCTCCCAACTTCTTCCGCTGCTCTGGAGTCGCCATCTGGAGGGCTTCGTCGACGGCAGTCTACTGCGCCCGCGGTCATGGCCGCGGGTGCCCGGGTGTCAGTGCCCAACCCGATTCTCCGTGTCTGGATTTCTCAAGACCAGGCCATCCTTTTTGCGATCAACTTGTAGGGGTTCGTAGCATGGAAAACAAAAATTTTCTATCGCATACAAACAAACAAGCCAAGATCTATCTACTAGATTGTAGCAACGAGTCGATGGAATAACTTACCCTCGAAGATTCCAAAGTGTTTAACGAGAGAGGATTCTCGTGGGTGATGTAGTCGTACTCTTCCCGATCTCAAGATCGTGTAGACGATCCTTCCGGCGCTGCGTTCCGGCAGCGCTCCCGCAGTCGGTCACACGTTCGGTACTCGACGAAGACCTTCCTCTCCCTTGTTCCAGCAGGCAGCGGAGGTTGTAGCACTCTCCTCGTGATTCCGGCAGCACAACGGCGTGGTACCGGAAGTAGAGGGAAGATCCCGCAGGGCTTCGCCTTAAGCCGGAGCGAGTATGGTGGATTATGAGAGAGGGCTATTAGTGGTCTAGGGTTTAGACACACCAATTAGAAGGCTCTAAACCGCAGGCTAAAGCAATTAGAAGCTCTAAACCAAACGGCTCTAAACCTGAGATTAGATGTGGAAACTTGTGTGTCTCAAGGAGGAGCCCTGCCCCTCCTTTTATGGGTGGAGGGGCCTTGGCGCGCCAGGGGAGGGAGGGAGTCCCTCCCCAACTCGGCCTAGGGCTGGGCGCCGGCCTGGAGGATTTGGACTCCTCCTCCAAGTTGGTTCCAACTCCTCTTGCTTGTTTCCCACAGTTTCATGTTTCCCACAGTTTCCTGTTTTAGCCGTTTGACTTTCAAACTGGCAATTTGACTTTCATGTTTTTGGAACAGCAAGAACACTTAGTACATGATGCAATCATTCAATGACACACTCATGTACCCTCCCCCCCCAGAGTGCCGGACAATCCGGAACCTTCTAGAACATTCCCGATGAAAACACCGGAATCATTTCCGAACTCCAAAACGGGACTTTCCTTATATGAATCTTATTCTCCGGACCATTCCGGATCACCTCGTGATATCCCGGATCCCATCCGAGACTCCGAACAACATTCGGTCTCTTTATCATAATACCATAACTACTCAAAACAACGTCGAATCCTTAAGTGTGTCTCCCTACGGTTCGTGAATTATGCGGACATGATCGAGACACTTCTCCGAACAATAACCAATAGAGGAATCTGGAAATTCATATGGCTCCCACATATTTCTACGATTACTTTGCGATCGAATGAACCACTTACATACGATACCAATTTCCCTTTGTCTCACGATATGTTACTTATCCGAGGTTATGATCGTCGGTATCTCTGCATACCTAGTTCAACCTCGTTACTGATAAGTACTCTTTTCTCGTTCCCGTGATATGTGATCCCCTGTGAGCCAGTCACATGCTTGCAAGCTAATTGGATGACATTTCACCAAGAGGGCCCAGAGAATATCTATCCGTCATATGGATGGACAAATCCCACTCTTGATCCATGTGTCTCAACCAATACTTTCCGAACACTCAATGCCATCTTTATAGCCACCCAGTTACGGTGTGGTGTTTGATGTCATCAAAGCATCTATCCGGTAAAGGCGATATGCATGATCTCATGGTCGAAGGAATTAGGTTACTATGTATCAGAAAGCATATAGCAATTGAACTATTGAAATGACTTGATCTTTATGCTACGCTTATCTATAGGAGTATGTCCACCATATCATTCTCCTAACGATATGATCTTGTTGTTGATAACATCTCAATGTTCATGATAGGGAAACCACAATCATTTATCAACCAACAAGCTAGTGAAGTATAGAGGCTATACTAGGGACTTCAAATTAAGTTTACAAATCACACAAGTATTAATGTTTCCCTGTTAATACTATTATAGCATGAATGTAAACATTTATCATAAACACAAAGATATAATAATAACTACATTTATTATTGCCTCTAGGGCATATCTCCAACAGTCTCCCACTTGCACTAGAGTCATCTAATCTAGATTACATGGTAATATACCGAACACCCATGGCAGTTTGGTGTTGGTCATGTTTTGCCCTCGGGAGAGGTTTAGTCAACGGATCCGCCACATTCAGATCTGTGTGTACTTTGCAAATCTTTATATCCCCATCCTGGATATGTTCTCGAATAGCGTGAAAATGTAGCTTGATATGCTTCAGCTTCTTGTGTGACCTTGGTTCTTGCGCATTGGCTATGGCTCCCATGTTATCACAGTAGATAGACATTGGGTCCAGCGCACTAGGAACCACACCCAGCTCTATAATGAACTCTTTCATCCATATCGCTTCTTGTGAAGCCTCCGAAGCAGCCATGTATTCCGATTCAGTTGAAGATCTCGCCACAACGCTTTGCTTTGCACTCCTCCAGCTAACTGCTGCACCATTCAAAATAAATACGTATCTAGATTGTGATTTAGAATCATCCGGATCGGTGTTCCAACTAGCATCGGTGTAACCATTAACAACGAGTTGTTCATCACCTCCATAAGAAAGAACCATATCCTTAGTTCTTCTCAAGTACTTAAGGATGTTTTTGACCGCTGTCCAATGATCCACTCCTGGATCACTTTGATATCTGCTAGTTAAACTAACAACATATGCAATGTCGGGTCTAGTACATAGCATGGCATACATTAGAGATCCTATGGCTGAGGCATAGGGAGTCTTACTCATCCTTTCTCTATCTTCTGCCGATGTCGGACTTTGAGTTTTACTCAAGGTCGTATTGGGCAACATGGGTAAGAACCCTTTCTTGCTTTCTTCCATTCCAAACCTCTTTAGAACTTTGTCCAAATATGTACTCTGTGACAATGATATTTGGCGTTTCGATCTATCTCTATAAATCTTTATGCCTAATATGTAAGCTGCTTCGCCAAGATCCTTCATTGAAAAACTATTATTCAAATATGCTTTGACACTACTAAGAAGGTCTACATCATTCCCAATCAACAATATGTCATCCACATATAGTATTAAGAATGCTACAGAGCTCCCACTCACTTTCTTGTAAATACAAGCTTCTCCATAAGTTTGTACAAAACTAAAACTTTTGATTACCTTATCAAAACGTTGATTCCAACTTCGGGATGCTTGCTTCAATCCATAGATGGACCGTTGAAGTTTGCATACCTTGTTAGCATCTTTAGGATCGACAAAACCTTTGGGATGCATCATATACAACTCTTCATCAATATCTCCATTGAGGAATGCTGTTTTGACATCCATCTGCCATATCTCATAATCATAATATGCAGCGATTGCTAACATAATCCTCACAGATTTTAGCTTCGCTACTGGTGAGAAAGTCTCATCGTAGTCAACTCCTTGAATTTGTCGAAACCCTTTTGCGACAAGTCGAGCTTTATAGACAGTAACATTACCATCAGCATCTGTTTTCTTCTTGAAAATCCATTTGTTCTCGACAGCCTTTCGGCCATCCGGTAAGTCCACCAAAGTCCATACTTGGTTTTCGTACATGGATCCAATCTCGGATTTCATGGCTTCTTGCCATTTATTGGAATCTGGGCTCATCATCGCTTCCTCATATGTCTCGGGGTCATCGGTGTTGTCCACCAACATGACACTCATAACGGGATCATACCAATCTAGAGTGGTACGAGTTCTCGTTGATCTGCGAGGCTCTGTAGCAACTTCAACCGAAGTTTCATGATCACCATCATTAGCTCCCTCTCTTATTGGTGCAGGCACCACAGGAACTTCTTCCGGTGCTGCGCTACTCGCAATTTCGAGAGAAGGTTCGACAACCTCGTCGAGTTCTACTTTCCTTCCAGTCACTTCTTTCGAGAGAAATTCCTTCTCTAGAAAGGATCCATTCTTGGCAACGAAGGTTTTGCCTTCGGATCTATGATAGAAGGTATACCCAATAGTTTCCTTTGGGTATCCTATGAAGACGCATTTTTCCGCTTTGGGTTCCAGCTTGTCCGGCTGTAACTTCTTTACATAGGCTTCGCATCCCCAAACTTTAAGGAACGACAATTTAGGTTTCTTCCCAAACCATAATTCATACGGTGTCGTTTCAACGGATTTAGACGGTGCCCTATTTAAAGTGAATGCGGCTGTTTCTAATGCATAACCCCAAAATGATAGCGGTAAATCTGTAAGTGACATCATAGAACGAACCATATCTAAGAGAGTTCGATTACGACGTTCGGACACACCATTACGCTGTGGTGTTCCCGGCGGTGTCAATTGTGAAAGTATTCCGCACTTCTTTAAATGCTCGCCAAACTCGTAACTTAGATATTCACCTCCACGATCAGAACATAGAAACTTAATCTTCTTGTTACGTTGATTCTCTACCTCACTTTGAAAATCCTTAAACTTCTCGAAAGTTTCGGACTTATGTTTCATGAAATAGATATACCCATATCTACTCAAATCATCCGTGAAGGTAAGAACATAACGGTAACCACCGCGCGATGCTACACTCATTGGACCACACACATCGGTATGTATAATTTCCAATAAGTCCGTAGCTCGCTCCATCATACCAGAAAATGGAGTCTTAGTCATTTTTCCCATCAGACATGCTTCGCATCTATCAAGTGATTCAAAATCAAGTGATTCAAGAAGTCCATCGGAATGGAGTTTCTTCATACGTTTCACTCCGATGTGACCAAGACGACAGTGCCACATATAGGTCGAATTATCGCTTGATTTCAAACGTTTAGCCTCAATATTGTTGATATGTGTATTTCCACTATCGAGATTCAATAAGAATAGACCATCTATCAAAGGTGCATGTGCATAAAACATATTACTCATATAAATCGAACAACCATTATTCTCGGACTTAAACAAGTAACCGTCTCGCAATAAACAAGATCCCGATATAATGTTCATGCTCAACGCAGGCACCAAATAACAATTATTTAAGTATAAAACTAATCCCGTTGGTAGATGAAGAGGTAGCGTGCCGACCGCGATCACATTAACCTTTGATCCGTTTCCCACGCGCATCGTCACCTCATTCTTCGCTAGCTTCCGTTTATTCTGCAGCACCTGTTTCGAGTTTACAAATATGAGCAACCGAACCAGTATCAAATACCCAGGCACTACTACGAATACTAGTGAGATACACATCAATAACATGTATATCAGATATACCTTTCTTCTTGATGTTGCCGTTCTTCAAATCCGCCAAGTACTTTGGGAAATTCCGCTTCCAGTGACCTTCTCCCTTGCAGTAAAAGCACTCAGTATCAGGCTTAGGTCCAGCCTTGGTCTTCTTCGCCGGTGTGGTAACTTTCTTACCACCCTTCTTGAAGTGTCCCTTTTGCTTAGACTTGCCTTTCTTGAATTTGGTGGTCTTATTGACCAACAACACTTGGTGCTCTTTCTTGATCTCCACTTCTGCAGATTTCAACATGGCAAAGAGTTCTGGCAACGTCTTGTTCATGTTCTGCATGTTGTAGTTCATCACAAAGTTCTTGTAACTTGGTGGTAGTGATTGGAGGACACGGTAAATCCCCAAAGCATTAGGAATCACTATACCCAAGCTTTGAAGTTTGTTTGCGTGCCCAGACATCTTAAGCACATGCTCACTGACGGAGCTGCCTTCTTCCATCTTGCAGTTAAAGAACTTTTCAGAAGCCTCATAACTTTCAATTGCCGCATGAGTCTCAAAAATCAATTTGAGATCCTCGACAATATCATATGGGTCTGAATCCTCAAACCTTTTCTGAAGCTCCGATTCCAAACCATACAAGATAGCACACTGAACTATGGAGTACTGATTCTTCCGAGCGAGGTAAACATTCTTTACTTCATCGGGAGCATCAGCTGCAGGTGGGTCACCCAGCGGTGCATCCAGCACATAGGTCAAATTACCAGCTGTGAGGACAATCCTCAAATTGCGGAACCAATCCGCGAAGTTGCTTCCATTGTTTTTCAACTTTTCTTTCTCTAGGAACGCATTAAAATTGATGGTAGGGGCTGCCATTGATCTACAACATATTTGCAATAGTTTAGACTAAGTTTATGACAAATTGAGTTCAAATTAATAAAGAAATTAAACTAGGTGAACTCCCACTCAAAACAATATCCCTCACATTGTTTTAGTGATCACACGAACCAAATCCACTATATCAACACCGATCATCACGAGAGTTGATATAGTTTAAATGGCGAACAATCGTCATGTTCATCATATCTACTATATGATTCATGCTTTACCTTTCGGTGATCCGTGTTCCTGAGACCATGTCTGTACATGCTAGGCTCGTCAAGATCAAACCTTAGCTACCGCATAAGAAAATCTGGCTTGCTTACGTTGTATACACTTGCGGAATCTAACACACCCGATCATCACGTGGTGCTTCGAAACAACAAGCATTAGCAACGGTGCATACTAAGGGTGAACACTTTCGAACTTGAAATTCATGTGCATGAGGGATCATCTTATAATGCTACCGTCGTCTACTAAGCAATACAAGATGCATAAAGGATTAACATCACATGCAATTCATAATATGTGATATGATATGGCCTTTCTTCTTTGTGCTTCTGATCTCCATCTTCAAGCACGAACATGATCTCCATCATCACCGGCATTGCATCAAGGTCAATGACGCTTCTCCATGGTTGTCGTCTACCAGCTTCAACTATTACAACTACTTTGAATAGACACGCGGGTCTTAACATAAATTAAAGACAACCATATGGCTCCTGCCGGTTGCCAACTTACAATAAGGAACATTGCATACATCAAATATAATCACAATCATGGCCATATCACATCACTGCACACCCCTGCAAAACAAAGTTAGACGCCTCTACTTTCTTTGCATATTTTACGTGGTTTGGGGCTTTCAATAAGTGTCGTTCTAACTTACGAACAAGAACCACAACATTGATACTATCATTGTTGATCACCCGTTGTAAATTGGATCTTAACTATGCTAGGAGAAACAGGCACCCGCAAAGCCACTTATGCAATACAAGTTGCATGTCAAGCGTGGAGCAAGTCTCATGAACGATGTCATGTAAGGTTAGCCCGGGCCGCTTCATCCCAACATACCGCAAGATGCAAAGTACACAAGAAGCAATCGACAATAAAAGCATCAACGCCCACAATGACCATTGTGTTCTACTCGTGCAACAGATCTACATATAGACACGGCTCTGATACCACTGTAGGGGTTCGTAGCATGGAAAACAAAAATTTTCTATCGCATACAAACAAACAAGCCAAGATCTATCTACTAGATTGTAGCAACGAGTCGATGGAATAACTTACCCTCGAAGATTCCAAAGTGTTTAACGAGAGCGGATTCTCGTGGGTGATGTAGTCGTACTCTTCCCGATCTCAAGATCGTGTAGACGATCCTTCCGGCGCTGCGTTCCGGCAGCGCTCCCGCAGTCGGTCACACGTTCGGTACTCGACGAAGACCTTCCTCTCCCTTGTTCCAGCAGGCAGCGGAGGTTGTAGCACTCTCCTCGTGATTCCGGCAGCACAACGGCGTGGTACCGGAAGTAGAGGGAAGATCCCGCAGGGCTTCGCCTTAAGCCGGAGCGAGTATGGTGGATTATGAGAGAGGGCTATTAGTGGTCTAGGGTTTAGACACACCAATTAGAAGGCTCTAAACCGCAGGCGAAAGCAATTAGAAGCTCTAAACCAAACGGCTCTAAACCTGAGATTAGATGTGGAAACTTGTGTGTCTCAAGGAGGAGCCCTGCCCCTCCTTTTATGGGTGGAGGTGCCTTGGCGCGCCAGGGGAGGGAGGGAGTCCCTCCCCAACTCGGCCTAGGGCTGGGCGCCGGCCTGGAGGAGTTGGACTCCTCCTCCAAGTTGGTTCCAACTCCTCTTGCTTGTTTCCCACAGTTTCCTGTTTCCCACAGTTTCCTGTTTTAGCCGTTTGACTTTCAAACTGGCAATTTGACTTTCATGTTTTTGGAACAGCAAGAACACTTAGTACATGATGCAATCATTCAATGACACACTCATGTACCCTCCCCCCCCCCAGAGTGCCGGACAATCCGGAACCTTCTAGAACATTCCCGATGAAAACACCGGAATCATTTCCGAACTCCGAAACGGGACTTTCCTTATATGAATCTTATTCTCCGGACCATTCCGGATCACCTCGTGATATCCCGGATCCCATCCGAGACTCCGAACAACATTCGGTCTCTTTCTCATAATACCATAACTACTCAAAACAACGTCGAATCCTTAAGTGTGTCTCCCTACGGTTCGTGAATTATGCGGACATGATCGAGACACTTCTCCGAACAATAACCAATAGAGGAATCTGGAAATTCATATGGCTCCCACATATTTCTACGATTACTTTGCGATCGAATGAACCACTTACATACGATACCAATTTCCCTTTGTCTCACGATATGTTACTTATCCGAGGTTATGATCGTCGGTATCTCTGCATACCTAGTTCAACCTCGTTACTGATAAGTACTCTTTTCTCGTTCCCGTGATATGTGATCCCCTGTGAGCCAGTCACATGCTTGCAAGCTAATTGGATGACATTTCACCGAGAGGGCCCAGAGAATATCTATCCGTCATATGGATGGACAAATCCCACTCTTGATCCATGTGTCTCAACCAATACTTTCCGAACACTCAATGCCATCTTTATAGCCACCCAGTTACGGTGTGGTGTTTGATGTCATCAAAGCATCTATCCGGTAAAGGCGATATGCATGATCTCATGGTCGAAGGAATTAGGTTACTATGTATCAGAAAGCATATAGCAATTGAACTATTGAAATGAATTGATCTTTATGCTACGCTTATCTATAGGAGTATGTCCACCATATCATTCTCCTAACGATATGATCTTGTTGTTGATAACATCTCAATGTTCATGATAGGGAAACCACAATCATTTATCAACCAACAAGCTAGTGAAGTATAGAGGCTATACTAGGGACTTCAAATTAAGTTTACAAATCACACAAGTATTAATGTTTCCCTGTTAATACTATTATAGCATGAATGTAAACATTTATCATAAACACAAAGATATAATAATAACTACATTTATTATTGCCTCTAGGGCATATCTCCAACACAACTCCTCTCTCATCGAGGGGGTGGCCGGTCTCGTTCTCTTTGCTGTGACGTCCTTTGATGCCTGGTCCATGCTGGATAATAGATTTGCTGCCCAATCCACTGCTCGGTCTATGGACATTCATTGCCAACTTGGCGAGGTGAAGAAGCTCGACTCATCTACGACCGTCTACTTCAACAAAATCAAGTAATTGGCGGACACTCTCTTGTCCATCGGGCAACCGCTGCGTGATGAGGAGTTCACCTCCTATGTCATCAACGGGTTGGACGGGGAGTACGACAGGTTGGCGGAGGCTGTCAATCTTCGTGATACTCCGATGCCCCCTCGTGATCTCTATGCACGCCTTCTCGCCTCCGAGTCTCGCTACGAGGCGCGCCATGAAGCTCCTACCTACAACGCGGAGCTATTCTCCAATGCTGCGCATTATGGGGGTGGTGGCTACCGCCCCGTTGCTCCTGCTGGTGCCCCCGCCCGCCTCCATCGGCGACTGCTCTTGCCTACCGCCCGCTTGCCCAGCAGTGACAGTCGCGCCCCCCGCCACCGGGCCCCAACTACAACAACAATGGGGGGCGACAGCAGGGTGGTCAGCACCCCACGTGTTAGCTCTGTGGCATCTTTGGGCACCTCACATCCAAGTGCCATCGTCGCTTCAAGCGCGACTTCCTCGGCATCGGCAACAACGGACGCAGCAATGAGAAACAGGCTGCCATGGCCACTCAAGGACCACCGCCCGGCTACACTCCGTCCTATCCCATCGACCCCGCCTGGTACTTCGACACGGGCGCCACGAATCATATGACGCCCGAGCTCATCAAGCTCCACTCTTAGGAGCCCTATCATGGTCATGACCGAGTGCACACCACCGATGGGTCAGGTATGCACATCTCTCACATTGGTCAGGCATCCCTTCTTACACATACATCTCGTAGTTTGCATCTTCGTGACGCCCTCCATGTTCCCTCGGTCACTCGTAATTTACTCTCTGTTCCTAAACTTACACTTGACAATAATGTTTTGGTTGAATTTCATCCATTTCTTTTCTTTCTCAAGGACCGAGTCACCAGGGACGTGCTTCTTAGAGGTCGTTACTGTCGGGGGCTGTATGCTTTGGATGCATTCCTAGTTCTAGAAGCCTTCATTGGTGTTCGCACTTCGTCATCTCATTGGCATTCGCGCCTAGGCCATCCAACATCTCCGATTGTGAGTCATGTCCTTCAGCGGCATGAACTTCCCACTACGTCTGGCAATAAAAATTTAGTAGTGTGTGATGCTTGTCAATAAGGGAAGAGTCATCAACTTCTGTTTGTTTCCTCGAGTCGTGTGGTTAAACATCCATTAGAGCTTGTGTTTTCAGATGTGTGGGGTCCCGCTCAAACTTCTATGAGTGGTCATAACTATTATGTCAGTTTTATTGATGCTTATAGTCGCTTTACATGGCTTTATCTTCTTAAGCGGAAATTTGATGTGTTCAATGTGTTCTTACAATTTCAATTGCATGTTGAGAGTCTTCTCAAGCATAATATTATTCATGTGCAGTCTGATTGGGGCGTCGAGTAACGCAACCTCAACACGTTTTTTAATAAGCTTGGAATCTCTCATCGTGTGTCCTGCCCACATACACATCAACAGAATGGTGCAGCTGAGCGCAAACACCGTCACATCGTTGAAACTGGCCTCACTTGACTTGCACATGCCTCCGCTCTGTTTTGTTTTTGGAGTGATGCATTCTCTATAGCCTGTTTTCTCATTAATAGACTTACCACACGTGTGCTTGACATGAAAACACCACTTGATATTCTCTTTCATGAGGTTTGATACGTCGTAAACGTATATATAAGTTTTGATGCTCCATGCTTGTTTTATATCATTTGTCTTATGTTTTTTCTACACTTTGAGGTATTTTTGTACACTTTCTAGAACTAACCTATTGACAAGATGCCACAGTGCCAGTTGCCTGTTTTCTGCTGTTTTTGGTTTCAGAAAAGCTAAAAAATCAATATTCTCGAAATTGAACGGGACAAAAGCCAATATGCCTATTTTTCCCGGAGCAACACGGAAACATGAAGCAAAGACGGAGGGGGACACCAGGGTGGCCACACCCTATGGTGGCGCGGGTGGCCCCTGGTGGCGCCACCAGGGGGTGTGGCCCCCTGGCTGCCTCCTTGCCTTGCCCTTTCGCCTATAAGAAGCCCCCGAGGAAAAAACCCTAGAGGAATCCTCATACATCCATGAAAAGTTCCGCAGCACCGCCACCACCGAAGGGGAGATTCGAGGGACAAATGTCTCTGTTCCGGCACCCTGCCGGGATGGGGAAGTGCCCCTGGAGCCATCTCCTTCGATCTCCACCACCATATCCATCGCCGTTGCTGATTCCCATGATGAGGAGGGAGTAGTTCCTCCTCGAGGCTAAGGGCTCTACCGTAGCTATGTGTTCAACTCTCTCTCTCTCTCTCTCTATGCGTGATCTTGTTGTGGTCATGAGCTTTGTAATCAAGTAGATCTACTCTACTACTCAAGTGCTTTAATAGATCTCCGACTCTCCACACGTGTGTGAAAGTGACAACGTGTACACCGTGTGGCACTTAGGCTAGAGATTACATAAATACTTATCATGAGTATATTTTGAGTTGGTTGTCTCTATGAAATTGTGGTGTTTGAAGGAACCATCTAGCGCTCAAGGTGATAGTGTGGGGTTATCTAGATGGGGAAAGCGAACTTTGAGGTGTGTTGTTATAGCCCTACCATGGATTAGAGTTATCCAACCGGAGAGTAGTATCATGAAGAGAATATATTTATATGAGAGTGTTCACTAGTGAAAGTATGATCCCTAGGCCTTGTTTCTAAACATTGAACTCGCAACTATATCTGTTACATGTTTGCTTGCTTCCAATCTCTTCCATGCCGCCAAGCTCTTTTCTGGCACCATTCTCTTACAATCATCCATACTACTTGTATTTCACTATCTTTTCGCCGAACTAGTGCACCTATACACCTGACAAGTGTACTGGGTGTGTTGGGGACACAAGAGACTTCTTGTATCTTGATTGCAGGGTTGTTTGAGAGGGATACCTTTGACCACTCCCTCCCTGAGTTCGATAAACCTTGGGTGATCCACTTAAGGGAAACTTGCTGCTGTTCTACAAACCTATGCACTTGGAGGCCCAACACTGTCTACAAGAATAGAAGCGTGCGTAGACATCAAGGTTCCTGATTATACTTTTCTTAAGGTTTTTGGATGTGCCTGTTGGCCATACTTGTGCCCATATAATAATCACGAGCTCGAGTCTCGCTGCAAGCAATGCGTTTTTCTTGGCTACAGTGCTCTCCATAAAGGCTAGAAGTGCCTTTGTATTCCATCTAATCGGGTGTACAATACCCGCGATGTTGTGTTTGATGAGAACCTATTTCCATTTGCTCAACAATCTCCACAGTCCCCTTTGTCACCCCCTATGCATTCATTTCCTACCTCTCCTAAACAGTCTGAAGATGTTGCATATTGATACGTCGTAAACGTATCTATAATTTTTTATGTTCCATGCTTGTTTAGTGTCAACTTTGCTATGCTTTGTCTACATTTTGAGGTATTTTTATACATTTTCTGGGACTAACCTATTAACAATATGCTGCAGTGCCAATTTCCTATTTTCTACTGTTTTTGGTTTTAGAAAAGCTAGTAAGGAAATATTCTCGGAATTGGACGAGATAAAAGCCAAAGTCAATATTTTACCGAAACGAACATGAAGTCTAGAGGAGAGACGAAGGGGCGCCATAGGGCGGCCGCACCCCCAGGCGCGGTCCCACCCTAGACCACGCCAAGGAAGGGTGTGGGCCCCCTGGCCGGCCTCCTGCCTCGCCTCTTCGCCTATAAAAGCCCTCCAATGCCAAAACCCTAGGTACCTGGCCAGATCTCCACAAAACAGTCCATAGCCGCTGCCACCATCGTCCCTAGATCGGGGGGATCTGAAGCTCTTCCTGGCACCCTGCTGGAGGGGAGAGATCATCTCGGAGGCCTTCTTCATCACCATGCCAGCCTCCGGTATGATGCGTGAGTAGTTCACCCTTGGACTATGGGTCCATACAGTAGCTAGATGGTTGTTTCTCCTCCTTTGTGCTATCATGTTTAGATCTTGTGAGCTCCGTTCATGATCAAGATCATCTATTTGTAATCATACATGCTGTGTTTGCGGGGATCTGATGGATATTGAGATACTATGTCAGATTTATTAATTATTATATCATGTCTATGTTGTTTGTGATCTTGCATGCTCTCCGTTGCTAGTAGCTATCTTGGCCAAGTAGATGCTTGTGACTCCAAGAGGGAGTATTTATGCTCGATAGTGGGTTCATGCCTCTACTAAATCTGGGGAAGTGATAGAAATCTCTAAGGTTGTAGATGTGCTGTTGCTACTAGGGAGAAAACAACAATATTTTGTTCGTGGAACAATTGTATTGTTTACTTTACACACATTGCTTAATGCAATTATCCGTTGCTTGCAAATTAATACTGGAAGGGGTTCAGACGATAACCTGAAGGTGGATTATTAGTCATAGATGCAGTTGGATGGTGGTCTATGTACATTGTTGTAATGCACAATCAAATCTCATAGGAGTCATGATGTCTAGTATTTGCATTGTTATGCCTTGCTCAGTCCTGTCAATTGCCTCGCTGTAATTTGTTTACCCAACATGTTATTTATCTTAAGGAGAACACCTCTAGTGAACTGTGGACCCCGGTCCAATCTTTACCATTGATACATCATCCACGGTTACCTTTTACCTTCTACAAGCAACCACTATCTTCCACACTATACGTTTAATACTTTGTTTTCAGCAAACCAGTGAGATTGACAACCTCACTGTAAGTTGGGTCAAAGTATTGAGTTTGTGTTGTGGAGGATTCCAAGTTGTTAGCAACACCTTGGAGTTGTTTCCTTGCTCCTACTGGTTCGATAACCTTGGTTTCATCACTGAGGGAAGACTTGCTGATGTGCTCATCACACCTTGCTCTTGGGGTCTCCCAACGAAGCTCTGCAATTGAATGAGCCGCGTCAAGATTTTTCTGGCGCCGTTGCCGGGAGTTAAGGACAACTTTACAAGGGGAGTCTCTCAAAACCAATCTCTTTACTTTGTTTTTGTTTTGCTTAGTTCCTTTTTCTTTGATTGGTTTGATTATTTTTATCAAAAATTACAAAAAAAATAGTTTTGCTTGCATTTCTTTTTCTTATAAAAAACACAAAAATAGTTCCTACTATAGTTGTTGGTCTGTTATTGCCTTGCTTTGTCATGCTTTCTATCAATGTTTGGTTTCTTTGAAATAGGTTCTTATTGTCAAGGTGGGTTCACGGAAGAACAAAAATATTATTATAAGGAACACCGCTTGTCACTAAAAAGGGAAACACTTATGGGAACAAATTAATAAATTGAATACCATTGCTAGAAACGTGTGCTCTACTTATAATATTACTTATTGCTTTGATAAATATTGTTGATGTAGGAGGTATAAACACCTCCCTTTTCAATGTGAGTATAATGATAATGTTACCATATCTTCTTATGTTAAAGGAAATTATGACTTTTATGATGTGGAACAAACTGAAGAATTTATTGCTTGGAAGGGTGCATTTGAACTTGCTAGTTTGCTCGAAAATACTGATGATTCACATTATGAATATGAGGTTTATGATATACTTAAATTTTGCTTTAATAATTACAAGGAAGAAAATGGCTATATTCTTGAATATATTAGTAGATGCTTTCCACAAACGGAAGAGACTAATGCCTTGCAGGAGCTTATGTAAGAAGGAATTACTGAAACGGGAAGCTCATTAGATGAAAAATAGGAGGAGAGTGATGAACAAAAGGAGGAAGAATGGATTAGATACCCATGCATACCTTCTAATGAAAGTAACTCTTTATCCCTTACATCATTTGATTATCCCCCATGCTTACCAAAGGAGGATGAATGGTATGTTCCTATGGATACTTTTAAAATATCTACTTTGGGTAAAACTTGTGATAATAATTGTGCTCATATTATCTATGATAATCCTTTATTTGCGCCTAATTTCGAAATGCATGGTACTAAAGAGTTTTGCTTAGAAAATGTTTATGATAAAGCTCTAGATGACGGTCCTATATTGGTTGATAATATTCATAGTACTACTATTGAAAATGAGATTAGAGAGGTCTTGACTTTAGCTTGGAACCCCATACCTATTGATAATGATCAATCATCTTGTTATAAAATTGTTAAAGTGGGTTTGAAGGTTTTAATCCCAATATTTTTTAGCTTGATAAAAATTATGTGTTTGTAGATCATGAAAAGCATGCTTTATGTGATAGTTATATTGTTGATTTTATTCATGAGGCTACTGAAAATTATTATGAGAGAGGGAAATATGGTTGTAAAAGTTTTCATGGTACTAAAACACCTCTCTATGTGCTGATAGTTTTGAAATTGCTCTTGTTTTATATACCCATTCTTGTTACTATGTGCTTATTTGATTTATTTTCTTACAATATTCCTATGCATAGGAAGTGGGTTAGACTTAAATGTGTTTTGAATTTGCTTCTTGATTCTCTCTTTTACTTCAATTCATATTTCTTATGTGAATATCATCGAAATTATCATGCCTAACTTAAAGGCGTTAAATAAAAGTACTTCTTGGGAGATAACCCAATAGTTTTATTGAGTCTTGGAATTTATTACTTCTGTAACAACCTCTCCTTATCCTTTTTATTTTTTTTGTGCCAAGAATAACCTCTAATGAGAGAAGTAAGATTTGGGGAAGTTGTTGTCGTGAAATAGATTTTTATGATTCACTGTAAAAATTCGTGAAAAATCTCTATATGTCGGATTGAGATGTAATTTTCTGAGTAAATGCCCCAGGTTGTTATATAACTTCTGTTAGTTAAACACTTTTCTATTTGAGCAATATAAGGTCTTCAAAAAAATTGTTTTTTGCCTGCTGGTCTATTTTGACAGATTTCTGCCATTATTCGCATTTGCCTCTTTATCGGTTTCTTTTTTAGTTCTTCTTGATCACTTGATATTTTTAAAGGAATTGCTATGATAGCTTGTGTTTTAATGGAAGTTTTACTTGTGTTGAAATGAAAACCAAAGGCCTATTATCTTGAATACACTAATGTTGCTAATGAAGATTGTGTGAAGTTTTGTATGAAGGAAATTTTCAAGTTTAGGGGAAGAATGATATGACAAGATGAAGAATGGACAAAAGCTCAAGCTTGGGGATGCCACCTCGTATCACCCCAAGAAATATTCAAGAGGTTCAAGCGTCAAAGCTTGGGTATGCCATCCCCTTCTTCATCAATAAAAATCTCAGGTCTCTTTCTAGACACTTCGTTTTTATTTTTTCATGCACTGTTGTGTTTTTCTTGGAGCATCTTAGTTTTTGTTTTTGGTTTTCTTTTGTTTAGTTTGCTTGAATAAAGTAGTTGGACCCCCGATTTTGCTGTGTTGTTTCAAATAAGTTGATTGGTGTTGGAAAAGAGTAGAAAGTTTCATGCTTAAGTGGTACAAAAGAGAGCTTGTTTTGATTGTGGCTTAGATTTTATCATGCCATTCTAGATGTTGTTTTGACCTTATGATTAGTGATTATTGTGTAAGGGTTCGTAGCATGGAAAACAAAAAAATTCTACCGCATGAACACACATAAGCCAAGATCTATCTACTAGATTGTAGCAACGAGTCGATTAGAGTACTCACCCTCGAAGATTCCAAAGCAGTTAACGAGAGCAGATTCTCGTGGGTGATGTAGTCGTTCACTTGACGATATCAAGATTGCAAAGAAAATCCTTCTGGCGCCGTGTTCTGGCAGAGCTCCCGCAGTCGGTCACACGTTCGGTACTCGATGAAGGCCTTCGTCTCCCTTGTTACAGCAGGCAGCAGAGTTTGTAGTTCTCTCCTCGCGATTCCGGCAGCACAACGGCGTGGTGTCGGAGTTAGAGGGGAAATCCCGCAGGGCTTCTCCTTAAGCCGGAGCGGGTTATGGTGGAGTAGTAGGGTTTCCCCAGCGTCTAGGGTTTAGAAGCCGGAGAGGAGGAAGTGGGCCGACGGCGGCGCACAACGGCGGCGACGACTAGGTGGGGTGGGGCTTGTTGTGGTCTTGGAGGGCACCCTGTCCCCTCTATTTATGAGAGTGAGGGGCTTCTAGGGATAGGGGAGTTTGAATCCTTCCCCAACTCCCTCTCCTACTAGGTGCATGGTGGAGGGAGAGAAGGATTCTCTCCTTCCTCCACCAAGAAACATTGTTCCAGTTTGACTTTTCCAACTTGCCTTTTGACTTTCAATTTTGGAGTTTAATTTCTTTCTTTTAAACCCCCAGCCAAGTGACCTAGGACATGATGCAATCATTCCACTTAGTCATGATACATTCATGTACCCTTCCCCTTCCGGTCCGGTGAACCTTCTAGACCCTTCTAGATCATTCCGGTGAAAACACCGGAATCATTCCCGAACTCCGGAATTGGACTTTCCTTATGTGAATCTTATTCTCTGGACCATTTCGTATCTCCTCGTGATATCCCGGATCCCATCCGAGACTGCGAACAACATTCGATCTCTTTACTATGTGATACGTCGGAAACGTATCTATAATTTTTGATGCTCCATGCTTGTTTAGTATCTATTTTTCTTTGCTTTGTCTACACTTTAAGGTGCTTTTTACTAGTTTTCGGGTACAAACCTGTTAACAAGTTGCCATAGTGCATGTTGCCTATTTTCTACTGTTTTTGGTTCCAGAAAAGCTAGTAAGGAAATATTCTCGGAATTGAACGGGACAAAAGTCGAAGTCAATAACTTTCCA
This sequence comes from Avena sativa, assembly GCA_916181665.1. Lineage (NCBI taxonomy): Eukaryota > Viridiplantae > Streptophyta > Magnoliopsida > Poales > Poaceae > Avena > Avena sativa. Next base: position 420,109,152 of record OV702282.1, read on the forward strand.
TCGGGAACAAGAAGTCTAGAGGGGAGACAGAGAAGCGGGCCAGGGTGTCCAGACCCCCCTAGGCGCGGGTGGGCCCTGCCTCGTGCCTAGGCAGGGTGTGGGCCCCCTAGACAGCGCCTCAGCCTCCCCCTTCGCCTATAAGAATCCCCCGACGCAGAAACCCTAAGCACCTGATCAATATTCCACGAAACCTTCTTTAGCCGCCACCACCATCGTCCCTAGATCGGGGGGATCTGAAGTTCTTCTCGGCACCCTGTCAGAGGGGAGATCATCCCGGAGGCCTTCTCTCCGGTATGATGCATGAGTAGTTCCACCTTGTACTATGGGTCCATGTAGTAGCTAGATGGTTGTATCTCCTCCTTGTGCTTTCATGTATAGATCTTGTGAGCTCCGTTCATGATCAATATCTAATCTATTTGTAACCATGCATGTTGTGTTTGCAGGGATCCGATGGATATTGAGATTATTATGTTGGTTTGATTAATGGTTTTGTCTTTATGATTTTATCATGTCCGTGTTGTTTGTGATCTTGCATGCTCTCCGTTGTTAGTAGCTATCTTGGCCGAGTAGTTGCTAGTGACTCCAAGAGGGGGTATTTATGCTCGATAGTGGGTTCATGCCTCTAGTTTCCAAGGGAAGTGACAAAAATATCTTCTGTTGTAGATGTGTTGTTGCTACCAGGGAGAAAACAACGGTCTCTTGTTCATGGAACATGTGGACTGTTTACCTTACACACTTTGCTTAAAGCAGTTATCTGTTGCTTGCAACTTAATACTGGAGGGGGTTCGGATGATAACCTGAAGGTGGACTTCTAGTCATAGATGCAGTTGGATGGCGGTTTATGTATCTTGTTGTATTGCCCAATCGAATCTCATAGGATCTTTCTGACTAGTAATTGCATTGTTATGCCTTGCTCAGTTCCTTTCAATTGCACTGCTGTAATTTGTTTACCCTTCATGCCATGTTGTTTATCTAAGGAGAACACCTCTAGTGAACTATGGACCCCGGTCCAATCTTTACCATTGATACATCTTCCACTGTTACTTGTTTACTTGTTGCAAACCACCATTACCTTCCACACCATACGTTTAATCCTTTGTTACAGCAACCAGTGAGATTGACAACCTCACTGTTAGTTGGGACAAAGTCTTGAGTTTGTGTTGTGCAGGTCTCCGCGTTGCTTGCAACACCTGTGTGATGTTTCCTTCCTCCTACTGGTTCGATAACCTCGGTTTCTTACTGAGGGAAGACTTGCTGCTATGCTACTTCACACCTTGCTCTTGGGGTTCCCAACAGGCTCCTCATCAACTAAGCCAGCCATCAAGTTTTCTGGCGCCGTTGCCGGGGATTTAAAGAATAAGAAGCTCCCACGTCAAAAACACGCACTCTGATACGTCCAAAATGTATCTACTTTCTCGAACACTTTGCTAGTGTTTCTCCTCTAAACTTGTGTGATTTGGATACAACTAACACGGACTGACGTTGTTTTCAGCAGAATTACCTTGGTGTCTAGTTTTTGTGCAGAAAATCAACTATCAGGAAAAATCCCCGAAAATATGCCAAAAATCCTATTTCACCAGAAGATCCATGGAGCCAGAGTACGATACTGAGGGGATCCCTGGGTGGCCCACACCCCCTGCCGCGCGGGTGGGCCCACCCCGTGCCTGGGTGGGGTGTGGCCAGCCCAGGCACCCCCTCGGTCTCTCTCTTTGCCTATAAGAAGCCTCTTGACCTAAAAACTGAGGGGGTTCGTCGTTTTTCCAGAAAGAGTTCCGCTACACCGCCACCACCAGAAGCCGCGATTCGGAACCAGAAACTCCGTTCTGGCACCCTGCGGGGACGGGGAATTTGCGGAGGATCATCGTCATCACCAACGCCTCTCCATCAACCATCAATGTTTCCCTCATCCATGAGTGAGTAATCCCCTGCTGTAGGCTATGGGGATGGAAGGGATTGGACGAGTTCTATCATGTAATCGAATAAGATTGTTAGGGCATGGTGCCTAGTATCTCTATTAGTGTTATTTGACTTTGTTGCAACTTGTTGTGCTTAATGCTTGTCACTAGGGCCCGAGTGCCATGATCTCAGATCTGAACTTATTATTGAATCATTATGATAGTATTGTTTGTGATCTTATCTGCAAGTTGTGTACACATATCATTGTCCGGATCCAAAGGCCCCGAAGTGACAGAAATTTGGACAACCGTAGGGGATGGCTATGATATGAGGATCACATGTGTTCATGGAGTGTTAATGCTTTGCTCCAGTGCTCTATTAAAAGGAGCACCTGAATTACCAGTAGTTACCTTGAGGCCCCGCTGCAACGGGCTTGCAGGACAAAAGATGTTGTGCAAGTTCTCATTGTGAGCACGCATGACTATATATGGAGCACATTCCTATGATTGTTTAGTACTTGGATGCTTATTCTTATTTATCTGCAATTGCCCTAGATCTTGAAGTTACATGTTTAGACTCGTCCATGCAACGCCCTTCCATCCATCCCTATGCCTACCGCGCTCATATCCTACTATTTTCTACTACTGTTACTATTGCTCCTGTTGCTTTGCTGCTGCTATTGCTACTACAAACTGTTGCTACTAATAAACTTCTATGAGTAAGAACTATTTCCAGGTGCAGCTGAACTGACAACTCAGTTATTAAGTCTTGCAAGTATTCTTTGGCTCCCCTTGTGTCGAATCAATAAATTGGGTAATACTACCCTCGAAGACTGTTGCGATCCCCTATACTTGTGGGTCATCAAGACTATTTTCTGGCGCCGTTGTCGGGGAGCATAGCTTTATTTGTAAGTCCACTTGGATCTGTTATTGTTCACTGCTACTCCTTTCATCATGGGGAAGTCTTGTGATGGAAATTTTCCTATTTTACCATCCACTACAAGAAGAGGTACAATCCTAAACACCTCTTCTGCTCTTGATTCACCGTCTGTTATAAGTAAGCTTGTTACTCCACCACCACATACACATGCTACACACACTGCTACTACTGCTGAATCTGAAACTGCTTTTGATACTCATGATGTTACTTCTACTGTGCTTGATGCGAGTGGTTCATTAGGTCCTTTCCTAGATGCTACTATGGCTGGTCTAGGAAATACTAAAAATCCTAGTGAAGACACTATTACACCTGTTATCTCACCTGAGTCTAGAGAGAGTTATGATATTAATGATGGTTACATTGAGTTTACTGATGAATTTGTTGAAGAGTGCCGAAACACACATGGTGCTGGTGCTATTAAGAGTCTCCTTGCAAGACGTACCATTATTCCTAAACTGTCCTCTGATCCTAAGTTTGCCACCTCTCCCATAGATATCAAAGATAAATATTATGATTTCTCTCTTGATTTATCCTATTTAGACATTGTTGAGAAAGAACCTTTTTGTGGGATTGAAAATGAGAGTGTTGTAGCTCATACGAATGAGCTTTCCACTATGAATGCTTTATTCTCTGATGATTTTAAGATGCGCAAGTACTTTGCTACTAAGATCTTCCCTTTTTCACTAAAAGGAGAAGATAAGGCTTGGTTTAATAGATTACCTCATGGTTCCATTGATAGCCCTGATTGCTTGACTGCTTCTTTCTTCTAGAAATATTTTCCTCCCAGTGCTAGACATGCTGCTTTGCAGAGACTTTTTGATTTTAAACAGGGAGAAGAAGAAAAATTGCCTGAGTCATGGACAAGGTTCTGTGCCTTAATTCATGCACATCCTGGATGTCCATTACCTAAAAATGAGCTTCTTGATATTTATTATAATGGACTAACTGATGATTCTAGGACATACCTAGATAGCTTTGCTGATTGTGTTTTTAGGAAAAGAACTCCTACAGATGCTGAAGAATTAATGGCTAAAATAAGCAAGAATTATGATGATTGGACTTCAACTGAGCTAAATACACCTGAGCGTATTACTCCTGAACCAGTTGTGCCTGAACCAGTTCCAACACCAACACCAAAGAAGAGGGGAATAATTGCATTAAATGATGAAGTGATGAAAGAAGCTAAGAAATGTCTCCTGATCAATGCTCTAGAGGTACACTCTCTCCACTTTGATGAAGGTGATATTCCCTATGGTAAGCCTCCTGATCAATGCTTAGAGGAACTTGACACATTTATTGTTAAACAAGGTAATTTTAATAAACAAGATCAGAATCATTTATTGGAAAACTCTAGAGCTATTAATGAGTTGAAAGATATTGTGGAAATAACTTCTAATGATATTAAAATTCTTTGTAAACACTTTCAAATGGTTCAAACCCAAATTGATCAACTTGCTAAGGTACAAAAAGATATGCTAGTTAATGCCTCAGGAGATAAACATGCTTATGGAATTAGAACTAGGAGTGGTATAGCTACTCAAGACCCTTTATATCCTGAAGTACACCCTAAAAGAATTGAGCAGGATTCTCAACAAGGTGAAAGTAGTGGTAGTCCTCGTAAGATAAATAAAAAGAAACATAAAATATTTGAGCAACCACTTGAACCTGCAGTAGATCTTAATAGTATATCTGTCTCTGATGCTGAAACTAAGAGTGGTAATGATAAAAATGATGCTCCTGATAAGGAGGAAGTTGAGGAAGAACCTGAGAAGCTGTAGAGGTCCCAAACTTTAATAAGGCAGAGATCCCTATGTTTACAATGCTAGTCCCTAGATAAATAGCTATCATCCATAGTTTAAGATGTAATATCAAGAAACAAATGTCATAATACAACTTTATAACCAGGAATAAAATATTTCATTACATCTTACATAGCTCTATCTTATTACAATACAGCAGAATAACAATGTGCATGGAGTCCTTCATCTTCAAAGTGCCACAGGAAATCATGTTGGTTGTAGACTTGTAATCATAATCAACACACTTCACTAACATCAAACAAACCTGCAACATAATAAGTTACAGCCACAAGGGTCAACACATTTTAATTGTATTGGCAAGTGATACTATGGTAGTATAGTGTAGTCTATCATCTATATGCATTTGGCTAAGTGGAGCTTAGGCTTGCTTTGCTCAAAATAGATTTTCCTTATCATTTGAAAACACTAAGTTTTTGTTTGTCAAAATCACCCAAGGCATCTACCAATCAAAGATTGAAGATCCTTTAACCCTTGTTCAACCACAAGTTTTTAACTTAGAAATTGAGATGAGGAGATTCTTGATAGCTTCCATGTCTTGATGCTCATATTGTCCATTGCCGAGGACACGGCTAAGTACTTAGAGTTTACTCTATCGAGAAGTGGTGCACTTTCCCCACAAGACTCGACATGCATCGAGACAAGATCTTTCAGAAGCCTTCCCTTAGACCAAAATGGACGCGTTCCCAAACCTATCACCCCTACCACCAACTGTCCATCTGGCTAAGTTATTGCAACCTATATGATCCAGGAAGAGCCCATAATGCCAAGTGGCTGCACTTGAAGCTTCTCAACATTTGACATCCCAAATCTCTTTGTTCCTGGGTGGCTTTCCACAAGTGAGATACACTAGGGTAGGCCATAAATATGGGGCCCTGTGTAACCACTCAACATAACCCATTCCTTCCATTCCACCCAGGTGATTCATTCACATAGTTGTTTTATTAAACAAAACACAAGTCATAGACTTAGAAATATTTCATAGCATGAATATAATCCACCCTTGTTTTCTACTAGCTAAGCTAAGCATGATAGTAGTAGGGATCTTAACTTAGGAAAATTCTACTAAGGCATCATCTACTAGGATTTCCCAAGGCATAGCATACTTAGTAAAAATTCCATGCAAGTTCTACTCAAAATATCACTAATGCATAGTGAAAATAATGGGACAAAAGTATGAAGCACCACTTTCCTTTTTAGTAGAGAATATAAGTTCACTCCTTGATCTTGAAATGGTCACACTCTTCAAAGATCACTACAATTCAATCAAGCAAGCAAATATTCAAACTAGCATTCAAACATTTCACCACATAAAATAAGGAAAACAAAAAAATGCATGCAAGCATGCAAAAGATTGTTTTATTTGGAAAGGTGGTTTCTAATAGGTTATAAACATTTTAAAACACATATTGGCCATTTATAAAAGTGGTAAAACCATTTGATATTAAGTTAGTGAAAAATGGCCACTTTAAATCATTTTTGTTTTGCTAGAAATGATTTAACTCAAAGTAATAATTTTTAGTGTTTGCCAAATATATTCTTAAACACAAATGTTAGTGTTTCTGGTCAAAGTGTTTAATATTAAACCATTTGCAAAAGGTTTTACCTAATAACCATTTTTAAATCAAAGCAATATTTTATTTTGTTGGAAATGCCTTTAAACAAAGTAATAATTTTCTAGGGTTCACCAAATATATTTTTAAATCCCAAAACTTGGTGTTTAAGGCCAGAGAGTTTTAATCAAACCATTTTCAGAGGATTTTACTCAAAAAGCATTTTTAAACCATAATCAACATTTTTATTTAACTAGAAATGCTTTTTTCAAAGATTTATTCCCTAGTATCACAAAATATACCTTTTAATCTACAAGTTGGTTTTTATGGTCAATAGATTCAAAACAATCCATTTACAAAATATTGTACCCTAAAAACATTTCTAGAATAATTTTTATATTCAAAATATGCCTAAACAAGTTTCTGCAAAACAACTAATTTTACAGAAGCAAAACACTAAACAAAAGGCATGGTTGGATAGTATTCTTTTTCCTGACTCCAATGATATAAAGTTTGCAAAATTTGGACGTGTAGATTTAAAGTTATGAATTTTACAAAATCATACATCTAATAGAATATTTCTGTTTTTAAAACCAAAGACAGGGCTACGTGTCATATTCCTGTTGGACGGTACCGCTTCGTCTGGATCAAGCATTACAGACCATAGGATTAAAAGGAATCTGTGCGGCTCAGATTATCGCATACCCCTTCGTTAAGTCGTTCTATCTATGCCACAGGATAAAGATCTAACGGCTCATAAGCGAGTGACCAAAGTCTGGCAGCACGTGGCGACGGCGAGCGGCGGCGCGTCGGGTGGTGACGGTTCGGCTATTCTAGGGGGTCAGGGGTGGTTGTAGTAGCCTACCATATCCGCGAGGTCACAACGATGCTCAACGTGGTCGTTGTCGACGGAGGGGTGTACAGGCATGACAACAATCTCTCACCGGAGTTGCGCCTAACATCGGGCACACTCGGTTGTTGATGGAAGCGAGGCTGCAAGGAACGATAAGACAGTCCAGAGGTAGCGTTAAGCGCGTGAGAGAACGACGAGTGCAAGAGTGTCATTGAGGGGGAGAGGGGCGGTCGGGTCTCACCGGGAGAAGTCATCGAAGTGGATGCAGACTACGTGTAACATCCCAAAAATATATAACAAGGATCATCAAACTCTAATCACTAAAATTAGGGTTAACAAAAACTTTGATTAATTAAAATCATATGAATGCATGTGTAAATGAAATGATTTGACAAATGCATGAATGGACTTGTGTGATTAGTCTAAATAGCAAGAAATGGTTTAAAGGTGAAAACAACATCATATAAAGCATTTCCATGCAAAAACAAAACAAAAGAAAATCAAAAACAAAGCAAATAAAGCAAATGGTCATTTTTGCCAATCTTGCTCACTAGGTCACTTTGAGTGTTTCTAGTCCAAGATTTCAAACAGAAACTTTCCTAATTCTTTTCACCCCTTGATAGAACTAGTAAAAGTGAATCAAGGCCCACCTTTCAAACTTGCAGAAACATTTGGCAACCCCATTTAAATCACAATTCAAAATTGAATCTTTATCATATGTGAAGATCACCCATTTTCAAAACCCAACCAAACCAGTGCCCCTTGACTAATCCAACTAACCAGATACTCCCTAGCATGTGCCTAGAAAACCCACAAAGTTTGAATTCAAAATTCGAATTTAAAGTTCTTGCGGCCATTTCATCAAACACCTTGCAGATTCAAATCAAACAAACAACAAACACTATAGTGTGCATTAAAATTGGCCTAACTTGTTCCCTCTCTGGTTGCAACCAGCCCTTAGGAGATCATATAGCCCCTTTAACTATATTTAGCACCACTTTAAGCAAGCCTAGCCATCAATGGTGAGCATGCCGAGAGCAAACTTGCCACCCCATTGTCGCCAACAAGCTAGAGGCCGCACTAGCCTCGCCAACCTTGTCTGGCACATGCAGCACCATCCATCGCCTCTCTCTGTCCCAGCCCCGAGCGCAGATAGCCCCTGGACCACACGCCACGCCCATGCCAAACCTCTCTGCGACCATGCCGAGAGCGCGCTCGTGCGCCATGCTCGACCAGCACCCACAGACCGCGCGCCGCCCTCGTCGCTTGAAGGGATGATCACCAGCACCCCAGCACCCCGCCATACATGCCCGTTCGCCGCCGCATGGACCACGCGTGCTGTGCGCCATCAAAACCTCCGTCGGACCCGCCCAGAGCGTCGAAGCGTTCCGACCGATCAGCACCGCCCCACGCCTCGCCACTATGTCGTTGAGCTTCGTTAGGGAGCACATCACCGCCCCCTACTGTCGCCCATGCCAGTAGCTGCCTGTGCTGTCGACCACGACGAGCTCAGCCCGCGCCCGTCGGTCCCCTCTCGCCACTAAAAATAGAGGCCTCCACCGCTTGTTTTCGCCACACCATTTCACTCCCCTCTCACCCAGAACCACCTGTAACATCCCTAAAATCATGATTTCAAAGATTGCATATCATTCATGCATGCATATAGAATTGAGATCAATTTCAAACTCATTTTAGAAAACAGAAGCACATAGTGCTATCATTTTATGTGAGCAAACTTAAATCAAATGGCCATCCCCATTTGAGAGCTTGAATGTTTTAAACCAAGATTGTTTGTCTCCCTTGTTGATTGGTTGAGTGTGGAGTTAGAACAAAACTTTACAAAATAAAAATGGGTTCAAAACCATTTTCAAAACATTTGCAAATCTAGTGCTATGGCACTGTTTATATTGTTATTTCAAAAGAACCAAGCTTGAACAGGGAGACCACTTGATTTTATGTCCTGAAATGTGATTGTTGCACACTACAAAATTCCTGAAAAGTTTTGAATTCAATTAGCTTTTGAAATCATTTGAAAACCATTCCTGAAAATCATTCTGGAAAAAGAAAAGGGAATAAGAAATCTAGCTGGGCCTGGCGCCACCATTCCAGCCCAACAGGCAAAGCAGCCCACCCGGGCCACTCTTCTCTCTGTCTTCTCACACCCGCGACGAACCAGCCCCGCAGCCACTGAGCACTGGGCCCTCTCCATGTCAGCGTCGTCTTCCCCAATTTCTCGCGCGCAGACACTGCTCCGCCGTTACCACCGTGCAGTGACGCCGCGATTAAAACTCGCTTAAATTCCATTGATTCAGCGCGCAATCCTCGCCTTGCTTCTGGCTACTTAAACCCCTCGCCGCCGCGGTCACTTTCCCCCACTTTCCTCGCTCACTCCGCCACCAGGCCGCGCGCATTCGATCTCAAAACCCCGCAACACCGACGACCTCCGGCGACGGATTCCGGTGAGCTTCGACCGCCCCCTTCCTCTGGTTCAAACTATCGTGACTAGCATGTTCTTGCGAGTTCCCTTATACCTTTCGTTTGCATTCGCATGACCCAGCTCGTCGTCATCATTCACGCCCACAAGTGACAGAACCGCCATCTGACTCCGACGAGCAATTGAGGTATAATCCGACCGCCCCTTGTATTCTCCTTGATCCGTTAGTGTTCGCCGTAGACTCGCGCACCCTCTGATGCCACTGGTTTATGCTAGGGTGACCCAGAGCGTCGCCAACGTCTTCGTCACCATGCATCCGACGCTGTGCTCAACTCCGACGAGGATTACCGGTCGTGCCAGTGTGCCCCTGTCCAAGCAAAGACCACGTTGAGCTTCCTCGTGACCGTGCGAGTCTGGTAAGCCACGCCACACACCCCATCCCGTCCTGTATTCGCCAGACCATCACCGCCAGTAGCGCCACCGCCGCCAGCAGCCATTTGCGCCGCCCATCCTTGGTCACGCGCTTAGCAGCCGTAGGATCTAGATCCAGCGCTCTAGATTAGATCTGCATCGAAGGGGTAAGTGACAATCTGAGCCGTGCGCGTTAAGTTAGATCTGACGGTCCACACTGTTCGACCCAAGCAAAGCGGTACCGACGAATCAGAGCGCGGCGCGTGGCTAGGGTTTAGTTTAAAAACAGAATTTGAATCAGATTTATATCCAAATTTGATTTTCTTGTAACTTTTGATTCCCACGTTAGATTTTAGCAAATTTTATACCGTTGGAATCAAGAAGACAAGCCCTTTCTGTTTATGAAATGTGTTTAGTGTTTAGTTTCTGTTAAAATGACTTTATTTGCAGAAACTTGTTTAGGACTATTTTGAGTATAGGAATTGTTTAGGAAATTGTTTTAGTATCAAATAAATTTGGTTTAGCAAGTTTTTAACTTGATTATGATTCAGTACTATGCACTTGCTTGGTTGAGTTTTAAAAATCATCACTTAGCATTTTTGCATGCATGCATATGTATTTTTGTTTGTTTGTATATGTTGTGTGTAATTTGTTGCTACCATTCTTTGTGTAGACTTTGGTGCTAGTGATTGTGATTGTGAAGAGTGCTACTCTCCCAACTACCAAGGCAAGTGGTACTTCATGAATATTACTATCCCTATATTTTCATACAAGCATTAGAAATATTTTGATAAGTCTTGCATGTTACTATTTTTGCCAAATGCCATGTTGGGAAATCCTAAGTAGTTGTAGAATTGCTAGGGAATTTCTAAGTTAAGTTACTATCTATGCCATGCTTAGCCTAGATAGTAGCAAACAAGGGTTGGTAAAATATATACATGCTATGATGAAAATATTTCTAAGTCTATGGACTTATGTTTTTCTTAATAAAACAACTAAGTCAATGAATCACCTGGGTGGAATGGGACTTGATTGGTGGTTTTTGGTTGAGTGGTTACACAAGGCCCATGGCTATGGTTTACCTTGTGTATCTCACTTGTGGAAAGCCACCCAGGAACAAAGGGATTTTAGAGGCCAAGTGTTGAGAAGCTTCTAGTGCAGCCACTTGGCAATATGGGCTCTGCCTGGATCACATAGGTTGCTAGAACTTAGTCATTTGGACAGATGGTGGTAGTGGGATGATAGTTTGGAATGCGTCCATTTGGCTAAGGGAAGGCTTCTGAAAGGTCCTGTCTTGGTGAAACCAAGTCTGGTGGGGAAAGTGCACAACCTCTGCAGATGGAAAAATCTAAGTACTTAGCCAAGTCCATGGCAATGGACAACTTGAGCATCAAGACATGGAAGCTATCAAGAATCTCATCATTCCAACTTCTAAGTAAAAACTTGTGGGTGAACAAGGGTGAAGGACCACAATAGCTATTGATGGCTTCTTGGGAAAAGTTTTGACAAAGAAAAACTTAGTGATTTCAACTAATAGGAAAAACCTATTTTGAGCAAAGAAAGCCAAGCTACACTTAGCCAAATTGCATATAGTAATATAGTCCACTTAAAATTTACTAAGGTATCACTTGCCAATACTATTCCAAAGTATTGACCCACTGTGGCTGTAACTTGTGATGTTGCAGGTTACTCTGATGAGGATTAGGTGTCATGAGTCTACACTCAACATGTTTTCCTGTGGCACATGAAGATGAAGACTTATAATTATTTACTTATTCAAACTCTTGTATTAGGCCTGTGGCCTTGAGTTGTAAAGACTATGTTATCTCTGGAATGGATGTAATAAATGCCCTTTGTATCTGTGTACTTCATCTTAAACTGTGGATGCTAGCATTGATCCAGGGACTAGCATTGCAATCACAGGGATCCTTTTCCTTTACAAAGGAGGGATCTTACAGATGGTATCAGGGCACTGTGTTGCCTGTAGGATTATGACCCTAGGATTGGAAACCACTAAGGAAATTTTTTCAACTTCTACACTTGTCTATTCTTCTCGTTAACTTTTCTAATCTTCTCTCTCATCTCTATTTGTAGATGAACTCCATCAACGAAGCCGTGAGGAAAGGACCACTCATGACAATGACTTTGGAGTGTGAGACAGAATTCCCCAAGGCTCTCAAGGACCTCATGGTTGCACTAGAGATACAAGGTGCAGCTGTGTACAAGGGTTTTCCAGTGATGGATGAAGGAGTGGAATACTGGTGGGTGCAACTTCACTTGTATAAAAACAAGGAAAACATCCATCAGGAAAAAGGATTCTGCATGTTCACCAATTCAGTGGTGCACCCTACATTCTTTGAATCAGCAAGGGATGCATCTTGGAAGACCATCAAGGAACTTGGTGACAGAGTCAAGTGCAGAATGCTCAACCTCCAAAATGAACTAAGGAAAGAGAAGGAACATACCCAAGAGTTGGAAGCTACCAACCAAACCTTAAGAGGAGATATTATAGACTTAGTGATGGAATCATGTGAGCAAGATAGGCTGATTGCTACTAGAAACATTGTGTTAGCCAACAGATCCAATGAGATAGGATTGTAAACGTACTTCGTTAGTTGGACCACCACCTATCACCCTATTTTCCAAAATGTTGCTTTAAAATAAGATCGAACCTTGGTTGATGTAATGGTTTCATGTATGCATGAATTGTGTGTTTTGTTTTCCCAAGGATATGTATGTGATGTTTTGTCTTTTGTTTTATCTTGAATTTTGTTGTTCTAACTTTTCTATCTTATAAATAGATGCCTATTACCATCAGCACTATTGAGGAGTTCCAGGTTACCCGCTTTGGTCCTCGTATCGTTGAGCTTACTACTTTGCTCAATCTCCCTCTTCCCACCATCATGGTGCATCCCCTCACCAAGTTCGAGAGGAAGGACCTCTGGGGCTTCAAGGTGAACCAGCCCGGACACCAGACAGAGCCTACTACGGAGGCCATCGTCTTCAAGCTTATGCACGATGATAGGGAGAGAGGCCTTGAGGTAGTGATGCAGGATCTGATAGGACGTCTGCTAGGGTGACACTCCCGACAGGTTAGAGGCACCCACTTTCACGTCTTCGGAAGATGTGATGAGGATGGAGAGTCCATCGACTTCGAGGACGATTCGAGGGACGCAGCAGAGCCGATACGCCTGTACCTCCAGGACTTAGAGTCTCTCATTAGGCACGTGGACACGGACAGGACCAATGTCATGCTCAGCAATGATGAGCTCTAGGTGCAGCTTCGCGAGAAGGACAAGCTCTTCGCGCAGCAAGACGAGATAGTCAAGAAAATGGAGGCGAAGTTTGAGACCCAGGACAGGAAGTTCAAGAGTCAGGAGAAGCGTGTCCATGGTAGGAACAAGAAGATCCGGGACATGACTGAAGAACTGCAGTCCAAGGACTTCGAGCTAGAGCAACAGCAGTCGGTGATTGAGAGGCTTCGTTCCCAGAAGAGGGCTCTCAAGGCCAAGATAGAGTCTTTGACTACTAGCATTGAGGAGAACAAGACCGCGATGGAGAACACAGGTCTTACCTTTGTCGAGGAGGAGATTGATGCCGATGAGTAGACTTGACTACTCGTTTATCTTTTATTATCATATTTGTTATTTTAAAACTTGTTATTGGACCATCCGACATGTGGATGGCTTGCTACTTGTGTGTTTTACCTTATGAACTTGTTATCTTGTTGTTGAACTTTTATCTTGTGTTGCATGCTTGTGTTTTCTTATATGATGTAATGTGCATGAAAGCATCTATGGGTATCTCATTCTTATCTCTATTTGAACAAACCACAGATGCCTCCCCGTCGTGCAAACCCCAACCCCAACAACAACAACAACATCACTCCAGAAATGCAGCAAATGATGACTGCTCAAACACAACTGATGCAGATGATGACAACATTCATCTAGAACCAAAACAACAACAACAACAACAATAACAATAACAACCCTCCGGGCTTTGATATGCTTACCAGATTCTTGAGACTGAGGCCAGCAAAGTTCTCAGGAACGACTGATCCCATGGTGGCCAATGATTGGCTACGCTCAGTAAACAAGGACTTGGTAACCGTGGGCTGTACGGATGCTGAAAAGGTCAGATTTGCAGCACATCTGCTGGAAGGGCCAGCCGCCACTTGGTGGGACAACTTCCAGATCACCACTCCCATAGATGAAGTGACATGGGCTATCTTTGAGGATGGCTTTCGCACTGCTCATATCTCATCAGGAGTGATGAGCCTGAAAAAGAAAGAGTTCCACAATCTGAAGCAGCGCCACCGCAACGTGGCTGAATACATTGAGGAGTTCAACAATCTGGCGCGTTATGCACCGAATGAAGTTGACACCGATGCCAAGAGAAAGGAAAAAATTCTGGAAGGCTTGAATGATGAGCTGAATATGCAATTGGCTGTGGCCTATGTTCCCACTTATCAGTCACTCTGTGACAAGGCTGCTATTTTGGAGAACAAAATGAAGCAAGTTGAGAGTAGAAAGAGGAAGCACTCCGACAAGCACAGCTCGAGATCGTCTCACAAACGATCTCACTATGATGACAGTGGAAGCTCAGGATCCCACAAGCATGGGAAATTCAACAAGCACCACAACCACAACCGTCATGACAACAAGCATCACCGTAGTCATGACAATGACAAATACAAGAACCACAAGAGTGGACATAAGGGCCACCACAGTGGTAATGGAAGTGGAAGTGGAAGTCATCCTGTTAAGAGAGACATCAGTCAGGTTGAATGCTTCAAATGTAAGAATATGGGGCATTATGCAAATGAGTGCCATGAAAAGAAAGTTGAAGGACCTATCAAGCCCAATCCTTTCCAGAAAGGACAGGTGAACCACATCAATGTGGAGGAGGTCTATGAGGAGCCTGATGCTGTTGCTGGTAAGTTCAGACTCAATTCTATTCCAGCATTTGTACTCTTTGATACTGGTGCATCTCATTCATTCATATCAAGATCATTTGTTGAAATAAATGAACTAACGGTAGAAACTATTGGGTGTCCTATAAAAGTAAGTTCTCCTGGTGGAGAAATGATAGTGAATTCGGGATGTCATGATCTAGTCATAGAATTTGGGAAGTATAAGTTTCCCGTTAACTTGATAATTCTAAACTCCCAAGGATTGGATGTCATTCTGGGAATGGACTGGATGACTAAGTACAAAGGAGTGATAGATTGTGCCAACCATACTGTCTCACTTACCACTCCAGAAAATAAAAGGATCAGATTCAAGACCAGTTTTGAAGCAAAAAGGAGTATGCTAAATTCTCTTAAGGGGGTTAGCATGGACAGTGTGCCAATTGCGAGTGAGTATCCGGATGTGTTTCCGGAAGAATTACCGGGAATGCCACCAGATAGAGATGTGGAGTTTCTGATAGATTTGGTACCAGGGTCTGGACCAATAGCAAAGAGACCTTATAAAATGTCAGTTGATGAACTGAAAGAACTCAAGAAGCAACTTGGAGAACAGTTGTAGAAAGGATTCATTCAACCTAGTTCTTCATCTTGGGGAGCCCCAGTCTTGTTTGTGGAGAAGAAAGATAGAAGTCAAAGGTTATGCATAGATTACCGTTCACTCAACGAGGTAACTATCAAGAACAAATATCCTTTGCCTAGAATCAATGACTTGTTTGATCAGCTAGAAGGAGCATGTGTGTTCTCAAAGATTGATCTCTGGTCAGGCTATTTTCAACTCAAGATAAGAGAACAAGACATACCAAAAACAGCGTTCACCACAAGGTACGGGTTGTATGAGTATACCGTAATGCCTTTTGGCTTGACCAATGCTCCAGCATACTTCATGAATATGATGAACAAGGTGTTCATGGAATTCCTTGACAAGTTTGTTGTCGTTTTCATCGATGACATCTTAGTCTACTCCAAGAGCAAAGAAGAACATGAAGGACACTTACGTTTGATACTTGAGAAATTAAGAGAGCATAAACTTTATGCCAAATTCAGCAAGTGTGAGTTCTGGTTGGAGGAAGTTGGATTTCTTGGTCATGTTATGACAAAGGATGGTGTAGCAGTTGATCCTGTTAAAGTTTCAGCTGTGACTGAATGGGAATCTCCCAAGTCAGTGAAGGAAGTTCGTAGTTTCCTTGGCTTAGCAGGTTACTACAGAAGGTTCATTGAGAATTTCTCTAAGGTAGCTAAGCCCATGACTGAATTGTTAAAGAAAGACAAGAAGTTTGCTTGGTCTGAAGGTTGTGAACTCAGCTTTCAGGAATTGAAGAAGAGACTTGTGACAACACCAGTCTTGTGTCTGCCAGACTTGGAAAAGGATTTCCAAGTATATTGTGATGCATCTCATCAAGGTTTGGGTGCAGTACTAATGCAAGACGGTAAAGTTGTGGCTTATGCCTCGAGACAACTCAAAACTCATGAAGTAAACTATCCTAGTCATGATTTAGAGTTATCCTCTATTGTCCATGCACTCAAAACATGGAGACACTATCTTTTGGGAAAGCGTTGTGAAGTGTTCACAGATCACAAAAGTTTGAAGTATATCTTCACTCAGAAGGAAATTAATATGAGACAAAGGAGATGGCTAGAACTTATCAAAGACTATGACTTAAGTTTGCAATACCACCCTGGTAAAGCAAATGTTGTAGCAGATGCTCTAAGCCGTAAGGTTTTTGTGAATGGCCTTACCAAAGGAGAATTGCCAGATGATCTGTGTACCCAATTTAGGAAACTCAGATTGGAGATTGTGCCTGAAGGACATCTCATGTCTTTGGATGTTCAACCCACTTTGTTGGACAAGATCAAAGAAGCCCAGAAGATTGATAAAGAAATTGAAGAGATTAAAGGAAAGATTGGCATGAGAAAAGCCAAAGGATTCCATGAAGACGAACAGGGTACTTTATGGCATGGGAAACGTATCTGTGTTCCACAAGATCCGGAACTGCGGAAACTTATTTTTCAAGAAGCACATAACTCTCCGTATTCCATTCATCCGGGTAACACCAAAATGTACATGGACATGAAAGAAAGATTTTGGTGGAATAACCTCAAGAAGGACATCGCCGAACATATTGCTTTGTGTGATGTGTGTAGTAGAGTGAAAGCGGAGCATCAGAAACCAGCAGGTTTGCTTCAACCACTACCTATTCCTGATTGGAAGTGGGACAAGATTGGTATGGATTTCATTACCGGATTACCAAGGACCCAGTCAGGATACGATTCTATTTGGGTAGTAGTAGATCGCCTAACTAAAGTGGCTCATTTCATACCCGTGAAGACAACCTATACAAGTGCTAAGTTATCCAAAATTTACATGAGTAGAATTGTATGTCTACATGGAGTGCCCAAGAGTATTGTGTCTGATAGGGGAACTCAATTCACTTCCCATTTTTGGAGACAGTTACATGAGTCATTGGGAACGAGGTTGGAATTCAGTACTGCTTTTCACCCTCAAACCGATGGGCAAACAGAAAGAACTAATCAAATTCTTGAAGACATGTTGAGGGCATGTGCCCTAGACTATGGAGCCAGTTGGGATGAAAGTCTGCCTTACGCAGAATTTTCTTATAACAACAGCTATCAAGCCAGCATTGAGATGGCACCGTTTGAGTTTCTCTACGGAAGAAAGTGTACCACCCCATTGTTATGGAATGGTGTGGGAGAAAGAAGTTTATTTGGGCCAGATCTTATCAAAGAAGCCGAAGAGAAGGTCAAATTGGTTAAGGACAGGTTGAAGATAGCACAGTCCCGACAGAAAAGCTACGCAGATCCTAAGCGTAGAGAAGTCACCTACGAAGTTGGTGATAGAGCCTATCTTAGAGTGTCACCACTTCGTGGAGTGAAAAGGTTCGGAGTCAAAGGAAAATTGGCACCAAGATATGTTGGGCCATTCAAGATTCTGAGTCGCAAAGGAGAAGTTGCCTATGAAATTGAATTGCCTAAATCTCTGTCAGCTGTCCATAATGTGTTTCATGTGAGTCAGTTTAAGAAATGTCACCCAGAAATGGAAGAAACTTCTTTGAAGGATACTATACCTTTGGAGGAGGTTCAACTAGAAAGTGATCTCACTTATGAAGAGAAACCTATCAAGATTCTTGAAACTGCAGAAAGAGTCACAAGGACTAAGACTATCAAGTTTTGCAAAGTGCAGTGGAATCATCATTCCGAAGAGGAAGCAACATGGGAAAGAGAAGATGATCTTCGGAAAGACCACCCTCACCTATTTGCTAGCCAATCCGAATCTCGAGGGCGAGATTCACCTTAAGGGGGTTAGATTTGTAACATCCCTAAAATCATGATTTCAAAGATTGCATATCATTCGTGCATGCATATAGAATTGAGATCAATTTCAAACTCATTTCAGAAAACAGAAGCACATAGTGCTATCATTTTATGTGAGCAAACTTAAATCAAATGGCCATCCCCATTTGAGAGCTTGAATGTTTTAAACCAAGATTGTTTGTCTCCCTTGTTGATTGGTTGAGTGTGGAGTTAGAACAAAACTTTATAAAATAAAAATGGGTTCAAAACCATTTTCAAAACATTGGCAAATCTAGTGCTATGGCACTGTTTATATTGTTATTTCAAAAGAACCAAGCTTGAACAGGGAGACCACTTGATTTTATGTCCTGAAATGTGATTGTTTCACACTACAAAATTCCTGAAAAGTTTTGAATTCAATTAGCTTTTGAAATCATTTGAAAACCATTCCTGAAAATCATTCTGGAAAAAGAAAAGGGAATAAGAAATCTAGCTGGGCCTGGCGCCACCATTCCAGCGCAACAGGCAAAGCAGCCCACCCGGGCCACTTTTCTCTCTGTCTTCTCACACCCGCGACGAACCAGCCCCGCAGCCACTGAGCACTGGGCCCTCTCCACGTCAGCGTCGTCTTCCCCAATTTCTCACGCGCAGACACCGCTCCGCCGTTACCACCGTGCAGTGACGCCGCGATTAAAACTCGCTTAAATTCCATTGATTCAGCGCGCAATCCTCGCCCCGCTTCTGGCTACTTAAACCCCTCGCCACCGCGGTCACTTTCCCCCACTTTCCTCGCTCACTCCGCCACCAGGCTGCGCGCATTCGATCTCAAAACCCCGCAACACCGACGACCTCCGGCGATGGATTCCGGTGAGCTTCGACCGCCCCCTTCCTCTGGTTCAAACTATTGTGACTAGCATGTTCTTGCGAGTTCCCTGATACCTTTCGTTTGCATTCGGATGACCCAGCTCGTCGTCATCATTCACGCCCACAAGTGACAGAACCGCCGTCTGACTCCGACGAGCAATTGAGGTATAATCCGACCGCCCCTTGTATTCTCCTTGATCCGTTAGTGTTCGCCGTAGACTCGCGCACCCTCTGATGCCACTGGTTTATGCTAGGGCGACCCAGAGCGTCGTCAACGTCTTTGTCACCGTGCATCCGACGCTGTGCTCAACTCCGACGAGGATTACCGGCCGTGCCAGTGCGCCCCTGTCCAAGCAAAGACCACGTTGAGCTTCCTCGTGACCGTGCGAGTCTGGTAAGCCACGGCACACACCCCATCCCGTCTTGTATTCGCCGGACCATCGCCGCCAGTAGCGCCACCGCCGCTAGTAGCCATTTGCGCCGCCCATCCTTGGTCACGCGCTTAGCAGCCGTAGGATCTAGATCCAGCGCTCTAGATTAGATCTGCATCGAAGGGGTAAGTGACAATCTGAGCCGTGCGCGTTAAGTTAGATCTGACGGTCCACACTGGTCGATCCAAGCGAAGCGGTACCGACGAATCAGAGCGCGATGCGTGGCTAGGGTTTAGTTTAAAAACAGAATTTGAATCAGATTTATATCCAAATTTGATTTGCTTGTAACTTTTGATTCCCATGTTAGATTTTAGCAAATTTTATACCGTTGGAATCAGGAAGACAAGCCCTTTCTGTTTATGAAATGTGTTTAGTGTTTAGTTTCTGTTAAAATGACTTTATTTGCAGAAACTTGTTTAGGACTATTTTGAGTATAGGAATTGTTTAGGAAATTGTTTTAGTGTCAAATAAACTTGGTTTAGCAAGTTTTTAACTTGATTATGATTCAGTACTATGCATTTGCTTGGTTGAGTTTTAAAAATCATCACTTAGCATTTTTGCATGCATGCATATGTATTTTTGTTTGTTTGTATATGTTGTGTGTAATTTGTTGCTACCATTCTTTGTGTAGACTTTGGTGCTAGTGATTGTGATTGTGAAGATTGCTACTCTCCCAACTACCAAGGCAAGTGGTACTTCATGAATATTACTATCCCTATATTTTCATACAAGCATTAGAAATATTTTGATAAGTCTTGCATGTTACTATTTTTGCCAAATGCCATGTTGGGAAATCCTAAGTAGTTGTAGAATTGCTAGGGAATTTCTAAGTTAAGTTACTATCTATGCCATGCTTAGCCTAGCTAGTAGCAAACAAGGGTTGGTAAAATATATACATGCTATGATGAAAATATTTCTAAGTCTATGGACTTATGTTTTTCTTAATAAAACAACTAAGTCAATGAATCACCTGGGTGGAATGGGACTTGATTGGTGGTTTTTGGTTGAGTGGTTACACAAGGCCCATGGCTATGGTTTACCTTGTGTATCTCACTTGTGGAAAGCCACCCAGGAACAAAGGGATTTTAGAGGCCAAGTGTTGAGAAGCTTCTAGTGCAGCCACTTGGCAATATGGGCTCTGCCTGGATCACATAGGTTGCTAGAACTTAGTCATTTGGACAGATGGTGGTAGTGGGATGATAGTTTGGAACGCGTCCATTTGGCTAAGGGAAGGCTTCTGAAAGGTCCTGTCTTGGTGAAACCAAGTCTGGTGGGGAAAGTGCACAACCTCTACAGATGGAAAAATCTAAGTACTTAGCCAAGTCCATGGCAATGGACAACTTGAGTACTGAAATATGTGGGTTTACTTGCAGAAATAATGTTCAAGTAATAAAAGAATGCCACGTAGTCATTTCTAGTCACTTTATTTAATTAAAATAAAAAAGGTTAAACCTTATTAAATTGTGACACCACTTTAAATCACAGTCCCATGTACTGAAATATGTGGTGATGACATGTGTCAACATGATCCCATGTTTGAGTTGGAGAATATTAAATCTTAAGTAGTTTTTCAATGAGTAGAAATTACTTTTCTCAAATTAAAATAAATAAGACAAATGCTTTAATCCTTGTGATGTTAGTGATGATGCTAGATCATCTATAGTGCACCTTTGTGTGATGATTGAAAATAGTTAAGTATTGTTTGGTGATTGTGTACCTCGTATTTATTTATAGACGCCAGTACCGACCAAGGATACGAGGAGGAAGGAGGATACTACGAGGAGGAAGCCGAGGAGAACTTCAACCACTGCTCTGCACAAGGCAAGCTAACACTTGCAAGATACTTTACCTATGCAAGACAATACTTGAAAACTTGCAAGCTAACACTTGTTTGTTACCATGACAACTACAAGCCTTAAGCATATGTGATCATACCCACTTGATAACCCAATCCTAGTTTTACTTCCAAGCTTTCTACTTCATTCCTTTATCAAAGCTTTCTCTTAAAGTTTACATAGTGAATTGTAGATTCTAGAAAGATAACTAAAGGTAGCATAAAGAGCATAAAACTTGGCCTAAGTTAGATAGTCTTGATGTCATCCTAAGGCATGAGAGATTGAACTTAGGAAATCTCCACTTGTTTACCATCCCTCATAGATGGGAATGATGAGTCATTCTACTGAAATGTTTTGACATGTGTTTCCGAACACCAGATGATTTTGATGATGAAAATGTTGAGGCATGAGCCTTAACCCTTTATAAAACTGATGGTTGTCTGGATGCGATACCATTCCAATTTTACCATACAACCACAATACCCGAAGTTTGGGTAGGGCTTGACTGGAAATTTATATACCTTAGTATGGGTTCCCTTGCGGCCAAGGTCTGAGTTGAGGCTACCTTGTGAAGATTGTCCACCTGTGCAATACCCAAGATGACAGCTGGTCATGGTTGGGAGGCCAAACTCATAGGAGAGGTGCATATACTAGGGCATGTAATTGAAAGGTTAGGATTGATTATCCGCATACTGAGTATGGTGAATTCAGGATTTGTTCCTGACGGATGTATCGAATGTTGTGGTGAAAGTGTACAATCTCTGCAGAGTGTCAAACTATTCGAATAGCCGCGTCCACGGTTATGGACAGTTGGAGTGGCCATACTGTTCCCCCATCAGATGTTTTCAAAATGACTTGTGAAATGTATTGTGACTTTGACTTGACCACAACAGAGTTGTGATATGAAATTCAAATTCCCACTTAAGTGTTATAAAACTTTCAACTAGCTTTCTTTGCTTTTGAACTTAGTAGAGGTAAATCTGTCTTTTTGCAAAACAACCCTAGAGATTAGTATCCTACTACAAAAAAACCTTAACTGATTAGTATTAGTTTGCGAGTACTTAAAGAGTACTCATGGCTTTGTCCCTGGCTATTCCCGTGGCCAGACTATGAATGTCACATCCCAAGATTTTCCAAATCTTGTAATGTGAAAAATAAATAAACAAAATAAAATTATTGTTGAATTTTAGGGTGAAAAGAAACTTTTGTTTCTAAATGGAAACTTAAAATCCCATCTTGAACAAACTTTAATTAAAGTTTGAATCTACCAAAATCGAAATCAAGATAAATGCATTCCTCAATGAATGTATCTGGAAATTTAAACACTTGGAAAATAAATCCAAACCCTAAACCCTAATGGAATAAAAATCATTTTCAACTTATCTCCAAGCCTATGGATTTGATCCATATAAAATTTTGTCAACAAACATTTACAAATAATCAAGAATGACAAATAGAAATATTATAAAACCATAGAATTTGGTTTCACTTAATTTGGAACCATAAATAAAATCTTATGAATTTAAATAAGATAAGGAAAAGTAATATCCAAAGCTAATAAAGCACTTATCTAAAATCCATACAAAGTGGTGAACAAATAATGCTAAAGATATTTAAAAGGGATAATTAAATATTAAATAAGATTTTTTACAAATTGGAATCACCAAGTTTGGATCTCTAAATGAAAAGATATGGATTTTATAAGATGAAGAAAGATTTATTAAATAAAGAATATTTAAAGACCAAATTAAAATCTTGGCCTAATCCATTAAGCAAATGGAATGAATGGAATCCAAATTCAAATAAAATAAAAGGATAAAGAATTTCCAAAATAAAATAAAATGGCTTAAACCAAACCCCACTTGAATAAAGACAAATCTCTAATAGGAATAAATATATAATTCATGAGAAAATAGTATTTTGGAATTTACCCAAGTGGAATAAAAGTTGTTCAATTAATTTAAATAAAATAAATCTTCCAAGTAAAATTTAGGGAATAAAAACTATATCTAATTCTATTGGAATTAAAACAAATACCCAATTCAAATGATTTATGAATCATATTAAAATACTTTCCAAATAATTCAAGAAGAATTATTTGAACCCAAATAGACAAATAAAAACCTACTGAAAGGATTTGGAAAGTTTAAAGAATTTAAATGGTGTTTAAAACTATTATTAAATCCTATTTCATTTAAAACAAGGGCTTATTTGAATAAATAAAAGTTTTATTCAAAAATTGATTACAGAATGTTTTATTAATCAGTATTTAAACCTACACAAATTTTGGTAAAGGTTTGAATTCAAATGAGTGTTTGAATTGCTTATTCAAAATCAAAACAGAAAAAAATCAAATGAGAAAAAGAAAACAAACTGAACAAAAAAAATGAAAAGGAAGCAACCCAGCTCGGCAGCCCAGTCCAGGCCTAGTTAGCCCACCTCTCCCTCTCCCCGCAGCGAAACGTTACACACCCAGAATAAAACCCGCAAAGTCGATGACGCGTGGACCCCATCCCCACTCTCTCCCTCTCGCTGCCAAGCGACCCCACTCTCCCCAGTCGTCATCTTCACCCACCCCGCTGACCACGCCCTCTCTCGCCGGTCGTTGCTGCCAAATCAATGCCGGCGTAATACGCAGTAACACCGCGATTAATCAGCCCCTCGATCACGCGTACTAAAGCGCCAGCATCTCCTCTCTCTTTCCCCTCCGTCGCCTCACCCTAGTGCGCCCCCAGGCCGCCCAATTTCCCCCTGCACCACACACTGTTCCGACGAGCTCCGCGAGGAATTCCGGCAGCCCCTCGTCGCCCCTCGCCTCCTCGAGCACACGGACGTGACCCCCAAGCCCTTGCGCATCTCCCAGTGGCATTATCTCGCTCGCGCGTGCCCCAGAGCCTCGACAACGATGACACCAAGCGCCGCCACCGTCTGCTTCCTTCTCCGGCGACTCCTCTGGTAAGAACCTGACCGCCCCTCTCTTTCTCCTTCACGCACACATCATCACCACGTCCTTGCACGTCTGACTGTGTTCCCCACTCATCCTAGCACACTCTGTAGCCTTTCCCCCGTCTACGTCTGACCGCACCCGACGCCAGGAGCATCTCCGACGAGCAATTGTCGACCACCTCATGCGCCCCTTCGCCAGCAAGGACCGCCTTGAGCTTCCCCACGCCACGACGATCACTGTGAGCCATCCCTCTTCCCTCTTCGCTTCCTGCATCGCCAGCTCCGTCGCTAGCCGAGCGTCGCCGCCGCGCGCAGCCGTCGAGCGCCGCCAGAACATGGTCAGGGTGATGATGGCCGTTAGATGATGATCTAGTGGATGCGATAGAATCACTTAAAGCCAAAGGGGTATGCAACCTGTGCCGTGCGATGTAACTTAATCCAGCGGTCCTAAGTGCATGATCCAAACGAATCGGTACCAGCCAGTAATAAAGTGACGCGTGGCCAGTGTGTTGAATTAAAACAGAATTTGATCTATTGAATTAGTAAACTTGCAAAATTCATAACTTTTAATCTACACGTCCAAATTTTGCAAATTTTATATCAATGGATTTAGAAAGACAAGCCCTAGCCAACCATGCGCTTTGTTTAGTAAATTGCTTCTGTTAAATTGTTTGTTTTTACAGAAACTTATGTATGCATGTTTAGGATATAAAATTTGTTCTAAAATGATTTTGGGGATAAAATCTTTGGCAAATGGTTTGTTTTGAACCTACTGACCCTAGAAATCAATTGGTGGTTTCAAAAATGTATTTGGTGAAACAAAAGAATGAATCTTTGATTTAAACCATTTCTAGTCAAATAAAAAAATATGGTTTGATTATTAAAAATGGTTTTGGAAGAAAACCTTTGAGAATTTTTTTGGAAATAAACTCTCTGACCCTAAACAGAAGGTTATATGGTTTGAAAACATATTTTGTGAAACCTATAGAATTTTGCCTTATTAAAAGCATTTCTTCACCACATAAAATAATGACTTGATCAAAAATGGTTTATGAAGTATAATCTTATACAAATGATTTTACCACTTTATAAAATGACCCTTAGGTGTTTTCAAATGTTTATGACCCCTTTAGAAACCACTTTTACAAATAAAACAATCTTTTACATGCTTGCATGCATTACTTTGATTCTATCATTTTATGTGATGAATTGCTTGAATGGTAGATTGAAATATTGTTTGCTTGATTGAATTGTAGTGATTTGAAGTTAGAGAACATTGCAAAGATCAAGAAGTGAACTTATACACTCTACCAAAAAGGCAAGTGATGCTTCATACTTTTGTTCCATTATTTTCACTATGCATTAGTGATATTTCTAAGTAAGACTTGCATGGAATTTTTGCTAAGTATAAACTATGCTATGGGAAATCCTAGTAGATGAAACCTTAGTAAAATTTACTAAGTTAAGATTCCTACTACTATCATGCTTAGCTTAGCTAGTAGAAAATAAGGGTGGAATATATATTCATGCTATGGAAAATATCTAAGTCTGAGGACTTGTATTTTGTTTAATAAAACAACTAAGTGAATGAATCACCTGGGTGGAATGGAAGGAATGGTTTATGTTGAGTGGTTACACAAGGCCAGGGGACTGGTGAACCTTGTGTATCTCACTTGTGGATGGCCACCCAGGAACAAAGAGATTTGAGATGTCAAATGTTGAGAAGCTTCTAGTGCAGCCACTTGGAAATATGGGCTCTGCCAGGATCACATAGGTTGCTAGAACTTAGCCATTTGGACAGTTGGTGGTAGTGGGAATGATAGGTTGGAGCGCGTCCATTTGGTCTAAGGGAAGGCTTCTGAAAGGTCCTGTCTTGGTGAAAATCAAGGCTTGTGGGGAAAGTGCACCACCTCTACAGAGTGTAAAATCTAAGTACTTAGCCATGTCCCTGGCAAAGGACAATTTGAGCATCAAGACATGGAAGCTATCAAGAATCTCATCATCCTAATTTCCAAGTTAAAAACTTGTGGTTGAACAAGGGTTGAACGATCACCAATTTCTATTGGGAGATGCCTTGGGAAAGATTATTTTTGTCAAGCAAAAACTTAGTGTTTTTCAAATGATAAGGAAAATCTATTTTGAGAAATGCAAGCCTAGGCTCCACTTAGCCAAATGCATATAGTTGATAGACTCCACTATACTACCATAGTATCACTTGCCAATACAATTCAAATGTATTGACCCTTGTGGCTGTAACTTGTTATGTTGCAGGTTTGTTTGATATTAGTGAAGTTTAATGATTAGGATTACAAGTCCACAACCAACATGTCTGCATGTGGCACTTTGAAGATGAAGGACCCCATGCTTATAGATATTCTGCTGCAATGTAATGTAATAACCAAATGAGCTATGTAAGATGTAATAAATTATGTTATTCCTGGTTATAAAGTTGTATTATGACCTTTGTTTCTTGATATTACATCTTAACTGTGGATGCTAGCTATTGATCCAGGGACTAGCATTGTAAAACACAGGGATCCTTTTACTTTATAAAGGAGGGACCTTACAGATGGTATCAGAGCATTGTGTTGCCTGTAGGATTTGTAACCCTAGGATTGGACAAAACCCCTTAGAAAAATAGGAGTTGTATTTTTTCCAAAACTTATTTACAAACAATCTTGTAAACTCTTTCCTCAACCATTTTGGTTTTGATTCTACATCTCTTCTATTTCGAACTTGATGGAGAAAAGCCTACCCCATGGCCAAAGACTTCACCATGTGCAATGGACTTCATCAACTCTAATGACTTCAACATCTTCAACCTTGGATATCAACTCTAATGACTTCAACATCTTCAACTCTAATGACTTCAACATCTTCAACATTTTCACCAAGGACTTCAACCTTGGATATCACTAAGGACTACAAGTGAGACAGGAAATGTTACTCAAGGCTTGAAGACTAAGGAAACATAACTTAGGAACCATCATCACCTTGAAGTTTTGAGACCAAGATGCAAGAAATTCTCTAAGGATACAAATATCTTGTTCATGAAGAATCAACTAAGAAGGATTGAAAGATTTCAAGTGAACCATATAGATGGACCACCATATTTAGTTTAAGTCAAACCCACCAACTTATGTGGTGTAACAAAAAATATTTTTGGTTGCCTAAAAATATGCTTGAAACTTGTTGTTTGAGTGGAATGTTTGTTTGTGATTGCTTGCACATTGCTTGTGTGAATTGTGATGCGTGTGATTAGAATTATTCCCTTAGAAATACTTTGCTTATTCTAATCCCAATCCTACCCAAACAGATGACTTATCCAAGAGACTCCAACATCAAGGATGGTGACAACAACAACAACCAAGAGGTCAACATGAGAGACCAACTGCTTGCAAGACAAACCCAGTTGAATCAAGTGACAACTCAGTTTTTAGCCAACAACAATGAGTTAGACCCAACCATGCAAGAAGTTTTGAAAACTCAATCCCAATTGTTGCAAGGGATGGCAAATCAAATGATCAACATGGGAGACAACTCTTCCAAAGGAGTTTGTGACAACAAGGATGACAAAGATGATATTCTAGAAGGAACCCAAGCTTGCAATATTTGTGGAGACAAGGATCACACTTCCAAGGAGCATGAAGATCAATGCCCCAATTGTGAAGAGAAACACCCAATTGACCAATGCCCCACATCTCAAGCTACTTGTTACCTATGTGAAGGAAATAATCATGTCCCTATTCAATGCCCCATCTATTCCATAGTTGAACAAAGGAAACAAGGTGGAGTGCAACAACTGATTGCAGACTACCATGAGAGAGCCAAGTCTACCAAGAAGGATGAATACAAAGGAAAATCTCAGCTTGTACCTCCCAGCAATATGACTCAATTCAAAGGACCAAAGAGGAGACATATGTATTATCAAAGGAATAATAGAAGGTCAAGGAGACCAGGAACTGTTCCTACCTTTGAGATAACATATGAAGAACATGAATTAGAAGCACTCCTAGCTTTGGAGAAACCCAAGAAAAAGAAGGACAAAAGCCATGTGCAATGTGGTCATTGCAAACAAATGGGACACTATGCCAGTGAATGTCCAGAGAAGAAGAAGTATAAGGAGATTAGCCAAGTGTGGTGCAACAACTGCAAAGAGCTAGGTCATTTTGTAGCTGTAGGGATTCGTAGCATGGAAAACAAAAATTTTCTATCGCATACAAACAAACAAGCCAAGATCTATCTACTAGATTGTAGCAACGAGTCGATGGAATAACTCACCCTCGAAGATTCCAAAGTGTTTAACGAGAGCGGATTCTCGTGGGTGATGTAGTCGTACTCTTTCCGATCTCAAGATCGCGTAGACGATCCTTTCGGCGCTACGTTCCGGCAGCGCTCCCGCAGTCGGTCACACGTTCGGTACTCGACGAAGATCTTCCTCTCCCTTGTTCCAGCAGGCAGCAGAGGTTGTAGCACTCTCCTCGCGATTTTGGCAGCACAACGGCGTGGTACCGGAAGTAGAGGGGAGATCTCGCAGGGCTTCGCCTTAAGCCGGAGCGAGTATGGTGGAGTATGAGAGAGTCTCTCGACGATCTAGGGTTTAGACACGCCGAGGAGGGGGAAGACGGCGGCTAGGGTTTAGCTAGGCGACGGCGGCGGTTTACCCTAGGGCCGGTGGCGGCTATGGAGACGGCGGCGGCTTGGTACTAGGGTTTAGAGGTAGGAACTTGTGTGTCTAGGAGGGGAGCCCTGCCCCTCCTTATATAAGTGGAGGGGGCCGGCCAAGGGGAGGGGAGTCCCTCCCCAACTCGGCTTGGTGGTGCACCGGCGGTGGGAGGAGGAACTCCTCCCCCAAGTCGGTTTCCACCTCCCTCTCCACTTCCCAAAACTAGCTGTTTGACTTTCAAAATTGGCGTTTGACTTTTCAAACTAGGATTTGAATAAACCCTCTATTTTGTTCAGTGATGACACCGAGTACATGATGCAATCATATCAAATTGATATAACACATTCGTGTACCCTTCCCCTCCGGAGTTCCGGACATTCCGGAACCTTCTAGAACATTCCTGATGAAAACACCGGAACCATTCTCCAACTCCGAAACGGGACTTTCCTTATATGAATCTTATTCTTCGGACCATTCCGGATCTCCTCGTGATATCCCGAATCCCATTCGAGACTCCGAACAACATTCGGTCTCTTTCTCATCATTCCATAACTACTCAAACAACGTCGAATCCTTAAGTGTGTCTCCCTACGGTTCGTGAATTATGCGGACATGATCGAGACACTTATCCGAACAATAACCAATAGAGGAATATGGAAATTCATATGGATCCCACATATTTCTACAATTACTTTGCGATCGAATGAACCACTTACATACGATATCAATTTCCCTTTGTCTCATGATAGTTTACTTATCCGAGGTTATGATCGTCGGTATCTCTGCATACCTAGTTCAACCTCGTTACTGATAAGTACTCTTTTCTCGTTCCCATGATATGTGATCCCTTGTGAGCCAGTCACATGCTTGCAAGCTAATTGGATGACATTCCACCGAGAGGGCCCAGAGTATATCTATCCGTCATATGGATGGACAAATCCCACTCTTGATCCATGTGTCTCAACCAATACTTTCCGAACACTCAATGTCACCTTTATAGCCACCCAGTTACGGTGTGGTGTTTGATGTCATCAAAGCATCCATCCGGTAAAGGTGATATGCATGATCTCATGGTCGAAGGAATTAGATTACTATGTATCAGAAAGCATATAGCAATTGAACTAATAAAATGACTTGATCTTTATGCTACGCTTATCTATAGGAGTATGTCCACCATATCATTCTCCTAACGATATGATCTTGTTGTTAATAACATCTCAATGTTCATGATAGGGAAACCACAATCATCTATTAACCAACAAGCTAGTATTATAAAGAGGCTTTACTAGGGACTCTTATTTTAGTCTACAAATCACACAAGTATTAATGTTTCCTTGTTAATACTATTATAGCATGAATGTAAACATTTATCATAAACACAAAGATATAATAATAACTATATTTATTATTGCCTCTAGGGCATATCTCCAACAGTCTCCCACTTGCACTAGAGTCATCTAATCTAGATTACATGGTAATATACTGAACACCCATGGCAGTTTGGTGCTGGTCATGTTTTTCCCTCGGGAGAGGTTTAGTCAACGGATCCGCCACATTCAGATCTGTGTGTACTTTGCAAATCTTTATATCCCCATCTTGGATATGTTCTCGAATAGCGTGAAAACGTAGCTTGATGTGCTTCAGCTTCTTGTGTGACCTTGGTTCTTGCGCATTGGCTATGGCGCCCATGTTATCACAGTAGATAGACATTGGGTCCAGCGCACTAGGAACCACACCCAGCTCTGTAATGAACTCTTTCATCCATATTGCTTCTTGTGAAGCCTCCGAAGCAGCCATGTATTCCGATTCAGTTGAAGATCTCGCCACAACGCTTTGCTTTGCACTCCTCCAGCTAACTGCTGCACCATTCAAAATAAATACGTATCCAGATTGTGATTTAGAATCATCCGGATCGGTGTTCCAACTAGCATCGGTGTAACCATTAACAACGAGTTGTTCATAACCTCCATAAGAAAGAACCATATCCTTAGTTCTTCTCAAGTACTTAAGGATGTTTTTGACCGCTGTCCAATGATCCACTCCTGGATCACTTTGATATCTGCTAGTTAAACTAACAACATATGCAATGTCGGGTCTAGTACATAGCATGGCATACATTAGAGATCCTATGGCTGAGGCATAGGGAGTCTTACTCATCCTTTCTCTATCTTCTGCTGATGTCGGACTTTGAGTTTTACTCAAGGTCGTATTGGGCAACATGGGCAAGAACCCTTTCTTGCTATCTTCCATTCCAAACCTCTTTAGAACTTTGTCCAAATATGTACTTTGTGACAATGATATTTGGCATCTCGATCTATCTCTATAAATATTCATGCCTAATATGTAAGCTGCTTCGCCAAGATCCTTCATTGAAAAACTATTATTCAAATATTCCTTGACACTATTAAGAAGGTCTACATCATTCCCAATCAACAATATGTCATCTACATATAGTATTAAGAATGCTACAGAGCTCCCACTCACTCTCTTGTAAATACAAGCTTCTCCATAAGTTTGTACAAAACCAAAACTTTTGATCACCTTATCAAAACGTTGATTCCAACTTCGGGATGCTTGCTTCAATCCATAAATGGACCGTTGAAGTTTGCATACCTTGTTAGCATCTTTAGGATCGACAAAACCTTTGGGTTGCATCATATACAACTCTTCATCAATGTCTCCATTGAGGAATGCTGTTTTGACATCCATCTGCCATATCTCATAATCATAATATGCAGCGATTGCTAACATAATCCTCACAGAATTTAGCTTCGCTACTGGTGAGAAAGTCTCATCGTAGTCAACTCCTTGAATTTGTCGAAACCCCTTTGCGACAAGTCAAGCTTTATAGACAGTAACATTACCATCAGCATCTGTTTTCTTCTTGAAAATCCATTTGTTCTCGACAGCCTTACGGCCATCCGGTAAGTCCACCAAAGTCCATACTTGGTTTTCGTACATGGATCCAATCTCGGATTTCATGGCTTCTTGCCATTTATTGGAATCTAGGCTCATCATTGCTTCCTCATATGTCTCAGGGTCATCGGTGTTGTCCACGAACATGACACTCATAACGGGATCATACCAATCTGGAGTGGTACGAGTTCTCGTTGACCTGCGAGGCTCTGTAGCAACTTCAACCGAAGTTTCATGATCATCATCATTAGCTTCCTCTCTAACTGGTGCAGGCACCACAGGAACTTCTTCCGGTGCTGCGCTACTCGCAATTTCGAGAGAAGGTTCGACAACCTCGTCGAGTTCTACTTTCCTTCCAGTCACTTCTTTCGAGAGAAATTCCTTCTATAGAAAGGATCCATTCCTGGCAACGAAGATTTTGCCTTCGGATCTATGATAGAAGGTATACCCAATAGTTTCCTTCGGGTATCCTATGAAGACGCATTTTTCCGCTTTGGGTTCAAGCTTGTCCGGCTGTAACTTCTTAACATAGGCTTCGCAACCCCAAACTTTAAGGAACGACAATCTAGGTTTCTTCCCAAACCATAATTCATACGGTGTCGTTTCAACGGATTTAGATGGTGCCCTATTTAAAGTGAATGCGGCTGTTTCTAATGCATAACCCCAAAATGATAGCGGTAAATCCGTAAGTGACATCATAGAATGAACCATATCTAAGAGAGTTCGATTACGATGTTCGGACACACCATTACGCTGTGGTGTTCCCGGCGGTGTCAATTGTGAAAGTATTCCGCATTTCTTCAAATGCTCGCCAAACTCGTAACTTAGATATTCACCTCCACGATCAGAACGTAGAAATTTAATCTTCTTGTTACGTTGATTCTCTACCTCACTTTGAAATTCCTTAAACTTCTCGAAAGTTTCGGACTTATGTTTCATAAATTAGATATACCCATATCTACTCAAATCATCCGTGAAGGTAAGAACATAACGATAACCACCGCGCAATGCTACACTCATTGGAGCACACACATCGGTATGTATGATTTCCAATAAGTCCGTAGCTCGCTCCATCATACCAGAAAATGGAGTCTTAGTCATTTTACCCATCAGACATGCTTCGCATCTTTCAAGTGATTCGAAATCAAGTGATTCAAGAAGTCCATCGGAATGGAGTTTATTCATACGCTTCACTCCAATGTGACCAAGACGACAGTGCCACATATAGGTCGAGTTATCGTTTGATTTCAAACGTTTAGCCTCAATGTTATTAATATGTGTATTTCCACTATCGAGATTCAATAAGAATAGACCATCTATCAAAGGTGCATGTGCATAAAACATATTACTCATATAAATCGAACAACCATTATTCTCGGACTTAAACAAGTAACCGTCTCGAAATAAACAAGATCCCGATATAATGTTCATGCTTAACGCAGGCACCAAATAACAATTATTTAAGTATAAAACTAATCCCGATGGTAGATGAAGGGGTAGCGTGCCGACCGCGATCACATCAACCTTTGATCCGTTTCCCATGCGCATCGTCACCTCGTTCTTCGCTAGCTTCCGTTTATTCTGCAGCACCTATTTCGAGTTACAAATATGAGCAACCGAACCAGTATCAAATACCCAGGCACTACTACGAGTACTAGTGAGATACACATCAATAACATGTATATCAGATATACCTTTCTTCTTGATGTTGTCGTTCTTCAAATCCGCCAAGTACTTTGGGCAATTCCGCTTCCAGTTACCTTCTCCCTTGCAGTAAAAGCACTCAGTATCAGGCTTAGGTCCAGCCTTGGTCTTCTTCGTCGGCGTGGTAACTTTTTTACCACCCTTCTTGAAGTGTCCCTTCTGCTTAGACTTGCCTTTCTTGAATTTGGTGGTCTTATTGACCAACAACACTTGGTGCTCTTTCTTGATCTCCACTTCTGCAGATTTCAACATGGCAAAGAGTTCTGGCAACGTCTTGTTCATGTTTTGCATGTTGTAGTTCATCACAAAGTTCTTGTAACTTGGTGGTAGTGATTGGAGGATGCGGTAAATCCCCAAAGAATTAGGAATCAATATACCCAAGCTTTGAAGTTTGTTTGCGTGCCCAGACATCTTAAGCACATGCTCACTGACGGAGCTGCCCTCTTCCATCTTGCAGTTAAAGAACTTTTTAGAAGCCTCATAGCTTTCAATTGCCGCATGAGTCTCAAAGATCAATTTGAGATCCTCGACAATATCATATGGATCTGAATTCTCAAACCTTTTCTGAAGCTCCGATTCTAAACCATACAAGATAGCACACTTAACTGTGGAGTACTGAGTCTTCCGAGTGAGGTAAACATTCTTTACTTCATCGGCAACATCAGCTGCAGGTGGGTCACCCAGCGGTGCATCCAGCACATAGGTCAAATTACCAGCTGTGAGGACAATCCTCAAATTGCGGAACCAATCCGCGAAGTTGCTTCCATTGTTTTTCAACTTTTCTTTCTCTAGGAACGCATTAAAATTGATGGTAGGGGCTGCCATTGATCCTCAACATATTTGCAATAGTTTAGACTAAGTTTATGACAAATTGAGTTCAAATTAATAATAAAATTAATCTAGGTGAACTCCCACTCAAAACAATATCCCTCACATTGTTTTAGTGATCACACGAACCAAATCCACCACATCAACACCGATCATCACGAGAGTTGATATAGTTTCAATGGCGAACATTCGACATGTTCATCATATCTACTATATGATTCATGCTTTACCTTTCGGTGATCCGTGTTCCGAGACCATGTCTGTACATGCTAGGCTCGTCAAGATCAAACCTTAGTTTCCGCATGAGAAAATCTGGCTTGCTCACGTTGTTTACACTTGCGGAATCTAACACACCCGATCATCACGTGGTGCTTCGAAACAAAAAGCTTTAGCAACGGTGCTAACTAAGGGTGAACACTTTATGACTTGAAATTCATGTGCATGAGGGATCATCTTATAATGCTACCGTCGTCTACTAAGAAATATAAGATGCATAAAGGATTAACATCACATGCAATTCATAATATGTGATATGATATGGCCTTTCTTCTTTGTGCTTCCGATCTCCATCTTCTAGCACGAACATGATCTCCATCATCACCGGCATTGCATCAAGGTCAATGACGCTTCTCCATGGTTGTCGTCCACCGGCTTCAACTATTACAACTACTTTGAATAGACACGCGGGTCGTAACATAAATTAAAGACAACCATATGGCTCCTGCCGGTTGCCAACTTACAATAAGGAACATTGCATACATCAAATATAATCACAATCATGGCCATATCACATCACTGCACACCCCTGCAAAACAAAGTTAGACGCCTCTACTTTCTTTGCATATTTTACGTGGTTTGGGGCTTTCAATAAGTGTCGTTCTAACTTACGAACATGAACCACAACATTGATACTAGTATTGTTAATCACCCGTTGTAAATTGGATCTTAACTATGCTAGGAGAAACAGGCACCCGCAAAGCCACTTATGCAATACAAGTTGCATGTCAAGCGTGGAGCAAGTCTCATGAACGATGTCATGTAAGGTTAGCCCGGGCCGCTTCATCCCAACATACCGCAAGATGCAAAGTACACAAGAAGTAATCGACAATAAAAGCATCAACGCCCACAATGACCATTGTGTTCTACTCGTGCAACAGATCTACATATAGACACGGCTCTGATACCACTATAGGGATTCGTAGCATGGAAAACAAAAAATTTCTATCGCATACAAACAAACAAGCCAAGATCTATCTACTAGATTGTAGCAACGAGTCGATGGAATAACTCACCCTCGAAGATTCCAAAGTGTTTACCGAGAGCGGATTCTCGTGGGTGATGTAGTCGTACTCTTTCCGATCTCAAGATCGCGTAGACAATACTTCCGGCGCTGCGTTCCGGCAGCGCTCCCGCAGTCGGTCACACGTTCGGTACTCGACGAAGACCTTCCTCTCCCTTGTTCCAGCAGGCAGCGGAGGTTGTAGTACTCTCCTCGAGATTCCGGCAGCACAACAGCGTGGTACCGGAAGTAGAGGGGAGATCTCGCAGGGCTTCGCCTTAAGCCGGAGCAAGTATGGTGGAGTATGAGAGAGTCCCTCGACGATCTAGGGTTTAGCTAGGCGGCGGCGGCGGTTTGCCCTAGGGCCGGCGACGGCTATGGAGGCGGCGGCGGCGGCTTGGTACTAGGGTTTAGAGGTAGGAACTTGTGTGTCTAGGAGGGGAGCCCTGTCCCTCCTTATATAAGTGGAGGGGGGCGGCCAAGGGGAGGGGAGTCCCTCCCCAACTCGGCTTGGTGGTGCACCGGCGGTGGGAGGAGGAACTCCTCCCCCAAGTCGGTTTCCACCTCCCTCTCCACTTCCCAAAACTAGCCGTTTGACTTTCAAACTTGGCTTTGACTTTTCAAACTAGGATTTGAATAAACCCTCTATTTTGTTCAGTGATGACACCGAGTACATGATGCAATCATATCAACTTGATATAACACATTCATGTACCCTTCCCCTCCGGGGTGCCGGACATTCCGGAACCTTCTAGAACATTCCCGATGAAAACACCGGAACCATTCTCCAACTCCGAAACGGGACTTTCCTTATATGAATCTTATTCTCCGGACCATTTCGGATCTCCTCGTGATATCCCGAATCCCATTCGAGACTCCGAACAACATCCGGTCTCTTTCTAATTATTCCATAACTACTCAAACAACGTTGAATCCTTAAGTGTGTCTCCCTACGGTTCGTGAATTATGCGGACATGATCGAGACACTTCTCCGAACAATAACCAATAGAGGAATCTGGAAATTCATATGGCTCCCACATATTTCTACGATTACTTTGCGATCGAATGAACCACTTACATACGATATTAATTTCCCTTTGTCTCATGATAGTTTACTTATCCGAGGTTATGATCGTCGGTATCTCTGCATACCTAGTTCAACCTCGTTACTGATAAGTACTCTTTTCTCGTTCCCGTGATATGTGATCCCTTGTGAGCCATTCACATGCTTGCAAGCTAATTGGATGACATTCCACCGAGAGGGCCCAGAGTATATCTATCCGTCATATGGATGGACAAATCACACTCTTGATCCATGTGTCTCAACCAATACTTTCCGAACACTCAATGTCACCTTTATAGCCACCCAGTTACGGTGTGGTGTTTGATGTCATCAAAGCATCCATCCGGTAAAGATGATATGCATGATCTCATGGTCGAAGGAATTAGATTACTATGTATCAGAAAGCATATAACAATTGAACTAATAAAATGACTTGATCTTTATGCTACGCTTATCTATAGGAGTATGTCCACCATATCATTCTCCTAACGATATGATCTTGTTGTTAATAACATCTCAATGTTCATGATAGGGAAACCACAATCATCTATTAAACAACAAGCTAGTATTATAAAGAGGCTTTACTAGGGACTCTTATTTTAGTCTACAAATCACACAAGTATTAATGTTTCCTTGTTAATACTATTATAGCATGAATGTAAACATTTATCATAAACACAAAGATATAATAAGAACTATATTTATTATTGCCTCTAGGGCATATCTCCAACAGTAGCAACTTGTCCACAGAAGATACGTGAAGAACTCAATCTTATGACATGTTACAATTGTGGTAACCAAGGACATTATGAAAGCAATTGTCCAGAAAAGATGAAGCACAAGATAAAGCCTATGAAGGATCTCAGCCTTGTCACATGTTTCAAGTGTGGAAACAAAGGACACTATGCAGATGTTTGCCCAGAGAGATTTCATCAAGATCCCAAGCAAACCAAGATGTAATCTAGTTGGAAAAATTTTAAGGGTGGTAGTACCCTAGTTGCTTTCAGCCAACTTGTAACCCCTAGCCTCCCCAAATCTTGGGACGAGATTTATTTTAAGGGTGGTAGCCTGTCACATCCCAAGATTTTCCAAATCTTGTAATGTGAAAAATAAATAAACAAAATAAAATTATTGTTGAATTTTAGGGTGAAAAGAAACTTTTGTTTCTAAATGGAAACTTAAAATCCCATCTTGAACAAACTTTAATTAAAGTTTGAATCTAACAAAATCCAAATCAAGAGAAATGCATTCCTCAATGAATGTATCTGGAAATTTAAACACTTGGAAAATAAATCCAAACCCTAAACCCTAATGGAATAAAATCATTTTCAAGTTATCTCCAAGCCTATGGATTTGATCCATATAAAAATTTGTCAACAAACATTTACAAATAATCAAGAATGACAAATAGAAATATTATAAAACCATAGAATTTGGTTTCACTTAATTTGGAACCATAAATAAAATCTTATGAATTTAAATAAGATAAGGAAAAGTAATTTCCAAAGCTAATAAAGCACTTATCTAAAATCCATACAAAGTGGTGAAAAAATAATCCTAAAGATATTTAAAAGGGATAATTAAATATTAAATAAGATTTTACAAATTGGAATCACCAAGTTTGGATCTCTAAATAAAAAGATATGGATTTTATAAGATGAAGAAAGATTTATTAAATAAAGAATATTTAAAGACCAAATTAAAATCTTGGCCTAATCCATTAAGCAAATGGAATGAATGGAATCCAAATTCAAATAAAATAAAAGGATAAAGAATTTCCAAAATAAAATAAAATGTCTTAAACCAAACCCCATTTGAATAAAGACAAATCTCTAATAGGAATAAATATATAATTCATGAGAAAAATAGTATTTTGGAATTTACCCAAGTGGAATAAAAGTTGTTCAATTAATTTAAATAAAATAAATCTTCCAAGTAAAATTTAGGGAATAAAAACTATATCTAATTCTATTGGAATTAAAACAAATACCCAATTCAAATGATTTATGAATCATATTAAAATACTTTCCAAATAATTCAAGAAGAATTATTTGAACCCAAATAGACAAATAAAAACCTACTGAAAGGATTTGGAAAGTTTAAAGAATTTAAATGGTGTTTAAAACTATTATTAAATCCTATTTCATTTAAAACAAGGGCTTATTTGAATAAATAAAAGTTTTATTCAAAAATTGATTACAGAATGTTTTATTAATCAGTATTTAAACCTACACAAATTTTGGTAAAGGTTTGAATTCAAATGAGTGTTTGAATTGCTTATTCAAAATCAAAACAGAAAAAAATCAAATGAGAAAACGAAAACAAACAGAACAAAAAAAATGAAAAGGAAGCAACCCAGCTCGACAGCCCAGTCCAGGCCCAGTTAGCCCACCTCTCCCTCTCCCCGCAGCGAAACGTTACACACCCTGAATAAAACCCGCAAAGTCGATGACGCGTGGACCCCATCCCTACTCTCTCTCTCGCTGCCAAGCGACCCCACTCTCCCCAGTCATCGTCTTCACCCACCCCGCTGACCACGCCCTCTCTCGCCGGTCGTTGCTGCCAAATCAATGCCGACGTAATACGCAGTAACGCCGCGATTAATCAGCCCCTCGATCACGCGTACTAAAGCGCCAGCATCTCCTCTCTCTTTCCCCTCCGTCGCCTCACCCTAGCGCGCCCCCAGGCCGCCCAATTTCCCCTGCACCACACACTGTTCCGACGAGCTCCGCGAGGAATTCCGGCAGCCCCTCGCCTCCTCGAGCACACAGACGTGACCCCCAAGCCCTTGCGCATCTCCCAGTGGCATTAGCTCGC
The DNA here is from genome assembly GCA_916181665.1 of Avena sativa. NCBI lineage: Eukaryota > Viridiplantae > Streptophyta > Magnoliopsida > Poales > Poaceae > Avena > Avena sativa. The sequence continues at coordinate 420,148,685 of OV702282.1, forward strand.
TCGCGCGCGCCCCAGAGCCTCGACAACGACGACACCAAGCGCCGCCACCGTCTGCTTCCTTCTCCGGCGACTCCTCTGGTATGAACCTGACCGCCCCTATCTTTCTCCTTCACGCACACATCATCACCACGTCCTTGCGCGTCTGACTGTGTTCCCCACTCATCCTAGCACACTCTGTAGCCTCGCCCCCGTCGATGTCTGACCGCACCCGACGCCAGGAGCATCTCCGACGAGGAATTGTCGACCACCTCGTGCGCCCCTTCGCCAGCAAGGACCGCCTTGAGCTTCCCCACGCCACGGCGATCACTGTGAGCCATCCCTCTTCCCTCTTCGCTTCCTGCATCGCCAGCTCCGCCGCTAGTCGAGCGTCGCCGCCGCCAGAACATGGTCAGGGTGATGATGGCCGTTAGATGATGATCTAGTGGATGCCATAGAATCACTTAAAGCCGAAGGGGTATGCAACCTGTGCCGTGCGATGTAACTTAATCCAGCGGTCCTAAGTGCATGATCCAAACGAATTGGTACCAGCCAGTAAGAAAGTGACGCGTGGCCAGTGTGTTGAATTAAAACAGAATTTGATCTATTGAATTAGTAAACTTGCAAAATTCATAACTTTTAATCTACACATCCAAATTTTGCAAATTTTATATCAATGGATTCAGCAAGACAAGCCCTAGCCAACCATGCACTTTTTTTTAGTAAATTGCTTCTGTTAAATTGTTTGTTTTTACAGAAACTTATGTATGCATGTTTAGGATATAAAATTTGTTCTAAAATGATTTTGGGGATAAAATCTTTGGCAAATGGTTTGTTTTGAACCTACTGACCCTAGAAATCAATTGGTGGTTTCAAAAATGTATTTGGTGAAACAAAAGAATGAATCTTTGAATTAAACCATTTCTAGTCAAATAAAAAAATATGGTTTGATTATTAAAAATGGTTTTGGAAGAAAACCTTTGAGAAATGTTTTGGAAATAAACTCTCTGACCCTAAACAGAAGGTTATATGGTTTGAAAACATATTTTGTGAAACCTATAGAATTTTGCCTTATTAAAAGCATTTCTTCACCACATAAAACAATGACTTGATCAAAAATGGTTTATGAAGTAAAATCTTATACAAATGATTTTACCACTTTATAAAATGACCCTTAGGTGTTTTCAAATGTTTATGACCCCTTTATAAACCACTTTTACAAATAAAACAATCTTTTACATGCTTGCATGCATTACTTTGATTCTATCATTTTATGTGATGAATTGCTTGAATGGTAGATTGAAATATTGTTTGCTTGATTTAATTATAGTGATTTGAAGTTATAGAACATTGCAAAGATCAAGAAGTGAACTTATACACTCTACCAAAAAGGCAAGTGATGCTTCATACTTTTGTCCCATTATTTTCACTATGCATTAGTGATATTTCTAAGTAAGACTTGCATGGAATTTTTGCTAAGTATAAACTATGCTATGGGAAATCCTAGTAGATGGAACCTTAGTAAAATTTCCTAAGTTAAGATTCCTACTACTATCATGCTTAGCTTAGCTAGTAGAAAACAAGGGTGGAATATATATTCATGCTATGGAAAATATCTAAGTCTGAGGACTTGTGTTTTGTTTAATAAAACAACTAAGTGAATGAATAACCTGGGTGGAATGGAAGGATGGTTTATGTTGAGTGGCTACACATGGCCAGTGTATTGGTGAACCTTGTGTATCTCACTTGTGGATGGCCACCCAGGAAGAAAGAGATTTGAGATGTCAAATGTTGAGAAGCTTCTAGTGCAGCCACTTGGAAATATGGGCTCTGCCAGGATCACATAGGTTGCTAGAACTTAGCCATTTGGACAGTTGGTGGTAGTGGGAATGATAGGTTGGAGCGCGTCCATTTGGTCTAAGGGAAGGCTTCTGAAAGGTCCTGTCTTGGTGAAAATCAAGGCTTGTGGGGAAAGACACCACCTCTGTAGAGTGTAAAATCTAAGTACTTAGCCATCTCCCTGGCAAAGGACAATTTGAGCATCAAGACATGGAAGCTATCAAGAATCTCATCATCCTAATTTCCAAGTTAAAAACGTGTGGTTGAACAAGGGTTGAAGGATCACCAATTTCTATTGGGAGATGCCTTGGGAAAGATTATTTTTGTCAAGCAAAAACTTAGTGTTTTTCAAATGATAAGGAAAATCTATTTTGAGCAATGCAAGCCTAGGCTCCACTTAGCCAAATGAATATAGTTGATAGACTCCACTATACTACCATAGTATCACTTGCCAATACAATTCAAATGTATTGACCCTTTGTGGCTGTAACTTGTTATGTTGCAGGTTTGTTTGATATTAGTGAAGTTTAATGATTAGGAATACAAGTCCATAACCAACGACGAGATGCAACACCAATAATCAAATATGGTTTTAACCCATTTAAATTTTATTCAAATAATTCTTTGATTCCATTTAAGTTAATTAAATAATGTTTATTCCATTTGGGTAAAAATTCCAATTTATTATTTTCTCATGATTTAATTAACCATTTACTTTAGGGATTTTGTCTTTATTAAATATAATTAGAATAAGGTTCAATCCCATATACTTTTATTTGATTATTCTTTATCCCTTTATTTTATTTGGATTTGGATTATCTTTATTCCATTTGCTTATGGATTTAATCCAATATTTAATTTGTCTTTTAAATAATCCTTATTTATTTCTTTCTTTCTTTATCTTATAAAATCCATATCTTTTTATTTATAGATTCAAAATTGGTGATTCCAATTTGTATAATTTTATTTGATATTTGTTTATCTTTCTAAACATCTTTAGGATTAATTTGCTCAAGATTTGGTATGGATTTTTAGATAGGAGCTTTATTAGCTTTGGAAATTATTTCCTTTTATCTTATTATATTCATAAGTTTCTATCCATGGTTCCAAATTGAATGAAATCAATTTCTATGGTTTTATAATATTTTTATTATCATTTTTTGATCATTTATAAATTTTTGTTGACAAATTTTTATATGGAACAAATCCATAGTCTTAGAGAGTTCTTGGAAATGATTTTATTCCATTAGGGTTTTTAGGGTTTTGGTTTATTTTCCCAAGTGTTTAAATTTCAAGATACATTCATTGATGAATGCATTTCACTTGATTGAAATTTGTTGGATTCCATTTTATTCAAATTTGTTCAAGAAGGGTTTTGGTGTTTCCAGTTTGAAACAAAAAGTTTCTTTTCACCCTAAATTTTAACAATTATTTATTTTGTTTATTTATTTTTCACATTTCAAAATTTGGAAAATTTTGGGATGTGACAGAAGCACACTAAGAACACTAGTACACTAAGCAAGATTTTATTTCTAAGAAACATGGTAGTGAGAGAGAACCTTGGGTGTAGAAACCTATGCCTTTTCCAGGTAAGAAACACAAGTCAAAGGAGGAAGAACTCTACAACAAGTTTTGTGAGTGGATGAAGCCTTTATTTTTGCAAATTCCTTTGACTAATGCTATTAAGTTGCCTCCTTATTCAAAGTATATGAAGGATATTGTCTCTAATAAAAGGAAGATTCCTAATGAGGAAATTTATACTTTGCTTGCTAATTATTCCTTCAATGGTAAGGTTCCAAAGAAACTTGGTGATCCAGGTATACCAACTATTCCTTGATCTATTAAGAACAATTATGTTAGAACCGCTTTATGTGATTTGGGAGCTGGAGTTAGTGTTATGCCTTTTTCTCTCTACAAGAGACTCCAACTAGAAAAGTTGATACCAACTGATATATCTTTGCAAATGTCTGATAAGTCAACTACTATTCTTGTTGGTATATGTGAGGATGCTCATGTTCAAGTGGCTCATAATTGCTTGGTTTTAACTGATTTTGTTGTGCTTGAAATGCCTGAAGATGATAATATGTCTGTTATTCTTGGGAGACCTTTTCTTAATACTGCAAGTGCTGTCATCAATTGCAATCAAGGAAAAGTAACATTTAATATTAATGATAAAGAGCATACTGTCACTACTAGGAAAACGGCTATAGGTAATCAGCACATCTGTGGCTCACATGGTTGAAGTGCCCCACGGCTAAAACAGGCGTGGCTCACCTGTGGGCAGTGCCCTACTAGTAACTAGAACAACCGTGGCGCACATGACCATAGTGCGCCACAGATGTGTGTGGGCCAGGGGCCTGTTGGCCGCACGCCAAACATCTGTAGCGCACTACAGTCATGTGCGCCACGGTTGTTAGTGCCATCTGTGGCGCACATGGGGGTGGTGCGCTACGCCTAAGCACACGCCCCCTCTGCTGTGAAACGGCCACAAACTTCTGTGGCGCACTCGGCCTAGTGCGCCACTGGGAGTAGGAACATCTGTGGCGCACATGGCCTAGTGCGCCACGGTTGTTTCTACTCCCTGTGGCGCACTAGGGCCGTGTGCGCCACGGATGTGTCGATTTTTTTAGGACAGCACTTTATGTGCACATGTGTGACCACACATCCACCACCCCACACTTCACTTTCCCCTTCTTCTTCCTCCTTAGATCTAGTCAGGATCTTCTCCTTCCCACCTCAATTTCTCCACCCATTCACCATTTTTAGCATGTAAAACTTGCTTTGGATGTTACATAAGTAATAGAGGAGGTCTCCGGTCTCTCATCTCCTTCTCCGGTCGACGCGCGCACCTCTCCTTTCCATCTTTTCTCGCGATCGGTCTCTCATCTCGGTAAGTTGTCCATGTAAGGATGTGTTCATGTGTATATGGATGATGTGATCATATGTATGTAGATGATCGATGCTCATGATGTGTGTATGTGGAGAGGATGGTCATATGTGTGTGTGTATATGGAGAGTATCGATGATGCTCATGCATGTGCGTATGGAGAGGATAATGATATGTTCATGTGTGTATGGATCGGTCTCGATCTCTCTCTCTCTCTTGTGTTTGTATGTGAACAAGTTGCCATTTGTTTTGCCAAAATGTTGATTCATTTCCATTTTGGCAAGACTTTGGCATTTCGCAAAGGTCCTAATTTTAGGATAGGTCATGCCGAAATTTTCTATCGACCATTGCATGCATGCATTCATTATGTGGTTCTAATAGACTTCAAAATTGTACCGTGTACACCGTGCAGGCAAAAATGGTCCGCATAATGAGCGAAGGCATTGTGGCTAGATTTTTGAAATGTGCGACGGCCGACATGATACGAAATAATAAGATAGATATAAGATGTCCGTGCAGAAGATGCAAACTCAACTGGGTGATCGACCCAGATTCCGGGAATCTGCAGGCGCACCTGCTCCGCCATGGTTTCATGGATGGATACACTCGTTGGATAAGCGATGACGTATATGATGGAGACGGTGAAGGTGGCCAACATGACGATGATCATCATCACGGCGAGAACGGGCGAGATGATGAAGAGTCTCCTGGAGATGGTGAAGGTGCGGAAGCAGACCGGGATGATGATGATCTAGATGCCGGAGGAGCAGACGACGATGGAACAACGTTAGGATGGGTGCGGGACCCTTATGTGCAAGAGCTGCTTCTCAAGCAGACGAGTAACGCCAGGGCTGCCGCTTGAGAGAAAGCCAAGCTTGCGCAACTTGAGAAAGACGCGGTTACTCCATTGTATGAAGGATGCAGGCCCGATGATACCCAGTTGAATGTAACGCTCAAGGCTATGGAGATGAAGGCAAAGCACAAATTGAGCGACGCAAGCTTCGACGATATGATGGCATTCTGGCATGATCGTCTCCCGGAGGGGAACACATGTCCAACTAGTATCGAGGATGCCAAGAAAATCGTCTGTCCTCTCGATCTACCGCGCGTTAGATATCATGTATGCATCAACGATTGCATCATTTATCGGGGCAAGGACGCGGAGAAAACCACATGTCCGGTGTGCGGCGTGAGTCGATACAAGAAAGGGAAGAAAGCACCTCGAAAAGTGGTATGGTACTTTCCTATCACTCCTCGTCTGTAGCGCTATTTCGCGGACCCTAAGGAAGCGAAGCTCATGCGATGGCATGCGGAAAGGAAGAAGCCAGGAGATGATGATGACCCCGAAAAGGATGAGCTACTGACGCACCCTTCAGATGCTAGCCAGTGGAAAGCATTGGACCTCGAATTCCCAGAATTCGGTGGAGATTCGAGGAACATCAGGCTTGGTGCGAGAACCGATGGACTCAATCCGTTCGGTAGCCAGAGCAGCACGCACAGCACTTGGCCCGTGTTTGTATGGATGTACAACCTCCCTCCATGGTTGTGCATGAAGAATAAGTACATACAAATGAGTATGCTAATTCAAGGGCCGAAACAACCTGGTACCGACATCAATCTGTATCTCGGGCTGTTGAAAGAGGAGCTAGCCACGTTATGGGAATCTGGAGCCAATACTTACGACGCCGTCGCACAAGATTATTTCACTATGAGAGCCGCGTTGATCACTACGGTGCAAGACTATCCAGGTTGCGGGTATATCTCGGGGCAGGTTATCCAAGGATTCTGCGCATGCGTTAGGTGCATGGATAACACAAGCTATCTCCAACTAGAGAAAGATCCAGGGTCATCTAAAACCGTGTTCATGGCGCACCGGAGGTGGCTCGGCAAGAATGATCCATGGAGAAAACGTGGAGACCTGTTCGATGGCAAATCAGAGACCCGAGGAATCCCAGAGCGTAGGAGCAGCGAAGAAGTGGAAGAGTTGCTGAAAAACTGGAAAGATTGTCCTAAGCCTGGAAAGAAGCGAAAGAGGCAGCAACAAGACAAGCCGCTGATGAAGGTATGGAAAACAAGGTCTGTTTTCTGGGAGTTGCCATACTGGAAGTTTCTCCGCACGCCTCATAGCCTCGACATCATGCATATCACGAAAAACGTGTGCGAGAGAATGGTCGCCACCATAATCAACATGCCAGATAGGACGAAAGATGGTCCGAAAGCAAGGCACGACCTGATATGCTTGGGTATCCGGAAGGAGCTTCACGGAGGACGCACTACTCCTGATGATCAGGAAGATGACGATGATCATGAGTCGGAGACGACACAAGGTCGTCGGAAGGGTAAAAAGTTCAAGAAGAACGAATATTACTGCCCTCCTTCTTGCTTCACTCTAAGCCAGGATGAGATCAAACAGTTTTTCAAGTGCCTTCTAGGAGTCAAAATTCCTTACGGCTACGCGGGCAAGATAAGCAGATACCTAGACGAGGCGAAGCAGAGGTTCAGTGACATGAAGTCTCACGACTGTGCCGTGCTAATGACGCAGGTACTTCCGGTCGCACTAAGAGGGATAATGGACGAGCACGTCCGTGAAACGTTATTTGGCCTATGCAAGTTTTTCGACGTCATCTCTAGGAAGTCGATTGGCTTGAATCAGCTCGGAAGGCTACAGGAGGAGATCGTGGTGATACTATGTGAGCTTGAGGTCTACTTCCCACCCGCATTCTTCGACATTATGGTGCATCTGCTGGTCCATGTCATGGAGGACATCGTACAACTCGGGCCGATGTTCCTCCGCAGCATGATGGCGTTCGAAAGGATGAACGGACACATCAAAGGATACGTTCGCAACAGGTCCCGTCCAGATGGAAGCATAGCCAAGGGCTTTCTGGCCGAAGAGTGGATCTCTTTCTGCACGAATTATCTAGACATCGAGAACCATGTCGGTCTTCCCGTCAACAGACACCTTGGCAAGCTCGACGGATCTAGTCACCGAGAGGGTCGTCGCATACTGCATGCAGACTTAGATTTTCGACGCGCAGACTTTGATCGAGCAAACCTCGTTGCGCTACAGCATTTAGAACTGGTCGATCCTTGGGTACAGAAGCACAAAAGGTTAATCGAGAAGATGTACAATGACCGGGGCATACAAAGGACGCAGGGAGAAATAATCAAAGAGCACAACTCAGATTTCACGCGTTGGTTTAGGCAGACGCTCCTTGATAATCCCCCGCGCTCGCATTCTTCTGACACGGAAAAGATCATATTCACCTTGTCGCAGGGACCGATGCAAAACCTGGTGACCTATCAGGCGTATGATATCAACGGCTACACATTCTACACGGAGGAAAAGGACAACAAGTGTGATTATCAGAACTTAGGCGTAACGTCGGAATTCTACACCGATGAAAACGTGAAGGAAAGATTCTACGGAAGAATCGAGGAGATCTGGGAGCTCGACTACTATGGAGAAAAGGTGCCGATGTTCCTTGCACTCTCTTATGCTACGTGAACAACGAGCTGAGGGATGTTGCCAAGGGTACCATCGTTCAACCCTTGCAGCGCACGTTCCACTCAAAGCCGATGCCAGATAGCGTGCACAGGGTTTGTCACATCCCAAGATTTTCCGAATCTTGTAATGTGAAAATAAATGAATAAAATAAAACTTTATTTGAATTTTAGGGCCAGAAGAAACTTTTTGAATTTAAATGGAAACTTTAAATCTATTTGGATTAAATAAAATCCTAAAAGGATTTAAAAAGTTAAACATTTAGTAAAGAAAATTAAAATACTTTGGAATTACTATTTTGATCTCTTAAATAAAAGATTTGGTTTTACAGAAGGAAAAGATGAGTTTATAAATAAAGATTATTTTATAAAGCCAAATTAAACCTTGGCCAAGATTTGGAAATAAAATGTTTTGTTTTGTTTAAAAATAGTAAAGGTCTATTTAAATAAAATAATAAGGAATTAATATCCAAATTTTATTTAAATAAAAGGTTTTACCATTTTAATAAAAACATCAAAACTTATTAAGTTATTTTAAATAAGATTTCCAAATATTCTTTATTTTCAAATAAAACCTACTGATTTGATTTTGAAAATATTTGGATTCAAATGGAGATTTTTATAATTAAATCAAACCCTATTTTGTTTAACTAAAGAACCATTTTATTTAATTAAAGAATGGATCTTAAAAAGAATAAAAATTATCATTTTATTTTGATTTATGTTTCTGAACAGAACCAAATTCATAGTTGCAAAGTTTGTTGATTATTTGAATGGATTTGAATGTTGTTTAGTTGATTGAAATTCAAAACAGAAATCAGAAATAGAAAAAGAAAAGTTACAGAATAAAAAAAATGGATTTGGACCCAGCCAGCCGGCCAAGCCCAGGAAGCCCACCAACCAGCCCAACTCCCCTCCCGAAAGAAAACGTTTCGCACTCCTTTTTGAACCCGCGGAGCAACTGACTAGTGGACCCTTCGCTCGTTTCTTTCCCCCACTGACGACTGGACCCATTTTCCCTGTTCACCTCCTTCTTCCTCGCGGTGACAGCGCCCTCCCTCTCCTCGACCGTTTCTGGCGACAATTGCGAGCATCAATTGACGTTAACGCGGCAGTTAATCGCTCCTGCGACCGCGCATTCTTAAGCACCTCTCCCTCCTCGACATTTTTCCCCAGACCACTCCTCCTCTCTGCCCCTAGGCTGTCGCCAATCTCTTCTGCACCGCCGCCGTCTCCGACGAGCTTATTCCTCGATTCCGGCCAACACTCACCACCTCCTGCCTCCCCGAGCACACTAGCAGACTCCCCACTCCCAGACAATCCTCCCTGTGCTCTTCGTTCGACCGCGGGCGCCCCAGAACACCGTCTTCGACAAACTCCGAGCACCGCCGCGTCTGTCTCCAACTCCGGTGCGTTCCCCAGGTGAAATCCGACCGCCCCTCTGCTTCTCGATCACGCGAGCATCTTCGCCTTGGTTTTACGCACCTGACCATACTCCTGTCTTGCCTCCGCGTGACCTCCAGCGACGTCCTCGACCGCGGACAGAACCACCCAACGCCGACGAAGTCTCCGGCGAGCAATCTCCACCGTCCCCGTGCGACCCTTGCCCCGTCGACCACACGCCGAGCTTCACCACAACCTCGTGACCTCGGTAAGCCTACTCTCTTCCTCTCTCGATTCCTAGAACCACCGTAGCATCACTGCCTGGCCGTGCGCCGCCGCAAGCCACCGCCAGCGCCGCCGATCCTTGGCAAGCGTGCTAGCAGCCGTAGGATTCAGATCCGGCGCTCACGATTAGATCGCCTAAGCCGCGAAGAGGTACGCGCCCTGTGCCGTGCGATCAAACTAGATCCTGCGGTCCATGTTGTCGATCCGACCGAACCGGTACCGTCCAACCAGAGTGTGCCGCGTGTCCCCTGGTTTGTTTAAAAACAGATTTGAATCAGATTTATTTGCAAACTTCAAACCCTTGTAACTTTCAAACCACACGTCCAAAAATTACAAATTTTATATAAATGGATTCAGGAGAGCAAGCCCTAGCCAACCATGGCCTTAGTTAAGAAAATAGTATCTGTTAGCTTGCTTGATTTTGTAGATTCTTTTGTGAGCTTGTTTAGAGTAGAAAAATTGTTTAAAAATTGATTTTAGGATTAAATCTTTTGCAAAATGGTTTGTAGTGACCCTACTGACCCTAGGAACCAACCCATGGTTTTGGAAATGAAATTGGAAAAATTTGGAATGGATTAATTGAATTAGTCTAATTCTAGCTAAATAATGATAATGGTTTTATTTTGAAAAAGAATTTTGGAATAAAAACTATAGAGAAAATGTTATAATTCAAAGCTACTGACCTAAAACACCAATTCTTGAGAGTTAGAAACTTTTGGTGAGAAACTTAAAGATTTTGATTTGATAAAACCATTTTCCACCACATAAAATGTTGAATGGATTTCTAAAATAATTTTTGGGCAAAACCCTCTAACTAATGACTTTGCCATTTTGGTAAATGACCAATTCGGACCTTACAAAGTTTATAAACCTAGTAGAGACCAACCTTGCAATAGAACCATCCTTTGCATACTTATGCATGACTTAGATTCCATTGCTTTATGTGTGTTAGATTGTTTGTTTGACTTGGTTTGGAATGTTAGTTGATTTTGTGTTTGCTTGATTGACTTGTAGTGAGATTAGCAAAGTGTGAGACTAGCAAGATCAAGGAGAGAACCACCATTCCCTACCAAAAAAGGCAAGTTACACACTCATACAAAAGTCCTACTATTTTCATTATACTTAGTGGATTTTGAAAACATGCATGAAAATGATTTATACTTATGCTATGCTAAATCCTAATAGGATTCCCTATACACTCCTTAGTGAAAATATTGAAGTTGTACATGCTTAGCCATGCTATGTTTTGAAAAGAGATACATGTTGAGATTTTACAAAGGTTGAGAAAAGGACTTGTGTTTTACATAATAAAACAAGGACTCAATGAACCACCTAGGTGGAGGATACTTGAAGTTTTGGAGAAGGTGGCAACAAAAGGAACCATGTCTATGGCAATCACTTTGTGTTGTGCTCCAATTGAAAACCACCTAGGAAACTTAGAGATTGAACATGTTTCTCCAATTGTGGCTTTCGTGTGCAACCACATGCTATTATGGCTCTGGCTTAGTCAACTACATTAGGAAGACCCATACATTGTCTTTGGTTACCGGACATGGGGATCTGGAATGCTTCATGGGGGCTGAAGACAAGCTAGCAATGATGTATGGGAGGACCTTTTGGAAAGACTTCGTCACATTCTCAATCTGCCAGTACTCCATCTTGGTGAGCACTAATCGAGTAGGCCACTGGTGGCAACAAGATGGGATTGTGACATGTGTGTAAAGTGTACTCCTTCTGCAGAAGTTAATAAAATCTAAGTACTTAGCCGTGTCCCCGGTTATGGACAATACTGAGCAACTAAAGTTTGAACTATGGGAGATCTCGACATTCCAACTTCTAAAATAAAACTTGATGCACTTGGGGGTACCAAGGAATTCAAAGAGATTTTGTTAAGCTTGATGCACTTGGGGTTACCAAGGTGCTCAAGAGATTTTGCTTAACACTTGATGTACTTGGGGTTACCAAGGAACTCATGAGATTTTGATAAAACTTGTTGCAATTGGGGTTACCAAGGTGCTCAAGGAATTTTGACAAGGACTTGAACACTTGAGTTTCTACCAAGGAGTTCAAGGAACTTGGAAAAGAGATTTGACAAAGGACCAAAACCATTTTGAAAAGATAGGATAAACTTTGCTTTATGCAAATGAGCCTAAAACTCTACTTAGCCAAATATACATGTAATGTTAGGATCCACTTATATTCCACACAGTAGTGAAACTTGCCAATACAATTCAAATGTATTGACCCTTGTGGCTGTAACTTGTAATGTTGCAGGTTTGATTGATTTTAGTGAAGATTGATTGATTAGGATTACAAAGTCTGCAACCAACATGTCTGCCTGTGGCACTTTGAAGATGAAGGACCCATACTTCTAGTTATTCCGCCGCAATGTAACGTAATAGCCAAATGAGCTATGCAATGATGTAATAAAATTATGTTATTCCTGGTTATAAAGTTATATTATGACCTTTGTTTCTTGATATTACATCTTAACTGTGGATGCTAGCTATTGATCCAGGGACTAGCATTGTAAAACACAGGAGGAAGCTACCTTATTAGGTTGAGACCTCTACAGATGGTATCAGAGCATTGTGTTGCCTGTAGGATTTGTAAACCTAGGATTGGACAAAAACCCTTAGAAAAATAGGAGTTGTATTTTGTTCCAAAAACTTATTTACAAAAACACTTGTAAACTCTTTCCTTAACCATTTTGGTTTCAACTCTACTTCTCCTCTACTTCAACTTGATGGAAAAACCTACCCATGACTAAAGACTACACCATGTGCAAAGGACTTCTTCAACTTCTTCAACTCTAATGACTTCAACATCTTCAACTCTAATGACTTCAACATCTTCAGCATATTCCCCAAGGACTTCCTACTTGGAAACTACCAAGGACCACAAGTGAAACAAGAAATCTTGCTCAAGATTTAGAGACTGAGGGAATGCAAAATAAGAAGGAGCCATCAACAACTTTGAAGTATTGTAACCAAGAGTTTTTCCAAGGAAACCATGATCTCATATAAGAAGAATCAACCAAGAAGGATGGAAAGATCACAAGTAAACCATATAGATGGATCACCATTTTATAGATAAGTCAAACACACCAACTTATGTGGTGTAACAAAAATATTTTGTTGCCTAGGTATGTGCTTGAACTTTGTTGTTTGAGTGAGATGTTTGGATTGTGATTGTGTGCACATTGCTTGTGTGAGATGTGATGTGTGTGATTAGAATTGAGTACTTAGAAATATCTTGCCTATTCTAATCTCCCTTCAACCCAAACAGATGACTACTCCAAAGGACTCCAACATCAAAGTGGATGACACCAACATCAACCAAGCTGACAGCATGAAAGAGCTCATAGCAACCCAACACCAGTTAAACCAACTGACAGCTCAGTTCATAGTCAACAATAGTGATAAAGATCCAGCACTGCAAAAGTTTTTGGAAGAACAATCCCAACTGATGCTCAAGGTGACTAATCAAATGATCAGCATGGAAGAAAACTATCCCAAAGGAGTGTATGATAACAAGGATGACAAGAATGTTATTCTGATGGAGCCCCAGCTTGCATTATTTGTGGAGACAAGGATCATACTTCCAAGGAGCATGAAGGAAAATGCCCCAATTGTGAAGAAGAACATCCTATTGGACTATGCCCTACCTCTCAAGCTACTTGCTACCTATGTGAAGGAAGTGATCATACTCCTAACCAATGTCCTATCTACTCCATGGTGGAACAAAGGAAACAAGAAGGATACAAGTATACCAAAGGAAAAGGACCACTTATACCTCCAAACAAGACAACCCAATTCAAAGGACTAAAGAAACTTAAGAAACAAAAGCAAGACATGAGCCTTGCACAATGTCGTAAATGTAAGGAAATAGGACACTACTCCAGTGGATGCCCAGAGAACAAGAAAAATAAAGAGATTGACCAAGTATGGTGCAACAACTGCAAAGAGCTAGGCCACTATGTAGCAACTTGTCCACAAGAGCCACGTAAGGAACTCAAGGACATCCATTGTTTCAACTGCAAGAATCCAGGACATTATGCGAGCAACTGTCCAGAAAAGATGAAGGACAAATTGAACAAGCCTATGGAGAAACTCAACCTTGGCCCATGAGTCAAGAATGGAAACCAAGGACAATGCAAAAGTTACTTAGAGAAATTTTCTCCAGGACCCAAGAAGGCCAATATGTAATTTTTGTTTGAAAATTTTTAAGGGTGGTAGTACCCTAGTTGTTTTGAACTTGCTTGTAACCCTAGCCTCCCCAAATCTCAGGACGAGATTTATTTTAAGGGTGGTAGCCTGTCACATCCCAAGATTTTCCAAATCTTGTAATGTGAAAATAAATGAATAAAATAAAACTTTATTTGAATTTCAGGGCCAGAAGAAACTTTTTGAATTTAAATGGAAACTTTATATCTATTTGGATTAAATAAAATCCTAAAAGGATTTAAAAAGTTAAACATTTAGTAAAGAAAATTAAAATACTTTGGAATTACTATTTTGATCTCTTAAATAAAAGATTTGGTTTTACAAAAGGAAAAGATGAGTTTATAAATAAAGATTATTTTATAAAGCCAAATTAAACCTTGGCCAAGATTTGGAAATAAAATGTTTTGTTTTGTTTAAAAATAGTAAAGGTCTATTTAAATAAAATAATAAGGAATTAATATCCAAATTTTATTTAAATAAAAGGTTTTACCATTTTAATAAAAACATCAAAACTTATTAAGTTATTTTAAATAAGATTTCCAAATATTCTTTATTTTCAAATAAAACCTACTGATTTGATTTTGAAAATATTTGGATTTCAAATGGAGATTTTTATAATTAAATCAAACCCTATTTTGTTTAACTAAAGAACCATTTTATTTAATTAAAGAATGGATCTTAAAAAGAATAAAAATTATCATTTTATTTTGATTTATGTTTCTGAACAGAACCAAATTCATAGTTGCAAAGTTTGTTGATTATTTGAATGGATTTGAATGCTGTTTAGTTGATTGAAATTCAAAACAGAAATCAGAAATAGAAAAAGAAAAAGTTACAGAATAAAAAAAAATGGATTTGGACCCAGCCCAGCCGGCCAAGCCCAGGAAGCCCACCAACCAGCCCAAATCCCCTCCCGAAAGAAAACGTTTCGCACTCCTTTTTGAACCCGCGGAGCAACTGATTAGTGGACCCTTCGCTCGTTTCTTTCCCTCACTGACGACTGGACCCATTTTCCCTGTTCACCTCCTTCTTCCTCGCGGTGACAGCGCCCCCCCTCTCCTCGACCGTTTCTGGCGACAATTGCGAGCATCAATTGACGTTAACGCGGAAGTTAATCGCTCCTGCGACCGCGCATTCTTAAGCACCTCTCCCTCCTCGACATTTTTCCCCAGACCACTCCTCCTCTCTGCCCCTAGGCTGTCGCCAATCTCTTCTGCACCGCCGCCGTCTCCGACGAGCTTATTCCTCGATTCCGGCCAACACTCACCACCTCCTGCCTCCCCGAGCACACTAGCAGACTCCCCACTCCCAGACAATCCTCCCTGTGCTCTTCGTTCGACCGCGGGCGCCCCAGAACACCGTCCTCGACAAACTCCGAGCACCGCCGCGTCTGTCTCCAACTCCGGTGCGTTCCCTAGGTGAAATCCGACCGCCCCTCTGCTTCTCGATCACGCGAGCATCTTCGCCTTAGTTTTACGCACCTGACCATACTCCTGTCTTGCCTCCGCGTGACCTCCAGCGACGTCCTCGACCGCGGACAGAACCACCCAACGCCGACGAAGTCTCCGGCGAGCAATCGCCACCGTCCCCGTGCGACCCTTGCCCCGTCGACCACACGCCGAGCTTCACCACAACCTCGCGACCTCGGTAAGCCTACTCTCTTCCTCTCTCGATTCCTAGAACCACCGTAGCATCACTGCCTGGCCGTGCGCCGCCGCAAGCCACCGCCAGCGCCGCCGATCCTTGGCAAGGGTGCTAGCAGCCATAGGATTCAGATCCGGCGCTCACGATTAGATCGCCTAAGCCGCGAAGAGGTACGCGCCCTGTGCCGTGTGATCAAACTAGATCCTGCGGTCCACGTTGTCGATCCGACCGAACCGGTACCGTCCAACCAGAGTGTGCCGCGTGTCCCCTGGTTTGTTTAAAAACAGATTTGAATCAGATTTATTTGCAAACTTCAAACCCTTGTAACTTTCAAACCACACGTCCAAAAATTACAAATTTTATATCAATGGATTCAGGAGAGCAAGCCCTAGCCAACCATGGCCTTAGTTTAGAAAATAGTATCTGTTAGCTTGCTTGATTTTGCAGATTCTTTTGTGAGCTTGTTTAGAGTAGAAAAATTGTTTAATAATTGATTTTAGGATTAAATCTTTTGCAAAATGGTTTGTAGTGACCCTACTGACCCTAGGAACCAACCCATGGTTTTGGAAATGAAATTGGAAAAATTTGGAATGGATTAATTGAATTAGTCTAATTCTAGCTAAATAATGATAATGGTTTTATTTTGAAAAAGAATTTTGGAATAAAAACTATAGAGAAAATGTTATAATTCAAAGCTACTGACCTAAAACACCAAGTCTTGAGAGTTAGAAACTTTTGGTGAGAAACTTAAAGATTTTGATTTGATAAAACCATTTTCCACCACATAAAATGTTGAATGGATTTCTAAAATAATTTTTGGGCAAAACCCTCTAACTAATGACTTTGCCATTTTGGTAAATGACCAATTTGGACCTTACAAAGTTTATAAACCTAGTAGAGACCAACCTTGCAATAGAACCATCCTTTGCATACTTATGCATGACTTAGATTCCATTGCTTTATGTGTGTTAGATTGTTTGTTTGACTTGGTTTGGAATGTTAGTTGATTTTGTGTTTGCTTGATTGACTTGTAGTGAGATTAGCAAAGTGTGAGACTAGCAAGATCAAGGAGAGAACCACCATTCCCTACCAAAAAAGGCAAGTTACACACTCATACAAAAGTCCTACTATTTTCATTATACTTAGTGGATTTTGAAAACATGCATGAAAATGATTTATACTTATGCTATGCTAAATCCTAATAGGATTCCCTATACACTCCTTAGTGAAAATATTGAAGTTGTACATGCTTAGCCATGCTATGTTTTGAAAAGAGATACATGTTGAGATTTTACAAAGGTTGAGAAAAGGACTTGTGTTTTACATAATAAAACAAGGACTCAATGAACCACCTAGGTGGAGCATACTTGAAGTTTTGGAGAAGGTGGCAACAAAAGGAACCATGTCTATGGCAATCACTTTGTGTTGTGCTCCAATTGAAAACCACCTAGGAAACTTAGAGATTGAACATGTTTCTCCAATTGTGGCTTTCGTGTGCAACCACATGCTATTATGGCTCTGTCTTAGTCAACTACATTAGGAAGACCCATACATTGTCTTTGGTTACCGGACATGGGGATCTGGAATGCTTCATGGGGGCTGAAGACAAGCTAGCAATGATGTATGGGAGGACCTTTTGGAAAGACTTCGTCACATTCTCAATCTGCCAGTACTCCATCTTGGTGAGCACTAATCCAGTAGGCCACTGGTGGCAACAAGATGGGATTGTGACATGTGTGTAAAGTGTACTCCTTCTGCAGAAGTTAATAAAATCTAAGTACTTAGCCGTGTCCCCGGTTATGGACAATACTGAGCAACTAAAGTTTGAACTATGGGAGATCTCGACATTCCAACTTCTAAAATAAAACTTGATGCACTTGGGGGTACCAAGGAATTCAAAGAGATTTTGTTAAGCTTGATGCACTTGGGGTTACCAAGGTGCTCAAGAGATTTTGCTTAACACTTGATGTACTTGGGGTTACCAAGGAACTCATGAGATTTTGATAAAACTTGTTGCAATTGGGGTTACCAAGGTGCTCAAGGAATTTTGACAAGGACTTGAACACTTGAGTTTCTACCAAGGAGTTCAAGGAACTTGGAAAAGAGATTTGACAAAGGACCAAAACCATTTTGAAAAGATAGGATAAACTTTGCTTTATGCAAATGAGCCTAAAACTCTACTTAGCCAAATATACATGTAATGTTAGGATCCACTTATATTCCACACAGTAGTGAAACTTGCCAATACAATTCAAATGTATTGACCCTTGTGGCTGTAACTTGTAATGTTGCAGGTTTGATTGATTTTAGTGAAGATTGATTGATTAGGATTACAAAGTCTGCAACCAACATGTCTGCCTGTGGCACTTTGAAGATGAAGGACCCATACTTCTAGTTATTCCGCTGCAATGTAACGTAATAGCCAAATGAGCTATGCAATGATGTAATAAAATTATGTTATTCCTGGTTATAAAGTTATATTATGACCTTTGTTTCTTGATATTACATCTTAACTGTGGATGCTAGCTATTCATCCAGGGACTAGCATTGTAAAACACAGGAGGAATCTACCTTATTAGGTTGAGACCTCTACAGGGTTAAAATTAGTCGGGTGCTAAGGGGCTGCGACGACCTGGAACCTCCCATTCAACCCCCAGGAGCGGATGAAGAAGAGCCGTCTGTCCTCAGAAGTTGCTTCGGCTTATTCTTGCTATGGCCAAAGAGCATGATCCGTTTGGGGATGGCGGGGGCCATCACGCCATAGACAACAGCACCGCCTGTCGTGCCAGCGACAAGCGGTGGCAAGGCCCCCTTACCGCCCTCGCCGTCACCTCCACGCGGTGGGTCGGATGATCATGTTGATGATATGCACATGGCGCAGGATCCGGCCGAGGACGACGAAGACTGGAATGATCACTTCTTCAGCACTCAATTTGGCAACGAAGAAGACCTAGCTGGTGGCCCCACAGAGAAAGCCACTATCACCAAGCGTCTGTTTGGTTCTCAGGAGACGCCTCCAGCTTGCGCCTTTACAGAGCCAGCTGATACAACCAACCGGCCCTTTATTCTAAGCCCTGACACACTACATAGGGCGACCGGTGCTCAGATTGCGGTGCCTGCCCGCTCTCCAAAAGGAAAAAAGGGCAGGAAAAGAAAATCTAGCAGCTCGAGCCAGCCGGTGGCGTCAACAACTGCGAATCCGATCAGGTTTCGGGACGGGCCACCAAGACCCGAGTGAATTATGTGGAGGATTCATGTGGCGGGTGAGCCCATGCTACCTAAGAATTTGCGGAAGCTCGCCAGTTCGGAACTGCAGAGTGTGCATGACGGCGTGCTGACGATAGAGAGACGCCTTCTATCGGAGAAAGATCCCTCGCACCCGGTATTCATGGTTAAGGTGCCACCAGGCTTGGGCTTCGTCGACAATGCCCCTGCGGATCTGTTCTTCCTGCGGTTCGACGACATCTTCAATATGTTCCACCTATACCCGCTGCACTATACCATGGTCCGTCTGTTTTCTCTCAGTCTGGCCATGCAGATCATTAGAGAGAACACACCGGGCATCGCTATAGTGGACCCCTACTACATGCGTGACGGCTGCTTGGGTTCCCCCACCGAACGACGTATCGTGGCCTCGTACCTAAAAATAATCCTCGTGGCGAACAAGACAAAGGAATACATTCTCGTGCCTTACTTTCCCGAGTAAGTCGTTATTCACTCGCCACCGTCGATTGGCTTTATTAGATCATCATCATTCTTTTTCCAACACATTCCATTTGAATTTTTTGCGTAGATATGAACACTGCACGCTCATCTCCTTATCGCCGAAGCATTCCCACGCCACGTATTTCGACTCGGGGAGTCTAGAAAAGAAGAAAAACTACGACAAGATCAAGGAAGTTCTGGATGATGCTCTCACTGGCTTTGCCTCGACGGAAGGCACCACCTTCGTGCGTACGAAGGTCAAGTTCGGCAGGCACGTCTTCAACCACGTAACGGAGTTCCCCTGCGTGAAGCAGCCGGAAAACAGTAAGAAGGAAGCCTACTACGCACTCCATCACATGAGGGCGTTCCTACTTGACCAGCAAAATTCTACGCTGCCAGATCATCTCAAATAGTGGGCCGAAGCAAAGGCCAAGATCAATGATTCGGATATTAGACAATAGATGTATCGCATCCAGCAGCAGTTTGGGGCAATCATCTTTCGTGATGTCATGACTTCGGGGGGATCTTCTACGGAGGAAATATCCCGAATAACCGTGACATAGAAGATCGCCTAGAGATGCAGGGTGACTATAGGAAGTTCATGACGAGACAGGGCGTCCTCCCGTTCCCTAAGCCGAGCCAGAAGGCTTGATGTTGGCCTAGTTGTAGTTACAAACTATAGATGACCTTTGTGTGTGTGTGGACGGCAAGTGAACTTATTTTGCTTATTATTATTATATATCAATCAATGCTTGGTTTTTTTGCTTACTCTTTGGTCCTTTGCTCAATTTGGTCCTTCTTTTTTTCCTTACTCTTTTTTCGAGAATAATGCCGATGATTGAAAGTCGTGGCACACTATATATGTGAATGTGCTACGATGGGACTGTGAGCCTTGTGATATGCACAAGTCCAGGTCTTGTGCATCCTACTTGGCTCACCGTTCCATCGTAGCATATTCCTGTGTCCAACGACCTATGTATATATATGAGGCATTCTTTTCGAGTTATTTTTGTCTTTTTCGAGAATATGCCGATGATTGAAATGTCGTGGCACAATATATATGTGAATGTGCTATGACGGGATAGTTAGCCTTGTGATATGCACAAGTCTAGGAATTTTGCATCCTACTTGGCTAACCGTTCCGTCATAGCATATTCCTGTGTCCAACGACCTAGCTAGTTATATATGAGGCATTCTTTTCGAGCTACTTTGGTCTTTTTCGAGAATAATGCCGATGATTGAAATGTCCTGGCACACTATATATGTGAATGTGCTACGATGGGATTGTACACCTTGTGCTATGCACACGTCCAGGTGTTGTGCATCCTACTTGGCGTACGGTTCCATCGTAGCATATTCCTGTGTCCAACGACCTATGTATATATATGAGGCATGCTTTTTGAGTTACTTTGGTCTTTTTCGAGAATAATGCCGATGATTGAAATGTCGTGGCACACTATATGTGAATGTGCTGCGATGGGATTGTTCGCCTTGTGCTATGCACAGGTCCAGGTGTTGTGCATCCTACTTGGCGAACAGTTCCATCGTAGCATATTCCTGTGTCGAACAACCTAGTTATATATGAGGCATGCTTTCTGATTTACTTTGGTCTTTTTCGAGAATAATGCCGATGATTGAAATGTCGTGGCACACTATATGTGAATGTGCTGCGATGGGATTGTCCGCCTTGTGCTATGCATAGGTCCAGGTGTTGTGCATCCTACTTGGCGGACAGTTCCATCGTAGCATATTCCTGTGTCAAACAACCTAGTTATATATGAGGCATGCTTTTTGAGTTTGGTCTTTTTGATTTAGGAGTACTTATAAGTGTATCTTCATATGCGACTTTAATTATATTTTTTTTTCAATAATCGGTTAATTATTATTGTCAACTTATAGATGACGTGGTATGTCGTGTACAAGGGACGGGTTCCCGGAGTCTACGATGATTGGGAAGACTGCCGGAGACAGGTGCACCGTTTCAGCGGCAATAGCTACAAAGGGTACAACACTATGGCGGAGGCGGAATCTAGATACACGCGCTATCTAGCGGGAGTTAGGACAAGGAACCGGATGAAGACCTACACCTTCGTCGCGGCGGTGATCATGCTTATCTTCTTTGGTTATTTATCCCGCGTTTGTGTCTAGCTAGCTAGTTTAGATGTCTAGGCGAGCTTCCGAGCTCTAACTTGTTCGATCGACACATGTATTCGCATGTCACCAACTACTACTTTGTAACATGATCGAAACAATGTAACTTAGACTATGTATTCATGTATGAGACTTATCTATATGTATTTGTTTCAATCTTGTTTTTCATATTGAGTATTTATATATATAATTGTATATCTTGTATCTGTGTGTGTATATCTGCTGTAATATTGTATATAATCTGTATTGCATATAATCTGGCTCGGAAATTAAAAAAAACAAAAAATACATCTGTGGCGCACATGGTCTACCTTCTGTGGCGCACTACACCTAAAGCGCACTATGGAAGTTTAGTGGCACACTAGGTAGTGCGCCACAGAAGATCCCAGGGGTAGCGCACCATCCCAAACTTCTGTGGCGCACTAGGAGGTGCGCTACGCCTATCTCTACACAACCGTGGCGCACTAGGCAGTGCGCCACGGCTGAGATATAGCCGTAGCGCAAGGCCCGTGGCGCACTGCTAGTGCGCCACGGATGGGCATTTCGGGTGCGCCACTAACAGCCTGTTTCCTAGTAGTGTGTTTATTTCCCCAGGAAGGTTGCTAAGAGATATTGCCTGAATTCCGTTGAAAATATTGAGAGCATCAAGGTTGGAGAAATATATTGTCCCATTCCAAAAGAAAATTTTGAAACTATTATGATTGGGGCCATTGCTATCAAGTTTTAGGTAACATAATCACCTTGTGGAATGCAAAGTTTTGTTTCATATAAGATTGTTTTGGTAACAAGACTTGATAAACCTTTTTAACAAAAGGATTTTAATGAACAAAATAATGTTTTCACTGTGGTTATACTTGCTTACTTTTACTTTTCTCCTTCCTAGTCTTTGCCCTTTCTCTATTAGTTGTTTGCTTGTTAGAGTGTCTTAGAACTTCTGTAGTTTGGTTTTGGTTTGCTTTTGCTTCTTCCAAAAAAAATCATTTCTGCGAGAAAATCAATTTTCATACCCTGAAAATTGGCCAAAAAAATAAAGTTTCCTAAAAAATCCTAGAAAATTCAAAATAAATTTTGCCTCGAGAAAAGGGGTAGAGGAACACCTGGAGTGACCCAGGGGGCCACCCTAGGCCAGCACACCCCTGGGCAGCACGGCCAGCCCCTAGGTGGCGCCTCGCATGGGTGTGTCCCACCTATGGCCCTCCAAGATGCCTCCTGCCAGTCATCTTCTTTCTCTCTCCCGAAAAACACCGGAAAACTTTCTCAAGCTTGAGTTCCTGCTATTCTTGCTCCCGAATTTCGATCTCCTTGCTCAGCCTATCTTTGTTGCTGATTTTTGGAGGGATTGCTCCTTGGTATGTGCCTCCTCCGCTTGTCCAATCAGATTTGTGATTGGTAGATTGTATCTTGAGTATTTTGCTTCTATAGGTGTCAGATTGTGTGAGATTGCATGCTTGTTCTATGCTTAGAGATTACATTTTGATGCATGTGTAGCCCTCTAGCAAGTTCCTATAGTAGTTTCTCATCATTTATCAACTTGGAAATCACTTGGTTTGATGTTTGTCTAAAAATTTCAGAAAGGAAGATGAGTGCATACCCACTGAATCAATATGATTTGATGGTACCTGAGACAATGAAAGTTCATCGTGAGGAAGGAGTCTTCCCGTCCATATATCCATGCCATGAATTTATGAGAGCCACAGGAATCCTCCAGGATTTCCAAACTATGATTACCAATGCAGGGTTGGAACACTTTGTTGAAGGTGAACCTTTTCAATATGTTAAGCTAACCATGGCTATGGTGTAGGATTTCCGGTTTACTTGGTCTTCATCTAATCCCATGGTCCATTATAAAATATACAATCTAGCTGTTGACCTGCCTTTTGCTGATTTCTGTGCAGCAATTAGAGTACCTCATTGGGGATCTTGAGGGAAGATGCGGTGACCCAGCATACCACTGCATGATGCAGTATACTATAGTCATTGACATAACACCAATGAAACACCGTTCACTAGTATTACATCCCTCAGAGTGGTACCACAGAAACACAGCAGGTCCAATACATGGATAAAGGTTACAACTCAACTCTTTACACAAGATCCAGAGAACACTCCAGGTTAAACAGAGAGAAAGAAACTTCTTACAAATAAGGATTAGAAATAAACAACTCAGAAACTATCATACTAATAAGACTAGTATTTTAACTAATGGTCTGGCATTGCTGCTATAGCAATACGCTACAGAAATAGGTTCTATGTAACACCCTCAGAATCGGCCCTATGCAAGTTTTAGCGAAACCCGCCAAAACCGCATAGAAACGATTCAAAGGTGCCCACCAGGCACTTTCGTGCGGGTGGAAAACGAAGTAATAACATTACACAACAGTCCTCGATGGGACCCACAGAACAGATATATATATACAACACGACTCCATGAGTCAAGAATACAGATATACAGAACAAAGATCCAGATCACCTTGAAAACGATAAAGCGTCCAGCTACGGACAAGATGCAAATGGGGCTAAGAGCCCTGAAGAATAACCAATGGCGTCCATAACCCTGCCCAGGCCAAGCCGGAAGGGTAACCCTGCTAACGACGTCGATCTCAAAACCTGCTTAAACAAAAGGGGTGCCGACAAAGGGCAAAGGAAAAGAGAGAGCGGTCAGTACTGAGGCCAGTACACGGCGAGGCTAGAATTCGGCGGTCCTCGCCTACATAGGTATGGTGGACTGCAGCGGCAGCGCAGCATGCACTAAACAACCTATAGAGACTCGATAAAACAGGCGGCTATCAGAGAGGGGTAAGGAAGGCCTATCCGGAACCAACCTGATACTAACACCAAACAATCTCATCCTGGTATTCCCCCTCGAGACCAAACGAGGAAGTCAACCGAGGAACTCACACAGTTGGCAGTTTTATTTATTCAGTTATTGTTGCAGCAATTACTAGTCAGGTGTAGATAATTGTCCTGATAAAATAAACAGTGGGCCGTTTTAGTTAACCATTCCGTTGTAATTGCGACACTTACTAGTCAAATACAATTAGCATGATATATCCCAAACCCAACAGTTGTTGGTACTTATATTTAGCCATTCCGTTGTAGTGAAGCTGATTACTAGTCATATCGGATACAAGTCAATTTATAACAGTAAACTTTAGTTATAGTTGTCTATGATCAAGCACTGTGCTCCAAGTCGTCCATAACCGCGGACACGGCTTCTCGAAAAGATTTAACCCTGCAGGGGTGCACCAAAGTATCCACAAGCACTTCGACCCTTTTTGCCAGATCAGTTAACATACACCCATCGGTATGTCGGCGGGGCCTAAGTCATGACGTTTCCAGACCCAAAGCAAGCACGGGGGGCCACCCCACTAAGTACACCCGCAACGAAGTCGGCCGGTCTCCGAGACGGACTCAGGGTTTGGGTAGACGGCTGTGAACGACTGGGGACCCAAAACTGGGCTTGTCGACACCGCGAA
Organism: Avena sativa; assembly: GCA_916181665.1. NCBI lineage: Eukaryota > Viridiplantae > Streptophyta > Magnoliopsida > Poales > Poaceae > Avena > Avena sativa. Next base: position 420,173,761 of record OV702282.1, read on the forward strand.
AACGTGTCCCGATCCTAAACAGTACAGTGTGCTATCCATCGCACAATTTAAATAAAGCGGTAAAGCATGGCATAAGTACAGAATAGTAATAAAGCCCCAAACTACTTTGTGGCCCCCAGTACAATACTTTGAAATCAGGTACTAATCGATGGGGGGCCCATATCTCCCCACCTGTGGTTAGCGCGCTCGATCTTGGAACAGGTGTCAAGAACTCGGGGTCCTACGGGACACAAGTGGACGGTTAACAACCAAATAACATCTATTGCCCACCTGTGCCTCTGCTTACCTACTTCAATTTTAGTTGTTAAACAATAATTGAAATAAACAATAATTAAAGCCATGATCATCTCCAACATTAGACATGCGGCAATACTCCAACAACTGTGGTACTTGACGACACGCAACAGCACTTGAGCAAGCGACTACGACGCGCAAGTCCAACTATCTACCAAACAACGGGTAATAGGATGTGTCCAAGGCAATATAAGGCTGCAAGGGATATCACGGGTACGAAAGCTAGAGCATCGCAACACAGATAGCAATAGACCAACAGGAGGGAATAAATACTATAAAAGTAAGATAGGTAGAAAGGGGGAGATGCTCGCCTGAAAACATTGCCGAAGGTTCATCCGAAGAACGGGGCGAAGCTCACATCAACTCAACGGCCTTATCCGTGAAGAAGCAAAACACTAGAATAAACACCGGATGCAATATTTAATACTACGGCAAAAGATCGGGCATGATGCATGTATGATGTATGGCATGGCAAGGGTGCGATGCAAATAGGCAATATTAAGTGGAACTGGGGTCCCAACCGATATTCAGGTGGTTCATGTTGTTTAGATACCCGCCATTTTAAATGTTGTCTTAACAAGGCAAAATTATATCGCCGGTTCGCTACACAAATTTAAATGAGGCCAATATAAGACTAGATTTGTCCGCATATGGGCCCCATATTTAATTATATGGTGAATCGGCATAAGGCCCCCAACCCACAGACAAGTATGCATGCATGAACAATTTAATACGCAACAAGATATATCATTTATAAAAATAGGGGCTTAGGGTCACACATCTGGGCTCGGAAGATCTTGGTTCCGGGGGTTCGGGGTTCGATAGGGTTCGGTCTCAGGGTTCAGGGTTCGACGAGATCGGTCTTCGAAGGTCGGTTGCAAGATGAAGAGCTTGGCGTTCCGGGAAGAAGGACTTGGTTCGGTGTCGGGGGCACATCGGATTCGCCCTGGTTGGTGTCGATCTTGTCGTCACGAAGGTCTTGTCGGGTCCCCGTATCGGGTCGGTCTTGGCGTCCGGGATGAGAACTTGGTGTCCTCGAGGAAGTACTTGGCGTATCCGTGTCGACGATCTTGGCGTCCGGGAAGAAGTACTTGTCGCATCTGTGGCCTTCGGGTCGAAGAGCTTGGCACGCCAGGGTTCGGTCCTTCGACTCCGGGAGGATCGGTTTTCAGGGTCTCGACACCTTCGGTTCCATGTGGGCGATCTTGGCGTCCGAGGGTTTCTCCGAGTCCGTGGTGCGTCCGCGTGGTAGACCTTGGGATACCGGCGTCAGACTCGGTTGTGCAGCGGAAGTCGAGCTCGTGGTTACTTGTCCGCAGAAGGTAGCCGAAGATATGGACGAAGTGCTTGTCCTATTGTCATTCTTGTCGAGGGGATGATCTTGTCTCCGGAAGGAAGCGCTTGACCAGATGTACCACCTCACTAGGATTGGAGGTCGTCCGTGTCATAGCCTCATGCCGCCATCTCCACATATTTCACCACACCGAGACTTCGATTGGCGAGCAGGAGGGCTGCAGATGACGTCCATGAGCGCGTGGTGCCGAGGAAAGGAGGCGCAGGGGACCGACTGCGAGGACGGGACGCGCGACAGGAGCTCGGGAGGAGGGTCGGCCAGAGGAGGGCGGCAGGCGCGTGTCTGGGGCTGGCGGCGGCGAGATCGAGGCCTGCAGCAGAGGAGGCCGGTCGGGGCGGCGCTGCTCAGAGGGATGGGCGGAGGTGATGGCGACCGGGGCGGCATGCGGCCAGAGGAGCTCGGCGGCGAGGTCGCGGACGGAGCGCGCCGGGCCGGCTCGACGGAGGACGCGGCGGCGGCGGGCAGGGTCCCACGGCGGCACGGCCGGGGCTCTGCAGGAGGAGAGGGCCGGCGGCGGTTGGAGAGGGTCGGCGTCGTCGAGGACGGGGAAGAGGGCGCGGAGGAGAGGGAGAAGAGGCGGCCGACGGGGAGCTCGAAGCGGAGGGGGGCGGCGGAGCTTGTGGAGGTGGGGCGACGCGGTGGGGAGGTCGGAGCCAGCGAGCGGGCGAGCGGAGGAGGGAGGACGCGGAGGAGGCGCAGCCGGAGGCGGGCGAGGAGGTGAGGCGCGAGGGGGAGCGGCGAACGGCGGTGGGGGAGGAGAACACGGTCGGGGGCAGAGAGAGAGGAGCGGGGTGGGAGAGGACGGTGCGGAAGGGGCACGGGGCGAGGTGGGAGGTGGGGCCGCGGGGAACAGGGGCAGGTGGTGGGGCCGGGCGAGGGGGAAGGTTAGTGGTGGGTGGGGCTGTGGTCGCGTGCGTGTGTGGGGATGGGGTGGGTGTTGCGTGGGACAGAGGGAGGGAGTGGGGCCAGGGGGAAGAAAGAGAGAGGGGGGAGCGGGTCAGCCTGGTGAGGTGGCAAGGTTTGATAGGATAGGGGGAGGGAAGAGGTGAGGTGGCGAGAGGAGATTGGGTGGGGTGAGGTGGAGGGGGCTGGGTAGATTAGGACAGGGTACGAAAAGAGATTTTGGGTGGACCGATTTTGTACTGGGGGTGGCCGACTGGGTCGGATCGGCCCGGTTTGGCTGCCCCCTAAAATTAATAAAACAATTTATTTATTCCAAACGGGGCTTTTGCAAAACGTTGGCAGACAAACAAAATAATCCGGAGACCCCGGTTTTTGTGTTTGAACAAAGACGGGGCGTTTAGAAAACAAAAATAGGTTTTTACGAAAATAGTTTTATGCAAGAAAATGCAAGATGATGACGATGCTCAAGTGCAATGTGGCATGATGACATGAGCATGCGGTCATGATGATGCAATGCACAAAAACAACGCGATTTTCTAGTAGTGGTTTTGCGGGATGCCACATTCTATGGCTATAGATGTAGGGTTTCGGAGCATGGAAAACAAAAAATTTCTACCGCATACAAACAAACAAGCCAAGATATATCTACTAGATTGTAGCAACGAGTCGATAGAATAACTCACCCTCGAAGATTCCAAAGTGTTTAACGAGAGCGGATTCTCGTGGGTGATGTAGTCATACTCTTCCCGATCTCAAGATCGCGTAGACGATCCTTCCGGCGCTGCGTTCCGGCAGCGCTCCCGCAGTCGGTCACACGTTCGGTACTCGACGAAGACCTTCCTCTCCCTTGTTCCAGCAGGCAGCGGAGGTTGTAGCACTCTCCTCGTGATTTCGGCAGCACAACGGCGTGGTACCGGAAGTAGAGGGGAGATCTCGCAGGGCTTCGCCTTAAGCCGGAGCGAGTATGGTGGGCTATGAGAAATCTCTCGACGATCTAGGGTTTAGACACGCCAAGGAAGAGGTGCTAGGGCCGGCGGCTAGGGCTTGGAGGTGCCCAAGTCGGCGGCAAGGAGATCCCTAGGCGGCGGCGGCTTGGAGGGCGGCGGCGGCTAGGGTTAGGGTTTTCGGGGCAAGGGACTTGTGTGTCTCTAGGAGGGAGCCCTGCCCCTCCTTATATAGGTGGAGGGGCCAGCCGGCCAAGGGGAGGGAGGGGAGTCCCTCCCCAACTCGGGTTGGGTGGTGCGCCGCCGGTTGGAGGAGGGAAACCCTCCCCAACTCGGTTTCCCACTCCTCCTCTTTCCAAAAACTGCCGTTTGACTTTCAAACTAGCCGTTTGACTTTTCAAACTAGGATTTGAATAAACCCTTTATTTTGGACAGCGATGACACCTAGTACATGATGCAATCATTCCAACTTGCAATGACACATTCATGTACCCTTCCCCCCCGGAGTGTCGGACATTCCGGAACCTTCTAGAACATTCCCGATGAAAACACCGGAACCATTCTCCAACTCCGAAACAGGACTTTCCTTATATGAATCTTATTCTCCGGACCATTCCGGATCTCCTCGTGATATCCCGAATCCTATTCGAGACTCCGAAAAACATTCGGTCTCTTTCTCATCATTCCATAACTACTCAAACAACGTCGAATCCTTAAGTGTGTCTCCCTACGGTTCGTGAATTATGCGGACATGATCGAGACACTTCTCCGAACAATAACCAATAGAGGAATCTGGAAATTCATATGGCTCCCACATATTTCTACGATTACTTTGCGATCGAATGAACCACTTACATACGATATCAATTTCCCTTTGTCTCACGATAGTTTACTTATCCGAGGTTATGATCGTCGGTATCTCTGCATACCTAGTTCAACCTCGTTACCGATAAGTACTCTTTTCTCGTTCCCGTGATATGTGATCCCTTGTGAGCCAGTCACATGCTTGCAAGCTAATTGGATGACATTTCACCGAGAGGGCCCAGAGTATATCAATCCGTCATATGGATGGACAAATCCCACTCTTGATCCATGTGTTTCAACCAATACTTTCCGAACACTCAATGCCACCTTTATAGCCACCCAGTTACGGTGTGGTGTTTGATGTCATCAAAGCATCCATCCGGTAAAGGTGATATGCATGATCTCATGGTCGAAGGAATTAGATTACTATGTATCAGAAAGCATATAGCAATTGAACTATTAAAATGACTTGATCTTTATGCTACGCTTATCTATAGGAGTATGTCCACCATATCATTCTCCTAACGATATGATCTTGTTGTTAATAACATCTCAATGTTCATGATAGGGAAAGCACAATCATTTATTAACCAACAAGCTAGTATTGTATAGAGGCTTTACTAGGGACTTCAAATTAAGTTTACAAATCACACAAGTATTAATGTTTCCTTGTTAATACTATTATAGCATGAATGTAAACATTTATCATAAACACAAAGATATAATAATAACTACATTTATTATTGCCTCTAGGGCATATCTCCAACAGTCTCCCACTTGCACTAGAGTCATCTAATCTAGATTACATGGTAATACACCGAACACCCATGGCAGTTTGGTGCTGGTCATGTTTTGCCCTCGGGAGAGGTTTAGTCAACGAATCCGCCACATTCGGATCTGTGTGTACTTTGCAAATCTTTATATCCCCATCTTGGATATGTTCTCGAATAGCGTGAAAACGTAGCTTGATGTGCTTCAGCTTCTTGTGTGACCTTGGTTCTTGCGCATTGGCTATGGCGCCCATGTTATCACAGTAGATAGACATTGGGTCCAGCGCACTAGGAACCACACCCAGCTCTGTAATGAACTCTTTCATCCATATCACTTCTTGTGAAGTCTCCAAAGCAGCCATGTATTCCAATTCAGTTGAAGATCTCGCCACAACGCTTTGCTTTGCACTCCTCCAGCTAACTGCTGCACCATTCAAAATAAATACGTATCCAGATTGTGATTTAGAATCATCCGGATCGGTGTTCCAACTAGCATCGGTGTAACCATTAACAACGAGTTGTTCATCACCTCCATAAGAAAGAACCATATCCTTAGTTCTTCTCAAGTACTTAAGGATGTTTTTGACCGCTGTCCAATGATCCACTCCTGGATCACTTTGATATCTGCTAGCTAAACTAACAGCATATGCAATGTCGGGTCTAGTACATAGCATGGCATACATTAGAGATCCTATGGCCGAGGCATAGGGAGTCTTACTCATCCTTTCTCTATCTTCTGCCGATGTCGGACTTTCAGTTTTACTCAAGGTCGTATTGGGCAACATGGGCAAGAACCCTTTCTTGCTATCTTCCATTCCAAACCTCTTTAGAACTTTGTCCAAATATGTACTTTGTGACAATGATATTTGGCGTTTTGATCTATCTCTATAAATATTTATGCCTAATATGTAAGCTGCTTCACCAAGATCCTTCATTGAAAAACTATTATTCAAATATTCCTTGACACTATTAAGAAGGTCTACATCATTCCCAATCAACAATATGTCATCCACATATAGTATTAAGAATGCTACAGAGCTCCCACTCACTTTCTTGTAAATACAAGCTTCTCCATAAGTTTGTATAAAACCAAAACTTTTGATCACCTTGTCAAAACGTTGATTCCAACTTCAGGATGCTTGCTTCAATCCATAGATGGACCGTTGAAGTTTTCATACCTTGTTAGCATCTTTAGGATCGACAAAACCTTTGGGTTGCATCATATACAACTCTTCATCAATGTCTCCATTGAGGAATTCTGTTTTGACATCCATCTGCCATATCTCATAATCATAATATGCAGCGATTGCTAACATAATCCTCACAGACTTTAGCTTCGCTACTGGTGAGAAAGTCTCATCGTAGTCAACTCCTTGAATTTGTCGAAACCCTTTTGCGACAAGTCGAGCTTTATAGACAGTAACATTACCATCAACATTTGTTTTCTTCTTGAAAATCCATTTGTTCTCGATAGCCTTCCGGCCATCTAGTAAGTCCACCAAAGTCCATACTTGGTTTTCGTCCATGGATCCAATCTCGGATTTCATGGCTTCTTGCCATTTATTGGAATCTGGGCTCATCATCGCTTCCTCATATGTCTCAGGGTCATCGGTGTTGTCCACCAACATGACACTCATAACGGGATCATACCAATCTGGAGTGGTACGAGTTCTCGTTGACCTCCGAGGCTCTGTAGCAACTTCAACCGAAGTTTCATGATCATCATCATTAGCTTCCTCTCTTATTGGTGCAGGCACCACAGGAACTTCTTCCGGTGCTGCGCTACTCGCAATTTCGAGAGAAGGTTCGACAACCTCGTCAAGTTCTACTTTCCTTCCAGTCACTTCTTTCGAGAGAAATTCCTTCTCTAGAAAGGATCCATTCTTGGCAACGAAGATTTTGCCTTCGGATCTATGATAGAAGGTATACCCAATAGTTTCCTTCGGGTATCCTATGAAGATGCATTTTTCCGCTTTGGGTTCAAGCTTGTCCGGTTGTAACTTCTTTACATAGGCTTCGCAACCGCAAACTTTAAGGAACGACAATCTAGGTTTCTTCCCAAACCATAATTCATATGGTGTCGTTTCAACGGATTTAGACGGTGCCCTATTTAAAGTGAATGCGGCTGTTTCTAATGCATAACCCCAAAATGATAGCGGTAAATCTGTAAGTGACATCATAGAACGAACCATATCTAAGAGAGTTCGATTACGACGTTCGGACACACCATTACGCTGTGGTGTTCCCGGCGGTGTCAACTGCGAAAGTATTCCGTATTTCTTCAAATGCTCGCCAAACTCGTAACTTAGATATTCACCTCCATGATCAGAACGTAGAAATTTAATCTTCTTGTTACGTTGATTCTCTACCTCACTTTGAAATTCCTTAAACTTCTCGAAAGTTTCGGACTTATGTTTCATGAAATAGATATACCCATATCTACTCAAGTCATCCGTGAAGGTAAGAACATAACGATAACCACCGCGCGATGCTACACTCATTGGACCACACACATCGGTATGTATGATTTCCAATAAGTCTGTAGCTCGCTCCATCATACCAGAAAATGGAGTCTTAGTCATTTTACCCATCAGACATGCTTCGCATCTTTCAAGTGATTCGAAATCAAGTGATTCAAGAAGTCCATCGGAATGGAGTTTCTTCATACGCTTCACTCCAATGTGACCAAGACGACAGTGCCACATATAGGTCGAGTTATCGCTCGATTTCAAACGTTTAGCCTCAATGTTATTAATATGTGTATTTCCACTATCGAGATTCAACAAGAATAAACCATCTATCAAAGGTGCATGTGCATAAAACATATTACTCATATAAATCGAACAACCATTATTCTCGGACTTAAACAAGTAACCGTCTCGCAATAAACAAGATCCCGATATAATGTTCATGCTTAACGCAGGCACCAAATAACAATTATTTAAGTATAAAACTAATCCCGATGGTAGATGAAGGGGTAGCGTGCCGACCGCGATCACATCAACCTTTGATCCGTTTCCCACGCACATCGTCACCTCGTTCTTCGCTAGCTTCCGTTTATTCTGCAGCACCTGTTTCGAGTTACAAATATGAGTAACCGAACCAGTATCAAATACCCAGGCACTACTACGAGTACTAGTGAGATACACATCAATAACATGTATATCAGATATACCTTTCTTCTTGATGTTGCCGTTCTTCAAATCCGCCAAGTACTTTGGGCAATTCCGCTTCCAGTGACCTTCTCCCTTGCAGTAAAAGCACTCAGTATTAGGCTTGGGTCCAGCCTTGGTCTTCTTCGTCGGCGTGGTAACTTTCTTACCACCCTTCTTGAAGTGTCCCTTCTGCTTAGACTTGCCTTTCTTGAATTTGGTTGTCTTATTGACCAACAACACTTGGTGCTCTTTCTTGATCTCCACTTCTGCAGACTTCAACATGGCAAAGAGTTCTGGAAACGTCTTGTTCATGTTTTGCATGTTATAGTTCATCACAAAGTTCTTGTAACTTGGTGGTAGTGATTGGAGGACACGGTAAATCCCCAAAGCATTAGGAATCACAATACCCAAGCTTTGAAGTTTGTTTGCGTGCCCAGACATCTTAAGCACATGCTCACTGACGGAGCTGCCCTCTTCCATCTTGCAGTTAAAGAACTTTTCAGAAGCCTCATATCTTTCAATTGCCGCATGAGTCTCAAAGATCAATTTGAGATCCTCGATATCATATGGGTCTGAATTCTCAAACCTTTTCTGAAGCTCCGATTCTAAACCATACAAGATAGCACACTGAACTATGGAGTACTGAGTCTTCCGAGTGAGGTAAACATTCTTTACTTCATCGGCAGCATCAGCTGCAGGTGGGTCACCCAGCGGTGCATCCAGCACATAGGTCAAATTACCAGCTGTGAGGACAATCCTCAAATTGAGGAACCAATCCGCGAAGTTGCTTCCATTGTTTTTCAACTTTTATTTCTCTAGGAACGCATTAAAATTGATGGTAGGGGCTGCCATTGATCTACAACATATTTGCAATAGTTTAGACTAAGTTTATGACAAATTGAGTTCAAATTAATAATAAAATTAATCTAGGTGAACTCCCACTCAAAACAATATCCCTCACATTGTTTTAGTGATCACACGAACCAAATCCACCACATCAACACCGATCATCACGAGAGTTGATATAGTTTCAGTGGCGAACAATCGACATGTTCATCATATCTACTATATGATTCATGCTTTACCTTTCGGTGATCCGCGTTCCGAGACCATGTCTGTACATGCTAGGCTCGTCAAGATCAAACCTTAGCTTCTGCATGAGCAAATCTGGCTTGCTCACGTTGTATGCACTTGCGGAATCTAACACACCCGATCATCACGTGGTGCTTCGAAACAACAAGCTTTAGCAACGGTGCTAACTAAGGGTGAACACTTTATGACTTGAAATTCATGTGCATGAGGGATCATCTTATAATGCTACCGTCGTCTACTAAGCAATACAAGATGCATAAAGGATTAACATCACATGCAATTCATAATATGTGATATGATATGGCCTTTCTTATTTGTGCTTCCGATCTCCATCTTCTAGCACGAACATGATCTCCATCATCACCGGCATTGCATCAAGGTCAATGACGCTTCACCATGGTTGTCGTCCACCGGCTTTAACTATTACAACTACTTTGAATAGACACACGGGTCTTAACTTAAATTAAAAACAACCATACAGCTCCTATCGGTTGCCAACTTACAATAAGGAACATTGCATACATCAAATATAATCACAATCATGGCCATATCACATCACAACACACCCCTGCAAAACAAAGTTAGAGGCCTCTACTTTCTTTGCATATTTTACGTGGTTTGGGGCTTTCAATAAGTGTCGTTCTAACTTACGAACATGAACCACAACATTGATACTAGTGTTGTCAATCACCCGTTGTAAATTGGATCTTAACTATGCTAGGAGAAACAGGAACCCGCAAAGCCACTTATGCAATACAAGTTGCATGTCAAGCGTGGAGCAAGTCTCATGAACGATGTCATGTAAGGTTAGCCCGGGCCGCTTCATCCCAACATACCGCAAGATGCAAAGTACACAAGAAGCAATCGACAATAAAAGCATCAACGCCCACAATGACCATTGTGTTCTACTCGTGCAACAGATCTACATATAGACACGGCTCTGATACCACTGTAGGGTTTCGTAGCATGGAAAACAAAAAATTTCTACCGCATACAAACAAACAAGCCAAGATCTATCTACTAGATTGTAGCAACGAGTCGATAGAATAACTCACCCTCGAAGATTCCAAAGTGTTTAACGAGAGCGGATTCTCGTGGGTGACGTAGTCGTACTCTTCCCGATCTCAAGATCGCGTAGAAGATCCTTCCGGCGCTGCGTTCCGGCAGCGCTCCCGCAGTCGGTCACACGTTCGGTACTCGACGAAGACCTTCCTCTCCCTTGTTCCAGCAGGCAGCGGAGGTTGTAGCACTCTCCTCGTGATTTTGGCAGCACAATGGCGTGGTACCGGAAGTAGAGGGGAGATCTCGCAGGGCTTCGCCTTAAGCCAGAGCGAGTATGGTGGGCTATGAGAAATCCCTCGACGATCTAGGGTTTAGACACGCCGAGGAAGAGGTGCTAGGGCCGGCGGCTAGGGCTTGGAGGTGCCCAAGTCGGCGGCAAGGAGATCCCTAGGCGGCGGCGGCTTGGAGGGCGGCGGCGGCTAGGGTTAGGGTTTTCGGGGCAAGGGACTTGTGTGTCTCTAGGAGGGAGCCCTGCCCCTCCTTATATAGGTGGAGGGGTCGGCCGGCCAAGGGGAGGGAGGGGAGTCCCTCCCCAACTCGGCTTGGGTGGTTCGCCGCCGGTTGGAGGAGGGAAACCCTCCCCAACTCGGTTTCCCACTCCTCCTCCTCTTTCCAAAAACTGTCGTTTGACTTTCAAACTAGTCGTTTGACTTTTCAAACTAGGATTTGAATAAACCCTTTATTTTGGACAGCGATGACACCTTGTACATGATGCAATCATTCCAACTTGCAATGACACATTCATGTACCCTTCCCCCCCGGAGTGCCGGACATTCCGGAACCTTCTAGAACATTCCCGATGAAAACACCGGAACCATTCTCCAACTCCGAAACAGGACTTTCCTTATATGAATCTTATTCTCCGGACCATTCCGGATCTCCTCGTGATATCCCGAATCCCATTCGAGACTCCGAACAACATTCGGTCTCTTTCTCATCATTCCATAACTACTCAAACAACGTCGAATCCTTAAGTGTGTCTCCCTACGGTTCGTGAATTATGCGGACATGATCGAGACTCTTCTCCGAACAATAACCTATAGAGGAATCTGGAAATTCATATGGCTCCCACATATTTCTACGATTACTTTGCGATCGAATGAACCACTTACATACGATATCAATTTCCCTTTGTCTCACGATAGTTTACTTATCCGAGGTTATGATCGTCGGTATCTCTGCATACCTAGTTCAACCTCGTTACCGATAAGTACTCTTTTCTTGTTCCCGTGATATGTGATCCCTTGTGAGCCAGTCACATGCTTGCAAGCTAATTGGATGACATTTCACCGAGAGGGCCCAGAGTATATCTATCCGTCATATGGATGGACAAATCCCACTCTTGATCCATGTGTTTCAACCAATACTTTCCGAACACTCAATGCCACCTTTATAGCCACCCAGTTACGGTGTGGTGTTTGATGTCATCAAAGCATCCATCCGGTAAAGGTGATATGCATGATCTCATGGTCGAAGGAATTATATTACTATGTATCAGAAAGCATATAGCAATTGAACTATTAAAATGACTTGATCTTTATGCTACGCTTATCTATAGGAGTATGTCCACCATATCATTCTCCTAACGATATGATCTTGTTGTTAATAACATCTCAATGTTCATGATAGGGAAACCACAATCATTTATTAACCAACAAGCTAGTATTATATAGAGGCTTTACTAGGGACTTCAAATTAAGTTTACAAATCACACAAGTATTAATGTTTCCTTGTTAATACTATTATAGCATGAATGTAAACATTTATCATAAACACAAAGATATAATAATAACTACATTTATTATTGCCTCTAGGGCATATCTCCAACAATAGATTATATTCTAATCAGTAACTTCGTCTTCACTTGAGTTGGTGTATATGTTGACTTTCTTGACTTCGTTGAAGAGCTTTAGCTTTTGATGATGATTCCTGGAGCATAACTTGATGTAGACGTCGTCTGTATTGGCTTCAGAATCTAGCAAGGGTTAAGAAGATACTTTGAGTACGAGCGTACTCAGCAAGTTCACTAGAAAAGGAGAGTTTGATGCACTATAACTATAGCCATAGACCATAGGTCGTAGGCAATGCAAGTTTTCGTAAACATTTCTTCAAAGGTTGCTTTTATTCTGAAAAGCTATGTCCATCAGCCTTCACGGGTTTACCAGAACTTTCAAGGAGTTCATTTCCCGCCGCGTTCGCAGATCCTTCCTGGAACAGGGAGTAACAAGTTACAGTTCTTACACTCTACAGAGGTGCGTCACTTTACCCATGAGAGATAAACTCCTTATTGCACAACCGGGCAGCTTACCCGTCCACAATTCCATGTTGTGGGGCCTAGTAGATGATCCAAGCTAATCACTTCCCTCTACGCGACCTCATATGTCTGCGCGATCCCTCGGGGCTGGCTCACCTCTGTTAAGCCCCCTTTCGGGCAGGCTAAAACCCTGATGAGTTCCCGAAGACTCTATGACCTGGTGATGCCCGGACGAGTACCATTTAAATGGACTATATACCTAAACACCATTCATAGATAATCTAGACACCAAAAGTGTGGGGTGTAAGGATGCCCACCCCAATGTTGGATCCGCGCAAGAAATCACAACGTCACGTTAAGTTTGTATTGCCTCCATACGAGAGGAAAAGGATACAGCTGACTTCTTCTCATGGTTAACGCGTAATATACGACGCAAGAATCACTCGCGACATTGGTTGTTAAGTCCTAGATAATATGTTCCTTTACCACCAGAACTTTTATGATCGGTTATTACCTCATGGTAAATAACCTATAATCATATTATTATGAAAATAGTATTTTCTGATATTTTTCAAATACCGATGATGACAACACTGGATTTGTAAAATACTTTACAGAAAATAACCAAAGGACATGAGCAAGTGTGAACTTGCCTTTTGTGATTGCAAGATTATGCACTCACGGTCTTCAAGACAATATAAGATCCAATATCTGAAATCAGCATTATTGGTCCGGTAAGGACTAATGTTTAAAGAAGCAAAATGCTTTTATGCATAAGTAATGTGATGCATTTTATAAACGCGAATCCCTGGGATAACGTTGTTTTAGGGTTTGGATACTAGAAATGATGTCCTTGAAATGTGTTGTACTTTTAGATAAGTGTTACACTTGTGCTTCTTCTTAGGGCTTGTGAGTGTGTGTGAAACAACATGTAATTACAATATCATAAAACAATGAGACACACACAAATATGAAATGATACTCAAGATTGCTTATATAAGAGTTGTTGTTTGAAGTGGCAAAAAGAATAACATTTGAAGAAAAGATTCCTTTTCTAAGGTCTAAACAATCTTTATTGTTAATAGGATGTGTTCAATGTCTTTTGGTGTGTGATTGATTAGTTTGGACTTGAGATGCTTTATGTCTTAATTGGAATAGACCAAAGTTAACTATAAAAACATATGTAGTTTATTAGACATAATGTTTATAAGCCTTGAGACTAAAGTTAACTTTAAAAACGTAGATGGTTTGGAAGTGTAACGCTTATGAGATTTGTACATTCTGTACCTGATAATGTTTCCTTAAGGTTACTTAAGAATGGTTATACTTTTACTTAGTGTAGTGGTTTCTTGATTTATAATGGAGTAGTATCATTTATCTTTTTATAGATGAGCGGTTATAGTTTATAAACAAAGAATTGTTAGTGTTTTGGTATGTTGATAAACTTGGGGTTAAAGTAAAGGAATAGGTTTTAGTTCACTCCAATTTATTATTGGATATTTTATATTGGATAAGGATCCTTTTGGAGAAATAATCTACACTTATGGTTGAAAGATAATCCAACAAAATAGAATTTATAAAGTTTTGAACTATTATGACTTGATAATATTAATATTTAAGACTAATACTATTTATTAGACTAAATTGACTAAATTTTGGAAATATTAACAAATTTTATTTACCCTTATATGAATTATTAACTAAGGAAATAGGTTTAAATTCAAATTGCTATAGTATTAAGTTTTTACTTACTTTAAAATTGGAATATTATATTTTTAACAAGTAGACATTATTTTTGTGATCATTTTGATATATTACATTTATTTTTGTGATTCATAAATAATAAGATATGATTTTTATAAGATTTATTACTTTATAAATACTTAATAAATAATCAATATTTAATTAAGTGAAATAATAATGCATGTTTGTAGTTTTAAATTATAGTTCTTAATTTTCTAAAAAAATGATATTTTATTTATATTTTTAATATTTACCATTATTAAAATATGAATTATCAAAGTTTCATTACTTATAAGATCTTTATTCAATAATTATTATTTGAATAACTATTACAATAATGTTTGATAATAGTTTTAATTGATAGATTTTATTTTTCTAAACATTTTCATAGATTATACATATTTTTCTGAATTACACAATAAAAGTTATTAATTATACAATATTTAATCATTTATTTCATTTCTGAAATATTGGTATACAATTTGTATTGTTTTCTCATTTTAATTAACAATAAATACTTTTCTTACCGAATCTAAACCTACCCAAGGTCACTGACCAGTGGGCCTATGGCCACATCATCAGCCACGCAAGCGAGGACTAGGTGAAACGGTGGACTGGGTCAAGGGTGACGTTGGCATGACGTTGCTACGACGTCAGCAGAACCACCGCCGTCAGTGGGTGGTCGCCGGTGACGATCAACGACGCCCTAGCAAACGAAACTAGCCTAGTTCGAATCAGCACAACATACTGGACCCTAAAGTGGCGGCGCCGCTCGGAAATGGTCATCGGAGCCTGGCTCCGACGAGCTCCGTCGGTGGCCGACGGTGGCATAAGGTGTGACGGCGATTGACAACGATATAAGGCGATTTAGGGATACTAGAAGGTTCAGGAACTCACCCCGATGACGATAGAGAGGTCGACGAGGACATGCGTGGTCGGGGATGAGCACACGGTCAACTTCTTCGGCGAACCCCGACGGAAAGGAATGATTAAATTCGCACCCACCCGAGCTCCCCTTGATCTATTGATGCTACTAGAGTGAAGAGGGGAACGTGGCAGTTCTCCTCGACCACTCCATAGGTTCTGAGGTGGTTTCTATCAACGGTGATTCGTGGCTCTGACGAGCTAGGGTTTTGGCCCTTTTTGAAACATAGAGGATAAGAAGGAGTGAGGATGCGCGAGTGAGAGGATGAGGAAGAGGGCTTCACTGTGGCGTTCTTATCCTCGCAGAGCAACCTCGGCGGTGGCGGGAATCGCAGCGGCGACGGCGAACGGCTTCGGCGCCGCCCATGCAGCTGCCTGCCTGCGTGAGGATGACGAAGGGGTGACAGACGATGAACCGGTATGGGCCAGACGTAGGCCGGGTGGGCCGTGGTGTGACGCGCGTGAGCGACAGATAGGGCGAGGAGAAACTGGGCCATGGGCCAAAATTGTCGGTTGTTATCTTCTTTTATTCTTTTCTATTTTCAATTTCCTGTTTTATATTCAGATTTGTATTTTACCATTTGGTTTGAACTTTAATTTATAAAATTTATTTGCTGAATACTTGCAGCAACAATTTGTATTTATTGTGATTTCTTTTGTGAACCTTTATGATAAATGTTTTTATATTTTTTTATTCTCTTTATATGAACCCCTTTTAATATTTTGTAGAAGACTTTTTTATTACTTTTCCTTCCGTTTTAAACCATGGATTTATTAAATGATATTTCCTTATTTGTTTATAAAACTTAATTCTAGTTAGCTATTGGTTTGAATGAAAATATATATATATATATAATGACCCTATATCATTATTTTATGCATGAAATGCTGTCGTGGGAATGGTCACGGCAGATGCTGCAATCGGCAGCGAGTAGTAGAACGAGGGGCAAGGGCGGCCAGCCATCTGCGGTGCGAGATGAGGGCGGAGACACAGGGTTTTACCCAGGTTCGGCCCCCCGGAGGGTAAAGACCTACTCCTGCTAGATTGTATTATGATGGTGGTACAATGGGGCGAGCTCGGCGGCTAGGCGGCGAGTCGCTTGGGTGTATGATGGAACGTATCTCTACACGCCCTGTAGGGAGGTGTATATAGACTTACCTCCCCCTAGGGTTTACATATCTCAACCGAATCAGTTAAGGCTTTGGTACTTTTTTAACCTAATCCGACTGGGCCTATCTACTCGCCTGGGCCTTCAGCTTCCAGTCGCTTGACTTCACACCAGGCCTTGATCCAGTCGCCGTCTTGCAGGCCCACTCGCCAGTTCCTGGGCCAGTCAGAAACGTCCCGCTGGGTATACCCCGGTAGGCATATCCCCATTAGTAGTCCCCGAGGCCGTCGTCGATTGGGCGTAGGTGGTCGCTGGCAGTCGGAGCATACGGCTTTCAATGCGGACATCCAGTCGAATCGGCGGCGGGCTCCTGAATAAAGGAGGAAACTAGTCATTCTGGTCGCAGCTTTGGCGATTGGATCGGCGAAATATTTAGTCACTGTTTGTAGTGATCGGGTCGGCGAGCCGAGTGGCTGAAGTTGGACCGTCAAAACGCAGTCAAACTAGCCGTTGGGGTAATCCAACGGTAACTTTTGGCGTAATCACCGCGTAGTAACGGCTCCCTGATTTGGCGGGTAACAACCGCTATATAAAGGGAATGGTAGGCGATCGGAGAACCACCTCCTCGTCATTTCCTCCGATTGCACGCACCTTCGGTTTCCTCCGCATCGCGATCCAGCCGAACCGAAATCCTCCGACCCCCACGAAACCTTCCGCCTATGGCCCCCTCCACCGAGCCATGGGGCAGATCCAAGTGCACGAGAGTGCAACTGGCGTCCTTCGAGGAGGCCGGGATCCTGCGCGCCGGTAGGTGGCGCATCCCTGCGGCCGGAGAGGTGACTCCGGACCCGCGCGAGGGAGAGTTCGTCTGCTTCACCAGCCACCTAGAGCGGGGGCTGGGATTCCCAACATCGCTTTTCTTTCGGCGCTTCTGCGCCTTCTACGGGATCCAGCCGTCGGACCTGGGTCCGCACAGCATCGAGCAGCTCGCCATTTTCGTGGCGTTCTGCGAGTGCTACCTAGGCAGCAGGACCTACTTCCCCCTGTGGCAAGACCTGTTCCATGGGAGGATCAGTCGCGAAGAAGCGGGCGGCCCAATGCTTGTTGCGGGCGGCCTAACGTTTCAATTGAAATCGAAGGCTTCCTTCTTTGATCTGATGCTACCCGCCAAGGAGGCGAGTGAATGGAAGAAATCTTGGTTTTATGTCACCGAGGCGACTCCGGACGGCGAGGTGGCGATCCCAAGATACTCCGCCGACCGGCCCGAACCGTGCCGACTCCAGGTCGACATGCTTCCAACAGACCAGCGGATGGTTGTGGATGAAATGCTTAAGACCATCCGCGGCCTGAAGAAGAAAGGTCTCCAGCCCATCAACTTGTATAACTGCTGGCTCGGGCGGCGACTCGTCCCCCTGGCCCACCGCGACCACTACATGTACGAGTACGCGGGCCGGGAGGACTCGACGAAGTCCTGCCTCGCCGAGTGGCAACTCAAGGATTACCTCCTGGAGCTGAAGGCTGGGGTCGTCCCCTACACCGCGAAGCATCCAACCCCAACGGTAAGTCATCTTTCTATCATTCGCAGTCGCAGTTAAATGCTGTCGCGGTTATACTGACATTGTCTTATGCTTATTGCAGCTATTTCAAGTGGTGGAAGGGTGGCTTCCGCCCGCGGACGACGAGAATTCGAGCTCGTCCGTCCAGGAGGTAGGCGATTCGCCCCCAGCAAGGGGTGGCATCGAGAGTGACGGGAGTGGCGATGACGACGAATCCGAGGAAGAGGTCGCCCCGCTGGTCCGGAAAACCCGGGGACAGCGGCAGCGTGAGCTCGAAGCGAGCAAAAGCCTCGAGCGTCATGATGACGACGACGACGAGCTTCCCGAGCACACCTCGCATCGCGAGGCTACTCCATCAAAGAAGAAGAAGAAGAAGAATAAATAGGTGAAGGCCCCTCCAAAGAGGAAGACGAAGTCAGCAAAACAGGCGTCTCCGCCTCATTCGCCAAGCAGCTCCGACGCCACCAGCCTGGCCAGGGGTGAAGCCCCACAGACGATGGCGGTGCCGGATATCACCGCCGTCCTGAGTGAGGTGCCTCTGCCCTCGATGCCTCCGCCGTTCGCCCCAGTCTCTGGGTCAGGGGCCGCTTCGATCGCGGCAGCTTCGCCGCCCAGGGATGCTCCCGCCGACAATGTTTCGGAAGCTCTAGTCGCGGCCTCGACAACGAAGAAACCGTCCGTGTCTTGGGCACGCGATGTCCTGGAGATGGGCCTCAGTCGACAACTGGGCCCCGAATTGGAGAATCCGGCCGGCATCCGCACGGGGCTGCGGTTCCTACCGGTCGCCAAGTGAGTTTTATTCACCCGTCTTTTGTTTTTCATTGTACTCGGACCACTTGCTCATGTGATCAATTTGTAGGACTGGAGCCAAGAAGATAAGCCACCCGACCGTGGCCAAGGTATCGCCAGTCGTTAGCGAGGAGAATCCCTCCCGGAAGAGGAAGGCGGACGAGGTCGTCGCCTCCGCGGATAGCGCCAAGAAGACCAAGGGCGACGAAGTCATCACGGTGTCTGACGACACGGCGATCGCGCCGAGTGAACCCGTGGCGGAAGCAGCCTTGACGACCAAGGAGGGTGCTCCCTCGCCTGGGGTGGAGCCAGCCTCTTTTGGTGCCGGCGCATCCATCGCTACCTTCTCGCGCTTCATGGCCAGAGCGGCTACGGCGAGTGGTACCACGCCCTCGAGCCGCGTGCCTGAAGTCACCGAGACGGAGGTCGATCAGCTTCGCGGGCACACTTCGGCACTTCTCGCATCCGTGGACGCGATACAGCTTCATGGCATGCTTGGCGCAGCCATCCAGGTATGTCCAGTCCCTGAGGATCGGGCCGCTGACTTGCAGCGGTCGGATTCTTTTAATGTCTTTGTTTTTGTTTCTCGCGTCCAGTCGCCGAGTGCCTAGTCGCTGAATTTCAGCGGGTGGGCACTTAGTTTTTTGATCTCCAGTCCCCGAGTGCCTACTTGCTGAATTTCAGTGGGTGGGCGCTTAGGATTTTTGATCCCCAGTCCCCGAGTGCCTACTCGCTGAATTTCAGCGGGTGGGCGCTTAGGATTTTTGATCCCCAGTCCCCGAGTGCCTACTCGCTGAATTTCAGCGGGTGGGCACTTAGGATTTCGTTTTAGTTAACTGGTTGTCTTTTGCGCAGGGTTTGCAGCGTGAATCGGCCGACCGGCTTGCTGTGAAGCGGCGCGCTGAGAAAGAACTTGCCATCGTCCAGGAGGCGAACAAGGGACTCCAGGCAACTGCTGTGAAGCTAGAGGAGGTCCGCCAGGGCCTTGTCCCAGCGAGTGAGTTGGCGGCAGCTCAAACTGCTTTGAACTCAGCTGAGAAGCGGATCGCCGACCTTGAGCGCAAGCTGAAGGAAGCGAAGGAGGAGGCGACTTCGGCTGATGGGAGAGCCAAGGCTGCCGTTACCGCCGCCGCTGAGGAGCATAAGGTCTCCGACGCCCTTGTTGCTGGGCTTCAAGATGACTACACCTCTCTTCAGAGCTTCATCACGGGTCTCTCCCGTCCTTTGATTGGTGAGTGTTCCTGCCTCTGCCTGTAGTATATGCATTGTGTAATTTTTGATGTATTCACTGTCACCTTCTGTCCGCAGATCGGATCATTGATAGCGCGGAAGAGGCGAATTCATTCGACGCACGGCAATGTGTAGCCACACTGGTCGACTCGGCCACGTTGTCGGCGACATGTATACGGGCGTATCTTCAGGAGATGTCGCCCACAGAAGTGATTCCCAGCGACCTCGTCGAGGTGTGGCGATACTTGTAGAAGGCGTCGTCGGTCGTCGAGTTCATGACGCGATCGGTGTTTCGACGCGGAGCGGCAACGGCGCTTAGCCTTGGGCTCGCTCACTTCCCGGAGGACTTCGATCTGGACGATGTGACGAGTGGCTACCCATCGTCAACCGGTTCGGTGGAGATCTCCGAGGTGCTGAAGCTGACGGACCGCGCCGTGGTATACTCCGAGCGCGTCTGGGCGATGGGCGACCTCCTTCCTTATCAGGAGACGGTCGTCGCACCCAACGACCCCGAGCCGCAGCACCGGGACTTCAAGATCGAGCAACCCTTCCGTGCGGCGATGGCGGGTGAGCTGACGACATACCCGTCGAACCCGTACACTCCCTTCATTCGCAATCGCAAGGGTGGTGGCGAGTCGTCGTCGAAGCCTGCGGAGTAGAATGTTGTGCCCTGGGGCGTTAGTAGCAGTTCTGCCGTTGGGCATACCTTGTATTTTGTGACAATTGTGGCATGCTATAATGAAATATCGTGTTGTTTTGTGAATTGACGTGTGTTTCTGATTGAGGGTTGAACGAGTCCCCGAGCACGTCCGCCCTTTTTATGGGGTTTACCTCGTTTGTTATGTGTTTGCGGTTTTGAATGTTTTGTTATTGAGGTCGACTCGCCCGAGCTTGGAAATCCAGTCGCAAGGCGACTCCCATGAGTGCTCTGTACTTCACCGTTTTCCCGTGCGCGAACGAGGTCGGGTGGCCGAGTCCCCGAGCGTGGTACTTGGTTCTTCTAGGCGCGACTCAAGGGTGGATGAGGACTTGGCGCGTTAGGGTGGGCGCATCACTCCTGCCTGGCCCGTCGGGTCAGTCGCATGGTGAGTCCTGGGCATGTTCTCATACTTGGCGTTTTCCCTAGCCGCTCGTGCTGAGCTGGTCGTCAGTCCCCGAGCGTGGTACTTGGCCGTTCGAGTCGCTATGTCGAGGATGCGGAGGATCATGGTCGCTGTGAGAAGCGAAGGCAGTTGTCTTGGCTTGTAGAGCCAGTCGAGCTAGGAGACTCCAATGGGGCTCCGGGTAGGCGTTTTTCATGGACGTTACAAGACCTGGGGTGACCCAGTGCCCTTGTAACGCACTACTTGGCCGTGCCGATCGCTGTACCAGAGGTTGAATTCTGCAGTTAGCTTGACGCTGTTATTACGAGTGCGAGTGGCACAAGACACAGAGAGTAGGCGCAATTTGCGGTAACCAATTATTTTAATTTCATAGCGACTGGCGGGTACATATGTGGGGTTCTAGGAGTAGAACTTCCGTAGGAGGTTTACATTCCATGGTCGCTTGACGTCGAGTTTGCCGTCCCCGCGGACGTCGATGAGGTAGTAGGCGCCGTTGCCGAGTACTCGCCCGATGGCGAATGGTCCCTCCCACGGGGGGGAAAGCTTGTGCATGCCCTTCTTGTCCTGGATGAGGCGCAGCACCAGGTCGCCTTCTTGGAAGGTGCGAGTTTTCACCCGTCGGCTGTGGTAGCGGTGGAGTCCTTGCTGGTAGATGGCGGTGCGTGAGCGAGCTGGTCGCGTGCCTCGTCGAGTTGATCGACTCCATCCTGTCGTGCGAGTTCGTTCGCAGCCTCCGTGTAGTGGACGACCCTTGGTGAGTCGTGCTCGAGGTCGGTGGGCATGACTGCCTCGGCGCCGTACACCATGAAGAAGGGGGTGAACCCTGCCGACCTGTTGACCGAGGTGCGGATGCCCCAGATGACGGAGGGTAGCTCCTTGACCCAGCACCCGGCGGTGCGCTCTAGTGGTACTTGGAGTCGCGGCTTCAGGCCGTGGAGGATGCTCTGGTTGGCCCGTTCCACCTGGCCGTTGGACTCCGGGTGGGCGACTGACGCGAGGTCGAGCCAAATGTGGTGTTCCTCGCAGAACTCGGCCATGGCTCCTTTGGCGAAGTTGGTGCCATTGTCCGTGATGATACTGTTTGGGAACCCGTAGCGATATATGAGCTCACGTAGGAATTTGGTGGCGGTCTTCCCGTCGCATTTCCGGACTGGTTTGGCCTCCACTCACTTTGTGAATTTGTCGACCGCGACCAGGAGGTGGGTGAAGCCGGAGGGGGCCTTTTTGAAGGGGCCTACCATGTCCATACCCCACACGGCGAATGGCCAGGTGATGGGGATTGTCTTGAGCGCTGAGCTAAGCACGTGTCTCTGGTTGGCGTACTTCTGGCACCTGGCGCACCGCTGGACAATGTCGACGGCATCGGCGTGTGCGGTGGGCCAGTAGAAGCCGTGTCACATAGCCTTGGTGACCAGAGAGCGGTCGCCGGCGTGGTGACGGCAGTCGCCGGAGTGGATGTCGTGGAGGATCTTGCGTCCTTCGGCGGGTTGGACGCAGCGTTGGAACACGCCGGTCACGCTGCGCTTGTGGAGCTCGCCGTCGATGATGGTGAAGGATTTGCATCGGCGTGCAATCATCTGGGCGTCTGTCTCGTCTGCCGGCAAGGTGCCAGCCTCCAGGTAAGCGACGTACGGCCTGGTCCAGTCGTCTGGCTCGGCGACGAGTGCGACCAGGGCTGCTTCTGGCTGCAGCGGTACTCCGATGTCGATCTCCCTTGGGGGAGAGACTGATGGCTTGGTGATCGTGTCGAGGAAGACGCCGGCGGGTGGTGCGAGTCGAGCCGACCCGATGCGAGAGAGTGCGTCGGCCTCCTCGTTCTTCCGCCTGTCGATCCACTTGACGGAGTAGCCTGCGAAGTGTCCCCCCAGCTTGTCCACTGCTTAGCGGTATGCCGCCATGGTAGGGGAGATGGCGTCGCAGGTGCCAGCGACTTGCCCGGCGACGAGGTCGGAGTCTCCGTAGCAGCGTAGGCGGTTGACGTTCATTTCCTTGGCAGCTCGCATGCCGTGGAGTAGTGCCTCATACTCGGCCATGTTGTTGGTGCAGGGGGTGAAGTCGAGGCAGAGGACGTAGCGGATCTTGTCGCCCTTTGGTGAAGTCAGCACGATCCCTGCTCCTGCGCCGTCCGCGTTTTTGGAGCCGTCGAAGTGTAGGCTCTAGTAGTGGAGATATGGCAGCTTTTCCGGCTGCTGGGCCTCTTCCCAGTCGGCGATGAAGTCCGCGAGAGCCTGCAACTTGATCGCTTTTCGCGGCTCATACTTGATGTTGTGGACGCCAATTTCGACGGCCCACTTGGCGACTCGCCTAGTCGCCTCGCGGTTGCGGATGATGTCCTGCAACGGTGCTGAGGAGACGACCGTGATCGGATGCTCCTGGAAGTAGTGCGCCAGTCGCCGCTGTGCTCTAAAGACTGCGTATACCAGTTTCTGGTATTGCGGGTACCGCTGGCGCGACTCGGTGAGGACCTCGCTGATGTAGTACACCGATCGCTGTACCGGGCGCTCCTTTCCTTCCTCTGGCCGCTCAACGACCATGACGGCGCTGATGACGCGCTCGAAAGCCGCGACGTAGACCAGCATGGGTTCTTTGTCGACGGGGGCGGCGAGTAGCGGTGCTGCGAGTAGCACCTTCTTGAGGTCGCGGAGCGCGTCGTCCGCCTTCTTGTCCCACTGGAAGGTGGGGTTCTTGCGCATCAGGCGGTATAGGGGCATTGCCTTTTCGCCCAGGCGGGGGATGAAGCGACTGAGAGCCGCTACTCGCCCGGCCAGCTTCTGGACGTCGCACAGGCACTCGGGTTTGCCGAGTCGAGCGATCGTGTCGATCTTGGTGGGGTTCGCCTCGATCCCGCGCTTGGAGACGACGTACCCCAGTAGTTGCCCTGCTGGTACACCGAAGGTGCATTTGCCTGGGTTAAGCTTTATCTTGTATTTCCGCAGGTTGGCGAATGTTTCCGCCAGGTCGGCAAGTAGATCGCCCTGGCGAGCGGACTTCACGACCACGTCATCGATGTAGACGTGGATATTGCGGCCAATTTGGCTCGCGAGGCACTCCTGCATGCACCGCTGGTAGGTCGCCCCGACGTTCTTGAGGCCGAAGGTCATGGCGGTGTAGCAGAAGGCTCCGAATGGCGTGATGAACGCCGTCTTCTCCTCGTCCTCAACGGCCATTTTGATCTGGTTGTACCCAGAGTAGGCGTCGAGGAAACACAGCGACTCCGAGCCCGCGGTGGAGTCGATTATTTTGTCGATCCGCGGGAGGACGAACTGCTCCTTCGGGCAGGCGATGTTCATGTTTTTGTAGTCGATACACATCCTCCAGGTCCTGTTCTTCTTCTCGACCAAGACTGGGTTTGCCAGACACTTGGAGTATTTGATTGGCCGGATGAAGCCTGCAGCGAGTAGACGCTGCACCTCCTCGGCGATAGCTCGGCGGCGCTCTTCATTGAAGGGCCGCAGCGACTGCTTGACAGGTCGCACTTTGGGGTCGGCGTTTAGTTTGTGCTCAGCGAGCTCCCTAGGGACACCAGGCATGTCAGAGGGCTTCCATGCGAAGATGTCCCTGTTCTCACGGAGGAACTCGATGAGCGCGCCTTCCTAGGCTGGGCTCATGCCCGTCCCGATCATCACCGTCTGGATGGAGTCGCCTCAGACCAGCTCGATGTCGTGGGAATGGTCACGGCAGATGCTGCAATCGGCAGCGAGTAGTAGAACGAGGGGCAAGGGCGGCCAGCCATCTACGGTGCAAGATGAGGGCGTAGACACAAGGTTTTACCCAGGTTCGGCCCCCCGGAGGGTAAAGACCTACTCCTGCTAGATTGTATTATGGTGGAGGTACAATGGGCGAGCTCGGCGGCTAGGCGGCGAGTCGGTTGGGTGTATGATGGAATGTATCTCTACACGCCCCGTAGGGAGGTTTATATAGTCTTACCTCCCCTAGGGTTTACATATCTCAACTGAATCAGTTAAAGCTTCGGTAATCGTTTAACCTAATCCGACTGGGCCTATCCAGTCGCCTGGGCCTTTAGCTTCCAGTCGCTTGGATCCACACCGGGCCTTGATCCAGTCGCCGTCTTGCAGGCCCACTCGCCAGTTCCTGGGCCAGTCGGAAACATCCTGCTGGGTATACCCCGGTAGGCATATCCCCATCACTCGACGGTGCGGGTGTGCGTCATTTCCTCGAAGGCTGAGGTGTTTGCGCCCTCCGAGTTGGGCTTCTTGAGTATGGTGGGGTCGTCGTTGTTGACCCTGCTCGCGTACTTGGCGAGCTCGTCGGCGTGGTTGGTCTCTGCCGTGATGATGGCGTCGGCGGGTTCGGCTCCTTTGGCCTCGCACTCGGCGGCCATGTCGGGGTCGCCGTTGATGGTGATGACGCCGCACGGCCCGGGGAGCTTCATCGCGTTGTATGCGTAGTGGGGCACTGCCATGAACTTGGCGAACGCCTGGCGCCCCAGGACGCAGTGGTAGGGGCTGTCGAAGGGTACCAGCTCGAAGACGATCCGCTCGGTGCGGAAGTTTGCTGGTGTGCCGAAGGTGAGTGGCAGTGTGACCTTGCCGATCGGGTACGCCTTCCGACCGGGGACGATGCCGTGGAACGTGGTGTAGGTCGTCTCGACCATCGACTGCGGGAGCTGCAGTCGCCTGAAGGTGTCCAGGTACAGGATGTTGATGGAGCTGCCGCCGTCCATCAATGTCTTGGGGAGACAGTAGTCGCCCACCTTAGGCTTGACCACCAGGGCGACTCGGCCTGGATACTCGATGCGTGGCGAGTGGTCCTGGCGGCTCCAGGTGATGGGCTGCTCCGACTAGTTGAGGAACTGGGGAACGTCCACCTAGGCCACCACGTTGACGGCGACGGCGCGGGCGATGACCTTCTTCTCGCGCTTCGTGTTGAAGCCTCCGAAGGTATGGAGCGAGCCGGCCACATTGCCGAATTTTCCGCCGTTTGGCGGGTTGTTGTCGGGGTCCTCCCGCGCTCGTCGTGCCTTCTCAGTCTCCCTGAGAGTGTGGCAGTCGGCGGTCGTGTGCGTGACGGGCTTCCCTTCCCTGCTGTGAAACGCACAAGGTTGGTTAAGGAGGTCCGCGGGGTCGAACCTTGGTTTCGCCTTGTAGTTGCCGCCGTCGTGGCGATGCCCTCCGTCGCGGCGGAAGCTCTTGGGCTCGCGCTGCGCGTGCCCGGCGTTGGCGACGAAGTCGACTCGCCCGTCACCGTGGCGCTTGCCGGTGAGGCGAGTGTTGCTGTAGCGTAGGTCGGACCGTCGTCCGTTGTCGTTGCCGCTCATGCGGCGTTGGCCTCCCGACTCGTCGTCGGCTTCCTGGTTTGGGTCTTCCTCCGCGTACCGTTTGGCGATCTCGAGGAGGTCCGGTATGTTGTCGAGCGTGCGAGAGTGTCGCTTGAGCTTGGCGACCAAGGGCTCGTAGCGGCACGAGGTCTTGAAGCAATGTATCGCGGTGTTCGGGTGGATGCCGACCGCGTTGTACCATAGTTCTTGCCACCGCTGGACCTAGTTGCGGGTCGACTCGCGGGGTCCCTGGACGCATCGCTCCAGGTCCTCGATGGTGGTGGTGCGGGTGTAGGAGCACTCGAAGTGCCTGACGAAGGCGTCGCGCATCTCCTCCTAGGAGTCGATGCTATCCTGGGGGAGGGTATTGATCCACTGCCTGCACGTCCCCTCCATCATCAAGGGGAGGTAACGGGCGGCTAGCAGGTCGGTGTGGCCAGCGATCCCCATCGCCATGAGGTATGTATCCAGCAACACGGAAGGGTCATACGAAGGGTCGTACTTCTCTATTTCCTTCGGCGCCATGAAGTTCGCCGGGTATTTTTCTCCTCGGATCATCGGTCCAAAGCACCTGGGCCCGAGTCGGCTTAGCGACCCCATCGGCTCGCCGTCGCGGCGATTGGTTAGGGTGTGTCGCAGGTCGTCGGGCTGGCGTGCGCGCCAGCTTTGGTTGTTGATGATGTGGGTGTGGGCGTCGACGGGCTGACCGTTGGCGGCGACGAAGTTGGTCGCTGGCCTGGGGTCGTTGGTGGAGAGTGTCGCGTTCGCGGGTCGGTGTTGGAGCTGAAGCGGTTCGGGTGGCGGGCAATTGAGGGTGTTTGCTGCCAATGGGCGGCCGCTTGAGGCCGCTCTGCTGCCCGAAGAACGCGAGTACACCCGACCTTGCGAGTCGGCGCCTGCGTTTTGGTGCTCGACCGCTTTTGCGAGCAGGGCCCTGACGTACTGGATCTGTAGGGCGTCGTCGCCGGTGGCCGTGATGTTGTCGGCCGCTGCTCGACCTGCCATGAGGTTGTCCATCGGGGTGGAGAACAGTGGTAGGCCATTTGCGTCGCGCTCCCGTGAGGAGACCACTATCCGTGGTTGATCCCTGGGAGGTGTGCGGTTGGGTGGAGGTGGGGCGCCGTTCGCCGTCGACCCTAGTGGGGGCCGAGCACTTCCTCCTGGCGGCGCTTTCTCGCAGATCGCGCGCTCGGCCACGCGGGTCGGGTCGTTCTCGTCATCGAAGTTCAGGGCGCGCCCCTGGACGGTGGGGTTCAGGCGCGACCTGATTCGCTGGTGGTGGTAGCGCGACAGCTCCTGTGCCATCACCTGCTCGAGGCGAAAATTTTCGCGCTCGGCTTGCTCCTTGCGGACTGCCTCCGCCAGCTTTAGGCGAAGTTCCTCAACCTCCGTTGCCGTGGCGTTAGGAGGGATCGGGGTGGAGAAGGGATCCTCCGGCGGATCAGTGCCAGTCGCCATGTAAGTCACGGCGTGGCGATTGGTCCCGTCGTGGAGATCGGCGGAGTTTTCCGATCTGGAGTCGAAGTCGAAGATCCCAAGGATGGAGGGATCCTTGAAGTCTCCCATGTTGGAGACCTGGGTGATGGAGCCCGTGGGTGAAGCCGCGGTGATGGATCCGGCGAGTGACGCCGGGTCGCGGAGTCGGCGTCGTCGTTGAGGGCCGCGTCTTCCGCGGCCGCGGAGTTTTCGGCCACGTTGCTGTGGGCCGAGTTGTACTCGGAGGCGAGGCGATGGATCGTGCGGACCTGGCTCTCGGAGAGCCGGTCGCGTGGCGGCGACTCGCGGATGCGAGCCGAGTCCTCCGAGGTGATGACGTCGGTGAGGCCGATGAAGAGGCTGATCGTGCCGACCGGCAAGATCATGTTGTACGTGACGGGTCGCGCCGCCGGGACGTAGCTGCTCGGCAAGATCTAGAGCATCTCGCCGATCGCTATCATGCGGCCGGTGGCGACCGTCTCGTTGATGGGAAGATTGGATCTCGCCGCAGAACACCGTCCAGGCCGGCCAGGCCCCACGGTGGGCGCCACTGTCGTGGGAATGGTCACGGCAGATGCTGCAATCGGCAGCGAGTAGTAGAACGAGGGGCAAGGGCGGCCAGCCATCTGCGGTGCGAGATGAGGGCGGAGACACAGGGTTTTACCCAGGTTCGGCCCCCCGGAGGGTAAAGACCTACTCCTGCTAGATTGTATTATGATGGTGGTACAAAGGGGCGAGCTCGGCGGCTAGGCGGCGAGTCGCTTGGGTGTATGATGGAACGTATCTCTACACGCCCTGTAGGGAGGTGTATATAGACTTACCTCCCCCTAGGGTTTACATATCTCAACCGAATCAGTTAAGGCTTCGGTACTTTTTTAACCTAATCCGACTGGGCCTATCTACTCGCCTGGGCCTTCAGCTTCCAGTCGCTTGACTTCACACCAGGCCTTGATCCAGTCGCCGTCTTGCAGGCCCACTCGCCAGTTCCTGGGCCAGTCGAAAACGTCCCGCTGGGTATACCCCGGTAGGCATATCCCCATCAAATACAAAGGAAATTAATACGGTTAATATTACTCCCATTAATTTAGAAAGTGGCTATGTATATATTCTATTATGATACCCATAGAAGTTAAGGTTTGAATTGTAAGTGCTTACCCTAGAGTTTAGGATTTTAATTTACTTATATTCCTTTTTTGAGGTGAATAAAGATTTAATAGCTAAGCATATTGTCTTTTGTTTGTGATCTTTAATGATATCACCTTTTAAAATAGCAAGTTATTGACTAAAATGTTTTATGGAAAAGAATTGGTAAAAATATCTCCTAAACACATATGGTTAAAACAATTGAAAATAATAAAGATGTGCTTATGTGATTTGCTATAGGAAAATGTTCCTGTAAAGTGATAGGGAGACAAGATGAGGGATCAATAACATGAAATGGATATTATGTTTGGTTTGAGATATAAAGTTGGGTGTTTACCAAGAATTCCTATCTTCCATAATTCACAATCCTGGACTTCTTATTAAGGAATTCCTTTCCTAGATATACTACTTTTTCCTATGCATCATCATGGTTAACTTGATGAACTTTACTTCAGAAGAATATTCTTATCCACCTTTTATTCTTCTGAACTCATTTATGAATCCAAAGAGTTTGACACTAAAGAATTTCATGATCTTCACCTATCCAGACTTGGCTATATCAACTATTCATCTGCTGATAACCTTCAATGCAACAAGTAGTTCCTTCAAACTACACTCATTCTCTTCCTTAATCATCCATCACTAATATTTCTCCAGTAGATGTATACATCAAACTACCTTTCTCTAACGCTTACTATCCTTTAAGATGAATAACACTACTTCCATAACTCCATGCTATACTAGCTTTAATTTAATCATACTATCTTACATTTACTTTACTCTAATAACTCATACTCCAACCTCACATTATTTTAATGTGACTTTTAATGACTACTCTAGGCTAACTTATCTATACTAGGGTTTCAATCACTTTCTACCCACCAATGTCACTTATACTTTAATCTTGGTGAGTAAGGCATGATCATTATAATCCTTTAATCATTTATAGCTTAGGTTTCTAATTGGCTAATCAAGGCTTCATGAATACAACTTATCAATTGTATTGAAATTATCTTCTTATTGGATTAAGGTTTGTTATTCAAGGACTATGCCCACTTGATCCAATAGAATTACTACTGGTAACTATCTTTAGGATTCATCCTTGTAATCTTCTTTACTACTATATAATTATATGTTATAAATTACTCTTCTATTCATTCAGGAGTGATTTAACTCCACCAATAATCCTGTTGATCTAATTTACTTCCAACACTCCCATCCTATAGATGGTAATTTAATTTAGCATTACCATATACCTTTCCTTACCTCCCTCTTTAAAGGATTTAAGTAAATGCTATGATAAGATCAAAAGGTAATAGATCAAGTATTGATAGTTTAAGAATTGGTGGATCAATAGTTGATTACTCAACACTGATGAACAATAGATATTAGAATAAGGTTCAATATAGATGACAAAGATTGATATGGAAGGACAGATATGTGATGAATGATCTTGGCTTGGTTTCTTTCCTACTCGATCACACTAAAGAGTTAAAGTTAGGTATTACCATGATACTCATGGTATAATTGGATAAGAAATAAATAAGTCAAGGGTAAATTATTACATCCTTAACTTGGTATTCATGGGTTGTTGTGAGGAATAGTATGATATGATCCCTTAAGGATCAGATATTAGTCATTTAAGCAATGCATTATGATTTAATTGTTATTATACTTGATCTACCCTTAGATCAAATTATGGTTACCTAAAAATAAGATTTTAGCAAGGTCATATTGAAACTTATCATAGTCAACTTGATGATCTACCTCAATTCCATCAAGTTGAGAGAAGCTTCAATCACTTTGACAGGTTTTGTTCAAAAGCGCGAAAATTATTCGGATTTTCTATGCATGAATGCAATGCACACATCTGGGTTCAGCTTATTTCTAGGCTCTAATGCTGGGATGTTACAGAAGATCAAGGAGAGGCCTAAGTCACATATGGATTTATATGCTGAAATTTTCCAAGGTTTCGACTTCTTGAAGGAAAGTGGTAAAATTCGGAACATTCAGTTCCCATCCATTAGATATTTTGTCTATTTCATTACCAAGTGTGTTCTTGCTAGAAATATTGCTAGAAAGTTATCTTCTTTTGATCTAGCTTTTATCTCAGCTGCTTTGAATAGGGATAGATCTTATAACCTGGGTGCTTTGATAGCTTACCGTCTTACCACTAACCGCGAGAAGGGTGGAATTTGTGGAGGTCTCATCGCCGCTAGGTTGCTAGCTTTCCATGGTTTAGATCCTCACCATTCAGATTATCGGTTCCCCATAGAGAGGCTTGATCTTGATTCCATGGTTCAGCATAATTTTGTTTCCTCAGGGGCTACTGTGAGAAGTTTACCATATGAATTATCTTTTGTCAAGCGTGGTTGGAGAGGGGGTAGGACTGATAAAATAGTTTATTTTTCTGCACCTGCTTTGTTTAATTTTGATAACATGCAAGGATGGTTGCTCATGGAGGAAGAGTTTGACACATACGTGGCGAAGCTCTCCCAGCAAGCGGAGAATGTTGGAGAGGATGTCGAAGATGATTCGGTTCAGCCCTCCAACTTGGGAGAGTCTTCATACCAGCAACCCTCCTATGATTGGGGCGCGTCTTCTTCTTCATCGCAAGCGCCTGACTATGATCATTCCTATGATGACCCACCAGCTTGGGGTTACTACCCGCGCTATTGAGACCTACTTAGGCCAAAAGCCTAAGCTTGGGTGAGGTATACCGACATCACACTCATCTATATATCATGTTTCGTCGGTTCTTTGTATATCCATTGTTTCTCTTTATTTTTTGGTTTTTGTTCCTCCTTTCCCAAAACACAAAAATACCAAAAATATTTTTGTTGTTTATCTTGGTTTGTTTCTTTGATTTTTAGCTTTGGTTTGCCTTAAAGAAAAATCCAAAAAGATTTTGCTTTGTTTGTTTTTGCTTTGTTTGTTTTTGCTTTGATTTGCTTGTTTGAAAAATCGAAAACACCAAAAATATTTGTTCTTCTTCTTTGGTTTTATGAGTTCTTTGCAGGGTTCAGCCGTCCTTAGTGGAGTTTGGTTTGATGTTATTATTCAAGTCACACAAGTAAAGGGCAATAATGAAGATTAAGACAACTTGAGGTATGGTAAGAGGTTGGTAACAAACTCTATTTGTTTTCATTTTTGTACATATACTCATCATTGTGAGCATGCTTAGTTTGTTCATGTAAGGTGTATGTTATTTATGGATGCTTAGTAGTTCTTGCTTTCTTATGATTAGCTCCAGCTTGCTAATAGTTTGTAGCATGTCATATGAATGTTTGCTTGCATTGTTCTATTCATATTTTGGTATGATATTGTGGTATCCTCCTCTGAATGTTTCATGTGAATCGACTTGGCACATGCTCTTGCGTGCATATGACTAAAAAATTGTCAGTAAGCCTCAATGATTTATTTTGCCTCAGAGTTCTTGTATCACTTTCATGCCATAGTTAGTCATGTTTCGTTGCAAGCATGATTGTGACAATTATTGCTCTCTCGTTTGTCGCTCCCTCTCTATTGCTAGCCTTCACTTGCACTGAGTATGAGCTCTACTCGTGTTTCCAACTCCCCAAAACCATTATTGCCAAAGTGTCCACCATACCTACCTACTAGCATCATTTGCTATTCCGAGCATATTTATTATGCCTTGTTTTCTTCCAAATAAAATGTTTGTCTATTTTGAGAAAGTTAGTTAGTAAAGCTCTCACGAACTTGATGGCACACTTTATTTCCTACACTTAATAAACCTTAACCATTGTGACTGTCCATGAAAGTTATATGCTTGCAAATTATAGGCTGGGAGTTAGCAGAACCGTGCTGTCACGGAGAATGCTTTCAACACTTATGGATACATATCTAGTTGATACCATGCTCTTTTGTTTGCGGATGTCGTCGGTGTGAAATAAAAGGGGAGCTTGTGAGTTCATGGAGTCATATATATGTGTTAGAGAAACGCCTCGTCCGCTAGCCTAAGCCATGCCTAATCATGGTGGAAACTTGCAGCATTACCATAATGAGCATCTGTGAAGCATCCTCAATAAAAACCTATGCAAATAGCAAATAAAAAGATCGCTGAGATGCTCATTGTATGCTTGCCTTGTCATTTTGATTATGGGATAGCTCCTGTATTATGTGCAAGGGGTACCCCGTTGGCGGTTCTCTATGATATGCATGTATTTACAATGACAAGAACTTACACGTGACTAAAGTTGAGTAGCATGAGGAGCAGCCCTCGTACTCAAGGGACATGGGATTTCCAGTTTATGGTCTGTCAAGCATATAACTCATATTGGACCTCACTGTCACCTTTAACCACATGAAGATGCCTATGATAGGGGCAATGAGATCTCAAAGCTAATGAGTACCTTACTTTCAGCATTTGGAAGTCTTTCAAACTTTTCAAAACCTTTTCACTTCCTTGTTGAGTCACCACTTATTCTATGAGCACCTTCTTGAGAGCATAGTTGTCATTCTTAGTGTAATGTGCTTGTCTCAAAACTTGGTTAATTATGTCATGACTTTGATGCTTGTATCTCTGATATCTTCACTTTTAGTCTTCATGTGAACTTCAGAGGTGTCTTGGAATTTATATTGTGATCTACAAACAAAGGCAAGCAAGATACCACTCTATCATACCTTTTTATGAGCATTGCAATGTTGCTTATGTTTATGTTTCATGCTACTTATTATTATTGAGTTGGTTGCTCTTCATAGCTTGCAATGACTATTGAGTAGACTTAGTTGCATAATTCTTATTATGAATGGTCTAAGTATCTACTCTTGTGCTGAGAATATATACATCATATAAAGCAAATGTGTTCGTGAAAGTTCTTTTATCGCACTCAGTTTTCAACTGAATTGCTTGAGGACAAGCAATAAGCTAAGCTTGGGGGAGTTGATACGTCCAAAACGTATCTACTTTCCCGAACATTTTGCTATTGTTTCTCCTCTAAACTTGTGTGATTTGGATACACCTAACACGGACTAACGCTGTTTTCAGCAGAATTACCTTGGTGTCTAGTTTTTGTGCAGAAAATCAACTATCAGGAAAAATCCCAGAAAATATGCCAAAAATCCTATTTCACCAGAAGATCCACGGAGCCAGAGTACGAGACGGAGGGGAGCCCTGGGTGGCCCACACCCCCCTGCCGCGTGGGTGGGCCCACCCCGCGCCTGGGTGGGGTGTGGCCAGCCTAGGCACCCCCTCAGTCTCTCTCTTCGCCTATAAGAAGCCTCTTGACCTAAAATCCGAGGGGGTTCGTCGTTTTTCCAAAAAGAGTTCCGCTGCGCTGCCACCACCAGAAGCCACGATTCGGAACCAGAAACTCCGTTCTGGCACCCTGCCGGGACAGGGAATTTGGGGAGGATCATCATCATCACCAACGCCTCTCCATCAACCATCAATGTTTCCCTCATCCATGAGTGAGTAATCCCCCGCTATAGGCTATGGGGATGGTAGGGATTGGATGAGTTCTATCATGTAATTGAATAAGATTGTTAGGGCATGGTGCCTAGTATGTCTATTAGTGTTATTTGACTTTGTTGCAACTTGTTGTGCTTAATGCTTGCCACTAGGGCCCGAGTGCCATGATCCCAGATCTGAACTTATTATTGAATCAGTATGATAGTATTGTTTGTGATCTTATCTGCAAGTTGTGTACACATATCATTGTCCGAATCCAAAGGCCCAGAAGTGACAGAAATTGGGACAACCGGAGGGGATGGCTATGATGTGAGGATCACATGTGTTCACGGAGTGTTAATGCTTTGCTCCGGTGATCTATTAAAAGGAGCACCTTAATTGCCAACAGTTCCCTAGAGGCCCCGCTGCAACGGGATGGCAGGACAAAAGATGTTGTGCAAGTTCTCATTGCGAGCACGCGTGAGTATATATGGAGCACATGCCTATGATTGTTTAGTACTATGCTTATTCTTATTTATCTGCAATTGCCCTAGATCTTGAAGTTACATGTTTAGACTCGTCCATGCAACGCCTGTCCATCCATCCCTATGCCTACCGCGCTCATATCCTACTGTTTTTTACTACTGTTACTATTGCTCCTATTTTGCAGCTGTTGTTGCTTTGTTGTTGCTACTAATAAACTTCTGTGAGCAAGAACTATTTCCAGGTGTAGCTGAATTGACAACTCAGTTGTTAAGGCTTGCAAGTATTCTTTTTCTCCCCTTGTGTCGAATCAATAAATTGGGTAATACTACCCTCGAAGACTATTGCGATACCCTATACTTGTGTGTCATCATACTCACATTCCATATCTATTAAACAACATTAAATCCTTAAGTGTGTCTCCCTACGGTTCATGAATTATGCAGACATGATCGAGACTCTTCTCTGATCAATAACCAATAGAGGAATCTGGAAATTCATATGGCTCCCACATATTTCTACGATTACTTTGCGATCGAATGAACAATTTACATATGATACCAATTTCCCTTTGTCTCGCGATATTTACTTATCTGAGGTCTGATCATCGGTATCTCTGCATACCTAGTTCAACCTCGTTACCGATAAGTACTCTTTACTCGTTCTTGTGATATGTGATCCCTTGTGAGCTAGTCACATGCTTGCAAGCCAATTGGATGACATTACACCGAGAGGGCCCAGAGTATATCTATCCATCATATGGATGGACAGATCCCACCCTTGATCCATGTGCCTCAACACATACTTTCCGAGCACTCAATGTCACCTTTATAACCACCCAGTTACGAAGTGGTGTTTGATGTCATCAAAGCATCCATCCGGTAATGGTGATTAACATGATCTCATGGTCGAAGGATTTAGGTTACTATGTATTGAAAGCTTATAGCAAGTGAACTATTTTAAATGACTTGATCTTATGCTACGCTTTAACTATAGGAGTATGTCCATCACATCATTCTCCTAATGATATGACCATGTTGTTAATAACATCTCAATATTCATGATCAGGAAACCATGATCATATATTAACCAAAAAGCTAGTTTAACCAGAGGCTTTACTAGGGACTCTTTTATGTTTACAAATCACACAATTAATGTTTCCGGTTAATACAATTATAGAATGGCATGTAAACATTTATCATAAGCATGAAGATATGATAATAACCACTTTATCATTGCCTCTTGGGCATATCTCCAACATATTGTTGTAGCATGACTTGTTCCAAACAATTGAGATTGCTTAATGTGCCTTGCAAGAATCATGCATTGTTTTAGCATACAAAAGCATAATATTGTGGTATTCTCCTTTGATGCTTTGTTTGGGTTGACTTGGAACATGTCACACCATGTTATGACCATGAACCAGTCACCTTAGCCTCTATGATAATTTAGTTTTTGACTTGTGATACCACTTTATGCTTTAGTTGATAATGTTTTGTCTCTCTACATGATTATGGCCATTATTGCTCTCTTAGTTGGTCGCTCCCAGTCTTTTGCTAGCCTCCATGTGTACTGAGTAAGCTCTACTCATGCATCCAACTCCCAAGAAACCAAGTTATTCCAAAGAGTCCACTATAAATTCCTATGCATGGTGTGTTACACCATTCCAAGTATATTCTTGTTTTATCTCTCTTCCAAATTAAACTTGTTATGAGAAAAATTAGTGATTAAAGCTCTCACAAACTTGATGGCACACTTTATTTTTCTTGCCCCTAATAAACTTGAACCATTGTATTATCTATGTTGTATATGCTTGCACTTATAAGTTGGGAATTAGCAGAACCGTGTTGTCACGGGGAAGATTTTACACCTATACATATTACCCATTTGATATCATGATCTTTTGTTTGTGGATGTCGACGTGTGAAATAAAAGGGGAGCTTGTAAGTCCATGGAGTTATGTATATGTGTTAGATAAACGCCTGGGCCGCTAGCCTAAGCCATGCCTAATCATGGTGGAAACTTGCAGCATAACCATAGTGAGAAATCTGTGAAGCATCCTCAATAAAAACCTATGCAAATAGCAAATAAAAAGATCGCTGAGATGCTCATTGTTTGTTGCCTTGTCATTTTGATATGGGATAGCTTCTGTATCATGGGGCAAGGGGTACCCCATTGGCAGTTCTTTATGATACACATATACTTACTATGAAAAGAACTTACCAGTGACTAAAGTTGAGTAGCATGTGGAATGACCCTCGTACTGGACATGAGATTGCCAACTTATGATTTTTCAAGCATATACTCCATATTTGTTTCACTTTAACCTTAAACACATGCTTATGATATCGGCAATGAGAGCTGAAAGCTAACAAGTACCATACTTTTTGGAAGATCTTTATGAAACTTGAAATCCCTGCTTCCCTTTGTGAAGGGCTTTTCTTCCTACTTTTATATTGAGTCTCCACCTTCTATCTTTATGCACCAACTAGGTGAGCATAGTTGTCATTCTTAGTTCTATGTGCATTGTCCCAAAACTTATTGATTGATTCATAATGTTGATATTTCTTGTTCTTGAACTATTTGTATCTAGTCACCCTTATGAACGTTGAAGGTGTCCTATGCATTTATGTTTTTCTACTCCATGAGGGACAAGCTGAATACCACAATACTATGTTTTCTATATGTGAAACAAGCAAACGTCTTTCAATGCATTGTTATTCATGATCTTTGTTTGTA
Source organism: Avena sativa (assembly GCA_916181665.1). Classification (NCBI taxonomy): domain Eukaryota; kingdom Viridiplantae; phylum Streptophyta; class Magnoliopsida; order Poales; family Poaceae; genus Avena; species Avena sativa. The sequence goes on from OV702282.1 coordinate 420,211,376, forward strand.
TCCTTTCATGTTGAAACATAGTTGCTATGTTTTATTGTTAGAACTTCATCTTTCATGTGCATGTTTAGATTACTTTGATCCCAGCTTGCATGATTTGCAAATGGTTTGATCTAGATTGTGATGGTGCACGTCACCTAAAAAATTATTCTTTTTATCACTTACCTACTCGAGGACGAGTAGGAGCTAAGCTTGGGGATGCTTGAAACGTCGTAAACGTATCTATAATTTCTGATGTTCCATGCTTGTTTAGTATCAACTTTGCTATGCTTTATCTACACTTTGAGGTATTTTTATACATTTTCTGGGACTAACCTATTAACAAGATGTCGAAGTGCCAATTGCCTGTTTTCTACTGTTTTTGGTTTCAGAAAAGCTAGTAAGTGATGACCCACAAGTATAGGGGGTGTATCGTAGTACTTTCGATAAATAGGAGTGTCTATCCCAACGAGGAGCAGAAAGTGCTGAACAGTGGTATGGAGCAGGAAATCCCTGTGAATACTTAGCAAACGGATTTTTAGTGGTTTTCTGATAAGGCAAAAAAACAAGGAGAAATTAACAAAGAACAAACGCAGCAAGTGGCCCAATACTTTATTAGCAAAGGACAAGCCGATGGAAATACTTATAAAGACCAAACGTTCTCGAGGACACATGGGAATTCTGTCAAGTGCTTTCGCTTCAAATAGCTAAGTACTCTTCTCTGGTGTTGTAAGTGTTGTGTGGGTGAACCTGTGCTAATGTACCGACCTTACTTGGACTAATACATACTTGTGATTAAACCCCCTACAAACATCCGTAACTACAGGAAAGTAATTAAGATATAAATCTAACCACGGCCTTAAACTCTGAGATCCTACACTCCCTTGTGCAAAGGTGTCCTAACGGGGGTTCAGGTTTCTGTCACCCCGGCAACCCCACGATTAGTAGCCAAATACACAATGCATCCCCCTAGGCCCATAAATGGTGAAGTATCATGTAGTCGACGTTCACATGACACCACTAGAAGAATAGCACCACAACTTAAATACTAAACCATTGAATAATAACTCATCATAGATTCACTACTAACAACATGACTTCTCCCATGTCCTCAAGAACACAACGAACTACTCACAAGACATCATATGCATCAAGATCAAAGATGATATGATAATGGATAACAATCTAGACATAAACAATAATCCAATGGTTCCACTCACAAGCATCAACTACAATAGTAATTAACACCGGGAAAGTGTCCCCTAAGACCTAAAGCAATATCCAACACAATTTTTACAGCGGGACGGAGTGGTGATGATGGTGCTGGTGGAGATGATGGTGTGGATGAGGATGATGATGATCCTGATGAAGCCTAGCTTGATGACGGTGTTGATGGCGACGGTCTCCCGTCTCCGGGAAGGAATTCCCCGGGCAGAAATCTGTCTGCCGGAGAGATCTTTCTCTCTTGGTGTTTTCTGCCCCCTAGAGGCGGCGGAAATCTATATGTGGTCGCTCCCCTAGCCTTAGGGTTTCGTAGGGAAGATATAGGCGAAGGGGTGGAGTCAGAGGCCAGGCAGGTGGGCGACATCTGCCCTAGGCGCGGGGTCAGGTGGGCCCGCATCTAGGGGTGTGGGGCCCCTGCGGCTCCTCTTCGCTCCTCTTTCTTCCTTCCTTCGTCTTCTGGTAAAATAATATGTTTCCATATTTTTCTGGTATTTTTCTGATCTTCACGAAATTGCACCGAAACGCCTTCTTTTCCATCAGAATCCAGACTCTGGCAGTTCATCCTCCAAGAATCATCCAACATGCATAAACAGATGAAAAGCCATAAGTAATACCTTATAATAAGACAAATATCAATGAATAGAAATAAATTATGATATAGAAAGGTGATGCAAATTGGGCGTATCAACTCCCCCAAGCTTAGACTTTGCTTGTCCCCAAGCGAATACTGAGCTCAGTAAACATGTCCACAGGTTTATGGAGTGAAGTGTCGATAAAAGAATACGAACAAGAAGCATCACACTTACAGTTGCACAACTCATAGAAGAAACAAACTCACCATTATATAACTTAGCTTGCAACCAAGTACAACAGTCACAATAGAGATGCATAAAGATAAATCATAATTGGAATTGGCAAACTTGTTCTTGGTCAGAGAACACCTGGCAAACAGTTTCACAAAAAGCTTTTTGTAGAAGTTTCAAAACAGGAGCACTCCTTGCTCAAAAAGGTTTTTCACAAGTGAATGCTTTCAAAGTAATACTCAATAGAAAAGAGTTTTGTGCAAACAAGGAAGATAAAGAACATGATTGAATAAATCACCATATGAATGCTTGAAACAAAACAACTCAAATGCTTGCTGGAGATAGAGAGGAAGTAGGTTTTACTGACTCAAACTAGTAACTAGGAGAAAGGTCCCTTCTTAGAGGGAAGCAGGGATTACAAGTCATAAAGAGCTTCCAAAAGATTATGGTACTTACTAGCTTTGAGCCCTCATTTCCCCTATCATAGGCATCTTGATATGATTAAGATTAAAGTGCACAAAGATGGAGTATATGCTTGATGAAATATAAGTTGGCAATCTCATGTCCCTTGAATATGAGGGCCACTCCTCATTCTACTCAACTTTGGTCACAGGTAAGTTCTTGTCATTGTAAGTATTTGCATATCATTGAGAACCGCCAATGGGGTACCCCTTGCACATGGTACAGGAGCATTCCCATAAGCAAAATGACAAGGCAAGCAGACAATGAGCATCTCAGTGATCTTTTTATTTACTATGTGCATAGCTTTTTTATTGAGGATGCTTCATAGATGGCTCACTATGGTGATGTTGCAAGTTTCCACCATGATTAGGCATGGCTTAGGCTAGCGGCCCAGGCGTTTCTCTAACACAGGATACAAACTCCATGGACTTACAAGTTCCCTCTTTATTTCACACCGTTGACATCCATAGACAAAAGAGCACGATATCAACTATGTACAGAGTACAAGTGCAATGTTGAAAATGTTCCCCGTGATAGCACAGTTCTGCTAATTCCAACGTATAGGTGCAAGCATATACAACTTCGATGGCACAATGGTTCAAGTCTATTATGGGCAAAGAAATAAAGTGTGCCATCAAGTTCGTGAGAGCTTTACTAACTAGTTTTCTAATAACAAAATACTTTTTAATTCGAAAGATAGATGAAGCTTGAGAATTTGCTTGGAATAGCAACAATGCTACTAGGTAGATATGGTGGACACAAATGGCAAGAGTTTGGTTCAAAGGATTTTGGAAACATGAGAAGTATGCCTTCTCAAAACAAGTTTTTGGCTAGCAAGGCTGGGTAGCAAGCAAGAGAGTTGAAAGAAACATGCAAACATACAAGTAATAAAGTCAAACATGCAATCTTCCTTGAAGACACAAAAAGATCTTAAATAAAGAATACTAAGCTTATGAGCCAACAAGAAAGAAAACAAACGATACAAAATACCTATAAGCTTTTCCTCTTTTCTTTCAAACATCAAAAAGTATTGCTACTGACCAGAACTCGGTTTACCAAAACCAATTTAGATCCACTTGATGATCCCAAAGTGGTGCCAATACTGATCAACAAGATCCATCATATAATAGAGATTGCAAACTAAAATAAGAAATGCAAAACGTAAAAGATGAGACTTCTTATTAATATTCCAATAAAGGCACTCACACCAAAGGATACATAGGTAATCAACTAAAGCAGAGATACTTCCACATGCAAACCAAACTATAAGATAACCCCTCTACCACAGATATGAATCCACTAAAAAGGTAAAAGATAAAAGATAATGGTTGTGATACCACGGCACTCCCCCAAGCTTGGAACAAGCCAAGGGGATGCCAAACCTGATGATGAATTACTCCTTTGGTGGTGGTGGTGTTCTCTTGATAAGATCTTCAACAAGTTTCTTCAAATCCTCCATATCAAAGGTCAGAGTACGAATTAACTCTGAATTATGCTCAATGCATCCCATGATCAACTCGGACCGAGGATCCCAGTCCTTGTTATTCTTTCTCCATTCTTCCCTATTAGAGTGTTTCTTCCCTGCACTGTTAGAACAAGGAGTAATAGGAGGAAGTGTGCGTGGAGAGAGGATATGACGCGGAGTTCTCCCTCATGTAGACATCAGTGTTGTCCACTTAAGCTCGGTAGGTTTTGCCACCAATCCAATGCTTGCGACGATAGCGCGAGTGTCCGGTTGCTTATCCTCCTCCATGCCACCTTCATACCCTACTGAAATCTTCTCCTCCTTGGGGACTTGAGGTTCTTCTTACTCGGGCTTCTTGCCTTTATTGTTGGCGGAGACCATGGTGCTCTAAACTTGAGAAGATTTCCTGATAGAAATAGATCGAAAAAAACACAACGAGAACACGATGCACTGTAAGGGTCCCAACCTTTAATAAGGTAGAGTCCCCTGTGTTTACAATGCTAGTCCCTAGATCAATAGCTAGCATCCACAGTTAAGATGTAATATCAAGAAACAGAGGTCATAATACAACTTTATAACCAGGAATAACATAATTTTATTACATCTTACATAGCTCATTTGGCTATTACATTTCATTGCAGCAGAATATCTATAAGCATGGGGTCCTTCATCTTCAAAGTGCCACAGGCAGACATGTTGGTTGTAGACTTTGTAATCCTAAACAACACACTTCACTAAATCAATCAAACCTGCAACATACAAGTTACAGCCACAAGGGTCAATACATTTGAATTGTATTGGCAAGTGATACTATGGTAGTATAGTGGAGTCTATCAACTATATGCATTTGGCTAAGTGGAGTTGAGGCTTGCATTGCTCAAAATAGATTTTTCCTTAACATTTGAAAACACTAAGTTTTTGCTTGACAAAATCATTTTTCTCAATCAAAGGTTGAAGATCCCTTTTACCCTTGTTCAAACCACAAGTTTTTAACTTAGAAATTTGAATGATGAGATTCTTGATTGCTTCCATGTCTTGATGCTCAAATTGTCCTTTACCAGGGACATGGCTAAGTACTTAGATTTTACACTCTGCAGAGGTGGTGCACTTTCCCCACAAGACTTGGTTTCACCAAGACAAGATCTTTCAGAAGCCTTCCCTTAGACCAAAATGGACGCGTTCCATCCTATCAAACTCTACCACCAACTGTCCATATGGCTAAGTTCTTGCAACCTATATGATCCAGGCAGAGCCCATAATGCCAAGTGGCTGCACTTGAAGCTTCTCAACATTTGACATCTCAAATCTCTTTGTTCCTGGGTGGCCATCCACAAGTGAGATACACAAGGTCAACCATAAACATGGGCCTTGTGAACCACTCAACCAAAATCCACCAAGAAATTACCATTCCACCCAGGTGATTCATTAACTTAGTTCTTTTATTAAACAAAACACAAGTCCTCAGACTTAGAAATTTTCCATAGTGTGAATATATATTCCACCCTTGTTTTCTATTATCTAAGCTAAGATTGATAGTAGTAGGTATCTTGACTTAGGAAATTTCTACTAAGGTTTCATCTACTAGGATTTCCTATAGCAAGGTTTATACTTAGCAAAATTCCATGCAAGTTTTACTTAGAAAAAAATCACTAATGCATAGTGAAAGTAATGGGACAAAGTATGAAGCATCACTTGCCTTTTTGGTAGAGGGTATAAGTTTACTTCTTGTCCTTGCAACAATCACACTCTTCAAGTCACTATAATTTAATCAAGCAAGGCACATACTCAATCTACCAATCAAGCAAAACAACACATACAATCATAGAACCAAGATAATGCATGCAAGCATGCCAAGCTTTGTTTTTTTTTGAAAAGTGGTTCCTAATGGCTCTTAAACATTTGAAAACACCTAATGGTCATTTTATAAAGTGGCAAAGTCATTTGCAAAAGGTTTCACTTCATAAACCATTTTCAAAACAAAGTATCATTTTATGTGGTGTAAAAATGTTTTTACTAAGGCATTAATCTCTAGGGTTCTCAAAATATGTTTTCAAACCATAAAACTTTGTGTTTAGGGTCAGAGAGTTTAAAACAAAACATTTCCCAAAGGTTTTCCTCCAAAACCATTTTTAATAAATAAACTATATTTTTATTTGACTAGAAATGGTTTTAAATCAAAGAATCATTCTTTTGTTTCACCAAATACATTTTTGAATCCACAAAGTGTTTCCTATGGTCAGTAGGTTCAAAATACACCATTTGCCAAAGATTTTATCCCCAAAATCATTTTTGAACAATTTTTTACAATCTAAACAAGCATACAAATGTTCTGCAAAAACAAACATTTTACCAGAGGCTTTTTACTAAACAAATGGCATGGTTGGCTAGGGCTTGTTCCACTGATTCCATTGATATAAAGTTTGTAATTTTTGGACGTGTGTATCAAAAGTTACAAGGGTTTCAAAATTGCATCTAAATCTGATTTCAAATTCTGTTTTAAATCGATCTGTGCCACGCGGCGTGTTTTGATTCGTCCATACCGCTTCGGTTGGATCGAGCACTCTGGTGCGTTGGATCAAGTCAGATCGTGCGGCACAGGTTCCTTACCCCTTCGCTTTAAGTGGTTCTATCCTATCCACTAGATCGAGATCGGACGGCTGCTACGAGCTCGACCTAAAACGAGCGGCGCTGCGGCGGTGGCTGGCGGCGGAGCGGCCAGATGGTGGCGGTGCCGGTGATACAGGAAGCTAGAGTGGCTGGGAATATGCTCACAGTGATCGCAGGGCGACGCCGAAGCTCAACGTGGAGTCGTCTTGGAAAGGGGCGCACGGGGACAGGAGGAATCGCTCACCGGAGTTGGTATGGGCGGCGGTGCTCTAGGGTCGTCGTCGCTGGCGTCGTTTGGAACCATGCTAAGCCAAAAGAGAGGCACGGTTAGATGCGCACAAGGCTCGCGAGTAAGGGAGCTTCATCGGGAGGTGCTGGGGCGGTCGAGGCTTACCAGGGGAGTTCGTCGGAGAAATGGCAGACGGCGGTGGCGCTCAGAGCTTGTCGAAGACGACGTTCTGGGGCGCCCACGGGTGAACGGATGACACGATCAGGTGCGTCTGGGAGTGGGGATCACGGCGGTGTGCTCAGGAAGGCAAGGGGTGGCATGGGGCTGACGGAATCTTCGCTGGAGCGTCGTCGGACAGAGGGTGGTGTGGAGAGGAATTGTCGCAGCCTGGTGGCGTTCAGAGCGTGGAGTCTGAGGGGAAAGGAGGAGAAGGGTGAGGCGATTAAGACAACGTGGTCGCGGCGAGAGATTAACGCTGCATTAAGGTGTATTCAACCGGAGAAATCAATGGCAGCAACGGCTGGCGAGTTTAACGCGAGGAGGAAGAAGATGAGCTGGAGGGGTGGGGTCTTGCTGTCAGCGAGAAAGTGAGAGGGAAAAGAGGTCCACCAGTCAGCGTCTGCGCGGGAGCGGGTCAGAGTGAGAAACGTTTCGGCAGAGGGGAAAATAGGTGGGCTTGCTAGGCCTAGTTGGGCTGGCCGGCTGGGCTGGCTCCCTTTTCTTATTTTTTCTGTTCTGGATCTTTTTCTTTTTCCAATTCAATTTCTGTTTTGAAATTCAAACAAACAAATCAAACAACCAATTCAAAACAACTTCCACCAAACTTTATAATAAGTTTGGTTCTGTTTAATCAACACAAACCAAAGTCCAAAATAAAATAATATTTTTATTTTAGGATCTATTTAATAATTAAATAAAATAGACCTTAATTATTAATTCAAATAGGTTTTGATTTATTTAATTAAATCTCCATTTGAAAACTAAATATTTTCAAAACCAAAACAGTAGGTTTTATTTGAAAATATAAGATACTTGGAAAACTTGTTTAAAATAAAATAACATTTTATTTTTAGGGTCCATTAATAATTAAATAAAATGGACCTTAGTTATTAAATCAAATAGGATTTGATTTATTTAATAAAATCTTTATTTGAAATCTAAATAAAAACAAAAAACACTTCAGTAGGTTTTATTTGAAAATATAAAATATTTGGAAAGCTTGTTTAAAATAAAAATAATAAATTTTGATGTTTAATTAAAATAGTAAAACCTTTATTTTTTAATAAACTTGGATATTAAATCCTTATTATTTTATTTAAATAAACTTCTACTCTTTTAATCAAAACAAAATATTTTATTTCAAAAGCTTGGCCAAGGTTTAATTTGGCTTATAAAATATTCCTTATTTAAACTTCTTCCTTTTCATTTGGAAACCAAATCTTTATATAAAAAGATTCAAAATAGTAATTCCAAACATTTTTATTTTCCTTTATTAAATGTTTATCTTTTTAAATCCCTTTAGGATTTTATCTTGATTAAAATAAGTTTGAAAGTTTCCAATTGAATTCAAAAAAAAATTCTTCTCACCCTAAAAATCAACAAAGTTTTATTTTATTCATTTATTTTTCACATTACAAGATTTGGAAAATCTTGGGATGTGACATGCACGAACCTCGGGGGATCCGTGGGGTTATATATTACGAAGTTTCAAAGCATAAGGAAGCTACTGACACGGAAACAAAGCGGAGTCGGGCTTAGGGGTGGCACACCCCCTCCAGGCGCGAGGCAAGGTGGGCCCGCGCCTGGGGTGGGTTTAGCCACCCCGGCCTCCGGTTCCTCCTCTGTTCCGTCTCGTAGTCTTCCTTATGTATTAAAAACATCAAAAATATAAAAAGATTGGATTTTCACGAACCTTCTGTTTTCACCATTTTTACCTATTCAAGGACGAACTCTGTAGTTTCTAGTGTTTGGCTTCTGATAAATTCTTCTAGAGTTACCATTTGAATAACATCCACATCTTCATTATAAGAATCTCCAGAAATATAATGTTTTAGTCTTTGACCATTAACCACCTATGTTGTGTCATCCTTCAGAGAAGAAATTTTGATGGCACCTGAACAGTACACTTCCTTGATAACAAAAGGTCCTTCCCATTTGGAGAGTAGTTTCCCTGCAAAAAAACTGAGACGTGACCTATACAAAAGAACTTTCTCACCAACACGGAACTCCCTTTTGAGAATTCTCCTATCATGCCATCTTTTTACTTTTTCCTTAAAGAGCCTAGCATTTTGGTAAGCTTCACCTCTCCACTCATCTAGATTACTTAAGTCGAGCGGTCTTTTCTCACCAGCAAGTCTAAAATCTCTATTCAACTCTTTCACTGCCCAATAAGCTTTGTGTTCTAATTCTAAAGGCAAGTGACAAGCTTTCCCATAGACCATTTTGTAAGGAGACATCCCCATAGGATTTTTATAAGCAATTCTATAAGCCCACAAAGCGTCATTCAACTTTTTAGCCCAATTTTTCTAGATCTATTGACAGTCTTCTGCAAGATATATTTAATTTCCCTATTGGAAAGTTCTACTTGCCCACTAGTTTGGGGGTGATAAGATGAAGCTATTCTGTGGTTTACATCATACTTAGCGAGAGTTTTTCTAAAACCCCCATGAATAAAATGAGAGCCTCCATCAGTCATGACATATCTAGGCACACCGAACCTAGGAAAAATGACATCTTTAAGCATTTTCAAAGAGGTCTTGCCATCAGCACTATTTGTAGGTATGGCTTCTACCCACTTTGTAACATAGTCAACAACAACAAGAATATGAGTATACCCTTTTGAAGGAGGAAAAGGCCCCATAAAGTCAAATCCCCAACAATCAAAAGGTTCAATAACAAGAGAATAATTCATAGGCATTTCATTGCGTCTAGAGATTTTACCTACTCGTTGGCATTCATCACATGATAAGACAAACTTCCTTGCATCTTTGAAAAGGTTAGGCCAATAAAATCCAGATTGTAAAACCTTGTGTGCAGTCCTATCCCCTGCATGATGCCCTCCATAGGAACTGCCATGACATTTTCTTAATACCTCTTGTTGTTCAAATTCTGGAACACATCTTCGCATAATGCCATCTACTCCTTTATATAAGTGTGGGTCATCCCAAAAGTAATGCCTTAGATCATAAAAGAATTTCCTTCTTTGCTGAGCTGTAAAGGTTGGAGGCAAATACTTGGAAATAATAAAGTTAGCATAATCAGCATACCAAGGACTTTCATGTGGACTTACCCTTATTGCATCTAACTGCTCATTTGGAAAACTATCATTAACAGGCAAAGGGTCAAAAGAAATGTTTTCCAAACGAGATAAATTATCAGCAACAGGATTATCAGCACCTTTCCTATCTACAATATGCAGATCAAACTCTTGCAAAAGCAACACCCACCTTATAAGCCTAGGCTTAGTGTCCTTCTTTGCCATAAGGTACTTAATAGCTGCATGATCACTATGAATAGTAACCTTAGAATCAACAATATAAGGTCTAAACTTATCACAAGCAAAGATTACAGCTAAGAACTCTTTTTCAGTAGTAGCATAATTATTTTGAGCAGCATCCAGAGTCTTGCTAGCATAATGAATGACATTTAACTTCATGTCAACACGTTGTCCAAGGACAGCACCCATAGCAAAGTCACTAGCATCACACATAATTTCAAAGGTAAATTCCAATCAGGTGGACAATAGGAGCAATTGTCAAAGCTTTCTTCAAAGTCTCAAAAGCTTCCTTACAATCATCATCAAAAACAAAAGGTACATCTTTTTGAAGAAGATTAGTAAGGGGCTTTGAAATTTTGGAGAAATCTTTAATAAACCTCCTATAGAAACCAGCATGACCAAGGATACTACAAATACCTTTGAAATCTCTAGGACAAGGCATCTTCTCAATTTCTTCAATTTTGGCTCTGTCAACTTCAATGCCTCTTTTAGAGATCTTGTGTCCAAGAACAATCCCTTCATTAACCATGAAATGGCATTTCTCCCAATTAAGAACAAGGTTGGTTTCTTCACATCTCTGCAAAACTTTATCAAGGTTGTGCAAGAAGTTATCAAAAGAAGTCCCATAGACGGAAAAATCGTCCATGAAAACCTCCACAATTTCTTCACAAAAACCATGAAAAATAGCAGACATACATCTCTGAAAGGTAGCAGGAGCATTACATAAACCAAAAGGCATACGCCTATAAGCATAAGCACCATAAGGACAAGTGAAAGCAGTTTTCTCTTGGTCCTATGCTTTCACAGCAATTTGAAAAAACCCAGAATAACCATCAAGAAAGCAAAAGTGAGTCTTTTTGGACAACCTATCAAGCATTTGATTGATAAAGGGCAATGGATAATGATCTTTCTTAGTAAATTTATTAATCTTTCTAAAATCAATGCACATTCTATACCCAACCACTACTCTTTGGGGTATAAGCTCATTATCCTCATTAGGCACAACAGTTATTCCCCCTTTCTTGGGAACACAATGAACAGGGCTAACCCATTTACTATCAGCAATAGGATAAATAATACCAGCATCAAGGAGTTTTAATACCTCATTTCTTACCACATCCTTCATCTTAGGATTTAGACGACATTGGTGCTCAACAACTGGTTTTGCATCAGGCTCTATATTAATAGCATGCTGACATATAGTAGGAGAAATCCCCTTTAAATCATCAAGAGTATAACCCATAGCTCCCCGGTGTTTCTTCAATATCTCCAATAACCTCCCTTCTTCCTTTCCTGAAAGTTTAGAACTAATAATAATAGGATATACTTTCTTATCATCAAGATAAGCATATTTAAGATCATCAGGTAAAGGTTTTAACTCGAAAACAGGGTCCCCTTTAGGTGGTAGTGTGGTACCCAAATCTTCCACAGGTAGATTATGCTTAAGTTGTTCCGGCTGACGAAGGAAAACCTCGTCAATCTCATTTCTTTCCTTCATGAAGACATCACTTTCATGATCCTCCATAAACTGCTGCAAGGCATTGTTAGGAGCAAGAGAAATAGCAGAAAGTTTTTCAACCCTAAAATCCTCATCAGAAAGTTTTGGCAAATTTGGAAAAATTAAACTCGTAAGATTCTCCAGCAAACTTAGTCAAAACTTTTTCCTTCTTACAATCAATAATGGCTCCACAAGTGTTCAAGAAGGGTCTACCAAAAATTATAGGACAAGTTTTGCTAGCTGCTGAATTAAGCACTAGAAAATCAGCAGGATACTTAATCTTACCACAGAGAACCTCCACATCTCTTATAATGCCAATGGGACAAATGGTTTCCTTCTTAGCAAGGTGAATAACCACATCAATGTCCTAGAGCTCACAAGGACCAATCTCACGCATAATTTCCCTGTAAAGCTCATAAGGAATAGCACTAGAACTAACACCAATATCACATAAACCATAGTAGCAATGATCACCAGTTTTAACAGAAAGCACAGGAACACTAGTTTTTCTAGCTTTACTAGGATGAGAGATAATATTAGAAGCATCTTCACAGAAGACAATGTGCTCATCCTCTATATTTCTAGTGACAGTGTCTTTCACAATAACTACCACAGGTTCATCACTCAAATGCTTATCAGGCTCACAGTTTTCATTGTACCTTTGTTATTAGCACTAATAATCATAGAGTATTCCTTTACCTTAGCTGGGAAAGGCATTTTCTCAACATGAGGTTCAGGCACAATATGATTAGTAGTACAAACTTGAGCACTTCCAACGGGAGCATGATAAACAACATCTTTATAAGGAGCATGGTACTTATTCCACTTCTTTTTGGGAATTTTTATGTAAGAGGCAAAAGCCTTAAAACAGTTGGAAATACATTCGGAATCAAGACCAAACTCATTGCTAATATCACGGAAGTCATCAGTATCCATAAAAGATTTAATGCATTCATAATCATAGTTTATACCTGACTTTCTTCCTTTATCATTCTCCCAAGCCTTAGTGTTATATTGAATACGGTCTAGTAGATCCCATTTAGCTTCTTCCTTCATACGTGTGAATGATCCAGCACAAGAAGCATCTAGTAAATCTTTATCATGAAGAGAAAGCCTAGCATAAAAGTTATTGAGAATAATATTGTTAGGGAGTTCATGAATAGGACATTTGAGCATTAGTAACTTCAATCTCCCCCAAGCTTGAGCTGTACTCTCTCCATCAAGAGGCCAAAATTTATATATAAGATTTCTATCCTGATGAATTTCACTGGGAGGATAAAATTTAGAATAAAAGAGCGATGCCATTTCCTTCCATTCCATGGATTGTCCATTCTTTAGCAGCTTATACCATTCTTCAGCTCTCCCTTTCAAGCATATGGAGAGTAACTTCTTCTTTACTTGTTCAGTTGTGATACCTGCACACTTAAACAACCTGCATAACTCATGGATAAAAAGCAAGTGATCACCAGGATGGACAGCTCCATCCCCAAAATAATAATTATCCATAACACGATTAACAATACTTGTAGGTATCTGAAAAGGATCTATCTCAACAGGTGGTGGTTCATCTACTATCCTAGCAGTGGTAGTAGTTTTCCCAAACAGAAAACCAAGTGGGTTATCCATATTGGAAACAAAGTAACAAGCAGTAACAAAAGCAATACTCACAGTAAAAGTTTCCCTTACCAGTTCCACTCTTCAATAGAGCTTCATTCCCCAGCAACGGCGCCAGAAAATAGTCTTGATGACCCACAAGTATAGGGGGTGTATCGTAGTACTTTCGATAAATAGGAGTGTCGATCCCAATGAGGAGCAGAAGGTGCTGAACAGTGGTATGGAGCAGGAAATCCCTATGAATACTTAGCAAACGGATTTTTAGTGGTTTTCTGATAAGGCAACAAAACAAGGAGCAAGTAACAAAGAACAAATGCAGCAAGTGGCCCAATCCTTTCTTAGCAAAGGACAAGCCGGTGGAAATGCTAATAAAGACCAAACGTTCTCGAGGACACATGGGAATTCTGTCAAGTGCTTTCACTTCAAATAGCTGAGTACTCTTCTCTGGTGTTGTAATTGTTATGTGGGTGAACCTGTGCTAATGTACCGACCTTGCTTGGACTAATACATACTTGTGATTAAACCCCCTACAAACATCCGTAACTACAGGAAAGTAATTAAGATATAAATCTAACCACAACCTTAAACTCTGAGATCCTACACTCCCTTGTGCAAAGGTGTCCTAATGGGGGTTCAAGTTTCTGTCACTCCGGCAACCCCACGATTAGTAGCCAAATACACAATGCATCCATCTAGACCCATAAATGGTGAAGTATCATGTATTTGACATTCACATGACACCACTAGAAGAATAGCACCACAACTTAAATACTAAACCATTGAATAATAACTCATCACAGATTCACTACTAACAACATGACTTCTCCCATGTCCTCAAGAACACAACGAACTACTCACAAGACATCATATGGATCAAGATCAAATATGATATGATAATGGATAACAATCTAGACATAAACAATAATCCAATGGTTCCACTCACAAGCATCAAATACAATAGTAATTAACACCGGGAAAGTTTCCCCTAAGAACTAAAGCAATATCCAACACAATTGTTACAGCGGGACGAAGTGGTGATGATGGTGCTGGTGGATATGATGGTGTGGATGATGATGATGATCCCGATGAAGCCTAGCTTGATGACGGTGTTGATGGCGACGGTCTCCCCTCTCCGGGAAGGAATTCCCCCGGTAGAAATCTGTCTGCCGGAGAGATCTTTCTCTCTCGGTGTTTTCCGCCCCCCAGAGGCGGCGGGAATCTATCTGTGGTCGCTCCCCTGGCCTTAGGGTTTCGTAGGTAATATATAGGCGAAGGGGTGGAGTAGGAGGCCGGGAAGGTGGGCCACACCTGCCCTAGGCGCGGGATCAGGTGGGCCCGCGCCTAGGGGCTGTGGGCCCCTTGCGGCCCCTCTTCACTCATCCTTCTGGCTTCCTTCGTCTTCTGGTAAAATAATATGTTACCATATTTTTCTGGTATTTTTCTGATCTTCGTGAAATTGCACCGAAACGTCTTCTTTTCCATCAGAATCCAAACTCCGGCAGTTCATCCTCCAAGAATCATCCAACATGCATAAATAGATGAAAAGCCATAAGTAATATCTCATAATGAGACAAATATCAATGAATAGAGGTAAATTATGATATACAAAGGTGATGCAAATTGGGCGTATCGGTAAGGAAATATTCTCGGAATTGGACGGGACAAAATCCAAAGTAAATATTTTACCGAAACGAACACGAAGTCCAGAGGAGAGACGGAGGGGCGCCACAGAGCAGCCGCACCTTCCCCATGCGCGGGCCCACCCTAGGCCGCGCTAGGGCAGGGTGTGTGGCCCCTGGACGCCCTCCTGCCTCGCCTATTTGCCTATAAAATCCCCCCGATGCCAAAACCCTAGGTACCCAATCAGATCTCCACAAAACAGTCCATAGCCGCCTCCACCATCGTCCCTTGATTGGGGGATCTAAAGCTCTTCCTAGCACCCTGCCAGAGGGGAGAGATCATCCCGGAGGCCTTCTTCATCACCATGCCAGCCTCCGGTATGATGCATGAGTAGTTCACCCTGTGACTATGGGTCCATACAGTAGCTAGATGGTTGTTTCTCCTCCTTTGTGCTATCATGTTTAGATTTTTTGAGCTCCGTTCATGATCAAGATCATCTATTTGTAATCATACATGTTGTGTTTGCGGGGATCTGATGGATATTGAGATACTATGTCAGATTGATTATTGATTCTATCATGTCTATGTTGTTTGTGATCTTGCATCCTCTCCGTTGCTAGTAGATATCTTGGCCAAGTAGATGCTTGTGTCTCCAAGAGGGAGTATTTATGCTCGATAGTGGGTTCATGCCTCTACTAAATCTGGAGAAGTGATAGAAATCTCTAAGGTTGTAGATGTGTTGTTGCTACTAGGGAGAAAACAACAATCTTTTGTTCATGGAACAATTGTATTATTTAATTTACACACATTGCTTAATGCAATTATCCATTGCTTGCACCTTAATACTGGAAGGGGTTCGGACGATAACCTGAAGGTGGATTATTAGTCATAGATGCAGTTTGATGGCGGTCTATGTACATTGTTGTAATTCCCAATCAAATCTCATAGGAGTCATGATGTCTAGTATTTGCATTGTTATGCCTTGCTCAGTCCTGTCAATTGCCCTGTTGTAATTTGTTTACCCAGCATGTTAATTATCTTAAGGAGAACACCTCTAGTGAACTGTGGACCCCTGTCCAATCTTTACCATTGATACATCATCCACTGTTAGCTTTTACCTTCTACAAGCAACCACTATCTTCCACACTATACGTTTAATCCATTGTTTTCAGCAAACCAGTGAGATTGATAACATCACTGTAAGTTGGGGCAAAGTCTTGAGTTTGTGTTGTGCAGGATTCCAAGTTGTTAGCAACACCTTGGAGTTGTTTCCTTGCTCCTACTGGTTCAATAACCTTGGTTTCATCACTAAGGGAAGACTTGCTGTTGTGCTCATCACACCTTGCTCTTGGGGTCTCCCAACGAAGCTCTGCAATTGACTGAGTCGCGTCACATATTCCCCTGTGTTGCTCCCTAATCACGGTGCAGGTATCGTCCGTGGTGCTTACCTTCAGCTCTTGGATGAGCCCGACATCCCTGACGTCGATCATCCGGATCCGGGCGCCTGCATGCCCCATGTTGGGCCGGCCTCCTCCTCCCGGCCTGGTGCGCGTTCGACTTCACCCGGCTCGGCTGGCTCTCCTGCTGTCGGCCCACCATTGCCACCGGTCTCCCCGACGCTCCCTCCAGCACGTGCGGCAGCTACTCCTGTGACGCCTGATGTCTACGCACGCTTCTATTCTTGTAGACAGTTGTTGGGCCTCCAAGTGCAGAGGTTTGTATAACACCAGCAAGTTTCCCTTAAGTGGATTACCCAAGGTTTATCAAACTCAGGGAGGAAGTGGTCAAAGTTATCCCTCTCAAGCAACCCTGCAATCAAGATACAAGAAGTCTCTTGTGTCCCCAACACACCCAATACACTTGTCAGGTGTATAGGTGCACTAGTTTGGCGAAGAGATAGTGAAATACAAGTGATATGGATGATTATAAGACAACAATGCCAGAAAAGAGCTTGACGGGAGGAAGATACTAAAGGCAATCTGAAATAAAGATGGCAGCAAGCAAACATGTAACATATCTGATTGTAAACGGTGTTTCAATGCTTAGAAACAAGGCCTAGGGATCATACTTTCACTACTGAACACTCTCATATAAATATCTTCTCTTCATGATACTACTCTGAACTACTCTCCGATTGGACAACACTAAACCACGGTAGGGCTATAACAGCACTCCTTAAAGTTCGCTTTCCCCATCTAGATAACCCCATACTGTCATGTTGAGCGCTAGATGGTTCCAACAAACACCATAATTGCATAGAGACATCCAACTCAAAATATAACTCATGATAAGTATTTCTATAATCTTTATCCTAAGTGCCACACGTTGTGCACACTGTCACCTTCACACACTTGGGGATAGCCGGAGATCACAATTAAAGCACTTGAGTAGCAGAGTAGATCTACTTGATTACAAACAAGATCATGCATAGAGAGAGATGAACACATAGCTACCGGTAGAGCCCTTAGCCTCGAGGAAGAACTACTCCCTCTTCATCATGGGAATCAGCAACGGTGATGGAGATGGTGGTGGCGATCGATGGAGATGGCTTCGAGGGCAATTCCCTGTCCCGGCAGGGTGCCGGAATAGAGACTTCTGTCCCTCGAATCTTCTCTTCGGTGGCGGCGGTGCTGTGGGACTTTTCGTGGATTTCCGCCCGTGTTAGGGTTTATGTCTCGGGGAGATGTATATACAGGCAAAAGGGCAAGGTCGGTGGAGCCTCGAGGGGCCCACACCAGGGGCTGGCGTGGCCAGGGGGACCCGCGCCACCCCTAGGTGTGGCCGCCTCATTGCGCCTCCTCATCTCTCCTCTGGACTCCGTGTGTTCTCCGGTAAAATATTGACTTTGGATTTTGTCCCGTCCAATTCCGAGAATATTTATTTTCTAGCTTTTTTGAAACCAAAAACAGCAGAAAATAGGCAACTGGCACTGCGGCATCTTGTCAATAGGTTAGTCCCAAAAAATGTATAAAAATACCTCAAAGTGTAGACAAAACATAACAAAGTTCATACTAAACAAGCATGGAGCATAAAAAATTATAGATACGTTTACGACGTATCAACGCCTGCCGCGTCGCCCAGCGCGTCGACCGGCCCGTCACCTGGCTGCTCCTCGTCTGGCCCATCACCTGGCCACACGTTGTCAGGCTCGCCCGCACCTGCTTCCTCGCCCGCAGTATCGATCTGCGGCGACAAAGCTCTTGTTATGCCGCGCCCTGCTCCTGTGCTAGAGCAACCTCACACCCGCAGTCGCATCGGTATTGTGCAGAAACTTTAGCGTACTGATGGCACCATCACTTATTTGGCTGCATGTGCTGCTCTTGCTGCCTCTGACCCAACCATGGAACCACGATACTTCTCCGCTGCTCCCGGTATTCCTCACTGGCGTGCAGCTATGGAGCTCAAGATTCAGGCTCTTCGTCAGAATGGTACCTGGCATCTTGTCCCTCCTTGTCCTGGTATTACCATAATTGACTCTAAATAGGTCTTTAAGGTGAAGAAGCATGCAGGTGGTTCCATCAAGCGCTACAAAGCGCGCTTGGTTGCCAAAGGTTTCAAACAGCGGTACGGTCTTGATTATGAGGATACCTTCAGTCATGTGTTCAAGCCGACTACTATTCGGCTTCTTCTCTCTTTGGTTGTTACTCGCAGATGATCACTTCACCAGTTGGATGTTCAGAATGCCTTTCTGCATGGTGTTTTGGAGGAGGAGGTGTACATGCATCAGCCCCACGGATTTGTTGATCTTGATCGTCCCCAACATATGTGTCGCCTGGTTAAGGTGCTTTATGGGCTCAAGCAGACGCCTTGTGCCTGGCATGCACACCTTGGGGCTCCTCTACGTGCTCATGGTTTTGTTCCTTCCACAACAGACACCTCTCTGTTTCTGCTCCAGCGTCCAAAGGTCACTATGTATCTTCTGGTTTATGTTGATGATATTATACTGGTCAGCTCTTCTGTCAGTGCTACTGATCGTCTTATCATGGCTCTTGGTTCTGATTTTGCTATGAAGGATCTTGGGAAACTACATTTTTTCCTCGGCCTGGAGGTTACTCATTCTGCTGATGGCTTAACATTCACTCAGAATAAGTACTCTCTGGATCTGTTGGGACGTGCATGTATGCTTCAGTGTAAGACTGCTACTACTCCCATGTCGAGCACAGATTCCCTTTTTGCCATGGATGGGTCTCCTCTCTCTCTCTCTTCTGATGATTGCACAGAGTATCGCAACATTGTTGGTGGTCTCCAGTACCTCACTATTACCAGGCCATATATTTCCTTTGCGGTTAACCGTGTGTGTCAGTATCTTCATGCACCACGGGATTCTCACTAGTCTGTTGTTAAGCACATCTTGCACTATGTTTGCTATATATACTGCATCCTATGGTCTACATCTTCGGCATGCGCCGTCTGGTACACTCTCTGCGTTTGCTGATGCGGATTGGGCTGGTAATACAGATGACAAGCGATCCACGGGGGGATATGCGGTGTTCTTTGGGCCAAATTTGATCGCCTGGAGTGCCCGTAAACAGACAATAGTATCTCGCAGTAGTACTGAAGCCGAATACAAGGTTGTGTCTAATGCCACTACCGAGCTCATTTGGGTGCAATCTCTACTTCGAGAGTTGGGGATCTCCCAAGACAGTCCTCTGGTTCTTTGGTGTGATAATATTGGCTACATATCTCTCCACTAATCCGGTGTTCCATGCTCGGACCAAACATATTGAGGTTGACTATCATTTTGTCAGAGAACGTGTGGCACATAAGTTACTTTAGATTAAGTTCATCTCCTCCAAAGATCAGCTGGCGGACATCTTCACAAAACCATTGTCACAACCTCTCTTTAAGGGATGTCGACGCAATCTTAACTTACTGAATACTTTAGGTCACAGTTAAGATTGAGGGAGGGTATTAGATGATGTATTTAGACTGTATTATACTCTCCCCATTGTATTCTGTATTGTACTCTGTACACACCCCAATATATATATTACCAAAGGGCCACATATCAACATGAGCCAATCTCCCCAAAACCAGTTATTTGATAGGGCCAAGTAGAGTTGTGGCTACCTGGCCCAAGTAGGCCAGGGTGCACCCCATAGGCCCATGTTCTCCCTCCGGACAGGTGGACCCCACTAAAGGACCTATCTATTAGTAATGCAGTAACGGGAGGGGATACAGTATTCATACCTTTGAAGACCGAATGCGGTTAACGTATCGCGGGGAATGTGGGTGATGTAGTCATACAGACGCCAACCTCAAGGCCGTTTGAAGTCCAATGACTCCGACGGCTCTGACAACTCCTAGTGTCGAAAGTATGGCACCACCCGAGGGAGTTACACACGTACGATGTTTGACGATGACTCCCGCTTCTATTCAATCTAGCCAAGATTGCGGAAGCAGATCTCATGGATCCCGAATCCTGCTACCCGACGGTGCTACGTGGTGAAGAAGTCCCTTGTTCGTGCATCCCTAGCAATGGGTCCACGATCATGGGAGATAGAGAGAGAGAGAGAGAGAGAGAGAGAGAGAGAGAGAGAGAGAGAGGCAACTGGAGACAATTCCCAATGCTAGGAAGCCTTTATTTATTTTCTGGGGATGTAATTGCCTTCTATGCCTCTCCTTATATAGGGGAAACGTGGGCACATGGTTCATTGCCTAAGCCATGTAGAACTAAACAAGAGGGAATAGAGGGGAGAGGGGAGAGGGGAGGTGGCCGCCGGCCAAGCCCCCATGGGCCTTGTCGACAAGTGGCTAGGGCCTATGCGCCCCCTCCTCCCTTTCCCTCTTTCCCACATGGGCTTTTCCCTATGGAAATTGGCCCACTAGGGATTTTAATCCTTTTTATTTTATTAAATAAATATAAATAAATTATTAAATCACTATTTAACATTTAATTACATACTATTTAATTCTCGTGGTTATGGAACACCTTCCATCCCACTCCGTACATCCTCCGGACCTTCCCGGAATCCTTTTGATTTCTCCCTCTCTATTCTCCGTTGGTTCTGATTATATCGAAACGATATCCGAGCTTCGTCAAACCCCTAAGAGTGCTGCCCAATGGTTTGGGAACACTGCAGACATGGTCGAGACCCCTCTCTGACCAATGATCATCAGCGGGACCTCGATGCCCATGATGACCACATGTGCATTCCACGAAACTTGTCGTTGAACCATCAACATTGTGTCTTATTCCTTTTGTTTCTTTGATACGTATATTGTCCGGGGTTTGATCAATGACATCACCATGTAGTGTTCTACCTTGCTACCAACAATAGCTACTATACTCGATCTAATAAGTGATATTCTCGCGACCTAGTCATACGCTGCGCAGCTTATGGATAACTCATCCAAGTGGGCCCAGACTATCTTCCGTCACGTGCCGCTCTTGACGCATACGCTTCTACCTGCCCCTCTGAATACCCAATCGCATTGTTATGATCACTGTTCCACCGAGTGACATTAGATGCTCTCAAAGTATTCTCGGGTGACAGTGATTAAATATGGTCTCACGGTCTAAGGAACAAGTCACTTTGTTTTCTAATCATCGTAACTTGAACTTCGTGACATGATCGTGTTACGATGCTTATATATGGTATGCTCAACATCTCATTCTCCAATGAGATGACTCCATTGTCAATTGGGCCAAGGCACCAACATGATGAGGAAACCTTGATCATCCATTTACCAATGAACCAGTGACTAGAGATTTCACTGGGAACACCTGGGTGTTTGTATATCACACGTGCATTGACGTTTCCAATCAATACAGTTATAGCATGATATAAAACTTAATCATAAACTTTATGAAATATGATAATAATCCATATTATTATTTGTATCTAGGGCATATTTCCTTGACAAGTTTGTATAAATTTGGATGTATCTATATACTAAAAGGTGTCTAGATACATCTGAATTTAGAAAAATATGCGACATCCTTTTTAGGATGGAGGGAGTACTTTTATTTATATTTGGATCATTCTGAAGCTCTTCGTGATATCTAGGATCACGTCCTAGACTCTGAATCATAATTTGATTACTCATCGCAAACCTAGCGACATTGACCATTAAGTGTGTCATCCTACGGGTTCGAGAACATGTGGACATGATCGAGAAAACCTCTTCGATCAATAACCAATAGAGGGACTATGGATGCCCATAATGGTTCACACATATTCTATAAAGATCTTTCATCAGTCAAACCACGATGTCGAGGGTTCAAAGAGTCCCATATTCAATTCCCTTTGTGTCATGATATGTTACTTGCCCAAGATTCGATCGTCAGTATCACCATACCTAGTTTAATATTTTTACCGGCAAGTTCTCTTTAATCGTTCCATAATAGAACATCCACATGAATAAACTCATTAGTCACGTGGTTCCAAGCTATGTAATTAGGACATTATGTTACCGAGAGGTCCCAGAGATATCTCTCCATCACATGGAGTGAAAAGTCACAGTCTTGATCAATGTAACTCAATAAGTACATTTCAAGAGATACTTGAATAATACTTTTTATGGCGATCCAATGACGAAGTGACATTTGATACCAACAAGGTATTCTTCCTATACTATGGAGTGACATGATCTCATGGTTCAAGGAAGTGATACTCGATATGGAGAAAGCCGCAACAATTAAAACTTAGTTACACGATCAAATGCTATGCTTGATTTTTGGTCTGCCCATCACACTATTATTCTAATGATATGGCCTTTTTATTAAATGAAAACACTTCTCTATGGTTAAGAAACCTTAACCATTATTTAATCAACGAGCTAGTCTGGTAGTCTTATTGGGGACATGGTGTTGTTTATGTATCCATACATGTATTCAGTTTTCGAGTAATACAATTATAGCATAGAAAATAAATACTTATCATAAACTAGAAAATATAATAATAACAATCTTTATTATTGTCTCTAGGGCATATTTCTAACATCAAGGTTGGATGCCACAAGAAATGTAGTTTGTTGAAACACATTCGGTGCATGCATGTAGTGAGAAACAGGGTGCTAAGTAATACCCGCACACATCATCTTAGGAATAATTCTTGTAAATCTTAATCACCAGTTGAGCAACAAGTCACCGACATTGGCTGGGTTGAATGTGGCATGCATCCAGCCAAGAGCAACTCTAATAGATCCCGTAAAAAGGTCAAAATAACTGACCTTTACCTGTTTGGTCAAAAAATGTATCCACTCTAGATCACTTAAACTAGGATAACGCGTAATTTTTCTAAAGGGCACATAAAATCAAAACCCGAGAACTTCATATCACCATGTTCTGGGACAAATTGTAAGGTTCCATGTAGGCCGGTCAACGCTTGATGGGAGGGAAATTTTGGTCCAACCGTCGCAGGACCGGTGGCGGACTAACCGAAATCGGCGAAATTTTGCCGCAGCTCTTTACTTCCGGTCAAATCTACTTCGATTTTTGGCGTCTCACATCGATACCGACCGATTTTGACAACTATAGCAAGCTCGTGGAAGGTGATCAGGACCTCCATGACGACCGAGATCCACACCTTTGCGTGCACGGCAGGTTGGGAGGATGGTCGGCGGACGTCCAGGCGGCGTTAGTCGGCGGTTGCTCATGCGGCGTTGACGAGGGTGGGTGCTAGAAGGAGGGGCATCATGAGGAGCGATCGAGGTTGAAGAAAGAGAGCAGGAAAGGGACATCGGGAGGGAAATGTTTGATCATTTGCCCCATTTTACTTTGAAATTTGATCATTTGCCATATTGACCACCACATATGCCACCGAAAGGGACAGTCCAACGGAAGGTGATACATAGGTCCAAATAGGCTTAAGTGTCAAGAATTGTACTAAAGCAATAGTTTTAGAGAGGCCTGACCCCGTAGTTTTCATACCATGAACTAGATGATTAATCCACGGGACCAAAAAGAATTATTTATAGAATTGTATAAAAAGGAAGCCGACTACTCTAATGGACCATGGGCGATCCAACTTTGGGGTAAACCGGGGATCTCGGCTATGCGTTGAGCAACAACTATAAATGCGTAAAACATCGGGTACTCTATTCCAGTACAAATCGCGCTCCATTTGCCCAAGCACCGATGTCCAGGACTGCTAAGCTAGAGCAAGACAGTGCGTTCAGTCTTGCAGCTGTTCACCTGAAAGTGATGGGGGAGACAACTCTGATTCATACGAATTCATCGTGACGAAACCCGGGAACACCGGGCTCGGACGAACGGCAACCACCCCCCACGGTTCTAGAGCAGGCAGCTCCGCATGCGTCCCGGGAATAGCACCTGCCATCGCAAGGCACGGCCGCGCGCATGCATGCACGCCCCGGCCGCGCACACAGACGTGCGCGAGCGCTGGTTCGTTATCGCGATCGAGGAACGTCGTGCGCGCGTCCGACGGCGTCTCCGAGGTCTTCCTCGCGCGCGTGCGCCGGTCAACCCAGACACATGGCGACGAGCAGCTCCTCCGGCCGCGGCGGCGCTCTCCCCCTCCTCCGCCTCCTCTCCGTCCTCGTCCTGGCGTGCCGGGCTCCGGTCGCCGCCGGAATCGAGAGCGAGTTCGAGGATGAAAAAGCTTCGCCCAAGTTCCCCAACTGCGCAAACACCTACCTCAAGGTACGCGCGCATTCCCGGCGTCGGACCGATCGGTGGCCGCCCCTGTCCATCCGACGTCGAATCGATGGAGCGTTCATCTCATCTGTGCATGCGCGTATATGCAGGTGAAGGTGATGTACTGGGAGAACGGCGAGGAGATGACCGCGCTGAGCGGGATCTCCGCGAGGTTCGGACCGGTGGTGCCGGACACCGCCTCCCTCGCCCAGAAGCTCCCCGCAGTGGTGCCCAGCCCCAAGACCGGCTGCGTCAAATCGGCCCAGGCAATTAAACCGCTCTAGCCTGCATAGATCGCTCGTCTCCGGGCCAAACATAGATTTCTCCAACTTGCCACACGGCCAACCAAGGGAGTACTGATCGAGCTCTGCGTTTCCTTGAACTCGATTTGCAGCTGGCCGGCTCCGTCGCCGTGATAGAGCGCGGTGTGTGCACGTACATGGAGAAGGCATCGACGGTCGACTCCAGCGGCGCGAAGGCGGTGCTCATCGTCAACGACCGCAACTGTATGTACCGTGCGCGCGTTATTACCCATTGCAAGTTACATATATAGCTCATGGTCATGGATCATCGAAGTTCCTTTGGCTGGCAGCAATGGAGATGATGGGGTGCACCGCGAGCGACAAGGTGCCCCAGATCAAGATCCCGGTCGTGCTGGTGTCCAACATTTCCGGACTCAAGATCTTATCGGCCATCGACGGTGGCGCAAAAGGTGAGAGCACAACAACTAATCGACTGATCTCGCCATATACAGTACTGTATGATTTCGTGCAAATTCAGTGAGGGGGCAAACGTCATTGATTCGCAGTGGACATTCTGATGTACTCGCCCAACAAGGCGCCTTTCGACGGCGCCATACCTTTCCTCTGGCTCATGGCCGTCAGCGCCACGGCCTGCGCCGCCGTCTGGACCACCGTCGTGGTCGGCGACGAGGTAAAAAAACACAGAGCCGTCGTCCGCAGGTTCAGTTGTCCACCAATCTGAAATAGTATATGGCTTGGCCTGCGTGCGGTGTGTGCGTGCTTAGGGTAAGAAGGCTCCTCCGGCGGGTGGAGACCAAGAGGCTGCTGCTGCCGCCGCTGAACCTGAGGTCGTGGAGCTGGAGGCCAAGACCGCGGTCCTCTTCATCGTCGTGTCGTCCTGCGTCCTGCTGTTCCTCTTCTTCTTCACCTCCATCTACTCCGCCTGGCTGCTGGTCATAATGTTCTGCTTCAGCGGCCTTCAGGTACATTCGGATGGTTCACTTCATCAGTTGATCAATGGACTAGTGCTAAATTCCATTTCTTTTCTGATGGCCGCATAATGTATCTTTCAGGGCTTGCACTTCGTTATATCGAGTCTCATTGTCAGGTACTAGCTAGTACGACTCACTGTTGAAACTTAAATGTCTCGTTCTTCGAGACTGAGAAATTTGATGTGGACAGAATATTCAAGTGCGGCGAAGCGAAAGTGAATCTTCCGGTGGTCGGGAACGTGACGGTGGTGGCGCTCGCCGTGCTGCCGGTAGCCCTCTTCATTGTCGTCATGTGGGCAACGCATCAGAGCTCAGCGTTTGCTTATGTTGGCCAGAACCTCATGGTACAGAAACCTGACGTGCTCCAACTTGTCAAAATTCACCGTTTGGTTGGGTCATCAGTTCACTCGGTTTTAATCTTACTGGATGATGGTTTGGTTCTTCTCTGTCAGGGTATCTGTATGATGATCCTCGTGTTGCAGGTAGTGCAGATGCCAAACATAAAAGTAAGACCACCGTACATTCATCCTAGCCACACTTTGCACTGATCTTGCGCGGATCCCTGATGTGCTTGGGATCGATCGTTTCTAGGTCGCGTCGGCCCTTCTTATCAGCGCGTTTCTCTACGACATTTTCTGGGTGTTCATCTCGCCCTTGATATTCAAGAAGAGCGTCATGATCACGGTAATTTCTTGTCCTAAAGAACTGTAAACACAGACCAAATCTCAGTGCAACACTAGTGGTTCCGGACCTAATCTATCGTTATGCCACGTGTGTGATCAATGCAGGTTGCCAAGGGCACCGACGACGGGCCGAGTCTCCCCATGGTGTTGAAGATGCCCAAGGAGTTCGACGTGTGGAACGGCTACGACATGATCGGGTTCGGGGACATCCTCTTCCCAGGGCTTCTCGTCGCCTTCAGTTTCAGGTGAAAGAAAGAACCGCTCGACTCTGAATCCATTTTCTCTGAACTGTTTCTGAAATTTACAGACTATTTTTGAGTTGCAGATATGACAGATTACACGGGAAGGGTATGAGCGACGGCTACTTCCTCTACCTGATCATCGGCTATGCCTTCGGTATGCAATACACTCTCTCCACTATAATTTCTAAATCTCATCATAAGAACAGCCTTGCTAATGACATCGACATCAATTGTTGGTAATCAGCTAACTGTCCTGAAATAATGCAGGCTTGTCATGCACATACGTTGGCCTGTACCTCATGAAGAGTGGCCAGCCAGCACTGCTCTACCTGGTCCCTTCAACGCTAGGTACCCACCAGCCCAGGCCCCGGAGTGATGCCGCCATTGATGCCTCCTTGCAATGACCTCGAGCTACTGACATAGGTTTAACTTTCTGCTCTGAACTCAAACGTGTGCAGGAACCATCACCCTGCTGGGCGCGCAGAGAGGGGAGCTCAGCCAGCTCTGGAACGCCAAGTCTTAGTATCCTCTAATAACACTCCTAGCTGACAGCCGTGGCTCGCGGCAGTTGCTGCTGAAAGAAGGCTCCACACGTACGGTCGAGAGCTAGAAATTCTCGAGTTAATCGGAGAAGGGAACGATGAAGACCTATAGGGATTGTTTTAGTGGCCGGCTCCATGTTGTAGGGCGCATGCAGGTTAATTAACCATGCGTATGATGTTATGATATAGTACTGCTTATACAATCATCATCACAACAAGCACTAGAGTTCTTCTATAACCCTCAAATGTGTATCTATCTAGCAGCGTAGTTACACACGGGCACACTTCGGATTGTTATTATTTAATTAACAGTGTGTGTTAGAGTGTAAAAACTTACGTGGATAAATGTGATGTAAATATATGAGCAAGATTAGCTTCTCTTTGCCTTCATGTATCCGACTTTCTTCTTTTGCAGGGAGTTGTATTTGACCTTCAAATACTGGTTTCACTATTTCTAGTCGGCTAAAATGTTTCACCACGGAGAGATCAGATTTTTACGGTTTATATGCAAATATAAGAAATACCTAGAATACTCCATCCATTCTAAATTAACTGAAGTTCTATTTTTGTCATAAGTTTGGCTAAGTTCATAGAAAATTATGTCAACATTTAAATATCAAATTAGTTGCATGCGGGATCTCATTTCCTTCTTTCCCCTTCTCTCTCTCTCCCGCTATAGTACTTGAGGGTCCTGCCCCAAGCTCCGGGGAGGTGTCATCCTAGATACAACACCCGGATTCTTAATCTCAGATGTCTATTATGCCATACATCGCAATTCCAGGATTACTATTTTTGCGAGATATAACAGATTGGATATCATAGTACATTATCCATTACAAACCATACATAAAGTCATACAACAAATAAGGGATCACATGATTCAGTCTTAGTACAATCATAGCAGCGGAATAACGTAATAATAACGGTAGCGTGGGCGAGACTCCATCTTCATGGTCACAGGCAATGCTGACGATAGGAGATGATCCTAGTTATCGTAACCTTCCCGCGGTTCATCCTTCTGATAGTCTTCTTCAGTCTGGCCATGGGAATAGCCAGGGACAAAGCCATGAGTACTCTTTAAGTACTCGCAAACTAAGACTAACAAGTGAAGTGGTTTTGAGTAGGAATATTAAGCTCTAGGTTGTTTTGCAAAAAGCCAGATTTATCTCTACTGAGTTCAGAAGCAAAGAAAGCTAGTTGAAAGTTTTATAACACCTAAGTGGGAACTTGAGTTTTCATATCACAACCCTGTTGTGGCCAAGTCAAAGTCATGATTCATTTCACAAGTTATTTTGAAAACATCTAACGATGGAACAGTATGGCCACTCCAACTGTCCATAACCGCGAACGCGGCTATTCGAATAGTTTGACACTCTGCAGAGGTGGTACACTTTCATCACAATATTCGATACATCCGTCAGGAACAATCCTGAATTCACCATACTCAGTATGCGGATAATCAATCCTAACCTTTCAATTACACACCCTAGTATAGACACCTCTCCTATGAGTTTGGCCTCTCAACCATGACCAACTGTCATCTTGGGAACTGCACAGGTGGACAATCTTCACAAGGTAGCCTCAGCTCAAACCTTGGCCGCAACGAAACCCATACTAAGGTATATAAACTTTCGGTCAAGACCTACCCAATTTCGGGTATTGTGGTTGTACGATAGAATTGGAATGGTATCGCATCCAGACAACCATCAGTTTTATAAAGGGCTAAGTCTCATGCCTCAACATTTTCATCCTCAAAATCATCTGGTGTTCAAGAACACATGTCAAAACATTGCAGTAGAATGATTCATAATTCTAAGGTTTTCATAATCATTTTTACCAAGTATTCCCATCTAAAGTGATCAAGTTTTATGCTTAGCACTAGCAACTACAAGTGGTTATAAAACTAATGAGGGGTGATAATCAAGTGTGCCTTATCTAAGTTCAATCTCATGCCTCGGGATGACATCAAGATTTATCTAAATTAGGCCAAGTTTTATGCTCTTTATGCTACCTTTAATAGTCTTTCTACAATCTACAATTCACTAATTAAACACTAATAGAAATCTTTGATAAAGAAATAAAATAACTAAGCTTGCAAGTAAAACTGGGATTAGGTATCATCAAGTGGTATAATCAAGGCATGCCTAATGCATTGCATAGATTATATAGTTTTCACAGTTGCAAGGGTTAGCTTGCATAGGTAACATGCAAGTGGTAGCTTGCCTTGTGCAGTGCAGTGGTTGAAGTTCTCCTCTGCTTCTTCCTTGTAGTATCCTTCTTCCTCTTTGTAACCTTGGTCGGTACTAGCGTCTATAAATAAACACGGGGTACACAATCACCAAACAATTCTTAACTACTCTATTTATCACACCAAGGTTTTCACTAGATGATCTAGTATCATCACAAACATCACAAAGATTAAGGCAATAGTTTTATTTTTAGAAAAGTAATTTCTACTCATTGAAAAACTACTTAAGATTTAATATTCTCCAAGTAAAACATGGGATCATGTTGACACATGTCATCACCACATATTTAAGTACTTAGGAATGTGATTTAAAGTGGTGTCACAATTTAATAAGGTTATCTTTTTATTTTAATTAAATAAAGTGACTAGAAATGCCTATGGGGCATTCTTTTATTACGTGTTCATTATTTCTACAAGTAAACCTAGATATTTTTATATATCCAGAAAAGTCTTGTTAAATGTGATTTTTGAGAGTTGGAATCAACTCAAAAGCTTTTGTGGTTGAATTTTGAAAAAACAATTGAATGCAGAAAAGCTTCTGCCTTGTTAGTTTTACTATAGTTGATCTACAACTCCAAATGATTTGAATCCAACGGGCTTGGATTAAGAATTTCAGTACCTTTCTAGCAAAAGGTTGGCGAGGCTAGAGATGCTCATAGCTTGCTGTCGGCAATGGGGTGGCAAGTTGGGCTCGACATGCTCACCATTAATGACAATGCCACGCTTACAGTGAGATAGGGCTAGTTAAATTAGTTTGATCATCTAATGAGAGGGTGCTGTGAGATATAGGGGAGACAAGTTAGGCACAAACACTGCTCACTATAGTGTTTGATGTTTGTTTGATTTGTGTTTGCAAGGTGTTTGATGAAATGGCCAAAAGAGATTTGAATTTGAATTTTTGAGTGAAACTTGGTGGGTGTCCTACTCACATACTAGGTAGTCTCTGTTTAGTTGGTCTTGTCAAGGTGCACTGGTTTGGTTGGTTTTTGAGAATTGGTGATCTTCACATATGATATAGATTCAATTTTGAATTGTCATTTGAATCAAGTTGCCAAATGTTTCTGTGAGTTTTCAAAGTGGGCTTGGGTTCACTTTTACTTGGTCTAGCAAGGGGTGAAAAGAATTGGGATTGTTTCTGTTTGAAATCTTGGACTAGAAACACTCAAAGTGGTCTAGTGAGCAAGATTGACAAAAATGACCATTAGCTCATTTTGTTTGTTTTTGAATTTCTCTTGATTTGTTTCTGCTTGGATTTGATTTAGATGATGTTGTTTTCATCTTTAAACCATTCCTTGATATTCACAACAATCACACAAGTCCATTCATGCATTCATACAATCATTACATACACACATGCATTCATATGATTTTAATTAACAAAAGTTTTTTGTTAACCCTAATTTTGATTATTGGAATCTGATAATCTTGATCAATAATTTTGGGATGTTACAGGTTGTACATCAAGTGTACTTGTTGTTCCATTGTGGAGTTTGGGAGTAGGGTTTGAGATCTCGCGAGGGGGATCTAGGACAACCTGAGGTATGCTCCCCTTGCTACGCTTCTCTGGTCGCAGGAGTGGGAGCATGCAACAGAGTGGAGTTGGCGGATCTCCGCCAATAAGCCGGCATCTCCAAGCTACTCCATGGCGCGGTCAAGCGGTGCCGGGAGGGTGATGTCCTCCTTTCTTGATGGAGCTCTAGTGGCCAGAGCTAGGGTCGAGGAAGGTGGTTTACGCAGTTTGGAAAATAATCTCTAGGCTTTTCTCTATCAGATCGACGGGCTTTGGTGCTTTCAGTTGCTCTTAGCCGGCCATGGAGGCGAGGGAGAGGAGAAAAGGTTGTCGTCGACCGTCGATGTTGATGGGGGCGGGATGGACTGGTGTGCCCATGTGGTGAATCTCCAGCTGCTACGGTGATTCCCAAGAGGGACTCAGGTTCGCCAACCGCTACTTTCGGCCAAAGGGTTGGCCTCACCGCACTCGGCATCTCTCACGACTTAATCTTATTCTTCCTATGCTTGACTAGGATATTTTGCTCCCTCGACGTGATGCCATGTGTCTCTTCTAGGCCAAGTGGTGGTGCCCCCGGTGCCAACAGAGATGGTCAAGGTTGGAGGCAAGTCTTCGGTGGTGATGCTCAAGGACTTGATCATGTTTTTGCGGTCAATAGTAGGGTGTTATGTGGAAATGTTTAGGACATGGTTGTAATTTCTATTTCCTATAAGGTCCTTGTAAATTTATACCCACCACCTAATGAATGCAGAATCTAGGTCCTTGTAACACCCGTTCACTGAGCATCGGGGGTGTCACTCCTGGTAGCTTAATAGGATATCTAGACTGGCCCCACAGACCAACACTAGTCTTTTCTGCGCACTTTGTCCTCACTCATGCGCACCCAGTACCCACTTCTCTGTCGGTCACCCATCCTAGAATTTCTCTAGGCCAAGCACGCTTAACCTTAGAGTTCTTTCGAATGAGCTTCCAAAAAAGAAGTTTCAATTTGTTGGCATGAGTATCCTATCAATCCTATTAAGCCATGTGCTTGGATCTCACATACACCCACCCTTTAGAAGATCGGTGCCCTCATTGATCAAGCACACCCCCAAGAACTTTTCCTCTTGGCACGCGTCCGTGCGTCCAGTGCAGGCACATGTGCCATGCCGTGTCCACTCCGGGCCACACGCGCCATGCTCCACATGTCCTGCCACTGACCCGCACACACCCGTTTAACCGCGAGGATCGGCTCTGATACCACTTGTAACACCCCGTCCACTAGGCCCTGGGGGTGTAACTCCTAGTATCTTAATAGGATATCTAGACTGGACCCACAGACTAACAGTAGTTTTTTCTGCGCACTTTGTCCTCACTCATGTGCACCCGGTACCCACTTCTCGGTCGGTCACCCATCCTAGAATTGCTCTAGGCCAAACACGCTTAACCTTAGAGTTCTTTTCGAATGAGCTTCCGAAAAAGAAGTTGCAACTTGTTGGTATGAGTATCCTATCAATCCTATTAAGCCATGTGCTTGGATCTCACAGTGCTTCAGGCCTATTCCAGTTCAAACAATACCAAATTAGTTAGTTAGCTTCATTAGAATATAAATTTCATACTATATATGTGATAATGTAGATATTTGCATATATCTTTTATGGATTTAGTATTACTACTTGGACATATTTGGCTCTCACAGTGACATTAATATCTTCCAAAGATCTTCTTTTGTAAAGCTATAAAACATGGAAGCTCTCGCGCACAAAGTAAAGGCCAATGGTCTTGAGGATGGTAAGAGGTACTATCTTACTGATGACATCTACCCCGCTTGGTCCACCTTTATAAATATAATAACAAAACCCCAAGGAAATAATATTCCACTTTGCCAAGGCTCAATAAAAAGGGAGAAATGACATCGAGGAGTGTTTTGGGGTGTGGAAGCTCGGACTAATAGCCATTCATCCACGAAAACAAGACTGTTAACATGTTTTCATGTTTGTGAT
Source organism: Avena sativa (assembly GCA_916181665.1). Classification (NCBI taxonomy): domain Eukaryota; kingdom Viridiplantae; phylum Streptophyta; class Magnoliopsida; order Poales; family Poaceae; genus Avena; species Avena sativa. The sequence continues at coordinate 420,244,412 of OV702282.1, forward strand.
ATTTTATTTAGCATAGTATTGGTGGTTGCTATTGTAGGGGTTCGTAGCATGGAAAACAAAAAATTCTACCGCATGCACACAAACAAGCCAAGATCTATCTATAGATTGTAGCAACGAGTCGATTGGAGTACTCACCCTCGAAGATTCCAAAGCGGTTAACGAGAGCAGATTCTCGTGGATGATGTAGTCGTACACTTGCCGATCTCAATATCGTGTAGACGATCCTTCTGGTGCTGCGTTCCGGCAGCGCTTTCGCAGTCGGTCACACGTTCGGTACTCGATGAAGACCTTCCTTTCCCTTGTTCCAGCAGGCAGCGGAGGTTGTAGTTCTCCCCTCGGGATTCCGGCAGCACGACGGCGTGGTGTCGGAAGTAGAGGGAAGATCCCGCAGGGCTTCGCCTAAGCCGGTGCGAGTTATGGTGGATCTAGGGTTTCCGGCGATCTAGGTTTAGAAGGTCAGAGAGGAGGAGGAGGTGTCGGCGGCGGCTAGGGGAGCAGCGACGGGATGGCAGCGGCGCTAGGCGGCGGCGGCTGGCGGTAGCGTGCGGCGGCGGCTTGGGCGGCGGCGTGCAGCGGCGGCGCACGGGGTGGGGAGGGCTTTGTGTTGTGGTCTTTGGGGCAGTCCTCCCCCTCTATTTATGAGAGGGGCCAGCCTTGGGAGAGGGGAGTTTGAATCCATACCCAAACCCAAGTTGGATAGAAGGAAGGACTCTTTCCTTCTTCCACTAGGAAACTATTGTTCCAGTTTGACTTTTCAAACCTCCCTTTTGACTTTCAATTTAGAGCTTTAATTATCTCTCGCAAATGTCCAACCAAGCGACCTAGTACATGATCCAATCATTCCACTTACCCATGACACATGTATGGACCATTCCCCTTCCGGTCCGGTGAACCTTCTAGAACCTTATAGAACCTCTCCGATGAAAACATCAAAATCATTCCCGAACTCCGGAATCAGACTTTCCTTATATGAATCTTATTATCCGGACCATTCCGGATCTCCTCGTGATATCCTGGATCCCATCCGAGACTCCGAACAACATTCGGTTTCCCTACTTACATTTCATATCTACTAAACAACATCGAACCCTTAAGTGTGTCTCCCTACGGTTCGTGAATTATGCGGACATGACTGAGACACTTCTCCGATCAATAACCAATAGAGGAATCTAGAAATTCATATGGCGCCCACATATTTCTACGATTACTTTGCGATTGAATGAACCACTTACATATGATACCAATTTCCCTTTGTCTCACGATAGTTTACTTATCCGAGGTTTGATCGTCGGTATCTCTGCATACCTAGTTCAACCTCGTTACCGATAAGTATTCTTTTTTCGTTCCCGTCATATGTGATCCCTTGTGAGCCAGTCACATGCTTGCAAGCTAATTGGATGACATTCCACCGAGAGGGCCCAGAGTATATCTATCTGTCATATGGATGGACAAATCCCACTCTTGATCCATGTGCCTCAACACATACTTTCCAAACACTCAATGCCACCTTTATAGCCACCCAGTTACGGTGTCGTGTTTGATGTCATCAAAGCATCCTTCCGGTGATGGTGATTAGCATGATCTCATGGTCGAAGAAATTAGGTTACTATGTATCAGAAAGCTTATAGCAAACGAACTATTGAAATGACTTGATCTTTATGCTACGCTTATCTATAGGAGTATGTCCATCATACCATTCTCCTAATGATATGATCTTGTTGTTAATAACATCTCAATGTTCATGATCGAGAAACCATGATCATCCATTAACCAACAAGCTAGTATTATAAAGAGGCTTTACCAGGGACTCTAATTTAGTTTACAAATCACACAAGTATTAATGTTTCCGATTAATACTATTATAGCATGAATGTAAACATTTATCATAAACACAAAGATATAATAATAACCACTTTTATTATTGCCTCTAGGGCATATCTCCAATAGTCTCCCACTTGCACTAGAGTCAACTAATCTAGATTACATGGTAATATACCGAACACCCATGGCGGTTTGGTGCTGGTCATGTTTTGCCATCGGGAGAGGTTTAGTCAAAGGATCCGCCACATTTAGATTTGTGTATACTTTGCAAATCTTTATGTCATCATCTTGGACATGCTCTCGAATAGCGTGAAAACATAGATTGGTGTGCTTCAGCTTCTTGTGTGACCTTGGTTCTTGCGCATTGGCTATGGCGCCCATGTTATCACAATAGATAGACATTGGGTCCAGCGCACTTGGAACCACACTAAGCTCTGTAATGAACTCCTTCATCCATATCGCCTCTTGTGAAGCCTCCGAAGCAGCTATGTATTCTGATTCAGTTGAAGATATCGCTACAACGCTTTGCTTTGCACTCCTCCAGCTAACTGTTGCACCATTCAAAGTAAATACGTATCCAGATTGAGATTTAAAATCATCCGAATCGGTGTTCCAACTAGCATCGGTGTAACCATTAACAACGAGCTGTTCATCACCTCCATAAGAAAGAACCATGTCCTTAGTTCATCTTAAGTACTTAAGGATGTTTTTGACCGTTGTCCAATGATCCACTCCTGGATCACTTTGATATTTGTTAGCCAAACTAACAGCATATGCAATGTCGGGTCTAGTACATAGCATGGCATACATAAGAGATCCTATGGCTGAGGCATAGGGAGTCTTACTCATCCTTTCTCTATCTTCTGCCGTTGCAGGACTTTGAGTTTTACTCAACATCGTATTGGGCAACATGGGCAAGAACCCTTTCTTGCTATCTTCCATTCCAAACCTCTTTAGAACTTTGTCCAAATATGTACTCTGTGACAATGATATTTGTTGGAGATATGCCCTAGAGGCAATAATAAATGTAGTTATTATTATATCTTTGTGTTTATGATAAATGTTTACATTCATGCTATAACAGTATTAACCAAGAAACATTAATACTTGTGTGATTTGTAAACTAAATTAGAGTCCCTAGTAAAGCCTCTACATAATACTAGCTTGTTGGTTAACAGATGATTGTGGTTTCCCTATCATGAACATTGAGATGTTATTAACAACAAGATCATATCATTAGGAGAATGGTATGATGGACATACTCCTATAGATAAGCGTAGCATAAAGATCAATTCATTTTAATAGTTCAATTGCTATAAGCTTTCTCATACATAGTAACCTAATTCCTTCGACCATGAGATCATGCTTATCACCATCACCGGAAGGATGCTTTGATGACATCAAACACCACACCGTAACTGGGTGGCTATAAAGGTGGCATTGAGTGTTCGGAAAGTATGGGTTGAGACACATGGATCAAGATTGGGATATGTCCATCCATATGACGGATAGATATACTCTGGGCCCTCTCGGTGGAATGTCATCCAATTAGCTTGCAAGCATGTGACTGGCTCACAAGGGATCACATACCGCGGGAACGATAAAAGAGTACTTATCGGTAACGAGGTTGAATTAGGTATGCAGAGATACCGACGATCAAAACCTTGGATAAGTAAACTATCGTGAGACAAAGGGAAATTGGTATCTTATGTAAGTGGTTCATTCAATCGCAAAGTAATCGTAGAAATATGTGGGAGCCATATGAATTTCCAGATTCCTCTATTGGTTATTGTTCGGAGAAGTGTCTCGATCATGTCCGCATAATTCACGAACCGTAGGGAGACACACTTAAGGATTCGATGTTGTTGAGTAGTTATGGAATGATGAGTAAGAGACCGAATGTTGTTCGGAGTCTCGGATGGGATCCGGGATATCACGAGGAGATCCGGAATGATCCGGAGAATAAGATTCATATAAGGAAAGTCATGTTTTGGAGTTGGGGAATGATTCCGGTGTTTTCATCGGGAATGTTCTAGAAGGTCCCGGAAGGTCCGGCACTCCGGAGGGTAAGGGTACATGAATGTGTAATGACAATGTGGAATGGTTGCATCATGTACTAGGTATCATGGCTGGGCAAAATAAAGAGAGAAATCAAATCCTAGTTTGAAAAGTCAAACGCCAATTTGAAAAGTCAAACGGCAGTTTTGCTTGGTGGAGGGAGAGTAGGAAACCTACTTGGGGAGGAGTTCCTCTCCCTCCACCCGCCGGCCAAGGAGGCCGACTTGGGGGAGGACTCCCTCCCCCTTGGACGCGCCCTCCCACCTATAGAAGGAGGGGCAGGGCTGCTCCTCTTCCCTACACCTCCAACACCACCCAAAACCCTAACCCTAGCCGTCGGCCTCCTGCAAGTCGCCGCCGCCCTAGGGTTTCTCCTAGCCGCCGACTTGGGGCTTCCCCAAGCCCTAGGCTGCCGGCCAAGCTCTGCCCCTTGGTGCCTCTAAACCCTAGATCGCCAAGGCCTCTCTCATAGTCCACCATACTCGCTCCGGCTTAAGGCGAAGCCCTGCGAGATCTCCCCTCTACTTCCGGTACCACGCCGTCGTGCTGCCGGAATCGCGAGGAGAGTGCTACAACCTCCGCTGCCTGCTGGAACAAGGGAGAGGAAGGTCTTCATCGAGTACCGAACGTGTGACCGACTGCGGAAGCGCTGCCGGAACGCAGCGCCGGAAGGATCGTCTACGCGATCTTGAGATCGGCAAGAGTACGACTACATCACCCACGAGAATCTGCTCTCGTTAAACTCTTTGGAATCTTCGAGGGTGAGTTCCTCTATCGACTCGTTGCTACAATCTAGTAGATAGATCTTGGCTTGTTTGTTTGTATGCGGTAGAAAGTTTTTGTTTTCCATGCTACGAACCCCAACAATATTAGACGTCTCGATCTATCTCTATATATCTTTATGCCTAATATGTAAGCTGCTTCGCCAAGATATTTCATTGAAAAAATATTATTCAAATAATCCTTGACACTATTAAGAAGGTCTACATCATTCCGAATCAACAATATGTCATCTACATATAGTATTAAGGATGCTACAGAGCTTCCACTCACTTTCTTGTAAATACAAGCTTCTCCATAAGTTTGTATAAAACCAAAACTTTTGATTACCTTATCAAAACGTTGATTCCAACTCCGGGATGCTTGCTTCAATCCATAAATGGACCGTTGAAGTTTGTATACCTTGTTAGCATCTTTAGGATCGACAAAACCTTTGGGTTGTACCATATACAACTCTTCATCAATATCTCCATTGAGGAACGCCGTTTTTACATCCATTTGCCATATCTCATAATCATAATATGCAGTGATTGCTAACAAAATCCTCACAGACTTTAGCTTCGCTACCGGTGAGAAAGTCTCATTGTAGTCAACTCCTTGAATTTGTCGAAACCCTTTTGCGACAAGTCGAGATTTATAGACAGTAACATTACCATCAGCATCTGTTTTCTTCTTGAAAATCCATTTGTTCTCGACAGCCTCCGGCCATTCGGTAAGTCCACCAAAGTTCATACTTGGTTTTCGTACATGGATCCAATCTCGGATTTCATGGCTTCTTGCCATTTATTGGAATTTGGGCTCATCATCGCTTCCTCATATGTCGCAGGGTCATCGGTGTTGTCTACCAACATGACACTCATAACGGGATCATACCAATCAGGAGTGGTACGAGTTCTCGTTGACCTGCGAGGTTCCGTAGTTACTTCAACCAAAGTTTCATGATCAACATCATTAGCTTCCTCTCTTATTGGTGTAGGCGCCACAGGAACTACTTCTGGTGTTGCACTACTCTCAAGTATGAGAGAAGGTTCCACAACCTTGTCGAGTTATACTTTCCTTCCAGTCACTTCTTTTCTCTAAAAAGGATCCATTCTTGGCAACAAAGATTTTGCCCTCGAATCTATGATAGAAGGTATACCCAATAGTTTCCTTCGGGTATCCTATGAAGAAGCATTTTTCTGCTTTGGATTCAAGCTTGTCGGGCTGTAACTTCTTTACATAAGCTTCGCAACCCCAAACTTTAAGAAACGACAATTTAGGTTTCTTCCCAAACCATAATTCATACAGTGTCGTTTCAACGGATTTAGATGGTGCCCTATTTAAAGTGAATGCGCTGTTTCTAATGCATAACCCCAAAACGATAGCGGTAAATCTGTAAGTAACATCATAGAACGAACCATATCTAAGAGAGTTCGATTACGACGTTCGGACACACCATTACGTTGTGGTGTTCCCAGCGGTGTCAATTGTGAAAGTATTCTGCATTTCTTCAAATGCTCGCCAAACTCGTAACTTAGATATTCACCTCCACGACCAGATCGTAGAAATTTAATCTTCTTGTTACGTTGATTGTCTACCTCACTTTGAAATTCCTTAAACTTCTCAAAAGTTTCGGACTTATGTTTCATGAAATAGATATACCCATATCTACTCAAGTCATCCGTGAAGGTAAGAACATAACGATAACCACTGCGCGATGCTACACTCATTAGGCCACACACATCGGTATGTATTATTTCCAATAAGTCCGTAGCTCGCTCCATCATACCAGAAAATGGAGTCTTAGTCATTTTACCCATCAGACATGCTTCGCATCTTTCAAGTGATTCGAAATCAAGTGATTCAAGAAGTCCATCGGAATGGAGTTTCTTCATACGCTTCACTCCAATATGACCAAGACGACAGTGCCACATATAGGTCGAGTTATCACTCAATTTCAAACCTTTAGCTTCAATGTTATTAATGTGTGTATTTCTACAATCGAGATTCAATAAGAATAGACCATCTATCAAAGGTGCATGTGCATAAAACATATTACTCATATAAATCGAATAACCATTATTCTCGGACTTAAACAAGTAACCGTCTCGCAATAAACATGATCCGGATATAATGTTCATGCTCAACGCATGCACCAAATAACAATTATTTAAGTATAAAACTAATCCCGATGGTAGATGAAGAGGTAGCGTGCCGACCGCGATCACATCAACCTTTGATCCATTTTCAACACGCATCGTCACCTCGTTCTTCGCTAGTTTCCTTCTATTCTGCAGCACCTGTTTCGAGTTACAAATATGAGCAACCGAACCAGAATCAAATACCCAGGCACTACTACGAGTACTAGTGAGATACACATCAATAACATGTATATCGGATATAACTTTCTTCTTGATGTTGCCGTTCTTCAAATCCGCCAAGTACTTAGGGTAATTCCGCTTCCAGTGACCTTCTGCCTTGCAGTAAAAGCACTTAGTATCAAGCTTAGGCCCAGCCTTGGTCTTCTTCGCCGGCGCGGTAACTTTCTTACCGCCCTTCTTGAAGTTTCACTTTTTCTTAGACTTGCCTTGCTTCTTGAATTTGGTGGTCTTATTGACCATCAACACTTGGTGCTCTTTTTTTATCTCCACTTCCACAGACTTTAACATGGAGAAGAGTTCGGGCAACGAATTGTCCATGTTTTGCATATTGTAGTTCATCACAAAGTTCTTGTAACTGGTGGTAGTGATTGGAGGACACGGTGAATCCCCAAAGCATTAGGAATCACTATACCCAAGCTTTGAAGCTTGCTTGCGTGCCCAAACATCTTAAGCACATGCTCACTGACGGAGCTGTCCTCTTCCATCTTGCAGTTAAAGAACTTTTTAGAAGCCTCATAACTCTCAACTGTCGCGTGAGCCTCAAATATCATTTTGAGTTCATGAACAATATCATGTGGGTCATGGTTCTCAAACCTTTTCTGAAGCTTCGATTCCAAACCATACAAGATAGCACACTGAACTGTGGAGTACTGATTCTTCCGAGTGAGGAAAACATCCTTTACCTCATCGGTAGCATCAGCTGCAGGTGGGTCACCCAGCGGTGCATCCAGCACATAGGTCAAATTACCAGCATTGATGACAATCCTCAAATGGCGGAACAAATCATTGAAGTTGCTTCCATTGTTTTTCAACGTTTCTTTCTCTAGGAACGCATTAAAATTGATGGTAGGGGCCGTCATTGATCTACAACATATTTGCAATAGTTTAGACTAAGTTTATTACAAATTGAGTTCTAATTAATAGTTAAATTAACCTAGGTGAACTCCCACTCAAAACAATATCCCTCACATTGTTTTAGTGATCACACGAACCAAATACACCACATCAAAATTGATCATCACCAGAGTTGATATAGCTTCAATGGCGAACAATCAACATGTTCATCATATCTACTATATGACTCATGCTTTACCTTTCGGTGATCCGTGTTCCGAGACCATGTCTGTACATGCTAGGATCGTCAAGGTCAAACCTTAGCTTCCTCATGAGAAAATCTGGCTTGCTCCCGTTGTATACGCTCGCAAAATCTAACACACCCGATCATCACGTGGTGCTTCGAAACAACGAGCTTTAGCAACGGTGCTTACTAAGGATGAACACTTTATAACTTGAAATTTTGTGCTAGAGGGATCATCTTATAATGCTACCGTCATGAACTAAGCAATACAAGATGCATAAAAGGATTAACATCACATGCAATTCATAATATGTGATATGATATGGCCTTTCTTCTTGTGCTTTCGATCTCCATCTTCAAGCACGAACATGATCTCCATCATCACCGGCATGGCGTCAAGGTCAATGGCGTTGCTTCATGGTTGTCTTCCGCCAGCATCAACTATTACAACTACTTTGAATAATAGACACGCAGGTCTTAACGGAAATTAAAGGACAATCATATGGCTCTTGCCGGTTGCCGACTTACAATAAGGAACATTGCATACATCATATATAATCACAATCATGGTCATATCACATCACAGCACACCCCTGCAAAACAAAGTTAGACGCCTCTAATTTTCTTTGCATGTTTTACGTGGTTTGGGGCTTTCAATAAGTGTCGTACTAACTTACGAATAAGAACCACAACGCTGATACTAGTATTGTCAATTACCTGTTGTAAATTGAATCTTCACTATGTTGGGAGAAACAGGCACCTGCAAAGCCACTTATGCAATACAAGTTGCATGTCAAGCGTGGAGCAAGTCTCATGAACGATGTCATGTAAGGTTAGCCCGGGCCGCTTCATCCCACCATCCCGCAAGATGCAAAGTACACAAGAAGCAATCGACAACAAAAGCATCAACACCCACAATAACCATTGTGTTCTACTCATGCAACAGACCTACATATAAACACGACTCTGATACCTGTCACGCCCCGAGAACGGCCCCAGGAGGATGACAGCCGCCGCGCGCATATAGACCGGGAGGTCTATATACCCGCAAGGCTAAAAAGACAGCTATAAGCTGGCACAATGGACATCGAGAAGCTCAAGCTAATTTTATTACAGGTTTCTTTACATTTACAAAGGAAATACAACTAGGTTCTCTAATTCGCTTCCCTCCCACCGTTCCAGCCTATTCCTCGAAATGACGATAACTCCCGCATGTTAGGCTCGACTGCAACCAAAAACATTAGGGAGCAATGGTGAGTACAAAAAGTACTCAGCAAACCAATCATACACACAAACATATAAATTGTAAAATAGACTTTGCTTTTGAAAATATGTGAATAAAGTAATTAAGCAAGTTAAAAACACATGGTGCCACACATGAAAGTAAGCATTCCCAAACCCGGGAGTCACGGGGGTTAATATTAACGCTTTTACACTCTGCAGAGGGGTACCCGACGTCACAGACCCGACTAGAACCACACGGCTTCTAGAGGAGCAGAGCCCTTTGACCCACTAGAACCCGGACACCTGAATTTACTTATGTCGATCGCTCCTACGGATCCTTCACCGACATGTTCTGTTTCAGGACCGTCTCCATCGGAGAACTCAGCCAGTCCCATACCTGTACTGTGACCGGTACAATACGATTACCTTCGTAGCACCAAGTTTTATTTCTAAAATCATTCATATTAATTTTCATGTCATTCCCTAAATCCATATTCATGCTAAATGCCTGGTTCATATCGGTGGCTCCAAACGGATCCATCACACCATATCACGACACCAGCGCATCAGCCCACGAATATTTCATTGGAACATTCACAACTCTCATATCTTAAATAGTATATCATAGTTTTAATAATAAAATGTACTTTACAAAATATATGAGAGATGCATGAAAAGCTTGCCTGAATAAAAAATGCATATCAATATATTATTCGGGAAGAAAACCCCACAGATATAAATAGATATAGATGATATATCTCCACCATGCGAGAAAACCGAGAAAATCGATAATAGAATAAACACCCATCTACTATTCGACTCCCATATCTTTATTTGGGCAGCACCTCTCTCTGTATATTTCACTTCCTCCAAGCAACATGTGCAGATAAATGATCTCGAACTCTCTCTAGTCAACCTCTCTCTCTATTAGAGAGATTACTCGTGCTAGCTCTCACTCTCTAGACCTAAACTAATCGATCAGTGTGTTCTGCGTTGAGGCAGGGAGGAAGGGCGTCTATTTATACTACTCCAAGAGGCAACGTCGGCACAACGCTAGCTAAAAATATCTTACTCCACCGCTTTGCCGCTTGACTCTTCGACACTGCTAAGGAAATATGGGCCAAATGCTATCTAAAATATCTAAATCCTGCCGCCTACCTGCTGTCCAACATGGAAGAGTCCACGCAAGGTCAAGAATGACTAAGCTACTATATTTTGCCAACACATCATCTACGTCCTCTCACAACAAGCCACGTTGCCTTTTGCTAGACAATATCTCACCGCATGCATGGGTCAATGGACATGCACAAGGACATGCACATACACATACACTATATGGACATACACTAATACTTTCATACATTTGTACTAGTTGACGTGCACACACACACAAAGACTAGTCAGGTTCTAGCCATTTTATTAATTAATCCTCCAAACTTTTATGGTATGCAAAAAAACTAAAATCCAACTTAAACATTAGAGATTAGCTAAATTACCATAATAAAAAGGCATACATTATTTTCTCAAATTAATTAATTTCCTAAATTTCCGGGTTATCACAATACCATTATAGGGGTTCATAGCATGCAAAAACAAAAAAAATTCTACTGCATGCATACAAACAAGCAAAGATCTATCTGCTAGATTGTAGCAACGAGTCGATTGGAGTACTCACCCTCGAAGATTCCAAAGCGGTTAACGAGAGCAGATTCTCGTGGATGATGTAGTCGTACACTTTTCGATCTCAAGATCGCGTAGACAATCCTTCCAGTGTCGCGTTCCGGCTGCGCTTCCGCAGTCGGTCACACATTCGGTACTCAATGAAGACCTTCCTCTCCCTTGTTCCAGCAGGCAGCGGAGGTTGTAGTTCTCCCCTCGCGATTCTGGCAGCACGACGGCGTGGTGTCGGAAGTAGAGGGAAGATCCTGCAGGGCTTCGCCTAAGCTGGTGCGAGTTATGGTGGATCTAGGGTTTCCGGCGATCTAGGTTTAGAAGGCTGGAGAGGAGGAGGAGGTGTCGACGGCGACTAGGGCGACGGCGACGGGCCGGCAACGGCGCGAGGCGGCGGCGGCTTGGGCGGCGGAGGCGCACGGGGTAGGGAGGGCTTTGTGTTGTGGTCTTTGGGGCAGCCCTCTCCCTCTATTTATGAGAGGGGGGTAGCCTTGGGAGAGGGGAGTTTGAATCCATACCCAAACCCAAGTCGGATAGAAGGAAGGACTCTTTCCTTCTTCCACTAGAAAACTATTGTTCCAGTTTGACTTTTTAAACCTCCCTTTTGACTTTCAATTTAGAGCTTTAATTCTCTCTCGCAAATGCCCAACCAAGTGACCTAGGACATGATCCAATCATTCCTTTTACCCATGACACATTCATGGACCATTCCCCTTCCGGTCCGGTGAACCTTCTAGAACCTCTCCGATGAAAACATCGAAATCATTCCCGAACTCCGGAATCGGACTTTCCTTATGTGAATCTTATTCTCCGGACCATTCCAGATCTCCTCGTGATATCCCGGATCCCATCCGAGACTCCGAACAATATTCGGTTTCCCTACTTATATTCCATATCTACTAAACAACATCGAATCCCTAAGTGTGTCTCCCTACAGTTCGTGAATTATGCGGACATGATCGAGACACTTCTCCGATCAATAACCAATAGAGGAATCTGGAAATTCATATGGCTCCCATATATTTTTACGATTACTTTGCGATCGAATGAACCACTTACATATGATACCAATTTCCTTTTGTCTCGCGATAGTTTACTTATCCGAGGTTTGATCGTCGGTATCTCTGCATACCTAGTTCAACCTCGTTACCGATAAGTACTCTTTTCTCGTTCCCGTGATATGTGATCCCTTGTGAGCCAATCACATGTTTGCAAGCTAATTGGATGGCATTCCACCGAGAGGGCCTAGAGTATATTTATCCGTCATATGGATGGACAAATCCCACTCTTGATCCATGTGCCTCAACACATACTTTCCGAACACTCAATGCCACCTTTAGAGCATCTCCACTCGTTGGGCGAACCCAGGCTGAAACCCGGACCTTTTTTTGGCCGGACGGAGTTTGATTTCGGCCTGGGTACGCCTAGTTTCCCACTCGCGTACCCAGGCGAGTTCCCGGGTTTGGCTAAAATTTAACAATTTTTGGTAAACTTTGGGCAAATATAAGCGGTTTTGGGCGAATATGGGCGAATATGGTCGATAAGGACGAACTTTGGGCGAATATGGGCAATATGGACGAACTATGGGCGAATATGGGTGATACAGACGAACTTTGAGCAAATATGCCCGAATTTTGGGCGAACTTTGGGCGAATCTGGTCTATATGTGCGAAATTTGGGCGAATATGGTCGATACGGACCAAGTTTGGGCGAATATGCCCGAATTTTGGGCGAACCTTGGGCGAATCTGGTCTATATGGACAACTTTGGGTGAAATTTGGACGAATATGGGCGATACAGACGAACTTTGGGCGAATATGCCCGAATTTTGGGCAAATTTTGGGCGAATATGGTCTACATGGACGAACTTAGGACGAATATGGTCTATATGAGCGAACTTTGGGCGAATATGGGCGAACTTTGGATGAATAAGGGCGAATATATGCTGACTAGGCGGGTCCACTCGCCGAATTCGCTTCGTCCGGCGTTCCCAGGGCTTACCCAGGATCCTGGGTTCGGCCTGGGTAGGCCGGACCAAAACAATGCCGAAATTCGGACGAAAACAGGTCCTTGGATACGCGAGTGGGCCAATTTTCGGCGTCCGGACCGAATTCGGCGTCCGAATCGGCCTCCTGGGTAGGCGAGTGGAGATGCTCTTATAGACACCTAGTTACGGTGTGGTGTTTGATGTCATCAAAGCATCCTTTCGATGATGGTGATTAGCATGATCTCATGGTCGAAGGAATTAGATTACTATGTATCAGAAAGCTTATAGCAAACAAACTATTGAAATGACTTGATCTTTATACTACGCTTATCTATAGGAGTATGTCCATTATACCATTCCCGATATGATCTTGTTGTTAATAACATCTCAATATTCATGATCGAGAAACCACGATTATCCATTAACCAACAAGCTAGTATTATAAAGAGGCTTTACCAGGGACTCTAATTTAGTTTACAAATTACACAAGTATTAATGTTTCCGGTTAATACTATTATAGCATGAATGTAAACATTTATCATAAACACAAAGATATAATAATAACCACTTTTATTATTGTCTCTAAGGCATATCTCCAACAGCTATATGACTGTATTATTTTCCAAAGAAGGGTGTGGACATCTCTAAGATCATGAATTTAATTATTTAATCACTTTGAGCGCGGCATAATAAATAAAGCACTAATTCCTGTAAAAAATATTCACTTCATTTGAAAAAATAATTGGTTGAAATTGTCTAGACTTATATGTATTTAGACACATTTTAGTGTAGATACATGTGCATGATAGAAGGGAGCACGTAATGAAAAGAAATCCATTTTATTGTCTTAAATTCGCAGTAGGTTTAATTACTCCTGTAAATCTGTACTCAAGAGAAGTCTGCACAAAATTACTGTATGTGACTTACGGTATGATCAAACTCGGAGCCTCGTATCTACTTGCCCAGAATGTCTGGTAAACTTCTCGTCTCCATTCCACCACTCATCATACCTTTCTCCCCCTTCCCCTGGACAGAGCTCCAACCGCGCCGCTGCCCTACGCCTCTCACGCGCGTGGCGTGGACGCCACCGCCATACCCGATCTACCTCGTCGCGCCCTCCCGTCGCCACCGCCGCCCGCGATTCCGGGGCGTTGGCTCGAGGTACGAGCCCCCTTCGTTACCCAGGGATTAGGCAGGCACCACTGTGCTCCACGAATTCCGGGCTCCCGCCATCTGGATCCATCCCCTGAAACGTAGGGATTCCTTCGTTGGGCTCCTGTAGAATCGGATGCGGCCATGAGTTTGCCGGGGAAGAAGGCTCCGGCCGGGGCTGGCGGGATCCGGAGGTGGCTCTCCACCATCGTGTTGTCGGCGCTCGCGCTGGTGCTGACCCTGGTGGCGATTTCGCTCTCGGTTGGCTCCCCTCTGCCTGGGGCGTCGCTACACGAATACGTCACTGTTCCGTTACTGGGGAAAGAGTTGCAGGGTGGCCAGGAACCCGTGGCTGTGGCTGAGCGCAGTGCCCAGACTGGTACCCTGAATTCGAGCGAGGCGTCTCTGAATACAAGAGAGGCTGGTGATAACATAGTACCGGATCCAGTTGCTGTTGATAACAAAGTACTGGATCCCGCCGCTACCGATGATAGCACGCCAAAACTTGATGAGGGAACCACTCCTGATGCATCACCTTCATCCGATGATTCTCAAGGTGAGATCTTAGTTAATTGCTGTATTGAGTTTCTGTACAGAATCTCACATACATGGATGAATGTTGTTTCTGACTGCACTATACTGGTTTATTCATGACAAAGGCATGGCTCGGATACGCCGAATTGACCTGCGTTATTTGTACAGGTACCTGTGATCTATACCGTGGGGAGTGGGTTCTTGATTCGTCTGGGCCGTTGTACACAAACAACTCTTGCCCTATTATCACACAGATGCAGAACTGCCAGGGAAATGGACGACCTGACAAGGACTATGAGAATTGGAGATGGAAACCTGAACAGTGCATCCTCCCACGCTTTGATGGAAGTAAGTTCTTGGAGTTAATGAGAGGCAAGACACTAGCCTTTGTTGGGGACTCAGTTGCTCGAAATCAAATGGAGTCCCTCCTCTGCATTCTGTGGCAGGTGAGATAGTCCAGTGATACTACTAATGATTTATGTTCTCACTGGAATTAGTATACCTACATGGTAGCTTGCCAATAACTCTTTCTGACCAACTGCATTGACATGTATTACTTTTCCCGAAAACTGATTAAGTTATCTACAAGATCTAAGACCTTTTGGTCAATGATTTAGTTTAAGTTAACGTGCAAGAATTTGATGAAATCATAATACCAGCTCATATGAGAAGCCTATCAAAGCAGCAGAACAGCTGCTGATGAGAAGAGAGGGAAATAATTTTCTGCAGTAAAAGCAAAACTAGTTTTTTTTCATCATGCCTGAATGGGCATCTTCTGCAACTTCTCTATGCTGCTTGCTGTTTGTCATCACGTATTTTACATAATCTACGCAGAGGAAGTTTTGTGAGACATAATTGCTTGAAAACTGTGTACTTTGTCTTATGAGGCCCCTCACATTTTGGGAAATCTTCTCTTACAAAGTATATCTCTAATATTAAACCATAATTATTAGTTTATGATGCTTTGTTGGTTTGTCATTATGTATGACGTCTTCTGTAAAAGAAACACATCCAAATTGGCTTTCTTCCCCGTACTAGCTTAATGTTTAGATTGACCTAATCAACTTTCTGATCCTGTATTGAATGTATTTGTCTTATTTCATTGAGCAAGATATTATCTGATCCGTTATGTTGACAGCAATGTTATCTTCTCCTTTTGACAGGTAGAAACCCCAATAAATCGTGGCAGCCGCAGGTGGAACAGGTGGATCTTCAGGTCAACATCAACAACTATCATCCGCATCTGGTCTTCTTGGCTAGTACACAGATCAGTTGAAGCTGTGGGGATTGCTCCTAAGGGTCTTGATAAGGTTTTCCTGGATATACCAGATGAGACGTTCATGGAATATATCCCAACTTTTGATGTGCTTGTCCTATCATCTGGACACTGGTTCGCCAAACGATCAGCCTATATCTTGAATGGCAATGTTGTCGGAGGGCAGCTCTGGTGGCCTCGTCAGGCTGGAAAAATGGAGATCAACAACGTTGATGCTTTTGGAGTCTCAGTTGAGACCTGCCTTACTGCTTTGGCGACTAACCCAAATTTCACAGGTATAGCTGTTATGCGCACATTCTCGCCAGATCATTATGAAGGAGGGGCATGGAACACTGGTGGATCATGCACTGGGAAGGTTAAGCCCTTGGATGTGGTGGTGAGGAATGGGTTCACGGATACAATGTATGGAAAACAAGTCACCGGCTTCAGAAAGGCAGTGCAGAATTCTGGGAAACACAGTTCGAAACTGAAATTGATGGACATCACTGAACCCTTTGCCTTTAGAGCTGATGGTCATCCTGGTCCGTACAGAAGTCCTGACCCAAACAAGAAGACTCAGAGAGGGCCAGATGGAAAGCCTCCACCTCAGGATTGTCTACATTGGTGCATGCCAGGACCTGTAGATACATGGAACGAAATGTTGTTTGAGATTATACGTAGAGAAATGGAGGGAGATAGCAGCTGAAGAAAAAACATTGCTGACTACTTGCCATTGTTTGGTACGTTCTGCAATGCTGCTAAATGTCGGTGTATATGAGATCGCTTGAGATGTTGTTTTACCACAGATAGGAAGGACTGTAGCTTTAGATGCAAAAGAACAGATTAGTGTGTGGCAACAATTGAGATAGGGAATGGGATGTCAAGATGAGTTTTTTTTTGGTTGGTTGGGAGGAGGGAGGCTGTTGGGCATGGGATTTAGCTCTTTTTAGTCCTGAACTCCCAATCCCTTGGTAAGAGGAATGGGGAACGGTGAGCAATTCATTTGTATCTGGAGATATTGGCTATACTTTCTTGTCTGACGCCTTGTTGCACAAAACAATTTTTTGCCAAATTTTGTGGAACTGAATACCACATGGCTCAAACGGAAGTTAAGAGCTCTGTCTGTACTAAATACAGGACTATTCTTTTGCTTGCGGCCATTGTATTTGCTAGTTGCTGGGATGAAACTGCACTTTCTGTTCTGCACTAAATACTATTCTTTTCCTTGCGGCCATTGTATTGTGATTATATGCACATATTGATTGTAGATTGTGCACATATGATCTTTTCTTGCTTACATATGTCTGGTACTATGATCCTGCTCTGTTGTTGAACAAACGGTATACCAAACACACGGCTAGTTCTATTTTCCTTCGGAATAATTTTAGTACGAGTACTACTTGTTAGCATGGTAGAGGTTGCTGAACTTCTAAAATCCGAGGCCGTGTAATATGCATGCCATTTGTTTGCTGTTGTCAACAACCTGTTGCATCTAGGCCTTTCTAAAACTTTTATATGCAGTAAAGGAAGCAAATAAAATCAAATGTCGAAATATGCTCAGAAAGACAAATGCCTGACGGAAATGGTCTAACCTAAAGATCTGACACAAATGCCTTCTTACTGTCAGGACGACCTCTTTTGTGTGCTGCAAACATCATGTACCCAGTAATTCAATACTCCAATGAAGTATACAAATCCAAGCACCAAACTAGCTCCTCAGTTGTTTTCTCCTACTAACTTCTGGTTGCCTTCCCATTACAGACTGATGTATATTCTACTATCACCGGTCCTGACATGAAAGTTGCAGCTTATCTTTCCCTTCACCATGAAAAAACATTGAGTGGAAAGAAAGCTGGGCTCCAAACAAACTATATTCCCATCAACACCCCAAGCGACTAAACAAACGTTCATGTGACTTGTGACCCTTCTCTAGTCAGTAACGTCAATCTGTTCCCGGGAGGAAAGATAACATTGTTATCTCGGTGGTCATCTGAGCCTCTCTTGATCTAATCTAATCTGTTAGGTTTCTATATATGCTTGGAATATGCCACTTGGCCCTTGCCTCCATGATATATCTCTCCCTCAAAGATCTCTCCAAGAGATAACATATCATATCACATCACACTACTAGATTGGTACGATATAAAACACCTGGCATCCTGGCACTACCTTTCTCTGGCTCTTTCTCCTTTCTTTTTTGCACTGGCAACACATTGTTTCTTTTGGTGTTAGTTTATGCCCTAGCTAGCACACAATCACCGGATGCTAACTGCTCTCCTTTTTGATAACCATGCCAACAGCGTGTCAATAATCTAGGACCCATTGAGCTTACCTGCTACTGGTGCAAATCCCAGAGGCAAATTTGTCAGCAGAACTTCAT
Organism: Avena sativa; assembly: GCA_916181665.1. NCBI lineage: Eukaryota > Viridiplantae > Streptophyta > Magnoliopsida > Poales > Poaceae > Avena > Avena sativa. The sequence continues at coordinate 420,262,712 of OV702282.1, forward strand.
AATAAAAACTGCTGCTAACTCTGTTCCATAATTCTTATCATGACTTTAGTTCAAATTCGAATTAAACTAGTATGACAAGAATTATAGTACGGAGGGAGTAATGAAATAAGATCAATATGTGTCAATAGTACTCGTTCTTGACAAACGGCCGCAAAGTGGTGTAAGATAATGATCGAGATCATTACAAACAAAAAAATGTTTCTTACAGCAAGTGGAATCTAGACTATAGATTAAACTAGACTATCAATTCAATCTAAAAAATGTTTCTTATAGCACAACGCAACCCATGGATATGCATTACAGCAGCCAAATAGTGTACTCCCCCGTCCAGAAATAACTGACTTGGGATTGTCTAGATACAAATGCATCTATACACTAAAACACGTCTAGATGCATAAAAATTTAGACAAATCTAAGTCAGTTATTTTTGGACAAAGAAAGGACACTGATATGCATGCAACCAAAATCCTTTCCACATATCTCGAGGCCAAATTCTCATACTATTCGTCTTCTAAGTCTTCCTCTCGAGTCCTATATTATTCCTCTAGGTTCCTGTTGGATTATTAGGCATAATTTCCACGATTAATTTCAGAATATAAATCATGATAAAACCAGCTACTAGCTCATGTAACTCGAACATACTAGATGTACTAAACAACAGGATGATCGGAAACAAACAGCAGCCTAACATGTACTCGCAGAACATGATGAATAACCAAACAGGATCACGTAGCACGTACCGTTCGGTTGTCGTAGTAGAAACTTTGGGGAAGAGTGATCGCAGCAGATGGCGACGAAGACGGCGGTAGGCAGCACCGCCTGACTTGGATGGAAGACGACCGTGATGGAGAACTCGAGCAGTCGCGCAGAGCGCTTCCTAAAAACCTTATTCGCCCTCTCCCGTACAGGATCGCAAGGGCGAGTGGTTCCGGAGACCTGCTCTCCTGTCCGCCGGTGCACGCCGGCAAGCGGGATGGAGTAGACTACGGTGACGGCGCAAGTAGAGAGGAAGGCAAAACCCTAGATTGGTTTTCGGTGTTATTGTGGCGGTAGCCGCGCAGGACTTTATATAGAGCGGCTCAGGAAACCCTAACGGAGGCGAACCTGGGCCGAGTCCAATCTAGGGGTAATTTTTTTTATCCAATCCACATAAAATGTTCATTTAAACTAAAATGTTATTTTCTATTTTTTTATAATAGGTTCATATGCGCATGTGATCTAAAACACCGCCGCCCGATGAAATCCATGCATGGAACCTCTACGGCTGGTCCTTATTCAACCAGCGGATTTGCTGGATTTTTTATCACATATTAAGAGGTTTTTAAGTTTAGCCCGTGTTGAACTTGTCTTTTTTCTTTCTTTATGTCGTCGCTATTGTTAAAACTCTTCACGATCCACGATACAGAAAAGATAAAAAATAAGTGTTCGGCAATTGTTAAATTTAGATATAGGAACTGTTAGAAATAATGGGGCTAATCCATTTAGGCCCATGAGTATTTCAGATTTTCCCTAAATCTCAAAGCCCAAATTTGTGGCAGCCTATATGTGTTTGGGCCCATGTTTGTGGCAGCTCACATGGGAGTGGAGTGGGAGCTAAAGTTTAGTCCCACATGGAAAGTTGGAGAGTTGCACCTCCGACGACGCCGCTCGCACGCACGCTCGCCTCGTCTTACAGTATGTCAATTTTCCTGAGCAACAAAATAACGTCGTGACGAGACGAGGCGAGCGTGCGAGCGGCGGCGGCGTCGTCGGAGGAGGAGCGCGCGTGTGTATCTCTCTTATTTCCACTCACTTACAAAGTGGTGCAACACTCCACCTTATAAGGATTGGATAAAAAGGAAAAAAAAACCATGAATTATGTCTTTTTCCTTGTGAAAACTTATATGTGAACATAGAATGTCTGGATATATATTTTTCTAACTTTTTCTAATTCATCTGATATTTTAAAATACATCTTTAAACAATGGATCCATATGCACACGATGAGCTGAATATGATTTTTTTCGGATTTAAGCTCCGTTTTGACCGGGTATTTCTCAGCCCTTGGCCAGATGGCTAGCGATAGCTCTCACCATTTGTCACGTCAAGGTGGCGCTATCGCCCATTTCTATAAGCGAACACGTGCCATGCCTTCGTGTCGTCCTCGCGTGCCCAAACGCGTGATACGCGCTCCTCGAATTCACGGTTGACACATTTCTCGCTGTTCGGGCCTAACCTGTGCTCCTGCACCCACAAAAACAAGCAAATATATGGGCAGCTGACCATAATTATTTCCTTCCGCGTTACGCTGATCTGCAAAAAATATCACCTCCCCTCACGGAGCAACGCACACCACACCTTCACCGACACCTGCGCGTGCAGCAGGTAGTGGATGTGAGCGAGATCTGGCCGTATATGCCCATGTCTTTCTACACACGTCTGGCTTGACCCAGCACCACATTTAATCGTCCCTCTAAAGAGATAAACTGGAGGTTAAAAATGAGCAGCCGAGTGTAGAGAACAGGAGACGATTGTACTTACCAACTACCACACCCTACACGTGGCCGTTTCCCCTCCTGACAGGACCATTCGATCGAGAGCGAGGAGATGACAGTACGATAGGTTCATGGATCAGATTAGCTTGCACGCATGGTCCATCCATGAAAGCAAGCCTCTCGATCGTCGATCAGAGATCGACCGACCGATCGGAGCCTCGTCAGCTCGACAACAAATGCATGCGCCGATATCGCAGCTAGCTAGACCTGATCAGTGAGGCGAGCCGGGTCCCACGCGGTGGCGCATGTGTGCAGAAGCTGGAGCTAGACGACGACCCCTCGAGTGGACGGGTCTCGTCGCTAGACCCCTCCGTTATCCATCTAACCATGGACCACCCTGACAATTATTTCCTCCGTCTCCGTCACCTTTTCCTTATCCTGCTCGCCAGTCACGCCTACCGCCATCGCTTATCAACAACTGGCATATTAGCAGTAGTAAGAACATCTCTAACTGATTCCCTAAAGTTGGTTACAGAAATAAAAAAATCTAAAGGTGCTGCACTTAACCGATTTCCAAACAGACGTTGCTATAGAACGACCGTTCTAGAAATGATAATTTTTGGCGGATCAGACAGCGTAGGTACATGTCCGTGTGAGTATTTTTGGCATGCAATAATTAAGATTGATTTTGTCCCTAAACAGAGCTAATTAATGATGATTTAGTCTCTAGACACAAACAAACAAAAAATGCTTACGTCATCGGAATCTAATACGAAAAATAAATTTCAAAATGTTTTGTAGGTCAAACGGTTTATCCGATTTAAATTCCGTTTTTATCGTTAAACTAGTCGTGCCGAGATCTTCGAAACTAGATCTCATATTGATAGGTTTTTACGACTTTTTTCTAGACTCAGAAAGTTATCCACATATAACACGCACGATTATCAAGACCGTACTATATAAGTTATCCACTCTACGAAAGGGTTAGGTGTTTAAGTTTTTATATGCCCACGAAAACACAAATATGAACTCCTCCGGTTTATGATCCGTTTTCACCGAGTCGATGGTAAGGGAGTCTCACTATCCTAACACCTAGGCTATCGCATCCCAATTAAAGTAGCCCGTAACTCACATTATATTAACTAAACTAAAATATATGAACCAAGATTTTATGATGCAAAACAGAACTATAAAAGTTATCCACATAAAAATGCGAGAACACCTCGATCCAACCCGTTTATACGATGGATAACTTATATGTTATAGGATGGATAACTTACATACTGTGACATGATAACTCACGTGTTAGGGGTGGATAACTTTTTGATCCGAAAAAATTTATCGTATCTATATGGGATCTAGTTTCGAAGATCTCGTCGCGACTAACTCAACGGTGAAAACGGATCGTAAATCGGACAAATTGTTTGATCTACAAAATATTTTGAATTTCCGGTTTGATCTTTAGCTGACTCTGATTTGCGTGTTCATACTTGATGCCTTAGTGATCGTTCCTATCCAATCAACAACAATAATTAGTCCGCGAGGTTCTACAACCCACCGACCGGTCTAAAGATAGATTTACCCTAGAAGAGTATATTTTTATATATCGAAGGAGTAAATCGAGGAACCGACTTTTAAATTTACTCATAGGCCACCACTTTTGAGAAAAACTCCTGCCTCCCGAACTCCACCTCCTACCCTCTGTCGTTCTTTCCCACCCGTCTTCCCGTCGGCGCCGATGTCGTCGAATCCGCCCAAAATCGACACGCAGCTCTTCGTGGCACCTTCTCCGACCATCCCTGGCGTCTCCGACGCCTCGACGCCGCCACAATCAGATATCTCCACCACGATCGCGGGTTGGAAAAGGTTGGGGCCCAACAACGTGGTTTGGCCGGCCAACACAGCCATCAAGGCCTCCGGAAAGGCCGGCGGAAAGCGCGTGGAGTCTCCCGAGGTGTCGCCGCATCCTCCCCTTGCTCCCGTGGCCGGCCGGCAGCAGAGCAAGCCAACTCCGGCCAAAGTGGTGCTCGCGGAGGTGGCGGCCAAGAAGAAGATGAAAAAGGCCGTGACGGCGCTTCCGAAGGCTACACCGGCATCTTTGACGCGCAAGGCCTCGCCGGGGAACCCTCCCCTAGGCCGGACACCGCGGGCGGCCTTCATCAATGTTGACGAGCGCGAGGTGCTCGACGGATCGTCGGCAAGGTAGAAAATTTATTTCTCCTCACCTATCATTGGTTGGCTATTTGTAGACACACGGTGTTATTATTTTGATGATATGTAGACACACGACGTTGGAGGAGGAGGTTCCCGGCTTCATGACACAATTGGAGAGTAGCCATGCCGCCAGGATCGACGACCTCCACTTCGACGATAATGATGTTGAGGCCACCACCGAGCAAAGAGAGGTGGAGGAGGAAGATGTTGAGGTCACCACCGAGTAACAAGACGTGGAGGATACACAAGCAAGCGCAGAGAAGACAAGAACCACCAACTATAACGAGAAAGAAGACATTGCATTGTGCTATGCTTGGATAAATGTGTCACTCGATGCATCGGTTGGCACCGACCGATTGAAGGAGAAGTTTTGGGCTCGTATCGAGGACTACTACAACAATACTGTCACCGTGCCGATCACTCGCACACAAGGCTCTCTCGGCCACCGGTGGGGTGCCATTCTTGAGCAATGCAACCGATGGTCCAGTTGTGTTGATCAAGTGCACGCCAACCCACCAAGTGGAGTGCTCGTGATGAAGTATGGTCCACTCATCCAAGACCTCTACAAGCTACACAGCAAGAAGAATGGTGCCAAAGCTTTCACCTTGCACCATTGCTACAACGAGCTTGTTGGCAATGAAAAGTGAGTGCGAAGGAATTGGGAGACCACTCCAAAGAGGTCAAGGGTGAGCATTTAGGCCAACGATGAGGAAGATGAAGACCCACACAAGTGGTCCAGTTATTTCGATGTGTTCGATTCGATAAACTCTCGAAATAGGCTTTTGCCCCGCTATATTAATATAGCAATAACCGATACAACTTGCCCATAGTTGGGGCCAACGGCACAATAAGCCCAAAAGAAGAAAAAAGAAGAGAAAACAATGCCCAACACCTACGGATCAACAAAAACAAAGATAGCATGCCACCGTTGAGCCCTCCGGAGCAGACCCACCACGATCCTAGCACTCCGAATCGCCGCGTACCAAGCAACACATTTAAGAAGGAAAAAAACGACAACGTCGTTGCTGCTCGGACTAGTCCTAGGGTTTCCCCCGGTACGCTAAGGGTTGTGGGGAAGAGGTACCCCAGACGCCCTTCAGGAAGGAATGGCGACACTCGCAAGCGTCGCTGCATCGGTGCCAAGACGACAGAGATTTCTGCCGACCCCCAAAAAACCACATCCCCGGACAATTCGTAGAGCTCCATAAATCTTGCCACCCACTAACATACGCCACCACGGTCTTGTGTCACCATCGTCGTCTCACCATGGCAACCGCTGCGAGGATGGCCTAACTGAGAAAAGGCAGCCGAAGACAGGACGGCGGTAACACAACCACACAGGAGGGAACAACCTCCACCGCCATAGACGATAGCCGATCGGACGCGTCGGCAAGATCACACCAAGCTATTGGAGCCGGAAGGCGGCAGCAACATAGCCATCTGGAGGACATCCTCCACCGCCATTGGCGGGTGCCGACCGGACGCGACAGCAGACCTGAAAGGGCCCGTAAAGTCGCTGCCACCATGCTGCTGCACTTAGACCACCGCCACCGCCACCCTCTAGATCGGCACCATAGGCCCGGTCGGACCCATATGGACCCGTGAAGCTCTTGCCGTCACGTAGCAAGCGTGACGTTGTCGCTGCCACCCATCCTGCACCGCTCGTCAGTCTACCCGGGATAACAAGGTCGAGCCTAGCCCGCCCGACCTGACCCAGATCAGTCCCAAAGGGCCTAGATCTAGGCCTGCAGGGCTCCGGCCGAACCTGCCCCTGCCACCGTCGCCACCAACTGGGGCTCCTGCCGCCGCGCTTACCATTCATAGCACCAGGTCGCCCCGCCGCCGTTGAGCTGGACCGCTGCCGCCTAGATGCACCGCCGGTGCCGCGCCGTCCCGCGCGAGGAGGACACCCAGGGGAGAAGCAGGGGCCACCGGCGCCGGCGCAGGCCGGGCCGAGGCCGGCGACGCACGCCAGCGACGGTGGAAGGGGAGGTGTGTGTGTGGGGGGGGGGGGGGGGGGGCGCTTGGGAGGGAGCCGGCGACGCGGCCCAGCCGCCCGCGCAGGGGCGACTAGGTCGCGGGAGGAGATGGGCGTGAGGAAACGGTTCGAAACGACAACCTCGATTCGATAAACTATGCCTACGTATGTTGTGCTGTTTGTGTTTGAATTGTCCGTATGTTTAGATTATTTGTATGAACTCTATGTTAGATGTATGAATGCATACGTGGAATGCTAGAGAGAAATAGAGAAAAAAAAGTTTTAATCTTTTAAGTTTAGGGGTTCGGTTTTTAACCGCCGGTATTTAGAGTCATCCGTTTACTCTTTTAAGATCTAGAAAATATGTTAGAGATGCTCTAAGTACTGCTTACTGTTTGCTTCCTTGATGCTTGATGCTTTGTGTCTATGCAGTTAATAACTTGGTACTTCGTACAGTACTACCTAATTATATTTACCCCTGAAATGTACCCAGGGGAATATCTCGTGAACGCTGGTACACGGCGACCATGTGCTTACCAAGATCCTTGCCGCTGCATTGCCACGAGACAAGATATCGTACGGGCGCGAATTCTATCTCGCCTGATTCGGCTAAGATAACATAGTATATAACTCCCCTTGCTTGATCGCATTGTATATTAGGATCTCGTAGCAGACAGCCACCGCGGATTAAAGGTTTTTTTAGTTTTTCTTTGGAAGGAAACCACCGATTAAAGTAGTGCCATCATTCGACCCATGCTCGTCGTCCGGCCAACACCTGCCCGCCGCGTCCACCGTTTCAGGATTTCCTTTGATCTCTCTTTTTTTTTGTTTCCTTTAGCGCTTAACCTTTTGTGTCTTCCTTTATTTTATTTTCAACTCAAGATTAATAGTTTAGTGAGTACTGTGCAAGAGTTGACGATTTCTCATGTGCTTTGTAAGAACGATTTGCTCTTTCATAACAATCTCGACCAAAAATTTATGTACAAATTAAAACGAATTAGAAAACCAGATCGAGCTGATCCATTTTTCTTCTCTACATTAATGAGGATCTTAAACGGGACAGTCTACTTGATCCTGGCCGCCGGCGCCGCCGAGGGCGACGGGAAGAACCCGACAGCGCGGCACTTGACGTCCGTCCCGTGCGTCGGCATTGCCCCGGACGCCGCCGAGGTGGTCGACGACGGCGACCGCTTGTAGGGCCCGAGCCACTTGGCTAGCATGTAGCGGCTCTTGCGCCAGGGCGGCACGTGCAGGCCGTGCGCGCGGAGCGAGCGGCGCGCGGCGTCGGCGGCCAGGCGCACCGCGCGCCCGACGGCCTCCTCCCGCGCGACCACCGCCGTCGCGGGCACGGCCGCCACGACGACCGCGTACTCCGCCGTCGCGCGCGCCACCTCCAGCCCGGCCCGGAAGTCCGCGTCCACAATGTACCTGGCGGGGCTTCTTGCCCCTTTCGATGCCGATGCCGGCACGACCACGTCGATGTACTCGTACGTCCCGGCCGTGAGGCCGCCGGAGGACTCCCAGCGCGACCTGCAGACGCCGGCGTCGTACCCGGCGGCGCGCAGCCGCCGCATCACCGCGCGCCGGAACGCCGCGCCGTGCGCCCGCAGCGGGGCCTCCGCGTGCAGCGCGGCCGCCACGGCGGAGGCCAGCATGATCCGGAACGGGTCCTCCGCGGCCGGCGGGTCGAGCAGCGCCCGCACGGACGCGGCCGTCTCCGCGGCGCGGCCGGGCGCGTCGTCGTCGTCCGAGTCGCACCCGTCCCGTCCCTTCGCGGACGGCCCGGCGTCCTCATCGCCGCCGGCACCGTCCGTCTCGAGGAAGGCCTGGACGAGGTCGGAGAGGCAGGCGGAGGCGTCGTGGTCGCTGCCGCTGCTGGTGCATCCCCCGTCCCCGCGGAGGCGCGCGCGCACGGCGTCGTCGAGGCGGATGTACACGGCCATGCTGCTGGTCGTCTTCGTCGTCGCCGGCGAGCGAGGCGCGCTCGGCTCTGCGTTGTGTGGGAAGGTTCAAGGTTGTGCGATGCGGTGCCCGGAAGAGGTTGACACCTCTGGGCCGAGCTTTTATAGGGTGGTTGGGCAAGGGTTTATTCCGCGGATTAACCTTGGCGTGATTAATTAGTAGGTGACGGACGCCGGAGGGATTACTACTACTACCATTGTTTTCCCAGCTGGACGCCGGGGTGCGAGCGTTTAGCCCTGGAATATGCTTGCAGCGGTACGGGTTTACGGGGGCAGGTTAGGTGCCCAGAATAGTCGCGGTCCGAAGCTAATTTAATCGTGCCGAGCCACGTTTGTGATTTGATTGACTTATGACTGACAAATGTAAAGCGATAAACACCCTCATTTATCTTCTTCTATCTTCTAGACCCGTCCATGATTCACAGGTATGCCGCTGTTACAGTAGTACTTCAAAGTTTTTGAATGAATTCCAAACACGTGTATCCGATCGTCTCAAAGGACACGTCATCTAGATTTCCACCGACATCAGCGTGGAAAACATGTTACATACTAGTGGCACTAGTACAGCTTCTCGAGAAAAAGAAGATGGTACGGTGCAGCGATGACCATTGAACAAATGGTGCAGTAACTTTGTGTCGGTCTGTCAGCTCAGCTCAGCTAGCACCCCGTGTGCATTACAATAGCGTCTAATTAAATGTCTTTGATTAACTTCATATATCGCGTTTAAATGTTGGGTGACCCTCCTTGACCATGAAGCGGTTCACGGAGTAGCATATTCGCCGTTCCGATTAGGCATCGCGATTAGGCCGAGCGTCTTCTCGGCGAAACTTTCTTTCTCGAGCGTCCTATAAAAAGAAAAAATAGGGGTAGGGGGTATCACGTAGCCGGCAGGCAGGATATACCCGGACCGACCCGCGGCCGGGGCCGGGGCCATTGCGCGCGTACGTCGCGGGAAATGGGAGTGGAATGGGACCGGATATGCCGCGGCATCTCGCGGGAGGGGTTTACTGTCCGCCGCTCTGTCACCGGGTCCGCGGGGCCCTACGGCTACGGCGCGAGGGGGCGCCTGATGATTGGGCCAGGTCAGCACGTGCGGCTGCGTGCCAGGCGCGAGCCGCGACGGCTTTGGCCCTTGGCGCTGGCGTGGGGACGTGCCCGCCTGCGCGCGCGTGCGTGCATGCGCGGCCGCGGGGCGTCGCTGCGTTCACTCGCCGTGGGACGAGACCGAAAGGGACCAATTGCCCTTTGCCTCTCGCGGTCACCCAATCTACTCCACCATGTCAGGCAATTGTTTTTGCCAAACATACACGGTAGACATGTGCACGTATTCTACTAATTCATACTACTCCTATACTCTATCTCGTCGTGAGGCCGTCGAAGAAAGCAAAGCAAGGTCGCGTCCTACTTTAGATCCGGCTCGCCGACACGACGTGTTTAACTAATCGTGACCACGAGCAACAGGCCCGACTCGATCGTCCGCTGCTTCCTTTTCTCTTTCGAAATGACGGCTCTCGAGTCAAGCTTGGAGGACACGTTCAGCACCGAGTCCCCGCTCCCTCGCTCGGTCCAAAAGCTCTTCCTTCTCGTCCGGAAATCATGTGAAGCGCTAGCTAGCTAGCTATGAACAAGAGCAATCGTCCTTTTCTTCTCCTCTGAATTGTTGCGATTTTCTGCAAATTAAAGCATGGGTCGCCGAAAGAATAATGTTTGACGGTGGTAGGGGTGGAACACTCATGATTTTGCGAGGCATATCCGGCTCCAAATGTATGCGGCCATGTTTGGAGGTGATGACATCAATGTTATAGTAAGTATACGTGTATAGATTAGAAATAGACTAGTATTCTATGTCTTGAACTTTAAGTCTCTATCTATTCCCGTATAACTTTATATAAAAGCCCACAAAGATCATTGTATAAAATAAATATTCTAGAGATTTACTAGTAATATTTTTTACTGTACATGTTACCAGAGCGGCATGGTATCATGGACACACAGAACAGGGCCGTCTCGTCTGCTGCTTCCTTTTTCTCTTTCAAAATGACGGCTCGGGTCAAGCTTGGAAGACAAGTTATTGTACAGAGTTGGCAATGAAGTCATACAGAGATGTACAAGAGATGCGGGAGAATGATCAGAATATTGTTTGACGGTGGGGTGGAACACTATTGACGTTCCGAGGCACGGGGATCCCAGCTAACAATCGTCTACGGATATGTTTGGAGGTGACGAACTCAAAAGCAATCGTGCCCTTTTTTTAGTCAAAACCAAAATTTTGGCTCTTCTTTGGACGGTTGCCAACGTCTTTGCCATCTCTATGCTACATAGTAAACTCTAATCGATTGTTCTTGCCAACATTGGCTACCACCAGGGCTATCATAATCTTATAAAAAAAATAGCTTACTGAAATTTGGTGGGGTTGTTTTTAGCTCAAACCGAACACACCGCCACCCACCCTAAGATTCGATGTGTCAATGTTTTTGGACCTTCCATAGTGTTGTTGGTCCTACACGCTCCTTTTTCTTCCTCGCCCCAACCCTAATTTTCAAACCCGTAAATCTCCACTCCCCCCTACATGTCATCTTCATCTTCCTGCATGCACCTTTCCATCATCAAGCGTGGATTGTGGATGCATGTGCTTGTAAATATGTCCGGTCTGGTACCTCTTGATGTTTTGCAATGGACTTATAGCTCCTATGGGACGTCTTTACATGCAATTGGAAGGAACACTATATTGTTGCAAAGAATAGCTTGCATGCGACACTTCTGAAGCGGCAAATAGCTTCCGTGCGACACTTCCACTTAACCTCACGAGACCGTCAACGACTTCGAATCAGCTGAGCAGAGTAGGACCCACAACCTCTCCACGTCACGGCGGAACTCACCTGATGTCCACCTCATTTCGTGGGACTCGTTGAAGAGAGTCATTGGCCCGATCCGTCCCCGCACCCGAGCACTCCCGCCACCGTTCCAGCATCTCATCCCCTTTTGTTTTCTTCTCCGGCAAGCAAGTGCGGCAACGCCGGCGAGGGATGTCGATCTCTGCTTCAGCCTCCCTCCGCTCATGGCCTCGGTATGGTGCGGTGCCAATGAGGAGGTGCCCCGATTGCCCCCGTACCGCGCCCCTGAAGCGGCTTGTCACATCCACCGACAAGAACGACAACATTGGCCGGGAATTTGTGAAGTGTGAGAGCAAGCCCGAGCCGGGAAAGGTGATATCTGAGTGTTTCGAGTGCCAATTTCTCGCTTTTCTTTCGAAATTTCATGCATTTCATCGAATTTGGGATTTAGGGTTCATCTCTGCGATTTCAGGAACTGCCAAAATGTGGGCATATTGAGTGGCTTGATGAGTACATCGAGCGAATTGGGGTGGAGGTAGCATCCCGGGAGCTCGAGAACCCGTCCGTGGTGGAGCAATTGGGATGTGTCAACCCCATTTCCGCTGGTACTACGGTGGATGCGGAAGTGAAGGCCGAGCTGAAGAAGATGAACAAGCAGCTAAGGCAAATCATCGAATGGAAGAAGCAGGACAATCTGATGGCCGATTTTTTTTATGTAATTTCTCTCGGATTAGTTTATCTCCTGATCATTAGTCATTAGACAACGCAATCAGTGTTCGAGTGATGCTTTGTAATGGATGTAATGGTCTATTTCTTTGGCTTGAATAAAATGCAACACAAATTCGGGCTAATTTTGAGCTGCTCTGTTTTCGAAATTAGTGTTCCTTCAGTTTTATCAGTGTTCCTTTAGTTTTATCAGTGTGCAGGGGAGGGGGAGGAGTTGAAAAGTAAAAAAAAAATTGACGAGGAGTGATTGAAAAAGTCCAGGCCCAAATAGAACTGAGCCAGGCCAAAATGGTCGTATCCAGGCCCAATAGTAACTACTTGTAGATTGGGCAAAAAAATGGTACTCACGTTATAATCTAACTAGGGACGTGTGGATCTGCAGATACTCGTGCTCAGGTCGCAATTTTTTATTTTTTGCGAAAATAAATATATAAATGAAGGCCAAGGGCATCCATTTAACTAACATAACTTGGGCGCCCCTTTAACTTATGTAAATATGTAAATGTGTTGTTTGAAAATGAACCATGTGTTGTTTGAAAATAATCAATCATCATAACATTAACTTATTCTTCCTTTTGAGCTTTTCTAATTTCACTCATTTTATAAATATTGCACGAGTATTATATGAGAACTTGTTTTTGTGTCTTTTGTTTTATGCACTTGTTGTTTTGGGTGTTTTGACAATACAATAAAATACAAGTCGACTGATAACAGATTATAAATATTGCGGGCACGAGTAAAACACAGGATAGATAATATATTCAAAGTCTATTTCTTTTGGCTCTTCTTACCCCTCGTTTTCTTCTCCTTCACAAGTTTCACACCACACAACAGGTTTATGCTCTTCTTTTTCTTACCATTACCATCTGGCCTCCCCACAGCACGTCCAAGAGTCTCCTTCACCTCCTACACCTCCTCAACAACACAATCTGGCACCAGAGCCTCATCAACATGGTCACTTTGCACCAGAGCCTCATCAACATGGTCAGTTTGCACCAGAGCCTCAACAACAGGCTCATTTTGCACCAGAGCCTCAACAACATGCTCATTTTGCACCAGAGCCTCAACAACATGCTCATTTTACACTAGAGCCTCAACAACATGCTCATTTTGCCCCTCATTTTGCACCGGAGCTTCCAAATCAGAAATGGTGTGCCCTAAAGCCTCAACAGTTTGCACATCATCCTCCAAAACAAGTTCAGATTGCACCTCAGCAGCACCAAACATGATCTGGTTAGTTCTCTTCTTTCTTTGGCCATTGATTCTTGCCCTTTTCACTGGCCAGCATTCGTCAACAACAAGAGGTGGGCCTTTTTCTCCACACTTCTTCCTGAAAACAAGCAAGTTAGCTGGGGGAGAAAAATCATCAACAAGAAATGGGATAGATTTTGGATGAACATACTTTGGCTTTTCACCAGTGTATCTGCACTTGGTAGAGCCAGCTCGGTGTCCAAGTTCTTCACAGAGTTTGCATCTATTCTTGTTACCTTTTTGGGCCCTTTTTGGCTTGGCATCTTTCTTTTCATCTTTCTTTCCCTTCTTGCTGCTCCCACCTTTCTCAAACCAAGCCTTGAATCTTCTCTGCTTGGGCCTGCCAGCCTTTCTTTTCATCAAAGGAGGACACAAGGAGAACTGAATGTCCACTTCAGGCCACTAAGACTGATCTGTAAGTGCTGGAATTGGTGTTCCATATGCAGCCTTGAATTTTGCTACAGAATAATACTCATGCAAATATGGGTGCATATTTAGCTTGTATTTGAAGGCCAAGAAAAGTATGACATGCTCACAAGGCTTCCCAGTGTGTTGCCACTCAAGGCATGTGCATTCATGCAATTGAGTGTCAACAACATGCCTCCTACCAGTCTTTGTATCTCTGACTTCAGCACCCCACAATGAGGATTTCTCAACACGCAAATGTGCAAGATTTCTGCTCCTGTTGACCACCTGCTGCACAACATCAGGAAGCTTATATCCTTAAAGAACATCACCAAGCCTTCTTCTCAATTCCCACAACCTCATGATCATGATCCTGATCTGGTCAACCATGTCATGGATAGGCAAGTCTTTTAACTCCTTCACTTTGCTGTTGAAACTTTCTGCCAAATTATTGTTGATATGATCACATTTGATGGCAGTGTTAAAACCTGACCTGTACCATAAAAGAGAATGGTAGGTTTCCAACCATGTACAAAACTTGACCCTATCCTCCTCAGAGCATGCCGCCTTAATCTTCTCAAGGTGTTATGAATGTGTCTGTCTGGTGTAAGATCTTGCTGCTGGCCACATGCGTCCAAAATCATCTCCTCTGAATTTTTTGATCAAATTCATCCACATATGGCCGAAGCACTCCCTCTGCTCAGCATGAGGGAAAACAATCTTTACTGCATTTTCTAAACCTTTACATGCATCTGTGTGCACTGCCAATGGAGAGACTGGCCCTATGCATCTTTTCAACTGCATCATGAACCATGTCCACGATGCTTCTGTCTCAGACTGAAACATGCCAATAGCTGCAGGGAACATCCAATTGTGTCCATCTAAAGCATTACATGCTGCTAGTTGACCATTCCACTTTCCAGTCAAGAAAGATGAGTCTATACTCAAATATGGACGGCACCCTGCTTTGAAGCCATCGATGCAAGGCTTTAAAGCCATGAAGAGTTTAGAGAACAAGACTTTCCCATCAGCTGTTACCTCAGTATCTGTCTCCACAACACTGCCAGGTGACCTCTTCTCTACTTCTGCTTTGAAGTTATAAAGCATTCGAAAGGTATTTGCCCAATCACCATATAGCTCTTTCATTGCCCTTTGCTTTTCCTTCCACACTGTAGTATAATTCATCTTAATGGGGTACTGCTTTTCCAAGTCGATTTTCAGTCTCTTTGCAGTGCTGTTTGGTGTTGTGGCTAAAATGGGCTTGATCTTTTCTGCAACCCATAATTGTGATGTCATCTTTGTAACTGTTTGAGAACTTGTAATGCAAGTATGAGGTTTTGGAATTTGATTCACTCTTATTGTCCTTCCATCAGGTTGGCATCTAGCAGATATATACCACTTGCAAGGCTTGGCACCACCATCATAACCTACGCATTTTGCATAGAACTTCTTTTTATCAGTCCACATAGTCTTGGTAGCAAACTCACGTTTGACTGCATATGTCCTGAAACACATCCTGAATTCATCCATGCTTGGAAACAATCTCCCAACTTCAATAACTGGGTCCTCTTTGTCATAAACTGTTACTAGCTCATCATCATGTGCATCATCTACATGAACTGCAGCATTTTCCAACAACTCTAGATCTATATCTGCCTCTTCATCTCTTAAATGGTTGTCACCATTATTTGCAGCTTCATCCCTCTTCTTCTCCTTGTCTCTGTCATCTATAGGAATGCCAAAAAGCTTTGCCATTTCAATGTCATCTATTGGTGCAATGACCAAATCAGTCCGGTCATGTATCTCAACTGAATTCCAATCAACAATTACAATCCTTTGTGCATTAGCATCGGCAGCCTCCCCTTGTGCAGCCCAATCATCCTCGACCATCTGAGCAGCCAGCTTCGAGGCCACATATCCAACCCTCGAATCAGGTTTCAGATCATTGAGCTCTGCTAAAAACAGAACAGTTTTGCTTGTCCAACCGTTTCGCTCATCGATTTCATCAACTATATGTTCCCCTGTGTCAACCCTAACATAGTCACATTTGCAATCATCAAATCGTAACAAAGAAACTTCTTGCTCTGGCCCCCAAACCACACTATCCCCAATTTTTTCCACCATTTTCCTCACCGCCTCCTCTCCCATGTTTATTAGCTCTTGGGGATCAACATGTTCTAATTCCACCTCCCATTTAACAATTGTGTCTCTCTCAATGAGCTGTGTGCTGCCATCAACTAAAACAACCCTAGAGTGAAAGAAATTGATGCGAAATTCGAAGGTTTGGCGCACAACGTCGTCTCCCCTGTTTTTGGCGGGCACTGTGAGCTAGCGGAAGCGAAAAAAGAGCTCAACCTTATAGAAATTAAGTGCAGAGATACGGGATATACCGATTAGAAGTCCCCTCTCCATGCTCCATATTGTTCCCCCTCGCCCCGTTCAGCACACCCTCGCCTCCATAATCTAGCATCAATGGGCACGCTCAGATCTCGAATTGAGAAGAATGGGAGAGGAATTAGCTTTCAAATGGCACTCACCACCTTCGCCGTCGAACGAAAGCGCCACCGCCTAAATGAATTGCCCTGTCGCCGCCGTCGGGGAAGCTACAGTCAGTGTGACGCGCGCTCTCGGTCGGAAGCGGTTGGTTTGACTGGCTTGACTGGCTTTCCCAACCGACCGGTTTGGCTTAACCCTAATCTTGGAACAAAGTTAAATGTGTCCTTAACGACCGTTTTATGGCCCGTGTGGCCCTGGGATATTAGCTGCCTCACAACCGTCGCATGCGAGCTATTCTTTTCAACGATGTCGTGTTCCTTCCAATTCCGCGTAAAGACAACCCGTTTTGCAATTGCAAACTAATTAAGCCGCAATGATTCCTGACGCCTTAGGTGTCTCCGTCACGAGCATCTCACAGTGTCACGTGTACTTATGCTCGACTTCAGGCCCATTTGAAAGGGTAATTGCCCCTATGTGTGGTTTTGGTGATTAATGACAATCCCTATGGACTAATGTTTTCAATGAGTTTTATATGAAGGTATATTCCATAGGCCATGCTTGTAGTCCATGTGTTGGATTCAAGTATGGATGCCATGAAGATAAAGATATACCTTGAGTATTGGCATCAAAATCATCGAGTTGAAGAGAAGAATATGATATGATCAAGATCTTGAGAGTGTGATCTCAATAGAAGAAATCAAGATATGGCTCTAAGTCGGTGTCATGATAGCCTCATTAGTTGAGCTATGGTTGACTAAGATTTAGATAATGTAATCAAATAAAGAGTTCCTTATGTACCTCAAGATATTAAGATGGAGCACGAGAAGATACTTGGTTGACCAATACAAAGAGTGAAGAGTGATTTCAAGTTGGTCAACACATGAAGCATAAAGAATGCACCACATGGTATTATGGTATGGTATCTTTCCTTGGGCATGCTTCAAAAATGAAGATATTATATAGCCCATGAGAGGATGACATCAAGTGGTGATCGTCATCAAGGTTGAGAAGGGCAAGTTCAAGATAAGCATCTCGAGAAGATCATTTGCTTGAAGCTTGCCGTCCATATTGGTTATAATGGACATGTGAAGACATGTATTAATGAAGCTATCCCATAGTGGTGTATGGGGAGCAAATTAGTGTTAGAGATATGCCCTAGAGGCAATAATAAATGTGGTTATTATTATATCTTTGTGTTTATGATAAATGTTTACACTCATGCTATAATAGTATTAACAAGGAAACATTGATACTTGTGTGATTTGTAAACTTAATTTGAAGTCCCTAGTATAGCCTCTATACATCACTAGCTTGTTGGTTGATAAATGATTGTGGTTTCCCTATCATGAACATTGAGATGTTATCAACAACAAGATCATATCGTTAGGAGAATGATATGATGGACATACTCCTATAGATAAGCGTAGCATAAAGATCAAGTCATTTCAATAGTTCAATTGCTATATGCTTTCTGATACATAGTAACCTAATTCCTTCGACCATGAGATCATGCATATCACCTTTACCGGATGGATGCTTTGATGACATCAAACACCACACCGTAACTGGGTGGCTATAAAGGTGGCATTGAGTGTTCGGAAAGTATTGGTTGAGACACATGGATCAAGAGTGGGATTTGTCCATCCATATGACGGATAGATATACTCTGGGCCCTCTCGGTGAAATGTCATCCAATTAGCTTGCAAGCATGTGACTGGCTCACAAGGGATCACATATCACGGGAACGAGAAAAGAGTACTTATCGGTAACGGGGTTGAACTAGGTATGCAGAGATACCGACGATCATAACCTCGGATAAGTAAACTATCGTGAGACAAAGGGAAATTGGTATCGTATGTAAGTGGTTCATTCGATCGCAAAGTAATCGTAGAAATATGTGGGATCCATATGAATTTCCAGATTCCTCTATTGGTTATTGTTCGGAGAAGTGTCTCGATCATGTCCGCATAATTCACGAACCGTAGGGAGACACACTTAAGGATTCGACGTTGTTTGAGTAGTTATGGTATGATGAGAAAGAGACCGAATGTTGTTCGGAGTCCCGGATGGGATCCGGGATATCACGAGGAGATCCGGAATGGTCCGGAGAATAAGATTCATATAAGGAAAGTCCCGTTTCGGAGTTCGGGAATGATTCCGGTGTTTTTATCGGGAATGTTCTAGAAGGTTCCGGAATGTCCGGCACTCCGGAGGGGAAGGGGTACATGAATGTGTCATTGCAAGTTGGAATGATTGCATCATGTACTAAGTGTCATCGCTGTTCCAAATAAAGGATTAATTCAAATCCTAGTTTGAAAAGTCAAATAGCTAGTTTGAAAAGTCAAACGGCTAAATTTGGAAAGAGGAAAAGAGGAGGAAGGTGAAACCGAGTTGGGGAGGGAGTCCCTCCTCCCCAAGTCGGCGCACCACCCAAGCCGAGTTGGGGAGGGACTCCACTCCCTCCCCTTGGCCGGCCGGCCCCTCCACCTATATAAGGAGGGGCAGGGCTCCCTCCTAGCACACACAAGTCCCTCACCTCAAACCCTAGAAGCTGCAGCCCACCATAGCCGTCGCCGCCCCCCTAGGGTTTTGCCCTAGCCGCCGACTTGGGGTGTCCCGGAACCCTAGCCGCCGGCTCTAGCACCTCCTCCTTGGTGTATCTAAAACCTAGATCGCCGAGGAGATCTCTCATACTCCACCATACTCGCTTCGGCTTAAGGCGAAGCCCTGCGAGATCTCCCCTCTACTTCCAGTACCACGTCGTTATGCTGCCGGAATCGCGAGGAGAGTGCTACAACCTCCGCTGCCTGCTGGAACAAGGGAGAGGAAGGTCTTCGTCGAGTACCGAACGTGTGACCGACTGCGGGAGCGCTGCCGGAACGCAGCGCCGGAAGGATCGTCTACGCGATCTTGAGATCGGAAAGAGTACGACTACATCACCCACGAGAATCCGCTCTCGTTAAACACTTTGGAATCTTCGAGGGTAAGTTATTCCATCGACTCGTTGCTACAATCTAGTAGATAGATCTTGGCTTGTTTGTTTGTATGCGATAGAATTTTTTTGTTTTCCATGCTACGAAACCCTACAGTGGTATCAGAGTCGTGTCTATATGTAGATCTGTTGCATGAGTAGAACACAATGGTCATTGTGGGCGTTGATGCTTTTATTGTCGATTGCTTCTTGTGTACTTTGCATCTTGCGGTATGTTGGGATGAAGCGGCCCGGGCTAACCTTACATGACATCGTTCATGAGACTTGCTCCACGCTTGACATGCAACTTGTATTGCATAAGTGGCTTTGCGGGTGCCTGTTTCTCCTAGCATAGTTAAGATCCAATTTACAACGGGTGATTAACAATACTAGTATCAATGTTGTGGTTCATGTTCGTAAGTTAGAACGACACTTATTGAAAGCCCCAAACCACGTAAAACATGCAAAGAAAGTAGAGGCGTCTAACTTTATTTTGCAGGGGTGTGCTGTGATGTGATATGGCCATGATTGTGATTATATTTGATGTATGCAATGTTCCTTATTGTAAGTTGGCAACCGGCAGGAGCCATATGGTTGTCTTTAATTTATGTTAAGACCCGCGTGTCTATTCAAAGTAGTTGTAATAGTTGAAGCCGGTGGACGACAACCATGGAGAAGCGTCATTGACCTTGATGCAATGCCGGTGATGATGGAGATCATGTTCGTGCTAGAAGATGGAGATCGGAAGCACAAAGAAGAAAGGCCATATCATATCACATATTATGAATTGTATGTGATGTTAATCCTTTTTTGCATCTTGTATTGCTTAGTAGACGACGGTAGCATTATAAGATGATCCCTCATGCACATGAATTTCAAGTCATAAAGTGTTCACCCTTAGTTAGCACCGTTGCTAAAGCTTGTTATTTCGAAGACCACGTGATTATCGGGTGTGTTAGATTCCGCAAGTGTATACAACGTGAGCAAGCCAGATTTGCTCATGCGGAAACTAAGGTTTGATCTTGACGAGCCTAGCATGTACAGACATGGTCTCGGAACACGGATCACCGAAAGGTAAAGCATGAATCATATAGTAGATATGATGAACATGTCGATTGTTCGCCATTGAAACTATATCAACTCTCGTGATGATCGGTGTTGATGTGGTGGATTTGGTTCGTGTGATCACTAAAACAATGTGAGGGATATTGTTTTGAGTGGGAGTTCACCTATAATGGGGGAATACCAATCGGGGTATACCCACGAAGCGGATTCGCCAGCTGGATCGAGCCGACTGAAGCCAAACCCAGAGCGGGTCGACTCGCCCAATACGGCGAGTTGAGCGTGCTGGACCCAGACGACTGGCGCCGACTGGAGGCCCAAGGCGGCGACTCCAATAGAAAGCCCACCAAATACTTGTAAACCCTAACTGGCTGCATATATAAAGCCACGAAGGGCACCCCCAAGGGGTACGTCATATTAGATCTAGTCTCTCCCTCCGCCTACGGCGGCTCCCATGTAAGCCAATCTATGATCATATAATGGATTGATAGCAGGACGTAGCGATCCTCCACCGAGGGGACGTGAACCTGGGTACATCGTGTGCCAATCTCGCTCCCGGATTCTCCTACGTCGCGTTGCTCCCTCTACGTAAGCTACCCCCAGTAGCATCTGCCGTGCAATACCACGACAGTTGGCGCCCACCGTGGGGCTAGCGATGCTTGGAGGGTGATAATCCGGGCGGGATCCCTTTATCATCGACAACAGCCAGATCACACGTGACAAGCTAGGCTCGAGAGTTGGAGGCCGATCGGTCTCGTTCGGCAGTCGCCTGGCGCGATCGATTTGAGAAGCCTTGCATGAAAACGTACAAGATCGACATGACAGCTGAGTTTAATTTCTATTCGATCTTGCTTTGATTACTTTATAAATTAGTATTTTATTCAATCTAATCTCTTGCGCGTGCGTATTATTGACATGCATTGATCGTCTTGTCTGAGAATTGGAGCCAGAACAGGTCGCAGATACCAATCTCCGTGAGTCGATCCGAGGACTAATCCAAGTACACAGGACGGTATTGGCCGCCACGGCCGGCCGGCCGGCCGGCGGCGATCGCCGGAGCTACACGGAATCTATTTCTGATAAATTAATCATATTCTTTTCGTTGTCCTATTTAATTATTTTATTCAGATCTAACCTGACATGCATGTTCGTTTATGTGCACCGTTTGGTCAATCCATGGATCAGACTAAGATTATTTGTGGACTTCGTGAACTACTCCATCTACAAATTGCGGGCATGTGTCCGAGCGAGTACGGCGAGCAGCGGATCAATTTGCCCTGCTTGCAATTACTAGCTAGCATTGCACCTTCCGATCGTATCTCTTCGTGGCTATTGGGATTTTTTCCATCCAATTTCATATTTCTTATACACTAGTTATTGAGTTATTGTCTAAGTCAATTATTATTTTAGAACTAATGCTTCCGCTTGCATGATTTTTGTCATACATGCACCATGCGACATGGATTTGATCGTGGAAACAAGACAGCGAGCAACGTATACTACCTGAGTCCGCCGCCGCGACTTCGAAGTCCCGATCGGAGTCGAGGTCCCGTCCGAAAGCTTGGTCAACCATGACACGACTATGGCTAACAATCTCTTTCCTCTCAAACTTATTTAAATTTCTATATTTTATCATATCTACTAATTGTTTGGTCTCTCTAAGTACGAGGAAAACCAAGTCGCAATGTGCAGTTTGCCGAGCGCCGCGCCAATCATTTGCAGGGTCACTCGCTCCTGGCTCGGCTTCCGTTGCTCGCCACCCTTGCGAACTCGCCCACGGCAAACTCGCCACGCTCCGGGCCTCGCCTAAACGCGGACACACTTAAACGCGGACTCGCTAGGCTCGGGGACTCGCCCGTTGTGGACTCGTTCGCCGCGTCGACATCGCCGTAGCGCGACCTCCGTCCGCCGCGTCGACTTCGCCATAGCGCGACCTCCGTCCGCCGCGTAGACCCAGTGTCCGCCGCGTCGACATCGCCACAGCGCGACCTCCATCCGCGGCATCGACCCCGTGTCCGCTGCGTCGACATCGCCGTAGCGCGACCTCCATCCACGGCGTCGACCCCGTGTCCGCCGCGTCGACTTCGCCATAGCGCGACCTCCGTCCGCCGCGTAGACCCAGTGTCCGCCGCATCGACATCGCCATAGCGCGACCTCCGTCCGCCGCGTAGACCCAGTGTTCGCCGCGTCGACATCGCCGTAGCGCGACCTCCGTCCGCCGCGTCGACTTCGCCATAGCGCGACCTCCGTCCGCCGCGTAGACCCAGTGTCCGCCGCGTCGACATCGCCACAGCGCGACCTCCATACGCGGCATCGACCCCGTGTCCGCTGCGTCGACATCGCCGTAGCGCGACCTCCATCCACGGCGTCGACCCCGTGTCCGCCGCGTCGACTTCGCCATAGCGCGACCTCCGTCCGCCGCGTAGACCCAGTGTCCGCCGCGTCGACATCGCCATAGCGCGACCTCCGTCCGCCGCGTAGACCCAGTGTCCGCCGCGTCGACATCGCCATAGCGCGACCTCCGTCCGCCGCGCCGACCCAGTGTCCGCCGCGTCGACATCGCCATAGCGCGACCTCCGTCCGCCGCGCCGACCCAGTGTCCGCCGCGTCGACATCGCCATAGCGCGACCTCCGTCCGCCGCGCTGACCCAGTGTCCGCCGCGTCAACATCGCCATAGCGCGACCTCCATCCGCGGCATCGACCCCGTGTCCGCCGCGTCGACATCGCCGTATCGCGACCTCCATCCACCGCGCCGACCCAGTGTCCGCTGCGTCGACATCGCCATAGCGCGACCTCCGTCCGCCGCGCCGACCCAGTGTCCGCCGCGTCAACATCGCCATAGCGCGACCTCCATCCGCGGCATCGACCCCGTGTCCGCCGCGTTGACATCGCCGTAGAGCGACCTCCATCCACGGCGTCGACCCCGTGTCCGCCGCGTCGACTTCGCCATAGCGCGACCTCCGTCCGCCGCGTAGACCCAGTGTCCGCCGCGTCGACATCGCCATAGCGCGACCTCCGACCGCCGCGCCGACCCAGTGTCCGCCGCGTCGACTTCGCCATAGCGCGACCTCCGTCCGCCGTGTAGACCCAGTGTCCGCCGCATCGACATCGCCATAGCGCGACCTCCGTCCGCCGCGCCGACCCAGTGTCCGCCGCGTCGACATCGCCATAGCGCGACCTCCATCCGCGGCATCGACCCCGTGTCCGCCGCGTCGACATCACCGTAGCGCGACCTCCATCCACGGCGTCGACCCCGTGTCCGCCGCGTCGACTTCGCCATAGCGCCACCTCCGTCCGCCGCGTCGACCCCGTGTCCGCCTCGTCGACTTCGCCATAGCGCGAACTCCGTCCGCCGCGTCGACCCCGTGTCCGCCGCGTTGACTCTTTCCGGCTACGTCGAATGCGTACGCCGCGCCTGCTAAGGGACCTTCATCGTCCGAGTCGCCAGAGAGGGTCGCACGCCACGCTGCATGGACTCACCACTGGGTGTCTCTTCCCCCCGGGAAAAATCTATTTGCCTTTGTCAACCTTTGATAGAGCGACTCGCAATGGCCAAGTAGTGCGGACGAGGACTCGCAAACCGAGCCTCGGATCGTCCACGAAAAACGCTAACCGAGAGCCATCATTGGAGTCGCCTTGCTCGACTGGCCTCCCGGGCCAAGACAAATGGTAGTGCTACACAAACAACACCATGTCCTCCTCAACCTTAGACAGTGCGAATCGCACGGCCAAGTACTGCGGACGAGGACTCGCAAACCGAGCCTCGGATCGTCCAGGAAGAACGCCAAGTCGAGAGCCATCTTTGGAGTCGCCATGCGACTGGCCCCCCGGGCCAAGACGAGAGACTCGCTAACAAAACAGCGCAATCAACATCATCGCGGACTCGCAATCATCGCGTACTCGCCACACTCGGGGACTCTCCCCTCGCGGACTCGCAATCATCGCGGACTCGCCACACTCGGGGACTCTCCCCTCGCGGACTCGCAATCATCGCGGACTTGCCACACTCGGGGACTCTCCCGTCGTGGACTCGCAATCATCGCGGACTCGCCACACTCAGGGACTCTCCCCTCGCGGACTCGCAATCATCGCGGACTCGCCGCGCTCGGGGACTCTCCCCTCGCGGACTCGCAGTCATCGTGGACTCGCCACGCTCGGGGACTCTCCCCTCGCGGACTCGCAATCATCGCGGACTTGCCACACTCGGGGACTCTCCCCTCGCGGACTCGCAATCATCGCGGACTCGCCACACTCAGGGACTCTCCCCTCGCGGACTCGCAATCATCGCGGACTCGCCGCGCTCGGGGACTCTCCCCTCGCGGACTCACAGTCATCGTGGACTCGCCACGCTCGGGGACTCTCCCCTCGCGGACTCTCCACGCTCGGGGACTCGGCGCCCGTCGGTCGATCGACCTCGCCGCTCGCTGCACTCAGGGACTCGGCGTATAATCGGTCGCTCGGCCTCGACGCTCACCGGTCGCTCGATCTCGCCACTCGCCGCGCTCGGGGACTCAGCGCTCGCCGGTCGCTCGACCTCTCCACTCGCCACGCTCGGCAACAACCACTACTATTTTCAAAATATGAGCCTCGAGTCGCCTCTACAAGCCAACTCGAGCCTCGGGGACTACTCCTAGGCATGCTGCATGTACGCGCGGTTGCACGACCGCGGCTCTCCCTCTTCGATTCGTCACCACAGACTATCCCTCTCGTACTCAACACGCTCGGGGACTTGCCGCCGCGGCCTCGCCCTCGCGTACTCGACGCGCTCGGGGACTCGGCGCGCTACAGACAGCGGCACTCGCCGGTCGATCGACCTCGCCGCTCTTCGTGCTCGGGGACTCGGCGCCCGTCGGTTGCTTGTCCTCGATGCTCGCCGGTCGCTCGACCTAGTCGCTCTCCGTGCTCGGGGTCTCGACGCTTGCCGGTCGCTCGGCCTCTCCCCTCGCCGCGCTCGGGGACTCGGCGCCCGCCGGTCGCTCGACCTCGCCGCTCGTCGCGCTTGGGAACTCCGCACTCTACGGTCATTCGACCTCGCCCCTCGCCGCGCTCGGGGACTCGGCATGCTCCATGTTCGGAGAATTGCCGCAACTGGCGGCTTCACCGACACCCTATGTCTTTCGCCAACTGGTCATCACAGACTGGCTCACGCCGACTGCCTCCCGCTTCATGATTCTTTTCTATGTTCAGGAGCTCGTCGCCGATTCGCCACGACCCATCGTCAAGACTCTCCGTGCCCTGCCTCAAGCCCGCGTCGAATCGACAACGCGCTCGGGGACTACTGATGGGGGAATACCAATCGGGGTATACCCACGAAGCGGATTCGCCAGCTGGATCGAGCCGACTGAAGCCAAGCCCAGAGCGGGTCGACTCGCCCAATACGGCGAGTTGAGCGTGCTGGACCCAGACGACTGGCGCCGACTGGAGGCCCAAGGCGGCGACTCCAATAGAAAGCCCACCAAATACTTGTAAACCCTAACTGGCTGCATATATAAAGCCACCAAGGGCACCCCCAAGGGGTACGTCATATTAGATCTAGTCTCTTCCTCCGCCTACGGCGGCTCCCATGTAAGCCAATCTATGATCATATAATGGATTGATAGCAGGACGTAGCGATCCTCCACCGAGGGGACGTGAACCTGGATACATCGTGTGCCAATCTCGCTCCCGGATTCTCCTACGTCGCCTTGCTCCCTCTACGTAAGCTACCCCCAGTAGCATCTGCCGTGTAATACCACGACAACCTAGATTAATTTTATTATTAATTTGAACTCAATTTGTCATAAACTTAGTCTAAACTATTGCAAATATGTTGTAGATCAATGGCAGCCCCTACCATCAATTTTAATGCGTTCCTAGAGAAAGAAAAGTTAAAAAACAATGGAAGCAACTTCGCGGATTGGTTCCGCAATTTGAGGATTGTCCTCACAGCTGGTAATTTGACCTATGTGCTGGATGCACCGCTGGGTGACCCACCTGCAGCTAATGCTCCCGATGAAGTAAAGAATGTTTACCTCACTCGGAAGACTCAGTACTCCACAGTTCAGTGTGCTATCTTGTATGGTTTAGAATCGGAGCTTCAGAAAAGGTTTGAGAATTCAGACCCATATGATATTGTCGAGGATCTCAAATTGATCTTTGAGACTCATGCGGCAATTGAAAGCTATGAGGCTTCTGAAAAGTTCTTTAACTGCAAGATGGAAGAGGGCAGCTCCGTCAGTGAGCATGTGCTTAAGATGTCTGGGCACGCAAACAAACTTCAAATCTTGGGTATTGTGATTCCTAATGCTTTGGGGATTTACCGTGTCCTCCAATCACTACCACCAAGTTACAAGAACTTTGTGATGAACTACAACATGCAAAACATGAACAAGACGTTGCCAGAACTCTTTGCTATGTTAAAATCTGCAGAAGTGGAGATCAAGAAAGAGCACCAAGTGTTGTTGGTCAATAAGACCACCAAATTCAAGAAAGGCAAGTCTAAGCAGAAGGGACACTTCAAGAAGGGTGGTAAGAAAGTTACCACGCCGGCGAAGAAGACCAAGGCTGGACCTAAGCCTGATACTGAGTGCTTTTACTGCAAGGGAGAAGGTCACTGGAAGCGGAATTGCCCAAAGTACTTGGCGGATTTGAAGAACGGCAACATCAAGAAGAAAGGTATATCTGATATACATGTTATTGATGTGTATCTCACTAGTACTCGTAGTAGTGCCTGGGTATTTGATACTGGTTCGGTTGCTCATATTTGTAACTCGAAACAGGTACTGCAGAATAAACGGAAGCTAGCGAAGAACGAGGTGACGATGCGCGTGGGAAACGGATCAAAGGTTGATGTGATCGCGGTCGGCACGCTACCCCTTCATATACCATCGGGATTAGTTTTATACTTAAATAATTGTTATTTGGTGCCTGCGTTGAGCATGAACATTATATCGGGATCTTGTTTATTGCGAGACGGTTACTTGTTTAAGTCCGAGAATAATGGTTGTTCGATTTATATGAGTAATATGTTTTATGCACATGCACCTTTGATAGATGGTCTATTCTTATTGAATCTCGATAGTGGAAATACACATATTAATAACATTGAGGCTAAACGTTTGAAATCGAGCGATAACTCGACCTATATGTGGCACTGTCGTCTTGGTCACATTGGAGTGAAGCGTATGAAGAAACTCCATTCCGATGGACTTCTTGAATCACTTGATTTTGACTCACTTGATAGATGCGAAGCATGTCTGATGGGTAAAATGACTAAGACTCCATTTTCTGGTATGATGGAGCGAGCTACGGACTTATTAGAAATCATACATACCGATGTGTGTGGTCTAATGAGTGTAGCATCGCGCGGTGGTTATCGTTATGTTCTTACCTTCACGGATGACTTGAGTAGATATGGGTATATCTATTTCATGAAACATAAGTCCGAAACTTTCGAGAAGTTTAAGGAATTTCAAAGTGAGGTAGAGAATCAACGTAACAAGAAGATTAAATTTCTATGTTTTGATCGTGGAGGTGAATATCTAAGTTACGAGTTTGGCGAGCATTTGAAGAAATGCGAAATACTTTCGCAGTTGACACCGC
This sequence comes from Avena sativa, assembly GCA_916181665.1. Taxonomy (NCBI): domain Eukaryota; kingdom Viridiplantae; phylum Streptophyta; class Magnoliopsida; order Poales; family Poaceae; genus Avena; species Avena sativa. The sequence continues at coordinate 420,290,666 of OV702282.1, forward strand.
CGGGAACACCACAGCGTAATGGTGTGTCCGAACGTCGTAATCGAACTCTCTTAGATATGGTTCGTTCTATGATGTCACTTACAGATTTACCGCTATCATTTTGGGGTTATGCATTAGAAACAGCCGCATTCACTTTAAATAGGGCACCGTCTAAATCCCTTGAAACGACACCGTATGAATTATGGTTTGGGAAGAAACCTAAATTGTCGTTCCTTAAAGTTTGGGGTTGCGAAGCCTATTTAAAGAAGTTACAACCGGACAAGCTTGAACCCAAAGCGGAAAAATGCGTCTTCATAGGATACCCGAAGGAAACTATTGGGTATACCTTCTATCACAGATCCGAAGGCAAAGTCTTCGTTGCTAAGAATGGATCCTTTCTAGAGAAGGAATTTCTCTCGAAAGAAGTGACTGGAAGGAAAGTAGAACTCGACGAGGTTGTCGAACCTTCTCTCGAAATTGTGAGTAGCGCATCACCGGAAGAAGTTCCTGTGGTGCCTGCACCAATAAGAGAGGAAGCTAATGATGATGATCATGAAACTTCGGTTGAAGTTGCTACAGAGCCTCGCAGGTCAACGAGAACTCATACCACTCTAGATTGGTATGATCCCGTTATGAGTGTCATGTTGGTGGACAACACCGATGACCCTGAGACATATGAGGAAGCAATGATGAGCCCAGATTCCAATAAATGGCAAGAAGCCATGAAATCCGAGATTGGATCCATGTACGAAAACCAAGTATGGACTTTGGTGGACTTACCGGATGGCCGGAAGGCTGTCGAGAACAAATAGATCTTCAAGAAGAAAACAGATGCTGATGGTAATGTTACTGTCTATAAAGCTCGACTTGTCGCAAAAGGGTTTCGACAAATTCAAGGAGTTGACTACGATGAGACTTTCTCACCGGTAGCGAAGCTAAAGTCTGTGAGGATTATGTTAGCAATCGCTGCATATTACGACTATGAGATATGGCAGATGGATGTCAAAACAGCATTCCTCAATGGAGACATTGATGAAGAGTTGTATATGATGCAACCCAAAGGTTTTGTCGATCCTAAAGATGCTAACAAGGTATGCAAACTTCAACGGTCCATCTATGGATTGAAGCAAGCATCCCGAAGTTGGAATCAACGTTTTGATAAGGTGATCAAAAGTTTTGGTTTTATACAAACTTATGGAGAAGCTTGTATATACAAGAAAGTGAGTGGGAGCTCTGTAGCATTCTTAATACTATATGTGGATGACATATTGTTGATTGGGAATGATGTAGACCTTCTTAATTGCGTCAAGGAATATTTGAATAATAGTTTTTCAATGAAGGATCTTGGCGACGCAGCTTACATATTAGGCATAAAGATTTATAGAGATAGATCGAAACGCCAAATATCATTGTCACAGAGTACATATTTGGACAAAGTTCTAAAGAAGTTTGGAATGGAAGATAGCAAGAAAGGGTTCTTGCCCATGTTGCCCAATACGACCTTGAGTAAACTCAAAGTCCGACATCGGCGGAAGATAGAGAAAGGATGAGTAAGACTCCCTATGCCTCAGCCATAGGATCTCTAATGTATGCCATGCTATGTACTAGACCCGACATTGCATATGCTGTTAGTTTAACTAGCAGATATCAAAGTGATCCAGGAGTGGATCATTGGACAGCGGTCAAAAACATCCTTAAGTACTTGAGAAGAACTAAGGATATGGTTCTTTCTTATGGAGGTGATGAACAACTCGTTGTCAATGGTTACACCGATGCTAGTTGGAACACCGATCCGGATGATTCTAAATCACAATCTGGATACGTATTTATTTTGAATGGTGCAGCAGTTAGCTGGAGGAGTGCAAAGCAAAGCGTTGTGGCGAGATCTTCAACTGAATCGGAATACATGGCTGCTTCGGAGGCTTCACAAGAAGCGATATGGATGAAAGAGTTCATTACAGAGCTGGGTGTGGTTCCTAGTGCGCTGGACCCAATGTCTATCTACAGTGATAACATGGGTGCCATAGCCAATGCGCAAGAACCAAGGTCACACAAGAAGCTGAAGCACATCAAGCTACGTTTTCACGCTATTCGAGAACATATCCAAGATGGGGATATAAAGATTTGCAAAGTACACACAGATCTGAATGTGGCGGATCCGTTGACTAAACCTCTCCCGAGGGCAAAACATGACCAGCACCAAACTGCCATGGGTGTTCGGTATATTACCATGTAATCTAGATTAGATGACTCTAGTGCAAGTGGGAGACTGTTGGAGATATGCCCTAGAGGCAATAATAAATGTGGTTATTATTATATCTTTGTGTTTATGATAAATGTTTACATTCATGCTATAATAGTATTAACAAGGAAACATTGATACTTGTGTGATTTGTAAACTTAATTTGAAGTCCCTAGTATAGCCTCTATACATCACTAGCTTGTTGGTTGATAAATGATTGTGGTTTCCCTATCATGAACATTGAGATGTTATCAACAACAAGATCATATCGTTAGGAGAATGATATGATGGACATACTCCTATAGATAAGCGTAGCATAAAGATCAAGTCATTTCAATAGTTCAATTGCTATATGCTTTCTGATACATAGTAACCTAATTCCTTCGACCATGAGATCATGCATATCACCTTTACCGGATGGATGCTTTGATGACATCAAACACCACACCTTAACTGGGTGGCTATAAAGGTGGCATTGAGTGTTCAGAAAGTATTGGTTGAGACACATGGATCAAGAGTGGGATTTGTCCATCCATATGACGGATAGATATACTCTGGGCCCTCTCGGTGAAATGTCATCCAATTAGCTTGCAAGCATGTGACTGGCTCACAAGGGATCACATATCACGGGAACGAGAAAAGAGTACTTATCGGTAACGGGGTTGAACTAGGTATGCAGAGATACCGACGATCATAACCTCGGATAAGTAAACTATCGTGAGACAAAGGGAAATTGGTATCGTATGTAAGTGGTTCATTCGATCGCAAAGTAATCGTAGAAATATGTGGGAGCCATATGAATTTCCAGATTCCTCTATTGGTTATTGTTCGGAGAAGTGTCTCGATCATGTCCGCATAATTCACGAACCGTAGGGAGACACACTTAAGGATTCGACGTTGTTTGAGTAGTTATGGTATGATGAGAAAGAGACCGAATGTTGTTCGGAGTCCCGGATGGGATCCGGGATATCACGAGGAGATCCGGAATGGTCCGAAGAATAAGATTCATATAAGGAAAGTCCCGTTTCGGAGTTCGGGAATGATTCCGGTGTTTTCATCGGGAATGTTCTAGAAGGTTCCGGAATGTCCGGCACTCCGGAGGGGAAGGGGTACATGAATGTGTCATTGCAAGTTGGAATGATTGCATCATGTACTAAGTGTCATCGCTGTTCCAAATAAAGGATTAATTCAAATCCTAGTTTGAAAAGTCAAATAGCTAGTTTGAAAAGTCAAACGGCTAAATTTGGAAAGAGGAAAAGAAGAGGAAGGTGAAATCGAGTTGGGGAGGGAGTCCCTCCTCGCCAAGCCGGCGCACCACCCAAGCCGAGTTGGGGAGGGAATCCACTCCCTCCCCTTGGCCGGCCGGCCCCTCCACCTATATAAGGAGGGGCAGGGCTCCCTCCTAGCACACACAAGTCCCTCACCTCAAACCCTAGAAGCTGCAGCCCACCATAGCCGCCGCCCCCCTAGGGTTTTGCCCTAGCCGCCGACTTGGGGTGTCCCGGAACCCTAGCCGCCGGCTCTAGCACCTCCTCCTTGGTGTATCTAAAACCTAGATCGCCGAGGAGCTCTCTCATACTCCACCATACTCGCTCCGGCTTAAGGCGAAGCCCTGCGAGATCTCCCCTCTACTTCCGGTACCACGCCGTTGTGCTGCCGGAATCGCGAGGAGCGTGCTACAACCTCCGCTGCCTGCTGGAACAAGGGATAGGAAGGTCTTCGTCGAGTACCGAACGTGTGACCGACTGCGGGAGCGCTGCCGGAACGCAGCGCCGGAAGGATCGTCTACGCGATCTTGAGATCGGAAAGAGTACGACTACATCACCCACGAGAATCCGCTCTCGTTAAACACTTTGGAATCTTCGAGGGTAAGTTATTCCATCGACTCGTTGCTACAATCTAGTAGATAGATCTTGGCTTGTTTGTTTGTATGCGATAGAAAATTTTTGTTTTCCATGCTACGAAACCCTACAATTAGGAGTCTTCACGAAGCAACAATGATCAAGTGTTGCATTCCGGCTTGGGTGGAGCCTGAAGCGTTGTCATCAAGATCAAGCGGTTTGCGCAAGGCAAAGGTATGGGAGACCGGGTTATAGGATAGATAGCCGCACTATCAAGAGGGGCTTTCGGTTGTGTAACTTGATAACATCGTCATAGGGAGCTCAATCCTTTGCATACTTTGCATCTTCCTATTTTGTTGCTTCTTGGTGTTTCTCCATGTGAGGTTCTTGAGCTTGTTTCTAGCTCTTCAACAAGCCCAAGTTCATCGAAAACGGAATTCGTATGCATCTTCTATGGCGTTTTTCGAGTTTGAAGGTTTTATCGGTTCTTATTTAGGGAGGCTTCTTACCTTTCTTCATTTGGATCTATCCTCCTTTGTTGGGATATGATGTTTCTCTGCACAATCATGTAAATCTTATTGTCCTCGTCAAAACAAGCCCAAGATCATCGAAATTGGAGTCCGGATGCAAAAGTTATTGCGTTTTTCGTGAAGTCTGGTTCATCCCGGTTGTGGATTCGGTTCAACTGGCTCCCAGAACGGGTGGTCCGGTGTCAGGACCGGAAATCCGGATCTGAAACCGGGATTTTCGGTTTCTCTATACCGAGTCTATCCGAGACTGTGTACTGACCCTAATTCCGGTTTTAAGTTCGGTTTTTCGGTCCAGGAACCGGACCGTCCGGTTCTAGAGCCGGTCCAACCAAACTTTCAACCGAGTTCGCACAGATTTCTTCCAACGGCCATATTTGCTTTCCACTATAGAAGGGGGTTCTTCCCCCAACGTTTTAGCTTCTTCTTGTCCACAAAATTGACCTCCATTGTTGAACCTCTTGAGCTTTCTTCCTCCCCCTTCCCTCCTATGATTCTTGCATATTTTTGAGGGCTTTGGAAGCAGAGATCTAGATCTACAATCCCCACCAATCAATTCCTCCTCTAAGTGAGGCGAACCCATTGGATCTAGATCTTGGAGTCATTGGTTGACTTCCACCATTGTTCTTCCTCTCTAATTCCTCCCTAGCACTTGTTACTTTGGTGGGATTTGAGAGTGAAGGATTTGAGCACCCTTGGTGGTCTTGCTTTTCATTCTTGCATAAGTGTTGAGCTCTCCATTATGATTTGTTCGAGTGAGAGACCGTGATCTTGTTACTCTTGGAGGGTGACCTCCTAGTTGGCTTGGCGGTTGGTGCCGCGGTGTTCTCTTCGTGGAAGATTGTGAAGAGACTCGGGCTTCTCCTTCGTGGAGCTTGTCAAGTGGTTGTGGATCTTGCCATCTCCGGAGTGGAGGAAAAGCTAGCCATAAGGAAAGGGCCTATTCCTTCGTGGGATAGACTCGGAGAAGAAGGTGAGCCTTTGTGGCGCGTGAGGAATCCTTCGTGGAACCTCACACCTCTCCAACGGACGTAGCCCCTTCCCAAAGGTGGTGAACACGGGAATACATATTCGTCTCCACGTGCCTCGGTTATATCTATATCCGAGCTTACTTTTCTTGTGATAGCCATCGAGCTTGAAGTACTTATATCTTGCTTATCACCTGTGGTATATTTATCTTGTGCTATCTTGCTTAGCTTAATTTGTTGTTGGTGCACTTAGTTGAGCCTAGTGTATTTAGGTTTTGTGCTTGTAAAATAAACGTTAGTTCAATTCCGCATTCTCTGAAGCCAAAACCGTAATAGTTTTGAAATTGCCTATTTACCCCCCTCTAGGCAACATCTCTATCCTTTCAATTGGTATCAGAGGAAGGTCTCTCCTTGTTTAGGCTTCACCGCCTAGAGTGTAAAGATGTCGGCTAGTAGTATAGTACACAATGACACAATTATCTTTGATGGCACAAATTATGCTTTGTGGAGAAATTGCTTGCTTTATAATCTTCGGACCTTGTGTCCAAATATTGAACGATGTCTAGATGTAGGTTTTTCTCCTCCTATGGATCCTCAAAATCTATCTTTAGAGGATGAGAAAAATTTACATCTCGAAGCTCAAGTATCTAATGAGATTATTTTCTCCTTGAGCCCCACAGTAAATTTGTTCTTGACGATTGTAAAGCGCAAGTCATCTCATGAGATGTGGACCAAGCTTAAAGAAATATTTGGTGGGTCCATTTCTCATAGGGTTAGTGGTATCTCCAAGGAGCTCTCTTCTCCCTCACATCATGAAGAGCTCCAAGTTGCTTCCACCTCCGGCCGCAATGATATTTCAATTCTTTCCACTTCACTTACATGTGACAAGTCACAAGGTAATGGCATGGTGAGTGGAAAAATCATATGTGATGATGGTAGTGTTTCTCTTTACACCAATGATTCTTGTTCTATAAATGATAATGGTGTAGTTAGTTTGGACTTAAGCACTTCTTGCAACAATGATGCTATATCCCCTTGTGTTGCTAGTCTTTGTATATCATCTAGAAATTATTTGAGTACTAGTGTAGATGATATGCTTGATTTGCCTTGTTCCCATGAACAAAATGCTTCTATTTCCTCTAGTTGTTTATCTAACAATGTAGAGGAAATCAAACATTGTATGGAGCAAGACATGATAATGAATGAAGATTCAAGAATATCCTCATCTTCATCCTCCCGTGCTCACATGTGCCTTATGGCAAGAGGGTCAAAGGTATCTCCTACTTTGTATCCCAATATATCTTGTAAAGATAATAGCAATGATAATGATGATAATGATGATGACATTGCTAAGGATACTAGTGCTCTCTTGCTTGAGTTGACTTTTTGTGTACCTCTCTTCGTGGTAATAATAAGGCCGTTACTTGTCTCAAACACGTTATGGACACCATAACTAAACAAACGGGAACCATAGAGGAGTTGGATTTCCAACTTGATGATGGGAGTCAGAGATTCAATCTCCTTAAGCAAGAGCTTGTCGAGGAGAAGCACACTAATTGTCACCTCACACAAAAACTTGAATCTTATGAGCTTGAAAAGGAAAATTCCATTAATGATGCTTGTGCTACTAACTCTACTTCTTGTGAAGAATCTACCCTAAAGGAGAACGTTGAGCTAAGGGCTCAACTTGAGTTGCTAACTAGCAAGTATAGGAAATTGGAAGAAAGTCATGAAAAGCTCTCGGGCTCTCACAATGATCTTCTAATCTCCCATGATGAGCTAAAGTTAGCTCGTGAGGCAAGTATTACCAAGGTAACATCTTGTGAGCCTCTTTTGGACATTAGCACAACTTCTACTCAAAATTGCTATTTTGCCATGTGCTAGTCCTAGTAATCCATCTAGCCATATTATTGATAAACCTTGTGTTGGATTAATTGCTTTGCCTTGTTGCTCTAACAATGAAGCTTATACTTCCTCTAGTACTTGTATTTCTACTAACCATGTATAGGAAATCAAAGAGCTCATGGACCAAGTCACTTCCTTGAGGAATGACTTGGAAAAGAGTCTTGGAGGGAAATCCACACTCGATAATGTCTTGAGTGTGCAAAAATCCCCTAATGATAAAAGTGGACTTGGATTCAACTCCAATAACAAGAACAAGTCCAATATAAACAAGAAGAAGGGCCAAAACCAAGTAAAGAATTCGGCCAAGATTATTTGCTTCAAGTGCAAGGTTGAAGGACATCATGTAAGATCTTGTCCATTGAAAAAAAAGCACTTGAGTGAGAAGCAACAAGTGAAACGGCCACAAGCTCATGTTCAAGCCCAAGTTGAAGCTAGGCCACTTCCAAAGAAGAATCAAGATATTGCTCCCCAAGCTAAGAAATCAATGAAGAAGAGAAATGGGAGCACTTGTTGCTACATATGTCCTGTGAAGGGGCACTTTGCCTCTTCATGTTCAAATGGTACCTTATCTAACCCTATCATTGTTGATGATGATTATTATCTTAGGAAGGATAAGGATGGCAATGTGTTTGCCAAGTTTGTTGGAACTCAAAGTGGTGTCAAGAAAAGAACCATTTGGGTTGCCAAGCCTATTGTGACTAACCTCTTAGGACCCAACTTAGTTGGGGACCACCAAGCTCAAACTTGATCAATAGGTGTTTGTGGAGGGCATTGGAGACTTGGCTAACTCATGAAGAATTAAGGGATCTTCATATTTTATATTTGATCAATCCAAGTCCTAAGGATTATTATTTCCCTATCTTATCCAATGTGCCTCTTCGCAGTAACTTGTACTTAACTCATTTCTATTATAAGTTACTTGCCCCCTTTACATGTTTTGGTTTTGTACCAAGTATGTGTTTGTATTTGGTGTGCCTAATGCTTGATTATTTTGTGTATTCAAGTTTGTCTAGGTGTTTGGCACATCATTTACTCGTGTGTTTTATTTTGAGCCTCTAATGCATCTTGATGATATCTTATTTGGCTCTTTTAGAGTGGTTAATGGAACATCCCATTTTGGGTGAGTGACATGCCTCACGCATCTCTCAAACCTTAAAATATGTGTACATGAGTACTACCACTTAGTATTGATATTGCAAGCTTATCTAGTCACTATGTGGTGTATCATACTCATGAGAAATTCAAATTATAAATGTCCATTAATTATATCTAGTTGAGGTTGTTTTTCCTCTTATAAAAAAATGAATATCACATTATGGGGGAGTAATATGCTTCTTTTGCATAACACAAACCTAGGAAATGTGAACATATGAGGTAGTGCCACTTAGAGTTGATATTGTTGATTATCTTGTTTCTAGGTGGCATGTTGGCTCAAACAAGGTCCTATTTTTGTTATAAGATTTTATTGCTCATCTTTTTGGTCTTTGTTTGAGTAAGAAATTCTTGGTGCGGTCTTTCTCAAATACATATCTATATATCTTATTTGGGATACCATTTGCTTCAAGTTATTCTAATCATTGCTTTGCATGATTGTGTGACTAGTTGAAGCTATCAAGAATCTCTATCTTTGCATAGTGCTTAATCTTTTTATTTCTATCCTATGCTTTTTATTGTGAAGATTTGTATTTAATATCCGTGCAATATACCACCGGAAATCTATTCCAATACACTCATTGTCTTCGACAATTGATATACTTGTGTGTGGTAGCATTTGTGGATCATCTTCACTTTGGAGTTAATCTCTTATTGCCTTACTTTCTTTCCAAAATTTTGGTGTGGCTCCCATTGTCTTCCTTGGCTTTTGAACATCTCTTCGATGATGTTTTTGATTATTATCAAATGTGCTTTAGTGGAAGACAAACATTTTCTTCTCGAAACCTTGTGCCATTGTGAAAAGTGTTAAGGGTTTGGTTTATTTGTTGAAACCTTGCTCTTCTGGGAGTTTGTTATCTCATTCTTTATTCTCTATTTTATTTTCTTGAATGAGATAAATCTTTGAGCATTTGTGTTCTTGTTTCATATTTCATGCTTATTAGTTTTTTCTCGGTTCATTTGTTGAACTTTGTTGAACAAATATTGTGTTGATTTGATTCTTTGATATAGTTTGGACAACAAATGTGTTTTGTCACACCTTGTATGCCTTCTTGAATATTTTTGGTGATTTGTCCAAAGTATATCTTCGTTGGATCTTGAAAGTATCGCGCATGCATGTTTACTAAATGTATATCTTATATCATGTTTTGCTTTCTTTGATCCAATATATAGGGTATACTCCATCAAATCCTTAAACGGCTAAGATATGCATGAAATTCAAATTTCATCTCTGAATATGCACATATTTTTATGGAGTGTATCCTATGTGTTGTGGTTATTCTAACCACTTTGGACCCAATAAGTTTGGGGACCAAGATGTACTTGAATGTTGTTTTAGGTACATTGAAGATGCAATGGATGCTTGTCTCTTCTATAAGGAAAGTGTTGTCACCACATGTTAATTGGAGCCAAGCTAGGATGATCTAAAAATTCTTATCTACTACATCATACCATTGATATCTCGGTAACAAGTATCTTATTCATGCATACTATTCTTCCATCCAATCTCTTGTAGGTTGCATCTTGGCATGAATTTATTTGTTTGTCAATGTTCGATTCTTGCAATTATCTTTGAAAGACTTTGTATCCTTATTGCTTATGTGAGTAATTTGGGATGATGCATATAATGGGGAGTATATAAAATCCTTTTCATGATTCACCAATTCCAAATATGCCTTCTAGAAATTTTGTTGCATATCAACTCCTCAAGGTACTCTCATGTGCAATATTGGTTAAATTGCATTGAATCATTCCTTTTGATACTTGTTGCCTTTCTCAAAGTATCCCAACTAGCATTAGTTCCCTTAGTGTTAGTTGTGATGGTTTTGAGATTTTTTGTTTTTCTTTGGTGAAGTTCATTGATATACCATAAGATAAAATAGAGCCATGGGCTATATATGCACTTAAGCAAAATATCCTTTTTGGTATATCTTATGACTTCCGCTTGGATATCATGTATTCTTTTTATTAACCTCTTATGTGTGGATGTTTCTTTGTGGATTATTCTCATGTTTTTTTCCCCTTAGAAACTTATATACACTAGAGTGTTAATCTCTCGCCTTGATATACTCGCTCTTTTCCGACCATCACTCTTATCCTCTTGATTTTTAATGGTTTTGGTAAGGTCTTGATTTATGAGTGCTTGGTTTACTTTTATTGCATATTCACACACTCATATCTCATATTTGGTTTCTTTTGGACTTAATCTTGTCTTGACAAGTGTATTGGTTTATATCTAAACCTTGTATCTTGGTTGTGTTCTAAATAATATAGAGGGAGTGAGGATTCCATGTTTGTGCATATTGTATTCAAATGAAACAACTAATTTATGCACGAACCTTGGGTAGCTTCCTTATTTCACTTATAGCACTATTTGTCCATTTGATATTTGTATCTTTTGATTGCTTGCTTCATCCGTTGAAGTTCCTTCACCTTGTTATCCTTTTAGCAATCCTTGATCCTCAATATAGTTTGATTTCCTCCAAGTGTTCGTCATTGGGTATGTGCATGTGATTTCACTCATATTACGAGTAATGCACACCTTGTGTAGGAACTCATACTATATTGTAATTCTAACCTTGTTATCCATTTTGGCACTTGTTGTCAATGGGGGAGAAGTTTAGAGGGTTTTAAGGGAAATGGTTTTCTACTTAAGATTGGTTTGTTCTTAAGTGTTTTCCTTTCATGCATTTCATCTTTTTTATGTTTTGCATGGTTGTATATATAGTGTAAACTCTCCAAAAGGTTATGCTTAACAATGTATGCAATGAAATTCAAGATCATCACACGTGCATATATTGTGGGGGAGTTTGCTCTATATATGTTGGTTCTACTCACATCTCATGCATTAGTTGTAGTTTATGTGATTAGAATCAGTTTGATATGGGCTAGTATATTTGTGTTACTTAACCATATCAAATACAACCTCTTGTATACAACTTATTCTCAGATAAGCTGTGTACTTGTTTCTAATATTCATTATATAAACCCTCTTGTTGTGATTGTCATCAATTACCAAAATGGGGGAGATTGAAAGGGTAATTGCCCCTATGTGTGGTTTTGGTGATTAATTACAATCCCTATGGACTAATGATTTCAATGAGTTTTATATGAAGGTATATTCCATAGGTAATGCTTGTAGTCCATGTGTTGGATTCAAGTATGGATGCCATGAAGATAAAGATATACCTTGAGTATTGGCATCAAAATCATCGAGTTGAAGAGAAGAATATGATATGATCAAGATCTTGAGAGTGTGATCTCAATAGAAGAATTCAAGATATGGCTCTAAGTCGATGTCATGATAGCCTCATTAGTTGAGCTATGGTTGACTAAGATTTAGATAATGTAATCAAATAAAGAGTTCCTTATGTACCTCAAGATATTAAGATGGAGCACGAGAAGATACTTGGTTGAACAATTAAAAGAGTGAAGAGTGATTTCAAGTTGGTCAACACATGAAGCATAAAGAATGTACCACATGGTATTGTGGTATGGTATCTTTCCATGGGCATGCTTCAAAAATGAAGATATTATATAGCCCATGAGAGGATGACATCAAGTGGTGATCGTCATCAAGGTTGAGAAGGGCAAGTTCAAGATAAGCATCTCGAGAAGATCATTTGCTTGAAGCTTGCCGTCCATATTGGTGATAATGGACATGTGAAGACATGTATTAATTAAGCTATCCCATAGTGGTGTATGGGGAGCAAATTAGGAGTCTTCACGAAGCAACAATGATCAAGTGTTGCATTCCGGCTTGGGTGGAGCTTGAAGCGTTGTCATCAAGATCAAGCGGTTTGCGCAAGGCAAAGGTATGGCCTTGCTAGGTTTTCCTTTTACCGGTCTCAGGGTGGTTGTTGGGAGACCGGGTTATAGGATAGATAGCCGCACTATCAAGAGGGGCTTTCGGTTGTGTAACTTGATAACATCGTCATAGGGAGCTCAATCCTTTGCATACTTTGCATCTTCCTATTTTGTTGCTTCTTGGTGTTTATCCATGTGAGGTTCTTGAGCTTGTTGCTAGATCTTCAACAAGCCCAAGTTCATCGAAAACGGAATTCGTATGCATCTCCTATGGCGTTTTTCGAGTTTGAAGGTTTTATCGGTTCTTATTTAGGGAGGCTGCTTACCTTTCTTCATTTGGTTCTATCCTCCTTTGTTGGGATATGATGTTTCTCTGCACAATCTTGTAAAGCTTGTTATCCTCGTCAAAACAAGCCCAAGATCATCGAAATCGGAGTCCGGATGCAAAAGTTATTGCATTTTTCGTGAAGCCTGGTTCATCCCGGTTGTGGATTCGGTTCAACCGGCTCCCAGACCGGGTGGTCCGGTGTCAGGACCGGAAATCCGGATCTGAAACCGGGATTTTCGGTTTTTCTATACCGAGTCTATCTGAGACTGTGTACTGACCCTAATTCCGGTTTTAAGTTCGGTTTTCCGGTCCAGGAACCGGACCGTCCGGTTCTAGAGCCGGTCCAACCAAACTTTCAACCGAGTTCGCACAGATTTCTTCCAACGGCCATATTTGCTTTCCACTATAAAAGGGGGTTCTTCCCCCAATGTTTTAGCTTCTTCTTGTCCACAAAATTTACCTCCATTGTTGAACCTCTTGAGCTTTCTTCCTCCCCCTTCCCTCCTATGATTCTTGCATCTTTTTGAGGGCTTTGGAAGAAGAGATCTAGATCTACAATCCCCACCAATCAATTCCTCCTCTAAGTGAGGGGAACCCATTGGATCTAGATCTTGGAGTCATTGGTTGACTTCCACCGTTGTTCTTCCTCTCTAATTCCTCCCTAGCACTTGTTGCTTTGGTGGGATTTGAGAGTGAAGGATTTGAGCACCCTTGGTGGTCTTGCTTTTCATTCTTGCATAAGTGTTGAGCTCTCCATTATGATTTGTTCGAGTGAGAGACCGTGATCTTGTTACTCTTGGAGGGTGACCTCCTAGTTGGCTTGGCGGTTGGTGCCGCGGTGTTCTCTTCGTGGAAGATTGTGAAGAGACTCGGGCTTCTCCTTCGTGGAGCTTGTGAAGTGGTTGTGGATCTTGCCATCTCCGTAGTGGAGGAAAAGCTAGCCATAAGGAAAGGGCCTATTCCTTCGTGGGATAGACTCGGAGAAGAAGGTGAGCCTTTGTGGCGCGTGAGGAATCCTTCGTGGAACCTCACACCTCTCCAACGTGACGTAGCCCCTTCCCAAAGGTGGTGAACACGGGAATACATCTTCGTCTCCACGTGCCTCGGTTATCTCTATATCTGAGCTTACTTTTCTTGTGATAGCCATCGAGCTTGAAGTACTTATATCTTGCTTATCACCTGTGGTATATTTATCTTATGCTATCTTGCTTAGCTTAATTTGTTGCTGGTGCACTTAGTTGAGCCTAGTGTATTTAGGTTTTGTGCTTGTAAAATAAACGTTAGTTCAATTCCGCATTCTATGAAGCCAAAACCGTAATAGTTTTGAAATTGCCTATTTACCCTCCTCTAGGCGACATCTCTATCCTTTCAATTGGTATCAGAGCAAGGTCTCTCCTTGTTTAGGCTTCACCGCCTAGAGTGTAAAGATGTCGGCTAGTAGTATAGTACACAATGACACAATTATCTTTGATGGCACAAATTATGCTTTGTGGAGAAATTGCTTGCTTTATAATCTTCGGACCTTGTGTCCAAATATTGAGCGATGTCTAGATGTAGGTTTTTCTCCTCCTATGGATCCTCAAAATCTATCTTTAGAGGATGAGAAAAATTTACATCTCGAAGCTCAAGTATCTAATGAGATTATTTTCTCCTTGAGCCCCACAATAAATTTGTTCTTGACGATTGTAAAGCGCAAGTCATCTCATGAGATGTGGACCAAGCTTAAAGAAATATTTGGTGGATCCATTTCTCATAGGGTTAGTGGTATCTCCAAGGAGCTCTCTTCTCCCTCACATCATGAAGAGCTCCAAGTTGCTTCCACCTCCGGCCGCAATGATATTTCAATTCTTTCCACTTCACTTACATGTGATAAGTCACAAGGTAATGGCATGGTGAGTGGAAAAATCATATGTGATGATGGTAGTGTTTCTCTTTACACCAATGATTCTTGTTCTATAAATGATAATGGTGTAGTGAGTTTGGAATTAAGCACTTCTTGCAACAATGATGCTATATCCCCTTGTGTTGCTAGTATTTGTATATCATCTAGAAATTATTTGAGTACTAGTGTAGATGATATGCTTGATTTGCCTTGTTCCCATGAACAAAATGCTTCTATTTCCTCTAGTTGCTTATCTAACAATGTAGAGGAAATCAAACATTCTATGGAGCAAGACATGATAATGAATGAAGATTCAAGAATATCCTCATCTTCATCCTCTCGTGCTCACATGTGCCTTATGGCAAGAGGATCAAAGGTATCTCCTACTTTGTATCCCAATATATCTTGTAAAGATAATAGCAATGATAATGATGATAGTGATGATGACATTGCTAAGGATACTAGTGCTCTCTTGCTTGAGTTGACTTTTTGTGTACCTCTCTTCGTGGTAATAATAAGGCCGTTACTTGTCTCAAACACGTTATGGACACCATAACTAAACAAACGGGAACCATAGAGGAGTTGGATTTCCAACTTGATGATGGGAGTCGGAGATTCAATCTCCTTAAGCAAGAGCTTGTCGAGGAGAAGCACACTAATTGTCACCTCACACAAAAACTTGAATCTTATGAGCTTGAAAAGGAAAATTCCATTAATGATGCTTGTGCTACTAACTCTACTTCTTGTGAAGAATCTACCCTAAAGGAGAATGTTGAGCTAAGGGCTCAACTTGAGTTGCTAACTAGCAAGTATAGGAAATTGGAAGAAAGTCATGAAAAGCTCTCGGGCTCTCACAATGATCTTCTAATCTCCCATGATGGGCTAAAGTTAGCTCGTGAGGCAAGTATTACCAAGGTAACATCTTGTGAGCCTATTTTGGACATTAGCACAACTTCTACTCAAAATTGCTATTTTGCCATGTGCTAGTCCTAGTAATCCATCTAGCCATATTATTGATAAACCTTGTGTTGGATTAATTGCTTTGCCTTGTTGCTCTAACAATGAAGCTTATACTTCCTCTAGTACTTGTATTCCTACTAACCATGTATAGGAAATCAAAGAGCTCATGGCCAAGTCACTTCCTTGAGGAATGACTTGGAAAAGAGTCTTGGAGGGAAATCCACACTCGATAATGTCTTGAGTGTGCAAAAATCCCCTAATGATAAAAGTGGACTTGGATTCAACTCCAATAACAAGAACAAGTCCAATATAAACAAGAAGAAGGGCCAAAACCAAGTAAAGAATTCGACCAAGATTATTTGCTTCAAGTGCAAGGTTGAAGGACATCATGTAAGATCTTGTCCATTGAAGAAAAAGCACTTGAGTGAGAAGCAACAAGTGAAGCGGCCACAAGCTCATGTTCAAGCCCAAGTTGAAGCTTGGCCACTTCCAAAGAAGAATCAAGATATTGCTCCCCAAGCTAAGAAATCAATGAAGAAGAGAAATGGGAGCACTTGTTGCTACATATGTCGTGTGAAGGGGCACTTTGCCTCTTCATGTTCAAATTGTACCTTATCTAACCCTATCATTGTTGATGATGATTATTATCTTAGGAAGGATAAGGATGGCAATGTGTTTGCCAAGTTTGTTGGAACTCAAAGTGGTGTCAAGAAAAGAACCATTTGGGTTGCCAAGCCTATTGTGACTAACCTCTTAGGACCCAACTTAATTGGGGACCACCAAGCTCAAACTTGATCAATAGGTGTTTGTGGAGGGCATTGGAGACTTGGATAACTCATGAAGAATTAAGGGATCTTCATATTTTATATTTGATCAATCCAAGTCCTAAGGATTATTATTTCCCTATCTTATCCAATGTGCCTCTTCGCAGTAACTTGTACTTAACTCAATTATATTATAAGTTACTTGCCCCCTTTACATGTTTTGGTTTTGTACCAAGTATGTGTTTGTATTTGGTGTGCCTAATGCTTGATTATTTTGTGTATTCAAGTTTGTCTAGGTGTTTGGCACATCATTTACTCGTGTGTTTTATTTTGAGCCTCTAATGCATCTTGATGATATCTTATTTGGCTCTTTTAGAGTGGTTAATGGAACATCCCATTTTGGGTGAGTGACATGCCTCACGCATCTCTCAAACCTTAAAATATGTGTACATGAGTACTACCACTTAGTATTGATATTGCAAGCTTATCTAGTCACTATGTGGTGTATCATACTCATGAGAAATTCAAATTATAAATGTCCATTAATTATATCTAGTTGAGGTTGTTTTTCCTCTTATAAAAAAATGAATATCACATTATGGGGGAGTAATATGCTTCTTTTGCATAACACAAACCTAGGAAATGTGAACATATGAGGTAGTGCCACTTAGAGTTGATATTGTTGATTATCTTGTTTCTAGGTGGCATGTTGGCTCAAACAAGGTCCTATTTTTGTTATAAGATTTTATTGCTCATCTTTTTGGTCTTTGTTTGAGTAAGAAATTCTTGGTGCGGTCTTTCTCAAATACATATCTATATATCTTATTTGGGATACCATTTGCTTCAAGTTATTCTAATCATTGCTTTGCATGATTGTGTGACTAGTTGAAGCTATCAAGAATCTCTATCTTTGCATAGTGCTTAATCTTTTTATTTCTATCCTATGCTTTTTATTGTGAAGATTTGTATTTAATATCCGTGCAATATACCACCGGAAATCTATTCCAATACACTCATTGTCTTCGACAATTGATATACTTGTGTGTGGTAGCATTTGTGGATCATCTTCACTTTGGAGTTAATCTCTTATTGCCTTACTTTCTTTCCAAAATTTTGGTGTGGCTCCCATTGTCTTCCTTGGCTTTTGAACATCTCTTCGATGATGTTTTTGATTATTATCAAATGTGCTTTAGTGGAAGACAAACATTTTCTTCTCGAAACCTTGTGCCATTGTGAAAAGTGTTAAGGGTTTGGTTTATTTGTTGAAACCTTGCTCTTCTGGGAGTTTGTTATCTCATTCTTTATTCTCTATTTTATTTTCTTGAATGAGATAAATCTTTGAGCATTTGTGTTCTTGTTTCATATTTCATGCTTATTAGTTTTTTCTCGGTTCATTTGTTGAACTTTGTTGAACAAATATTGTGTTGATTTGATTCTTTGATATAGTTTGGACAACAAATGTGTTTTGTCACACCTTGTATGCCTTCTTGAATATTTTTGGTGATTTGTCCAAAGTATATCTTCGTTGGATCTTGAAAGTATCGCGCATGCATGTTTACTAAATGTATATCTTATATCATGTTTTGCTTTCTTTGATCCAATATATAGGGTATACTCCATCAAATCCTTAAACGGCTAAGATATGCATGAAATTCAAATTTCATCTCTGAATATGCACATATTTTTATGGAGTGTATCCTATGTGTTGTGGTTATTCTAACCACTTTGGACCCAATAAGTTTGGGGACCAAGATGTACTTGAATGTTGTTTTAGGTACATTGAAGATGCAATGGATGCTTGTCTCTTCTATAAGGAAAGTGTTGTCACCACATGTTAATTGGAGCCAAGCTAGGATGATCTAAAAATTCTTATCTACTACATCATACCATTGATATCTCGGTAACAAGTATCTTATTCATGCATACTATTCTTCCATCCAATCTCTTGTAGGTTGCATCTTGGCATGAATTTATTTGTTTGTCAATGTTCGATTCTTGCAATTATCTTTGAAAGACTTTGTATCCTTATTGCTTATGTGAGTAATTTGAGATGATGCATATAATGGGGAGTATATAAAATCCTTTTCATGATTCACCAATTCCAAATATGCCTTCTAGAAATTTATTGCATATCAACTCCTCAAGGTACTCTCATGTGCAATATTGGTTAAATTGCATTGAATCATTCCTTTTGATACTTGTTGCCTTTCTCAAAGTATCCCAACTAGCATTAGTTCCCTTAGTGTTAGTTGTGATGGTTTTGAGATTTTTTGTTTTTCTTTGGTGAAGTTCATTGATATACCATAAGATAAAATAGAGCCATGGGCTATATATGCACTTAAGCAAAATATCCTTTTTGGTATATCTTATGACTTCCGCTTGGATATCATGTATTCTTTTTATTAACCTTTTATGTGTGGATGTTTCTTTGTGGATTATTCTCATGTTTTTTTCCCCTTAGAAACTTATATACACTAGAGTGTTAATCTCTCGCCTTGATATACTCGCTCTTTTCCGACCATCACTCTTATCCTCTTGATTTTTAATGGTTTTGGTAAGGTCTTGATTTATGAGTGCTTGGTTTACTTTTATTGCATATTTACACACTCATATCTCATATTTGGTTTCTTTTGGACTTAATCTTGTCTTGACAAGTGTATTGGTTTATATCTAATCCTTGTATCTTGGTTGTGTTCTAAATAATATAGAGGGAGTGAGGATTCCATGTTTGTGCATATTGTATTCAAATGAAACAACTAATTTATGCACGAACCTTGGGGAGCTTCCTTATTTCACTTATAGCACTATTTGTCCATTTGATTATTTGTATCTTTTGATTGCTTGCTTCATCCGTTGAAGTTCCTTCACCTTGTTATCCTTTTAGCAATCCTTGATCATCAATATAGTTTGATTTCCTCCAAGTGTTCGTCATTGGGTATGTGCATGTGATTTCACTCATATTACGAGTAATGCACACCTTGTGTAGGAACTCATACTATATTGTAATTCTAACCTTGTTATCCATTTTGGCACTTGTTGTCAATGGGGGAGAAGTTTAGAGGGTTTTAAGGGAAATGGTTTTCTACTTAAGATTGGTTTGTTCTTAAGTGTTTGCCTTTCATGCATTTCATCTTTATTATGTTTTTCATGGTTGTATATATAGTGTAAACTCTCCAAAAGGTTATGCTTAACAATGTATGCAATGAAATTCAAGATCATCACACGTGCATATATTGTGGGGGAGTTTGCTCTATATATGTTGGTTCTACTCACATCTCATGCATTAGTTGTAGTTTATGTGATTAGAATCAGTTTTGATATGGGCTAGTATATTTGTGTTACTTAACCATATCAAATACAACCTCTTGTATACAACTTATTCTCAGATAAGCTGTGTACTTGTTTCTAATATTCATTATATAAACCCTCTTGTTGTGATTGTCATCAATTACCAAAATGGGGGAGATTGAAAGGGTAATTGCCCCTATGTGTGGTTTTGGTGATTAATGACAATCCCTATGGACTAATGTTTTCAATGAGTTTTATATGAAGGTATATTCCATAGGTAATGCTTGTAGTCCATGTGTTGGATTCAAGTATGGATGCCATGAAGATAAAGATATACCTTGAGTATTGGCATCAAAATCATCGAGTTGAAAAGAAGAATATGATATGATCAAGATCTTGAGAGTGTGATCTCAATACAAGAATTCAAGATATGGCTCTAAGTCGATGTCATGATAGCCTCATTAGTTGAGCTATGGTTGACTAAGATTTAGATAATGTAATCAAATAAATAGTTCCTTATGTACCTCAAGATATTAAGATGGAGCACGAGAAGATACTTGGTTGACCAATTAAAAGAGTGAAGAGTGATTTCAAGTTGGTCAACACATGAAGCATAAAGAATGTACCACATGGTATTGTGGTATGGTATCTTTCCATGGGCATGCTTCAAAAATGAAGATATTATATAGCCCATGAGAGGATGACATCAAGTGGTGATCGTCATCAAGGTTGAGAAGGGCAAGATCAAGATAAGCATCTCGAGAAGATCATTTGCTTGAAGCTTGCCGTCCATATTGGTGATAATGGACATGTGAAGACATGTATTAATTAAGCTATCCCATAGTGGTGTATGGGGAGCAAATTAGGAGTCTTCACGAAGCAACAATGATCAAGTGTTGCATTCCGGCTTGGGTGGAGCTTGAAGCGTTTTCATCAAGATCAAGCGGTTTGCGCAAGGCAAAGGTATGGCCTTGCTAGGTTTTCCTTTTACCGGTCTCAGGTGGTTGTTGGGAGACCGGGTTATAGGATAGATAGCCGCACTATCAAGAGGGGCTTTCGGTTGTGTAACTTGATAACATCGTCATAGGGAGCTCAATCCTTTGCATACTTTGCATCTTCCTATTTTGTTGCTTCTTGGTTTTTATCCATGTGAGGTTCTTGAGCTTGTTTCTAGATCTTCAACAAGCCCAAGTTCATCGAAAACGGAATTCGTATGCATCTCCTATGGCGTTTTTCGAGTTTGAAGGTTTTATCGGTTCTTATTTAGGGAGGCTTCTTAGCTTTCTTCATTTGGTTCTATCCTCCTTTGTTGGGCTATGATGTTTCTCTGCACAATCTTGTAAATCTTGTTATCCTCGTCAAAACAAGCCCAAGATCATCGAAATCGGAGTCCGGATGCAAAAGTTATTGCGTTTTTCGTGAAGCCTGGTTCATCCCGGTTGTGGATTCGGTTCAACCGGCTCCCAGACCGGGTGGTCCGGTGTCAGGACCGGAAAACCGGATCTGAAACCGGGATTTTCAGTTTTTCTATACCGAGTCTATCCGAGACTGTGTACTGACCCTAATTCCAGTTTTAAGTTCGGTTTTCCGGTCCAGGAACCGGACCGTCCGGTTCTAGAGCCGGTCCAACCGAGTTCGCACAGATTTCTTCCAACAGCCATATTTGCTTTCCACTATAAAAGGGGGTTCTTCCCCCAACGTTTTAGCTTCTTCTTGACCACGAAATTGATCTCCATTGTTGAACCTCTTGAGCTTTCTTCCTCCCCCTTCCCTCCTATGATTCTTGCATCTTTTTGAGGGCTTTGGAAGAAGAGATCTAGATCTACAATCCCCACCAATCAATTCCTCCTCTAAGTGAGGGGAACCCATTGGATCTAGATCTTGGAGTCATTGGTTGACTTCCACCATTGTTCTTCCTCTCTAATTCCTCCCTAGCACTTGTTGCTTTTGTGGGATTTGAGAGTGAAGGATTTGAGCACCCTTGGTGGTCTTGCTTTGCATTCTTGCATAAGTGTTGAGCTCTCCATTATGATTTGTTCGAGTGAGAGACCGTGAGCTTGTTACTCTTGGAGGGTGACCTCCTAGTTGGCTTGGCGGTTGGTGTCGCGGTGTTCTCTTCGTGGAAGATTGTGAAGAGACTCGGGCTTCTCCTTCGTGGATCTTGTGAAGTGGTTGTGGAGCTTGCCATCTCAGGAGTGGAGGAAAAGCTAGCCATAAGGAAAGGGCCTATTCCTTCGTGGGATAGACTCGGAGAAGAAGGTGAGCCTTTGTGGCGCATGAGGAATCCTTCGTGGAACCTCACACCTCTCCAACGTGACGTAGCCCCCTTCCCAAAGGTGGTGAACACGGGAATACATCTTCGTCTCCGTGTGCCTCGGTTATCTCTATATCCGAGCTTACTTTCCTTGTGATAGCCATCGAGCTTGAAGTACTTATATCTTGCTTATCACCTGTGGTATATTTATCTTGTGCTATCTTGCTTAGCTTAATTTATTGTTGGTGCACTTAGTTGAGCCTAGTGTATTTAGGTTTTGTGCTTGTAAAATAAACGTTAGTTTAATTCCGCATTCTATCAAGCCAAAATCGCAATAGTTTTGAAATTGCCTATTCACCCCCCTCTAGGCGACATCTCTATCCTTTCACCGTTCTTGTGCTTCACTTCCTGACAACAATATATTGCTAAGTGTGTGGCTTACAAAATAAGATGTGATGATGAGGAATTCAGTGATGTCCTTCATGGATTTGGTAGACAATGTGGCACATTTCCTTGCGATTATTTGGCGTGATTCCTCTCAATTTTTGAAAGCCGAAGCGAGGTGAGGTTCAGCCTTCGCTCAGCAAGATTGCTCGTAGGATCAAGCCATGGAAGGGAAAACTTCTTAAAATATTGGGAAGCCGAATTTGGTGAATGCCGTATTCTCTACAACGATATCATATTCGGCACACATATGTTCTTTGAAGAAATTTTATAAGCTTTACTAGGAATTTTCTGTGGACAGGGAAAGCACATTTCTTGTGCAACTAATAAGTAGGGATGCAACACGAGGGGAAGGGGCTTTGGCGAAGTCAAAGATCTACACAATTTCATTATTCCTCTTTATTTATCATGGTCATGGCTCGAGTGGAACTCCAGTAGCAGGCCTTGGACAGGAACTCCGAGCCATGTGTCTCAGTTAACAGACGGAGTCTGAACCCTAACCTCACCAGTCAGTACTCAGGAGAGAGAGGCTCGAGATGCGCTTGGATGGAGACATTTTGTTTTCGCTCTCACAAATAGGGAACGCATACACGCGCCAGGAAGGGATCGCCACGATCCTCGATAATCGGATCCATATTGTTCCTCCGATTGCATGGAGCGATGAGGTTCGAGCGAATAAGGCCTTTAGTCTCTTAGCTCGTTATCCTAGATAGGTGTATCTTAAAAAATAACTAGTACAATGAATTATATTTTAAGAGTTGTATCTACATTTAATAATTTTGGGTATATGCATGCATGTGATTGAGGGCTAACCATGTATTTTACCTATGATACCGTGCAAGGCTTGTAGCTAAGCTAAGATACAACCTCATCTTCTCTCTTCATTAAGTATAATGACACATAAGCAATTTGCCTATGATATCGTGCTAAGAAACACCCATTGGAGAAGGCCTAAGGCTGGTCATAGTGGAGAGTAACTTGGAGTAGTAATATGTGTATGTTACTAGGCTAAGTTACTATTTTCATAGTGGAAAATAACATATGTGTGGTGTCATGCAAAGGCTTATTTATTGCACTGTAGACTCATTTTGTCTTGAAATGTGTGATGTTATGGTAACATAGCTAGTTACCACAAGCCTCTCTCTTATCATTTAATTGCATGCCATGTCATCTAAATGCTTAGTTGGCAGTACATATAGGACTATGTTACTACTCAAGTTACTCCCACTATGACTAACCTAATAGAGGCTATGGTGGAGGTCGTGAAACCTCGGGATTCTACAACAATGGCGATCACGGGGGCGCTGGTGCTACTTCAACCCGCGGTGAGCTCACAATCCATCCCAAGCCAAACCTATTCGCTTCCATCAATTCTCCTCTCTTCCGTGGGAAGAGATTGAAGTTGGATGCAGGGAGCGTGAGAGGAGATGGATGATAGTACAGATAGGAAGGAGCCCATAGATTGCATGTGGCGAGCATAGAGTCTGGGAACGATGATGCATCCCCATGCGACGACGGATTTGGAGAGGCTGCATAGACCAGACCATTTTGTTGTTATGGGGATCTCGGCATCGGGGAACAGGAGCGTGAGAGGAGATGGAGAACATTTCCAAAGAGGGAGGAACCTATGTCGTTGTTGGACGTGGCTATGAAGACGAACCTGGTATCCGTCTTGATGACGTCGTTTCTAAACACCACTGCCAAGCATGCACCACTGCTTAGCCAGCCGCTGCCTATACGCCTTGATGCCATCGCCAAGGGCGCACCAACAGCTAAGAGCATGCCATCGCTCGACACCGACGAGAATAGAGCCACGATGAATCATGACTGGCAAGGGCATGCCCATTCCATACATATACGAATACACACGAGTTTATATAGGGTTAGATATATGAATTAATTGTTCATTAATGTTGACTTAATAATTCATTAAAGACTAGCATGCCCTTAGTTATGAAGGATAGGGAGCGATCTGGGCGTTGTTGTGTTTAAAATTTGGATAGAAGGAAATACTAAAGTAAAAGTGTTTAATTAATACAAATGCATAACTCATATTCCTCTCTTAAAAAACTAATTAATTACAACCACACAGTTCACATACATTAGTCTATTTCGTAACGGGTAGAAGCGTTTCTGTATGAAAAACACCACGGTTCGTCTGACTCGTCTAGTACTACTATGCCCACTACGTTAGATTTCTCTTACTAACAAGTCATGGTGTTAAATGATAGGAGGATAAGCATGAGGCTAATGTTTATTATACAGATGAATATGGTCTGAATCTACAATTTCCAAACAATGATACGACATCTTAAATCTGACTTAATATATTTTTCTACTTTATTGAGTTAGACATGATCATTTTTATTACTCAACTCAATCTCTTTGAATTGAAATGACCATTGCTCGACTTTTCTATATATGCGAAGATATTACACACATCTGACTTGATATTTGTGTTTGCTAGATCAAGTAATATTTATCTTGGTGCTCATAAAAAACACTCTTATTAGTGAAATGACACATATACAATTTTTTTAAAAAAATATCAAAATGAGCAGTCCTAATTGAACTACCATTTATATGTATGTGCTACTTGTGCTAAATACTTCAATATAAAAGCCAAACTACAAGTAGTTATTAATGGTGCAGTGATACACTAAACACGACTATTTTTTTCCTTACATCGTTTGCACAACAGGGAGAGAATATAAAATTATTGCATTGTGTTCGCATATATATGATTCAATAATTGTGATTCTATCGCAAAGTGCCATTTACTCTGGTAAGTTCGACACTAAACATTTCTAAATTTAACATCTTGTGCGTGTACTAAGTGTTGTGTCGTTGAACGCATGAACCGATTAGTTATTTCTAGAGTATGTGTGTGATTTATCTGATCGAGTAAAATGTTCTAGCGTCTGGTAACAATGCCCTTAGCAAGATCGCCGGCGAGTACCACAGCTAGTAGAAACGCCCACCGAGTCCCAGGGCCTTCTTGACCAACCTTCCTACCTCCATCGATCCACCATGCATATGTATATGGGCTGTAGCGAGTAGCATCGCAGGGACAGGGACACGTACGGCGCGAGAGCTAGCCAAACACGTAGCGTGGAGCCGGAGAGCGACGAGCAGCCGTCGCGGTGGCGCATGCGGCATGATGAATGATTAAGGCTGATGGCTGCACTAGTGGAAAAAGGGTCATCCGTTCGCGTCCCCTCAGAGCATTAGTCCCGGTTGCGTCACCAACCGGGACTAATGCTGGCACGCGTCCCGGTTCGAGCGGGCACGGGGCCAGGAGGCATGCGTCCCGGTTGGTAAGGGGCATACGTCCCGGTTGGAGCCACCAACCGGGACTAAAGGTGGCTGTGACCAAACCTTTAGTCCCGGTTGGTGGCTCCAACCGGGATGTATTCTCCCGCCCTCTATAAATGCAACGCCCTAGCCCCTTTGTCTTCACTCTGTTTTTTCTCTTGGTGGAAGGTGTGAGGGGTGTGCTAGTTTTTTCTCTCCTATGCATGCATTCAAGGTGTTTGATGAAATATTTGAGTGAATAATCCCGTTCAATTTCTCATAGAACAAAAATATAGAAGGTGTCCGAGACGCACTTGAGTTTTCTCCTCTTTATTTCCCTCGATCGAGGTTAGCAATCTTTTCTCTGTCATTGATACAATACATGTATCGATGTGAATTGGTCATTTCACTATTTATGATGTTCTGTTTTTTGATAAACTTACTTATATGATGCAGATGAACGGTCGGGAATGGATGTACGGTGACCGGCGCGTAGCCGGGTATATGAAAGGCGTGGATAAATTTATCGATGTGGCTACGGCAAACAAAGAGAATGGTTTTATACGTTGTCCATGTGTTCAATGTCAGAACAACAAGGAGTACTCTTCCTCGAAAATCATTCGCGGCCACCTAATTATGAAAGGTTTCATGCCCAACTATAATTGCTGGACCAAGCACGGGGAAAGAGGGGTTATGATGGAAGATGGTGAAGAAGAAGAAGATGATGATAACAACTATCATCATATATTTCCTGAATACAGTGATACTGCAATGGAAGACAATAGAGAGGAAAGAGGTGAAGAACGGGCATCAGATGAGCCGACTGATGAACTTGGTAGAGTCATTTCTGATGCAAAGCGAGACTGTGAAACAGAAAATGAGAAGTTGAAGTTAGAGGGCATGTTAGAAGATCACAAGAAATTGTTGTACCCAAATTGTGAAGATGGCAGCACAAAGCTCGGTACCACACTGGAATTGTTGCGATGGAAGACAGAGTGTGGTCTAACTGACTCCTTATTTGAAAATATGCTGAAAATAATGAAGCCGAAGTTTCCAAAACATAACGAACTTCCCGAGAGTACCTACGAAGCAAAGAAGACTCTCTGTCCTCTGGGATTAGATGTGCAAAAGATACATGCATGCATTAATGACTGCATCCTCTACCGCGGTAAGGAGTACGAGAATTTAGATAAATGCCCGGTATGCAATGTGTTGCGGTATAAGATCAGACGAGATGACCCTGGTGATGTTGAGGGAGAGCCCCTCCGGAAGAGGGTTCCTGCTAAGGTTATGTGGTATGCTCCTATAATACCAAGGTTGAAACGCATGTTCAGAAACAAAGAGCATGCCAGGTGGTGCGATGGCACAAAGAAGACCGTAAGAAAAAGGGAAGTTGAGACACCCTGCTGATGGGTCACAGTGGAGAAAAATCGAGAGAGACTTTACAGACTTTGCAGGTGACGCAAGGAACTTATGGTTTGGTCTAAGAACGGATGGCATGAATCCTTTTGGGGAGCAGAGCTGCAATCACAACACCTGGCCCGTGACTCTATGTATCTACAACCTGCCTTCTTGGTTGTGCATGAAGCGTAAGTTCATTATGATGCCAGTGCTCATCCAAGGCCCGAAGCAACCGGGCAACGACATTGATGTGTACCTTAGGCCATTAGTTGAAGAACTCTTACAGTTGTGAGGCAAACCAGGTGTACGTGCGTGGGATGAGAACAAACAGGAGCCATTTGATCTACGAGGGTTGTTATTCGTAACCATCAATGATTGGCCTGCTCTTAGTAACCTTTCAGGACAAAGGGATATAAGGCATGCACACACTGTTTAGATAAGACTGAAGGTACATATTTGCATAAATGCAAGAAGGTTGTGTACCTGGCGAATCGACGCTTTCTTCCGACCAATCATCCCGTAAGAAAGAAAGGCAAGCATTTCAAAGGTGAGACAGATCACCGGAAGAAGCCTGAACTCCCTGCTGGTGAAGGGGATGTGACTGTACTGGGAGACGCAAAAAACGTCACCATTCTATGGACGAAGGAATGTATCGTGCTGGTGAAGGCCATCTTCGCCGCCGCCTCACCCGTCTCCAGCGAGGTCGTCGCCGCGGCGGCAGCCGTCTTCGTCGCCTCACCCGGCTCCGTCGCCTCACCAATCTCCGGCGCAGCCATCGCCGCGGGAGCCATCACCGGCGCCTCAGGATAAAAAGCGTAAGTGTACCGCTACTATGCGTCGTGGTAAGCGATTGCCTAAACGTAAACAAGAGCCTCTTCCAAAAGTACCAAAGGTTCCTTCCAAGAGAGCTTATGACTGTACTGAAGAGGAGACTGCGGCGATCGTTGATGCGGAAACGACAGCGTTTTTTGCTAAGCTAAGGCGGCCGAAAGAGCCAGAGTTCCCGAGCACCAAAGAAGAAAAAGCCAAAGTGTTGAAAATGCTAAAGACTCTTCATCAACCTGAGCCAAAACTGTCATCAGACTATGAACGTTCTATTCTCAAGTCACATGCGGCACAAAAAGCCTCGAAGAGCAGTACTGATGCAAGCGAAAAATCTGTTGTCCAGCTCGGAGAACAAGCAAAACAGTTTTGCGCTCCTCTCAAGGTGATTTCCCAAACCAATGTGGGGTTGAGCAAATATGGGGCCGAAGAGCAGTATGATCCAGAGGTAGTTGCACAATACGGAGAAGCTGCTGCTGCTCAAGGTATGAGTATTGCCCAGTACTTATCCCAGTTAGAGTTCTTCCCCGTGAGTGAAGTAGCATACAAATACCAGTACGACAAGCCTCTCTCAAACCTGAGGAGGTAAACAATCTTCCAACAAAAATACGAAGATTGTATAACTGGTACATGCATGCCACAAAGGCCGGGGCTAACTGGATAGTGCTGAGGGTTACAAAAAAGCACCATGGAAAAGAAAAGGATGACATGATATCCATTGAATTTGATGAACTATTTCAATTATTCAATCAAGACGCCTTGGAAAAATCGATCATCAGTGCCTATTGTCTGTAAGTACTAATTCTGTAATTAATTTAGTCTCCAGCTATCTCACCTTGTTTATTGCATGTATATAATCATACTGTAATATGCAGAATGAAGATTCTCGAATGCAGCAGAGTACAAATCTATGACATTGGATTCATTGACCCATATTGGGTTCATGAAGCTAATCTCAAAACAAGCCCCTAGGATACGGAGGATAATATAGTACACGCGTTAAGGTTTCAAGAAACCAGAAGGGAAATACTTTTTCCTTACAACTTCGAGTGAGTGTTATTGTCTTCTATACACTTTCTATTTCGCTTACTCGATGTTAAGTATATAATTGATTAGTTATGCATTCGCAGCTTCCACTATATTCTGTTAATCATTCAACTTGACAAAGGGCGTGTACTAGTCATGGACTCGAAACATAAACCCCTTAAGACGTGGAAGGACATGCAGATGCTTCTCCAGCGGTAATTCTAATCATTACGACACTATATCGGCAACGTTCGTAAATTTTATGATATCAAGTAATTAATAACTTCTTTTATTCGTTTTCTTCGCCGGGCAGCGCTTGGAAACGGTTCACCAACAAGGCTAGGGGTGTTTGGAAAGAGGAGCTTACATTTCAACCACTAGATGTAAGCACCACTAGCTATATCCGCGCATCTCTTTGATTCTAGTTTTGATACAGTTATTATCATGCTTGATTATTATTTTGATTGAACTCTGTTCTCGTAAAGTGCCTGACGCAGGGACCAGGTAACAATCTATGTGGATACTATGTTTGCGAGTTTATCTGGCAGACGTGCGATGAGAAGGGCAGAAATTTAGAGCAACTCCACGTACGTAAACATTTTCTATAGTTTTTAATTACAATCAAATTGTGTTTAGTTTCATTCATATAGACTGACTCCTTTTTTAAATCAAATCGAACGTCTACGGGACGGTCTTCTGCCAAAGGATCGCGTACGAGCAATTCAGGAGGAATTGGCGGGATTCTTGGATGCAGAAGTCCTAAACCCAAAAGGGGAATACTATTCGGCTGTGTATAGACAATAGAGATTGTAAAAATAGCAACTTTTGTATGTAGTGCATGAACTCGATCCGTGTATTGAATATAATATTATCATGATGATCTTGTGTAATATAACGGTTCCTTCATTGATAAGTGCAAAACACTAAATAAACAATAAAATAACCTAAATGAATTCTCTGCCGCGGCACAAAAAGTGGCGAAAATGCTGCCGTGGCAACAAAATATGCCAAAATGAATTCTATGCCGCGGCAGAAGGTTATTTGTCCCGGTTCGTATTACGAACCGGGACTAATGCTCCACCCCCTCGCTCTCTGCCGCTGCCACGTGTGCACCCATTTGTCCCGATTGGTACGGCAACCGAGACTAAAGGTTAGGGCTTTAGTCCCGATTGTCCCATCCCGGTTGGACAATCGGGACTAAAGCCCCTTACCAATCGGAACGCATGGCACGTTTTCTACCGGTGCTGGTTGGCCTCACCGAACAGTATTACCGTGGTACGTAGCAAAGAATGGCGGGACTGTCTGCTCCGTCTCTTCGTGCCATTGCCCCATCCAGAATCCAGAATTCTAAAGGAGTAATCGTCGTACGATACCCACCGTTTCGGTCGCCGTTCCACCCGTACTTGCACCGGTTGCACATACTCCGCCACCGGTTTCCCGTCCGCGGTTTGCCCCCTGGACCCGATGGATAGACCCCCACCCAACCCGGTCTCAGCCGCGAAAGGGCAGTCCCGCCCGTTCCGCGTAGGAGCTCCCAGAGCCGGCTGCGAACCTCATATATACTTCGTACTCCTCAGAATATAATCGGAGTAGTACATAGAAGTACTACCCCTCAGAATATAATCGGATTGTTTTTTTTGAATCGTGCATTCGTACAATAAAAACTCAGAGTAGACTTTTGTTTTTTTCTAAGAAGGTAACGTGGGCAAGGGCCGCTCGCGGTAGGTTCTGTTTGTGTGCATCACGGTGTGACCAAACGAGCAGAGGTAGGGGGTGCTGGTTAGTTATTAGCCCTGTTGCCTAATTCGGGAAGGCGTCCACATAAACTTTGAAGCTGGAAGGTGTCTAGATTCGGCGAACCTGTTAAATGCAACTTACGCATGCACCGTTCCTCGGCTCACCTAGTCTCTAGGAGCCAGTCAGCGATCAGTACCAGTGTAATAGTCTTTAGCAAGCATTTTCTCACAAGGCTAAGCGAACGATGCGCTGTGCATCTGGACGGATATCTGGGGCAGACGCGAGGTGAATGAACACAAACGAGTAGCCACCTTGCTGCAAGCATAGGCCAATGATGATGGTGTTGATTATCACCTGAAGAAATTTGAAGGCGACGATGACGACGACGATCTCAAAGCCGTGTACTACAGGATTAAGCAGGATTCTGACTAGTTTTATTTTTCAAACACGTAAAATCGTTGCCAAATAGTAAATTTCAAAATTTTATGGGTGTACCACTCGGAGCGTATGCTCACCAATTCGTGAACCAATCTTATACGGCCCAAAATCAGGCCACGCCGGACGCCATATTGAGGGAGGGGATGAGTGGAGATGCTTTTAGGAGATTATGCTACTCCTTTCGATCCATATTAATTGTCGCAGAAACAGATATATCTAGATATATTTTAGTGCTACATACATCTATTTCTCCGACAAGTAATATGGATCGAATGGAGTAGCTCTTCCCCAATATTACCAAGAGCCCTAATTTTGGCCTCTTTGGTCAAGGACAGTTGGGAAAAAACATAAAGAGGACTAGACCAAAATATCTTGAGGACATGAGAAATCATTTGTTGCTTATGTGGAGTGTCACATATGAAATACAATTTGTAGAATTTCTATTGAAAATAAATATGTCAATTGAACTTAGTTAATTTGGATAATGAACTAGATAGAGACTTTCCTAAAAAAGATCATCAAAATGTACATAATTAAAAAACACTAAAAAGAACACTACCTGACAACTACATAGTTAAGATATGTTAGTCAGCTCCCTCATGGTCTCTCTCATGGTTGTGAATGTGTTCTTATCGAAGAGCACCACCGATTCACTTGACCTATCTACTACTCCTATGCCAGCTTGGGTGAAAATGTATTGTCTTACATGTGAGTCATTGTGTTAAATAATAGGAGAATGATCTTGAGCGTAATGTTCGCTATACCATATCGCTAAATATGGCCAAAATCCACTATTTCCAAACAATGATTCGACATCTTAAATCTAACTTAATACATTTTTCTATTTGATTCAGTTAGACAAGGTATTTTTTATTATTCAGCTCATTCTCTTTGAATTGAAATGACCATCGCTCAAATTTTCTGTATATGCAAAGATATTACACATATCTGATTTTATCTTCACTTTTGCTAGATTGAGTAATATTTGACTTGTGCTCATGAAGGCACTCTTTTTAGTGAAATCGCACGTATATAATCTCTTTAAGAATATAAAAGGAGCATTCTTTATTGATGAACAAATGAGCATATTCTAGTTGGACTGTAAATTTTACATATTTTCCACTAGTGCTAAAGGTAATATAAAAAGTGTGGTGACACAAGAAGCACGCTAAATTTATCCCTTCCGTCGCTTGCACAACAGAGGAGACATGACTTTTTGTGGTGTGTTAATATATAGAGGCATGGTATTCAGTGGTGGAGCGTTAGATAATTAAGCTATTGCACTTTAAAAATGAACAAAGATATCATAATTTTGAAACAAACAGAGTCTAGAATCTTTTTCTACTACTATTCGTGACTTTGACACTAGACGTTTCTGGAAACTTACTGTATATGCGTGTATTAAGATTTGTATCCTTAAATTAATATATCAACAGATAAGTTATTCTAGAGTATTTGTGATGTATGCTTTGTTTGTGGATTGCAGAATGTTAGAGCGTACGGTAATTTGATAAATCTGCGGTAGTACTTATTTTTGAATGGAGAGCGCCAGCAAGTGCCACAGCTAGCACACGGATCCTAGAAACGCCCACCGAGACCCAGGACGTTTTTGAGAGCATCTTCACTAGGCTTCCCAAGACCTCGATCCCGGCCATTTTTTGGTCCGGATTTGGGAGACTCAGCGGGTGGAAAACTTGATGTTCCTAAGTCGACGTCCGGCTTAAAATAGGTCTCGATTTTGATCTGAGAACGGCCGTCGGAGTGGAGATGCTCTGACCAACCTCCATGGTCTCCATCGATCCACCATGCATGATTTAGTATATGGGCTGTAGCGGCACAGGGGCACGTACGGCGCGAGAGCTAGCCAAACACGTACGGCGCGGAGCCGTAGAGGCGACGAGCGGCGTCGCGTAGTTGGCCCATGCGGGTGAGGAAAAATGATTTTAGGCTGGTGGCTGGTTGGCCTCGCCGAACAGTAGCAAAGAATGGCGATGACTGTCTGCTCCGTCTCGTGCCATTGCCCCATCCAGAATCCAGAATTCTGTCGCCGTTTCGGTCGCCGTTCCACCCGTACTTGCACCGTTGCACACTTGGACGTACTCCGCCACCGGTTTCCCGTCCGCGGTTTGTCCTCCGGACCCGATGGATGGACCCCCACCCAACCCGGCCACAGCCACGAAAGGCCAGTCCAGCTCCTTCCGCGTAGGAGCTCCCAGAGCCGGCCGGCTGGGAACCTGATATACGATTCTTCGTACTCCTCAGAATATAATCGGAGTACATAGAAGTACTACTCCTCACAATATAATCGGATTGTTTTTCTGAAGCACACATTTAGAGTACTTACAATAAAAACTCAGAGTAGACCTTTGTTTTTTTGTAAGAAGGGAACACATAACGTGGGCAAGGGCCGCTCGCGGTTGCTTGTGTTTGTGTGTGTGACGGTGTGACCAAACGAGCAGAGGGTGGCTGGGTGGTTACTGGTTACCCTGTTGCCTGATTCGGGAAGTCGTCCGCATAAACTTTTCAGCTAGAAGGCGTCTAGATACGGCGAACCTGTGGTAAGGGCAACCCACGCATGCACCATTCCTCCGCTCTAGGAGCCAGTCGGCGATCAGTACTACCACAAGTGCATTATTTAGCAAACATTTTCTGCTTCGATTCGGCCCGCTGAGCGATCGACGCGTCGTGCATCTGGACGGAGATCTGGGGCAAGCGCTGAGGTGGATGAATACAGACGAGTAGCCACGTTGCTACACATGCATAATATAGACCGATGGTGACAGTGTTGATTATCGCCTGAAGAAATTTGAAGGTGATATGTGGTAAGGGAAAATAGCGGTGATCGATGTGACGGCAACCGTACGTCGCACTCGTCGTCTCACCGTCGACGGATACTGCGACCATGTGGACATCTCTGGAAGAATCGAATATTACTACAGTACGTACAAGAAAACGTAGGGTGTGCGGCAATCCAAATAATTCTACACGTAACATTGGGAGTGCCTAGATCTCAGACGTCTGAGAATTAGTTATGTCTAAGTCGCTGATGTCATCCTAATATTTGTGTTAATTCTCAGTTGCAACCTACTCCCTCTGTTCGAAAATATAAGACGTTTTAGCTTTGTGAATCGAATGTATCTAGACGTCTTTTAGTGTATAGATTCGTAGAGGTTCAGAGTGAACCTATACCCTAAAAGGTGTCTAGATACATTCGTTTCACAAAGCTAGAATGTCTTATATTTCGGAACGGAGGGAGTACTTGCAACTCATAAGATTTGTACTAGTTCTCAGTTACAACCTAGTTGTAACTCATTAAATTCGCAGTTACACCCAAGTTGCAACTCATGTGTAGCACGAATCACGAGATAAATCAAACGGTAAAAGAGACGACTGAGACTTAAGAAATTCTCGGACGGCTGAGAACTAGCAAATACGCGTAACATTATATATTTACAGTCGCTAGCTGGTGTGTCATTCCATTCTCTTTGTATTGACTTGTACCTCCGCGACTTTCCTGCAAAGTACATTTCGACTGCTATTGAGAAAGTTGCACAGCGTCCTGGCTCGTTAAACTTGCCTAGTATCAATACCACTTAATAATAATAATAACAATTACTTCCTCCGTACCAAAAAAAATGTCGCAGGTTTGTCAAAAATTAAACAAATCTATATCCTAAATACTGACTAGATTTATTTAAATTTTGACAAATCTAAGACATCTACTTTGTAACAGAGAGAGTATTACTGATCTATTAATTATAATTATCAAGAACAATACTGCAAATGAGTCTAACAATAATAAAAATTACAAGTAAGTCACACTAGTAGAAAACAGGCCTTTCGTCTAGGCCATTAGTCCCGGCTGTGGCTGGGGCCGGGACTAATGACCCTGGCCGGACTGCCCGGGCCACCCAGAACCATATGTCCTGGCCCGTTAGACCCTATTAGTCCCGGTCGGAGGCTCAAACCGGGATTAAAGGGCCCTGGCCCTGCCGCTCGCTGGGGGCACCCCTTTAGTCCCGGTTTGTATCTCCAACCGGGACTAGTGTTCTGGCCCTATATATACGCACAACCCTCTCCCCCTCTCAACTGTTTTTTTCCTGGTGGGAGAGAGTGTTGTTGTGCTATTTTTTTTCTTATTCATACATATGCACTAGAGGTGTTCGGTGAAATGTCCATTAGAGCGATGCAAGTTTAGGTCACACAAGACAAACATGATATGAGATGCCCGAGCCACACTTAAGTTTTCTCATCTTTGTTTCCAAGTGTAATAAAAGGTTAGCAACTATTTTCTCGTTAAGACCGTCGTGCGGTACTAATTTTAGCATAGTGATTGCGTTTGACATATATTTGTATGATACAGATGAGTCATCCATGGATGTACGGTGACCGACACTCTGCCGCTTTCAGAGAAGGTGTGCGTTCTTTTCGAGTTATGACCGAGGAGAACAAGCGACGGGATGGTTTTATGTGTTGTCCATGTGTTGACCATAGGAATGAGAAGGCTCACACTTCCGCAAGAGTCATTCAGAGCCACCTGCTTCGGTCTGGTTTTATGTCCGGCTATAATGTTTGGACCAAACACGGAGAAAGAGGGGTTGTGATGGAAGACGGCGATGAAGAAGAGAACGATGATGACAACCGTTCTATGTTTCCTGAATACGCT
Source organism: Avena sativa (assembly GCA_916181665.1). Lineage (NCBI taxonomy): Eukaryota > Viridiplantae > Streptophyta > Magnoliopsida > Poales > Poaceae > Avena > Avena sativa. The sequence goes on from OV702282.1 coordinate 420,326,391, forward strand.
GATACTGCAACGGAAGACAATGAAGAATAAGGAGGTGAAGAACGGGAACCAGACCGGCCCGCTGATGATCTTGGTCGGATCATTTCTGATGCAAAGCGAGACTGTGACACAAAAAAGGAGAGGTTGCAGTTTGAGCAGATGTTACAGTACCACAAAAAATTGTTGTACCCAACTTGTGAAGATGGCCAGAAGAAGTTGGGTAGCACACTAGAATTGCTGAAGTGGAAGGCAGAGACCGGTGTGACTGACTCGGGATTTGAAAAGTTGCTGGTACTCATGAAAAGGTTGCTTCCAAGAAATAACGAATTGCCCGCTAGTACATACGAAGCAAAGAAGCTCGTCTGCCCTCTAGGATTAGATGTGCAGAAGATACATGCGTGCCGTAATGACTGCATCCTCTACCACGGTGAGAAGTACGCGAATTTGGATAAATGCCCGGTATGCACTGCATTGCGGTATAAGATCAGAAAAGATGACCCTGGTGATGTTGATGGCAAGCCACCCAGGAAGAGGGTTCCTGCCAAGGTGATGTGGTATGCTCCTATAATACCACGATTGAAACGCTTGTTCAGAAACAAAGAGCATGCCAAGTTGTTGCGATGGCACATGGAAGAACGTAAGAAAGATGGGGTGTTGAGGCACCCCGCTGATGTTCGACAGTGGAGAAAAATCAAGAGAGACTTCCCGTACTTTGCTGGTGAAGCAAGAAACTTATGGTTTGGTCTAAGTACAGATGACATGAATCCTTTTGGGGAGCAGAGCTGCAGTCACAGCACCTGGCCCGTCACTCTATGTATCTACAACCTTCCTCCTTGGTTGTGCATGAAGCGGAAGTTCATTATGATTCCAGTGCTCATCCAAGGCCTGAAGCAACCTGGGAACGACATTGATGTGTACCTAAGTCCATTAGTTGATAAACTTTTATAGTTGTGGGCCGAACCAGGTTTACGCGTGTGGGATGAGCACAAACAGGAGCCATTCGACCTACGAGCGTTGCTGTTCGTAACCATCAATGATTGGCCTGCTCTTAGTAACATCTCAGGACAGACGAACAAGGGATATAATGCATGCACACACTGTTTAGATGAGACTGAAAGTATATATCTGGATAAATCTAGGAAGAATGTGTACCCGTACAATCGTTGTTTTCTTCCGCCCAGACACCCCTTAAGGAAAAAAGGCAAGCATTTCGATGGCGAGGCAGATCACCGGAAGAAGCCTGCCCCCCATACTGGTGCTGATGTATTTGGTATGGTCAAGGATTTAAATGTAATATTTGGAAAGGTTCCCGGAGGACAACCTGTTCCGAAAGACACCGACGGACGCGCACCCATGTGGAAGAAGAAATCTATATTTTGGGAGCTACCCTATTGGGAAGTCCATGAGGTCCGCTCTACAATCGACGTGATGCACCTGACGAAGAATCTTTGCGTGGATATTCTAGGCTTCTTGGGCTTGTATGGGAAGTCATAAGATACACCGGAAGCACAGGAGGACCAGCAACGTCATAAAGGACGAGACAGCAAGCATCCAGGGCAGTTTCAAGGGCCTGCCAGCTACGCTCTTACCAAGGAAGAGAAGGAAATCTTTTTGGAAGTACTTTTCAGTATCAAGGTCCCATCTGACTTCTCGTCTAACATAAAGGGAATAGTAAATATGAAAGAGAAAAAATTCCAAAACCTAAAGTCCCATGACTGCCACGTGCTTATGACGCAATTTCTTCCGGTTGTATTGAGAGGGATTCTACCGGAAAATGTTCGGCTGACCATTGTGAAGGTATGTGCATTCCTCAATGCAATTTCTCAGAAGGTTATCGATCCAGAAAGTCTATCAGGGTTACAGATTGATGTGGTCCAATGTCTAGTCAGCTTCGAGTTGTTGTACCCTCCATCTTTCTTCAATATTATGACACACCTCCTAGTTCACCTAGTCGAAGAGATTAGAATTCTCGGTCCTGTGTTTCTACACAATATGTTCCCCTTCGAAAGGTTCATGGGAGTCTTAAAGAAATATGTTCATAACCGTGCTAGGCCAGAAGGAAGCATCTCCAAGGGATATGGAACAGAGGAGGTCATTGAGTTTTGTGTTGACTTTCTTCCTGACCTTAAGCCGATTGGTGTTCCTGAATCTCGGTATGAGGGGAGGCTGACTGGAAAAGGCACACTAGGAAGGAAAACAATGGTATGTATGGATAGAGATTCTTTCAATAAAGCACACTACACAGTTCTACACAATTCCACCTTGATGGCTCCGTATATCAAGAAACACAAGATTATTGTTCGCTCGGAAAACCCGGGGATGCCTGACTCCTCGATTAAAGTGGAACACGAGGACACTTTCGGCAGTTGGTTGCAGAAGCATCTCATGAATAACAACACTGTTGAAGATCAGCTGTACTTGTTGGCACGGTTACCATCTTCTACTATATGTACTTTCCAAGGGTACGAGATAAATGGTAATACATTTTACACGATCGCCCAAGATAAAAAGAGCACCAACCAAAACAGTGGTGTCCGCTTTGATGCAACAGATGACAATGGGAAGAAGGACACATATTATGGGTACATAGAGGAGATATGGGAACTTGAGTATGGACCTACTTTTAAGGTCCCTTTGTTTCGGTGCAAATGGGTCAAGATGATAGGAGGAGGTGTACATGTAGACGAAAAGTATGGCATGACAACAGTGGATCTCAACAATCTTGCGTACATGGACGAACCATTTGTCCTAGCCAACGATGTGGCTCAGGTTTTCTATGTGAAGGACATGTCTACGAAATCGAGAAAAAGAAATCATCAAAAGAATACATCGTCCGATGAGCCAAAGCGCCACATAGTTCTTTTAGGGAAAAGAAACATCATGGGAGTGGATGACAAGACAGATATGTCAGAAGATTAAGTTTCATGAAATCCCGCCCTTCAAAGTGAAAACTGACCCAAGCCTCCTGTTAAACGATGAAGATTCTCCATGGCTACGGTGCAGAAAAAAACAACAACACTAGATAGGGATGTTGGTGTAATATATTAAACCTTTTATGTAATCATATTGTTAAATGATGAAGATTCTCCATGGCCATGATGGCCGCACTATAAATAGAGGTAAAGTGCAGGGCAGGATGGGCTAGGCAGCACCAATAATAGGGGTTGAACCTTTAGTCCCGGTTGGAGAAACCAACCGCGACTGAAGGGATTGCGGCAGGCTGGGCCAGGTAGCACTAATAATAGGGGTTGAATCTTTAGTCCCAGTTGGATGAACCTTTAGTCCCGGTTGGAGACAGCAACCAGGACAAAACACGAGTGAGTGCTAATAATAGGGGTGAGTGTCGACATTATGTCGTGAGTGTCGACACTATGCCGAGCTGCTTGTACTATAAATAGGCCAGTCCTCCAGCCAGTTTGAGGCATCTCCAAGATCGATGGTTTTCGAGAGCAGGGACACCACTACGACTAGTTTCTGGGAGATGCCGCCGGAGCCCAGTCCTCCAGCATCTCCAAGAAACTGGTCATAGAGGCACTCCCTAATATGTGAAATTAGGTTAGCTCCCAGGCATATTGATCTAGTTAGAGAAGTTACAATCTGCAAGATGGTCTTCGAGAGCAAGGACACCACTACGGCTAGTTTCAGGGAGATGCTGCCGGAGCCCAGTCCTCCGGCATCTCCAAGAAACTGGTCATAGAGGCACTCCCTAATATGTGAAATTAGGTTAGCTCCAAGGCATATTGATCTAGTTAGAGAAGTTACAAGCTGCAAGATGGTCTTCGAGAGCAGGGACACCACTATGGCCAGTTTCAGGGAGATGCCACCGGAGCCCAATCCTCCGGCATCTCCAAGAAACTGGTCATAGAGGCACTCCCTTATATGTGACCGCACGTGTTTGGAGATCAGATCTTCGTGGTAAGTATGAATCGGAACTAAAGGTCCCCCTTTAGTCCCGGTCCAACCATAAAACGAGACTAACACTCAAGACATTTATTAATATTTAACAACCGAGACTACGGAATCAGGACTAAAGGCCCCCTTTAGTCCCGGTCCAGCCACAAACCAGTACTAACACTCAATGAATTTATTAATATTAAAAACCGGGACAAACCGGGACTAGCTAACACTCAGGACTAAAGCCGCCCCTTTAGTCATAATCATGCATAGTCCTATAGTACACAGCTTCAGGGTCTTCTTCGTCATCGTCATCATCATTGTCATTGTCACCTGCCACTCCGGGGATCCTGAGCCCAACCATGGCATATACTGGGGGCACCTGCCACTCCGGCCTCGGATTCACGGCGGGCGGGTGGACTTGTGGGCACCGCAGGCGAGGATGGTCTCCCCCGGCGATGTAGTGCATCACGCATATGATAGTACGGTTCGCCCACCATAGACGGCGGCCGACTTCATTGTGGTTCACCGGGGACGGGCCATCACCATCGTACCTGGTGAGCCCCCTTTCCCGCCGGTTAGCGAAGAAGGCATTCCAGGTGTCGTAGTTGTTGGGATCCCACTGGGGATCCATCCGCTGCTCTGGCGTGAGCTCGTGGTAGAAGTGGTTGGTGATGGCCGCCTGTCGGGCGGAACCTTGAGGCACGGGAGGGACAGGAACACCTCCAACACTCAGCATCCAGCCGACGGGCGGCCGGTAGCCTGGTGGGCAAGGGTAGCTTGAGGCGCACAGCGTCTCCATCTCCTCGAGGGTCAGAATGGCCTAGTACGCGCTGTCCATTTCTGTGAGAGAGGAAGGTGTGGATGTGTGCATAACCATGGCGCGGTCGGCCTATATATAAATGTAAAGGGCGGGAAAACATGGCGGGATGCAGTGGAAAATGGCGGGAAATATCTTTAGTCCCTGTATGTGGCTACAACCGGGACTAAAAGCTCGGTTCAGAAGAAAGGACAGAAAAACTTGGCGGGAAGCGGTGAGAAATGGCAGGAAAAATCTTTAGTCCCTATTAGTGGATACAACCGGGACTAAAGCTTATTCATAAAATGGATTTGGATTAATTATTCAAATTCAAGAACTTTTCATGTTGAAAGTTTAGTGCGATTCAAAAATATGCAAAAAAATAATAGTTAATGCATTTTTAAATTGATAATGGCAAAATGGTTAATAATTTGACTATTTAAAATAATTATTTGATAAAACAGAAAATGGATTTGGATTAATTATTCCAATTCAAGAACTTTTCATGTTGAAATTTTAGTGAGATTCAAAAATATGCAAAAAAATAATAGTTAATGCATTTTTAAATTGATAATGGCAAAATGGTTAATAATTTGACTATTTAAAATAATTATCTGATAAAATAGAAAATGGTTTGGACTAATTATTCAAATTCAAGAACTTTTCATGTTGAAAGTTTTGTCAAATTCACAAGTATGCAAAACATAATAGTTAACGCATTTTTAAATTGATAATGGCAAAATGGTTAATAATTTGACTATTTAAAATAATTATTTGATAAAACAGAAAATGGATTTGGATTAATTATTCAAATTCAAGAACTTTTCATGTTGAAAGTTTTGTCAAATTCACAAGTATGCAAAAAAGTATAATTTAAATGTTTTAAATGGTATTTTTGAAATTTTGAAAAAAAGCACACACGCGCTGGGTTTTTTGGCCCAGCGCGCAAATTTGGGCCTTTAGTCCCGACCCAGTTTATCAGCCGGGACTAAAGGTCTGGCCCCAGCACGCGGAAAACGAAACGCCCCCCCCACCTTTAGTCCCGGTTCGTGGAACCAACCGGGACTAGAGACCCCCCTTTAGTCCCGGATGGTGCCACAGACCGGGACTAAAGGTAGGGGGGGTATAAAAGGATGCCTTCTCCCCCGGTGCATTCCACGCACCGGGAGAAGTGGAGCCAGCAACGTCGACGCAGCCGCCAGGCTGCCGCCGCGAGAAACGCCGCAGACGACCCCTCTCTCTGCCGCCCACCGTCGAGCCCGTCGCGCCCCGCTCCCGCGCCCGCACCCGCGCGCCTCCCGATCGAGCTCGACCATGCCACCGTCGCCACTCCGACGAAACGCCCGCGCCCGCCGCCAGCGCCACCGCCGGCCGCCACCACCGCCGGTGAGTAGTTAGGGTTGGGATTAGTTAGGATTTTTTATTTAGGATTAATTTTTTAGTTTAATGTATATAGTTTATTAGGATTAGTGTATATAGTGTATTAGTATAGTTTATTAGGTGAGTAGTGTGTATAGTTTATTAGGTGAGTAGTGTATATAGTGATGTAGTTTAGGATTAGGATTAGTATATATAGTGTATGTAGTTTAGGACTAGTACATAGTGTATGTTCTTTTTTTGTGTATATAGTGTATATAATGTATGTAGTTTAGGATTAGGATTAGTGTATATAGTGTATTTAGTTTAGGATTAGTTTATTATTTTTAGGGTATGAGATTTATAATATTGTAAGTTATGTTTATAATAGGGCTTAGTCGCCCGCCTCTCCCGCGGCCACCATCACCGGCCACCGCCCACCGCACCTCCGGGTTTAGGGTTTAGGGTGGTGACCGGAGTTAGGGTTAGGGTGGTGGTTCTCGCGGGAAGCCGCTTAGTCGCCCGCCTCTCCCGCGGCCACCATCACCGGCCACCGCCCACCGCACCTCTGGGTTTAGGGGTTTAGGTTTTATTTTGTTAAGTTCGAATAAATATTGTGTGCATTTTGCAGGAACTATGGATCCACCTAGTCGCCAAGTCCGCAGAGACCTAGATTCGGAACACTTGCTCGAGGATATGATTCACGATGCCGATGAGGGATCCCCCTCGAGGTATCTGAACTCATCCGGTGAGGGAGAGGAGACCAACAGACAAGAGGAAGAAGCCCATGGACGCGTAATGCAGACCGACGAGGTATATATATATATGATGTCCGATGATCGTCACTAGATGTACCTAGTTGTATATATATATGTTGGAATTATGCCCTAGAGGCAATAATAAAGATGTTATTATTATAATTCTTGTTCATGATAAAGTTTATATTCCATGCTAGAATTGTATTAAGAGGAAACATTAATACTTGTGTGGTTTGTGAACAACACCGTGTCCCTGGTACGCCTCTAAGGACTAGCTCATTGATCAATGATGGTTAAGGTTTCCTAACCATAGACATGAGTTGTCAATTGATAATGAGATCATATCATTGGGAGAATGATATGATGGACAGAACCAAACTAAGCGAAGCAATTAGATCGTTTCATCGTGTTCATCTTTGCGAAGCTTTTCCTATGTCAAATATTGTATTCCTTAGACCATGAGATAATGCAACTCCCTGGTACCGGAAGAAATCTTTGAGGTCATCAACGTCATCCTATGAGAGGGTGATCATAAATGTTTCTCTCAGGTGATCGGAAAGTATCTGTTGGGTTGTATGTATCGAGATGGAATTTGTCCCTCCCAAGTCGGAGAGATATACTTCGGGCCCACTCGGTAATCGATATCAACACCGCTTGCAAGCATGTGGTTAAGGAGTTAATCACAAAGTGATATCGGATTACGGAACGAGTAAAGTACTTGCTGTGAACGAGATTGAACTAGGTATGACGGTACCAACGATCGAATCTCGGGCAAGTAAAATATCGCGAGACGAAGGGAATATATATATGGGATTGATTGAATCCTGGCATCGTGGTTCATCCGATATGATCATCGATGAATGTGTGGGAGTCAATATGGGTGCCCAGACCCCGCTGTTGATTATTGATAGAAGATCATGTCTGCATATTCTCGAACCCGCAGGGTCACACACTTAACGTATCTCGACGCTAGGATAGATTGGATAATTGGTTTATGAATTTTTGTTCGGAGTCTCGGATGGGATCCGGGACATCACAAGAGGTTCCGGAATGGTCCGGAGAATAAGATTCATATAAGGCAGTGCAGTTTTTGGAGTTCGGAATTGTTCCGGGTTAATCGGTATTGTACCGGAAGCTTCTAGAACCTTCCGGAAGGGGACCAACGTGGCCCCACCTTCCGGGAGGGGGCATGGGCCTATGAGGGAGTGTCCTGGCCGCATTGGGCCAGGGGCACAAGGCCCCATAGGGCCCAGCCGATCCTAGAGAGTTTAAATCGTTTAAACTAGAGATAGGGTTTCTAGAAGAGGGGAGAGTCCATGCCCCCCACTCCTTATCCTTTGGGCTTGGGGGAGGGGCTAGGGATGCGCCCCCCCTCTATATAAAGAGGGGTGGGGGCGCACCAACCCCACACACCTCTCCTCCAAACCCTAGCCGCCTTGCTAGCTTTCCTCTCTCCCTCCCGACTGTTTGTAGGCGAAGCCCTGCTGCAGAAATTCTCCACCATATACACCACGCCGTCGTGTTGTAGATCCAATCTATCTCTCCACCATACTTGCTGGTCCGAGGAAGGAGGAGACGTCGAGGTGCTGCACGTGTGCATCTCACGGAGGCACCGCCACTTGTGGTGCTAGATCGGATCGGATCGCGAGGAGGAGAAGCGAGTACGACTACATCACCCACGTTCCGACGAACGTTCCGCTGTGCGAATCTTCAAGGGTATGAAGATCTAATCCAATCTCTCTCGTTGATTGCATCTCCTAGATTAGATCTTGGCTTTCCCTCTGTTCGCATCCGTAGAAAATTTTGATTTACTATGACGCGAAACCCTTCAGTGGTATCAGAGCTAGATCTATGCGTAGATGTGTTTCACGAGTAGAACGCAACATGGTTGTTGCGGGCGTTGATGTTTTCTGTTGCAAGCCTCTTGTTTGTGTTCTTCTTATGACGCGGGATAGTGAGATTGAAGCGGTCCAGGCCAACCTTACGCGACGTCGTTCGCGAGACCGGCTCCGCACTTGACGTGTGGCTTGTTCCACACATGCGGCTGGTGGATGTCAGTTTCTCTCACTATAGTTGTCATGGGATTAACACCGGAGTTTGGCAACCATAATATCACCGTTGTGGCTTTCCGTAGGTAAGAATCGTTCTTAGCATCTACTCCCATAAGCCACGTAAAACATGCAACAACAAAGTAGAGGCGTCTAACTTGTTTTTGCAGGGAGTGTTTTCTGTGATATGGTATGGCCCAAGATGTGATGTGTATATTGTATGCGATGATCATGTTTTGTAATGTTTCACGACTTGCATGTCGATGAGTACACAACCGGCAGGAGCCATATGGTTGTCTTTACAATTGTGTATGGCCTGCGAGTCAACTTCTTATACGCCATGTAATAGCTTTACTTTATCGCTAAGTAGTTAGCAATAGTTGTAGTTGCTATTCGTGGTGGAGGCAATCATGGTGGAGTGATGGAGATCATGCCGGAACGCACAAGATGGAGATCATTGCGCGAGGATTGGCTATACCATGTCACATAAAGTTATATGCATGTGATGTTTATCCCTTTATGTATCTTATTATGCTTAGATCGCGACGGTAGCATTATAAGATGATTCCTCACTTAAAGATCAAGATAAAAACTGTGTTCTCCCCAAGTATGCACCGTTGCGAAAGTTCGTCGTGTCCAAGCATCACGTGATGATCGGGTGCTATAGACTCTACGCTCACATACAACGGGTGCAAGCCAGTTTTGCACACGCAGAAATACTTGGGTCTAGCTTGACGAGACTAGCATGTACAAACATGGCCTCGGAACACAAGAACCGAAAGGTTAAGCATGAGTCATATGAGTGATATGATCGACACTTTGTTGTCCACCATTGAAACCACATCTCTTCTCGTGATGATCGGATTAGGTGTGGTGAATTTGGATCGTGTTCACTAAACAACTTGAGGGATGTTGAATTTAGTGGGAGTTCATCTAGTAATTTGATTAAATTGAACTATTTATCATGAACATAGTCTAAATTGTACTTGCAAATATTGTAGATCACATGGCCAAGTCCAACTTCAACTTCAACGTTTTTGCTGAGAAGGAAAAGCTTAGAAACAATGGGTCTAACTTAACCAATTGGTTCCGCAATCTAAGAATCATTCTGTCTGGCGGACAAAAGGACTATGTCCTTGGGAAAGCGTTAGGTGACCCCCCTGCTGCAACTGCGTCGGCTGATGAGAAAGCTGTCTATCAGTCGCGCAAAGATGATTATGGTGTGATTAAGAGCACCATGTTGTTTGCTATGGAACCGGAGCTTCAAAACCGTTTTGAAGAGTATCCCGGGCCCTTCGAGATTCTCGAGGAGCTGAAAACCATGTTTCAGACTCAGGCCCGTTCTGAGAGATATGAGATCTCTGAGAAGTTCTTTAACTGCAAGATGGAGGAAGGGAGTTCCGTTAGTGAGCACGCCATAAAGATGTCGGGCTACACTCAACGTCTTGAGCAACTGGAATGCACGATTCCAGAGGAGCTCAAGATTGACAGGGTTCTGCAATCACTCCCTCCCAGCTACAAAAGTTTTGTAGTGACTCATAATCAGATTGGCTCCACTGATACGATCACCGAGCTCTTCGCAAAGCTGAAGGCTGCGGAGGTGGACATCAAGAAGAATAATCATGTGTTGATGGTCAACAAGCCCTCCTTTAAGAAAGGTAAGGGAGCAAAGAAGCCCTTCAAGAAGGGCGGCGGCAATCGCAATGCTCCTGCTGAGAAGAAGCTCAAGTCTGGTCCTAAGCCGGACACTGAGTGCTTCTATTGCCAGGACAAGGGTCACTGGAAGCGCAACTGTCCGAAGTACTTAGCGGACAAGAAGGCTGGCACCATCAAAGGTATATTTGATATACATGTTATTGATGTTTTCCTTACTAGCCCTCGTTGTAGTGCCTGGGTATTTGATACCGGTTCAGTTGCTAATATTTGTAACTCGAAACAGGAGCTACGGAATAGACGGCGGCTTGCGAGGGATGAGGTGACGATGTGCGTTGGCAACGGATCAAGAGTTGATGTGATGGCCGTCGGCACGCTCTCCTTAGTTTTACCTTCGGGATTAGTTTTAAACCTTAATAAGTGTTATTATGTGCCTGCGTTGAGCATGAACATTATTTCTGGATCGTGTTTATTGCAAGACGGTTATTCATTTAAATCGGAGAATAATGGTTGTTCTATTTATATGAGTAACATCTTTTATGGTCATGCACCTCTTGTGAATGGTTTATTTCTTCTAAATCTCGAAAGGGATGAAACACACATCCATAACATTGAGGCTAAGAGATGCAAAGTAGATAGTGATAATACTACTTATTTGTGGCACTGTCGTCTAGGTCATATTGGTGTAAAGCGCATGAAGAAACTCCATTCTGATGGACTTTTGGAGTCTCTTGATTTTGAATCATTTGACACATGCGAACCATGCCTCATGGGCAAGATGATCAAAACCCCGTTCTCCGGTATGATGGAGCGAGCAACGGACTTGTTGGAAATCATACATACCGATGTATGCGGACCGATGAGTGTTTCGACGCGCGGTGGATATCGCTATTTCCTCACTTTTACCGATGACTTAAGTAGATATGGGTATATCTATTTAATGAAACATAAATCTGAAACATTTGAAAAGTTCAAGGAATTTCAGAATGAAGTGGAGAACCATCGTAACAGAAAGATTAAGTTTCTACGAGCCGATCGTGGAGGTGAATATTTGAGTTATGATTTTCTCACGCATCTTAAAGCAAGTGGAATCGTTTCACAACTCACGCCACCCGGAACACCACAGCGCAATGGTGTGTCTGAACGCCGGAATCGAACCCTATTAGATATGGTCCGATCAATGATGTCTCTTATTGATTTTCCGTTATCATTTTGGGGTTATGCATTAGAAACCGCTGCATTCACTTTAAATAGGGCTCCATCTAAATCCGTTGAGACGACACCGTATGAACTGTGGTTTGGTGCTAAACCTAAGTTGTCGTTTCTTAAAGTTTGGGGATGCGAAGCTTACGTCAAGAAGTTGATGCCGGACAAGCTCGAACCCAAAGCGGAGAAATGCGTCTTCATAGGATACCCTAAGGAAACTATTGGGTATACCTTCTATCACAGAACCGAAGGCAAAGTGTTTGTCGCAAAGAACGGTTCCTTTCTTGAGAAGGAGTTTCTCTCGAAAGAAGTGAGTGGGAGGAAAGTAGAGCTAGACGAGGTTATTGAACCTTCTCTTGAATTGGAGAGTAGCGCAGCACCTGAAATTGTTCCAGTGCCGCCTGCACCAACAATAGAGGAAGCTAATGACAAGGATCATGAAGCTTCGGACGATGCTGCTACTGAACGTCGCAGGTCGACAAGGTCGCGTGCCCCTCCTGAGTGGTACGGCAACCCTGTCTTGACTGTCTTGTTGGTAGAAGACAGTGAACCTACGAACTATGAGGAAGCGATGATGAGCCCAGACTCTGAGAAATGGCTGGAAGCCATGAAATCCGAATTGGGATCCATGAGCGAAAACCAAGTATGGACTTTGGTGGATCCTCCTAGCGACCGAAAGGCCGTTTAGTGCAAATGGATATTCAAGAAGAAAACGGACGCGGATGGTAATGTTACCGTCTATAAAGCACGGCTTGTCGCAAAAGGTTTTCGACAAGTTCAAGGTGTTGACTACGATAAGACTTTCTCTCCCGTAGCGATGTTTAAGTCCATTCGGATTTTATTAGCAATTGTTGTGTTTCATGATTATGAAATATGGCAGATGGATGGCAAGACTGCTTTCCTCAATGGGAACATTGATGAAGAGTTGTATATGATGCAACCCGAAGGTTTTGTCGATCCTAAGGATGCTAGTAAAGTATGCAAACTTCAGCATTCCATTTATGGACTGAAGCAAGCATCTCGGAGTTGGAACCTTCGTTTTGATCAAGTGATCAAGAGTTTTGGATTTGTTCCAAATTGCTACGAAGCTTGTATCTACAAGAAAGTGAGTGGGAGCTCGGTGACGTTTCTGGTACTGTATGTGGATGACATATTGATTATCGGAAATGACATCAACATGCTTAACGATGTGAAGAGTTATTTGAACAAGTGTTTTTCAATGAAAGACCTAGGTGAAGCTGCTTATATATTGGGCATCAAAATCTATAGAGATAGACAAAGACGCCTGATAGCTTTAAGCCAGAGTACATACCTAGACAAAGTTCTGAAAAGGTTCAGAATGGATAAGGCAAAGAAAGGTTCAGTGCGTATGTTGTCAGGTAAGATATTGAGCAAGGCTCAGTGTCCAGCTACGGTAAATGATAGGGAAGCTATGAGCAAAGTGCCTTATGCCTCGGCCATAGGTTCCATCATGTATGCCATGCTGTGTACTAGACCGGATGTGTCCAATGCTCTTAGTTTGACGAGCAGATATCAAAGTGATCCAGGAGTGGAACACTGGACAGCCGTGAAGAACATCCTAAAGTACCTAAATAGAACTAAAGAAATGTTCTTAGTCTATGGGGGTGATGAACAGCTTGTCGTAAAAGGTTACTTCGATGCTAGTTTCGACACCGACAAGGATGATTCCAAATCTCAGACAGGATACGTTTATATTTTGAATGGAGGAGCTGTGAGCTAGAGAAGCTGCAAGCAAAGCGTGATCGCGGGATCTACAGTGGAAGCTGAATACATGGCTGCTGCAGAAGCGTCAAGTGAAGGAGTTTGGATCAGAAACTTCATCACTGAGCTTGGCGTGGTTCCAAGTGCATTGGACCCACTGGAGATATTGTGTGACAACACTGGCGCCATAGCACTCGCTAAGGAACCAAGATATCATCCAAAGACCAAGCATATCAACCGCAAGTTTCATATAATCCGAGATTATATAGCAGATGGAGATCTGAAGATTAGCAAAGTACATACGGATCTGAATGTCGCAGATCCATTGACTAAACCTCTTCCACGTGTAAAACATGATCAACACCTCAGTGCCATGGGTGTGAGATTGTTGACAGATGTAAACTAGATTATTGACTCTAGTGCAAGTGGGAGACTGTTGGAATTATGCCCTAGAGGCAATAATAAAGATGTTATTATTATAATTCTTGTTCATGATAAAGTTTATATTCCATGCTAGAATTGTATTAAGCGGAAACATTAATACTTGTGTGGTTTGTGAACAACACCGTGTCCCTGGTACGCCTCTAAGGACTAGCTCATTGATCAATGATGGTTAAGGTTTCCTAACCATAGACATGAGTTGTCAATTGATAATGAGATCATATCATTGGGAGAATGATATGATGGACAGACCCAAACTAAGCGAAGCAATTAGATCGTTTCATCATGTTCATCTTTGCGAAGCTTTTCCTATGTCAAATATTGTATTCCTTAGACCATGAGATAATGCAACTCCCTGGTACCGGAAGAAAGCTTTGAGGTCATCAAACGTCATCCTATGAGAGGGTGATCATAAAGGTGTCTCTCAGGTGATCGGAAAGTATCTGTTGGGTTGTATGTATCGAGATGGAATTTGTCCCTCCCAAGTCGGAGAGATATACTTCGGGCCCACTCGGTAATCGATATCAACACCGCTTGCAAGCATGTGGTTAAGGAGTTAATCACAAAGTGATATCGGATTACGGAACGAGTAAAGTACTTGCTGTGAACGAGATTGAACTAGGTATGACGGTACCAACGATCGAATCTCGGGCAAGTAAAATATCGCGAGACAAAGGGAATATATATATGGGATTGATTGAATCCTGGCATCGTGGTTCATCCGATATGATCATCGATGAATGTGTGGGAGTCAATATGGGTGCCCAGACCCCGCTGTTGATTATTGATAGAAGATCATGTCTGCATATTCTCGAACCCGCAGGGTCACACACTTAACGTATCTCGACGCTAGGATAGATTGGATAATTGGTTTATGAATTTTTGTTCGGAGTCTCGGATGGGATCCGGGACATCACGAGAGGTTCCAGAATGGTCCGGAGAATAAGATTCATATAAGGCAGTGCAGTTTTTGGAGTTCGGAATTGTTCCGGGTTAATCGGTATTGTACCGGAAGCTTCTAGAACCTTCCGGAAGGGGACCAACGTGGCCCCACCTTCCGGGAGGGGGCATGGGCCTATGAGGGAGTGTCCTGGCCGCATTGGGCCAGGGGCACAAGGCCCCATAGGGCCCAGCCGATCCTAGAGAGTTTAAATCGTTTAAACTAGAGATAGGGTTTCTAGAAGAGGGGAGAGTCCATGCCCCCCACTCCTTATCCTTTGGGCTTGGGGGAGGGGCTAGGGATGCGCCCCCTCTATATAAAGAGGGGTGGGGGCGCACCAACCCCACACACCTCTCCTCCAAACCCTAGCCGCCTTGCTAGCTTTCCTCTCTCCCTCCCGACTGTTTGTAGGCGAAGCCCTGCTGCAGAAATTCTCCACCATATACACCACGCCGTCGTGTTGTAGATCCAATCTATCTCTCCACCATACTTGCTGGTCCGAGGAAGTAGGAGACGTCGAGGTGCTGCACGTGTGCATCTCACGGAGGCACCGCCACTTGTGGTGCTAGATCGGATCGGATCGCGAGGAGGATAAGCGAGTATGACTACATCACCCACGTTCCGACGAACGTTCCGCTGTGCGAATCTTCAAGGGTATGAAGATCTAATCCAATCTCTCTCGTTGATTGCATCTCCTAGATTAGATCTTGGCTTTCCCTCTGTTCGCATCCGTAGAAAATTTTGATTTACTATGCCGCGAAACCCTTCAATATAATGTTGACGAATGTTTCTTCTCTTAGGCCTCTACATCGAGCAATAAAACCAAGTGCGGCCCAGCCAAAAAGTTTCCCTTGGTACTGTTTATGAAATTACAGAGGTTTCAGGAGATGGCGAACCATTGGAACCAAAGAAAACAAAACAACTATCTGTACAACAATGCAGAGTTGTTGCTAGAGATCGCACCCCGATCACTGTTCGGGAGTGGAATAAGCCCAAAGAGGCGGAATGGAGTGATGTGTATATCGACGATAGGTTCAAAGATGAACTTTTTAATGACCTAATGGGACATTTCAAGCTGCCATAATGTGACACTGAGGACGAGACTGCTGAAATGAGAAAGAAAGTCAAGCAGTTCGCACTAAAGAAGATGGCCGAACTATTCAAGAACTGGAAGAAGTCATTATGGCAACAGTATCAGAAGGACAAGAAAACCCCATTATTCGAAGGCTATCTAGCGAAGCAGCAGCCTTACTAGGATGGATTTGTGTTGTATAGGAGGTTAGGAGTTGCAGAGGAAAAGTCAGAAAAAAACAAGATAAATGTTGCGAAGAAGAAATATCACCATAACTTGGGGCCAGGGGGCTACGCGGATGCCATGCCTAAGTGGGATGCAAAAGAGAAAGAGCTTCATAATAAAGATATCATTCCAGAACCAATTCACGAAGAATGGGATTTGAGGGCAAGAAATTGGTTCCTTGGGCATGGGAGTACATATGACGAACTTACTGTAGGGTTCGTAGCATAGAAAACAAAAATTTTCCTACGATGTGAACTATATACCAAGATCTATCTACTAGATACAAACAACGGGCGGATGTATATCTGTAGAGAACATACCCTTGAAGACCGACAAAGCTTAACGAGTTCAACTCGTGGTTGATGTAGACGATCTCTTGTTGATCTCAAGATCGAAAGGAAGTCCTAGCGCCGCAAATCAGCAGCGCATCCGTGCTCGCACACACGTTCGAGGCACCGAGCAACCTCCGCCTCCTCGCTCCAGCGATGCAGCGGAAGCACAACTTTTTCTTGCCGAATAGCCACCGGGAACATGTATCTCGCTAGTCCGAGACCATGGGGGGATAAATTCTAGCGGGGGAGAGAGATCCTTCACGAGGAGGTGTGAGAGACAAGTGAGGAGGGGGGCTCCTTTTATAGGAGGAGGGGGGAACCCCAAGGGGGTGGCCGGCGCATGGGGGCTGCCCCCTTGCCCTCCCCTCTTCATGTGGGTGGACACTCCACTCACAAATCTCCTTTAAATTCCCTCCACTCAAAAGTCCACTCAAATTCCCATTAAATTTCCACCAAATTTAATGCAAACTCTCATTAAATAAAACTCTTTTATTTTATTCAGAATTTTGTCAATTAATTTAATGACAAACATTCACAAATAACCCCTTGCTATAATTCTATTTCACATGCATAACCACTTTATGCAATTTCACCTGAAAACCTGTTTCGGTATCTAGTGAAATAAATTCCTGCGCTTGTTCATTCTTTCGGCATGAAACATTTGCTCCAATTGGATGTCGGTGTCTCTTAAGTGTGTCACCCTACGGTTCGTGAATAATGCGGACATGATCGAGACCCCTCTCGGATCAATAATCAGAAGCGGGATCTGGAGACCCATACTGACTCCCACACATTCAACGATGACTTTCTTGTGATCGTCGGAACCTTTTACGCTAGTATCTTAATCCCTTTGTTTCACGATATATTACATGTCCGAGATTCGATCATCGGTATCTCCATACCTAGTTTGATCTCGTTACCGACATGCACTCTTTTCTCGTTCCTGTGATATAACATTCTAGTGATCAAATCACTTGCTTGCAAGCTAATCAATGTGATATCACCGAGAGGGCCCAGAGTATATCTATCCGTCATTGGGATGAACAAATTCCACTCTCGATCCATGAGCCTCAACATAACACTTTATTAGTTCTGAATCCATCTTTATAATCACCCTGTTACGGTGTGACGTTTGATGTTATCAAGAAACTCTTCCGGTGTTAGTGATTGACATGATCTCATGGTCTAAGGATTAGGATCACTTCGTAAGTTGTTATAGCAATATAAACTCAATGACTTTGATCGTAATGCTATACTTCGGATGAATGTTCATCACACCATTACACTAATGTTGTGATCCCGTTATTAACAACATCCAATGTCCATGATCAGGAAACCTTGATCATCTTGTTAATCAACGAGCTAGTTTATTGGAGAGGCATAACTAGGAACTTTCTGTTTGTTTATTAAACACACATGTATTAACGTTTCCGTATTAATACAATTATAGCATGCAAAATAAACATCTATCATATACTTGGAATACACATAATAAACACTTTATTATTGCCTCTCAGGGCATATTCCCTTCAGTCTCCCACTTGCACTAGAGACAATAATCTAGTTACATAGTGATAAATCTAACACCCATTGAGTTCTGGTGTTGATCATGTTTTGCTCTAGGGAGAGTTTTAGTCAACGGATCTGCTACATTGAGATCCGTATGTACTTTACAAATCTTTATATCTCCATCCTTGACATGCTCGCGGATGGAGTGAAACCGGCGCTTAATATGCTTGGAATGCTTGTGAGACCTTGGCTCTTTGGCATTGGCAATGGCACCATTGTTGTCACAATAGATCACCATTGGGTCCAACGCGTTTGCCACCACTCCTAGTTCGGATATGAACTCCTTCATCCAAACTGTTTCCTGAGCCGCTTCTGAAGCAGCAACATATTCGGCCTCCGTTGTTGATCCCGCTACCACAGGTTGTTTGGAGCTCCTCCAACTAACCGCTCCGCCATTCATGAGAAATACGTATCCGGATTGAGACTTAGAGTCATCCGGATCGGTGTCAAAGCTAGCGTCGACATAACACTTAGCGACGAGCTCTTCTTCACCTCCGTATACAAGAAACATATCCTTAGTTCTTCGTAAGTACTTAAGGATATTCTTGACCGCTATCCAGTGTTCCGAACCTAGATCCGATTGGTACCTACTAGTCAAACTAATAGCATGTGCCACATCCGGTCTTGTACATAGCATGGCGTACATTATAGAGCCTATGGCTGAAGCATAGGAGACTTTGTCCATTATCTCTCTTTCTTCCGCCGAAGCCGGACTTTGAGTCTTACTCAATGTCTTGCCTTGCAACATACGTAAGAACCCCTTCTTACTTCCGTCCATTTTAAACTTTTTTAAAATCTTATCAAGGTATGTACTTTGCGATAGCCCTATTAGGCGCCTAGATCTATCTCTATAGATCTTTATGCCTAATATGTATGACGCTTCACCTAGGTCCTTCATTGAAAATTTGCTGTTTAGATAACTTTTAACACTGTTTAAAAGATCTATATCATATCCGATCAATAATATGTCATCCACATATAATATCAGAAATGCCACATTGCTCCCACTCACTTTCTTGTAAATACAAGCTTCTCCATAAGTTTGGACAAATCCAAACTCTTTGATCACCTCATCAAAGCAGAGATTCCAACTTCGTGATGCTTGCTTCAATCCATAGATGGATCGCTGAAGCTTGCACACCTTGTTAGCATCCTTAGGATCGACAAAACCCTTTGGTTGTATCATATACAACTCTTCTTCAATATTACCATTGAGAAACGCGGTTTTGACATCCATCTGCCATATCTCATAATCGAAATATGCAGCAATTGCTAACATAATCCTAACTGACTTTAGTATCGCTACGGGAGAGAAAGTCTCATCGTAGTCAACTCCTTGAATTTGTCGAAACCCCTTTGCGACAAGTCGAGCTTTATAGACGGTCACATTACCATCAGCATCAGTTTTCCTTTTGAAAATCCATTTGTTCTCCACGGCCTTTCGGTCGTGAGGTAATTCCACCAAGTTCCAAACTTGATTTTCATACATGGATTCCATCTCGGATTTCATGGCTTCTAACCATTTGTTGGAATCCGGGCTCATCATCGCTTCTTCATACGTCGCAGGGTCATCATTTTCATCAACCATGAAATTCATGACAGGATTTTCGTACAGCTCGGGAGCTGCACGCGTCCTGTTTGACCTGCGAGGTTCGGTAGTACTCTCTTTCGGAGTTTCATGATCATTATCAATAGTTCCCTCTTCAACAGGTGGAGCCAACTCCGGAACAACTTCCGGCGCTGCGCTACCCGCCATACTTTAAAGAGAAGGTTCCACAACCTCTTCGAGTTCTACCTTCCGACTACTCACACCTTTCGCGAGAAACTATTTCTCTAGAAAGGATCCATTCTTGGCAACAAAAACCTTGCCCTCGGATCTGTGATAGAAGGAATACCCAATAGTTTCTTTAGGGTATCCTATGAAGACGCATTTTTCCGCTTTGGGTTCGAGTTTATCCGGTTGAAGTTTCTTCACATAAACATCGCATCCCCAAACTTTAAGAAATGACAGCTTAGGTTTGTTTCCAAACAACAATTCATACGGTGTCTTTTCAACGTATTTAGATGGTGCCCGATTTAAAGTGAATGCAGCAGTTTCTAGTGCATAACCCCAAAATGACAACGGCAAGTCCGTCAGAGAAATCATAGATCGAACCATATCTAATAAAGTACGATTACAATGTTCCGACACACCATTTCGCTGTGGTGTTCCGGCAGGTGTGAGTTGTGAAACAATTCCACACTCTTTCATGTGAGTGCTAAACTCGTAACTTAGATACTCACCTCCACGGTCGGACCGTAGAAATTTGATCTTTCTATTACGATGATTTTCCACTTCATTCTGAAATTCCTTGAACTTTTCAAAGGTTTCAGACTTGTGTTTCATCAAGTAGATATAACCGTATCTACTCAAATCATCCGTGAAAGTAACAAAATAACGATATCCACCTCGCGCCGACACACTCATTGGACCACATACATCAGAATGTATGATTTCCAATAAATCTGTCGCCCGTTCCATTGAACCAGAAAACGGCGTTCTAGTCATCTTGCCCATAAGGCATGGCTCACATGTATCAAATGATTCATAATCAAGTGATTCCAAAAGTCCATCCGAATGGAGCTTCTTCATGCGTTTAACGCCAATATGACCTAGACGGCAGTGCCACATATATGCGGATATATCATCATTAAGTTTAATCCTTTTAGCATCAACATTATGAATATGTGTAACATTATCATCGAGATCTAATAGAAATAAACCATTCATCATCGGTGCATGACCATAAAAGATTTCATTCATATAAATGGAACAACCATTGTTCTCGGATTTAAATGAATAACCACTTCGCATTAAACACGATCCAGATACAATGTTCATGCTCAGTGCAGGCACCAGATAACATTTATTCAAGTTTATAACTAATCCCGACGGCAAGTGGAGAGGCAGCGTTCCGACGGCGATCACATCAACGCTTGATCCATTGCCGACACGCATCTTGACCTCACCCCTTGCTAGCGGTCGCTTGTTCCGCAGCCCCTGATTCGAGTTACAAATATTAGCAACTGAACCGGTATCAAATACCCAGGTGATACTGCGAGCACTAGTCAAGCACACATCAATAACATGTATATCATATATACCTTTGTTTGCCTTGCCGGCCTTCTTGTCTGCCAGATACTTGGGGCAGTTGCGCTTCCAGTGGCTAGTCCCCTTACAATAGTAGCACTCGGAATCAGACTTAGGTCCAACTCGGGGTTTCTTTTCAGGCGCGGCAACAGGCTTGCCGCCCTTACTTCCCTTCCATTTTCCCTTCTTGTCTTTCTTGAAACCAGTGTTCCTATTGATCATCAACACTTGATGTTCCTTTTTGATCTCCACTTCTGCAGTTTTAAGCATTGACAGAAGCTCGGGGAGAGACTTCTTCATGCCTTGCATATTATAGTTCATCACGAAGCTCTTATATCTAGGTGGCAGAGACTGCAGAACACGATGGATGCCTAAGTCAATGGGAATCGATATTCCCAAGGACACAAGCTTATCGGCGTAACCCGACATCTTGAGTACATGCTCACTAACGGAGCTGTGCTCTTCCATCATGCAGCTAAAGAACTTTTCTGAAGCGTTGTAGCTCTCTACAGCAACATGTGTGTCGAAAATCATTTTCAACTCACCCATTGTATCAAATGCATTGCCGTTTTCGAAACGCTTTCGAAGTTCTGGCTCTAGCCCATACAATATGCCGCAATGAACTAAGTTGTGGTCCTCCTGACGAGTCTGATAGACATTCTTCTCCTTGTCAGGGGCATCATCAAAAGGTGGGGGCCTAACGGCGCTTCTAGCACATATTTATTTTGTGCAGCAGAGAGGAGAATCCTCAAATTCATGGCCCATTCGGTAAAGTTCCTACCGTTCGTTGCTAGTTTCTCTTTCTCCATGAACACATTGAAATTAAAAGCAGGTGGTGCCATCTACAACAGAATTTGTAAAGTTTAGACTAAGTGTATGATAGATTGAGTTCAACTAATCTATATTACGAATGAACTCCCACTCAAAAACGACATCCCTCGTGCCTTTTTGGTGATTACATGAACCAAATCCACTACACCAAGTACGATCATCACGTGAGTCGGTATAGCTTCAAAGGCGAGCATCAAATGGGCATCATATCAACTATATGACTCATGCTTAACCTTTCGGTCCGTGTTCCGAGGCCATGTCTGTACATGCTAGGCTCGCCAAGTTAGAACCTTCGTATTCGCGTGTGTAACTGTTTTACACCCGAAATATGGTCGTGGATCCAAGAACACCCGATCATCACGTGATGTCTTGGAGCGACGAAAACATAATCGGTGCATACTAAAGGAAGAACACATTCTTATCTTGATATTTAAATGAGGGATCATCTTATTATGCTAACAAAGCGCTAAACAAGCAATATAAGATGCTATCAAACATCATATGTTTATTAGTGAAATTATATGGTTCCCGCAGATGATCTCTATCATGTGCATCGTGGTATGATCACTATCATACCTATATGTGTAAATCCAAGGTCTATGGATTTTACACGCTATGTGTGTTGTAAGAGTATCATCTCATACTTCTACTTACAACACTACCATATCATAACACTAGCCCAACAACAATCTAAACTAGACGCCTCTAATTTATCCATTGCAAGTTTTTACGTGGCTTAGGGCTTTCGAGATAGAACCGTTCTTACCTACGAACATGAACCACAACGAGGATAATCAAATTGTTGAAAAATCGCTTGCAAAATAGATATAGACTATAGTAGGAGAGACAGACACCCGCTAGCCAGTTATGCAAACTAGTTGCATGTCAAGCGTGGAACAGGTCTCATGTGCGAGGACATGTAAAGTTTGTCCGGGCCGCTTCATCCCACTATGCCACCAATATCCAAAATTACAACAAAGGAGCAACAACATGATCATCATCGCCCACATACTCATATGTGTACTACCCGTGTAAACTATCTACACATAGATCCGGCTCTGATACCACTGTAGGGTTCGCAGCATAGAAAACAAAAAATTTCCTATGATGTGAACTATATACCAAGATCTATCTACTAGATACAAACAACGGGCGGATGTATATCCGTAGAGAACATACCCTTGAAGACCGACAAAGCTTAACGAGTTCAACTCGTGGTTGATGTAGACGATCTCTTGCCGATCTCAAGATCGAGAGGAAGTCCTAGCGCCGCAAATCAGCAGCGCATCCGTGCTCGCACACACGTTCGAGGCACCGAGCAACCTCCGCCTCCTCGCTCCAGCGATGCAGCGGAAGCACAACTCTTTCCTGCCGAATAGCCACCGGGAACATGTATCTCGCTAGTCCGAGACCATGGGGGGATAAATTCTAGAGGGGGAGAGAGATCCTTCACGAGGAGGTGTGAGAGACAAGTGAGGAGGGGGGCTCCTTTTATAGGAGGAGGGGGGGAACCCCAAGGGGGTGGCCGGCGCATGGGGGCTGCCCCCTTGCCCTCCCCTCTTCATGTGGGTGGACACTCCACTCACAAATCTCCTTTAAATTCCCTCCACTCAAAAGTCCACTCAAATTCCCATTAAATTTCCACCAAATTTAATGCAAACTCTCATTAAATAAAACTCTTTTATTTTATTCAGAATTTTGTCAATTAATTTAATGACAAACATTCACAAATAACCCCTTGCTATAATTCTATTTCACATGCATAACCACTTTATGCAATTTCACCCGAAAACCTGTTTCGGTATCTAGTGAAATAAATTCCTGCGCTTGTTCATTCTTTCGGCATGAAACATTTGCTCCAATTGGATGTCGGTGTCTCTTAAGTGTGTCACCCTACGGTTCGTGAATAATGCGGACATGATCGAGACCCCTCTCGGATCAATAATCAGAAGCAGGATCTGGAGACCCATACTGACTCCCACACATTCAACGATGACTTTCTTGTGATCGTCGGAACCTTTTACGCTAGTATCTTAATCCCTTTGTTTCACGATATATTACATGTCCGAGATTCAATCATCGGTATCTCCATACCTAGTTTGATCTCGTTACCGACATGCACTCTTTTCTCGTTCCTATGATATAACATTCTAGTGATCAAATCACTTGCTTGCAAGCTAATCAATGTGATATCACCGAGAGGGCCCAGAGTATATCTATCCGTCATCGGGATGAAAAAATTCCACTCTCGATCCATGATCCTCAACATAACACTTTATTAGTTCTGAATCCATCTTTATAATCACCCTGTTACGGTGTGACATTTGATGTTATCAAGAAACTCTTCCGGTGTTAGTGATTGACATGATCTCATGGTCTAAGGATTAGGATCACTTCGTAAGTTGTTATAGCAATATAAACTCAATGACTTTGATCGTAATGCTATACTTCGGATGAATGTTCATCACACCATTACACTAATGTTGTGATCCCGTTATTAACAACATCCAATGTCCATGATCAGGAAACCTTGATCATCTTGTTAATCAACGAGCTAGTTTATGAGAGAGGCATAACTAGGAACTTTCTGTTTGTTTATTAAACACACATGTATTAACGTTTCCGTATTAATACACTTATAGCATGCAAAATAAACATCTATCATATACTTGGAATACACATAATAAACACTTTATTATTGCCTCTCAGGGCATATTCCCTTCACTTACAGGGGACCTTGTTTGCAGTGACGGGATAAAGGTACCCAGGACTGCATGGCTAAAAGTGGTCAAAGATATTAAAGATGGAATAAAACTGTTTCATCCCGATAGAGAGAATGACTTGCTGACCTTGGTCCTCGGGAATCGCGAACATACAGGACGAGTCCGAGGCCTTGACGGGAGTTTCACGTGGGAGACTGGGTTTTCTAAGGACCAAGGTACCTATAGAAGCCGAGCAAGAGCAAAGCAACGACGGGAGGAGGAGGAGGCAGACAAGTTCAAGCAGCAGCAACAGATCGACAAACTTAGAGGAATAGCGCGCTTGCAGCAACATCCTCCACTCGATATTACCGCCAACCCATCTCAGCGGAGAAGCAGCGTCGCTGAATCGGAGGTCCCGTCTAACGATGTATCCTATACTATAGATGGCGGTCCCGGCTACCCCGATGGAATTAAGGAGCAGATACCTTGTGAGCTCCATAAAAAATTAAAGAACGTATCTATGAAGGTGGCGGTCGAATCGGCTTTGCCTTGTCCGCCTGAAGCACGTTGGCATGGCCGTGAGATTCCAACTGGCTATGCTAAAGTCGGGGTGAATCAAATCGTAAAGGAGTGGGAGTCAATGGAGCTTGACATCCCTGGACCTGAAGGTGAGATCACACTGGGAGAAGTACTTGGTGGGATCAGTCTCTGGGAAAAGAGCAACATACGGTTTCCAGGCTCGGCTCCAAGGATAACACTACCGCCTCCGAGTCGTCGCAGGTCTCCTTCACCTCCACCTCCACCTCCATCACCTCCAAGAAGCCCACCCCATGATGACTACGATCACCATATCCCGAGTCCATCTTGATCTCCGCCGCAGGCTTAGCAGTCTTCGCCGCCCGCTAAGGACAATAAGCGGAAGCGTGCTCCGTTAGTGAGTACTAAAGGATGCGGCAGCCCAAAACGAAAAATGTCGCCCCTCCCAACAGTGCCTCATCAGAATCTTCCCATCAAACCTTACGATCGTACTGATGTGGAATCTGCAGCGATATCAAAGGCCGAAGTGGTGGCACATTTTGAGAAGAAGAAACCCGAACCCCCTCCTGTATACACCGAGAAGCAAAAGGCATATGCACTTGATTTTCTGAACACACCATCGCAATATGAGTTGCACCATAAGCCAGATGACTATCTACGCACACTTCAGAAAGAAGTGGCGAAGAGCAAATCAAGTAAATCAAGCAAATCAAGTGCAAGCGGTAAAAAATCAGCAAGCACATGTGCAAGCGGGACCAAAAATGCAATTAGTAAAAAATTAGACGTTCCCCTTCTCGGACAACAGGCAAAACAAATGATCGCACCCCTCAAGGTGGTTTCACAAAACGTTCCACTCCTCGCACAACAGCCACTTGATATGTCAATAGCTGCGGAGTTGGCGGCCAGCATGGAAATTACACTTGATGAACTGTTAGGCCCCCAACTCGACCATCTACCCAAGATGCCACTAGCCCCTAAATATGTCGCAGGTGAGGATTTGGTCAGCAAAGAGAGGCTGAGAGAACTGCCAACACAAATGTGGAATCTCCATCAATGGTACTCGGCAGTCATGAAGCAGGGGAGAATAATGATCGTATCCAAAGTCCCACGTGAGTACTACTTCAGACCCGAAGAGGTACATATTGAGTTTCCAGAACTGTTCCAGTTATACCATCTCGACGCACTAGACAAATCCATCCTCGGCTGCTATTGTCTGTAAGTTGTTGAATTTATTGTCCACATGTTCAGTTTTCAGTTGTTCAGTTCGGAACATGTGATTATCCTTATTATGCAGAATGAAGATCCTGGAATGTAAAAGAAAAATAATCTACAATATTGGGTTCATTGACCCAGATAAAGTGCATATAGCCACGCTAACGAATAACCCCGAGGAGACGGAGGAAAACCTTCTAAGGTTTCTAATGGAGCTAAATTTCTCTGACCACATACTGTTTCCTTACAATTTCAGGTGAGGTCTTACTCTGTTGTACACATTCACTTTTGATTAGTCGATGCTAATAAGTTTAACTGATGTATATATAAATGTTTGCAGCTTCCAGTGGGTTCTGCTAGACATTCAACTTGATAAGGGAAGAGTTGATGTCATGGACCCATCAAAGAGAAACCTGGAAGATTTCCGTAGCATGCAGGACATGCTCTAGATGTAAGTTTCACGCTGTATCGGTATCTTTCATTGATTTACCGAGATATCAGGTAATGAATAACTCATTCATTCATTTTCTTCGTCGGGCAGGGTTTGGATCCGGTTCAAGCGCGAGGTTACAGGTGTATTTAGTGAGAAGCTGACGTTTAAGGCGGTCTCGGTAAGTAGCACGTGATATGTCCGCGCATCTCTTTACTTCTAGTTTCAATACAATAATGATGCTCTAGATTATTATTTTGATTGAATTCTATTCTCGTAAAGTGCACGAGGAAGCCACGGGGGTCGAATCTATTGTAGGGATACGGGTAGGCTACACTAGCGCGAATCAAAAATTTCTACCACGTATACCAGGATTACTGTTGTCATAGATCACGGGATTACCATTAGACGCGCAGTTACGGAATTGATGAAGCGCGTCGAGGCAGTGTAGACGTTCCACGTCTCCTCTTTTTCCTCGTCCCACGAGCAGCTCCCCTTGCGCGGCTCGTCCAAGTGCTACAGATGCAGCACCTCCGAGGTATCCACACGTACAACGTGGAAGCGTCAGACGTAGGACTTCTAGGTCTGCGCGTGCAACACAGGTGTGAGGAGTGGCGGCTGGGAATGATCTAAGGTCTTACCCTGGTCAGCTCGCCCCACCCTCTCTTATATAGGCGTCTCTAGTGGGCTTCTACATTAGCAGCCCATTAGTAGCCTAAGCCTGGTCTAATTCAGATCCAATCCTCATTAGGCTTCCAGCCCCTTAAGTGTGTGACCCTATAGGTTCGTATGCGCATAGACATGACACGAATACACTTATTCTGTCAATAGTTGGTAGCGGCCTCTAGCAAGACGTGCCAACTCCTAAACGCATACAAAGATCATATCGGACGAACCATCACAAGGTTTAGTACATGTCCTTCCCTTTGCCTCACGATATTTGGTTTAGCTCCAAGCTGACCTCCCTTTCTCGATACCGTGATTCGGAATCCCTTTACTAGGTTAACTCTTAACCATAGGTAGCACGGCCATGCATTTCTAGATCCGATCACTCGAGGGGCCCAGATATATCTCTCTCAAGTAGAGAGGGGCAAATCCCATCTTGATTGACCATGCCTTGCAGCATGCTTCAGGACAAACCCGAAAGCTACCTTTATAACTACCCTGTTACGATGCAGCGTTTGATAGCTCCAAAGTAGGTCGATCCACATCTCAAGTACATGCGACAATATCAGGTCTAAGGACAAAACGTACACGATGTGTAGAGAGAGAGCTACAACTAATTGCCAGTCTCAGGTTGGGTCAGTCCAACCCCATGTTCATAACATGTGTCCACATCATTGGTTTGACATCTCCATGTCTATGACTTGCGAAACATAGTCATCAACCAATCGATGTGCTAGTCTAATATTCATGTGTGTCCTCACATGAACTCCGACTAGGGACAACTCTTAAATAACCATACAAGTAAAGAGTTTCACAAACAATTCACATAATTGCCAATCAATACAAGTTGCCTGATATGGATATTAAAGGAACATTACAATAACTCATGGATACATATGAAATATAATCATCTCTATGATTGCCTCTAGGGCATATTTCATTCAGTCTCCCACTTGCACTAGAGTCAATCTAAAATGTATCTAATACCAATTGCTCTTGTGTGCGCTTCATGCGCAGGCTGCGGGAGAGGCTTAGTCAAGGGATCAGCAACATTTGAGTCCGTATGTATTTTGCATATCATGACACTACCATCCTCAACGAACTCTCGAATCTGATGGTAACGCATGCGAATATGTTTGTTCTTCTGGTGCTGTCTAGCTTCCCTGGCTTGTGCAATAGCACCATTGTTGTCACAATAAACATCCAAGGGATTGGACGCACCCTGAACCACACTGAGAGCGATTAGGAAATTCCTAATCCAAACAGCTTCCTTTACGGCCTCCGAGGCAGCAATATATTCAGCTTCTGTTGAAGAGGAAGTCACCGTATCTTGCTTGGAAATTTTCCAGCTCACAGCACCACCATTCATGACAAACACATAACCTGATTGCGATTTTGAATCATCTGAGTCGTTAAGGTAACTCGCATCTGTGTAACCCTTTACACTGAGTTCATCCTCACCTCCATAAACTAGGAACACATCCTTAGTCCTTTTTAAGTACTTAAGGATGTTCTTTACCTCTGTCCAGTGACCTTCACCTGGATCAGCATGGTATCTGCTCGTAACACTTAGAGCATAGGAAACATCTGGGCGAGTACAAATCATTGCATACATGATGGATCCAATAGCCAAAGCATATGGAACCCTACTCATGCGCTCACGCTCATCAATAGTCGAAGGACACTGAGTCTTGCTGAGTTTTATGCCATGAGACATGGGCAAGAACCCCTTCTTAGCCTCTTCCATGCTGAACCGATTCAACACTTTGTCAATGTATGTACTCTGGCTTAATCCAATTAGCCTCCTTGGTCTATCTCTATAGATCTTGATGCCCAGAATATATGCCGCTTCTCCCAAGTCCTTCATCGAAAAACTATTTTTCAATGAGGTCTTAACAGACTCGAGCATAGGAATGTCATTTCCAATCAGCAATATGTCATCTACATATAAGATTAGAAATACCAGCGCTCTCCCACTTTCCTTCTTGTAAACACAATGTTCTTGTTCGTTTTTGATGAAGCCAAACTCCTTTACAACTTCATCAAATCGAATATTCCAGCTCCGAGATGCTTGCTTCAGCCCATAAATGGACTTCAGAAGTTTGCATACCTTTCCAGCATTGTTTGGATCGACAAAACCTTCGGGCTGCATCATATACACGTCCTCAGTTAGGATTCCATTTAGGAAATCCGTTTTGACATCCATCTGCCATATTTCATAGTCGAAATGTGCAGCAATGGCTAGAATTATCCGTATAGATTTAAGCATTGCTACGGGCAAGAAAGTCTCGTCATAGTCAACTCCTTGAACTTGTCGAAAACCTTTAGCAACAA
Source organism: Avena sativa (assembly GCA_916181665.1). Taxonomy (NCBI): domain Eukaryota; kingdom Viridiplantae; phylum Streptophyta; class Magnoliopsida; order Poales; family Poaceae; genus Avena; species Avena sativa. The sequence goes on from OV702282.1 coordinate 420,356,227, forward strand.
GTCGATCTTTATGGATGTGAACATTTCCATCCATATCAATCTTATTCTTATAGATCCATTTGCACTCGATGGCTTTAAAACCATCAGGCAGGTCAACCAAGTTCCAAACTTGATTGTCTCCCATGGACTCTATCTCGGATCTCATGCCGATCAGCCATTTCTCAGAGTCTGGGTCCACCATCGCTTCTGCATAGGTCGCAGGCTCATCATTGTCTAACAATAATAATTCCCGCGCTTCGCGGAGCCTCGCCGACCGTCGTGGTTGTGGTGCTTCTGTTGCCACGGGTTCCTCAACTTGTTCTGCTACAATAGCATCACTCGTAGAAGCATCCCCAATTGGCTCTTCTTGAACTTCTTCAAGTCGCACCGACCTTCCACTTGTTCCCTTTGTGAGAAACTCTTTCTCTAGGAAAACACCGCTACGAGCGACAAACACTTTGTCCTCCTCTCGGTTGTAGAAGTAATACCCTAAAGTTTCCCTCGGATATCCCACGAAAATGCACTTATCTGATTTGGGTGTTAGCTTGTCTGACTGAAGTCGCTTGACAAATGCATCACAACCCCAAATCTTTAGAAAAGACAAACTGGGATTCTTTCCAGTCCACATCTCATATGGTGTCTTAACTACGGATTTAGATGGTACCCTATTAAGTGTGAAAGCTGTCGTTTCTAGAGCGTAACCCCAAAATGACAATGGTAAATCCGACTGGCTCATCATAGATCGAACCATGTCCAACAAAGTTCGATTACGCCGTTCAGAGACCCCGTTCCTTTGAGGTGTTCCGGGCGGCGTAAGTTGTGGAACAATTCCACAACTCTTAAGATGATCGCTAAACTCGTGACTCAAATATTCACCTCCACGATAAGATCACAAGGCCTTTATTTTCTTGCCACGTTGATTCTCTACTTCACTCTGAAACTCTTTGAACTTTTCAAAAGTTTCAGACTTATGCCTCATCAAGTAGACATAACCATATCTATTGAAATCATCAGTGAAAGTAATGAAGTAGTGATATCCTCCTCTGGCCGTCGTGCTCATTGGCCCACATACATCAGTATGTATGAGTTCCAACAAGTCTGTCGCTCTCTCGGGTAAACCCGAAAAGGGTGACTTGGTCATCTTTCCAAGTAAACAAGCCTGACATGTCTCGTATGATTCAAAATCAAACGAAGTTAGAAGACCATCACCATGGAGCTTCTTCATGCGCTTTTCACTTATATGCCCCAAACGACAATGCCATAAATAGGTAGGACTCAAATCATTAGGCCGAAGCCTTTTAGCACTAACATTGTAAACAGATGCATCATCAAGATTTAAAATAAATAACCCATTCACAATGGAGCATTAGCCATAAACATATCATTCTTAGAGATTACACAACCATTGTTTATACTCGCAAATGAATATCCATCCTTCATCAAACATGAAGGTGATAAAATGTTTCGACCCATACTTGGAATGTGATAACAATTATTCAACTCCATAATAAATCCTGACGGAAGGTGAAGTTGCATGACGCCGACGAACAATGCAGCAACCCTTGCTTTATTTTCGACGCGAAAATCCACTTCGCCTTTCTGCACTTCTCTAGTCCTTATTAGCCCCTGCATCGAATTTCAAATATGAGCAACCGATCCGGTATCAAATACCCAAGAGTTAACATAGGAATCAGCGAGAAGAATGTCCACAACATTTACAACAAGCGTACCTGAGTTGGAAGTACTCTTACTTCCACTCTTCTTCAAAGAAGCCTGGTACTTGCTGCAGTTTCTCTTCCAGTGGCCATGTTCATGACAAAAGAAGCACTCTTTGTCTTCTACAGGTCCAGCCTTTTGCTTGGGTGCAGACTTAGGGATCGTATCCTTAGCCTTGCCCTTCTTCTTCCAAGAAGTACCCTTTTTCTTGAAGCTAGGCTTGTTCTGCACAACCATCACATGGCTAATGCCCTGCACACTTCTTCATGTCACTTTCTGCTGTTTTAAGCATCCCACATAATTCATTAAGGCCCTTCTCCACCCCATGCATATGGTAGTTCGAAATGAACTGCCCATAGCTGGATGGAAGAGATGCCAAAATGAAGTCAGTGGCCAACTCTTGGCCTAGTGGAAAACCAAGATTTTCCAAAGTCTGACTGTAACCAACCATTTTGATCACATGGGGGCCTACAGCTGCTCCCTCTGCTAGCTTGCATTCGACAAAGGACTTGGCAACATTGTACCTCTCAGTCCTTGCCTGATCTTGGAACATGTCCTTAAGCGCAACGATCATATCATAGGCATCCTGATCCTCAAACTTCTTTTGGAGTTCAGGTTCCATGCATGCAAGCATAAGGCAGCTAACCTCAAGAGAATCATCACATGCTCTCTTGTAGGCGTTCTTTAGGGCAGCAGATGCATTATCAGCAGGTTCATCGGGGATTGGGGTATCCAGAACCGTTTCCTTTTTATCAGACCTGAGAACAATTCTCAGGTTACGGACCCAGTCCGAATAGTTTGTTCCATTAAGTTTATCTTTGTCAAGAATCGAACGCAAAGAAAAAGGTGATGTAGTGTTCGGTGCCATTGATCTACAACAGAAAACATGCAAAATACTAAGCCATGTAACCATGAAAGAGTAAAACATATTAAACAATTTAATAGCATATACTCCCACTTAAATCAATATCCCTCTATTGATACTAAGTGATTCAAGATCCACAATTAACAAGTCAACTAGTGAGCTTTAGCATCACTGCTAGAAGACAAGGTAAATCGGTAAGCAACACTTGCTAATCATATCACATATGACTCTTGTTGTTGGGTGACATCTCTTTTATGTCAAAACTAGGCGCCCAACCTTTATGCCCCAAGGTCCTTAACTATTAAGATGACCTTGTCAAGTTCACCAACCCTTATGCGTGTAGGTATCCGATACAAACCCATCCAGCCAAGGAATACCGCGACACCCTAATTTCATAGGCCCACCAACGATTATACATGTCATAGGATGGTGCAAGGTTTGGTTGGGAGGGCATGGTTTAACTTAAACTTTGTGAGGGACCGTTCTACTTCTATCATCTAAGCATGCATATTAGTAAAATGCACAAGAATAAAATTCACATAGATGTGACACAGTATGGCCCATTTTCTCATGGTGATCTCCATCGCCATAGAACCTGTCCACCATGATGATCTCCATCTTCATGTTCCATGTGAGCCATCCTCCAAGTGATGAGTCCTCCAAGAACTAATACAAGCTATTACTCCTAACATCTAGTAATCAAAATTACATAGTATTGGGATCAACACAAGTTGGCACGCAGGCCATTACAATAATAGACAACACACATGTCTCTAGCCGTGTTGCCCTACTCACGACACGCAGGTCATGATAAATTTCATACATGCATCACATACATATATGGGCCATACTTATCACGTACATCCTGCAAAAAAAGTTATGCATAGAATCACATTCTACCGGATCATGTGACATTCCAGCACCTAGTTACCTTAACGAGATACAAAAAGGGGCTACGATTAAGGGGGGTCTAGGGGGTCTCCCCCTGTGGGGTTCGAAGGGGCAGCTCCCCTCGCGGTATCAAGGATTTTGATCGGCAAATCAAATTTATCATAATCCGACTCCTGTCCCGATTCAATCAAACTCCTTTGATCACGGTACATCGATTTTAGATCTAGGTTCCGATTCGATCAATCATATTGATCTTCGCGTGATTCAACAGGATTTATGTGTCACTGTCTACCCCGATGGCGGAAACCGACCGGTAGGGGTAAGTCGTTCGACAACCTCAGAATTATGATCACAGAAAGCAAGATCATAGATCAATCCTGAACCACCGCCATATAAACGATCACATCATTCATATCAATCTGCATATCACCATATGCAAACATCCCGAAACTATAACCGAACAGCATCGACTCTGATACCACTGTAGGGATACGGGTAGGCTACACTAGCGCAAATCAAAAATTTCTACCACGTGTACCAGGATTACTGTTGTCATAGATCACGTGATTACCACTAGACGCGCAGTTGTGGAATTGATGAAGCGCGTCGAGGTAGTGCAGACGTTCCACATCTCCTCTTTTTCCTCGTCCCACGAGCAGCTCCCCTTGCGCGGCTCGTCCAAGCGCTACAGATGCAGCGCCTCCGAGGTATCCACACGTACAGGGTGGAAGCGTCAGACGTCGGACTGCTAGGTCCGCGCGTGCAACACAGGCGTGAGGAGTGGCGGCTGGGAATGATCTGAGGTCTTACCCTGGTCAGCTCGCCCCACCCTCTCTTATATAGGCATCTCTAGTGGGCTTCTACATTAGCAGCCCATTAGTAGTCTAAGCCTGGTCTAATTCGGATCCAATCCTCATTACGCTTCCAGCCCCTTAAGTGTGTGACCCTATAGGTTCATATGCGCATAGACATGACACGAATACACTTATTCTGTCAATAGTTGGTAGCGGCCTCTAGCAAGACGTGCCAACTCCTAAACGCATACAAAGATCATATCGGACGAACCATCACAAGGTTTGGTACATGTCCTTCCCTTTGCCTCACGATATTTGGTCTAGCTCCAAGCTGACCTCCCTTTCTCGATACCGTGATTCGGAATCCCTTTACTAGGTTAACTCTTAACCATAGGTAGCACGGCCATGCATTTCTAGATCCGATCACTCGAGGGGCCCAGAGATATCTCTCTCAAGTAGAGAGGGGCAAATCCCATCTTGATTGACCATGCCTTGCAGCATGCTTCAGGACAAACCCGAAAGCTACCTTTATAACTACCCTGTTACGGTGCAGCGTTTGATAGCCCCAAAGTAGGTCGATCCACATCTCAAGTACATGCGACAATATCAGGTCTAAGGACAAAACGTACACGATGTGTAGAGAGAGAGCTACAACTAATTGCCAGTCTCAGGTTGGGTCAGTCCAACCCCATGTTCATAACATGTGTCCACATCATTGGTTTGACATCTCCATGTCTATGACTTGCGAAACATAGTCATCAACCAATCGATGTGCTAGTCTAATATTCATGCGTGTCCTCACATAAACTCCGACTAGGGACAACTCTTAAATAACCATACAAGTAAAGAGTTTCACAAACAATTCACATAATTGCCAATCAATACAAGTTACCTGATGTGGATATTCAAGGAACATTACAATAACTCATGGATACATATGAAATATAATCATCTCTATGATTGCCTCTAGGGCATATTTCCTTCATCTATGTGGATTCTACGTTTGCAAGTTCATTCGCACGTTTACCACCGAACACAACGATTATAGAGCCGACGTAAGCAATGCATTCGCACCATCATTTTATTGCCGTCACCTTTTGTTATCATGATTGATATATATTGATCTCCTTTTTGTTATATATAGTTCGAGAGAATGCGGGATCAACTACTACCAGAGCAACGCGTACTAGCAATTGCGGAGGAGCTGGCGGGATTTATTTTCAAAGAGATCGTAGATGATGCCGGAGAATTTAGTGTGAATAGGCGCTACTGATCTCCATATAATCGAACTATTTTGTGCTCTAGTCCCGGTATTCTGTGATCTCCATGTAACTATGTAAATTGTATATATTTGTATGCTCGATTTCGTAATACAAGTTATCTTATATATATGCAAGAACGTGTACGATATATGGTGACGTACAAATATTAAAAACCATTTTGAAATGAAAAATAAATAAATAAAACAATACAAAATAAATTCTCTGCCGTGGCAGAGAAAGGACACAAAATGCTGCCGCGGCAGATAAATCACTAGTCCAAGGTAATACTCTGCCGCGGCAGAGAAAATACGCAAAATGCTGCCGTGGCAGAGACCCACTAGTCCCGGCCTATGGCACCAACCGGGACTAATCAGGGTACACCCTGGGCGTGCAGGGGCAACCACGTGGGCACCCACTAGTCCCGGCTGATAACTAGGCCAGGACTAGTGTTGGGCCTCTAGTCCCGCTTGATTAGTCCCGATTCAAAAAACGGGACTAGAGGCCCTCCCTCCACTAGTGTCGATATACCACCTATCGACAACTACATACTCCCTCCGTCCCAAAATAGATGTCTCAAATGTGTCAAAATTTGAATGAATCTAGACACCATATAGTATATAAATTCATTCAAAATTTGAAAAACCTAAGACATCTATTCTTGGACGGAGGGAATATATTAGAACCAGCTAAAGTCACATCGTCGTCCTTGGCTCTTCATCACTCCAGCCGAGCAAAGATTGCCATACAGTAAAGCTCTACTGTTTCTCTTGTAATTAATGCAGTCTCGCTTGTTCCATTGCCTTGGAAAAGTTGGCCCACGAACTGCGCAGCGTGAGAGAGAAGGTGCGGCGTGATTTTCCTCTAGAAACTTTTGCACGGCTGGATTTCGAACACTAGAATTGTCCAAATCGAGCGTCTTCCTTCGCTCCTTCCCTTTCCACATTTGAGCTAGGAGTAGAACCGGCAAGTGCTAATCAAGTGCTAACATAGCTGTTAAACTACGTAATACTATCCACTGATTCATTATTAAAACCTTGAGCGTGTGCGATGCTCTTCCACGTGACCCCATTTTTCGCGCGGAAGATCTGCATCGATAGGAACGTCCAGCCAAAGCCGTGCTCTGGTAGTCTCCTGGTCACGGCGCCCTGCGCGCTCGCGAAGAGCCCCTTCTGCAGCATTCCACAACGTGATCGATCGATGCTCCCCCCCTGACAGCACGTTAATGTTGTGGCCTTATCCACACGCACGGCAGGAAGCTGTCCACGCATTTGACAACAAACGTTGATCGATGGCCATGACGATTTTTTCTGTGCGTACGTGTGGTAGTAATTGGCAGACAGTCAAACCCGTCAGATCATGATCACGAAGCTAGAATATGATCACTTAGTACGTGTCAACCCTGGCCGCTTTGCTTAATGAATTAGCTCATCAGCAAAAGTTTCTCTAGCCGCAAAACGGGCCCCGCTACCCACCTTTAAAGGCTTGTTTGGATGTACCGGGATTTTTGTCTCGGGGAATCAAATCCCGACCGGAAATCCAGAAAACAGTTTAAATCGTCGGGATTTATTCCCCACCTCCTCCCTACTAGTGGATTTATTTTTCTGGAAAAAGGCTGGGTTTGTCTGATACCAAACAAGCCCTAATGAGATCCGATTAAGCGCCGCACAACGGTTCAACCTAAAGCAGGGACTGGGTGTTGAAGTGGGGGTAACGATCAGGAAGGAGATGACTCCATGATACTGCATGTCCCCAAGATGACCCGCGTCTGCTTGCTCCCTTTTCCCGATTCGTCCAGGATATGATCATGGACGGGGTTTTTATACATCGGAAGGGGAACAATGATTAAACAAGAGGCAACAGTGACATAGCGTCACACGTGGAAAGTGAACATTATCTGGATACATTATGCACGTGTTGCGGGTGCAATCTGGGTTTAGTATTGACTCGGGAGTTGGGATAATGCATCGCACATTCTCTAGGTCAAATAGCTTGCTCATGTTGTAGTTCATCAGGTTAACCAGTTGAATAGAGTCCGGCATTGTCTTGACACTTTTCAGAAAGTGTGTGAAAAGTGTCTATGTAAAAAACTTCTCTCAGCGTCTACACCTCTATGTTGCAATGGTATAAATATTAGTTAGATAGATTTTTATCAAAAGGTCAATTAATTTTATAAATAAGACCTCAATTGGGGGTGTTTGCAATCAGTACAATTGAATTATTTTTGAAAATAGCTATAGTTTCATACTAAAAAACTGCTTTACGGTATCGCTTAAACACATTTTATAATTTGATTTTATTGGATCCGTTAGAATTGTCCTTAAAGCGGGTGGCTGGCTGGCCTGAGTTATTTCTGGATTGAGGGAATACAATCTTACGATACCCACCGTTTCGCTCGCACTACAGGAATGGCGTCGTGCACCGACGGTCGGACACTACGCCGACGGCCAAAGGTCGAGGCCGTCGGCGTAGCAACGGGTCAGGCCAGCCCAGCTTCCGAGCCCTCGGCGTAGCGCAACCGTCGGCGTATGCACCATTACGCCGAGGGTCACCGTCGGTGTATACTAAACCCTCGGCATACCGGGTGGCCTCGTGGCACTGGCCGGCCAGGTCGGGACCGAGCCCTAACGGCGTCAGCCGTATGCCGACAACCGCCGTCGGCATAGCCTACGCCGATGGTCACCCTCGGCGTACGGTCAGGCTACGCCGACGGCCGCCCTCGGCGTACCGTATGACATTTTTTTATTTTTTTTCCACCAGATTATGAACTTATTTTATATTTGTATTTATTTATTAGTATCAATTATTTAGGTTCTATTTTATCAATTGGATGGATTCGTAGCCTCCGAATAATAGTCTCCACGCCCACATGAAATGTTGAATCTTCTCACAACTTGAGAAATTTGCATGTTTGTGTGTTATTATCACATGTGCATGAAATTTATATGTCTCAAATTTTTGTGAAGTTGTTCAAAGATTCAATCCTTTTCGTACGCCAACCCATTTTTTACACCATTTCCCACCAAGTGTGATCCCCTTCTCGGACATGCGTTAACACTTAGTAAATCGCAGATCTTTAATTGGAAACTTCAGTCACGGGTCAACCAGAGCCTATTTTAATTGGAAACTTCCGTCGTGGGTCAACCGGAAACTTCCGAGGCCCGCAGATCAGGGTTTCGCCAGAGGAAGACCACGAGAACGTCGGAATCAGATGAAAACTTGCATGTGTCCCTAGCATATGTGTGTGAGTGTTGTGCAAGGTTGGTATAGGTGCTTGCATGTGTCCCCCCTCGCATGGATGCGCTCTAACCTAGAAGCGAAGATTCGGGACCTATATAAGGGGAAACTCCATGTTCCGGTGAAACCGAGTAGGATAGTGCCCCAACTTGTGAACCAACATGATTTTACATCATCCTATGACCTAATCAAACACAAAACAAGAGAGAGCTACGCCGGGCTACCCCTGTCAGAGGAACGTCTAGGGGGGTAGATGATCCGAGGCCCGCAGATCAGGGTTTCGTCGGAGGAAGACCACAAGAACGTCGGAATCAGATGAAAACTTGCAGGTGTCCCTAGAATATGTGTTTGAGTGTGGTGCAAGGTTGTTATAGGTGCTTGAATGTGTCCCCCTCGCATGCATGCGCTCTAACCTAGAAGCGAAGGTTATGGACCTATATAAGGGGGAATCTCCCTATTCCGGTAAAACCGGGTAGGATAGTGCCCCAACTTGTGAACCAACATGGTTTTACATCATCCTATGACCTAATCAAACACAAAACAAGAGAGAGCTACGCCGGGCTACCCCTGTCAGAGGAACGTCTAGGGGGGTAGATGATCCAAGGCCCGCAGATCAGGGTTTCGCCGGATGAAGACCACGAGAACGTCGGAATCAGATGAAAACTTGCATGTGTCCCTAGAATATGTGTGTGAGTGTGGTGCAAGGTTGGTATAGGTCCTTGCATGTGTCCCCCATCGCATGCATGCGCTCTAACCTATAAGCGAAGGTTCTAGACCTGTATAAGGGAGAAACTCCCCGTTCTGGTGAAACCGGGTAGGATACTGCCCCAACTTGTGAACCAACATGGTTTTACATCATCCTATGACCCAATCAAACACAAAACAAGAGAGAGCTACGCCGGGCTACCCCTGTCAGAGGAACGTCTAGGGGGGTAGACAATCTGAGGCCCGCAGATCAGGTTTCGCCGGATGAAGACCACGAGAACGTCGGAATCAGATCAAAACTTGCATGTGTCCCTAGCATATGTGTGTGAGTGTGGTGCAAGGTTGGTATAGGTGCTTTCATGTGTCCCCCATCGCATGCATGCGCTCTAACCTAGAAGCGAAGGTTATGGACCTATATAAGGGGGAATCTCCCTGTTCCGGTAAAACCGGGTAGGATAGTGCCCCAACTTGTGAACCAACATGGTTTTACATCATCCTATGACCTAATAAAACACAAAACAAGAGAGAGCTACGCCGGGCTACCCCTGTCAGAGGAACGTCTAGGGGGGTAGATGATCTGAGGCCCGCAGATCAGGGTTTCGCCGGATGAAGACCACGAGAACGTCGGAATCAGATGAAAACTTGCATGTGTCCCTAGAATATGTGTGTGAGTGTGGTGCAAGGTTGGTATAGGTGCTTGCATGTGTCCCCCATCGCATGCATGCGCTCTAACCTAGAAGCGAAGGTTCTGGACCTGTATAAGGGGGAAACTCCCTGTTCTGGTGAAACCGGGTAGGATAGTGCCACAACTTGTGAACCAACATGGTTTTACATCATCCTATGACCCAATCAAACACAAAACAAGAGAGAGCTACGCCGGGCTACCCCTGTCAGAGGAACGTCTAGGGGGGTAGACAATCCGAGGCCCGCAGATCAGGTTTCGCCGGATGAAGACCACGAGAACGTCGGAATTAGATCAAAACTTGCATGTGTCCCTAGCATATGTGTGTGAGTGTGGTGCAAGGTTGGTATAGGTGCTTGCATGTGTCCCCCATCGCATGCATGCGCTCTAACCTAGAAGCGAAGGTTATGGACCTATATAAGGGGGAATATCCCTGTTCCGGTAAAACTGGCTAGGATAGTGCCCTGATGGCGCCCAGCACTTGTCGTGGAACGCTTCGTTGGAAACCCCAAGAGCAAGGTATGAAGCAGCACAACAGCAAGTTTCCCTTAGCAATAAACCGAGGTTATCGAACCAGTAGGAGGAAGGAAACGTCACACAGGTGTTGCAAGCAACACAGAGATCTGCACAACACAAACTCAAGACTTTGCCCCAACGAATCAGTGACTTTGTCAAGCTCACCGGTTTGCTGTAACAAAGGATTAAATGTATTGTGTGGAAGGTAATGGTTTGCAGCAAGTAAACAAGTAACAGTGGAAGATGTATCAATGGTAAAGATTGGACCGGGGTCCATAGTTCACTAGAGGTGCTCTCCTTAGATAAACAACATGGCATAAAGGGTAAATAAATTACAGCAGGGAAATTGATAGGAACTGAGCAAGGCATAGCAATGCAATTACTAGTCAGAAAGATCCTATGAGATTCGATTGGGCAATACAACAATATACATAGACCGCCATCCAACTGCATCTATGACTAGAAGTCCACCTTCAGGTTATCATCCGAACCCCCTCCTGTATTAAGTTGCAAGCAACAGACAAGTGCTTTAAGCAAAGTGTGTAAGGTAAACAGTCCACATGTTTCATGAACAAGAGACCGTTGTTTTCTCCCTAGTAGCAATAGCGCATCTACAACCGAATAGATTATTGTCACTTCTCTTGGAAACTAGAGGCATGAACCCACTATCGAGCATAAATACCCCCTCTTGGAGTCACTAGCAACTACTTGGCCAAGATAGATACTGACAACGGAGAGCATGCAAGATCACAAACAACACAGACATGATAGAATCATAAAGACAAAACCATTAATCAAACCAACATAATAATCTCTATATCCATCGAATCCCCGCAAACACAACATGCATGATTACAAATAGATTAAATCTTGATCATGAACGGAGCTCACAAGATCTATACATGAAAGCACAAAGGGGGAGATACAACCATCTAGCTACTACATGGACCCATAGTCCAAGGTGGAACTACTCATGCATCATACCGGAGAGAAGGACTCCGGGATGACCTTGTTGGAGATATGCCCAAGAGGCAATAATAAAGTGGTTATTATCATATCTTCACACTTATGATAAATGTTTACATACCATGCTATAATTGTATTAACCGGAAACATTAATACTTGTGTGATTTGTAAACTAAAATAAGAGTCCCTAGTAAAGCCTCTTGTTAAACTAGCTTGTTGGTTAATATATGATCATGGTTTCCTGATCATGAACATAGAGATGTTATTAACAACAGGATCATATCATTAGGAGAATGATGTGATGGACATACTCCTATAGATAAGCGTAGCATAAAGATCAAGTCATTTAAATAGTTCAATTGCTATATGCTTTCTGATACATAGTAACCTAATTCCTTCGACCATGAGATCATGCATATCACCTTTACCGGATGGATGCTTTGATGACATCAAACACCACACCGTAACTGGGTGGCTATAAAGGTGGCATTGAGTGTTCGGAAAGTATTGGTTGAAACACATGGATCAAGAGTGGGATTTGTCCATCCATATGACGGATAGATATACTCTGGGCCCTCTCGGTGGAATGTCATCCAATTAGCTTGCAAGCATGTGACTGGCTCACAAGGTATCACATATCACGGGAACGAGAAAAGAGTACTTATCGGTAACGAGGTTGAACTAGGTATGCAGAGATACCGACGATCATAACCTCGGATAAGTAAACTATCGTGAGACAAAGGGAAATTGGTATCGTATGTAAGTGGTTCATTCGATCGCAAAGTAATCGTAGAAATATGTGGGAGCCATATGAATTTCCAGATTCCTCTATTGGTTATTGTTCGGAGAAGTGTCTCGATCATGTCCGCATAATTCACGAACCGTAGGGAGACACACTTAAGGATTCGACGTTGTTTTGAGTAGTTATGGTATTATGAGAAAGAGACCGAATGTTGTTCGGAGTCTCGGATGGGATCCGGGATATCACGAGGTGATCCGGAATGGTCCGGAGAATAAGATTCATATAAGGAAAGTCCCGTTTCGGAGTTCGGGAATGATTCCGGTGTTTTCATCGGGAATGTTCTAGAAGGGTCTGGATTGTCCGGCACTCCGGGGGGGGGGGGGGGGGGAAGGTAAATGAATGTGTCATTGAATGATTGCATCATGTACTAAGTGTTCTTGCTGTTCCAAAACTTGAAAGTCAAACTGCCAGTTTGAAAGTCAAACGGCTAAAATAGGAAACTGTGGAAAACAGGAAACTGTGGGAAACAGGAAACTGTGGGAAACAAGCAAGAGGAGGTTGAAACCAACTTGGAGGAGGAGTTCCTCTCCTCCAAGCCGGCGGCCAGCCCTAGGCCGAGTTGGGGAGGGACTCCCCTCCCTCCCTGGCGCGCCTAGTCCCTCCACCTATAAAAGGAGGGGCAGGGCCTCCTCCTTGAGACACACAAGTTTCTACCTCTAATCTCCGGTTTAGAGCCGTTTGGTTTAGAGCTTCTAATTGCTTTAGCCTGCGGTTTAGAGCCTTCTAATTGGTGTGTCTAATCTCTAGACCACTAATAGCCCTCTCTCATAATCCACCATACTCGCTCCGGCTTAAGGCGAAGCCCTGCGGGATCTCCCCTCTACTTTCGGTACCACGCCGTTGTGCTGCCGAAATCGCGAGGAGAGTGCTACAACCTCCGCTGCCTGCTGGAACAAGGGAGAGGAAGGTCTTCGTCGAGTACCGAACGTGTGACCGACTGCGGGAGCGCTGCTAGAACGTGGCGCCGGAAGGATCGTCTACGCGATCTTGAGATCGGAAGTGTACGACTACATCACCCACGAGAATCTGCTCTCGTTAACCGCTTTGGAATCTTCGAGGGTAAGTTATTCCATGGACTCGTTGCTACAATCTAGTAGATAGATCTTGGCTTGTTTGTTTGTATGCGATAGAAATTTTTTGTTTTCCATGCTACGAACCCCTACAGTGGTATCAGAGCCGTGTCTATATGTAGATCTGTTGCACGAGTAGAACACAATGGTCATTGTGGGCGTTGATGCTTTTATTGTCGATTGCTTCTTGTGTACTTTGCATCTTGCGGTATGTTGGGATGAAGCGGCCCGGGCTAACCTTACATGACATCGTTCATGAGACTTGCTCCACGCTCTACATGCAACTTGTATTGCATAAGTGGCTTTGCGGGTGCCTGTTTATCCTAGCATAGTTAAGATTCAATTTACAACGGGTGATTGACAATACTAGTATCAATGTTGTGGTTCTTGTTCGTAAGTTAGAACGACACTTATTGAAAGCCCCAAACCACGTAAAATATGCAAAGAAAGTAGAGGCGTCTAACTTTGTTTTGCAGGGGTGTGCAGTGATGTGATATGGCCATGATTGTGATTATATATGATGTATGCAATGTTCCTTATTGTAAGTTGGCAACCGGAAGGAGCCATATGGTTATCTTTAATTTCTGTTAAGACCCGCGTGTCTATTCAAAGTAGTTGTAATAGTTGAAGCCGGTGGACGACAACCATGGAGAGGCGTCATTGACCTTGATGCAATGCTGGTGATGATGGAGATCATGTTCGTGCTGGAAGATGGAGATCGGAAGCACAAAGAAGAAAGGCCATATCATATCACATATTATGAATTGCATGTGATGTTAATCCTTTATGCATCTTGTATTGCTTAGTAGACGACGGTAGCATTATAAGATGATCCCTCATGCACATGAATTTCAAGTCATAAAGTGTTCACCCTTAGTTAGCACCGTTGCTAAAGCTTGTTGTTTCGAAGCACCACGTGATGATCGGGTGTGTTAGATTCTGCAAGTGTATACAACGTGAGCAAGCCAGATTTGCTCATGCAGAAACTAAGGTTTGATCTTGACGAGCCTAGCATGTACAGACATGGCCTCAGGAACACGGATTACCGAAAGGTAGAGCATGAGTCATATAGTAGATATGATGAACATGTTGATTGTTCGCCATTGAAGCTATATCAACTCTCGTGATGATCGGTTTTGATGTGGTGGATTTGGTTCGTGTGATCACTAAAACAATGTGAGGGATATTGTTTTGAGTGGGAGTTCACCTAGATTAATTTAATTATTAATTAGAACTCAATTTATCATAAACTAAATCAAAGTGAATTTGCATAGTTGTTGTAGTCATTGGCGTCCGTTTACCACCTTGCGCTTAGTTATAATTGAGATGATAGAACTATAGAATTCTGGTTAGTTACTTTACGAACTGGTATCGTATTGTTTTGAAGTGTTAATCTAAAGTTTAAAAGTCCTATTGCAAACTTTCAGTAAGTTCCGGTTACTCCATGAAGTTTAATAATTAGTATTAAATCAAGAGTAAAAATTCCAAGTGTTAGTATATAAGTATCATGTTTGTCTCCATGATTCTTGATATTTAAAGGATTCTCTTAATATCAAGGTTATCTAGGATCTGAAAGAGTTGTTTCAGAAACCATGATGTGTGGAAGATATTGTGATATCTGAAACGAGGTTTTGGTTGCAACATGATAGAGTATAATATGGCAAAGTTCATGTTCTCATATTTTGATGAGAATTTGCAAAGGGTTGTGGACACTTGTTGTCCTAATCCTCCAAAAGGTTTTGGATAGCAACATTATACTCATAAATTCATCGTTACAAGCTAACAGTAGCTTGATCATGGACAATTCCATGATAAGGGTGAATATTTGATGTAGGTAAAATGTTTACTACACCAAGAGATTACTAAAGAAAGGAATTTGAAAGAACACCAAATATTTGATGATGGTGATCTACTTCAAAGTGCAAGTCCAAAGACATTGGTATTTAACTATACATGTTTTGGACTATGTGTCATATGTATGACTCCACTATTGATGTTGATAGATTCTTTCAAACAGAGAAGGAAATATTGAAAGAAAATCTCATAAGTATATGGCAGAAAGGAAAAGACTAGAATTGTTCAGCTTAAGTATATAGATGATATACATGTTATGGCTATATTCTTTGCTTATTAAACAATGTGGTTCTCAAGTATTTGATACTGAATTTGTTGGTGTGAATCGTCATACGAAACAACACAATTCATGAACTACAATAGCCTAAGTAACTAGCAAAAGAATATGTGATGATGTTCATCGAGAACAAATAAAGGGTTATTGTGTTGCTCGTTAAACATCAAAGCTTGCCTTCAAGATTTGTTTTATCAGGTATTATGAGAACAAAAGGGTTGTTCAAATAATTGCTGTAATCCATAAAAGATGGATGATTCACAAATCTCGTTGGAGAAATCACATCCATAAAACTAGTGCTAAAAATGTCGAAAGACAAATTGATTGAAAGATCACTTAGGAAGTGACATCGCCGTTTAAATTATAATGGAAAGAAAACATGAAGAAACTCCATGTGGATGGAATTTTGGAGTCTTCTGATTTTTGATCAAATGACGCTTGTGAAACTTTCCTAGAGATAATTGAAACTTCGTTCATAGACCAAAAGGGAACGAAAGACTAGCTTATTGGAATTTGTACATATTGTTGTACGAAGTCCATTATGTGTAGTCAAGAGCGGTGGATTTCAACTTCATATGCCTTCTCCGAAAATTTGAGTGAATATATGAATATTTACTTAATAAGGATGAAGTGTGAAATATTTGGAAAAGTTCAAAGACTTTCGAGATGAAGTGCAAAATCATTGTAACAAGAATATAAATAGTTTATGATAAGATCATAAAGGAAGATATTTGAGTTACAGAGTTTAGCATAATACCTAAGATTTAAGGAATCGTTCCGTGGATTTTCATTTTCCCGAAACACCATAAGAGTATGGAGCGTTCGAGATATGTAATTAAACCTTGTTTGACATGGTAAGATCGAAGGTGTAATTCATAAAACTGCCATTATATTTTAAAGATTAAAAGCTTTAGAGATTACCGTTTTTCCACTGAAAAGAGCTCCATCATAATCCGTTGAAATGACACCATATGTTATGGTTTGGGATAAAACCCAAGTTGTCCTTTCTTAAACATTGGTATGCTATGCATAAGAAAGATGTTTGCAACCAAAGTCGGATGAACCTGTCTTTGTTAAGTATTCCTCCATAACACCGGAGACAAAAGTGTTTGTCACTTAGAACGTCAAGTTTCTTTTAGAAGGAATTTTTCGTGAAAAGTAAAGTGGGAGGACAATAGAACTTTGATAAGGTTAAAAGAACCTTAGCTATATGTGCAAAGTTGCGCAGCACCGAAAAGTGTTCCGGAGGCAGCAACAATGCTCATGGCTCACGTGCCTCAAAGGTTGTGGTCACGGAGATCTAAGTTCCTATTGAAACAAGTAGATCGGGTAAACAATCAAATACCAAGATTTGAGGGTTGAATCATTATTTGAGAATAATGAACCGACTACATACAAAGAAGCGATGATGGGCCCTGACTCCGTCAAATGGCTTGAAGCCATAAAATCCGTGATAGTTCCATACACGAGAAATCAAGTTTTGAACTTGAAGGACCCTCGAGAAAGGTGTAAGACCTTACAGTTGTGTCTGGATCTATAAAGAAATAGACATGGATGTTTTACATCTATGAAATAGTCGACATGTTGGGAAAGAGTTCACAAAATGTTCAAAGGTTGACTATGACAAGATTTGATCTTTCATAGTGATATTTAGTCTAGACGGATTAATGTAGCAACCACTACATATAATTTGTTATATGGTAGTTGAATAAACAAAACAAGTTCTTCTAATAGAATCGTTACCTAGGACATGTGCATAACACGGTCCATAGGGTTTTGTTAATTCAATAGGATGTTAAAAGTATATGCAAACTTCAATGGTTAAAGTGAGCATCGCGGAGTTGGAATCTTCATTGTGATGAAACTGTTAAAGGAGTTTAAAAGTTCATCAGAGACGATGGAGATGCTTGCATTTGCAAGAAATTAAGTGGGAGCGCTAAGACATGTTTCTAATACGTTATGTGGAAGACATATTGTTGATTGGAAATAATGTATCTTTTATTAACACATATTAAGAATTTCATCCCGATGAAAGACTTAGGCAAAACCCAAATATTTGGCATCAATAGACGCTAATATGGTTGTGCCAGAAGTACATAGACAAGATACTGAATGAGTTCAATATAGAAACTACAAGAGAGGTTCTTGTCGCACAGAAAGGATTGAATGAGTTCAATGTTGATGATATATTCAAGTGTATTGACATTTGGTAAAGTGAACAAATAATCAAGTATAGATTGATACTTGATGTATGAAATCACAAAGAGTATTTATATCAATCATACTGTGATATGTACAAATCCAGATATGTCCTATGCTCTAAATGTTGTGAGCATATACCAGAATGATTCGTAAGATGATCATTGGACAATAGTAAGGATATTCTTATGATCTTTTGGAAGAACTAAGAGTATAATATTTGTAGAAGTGACAAATAGATGGTTAGTTCATTGTAAAAGTACTACATTGATACTAGCTTTGTCACAAAGTACAAATTAAGTTTATCTCAATCTAAACTAAGGGTGGCACAATATAATGGAAAGTGAGTTCCATAATGGATTTGGATGAGTTCCAAAGTTAAGACATTGTGACAGATACTACAACAAAAGGCTAAGTATATGACTGCTATTTTAGCATCAAAAGAGGGCATTTGTGTTAAGTAGTTTGTTATCAAACTAGGTGTAGTTCACAGAGGGATAATACTATGAAGATATATTGTGCGACAATATTATCAACATGTTTTAACCCCAAAGAACTAAAGGTCACACCGAAAGACCAAATTTATACAAAGCCATCTCATTAGAGAATGAGTGATGCGTAGAGACGCAAAGACATGCAATTACACACGGACCTAGAAGTGTCAGATCCGGAGATCAGTTGACCACTAGCAATCGTGTACATACAACACCGGAAAGCCATAGGTGTTGAATACACAAAGGTTTGAAACTAGATTATTGACTCTAGTGCAAGTGGGAGACTGTTGGAGATATGCCCAAGAGGCAATAATAAAGTGGTTATTATCATATCTTCACACTTATGATAAATGTTTACATACCATGCTATAATTGTATTAACCGGAAACATTAATACTTGTGTGATTTGTAAACTAAAATAAGAGTCCCTAGTAAAGCCTCTTGTTAAACTAGCTTGTTGGTTAATATATGATCATGGTTTCCTGATCATGAACATAGAGATGTTATTAACAACAGGATCATATCATTAGGAGAATGATGTGATGGACATACTCCTATAGATAAGCGTAGCATAAAGATCAAGTCATTTAAATAGTTCAATTGCTATATGCTTTCTGATACATAGTAACCTAATTCCTTCGACCATGAGATCATGCATATCACCTTTACCGGATGGATGCTTTGATGACATCAAACACCACACCGTAACTGGGTGGCTATAAAGGTGGCATTGAGTGTTCGGAAAGTATTGGTTGAAACACATGGATCAAGAGTGGGATTTGTCCATCCATATGACGGATAGATATACTCTGGGCCCTCTCGGTGGAATGTCATCCAATTAGCTTGCAAGCATGTGACTGGCTCACAAGGTATCACATATCACGGGAACGATAAAAGAGTACTTATCGGTAACGAGGTTGAACTAGGTATGCAGAGATACCGACGATCATAACCTCGGATAAGTAAACTATCGTGAGACAAAGGGAAATTGGTATCGTATGTAAGTGGTTCATTCGATCGCAAAGTAATCGTAGAAATATGTGGGAGCCATATGAATTTC
Organism: Avena sativa; assembly: GCA_916181665.1. Taxonomy (NCBI): domain Eukaryota; kingdom Viridiplantae; phylum Streptophyta; class Magnoliopsida; order Poales; family Poaceae; genus Avena; species Avena sativa. The sequence goes on from OV702282.1 coordinate 420,375,590, forward strand.
TAGATTCCTCTATTGGTTATTGTTCGGAGAAGTGTCTCGATCATGTCCGCATAATTCACGAACCGTAGGGAGACACACTTAAGGATTCGACGTTGTTTTGAGTAGTTATGGTATTATGAGAAAGAGACCAAATGTTGTTCGGAGTCTCGGATGGGATCCGGGATATCACGAGGTGATCCGGAATGGTCCGGAGAATAAGATTCATATAAGGAAAGTCCCGTTTCGGAGTTCGGGAATGATTCCGGTGTTTTCATCGGGAATGTTCTAGAAGGGTCTGGATTGTCCGGCACTCCGGGGGGGGGAAGGTACATGAATGTGTCATTGAATGATTGCATCATGTACTAAGTGTTCTTGCTGTTCCAAAACTTGAAAGTCAAACTGCCAGTTTGAAAGTCAAACGGCTAAAACAGGAAACTGTGGAAAACAGGAAACTGTGGGAAACAGGAAACTGTGGGAAACAAGCAAGAGGAGGTTGAAACCAACTTGGAGGAGGAGTTCCTCTCCTCCAAGCCGGCGGCCAGCCCTAGGCCGAGTTGGGGAGGGACTCCCCTACCTCCCTGGCGCGCCTAGTCCCTCCACCTATAAAAGGAGGGGCAGGGCCTCCTCCTTGAGACACACAAGTTTCTACCTCTAATCTCCGGTTTAGAGCCGTTTGGTTTAGAGCTTCTAATTGCTTTAGCCTGCGGTTTAGAGCCTTCTAATTGGTGTGTCTAATCTCTAGACCACTAATAGCCCTCTCTCATAATCCACCATACTCGCTCCGGCTTAAGGCGAAGCCCTGCGGGATCTCCCCTCTACTTTCGGTACCACGCCGTTGTGCTGCCGAAATCGCGAGGAGAGTGCTACAACCTCCGCTGCCTGCTGGAACAAGGGAGAGGAAGGTCTTCGTCGAGTACCGAACGTGTGACCGACTGCGGGAGCGCTGCTAGAATGTGGTGCCGGAAGGATCGTCTACGCGATCTTGAGATCGGAAGTGTACGACTACATCACCCACGAGAATCTGCTCTCGTTAACCGCTTTGGAATCTTCGAGGGTAAGTTATTCCATCGACTCGTTGCTACAATCTAGTAGATAGATCTTGGCTTGTTTGTTTGTATGCGATAGAAAATTTTTGTTTTCCATGCTACGAACCCCTACAGATCTTCCCTCCGGCGGGGTGCCGGGAAGAACTTTAGATCCCCCCCGATCTAGGGACGATGGTGGTGGCGGCTATAGACGGGTTCGTGGAGATTTGATTGGGTGCGTAGGGTTTCTGCATCGGGGGTTTCTTATAGGCGAAGGGGGAGGCCGAGGCGGTGGCCAGGGGCCCCACACCCTAGCCAGGCACGGTCCCACCTGTGGCCGCGCCTGGGGGTGTGGCCCCTCTGGCTCGCCTCCCCGGCTCCCCTCTGGTCTTCTTGTTCCCCATGGAAATTAATTGACTTTGACGTTTGTCCCGTCCAATTCCGAGAATATTTCTTTACTAACTTTTCTGAAACCAAAAACAGCAGAAAACAGGCATCTGACACTGTTGCAACTTGTTAATAGGTTAGTACCAGAAAACATGTAAAAAGCACCTCAAAGTGTAGACAAGTAAAGCAAAGTAGATACTAAACAAGCATGGAGCATAAAAAATATAGATACGTTTCCGACGTATCAACATCCCCAAGCTTAACTCCTACTCGTCGTCGAGTAGGTGAGTGATAAACAGAATAATTTTTGAGGTGAACATACACCCTCACAATAAAGATCCAACCATTTGCAAGCATTGAAATCTGGGATCAAAGAAGTCTAAACATGTGCATGAAAGAATGGAGTTCTAACAATAGGACATAGTAACTATGCATGCAACATCAAAGGCTACAAACAAATATCATGAATAACATGCATTGAAAAACGTTTGTTTGTTTCACATACAGAAAACATAGCATAGTGGCAATCATCCCCCATAGAGTAGCAATTTAGATGCATAGGACACCTTCAAAGTTCACAAGGGTGACTAGAAACAAATAGTACAAGAACAAGCAATATCACAATATGCATCAATTAATAACCTTTGGAACACTGCACATAGAATGCAAACTATGCTCTCTTAATGGTGCCTAAAGGTAGAAGGTGGAGACTCAATAATGGTGGAAGAAAGGCTTTTTTTATAAAGGAAGTAGGGATTACAAGTTTCAAAAAGAGCTTCCAAAAATTATGGTACTTGTTAGCTTTCAGCCCTCATTGCCCCTATCATAAGCATCTTGAAGTGGTTAAGGTTAAAGTGGCAAAGATGGAGTATATGCTTGACAAAGTATAAGTTGGCAATCTCAAGTCCCTTAAATACTAGGGCCACACCTCATGCATACTCTACTTTGGGCCCTGGTAAGTTCTTGTCATTGTAAGTATTTGCATATCATTGAGAACCACCAACGGGGTACCCCTTGCACATGGTACAGGAGCTTTCCCATAACCAAAATGACAAGGCAAGTAGACAATGAGCATCTCAACAATCTTTTTATTTACCATATGCATAGCTTTTTATTGAGGATGTTTCATAGATAGCTCACTATGGTGATGCTGCAAGTTTCCACCATGATTAGGCATGGCTTAGGCTAGCGGCCCAAGCGTTTCTCTAACACAGAATACAAACTCCATGGACTTACAAGTTCCCTCTTTATTTCACACCGGTGACATCCATAGACAAAAGAACATGATATCAACTGAGTACAAAGTATAAGTGCAATGTTGAAAACGTTCCCTGTGACAGCACAGTTCTGCTAATTCCAACTTATAAGTGCAAGCATATACAACAAAGTTGTCACAATGGTTCAAGTTTATTAGGGGCAAAGAATATAAAGTGTGCCATCAAGTTAGTGAGGGCTTTAATCACTAAGTTTTCACATAACGAAATAGTTTTTAATTGGAAGATAGTTGAAAACAAGAATATACTTGGAATGGTGTAACACACCATGCATAGGAGCTTCTAGTGGACACTTTGGAATAACTTGGTTTCTTGGAAGTTGGAAGCATGAGTAGAACTTACTCATACAAGTGGAGGCTAGCAAAAGACTGGGAGCAACCAACTAAGAGAGCATAATGGCCATAATCATGCAGAGCAACAGAGCATACTAATCAAAGCAAAGAGTGGTACTACAAGTCAAGGACTAAATGATCATAGAGGCTAATAGTGACTTGTCATAGTCATAACATGGTGTACGCATGTGCCAAGTTAACCCAAGCAAAGCATCAAAGGATAATACCACAATACTATGCTTTTGCATGCTAAAACAACGCATAATTTTGTTCAAGGCACACTAAGCAATCCCAATTGTTTGGAACAAGACATGCTACAGCAATAATCACTAAGCATAATGCTAAAACAACACCTAGCATGTCATGCTAAAGTCTAAGTCACAGTCAATGCAAGCTCCTCTTGCATTTCAAGCAATAACTTATTACTCCTTTCCAACACCAAGAAAACTTATTTGCAAAACAACACAGCGAGAACGGGGGTCCAAACTACTTTATTCAAGCAAAATAAACAACCTAAGCAAAGCAAACTACAACTAAGACGCTCCAAGAACAACACAATTATGCATGAAACAATAAAAACGAAGTGTCTAGACAGACCTGAGCTTTTTATTGATGAAGAAGGGGATGCCCAAGGCATCCCCAAGCTTTGACGCTTGTACCTCTTGGATATTTCTTGGGGTGACATCATGGTGGCATCCCCAAGCTTGAGCTTTTGTCCATTCTTCATCTCATTACATCATTCTCTCTCTACACCTGAAATTTTTTCCTTCATAAACTTCACACAATCTTCATTAGCAACATTATCTTATTCAAAAGATATTAGACCACTGGCAAAGCTTTGAAACCGCAAGGATTTTTAGTAAAAACACAATCTACTGTAGCATCTCCTTCAAAAAGCTCAATTCACCTAAAGAAAACTCAAAAAGGAATCAATAAGAAGCAAATGCAAATAATGGCAAAAATCTGTCAAAACAGACCAGCAGGTAGAAACCGATTTTTTCGAACATCTTCTGTTGCTCAAATCAAAAAGTGTTGAACTAACGAAAGTTAGCTAACATACTGGGGGATTTATTTATAAATTTTGAGCTTAATCCGAGGTACAGAGACTCCTCATGATTTTTTTTGGTGGAGGACAGAAATCTGTTTCGGGACAACAACTCCCCAAATCTTACTTCCCTCTTATTAGAGGTTATTCTTGGCACAAAAGGCAAACAAAAAGGATAAGTATAGATCATTACTAAGGTAATAACTTCCAAGACTCAAGGAAACTCTTGGGTTATCTCCCAACAAGTACTTTTCTTTAACGCCTTTAAATTAGGCAGGATAGTTTGAGTCAAAGAGAGCATCAAGAAGCAAATTCAAAACACATTTAAGTCTAACCCTCTTCCTATGCATAGGAATCTTGTACACAAATAAGTTCACAAAGAACAAACTAACATGCATAGGAAGATAAAACAAGAGTAACTTCAAAACTTTCAGCACAAAGAGAGGTGTTTTAGTACCATGAAAATTTCTACAACCATATTTTCCTCTCTCGTAATAATTTTCAGTAGCCTCATGAATAAACTCAACAATATAACTATCATAGAAAGCAGGCTTTTCATGAGCTACAAACACATAATTTCTATCAAGCTCAAAAATAGTGGGATTAAAACCTTCACAGGTTTTATCCAAAGTAGATATTTCAAAAGGATACACAGGAACATAACATTCATCCTTCTTTGGTAAGCATGGGGGACAATCAAATAATGTAAGGGATAAAGAGTTACTCTCATTAGAAGGTAGACATGGGTAGATTCATTCTTCCTCCTTTTGCTCATCACTCTCCTCCTCTATTTCATCTAAAGAGCTTCTAGTTTCAATAATTTCTTCTTCCATAGGCTGCTGTAAGGCATTAGTCTCTTCCATCTGTGAAAAGCATCTATTAAAATATTCAAGAATATAGACATTTTCTTCCTTGTAATTATCAAAGCAAAATTTGAGTATCTCATAAGCCTCATGTTCATAAGGTGCATCATTAGTATTTTTAAGCAAACTGGCAAGTTTAAAAGAACCCTTGAAAGCAATAAATTATTCAATTTGCTCCACATCATAAAAGTCATAATTTCCTTTAACATAGGAAGATACGGTAACATTATCATTATACTCACATTGAAAAGGCAGGTGTTTATACCTCCTACAACAACAAGACTTATCAAAGCAATAAGTAACATTATAAGTGGAGCACACCTCTCTAGCAATAGTATTCAACTTATCAATTTTTCCCCATAAGTGTTTTCCTTTTTGTGACAAACGGTGTTCCTTATAATAATACTTTTCTTCTTCCGTGAATCCACCTTGCCAATAAGAACTAGTTTCAAAGAAACCATCCATTGATAGAAAACATGACCAAGCAAGGCAACTACAGAACATCAACTAGAGTAGGAACTAATTTTTTTTTGTGTTTATAAAGAAAGCAAACCAAGCTAGACTAATTTTTTTGGGGTTTTTTTGGAAAGAGGCAAACAAAACCAAGCAAGAGAAACAAAGCAAACTAAAAACAAAGTAAGGAGAAAGGAAGTGAAGGACTCCCCTAGTGAAGACGTCCTTAGCCTCCCCGGCAAAGGCGCCAGAAAATAGCTTGATGGCGCCCACCACTTGTCGTGGGATGCTTCGTTGGAAACCCCAAGAGCAAGGTATGAAGCAGCACAACAACAAGTTTCCCTCAGTAAGAAATCGAAGTTATCGAACCAGTAGGAGGAAGGAAACATCACACATGTGTTGCTAGCAACGCGGAGACCTGCACAACACAGTGGAGGATGTATCAATGGTAAAGATTGGACCGGGGTCCATAGTTCACTAGAGGTGCTCTCCTTAGATAAACAACATGGCATGAAGGGTAAACAAATTACAGCGGGGCAATTGACAGGAACTGAGCAAGGCATAACAATGCAATTACTAGCCAGAAAGATCCTATGAGGTTGATGGGGCAATACAACAATATACATAGACCGTCATTCAACTGCATCTATGACTAAAAGTCCACCTTCAGGTTATCATCCGAACCCCCTCCAGTATTAAGTTGCAAGCAACAAACAACTGCTTTAAGAAAAGTGTGTAAGGTAAACAGTCCACATGTTCCATGAACAAGAGACTGTTGTTTTCTCCCTAGTAGCAACAACATATCTACAACCGAAGAGATTATTGTCACTTCCCTTGGAAATTAGAGGCATGAACCCACTATCGAGCATAAATACTCCCTCTTGCAGTCACTAGCAACTATTTGGCCAAGATAACCACTAGCAATGGAGAGCATGCAAGATCACAAACAACACATACATGATAGAATCATAAAGATAAAACCATTAATCAAACCAACATAATAATCTCAATATCTATCAGATACCCGCAAACACAACATGCATGATTACAAATAGATTAGATCTTGATCATGAACGGAGCTCACAAGATCTATACATGAAAGCACAAAGGAGGAGATACAACCATCTAGCTACTACATGGACCCATAGTCCAAGGTGGAACTACTCATGAATCATACCGGAGAGAAGGCCTCCGGGATGATCTCCCCTCCGGCAGGGTGCCGGGAAGAGCTTCAGATCCCCCCGATCTAGGGACATTGGTGGCGGCGACTACAGACAGTTTCGTGGATTTCTGATCGAGTACTCAGAGTTTCTGCATCGGGGGCTTCTTATAGGCGAAGGGAGAGACCGAGGCGGCCGCCAGGGCGACCAAACCCTAGCCAGGCACGGGCTAGGGCCCACCCACGCTTGGGGTCCAACCTTCTGCTAGGCTGGCATTGCCGCGTTGATCTTCTGACGTGTCCGCTTCTGGTTGGTGCACTCGAAGTTGTCGCTGCCGCTGAGGTGTCCTGTTGACGGGTCGATGCAGTTGTCACAGGCTGGGCCTGACAAATTGACTTATATTTATCTAGATTCTGATATATCTAGTATTAAAATATATCTAAATACATCTAAATTTAAACAAATCCAAGTAAATTAATTTGTGTCGGAAGGAGATTTCGAAGACCAGAATTGTCCAAATCGAGCGTAGTTCGTTCGCTCCTTCCCTTTCCACATTTGAGCTAGTAGTAGTAGTATCATCAGCTAATCAAATCCTAACCTACTCCATCCGTTTTTAAAATATAAGATGTTTTAAGTTTATAAAGAAAATATATCTAGACTTATTTTAATGTATAGATTCACTTAAATTTTAATAAATATATACACTAAAATAAGTTTAAATACATTTGGTTCACAAAGCTAAATCATATTTTTTAAATCGGAGGAAGCAGCTGTTGAACTATTTATCCAACGATGCATTATTAAAACCTTGACCGTGTGCCATAGCTAGGCACACATACTCTTCCACGTGACCCCATTTTCGCGCGCGGAAGATCTGCGTCGATAGGAACGTCCAGCCAAAGCCGTGCTCTGGTAGTCTCCCGGTCAGGGCGCCCCGCGCGCTCGCGAAGAGCCCCTTCCGTAGCATTCGACAACGTGATCGATCGATGATTCCCCCTGACAGCACGTAAATGCTGCGGCCTTATCCACACGCACGAAGCTGTCGACGCATTTGACGAGGCGCATTGATCGATGGTCATGACGAGTTTTTTTTTTTACCAACCAGCAGGAGCTCTGCCTTTTCTATCAGAAGAAGAGAATTGGACGGTTTAGAGGGGAAACCGTCCAAAACTCGGTACAGACATATATACACACGGGTCTGGTTAATAGGGGAACCAGATAAAAAAAACCCCAAGCGGCACAGTTTTTAAGAAAAAACTGGCAGAAAACCTCGAGGCCACACTACCTAGCACACAACTAGGTCTGGAGCACTGCCAAACGACACCAGCACAACGGCAACAGCGGGCGCTACGAAAAGCCTGGTCCACGTCCCCGGAGAGGAAGTCAGAGCCAAAGGAGCGGCTAGGCCTCACAGGCTTCATGGCGAGAGGCAGGCCGCAAGGAACTCGCCAGCGGCACTTGCACGCCAATAGGGCCCGAAGACATTGACTCTCCTAGCAGTACCAGCAACCCCGGGCAAGGCTCACATCACTACGAAAAATGACGCCTCCAAGAAGGTCACGACGTCCGAGAGGACGCCGTCGTCATCCAATCTGGCGAAGCCAGATTTGGGATTTCACCCCGTAGTGATGGACGGAGGGGTGACCGGGCTCCACAACAACGCCCCCAAGGGGGGAAGCGGCGCCCACAGGCGTCGCCGAAGTCGGCACCGACCAAAGTCGGGCAGGACTTTCGTCCGGAGATCCCTAAACCACCTCCAAAGGAGCGACCCGAAGGCGACCCATACCGCCCGGCGAGCACGACCAACTACAAGAGAGACGGCGCCCCCGCCCACACCCCCATGCCCCGCCGCCCGCACGGCCAGGACAAAGAAGCAACACCATCATATTCCGGAGCCGCCGCTCCGGCCTTCACGCGTAGCAGAGCGAACACCTCACGCCAACTCGCCACCGACCAAGGGATGCGCGAGAGCGTCCCGACCACCAAAAGCAGCGCCGCCACGCCGTCGTCCAACCACCATGGCGCACCTCTGCCATGAGGATGCCAGCGAGGGCCGCCATGCCCCCCCCCCCCCCCAACCACACGCTGCGGCCCGCCAAAGCCGCCAGGTACCGACGGAACCGGGCATGACCTCCGCGAGACCACCGCGCCAAGGCCCCCGAGACCAGCCGTCCTCCACGCAACCGCTGCGACGAGGCAAACCCCGGCAGCCGACCACCCACAGCCGCAGCGTCCCCGGGGAGGGGAGAGGAAGGGATGGGGGCCGGCGGCGGCGCGCGTTGGTCCCCCCGTGCCGCCCAGGAGGACGACGCGAGGGTGGGGGTGTAAAAGCGTTTGGGTGATTTTATGACGAGTTTTTCTCTGCGTACGTGGTAGTATTCGGCAGACAGTCAAACCCGTCAGAATCATGATCCCGAAGTTTAAAAAAAAGTTCACTTAGAAGAAGTACGTGTCAACCCTGACCGCTTTGCTTAATTAAGAGCTATATATATCTTTAGTCCTACAACTTATTTAACATGTGCAAATTAGTCCCATATCTTATAAAATGGGCTATACCAGTCGTACAACTTGTCATGTGGTACAAAAGCTAGTCCAAACGATCCAGAAACTGACACGTGGCGACATATTTTTTGCAAAAACGCCCCTACATATTCCTCTCTGGCACATGGAGCCTTAGTGCTGCTTTACTCTTGCAGGTCCCACCAGTCAGTCTTGAAAAAAACAAATAAAAATTATTGTGCTACAAGAGGATTCGACCTAGAGACCAAGGCACGCAAGCCATGTTCACTAGCCAATACATACAATGATCGTTTTTGCTGAAAACAACATTAAGACATTTACTTTTAGTCGAAAATCTCCACGTTCTTTAAATTTGATGCTTATTTTTCTAGCAGAGCTGCTGTAAAAAGGTTGTTTTACATTTTAACAACAATTGAAAAACTGATGTTGCGGATTTCTCATTTAACTCTTCTCTAAAGATTCTTCGTAGACAGCTTGATGTTATTGTTTGACTTAAAACCAAGCAAGTATTTTTGTTTGGTTATAGTTGTAGCCAATCTGTATTGGAAAATATATACTACTAGAAGAATTCCAATGCTATTTAATATGCACAAGAACAAAAGCAAGGTGCATATGCTCATCCAATCTAACTAACTAAATTTAGAGCTGGTATTTTGACGCGAGTAGCGAGAAGTAGCAAAATGTAAAGTAACAAAATGTACGAGCATGCTCTCATCCAACATTTTCTGTACTCATAAAATTAATAGATGAGAGCTTTATCAACGCACCAGATCGTACGACACGATGGAGGACCGACTTACTCATGGGCGTAGATGACTGCGCTCATGGGCAGCATGCTCGGCCACCTCCGGCACCGTTGTGGCCCTCCTCGAAGGCCTGCACGATATGAACAACCTCCCCAACGCTGACATGGGCGCCACCCGAGTCAACACACTCTTCGCCAATATTGTCAGCGTGCTCGCTGAGGGTCCCATCATCTTGGACGGGTAGAATGTCACAATACTCCGTCTCCAAATGCCATCGTAATCAACGCAGTGCGCTCGAGGCTAAATTTTATACGTCGGCGACCCAGCTCAAAAAAGTCCAGTGTGGCCACAACGTCGCTGTGAAAGGCGGCATTTAGATGGGCGCGAGCATTGGTAGGGATGGCGACGAGCATAACAAGGCACTTCCTCGAAATGTTTCTAACAATAGAAAAATGGTTGTAATAGATGACATCAAATGTGGTGGTCCGTAGTGGCAAGTTGTTGTGCCTTGTGAGCTTTGGTTGTGAGTTCAAGTATTGTATGCTACTCCTTATTTTATTTATTTCATTCTCAACTGACGGGTGGGACCTATAAGCGTAAGGCAGGCCGCATGTGCCAGAGAGGAATATGTAGGGGCACTTTTGCAAAAAGATGTTGCCACATGTCAGTTTCTGGATTGTTTGGACTAGTTTTTGCACCACATGACAAGTTGCATGACCAGTATATCCCATTTTGCAAGATGTAGGATTAATTTGCACGTACTAGAGAAGTTATGAGACTAGAGGTGTATACAGCTCCTTAATTAATTACTAGGTCATCAGCAAAAGTTTCTCTAGCCGCAAAACGGACCCCGCTTCCCTCCTTTAATTAGGTCCGGTTAAGCGTCGCACAACGGTTCCACCGAAAGCAGGAATTGGGTGTTGAAGTGGGGGTAACGATCAGGCAGGAGATCACTCCATGATACTGTCCCCCAAGATTACCCGCGTCTGCTTGCTCCCTTTCCCCGATTACTCCTTTCGTCCCGATTTAAAGAACATAATTTATAATTTTTTGGGTCCTAGATGTCCTTTAATTGGACCATTTAATAGTGTGGAAAAAAACATGCATGAGGAGAAAAGAGCTAGCAAATCGTTCACATTTGTTCACACATGTATATGCAATTGTTTTCACACAGGAGTAATTATAGAAATTAAATGCTTTCATGTTTAAATATTTTAGGATTATATGATTTGCAAATTGTGTCTTTTAAACCGAAACGGAGAAAGTAGTCCAGGATATGATCATGCATGGGGTTTTTATGCATCGGAAGGGGAACAATGATAATACAAGAGCGCAACAGGCAACAGTGACAAAGCATCACACGTCGAAAGTGAATATTATCTGGATACATTATGTGCTGTGGGTGCAATCTGGGTTTAGTATTGACTCGGGAGTTGGGATAAAGCATCGCACATTTTCTAGGTCAAATAGCTTGCTCATGTTGTAGTTCATCAAGTTAACCAGTTGAATAGAGTCCGGCATTGTCTTGACACTTTTCACAAAGTGTCTATGTAAAAAAAACTTCCCTCAGCGCCTATACCTCCATGTTGCAATGGTACAACTGGGTATTAGTTAGATAGGTCTTTATCAAAAGGCCACTTAAACACATTGGAGGTGTTTGCAATCAGTACAAACACAATAGGTTTTATAAACAAGACCTTAATTAATTGGAGGTGTTTGCAATCGGTACAATTGAATTATTTTTGAAAATACCTATAGTTTCATATTAAAAAACTGGTTTACGGTGTCGCTTAAACATATTTTATAATTTGATTTAATTGGATTCGTTAGAATTGTCTTTAAAACGGGTGGCTGGTTGGTCTGGATGGAGAAAGTACAATTGAACGATATCCACCGTTTCGCACGCCGTACCACAGGTACTTGCACTGGTGCACATACTCCGCCACCGGTTTGCCGTCCGCGCGCGGTTTGTCCCCCAGACCCGATCGATAGACCCCCACCCAACCCTGGCCACAACCGGGAAAGGCCAGTCCCGCCCGTTGCACGTAGGAGCTTCCAGCGCCTGCTGCGAACCCGGTCGTTCGTGCATTCCTCCGATCGCCGTGTTTACTTGCCGTGGGACGAGACCGAAAGGGGACAGCTGCCCTTTGGCTCTCGCGGTCTCCGCCTCTCTGTCAGGCCTCCCCGCCCGGATCCAACCTCCGTAGCTGGACGTCCACCCAGTTCACCCGGCAATTTATTTTGTGCCAAACATACACGGTGGACATGTGCACCTATTCTACTCCTACTATCTCATAGCCAGGCCGTCGAAGAAAGCAGCAGGTTCACGCACTCCTACTTTTGATCCGGCGCGCCGACTCGGCGTGTAATGTTTAACTAATCGTGGGGTCCGACTCGTCCGCTCCATCATTTTTCTCTTTTGAATGGAAATGACGGCTAGAGTCAAGCTTGGAGGACACGTTCAGGATCCGAGACCGGCCCGTGCTCCCTCGCTCGGTCCAAGAGCTCTTTCTTCACGTCCCGAAATCATGTCAAGGCACTAGCTAGCTACGAAATACTAGAACAATCCTCCTTCTCTTCTCCTCCGAACTGTTGCGATTTTCTGCATAGCATGGGACGCGGAAAGAGTAACGTTTGACGGTACAGTGGAAGTGGATCACTCCAGATGTCTACGAATATGTTTGGAGGTGACGACATCAAAAGCAACCATGCAATTTACGTGGTCACAACCAAATTTCGGCTCTTGATCTTTGGATGGATGCCAACATTCTGCCATTTCTATATGCTACCTAGCAGACTCCGATCGATTTTTCTTGCCATCATTGGCTAAAACAAGGCCTACCAAAATCTTAACAAAAATTATATTCACTTGAATTCTTGTGGGGTTGTTTTTATCTCAAATTGAACACACTCAACCAACCCTAACCTCTTTCTCAATGCAAAGATTCGATACGTCAACTTCTCGACACCTTCCATAGTAGTGTCAGCGCTACACGCTTCTCTTTCTTCCTCGCCTCGACGTCAACTGATCAACCTTCCCCCATCTACCTGTCATCTTCTTGTCCTTATTCCATCACACACCCTACCATCCCCGAGCTCGGATCAGTTGACCGAGGACATGTTGATGCACCCACTTGCAAAATGTCTCGTTTGTACCTCCTGATGTTTTACCATTGGTGCCGGGAAGCTCCACCATAAAGGTCACATGTGCCTTATGTTTCGCCATCACAAGCACCTCGGGGTGTCGCATGTCCTTGTGCTTGACTTCAGCCCCATTGTTAAATGTGTGGCTTACAAAATAAGATGAGATGATGTGGAAATCAATGGTGTCCTTCACACGGATTTGGTGGATAGTGTGGCACATTTCCTTGCAAATATGTGTGGCTTCTTTTCTAATTTCGAAAACCGAAGCAATCTAAGGTTCATGCTTTGCTTGAAAAGACCGCTAGTAGTATCAAGCCATGGAAGGGCAAGATTTTTATAAGATTGGGAAGGCTGACATTGGTGAATCTTGTCTTCTGTGCAATGGTAACCAATTCGGCGCATTTTGGCTTCTTCAGTCAAGGATACCTAGGAAAAGAGGATTAGACAAAATATCTTGAGGAAATGAAAAAATGTTGGCGTCATGTGGCACATATGAAAAGAAATTAGTAGAATTTTTTGGAGAATAATTATATCTATCTAACTTATTTAATTTGTATGATGAGAAATGAGTTCGGTCTTCTTTGTGAAGCATATGAATATTCTTAGCTCGGCTATGTATATCAGATTAAGCTTTGTTAAATCTACGGAAGCTTGTTGACAACCGAACAGTTCACGTACATCAGGTTGCTGCCTCGTGACCTCTCTCATGATTACTACGAATGTGTTTTTACAAAATGTATCACGAATTTGCTTGTCTCATTTATTACTACCATGCCAACTATATTACAAATATATTTTCTTACAAACAAGTCATGGTGTTAAATGATAGGAAAATGAGCATGCGACTAATGTTTATTATACAAATGAACATGGTCTGAATCAACTATTTCCAAACAATGATATGACATCTTAAATCTGGCTTAATACATTTTTCTATTTGATCGAGTTAGACAAGGTCTTTTTTATTATTGAATTCAATATCTCTGAATTGAAATGACTATTGCCCGAATTTTCTGTAAATGCAAAGATATTACACATATCTAACACTATCTTTGCCTTTTCTAGATCGAGTAATATTTATCTTGACGCTCATAGAGACACTCTTATTAGTGAAATCACACGCCCTTTTTAGAATATCAAAATGAGCATATTCTAATTTAACCGCCATTTTTTATGTATCTGCTACTTGTGTTAAATACTTTAATACAAAAATCAGACTAAAAGTAGCTATTTAAAGATGCAGTGGATACAATAAACACGCTAGATTATTCCTTGCATCGTTTGCAAAACGGAGAGAGATCGCCAGCAAGTACCACAGGTCCACAGGTAGCACACGTACGGATCCTAGAAACGCCCACCGATCGAGTTCCAGGACGTTCTTGACCAACCTCCATCGATCCAGCATGCACCATGTATATGGGCTGTACCGTCTGATGAGGGACACGTACGGCGCGAGAGCAAGCCAAACACGTAGCGTGGAGCCGGCCGAGAGCGACGAGCGGCGTCGCGTTGGCCCATGCGACGTGAGGAATGATTAAGGCTGGTTGGCCTCTCCGAACAGTAGCAAAGGATAGGGATGACTGGCCCGTCCTGCCGGTGCCCCATCCAGAATTCATAAGGAGTAATCGTCGTACGATACCCACCGTTTCGGTCGCCGTTCCACCCGTACTTGCACCGTTCTTCCGCCACCGGTTTCCCGTCCGCGGTTTGCCCCCTAGACCCGATGGATCGACCACCCCACCAGCAGTCACTATGGCACGTACAGTAATTAGAGGCACTCTAAAATGCCTCTAATATCTAAATTAGTGCCACAATTAATTTTTTGAGGCATTAAAAAAAACGCCGGGGACGGTCGTGTAGGTAAAAGTTATTAGAGGCAGTTTTAAAAAATACCTCAAAATCCTAATTATTTGAGGCATTTTAAAGAATGCCACTAAAACTAAACATTTGAGGCACTCTCAATAGTGCCTCTAAAAGCCAACCATTTGAGGCACTATCAAGAGTGCCTCTAAAGCCAACCATTTGAGGCACTCTCAACAGTGCCTCTAAAAGCCAACCATTTGAGGCACTATCAAGAGTGCCTCTAAAGACAACAATTTGAGGCACTCTCAATAGTGCCTCTAAAAGCCAACCATTTGAGGCACTATCGAAAGTGCCTCTAAAAGCCAACCATTTGAGGCACTATCACTAGTGCCTCTAAAAGCCAACCATCGACCATTTGAGGCACTCTCCATAGTGCCTCTAAAAGCCAACCATCGACCATTTGAGGCACTCTCCATAGTGCCTCTAAAAGATAACGGCAGTAAAGTTACAGTAACCATTGGGCCGACAGAAGTCAAATTACAGCAGTCAAATTTTCAAAATGGTCACAGCAGTCACATTACAGTAGGTATTGCACTCAAATCACATCAATTCAAATCACAGTAATACAAAACAATACATAGCTCACTCAAATTACAGTTTAAATTTCACTGAGTGAGGAAATTTTCTCTGAAGAAACCGTGCAGAAGGATAAAAGAGCACTTCAATCTGGAACCAGCCTCCGCCGATATTGTAGCTTCTACACCGAGGGCAGAGAAGACCTAACTTGTCTGGCATTGCTTCGAAACTGACGCAGGTCGGGACCTTGATGGTTTCCATAGGCCTGCATACATTGAAAGAAAGAAGCTTCACTCTGCTGATCCCGAAGAGATGAAAACACAATAAATAAGAGCAAAGAAAATTTAGTATGTTGATTTCAGATAGCCAACCTTGGTAAGGCTCAGTTGCTAATTGAAACTATCTGTGTTCTTGTGTGTCAGCACAGTTTGGAAGTGAAGACCGATTAGTTCATCACATTAAAGCGCTATGGAATACCATGTTTCATGGACTAATTAACTCCAAACAATCTTAATCTGTGTATGCATTGGACGCAGTTAAATCACTATATTATCTGAACCTCTCAGGTTTCATGCCTTCTAGCCTATCATAACCAATTAGTATCTATTTTTATTCAAGCAAGTCAAGTAACTAAACATTGCATTGTATTGTCGTATTTAAAACAGGGAAAATCAGACCCAAAAAATGCTCCCCTCTACAAATTTAAACTATCTTAATCACTGAATCCTAACACTACGGTTACACCCAGAATCCTGATCTTTGCATTCCAGAGATCGTAGGCACGGGCAGAGCTAACCATTTCAGGTATGGTCAGAGGCTCAGAGCTAACCATTTCAGGTACATAACCGCCTTGCATGGTCGGAGGAGCCCAAACATTGCATTCTATTGTTGTGTTTAAAACAGGGAAAATCAGACCCCAAAAAAGGCTCTCCTCTAGAAATTTAAAACTATGTGAATCATTGAATCCAAACTACGGATACACCCAGAAACCTGATTTCTGCATTCCAGACACCGTAGGCATGGGCAGATCTAACCATTTCAGGTACAGAACCGTCTTGCATGGTCGGAGGAGCCCAAACAACAGGGGAAAATTAACCATTGCTCCCTAATCCTAAAAACGAACTAACAAATAGCATGGAACACCTACGTACTGCACATCACTGCTTGGCTAAATAACCCTTAAAGCTACTAACCGCTGCGATCGTTCAAGAGCACAGGCCACTTACCGGGAAGTTTACCGAACAGTAGACCTAACGAAGCCTAACACGGCCACCCAAATCCACTGCCTCCGGCAACGCACGACCTGTGAAAAATAAACAGAAGGAAACGCAGAGATCATATATCAGGGGCAGGGAGGAAAAACAAAGCAAATAACCCAGAAACCCAAACAACAAGCTCAAGCAGCGGAAAGTAAGAAGGAACCAAGGCCCGAACCAAACATAAAATAAGAAACGAGAGTAGAACCTATGAAAGGACGAGAAAAGAAAGAGACAGAACCGCTCTTGCAACAATTTGTAGTTAATAAGGTGCATGAAGTATTGCAGCTATAAGAGTACATGAGAACTTATTCAGAATTCATGCTACATGGCAAGTAACTAAACATTGCATTGTATTGTCACGTTTAATTTTTCCTTATAAGTATTCTACTTGTACCTACTTGCCAATATATTCAGTCTGCATAATAATGCAAGATAGAAAGAAAAATAATAGAGCAGAGTAATAGCAACAGAGTAAAAAAATATGCAGGTATCTCCACAATAGAAACATAACCTCTTCTCATTTATCAGAGATGTGCATCATTTCTATAAGAAAATAGAAGCGCAAGGAAAATGCTAAATCAGTACCGCTTTGCAATCATTCAAAACTAAATTCATTCTGCGGGACGAGGATGGGGCATGACAGGAGGGAGGGCTCGATGGGGGCTGGAAGGGGAGGAGGACGGGAGGGGTGTGTGGCGGCTAGGGTTTGGCACCGGGAGTGGACCTTTTATATGACAAGAAGATCAGCGCAGTTCTATCACTTGCGCTAGCAATGGACGACCCGGATACCCTCCAAGACCCCATCCAACGACCCAGAACGGCTAATCGCTGTGGAGGCTCCCGGGGGTCTCCCCAATTACATCTTTAGATATCTCCTAGCTCTGCCTACAAAAAAATGAGACATGCAAAATACGTCAACAATCAGACATATACTAGTAAATTCAAAGAGGCCTATTTTTAAACCAGATGGTCTATTTTTTAAACAAAAGTATGTCATCCATGTAAACCATGTAAATAACAAGTGCTTCAAACTGATCTTTCAAAGAGGTCTGTAGAGGCACTAGTGTTCATCCAGTATGTCATTCATGTAAACCACTAAATTCAAATGAACACTAGCACTCAAAGGAACATTGCTGCTGTAGTTTGTTCATTAATTTGTGAAGAGAGATTCTCAGTAATACATGTGCATTTATCTTTGTAGTAGTAACACTAGCATATGGTTTTCAGTTTTTTAGGTCCAAGGAGTACCATTAACAGGACAGACAGAATATTATAGCTACATTTCATTAATGGCACCAGAGTCAGACAGTGAACAAAAGAGGCGAAACTGAAGAAATTCTTAGCTATGTCAAAAAGATGGCACCAGGACACATAGAGTATTCTCTACATACCGTAGAATTCTTTAAGGCTACTGGAGACTAGTATGACATCAGAGGGATCACTCGAATAGACAGGCATTGTAGTATACTTGTAAATTAATCAGGATGCAAGGTTTCCGAAAAGAAGCACCACATCATTACTATTACAGATCAGTACCAGACATACTACAGACACACTAAGTTACTAACAGTGATCCACAATTTCCATTCAACATCGCCGCTACTTCTTTATGGAGTAATAAAGTTTCAGTACTTGCAACACTACACAAACTAGATAAAGAGGAGTAGACTAGACATAGAAAGGAAATGCACTAGATGTAACTAAGCACAGAACCATAGTTAATTAGATTTAGACATGAAAAAACAGAGGAAGATACAATACCTTGTCCGAACCATACATCCTTCCTTCGCACAATTACTTGAACAACCTGTCGGAACCTTCCAGGGTCACCCAAAAGATTTTCAGGAACTCTTTCAGAGACATACACTACAAGCTACAAGTTGAAAAGGAGTAAAGTGAAATCAGTAGATCAATCAATGACTTAACTAAGCAATATGCATTCCTGAATTGCAGAGAGCTTTATGAAAGTAAATAAACAAAGATTAATTGAGGATAAACCATGGTAGCCTATACATAAAAATGGTTGGCAATGGTATGAGTGAAGGTGGCACCGCCAAACTTTTGTATGCTAGTATATTACCAAACATATAAGAAATCCGGGTTAGTGCTATCTGACAATCTACGCAACGTCTGAATAATATGCACCCAGATTATAAAGGTGCAGATATGCATCCCACTTACCCGCAAAAAAATGCATCTCGCTTTTATTTTCTCCTATACCACATATGAACAAATACATGAAAAATATATCAAAGTATCGAGGTGAGCAGTCAATTATCCATAAAAACTCAGCTTAGAGCAACAGTGCCCATCTTATTTGAATTATCCATAAGAACGGAGCTATTTTTTTTGCAAATCAATTACTATACACCGGTCGTTCTGAATTCAATAGGAGGGGGAGCTAGCTAATACGCTGCATCGATCATACTGATGTAATAACAAAACTGAGAGGTGTTCCTCAACAGGGTTAGTTGAACTAGCTACTGTCCAGCAGCCTTGGAAAGGAAGTTGGATAAGCCTACACCCTGAACCTATCTGAACCAAGTCGTGCAGCAATAATCAGTGTTTTTTCTACACTCCAGCAGCTTCCTGCAAGTCAATTTCGTCTAGGAGTCAGTAGAAGAGTCAGGAGAAGACGAGAGATGAGAGATGGCTCACCGGCTGCGGCCTTGTTTTCCGGCGAGCTCGTTGGCGGAGAAGGCCAGGACGGACCGCACGACTAATGCCGCAGCGAAGCGGCGTGGTGGACGGGCGAGGGGAGGAGGAAGTCGTATCTCGCGGCCACCGGAGCGAGGCACTTGGCGGGCCCCATCTCCTCCTCTGCCTCTCCTCACCGCGCGTGGCGAACGACCGGATGCGTACCCGTGGCGTCCTCACAGGTCGCGCGCGACACGGGCCGGCAAGTTCGACGGGGCGCCGCTTAGTTACAGCAATATTTGTCAGGCTTGCTTACCATCTGTTGCCTTGCCTTGATTAATATCTTCTGACAGTTCGGAGCTCCTCCCTGCTAATTCGGCAGAAGCTATCTGTTGAAAATGCCTGCAAAGGAGGAATACAGTTTATCACAAGATAATTATCAAAGAAGAAGTTTAAAATTCTGGAAATGCTTCACACACAATATATCCACATATGAAGAACGGCAATCATCTCAAAACATATGGAGACATAAACAAGATCGAGAAAAGAAACTAAATGCTGACAGATATAAATGGAGAGTTTTATTACAAGAGTTTTATTATCAAGAACCAATGGAAGCCAATCCGCATTCCATAATTTAAGTAAAACATGGCACCTAACCACATTCTCATTCCTCCGTCAAAATCTGTGAGCTACAAATAATTGCAAGGTACATTCGTATCCCCAATCAAAGAGCCAGGATCAAATCATGCTTCCATAACACATTTTGTTTCCAAAAAAAACTGCTAATCATCAGACTTCAAGCATATGATGTAAATGGTTTGACCGATTATAGGACTGTTTCTGGTATACATGTTTTCCTAATCTAGATGGGAATTAACTGTACAGATCTACTGGAAGGATGATAGACTCAGAGGGACCATTTCATGATTATGTAGCTCAAACAGGGTCAAATGATTTCCTGTCATCCTGAAATGAAAGATCACACATCATTCGTTAACCTCTTTGCATTGCAATTCCCCAGCAGAGCAACAAAGTACTGCATGGTCTGTATCACATCTAATGGCAGCCTATCACAAAAGCAGATGTAGCAGAGTTGAACTACATTTTTGCAGTAATTTTCAGTTAGCATCTCTCAACAACCAATGGAATCAAGCAAAATAATCGGTAGCACCGGTTTCTTCCATAATCTAAAATAATCCGTGGCACCTAAATATCATTCACATTCCTGCTTACTCCCATCAAAATCTGTGAGCAACAAATAACTGGAAGGTACTAGTACATTTGTACCTCCGATCAAGGAGATTCTCTTGATCAAATCATCCTTCCAGACGATTTCAGCCCCTTGCCGGCTTCTGCAGCACCGCGGAGAGGTAGACTGATGCAGGTGTGGCGCCGGCCTTTCCTCCGACAAACCACTTGAGCTTCTTGTAACCAAACCTCTCAATGAGCTTCACAACCACCCGCCTCTTCTCCTCTCTCTGGCACAGGTAGCTGTCAATCCAGAGCAGCCCACCGACGCGCAGCACCCTGTCGACGCGCAGCACCGGTGCGCCGGCGAGAGCAGCAGCGGGAAGAGGCCCCTAATGTCGACGAAATTCGCCCTTCCTGTCGGTGGTTCTAGATTGATTAGTTTGAGATCCGTTTCGGTAGGAGACTGGATGGCGAGCATGGAGTCGATTCGAGCGTGAGGAAGGGGGAAAATTGACCTTGATGTCGACGAGGAGCTTATCCTGAACGGCAGCGGTGGGGATTGGAGGCGAGTTCCTGCAGATCGTGGACGCGCCCGACCCGGTGTTCAGATGCGGCGCTCACATCCATGTCCATGGCCTCCCTGCCGTCGGGCGCCCCGCGAAGACGCCGGCGGAGCAGCGCAAGGCGAGGTGCTGGAACCCTAGATGGACAGGAGCTGCTTCTGGGGCTCGCCGCCTGGCGCCGACGCCGACGCCGACGCAGCCATGGGGGAGAGGGAGGGCGAGGATTCATCAGCGCGTGCGTGCGGGGGCGAGAGAGAGAGAGAGAGAGGGGAATCGGGTAGGACCTGGTCCGGTTGGACTAGGTGGGCTAGGCCACTAGGGCCAATGGGCCAAGCCCAAGTAGTCAAGGCCATTTTTCCTTTATCCACTTACAAAAAGAATAATCTGATCTTTAAGATCTAATTTTATTCTAGATCCTATAGATGATTAATATCCAAATTTTCAGCAGTGTTTCATCGTTCATTTCGTCTTACAAATTTTCAGTAGTGTCGGAATTGGGTTCAGATTTCTGAGAAGGAACTTGTAGAACTTCCAAGAGTTATTTACTTAGAACAAATATATGCAGTTTTGCATGGATTATCGGCAAGCTAGGACAAGTACTCAGCCGATTCAGGAGACGCTTGGATTCCTGGCTGGGACATGTAGATTGCAAGGATTATCAAGTTGTTAGGAGAAGAGTGCATCCTGAAAACATCATCTATACGAGAGGCAATACGGTTTCTGTCAGATCCTAATTACCTGGTATGAAGAGAATCTACAGTATGCGGGGTTTCAGATGTCAAGTTAAGATTCTGCAATATGTCAAGGACAAAATACTATCCGGCTTCATATGCCAAGTTGACTTGCAAGGAAGATGGGACAACGACAATTACATGCACATCGTGGAAGGAGCTAATTATCATGTATGATTATAATTGCGGACGGAATATAGTTTATTATTTATTTATTATAGGCCCAAGATTATTTCTACATGACCTAGTTTAGTTTTAGAGCTGTTAGACTAGTTTGTCATGGGTACGACTTCATATATTGCAACCGAATTAGCAAAAGATAAATACCTATTCGGTTTTAGCCACAGGGTTTCTCCAAGAGGTAAAGCTATTAGGTGCTGGCCGAATCAAATACTATTTGAAATATTTTGTTCGTCTTGCGTGCCAAGGAAACCTTTCGTGTCCAGCATTGTTTGCTAAAGACCAGGCAGACCCTATATAATATGTGTGCGTGGCCGATTGAACAGGGAACAATCGATCTATCAAAAAACCAATCTACTTTTTATGTACCGTTTATTTTCTTATCGTTCTTCTCCGCTCAGCCCTAGACGCCTAGGGTTTAATCAGATCTTTGCCGTTTAGTCCTGAAAAACGGTCGGTTCTCCTTCACGAAAGTTAGGGATTCTTTGTTAATTTGCTCAAAAATCATCCGTTCGTCGTCACGAAAGTACGACGGTTATCCTAGTGTTGCGTGACAGATTTTTGCGGCAACACCTATCCACAGATCTTTCCACGGTAGTACAGTGTCTCCAACATTAATTCTGCATGAGGTCATCTCCGTGTAAACATCTGACAGCGCATGTACGTCCCTCCACTAAAATGAACCAGTGCGTGATGATGCATGTGGGACTAAATCAGTATAGTATTTATGCCAAACCAACATGATCCAAGGGACATGCTTATTATAAAATTTAGGGAGAAACTAAAGGAGTAGCCCCCGGTTCTAAACCTTAGATCTAAAATGCCCAGACCCCCTTCATTTTTTGGCTTACAAACCAAGTCCCATGCAGCAAGTGAGTAGGTTCTATCTTGTTATGCTACTGAAGAACAATGAACACCTTCATGGGGCAAACAAAAAGAATGAAATTCTAAGAATTATTCCCTGAAGTTTATGTAGGATTGGTCCAAAAGTTGCATTAAACAATAATTGGACAATGAAGATATGCATTACCTGAATCATATGTGTCGCCGCTGCGTAGTCCAGACCATGGCTACGCTGGAGGGGTGAGGTAATGACAATGGAGGCTCATGTAGATCCGGATGTAGCTTCGCTGGGATCGAAGGCTGTCTAGTCGAAGGCATCGGGTGTCTCCTCATCAGAGATAGAGGCGCGGAATAGCGCCGTGACGGTACTCGGCGGAGGCGATGGCGAAGAGAGAGGAGATTATGGAATAGGCGTGGTCGCACCAATCGGCGGCGGAGACGGCCGAAACTGGCTAGCGATGGCGAGAAAAGGGAGGAGGGCAGCGCTAATTGCGCAGAGAGAACGCTTGAAGGCCCACTTATCGGCGGAAACGCTTGCGGGAGCACGATGAAGAAAGCGACGTAGTGCGGACAGGCAGAAAACAGAACATCGTCATATTTTTTAGATAGTAGAGATACTCTACGGCGCAACGCGAGTGGATGGATATGTGCCGCCCGTGTTTTAATTGAGTTTCGCAACTTGCCGAGGGAGAGGTTCACATGTCGGCCTTACTGCCTGCCTACTTGTCCTATAACTACCTGTAACCGTGTTGGCTTATGGTTATGGGGATCAATCAGTGGCGATTAATTTGTTGTTTTGTGTGTGTTATTCTAGTCACGTAGTTGTTTAAAGGGAAGATCGTTCGCATAAAAAAGGGAAGATCGCCCGGGAATAAACGTGCACAGAGATGCCGCCAAATCATTTGCCCGATCAACTAATGTGGCGTGCAGAGGACATGGTCTTGCTCTTCATTCTGTTGTTTTTCAGTACTTTCCAATTTTCATGTCGCTGATAATCAGAGATCGTCCACGCCCACCACATGAACGCCTCCACCATGACATCACCTTTCTCCCCCCTCATCGCGGGAGATCAACACAGATTGACGGCGACGAGTACAGGATGATTAATTCAGACGGTGCCGGACCATTCGGTCCCGCTCGCGCACGTACTGCTGCATAGTACAGGATGATTTTTTATGGCATTTTGTCGACTCAAATGATCATCCATTTAAGATATTTAAAATGTTTTAAAATGCCAACTATTAGAGGCATTATCATATATGCCTCAAAAAATTGTCTATTGGAGGCGCAATAAATAGTGCCACAATTGGTCATTTATTAGAGGCATATTTTAGTGCCTCTAATGATAACCAATTGTGGCACTTTTAATTGTGCCTCAGTTGATATATTTTTAGTGGCATTTTCATAAAAAGTGCCTCTAAAAGATTTATCTTTTTAAGGCACATATTAAAGTGTCACTGATAGTTCAGCATAGAGGCACTAAACTGTGCCTCTATTTTTAAAATATAGGAGGCATTATCAATAGTGCCTTAAAAGTCTAAACTAATAGTGGCATTTTAAAAACTGCCTCTAAAATCTCATATTTTAAGGCACTATTATTTAAAGTGCCACAAATAGTTACAATTAGAGGCAATTATAAAAAATGCCTCTAAGAAAAATGCCTCTAATTCTTGAACCTGCCATAGTGAGTCCACGTATTTTTTTTCAAATCTGTTCAAATCTGGAAAGTTCAACCAAATCTGATATTTTTCCAAAACTAATTTAGAATCTGACCCCTGAGATCGGCGCCATTTTAAAAGGCGCCGAAGTTGTACAGGTCGGTGTCAAGATGAAGCAGCTGAGAGGCAACTAGGGAGGTCGGCGCCGTTTTAAACGGAGCCGAGGTCGGCGCCATTTTAAATGGAGCCGACCTCCTTCAGCTCGGTTTTCTGATGTGTACGCGCCGACATGTACAACTTCGGTGCCATTTTAAACGGCGACGATCCCAGGGGTCAAATTCCAAATTAGTTTTAAGAGGGAGTCAGATTCGGTTAAACTTTTTAGATTTGGACAGATTTGGCAAAAAAAAAATACCCGGTCCACCGCCCAACCCTGGCCACAACCACGAAAGGGCAGTCCCGCTCGTTCCGCGTAGGAGCTCCCAGCGCCGGCTGCGAACCTTGATACGTTCGTACTCCTCAGAATATATATTTTTCTAGAATACTACTACTACTCAGAATATAATCGGAGTACATAGCAGCAGTACTACTCCTCACAATATAATCGGATTGTTTTTCTGAAGCACACATTTAGAGTACAATATAAAAACTCAGAGTAGCCCTTTGTTTTTTTTTCTAAGAAGGGAACACATAACGTGGGCAAGGACCGCACGCGGTAGGTTCTGTTTTTGTGTGTGACGGTGTGACCAAACGAGCAGAGGTAGGGGAGGCTGGGTGGTTTAGCCTGTTGCCTGATTCGGGAAGGAGTCCACATAGACTTTGCAGCTGGAAGACGTCTAGATACGGCGAACCTATGGTAAGGGCAACCCACGCATCAACCATTCCTCGGCTCAACGTAGCCTCTAGGAGCCAGTCAGCGATCACTACCACGAGTGCATTATTTAGCAAACATTTTCTGCCTCGATTCGGCCCGCTAAGCTATCGACGCGTCGTGCATCTGGACGGAGATCTGGGGCAAGCGCTGAGGTGGATGAATAAGACGAGTAGCCACGTTGCTACATGCATAGACCGATGGTGATAGTGTTGATTATCACCTGAAGAAATTTGAAGGTGATATTCTCTCCGTTTTAAAATATAAGATGTTTTAGTTTATAAAATAAATGTATCTAGATTTTTTTTAGTATATAGATTTATCCATATTAGAAGTAAATCTACATGCTCAAATAAGTCTAGATATTTTTAACAAATTTAAAATATTTTATACTCTCTCCGACCTATATTAGTTGACTTGGATTTGTCTAGATTTAAAGACTCTAGACACTATTTATTATATAAGTTTATCCAAATTTTGACAAATTCATGTCAACTAATATGACTTGGAGAGAGT